>OX438795.1:8036981-10536981 GCA_949316475.1 Hypomecis punctinalis | reverse complement strand
CTGCATCTCTCTGAAATTCCGGCTCTGCTTTGTCTGATTAAGCTAGAACGCTATCTGCGAAGCTGCCAAATTAGTAAAGTGTTTATCATTTTTATCAACTACTATAGTGTTGAAAAGTGTAGGTATCTTAATGTTAAAACTAACGCTTTTTGTGAAAAATATATCAATATTCTGAAAATGGCATCACATAATCTATGGAATCCCCGACCGAACAATCGTCAACGTCACCAGTATTTTTTTCTATTGAAATGGTAGCTGAATCATTTTCTTTCCCTTTTGAAATCACGTATTCTGGGTCACGAATTGGCCTGTTCCTTATGTGTCTAGGGTCAACCAACTCGGGAAGAAGACAATCATAGTAAAATTTAAGCAGTTTTGGCTCCATTATATCTGACCAAAATTTATCGTCTCTTTCTATGATTTCTATTTTCATTTTTTTGTCTCCATACCATATTCCAAGTAAGGCCTCCTGTTTTCTGCAAATATGTAACTGGCCTTGGACTTGAAAATACCAGTCTGATTTTTTGTTGACTACTATTTCGCCGTCTTTATTTTTTTTATAAAAATGCATCTTATTCTGTTCAATCGCCTCGTCTATACCCATTTTAAATGGTGCTATGGGACATTTTATTTCGACTATTTTGTTGTCATCGGTAATCCCATCAGGCGTTGCCCCCAAAAATGGATATTGCTCATCTATAAATAGACCGCATTTTCTAATTTTTGTGTCTACCATAACCGATAATTGTTCGATTGCAATTTTTTCGTGCTTTTTTCCGTGAGTTATTGATGACACGTTGTCAATATTTGGCTTGTAAAGTAAATTTTTTACTACGTTTCGGCATGTATTCGACTCTTTTCTTTTTACAATTTTACCGAAGTTTGATGCAGTTAACATGCTTCGCCTTAATTCCAACCATTCTCCAGATTCACTTTGTAGTATAGTTCGTTTTTCTACGTCTTTTCGCTGTTCTTCGGTTTTCGTCAAATTCTGGATGAAGGTGTCTTTGGCCTTTTTTAATGTGTCGTCATCCAAGTCTGGCTTATCCACAATTTCTCCATAATCTAGATTTAATGTACGCGGCACCAAAGTACGATTTTTTTTCCTCTTGCAGTTTTGTTTTGTTCTATTCTTTTTTTCATTTACAGCTCTTTCGTATTTTGTAATAGTTTTTTTCGGGCTATTTCCATAAATATTACGGTGGACAGTCGACAGCAAGTTGCCGGTGTTAAAAGATATTACTGCACCAGAGCATCTTGCTTGGTAAGCTCTTCTTTGAGAATAATTTACCCTTTTTCCACCAACAAGTTTGGCAATGACTCCGTTAAATCTTTCCACTACATTACTGTCGACATCTTCAATTAAACTATGGGCTTTTTCAGCCAATCGTGCGACATGAGTTTTTATTTTTTGCCAAAGCAAACTCCCAAAAAACGGATTAGGAGCGTCTATTTGCATATGTTTTTTGCATAATAACTGGTTGCAAGTTTCATGAGAGTTAAACGCATGGCCAATAGATGCGTTTATATCTTTATATAAACCATCTGTATTTTGGCTCTCCTTGTGAAGTTTTATAGCGTCGCAAATATATTTCCTGGAGCGCATTATTTTCTCTTGTGTCAAATATTTCCTGTCTGTAACGTTGAAGTGAGTGTCTGAAGTAAGTTGCTGTAACTTATTGCAATAGTTCCTCAGTAAATGATTCCGACAGAAAATTTTTGACACTGTTAAGCCTGGGTATGGCCGAGCATTTATTATTTTGGCATAGGTGCTACTGTCGCCATCAGCAATAAGTCGCGCGTATATTATACCGTGCATTTCAATGGATTGTTTAAACCCCTCAGTTATTATTTGGGATTCCATAGCAGTAGAAGCCCCTTCAAAGTTTTTATAACAGACATGTTCTTTGGGACTTTCTTTTTTGTTTTGAGCTCGGGCACAAATACAACAATACTTATTTTTGACACACATGTACAAAACTTGGCCAAAACGTCTGCCAATTATGGCTGCAGCACCCGATAATGCAGCATAGTTTGTTCTGTATGAGCGTTTGCTCCAACACCCATCTACAATGACATCAATCATGGGAATGCCATCTTTTGTAACCCTGCCTTCAATAACAGCTGCTTCTTTCTCTTTTTCTCCGGCTATTTTCATTTCCTCCCAGGCAGTTTCTTCCCAATCGTCACAAACATCGTCCTGCATTTTATTGTAAGTGTGTTCAGACATAATGGGTAATCCTACTGCTGCGGAAAACTGCTTCAGTTGCGCGTGACCACAACCTGCTGCCATTATTCCTGCAACAACATCTTTGTTTACATCAGCCAAAGATGATTTTATTTTGTTTTTATAATTACACATAGAGCAGACAAATGTAAATTCCGATTGTAATCCAATTCGATGTTCAGAAACTAATTTCATTGAGGCTAATCCGCAGTCAAACAGAGATTCATGTTGAGAGAGTTGTATTAGTTGTGATGTAAAATGATTAACATCTATTACTCGATGCCCCAAGTCGGGTATTTCTGTATGAATCTGAAATTTAAGCACATATTTTAGTATTTATTTAGTTTGAATTTCTTATTATGTAAACATGCCTTAGCTATAACAAAATCCTTACTGTAGTTTCAGAGGTACTTTCGAATATGTATGGAATATCTTCATTTTCAGGGTTTTGTTCATTTAACTGAAACAAAATTACACAAGTTCAACTTGCAGACGAAGTAAAAAACGACATTTTCAAAATATAACCAAATCGACAACATCCTCTTTTTTGAAGTCGGTAAAAAGACAAGACAATAATCGCGATAGTTTAAAAAGGTACTTAAGTTTACCGTTTCCACCGAATCCTCTGATGTGGGCAACACATTTTGTAACTCTTCATTTTCAGGATTTGGTTCTTTTAACTGAAATTAAATTACTTACATTACTATTAAAGGAATTAGACATGTACAAAATGGAGTACAGTGGCGGAGGTATAGGTACTAACTACTCACTAAATACCTGGAAAATCTTTGTGATAAAGCAGGGAGAATAATTTTAATTTCGTTTATTTAAAAGAAGAAAAAATAATAACCCTATCGACAACTTCCTCTTTTTTGAAGTCGGTAAAAGACAATACTATAACCGTGATAATTTAAAAAAAGTGTTTAAATTTACCGTTTCCTCTGAATCCCCAGATGTCGGCAACACGTTGTGTAACTCTGCGTATGTTGGTGATATTTCTGGGTGGCTACAAAATAAAATGATGTAATTATATAATTATTAAAAAGTTAAAGCTAACACAATTATTTAGGTGATAGAACATCACCTAATAAATATCATTATTTTAGATAGGTTTCTAAAATATCAAGAGACGACTCCATAGCTTTTTGTTCTGATATTTGTTTCCTACAGTATGGTTAGTTTGTACAGACAAATCTTAGTAGGTACACACTTGAAAATAAAGAATAGACGGAGTATTATTACTAGATACTTTAAATTGATTGCTGACATGATAGATAGGTACTTGGCATGGACTCACTCTCTATCTACTGGCCCTGTTGAGGATGTGGATTGACAATCGTCAGGTTGCAGTTTCCGTTTTTTTGACCTAAAAAAATTGTAAATATAGGTAAATGCAGAAAAATTGAAGTACCTAGGTAGTAAGAATGTGATAATCCATAATCTGTAGACGAATGTGTATTTGCCAAATATAGACTTTATTATTAGGGCATTAGAGTGCAACTATTTATTGCAAGTTTATTATATATGTAATTCGACTTACCCAAACATTCCGTCATTTTTTTTAGGTTTTCTTTTTCGTTTTTGTAAAAACAATTCTTTCCGCTTATTTTTCCTCCCCATTTTCTATGCACACTTGTTCACTACTATTTACACACTACCAAATAAAAATACTAAGTACCTAACTTACTACCTACTATAATAATGTTCTAAAGCTACAATATAATATAGTACACTAAAGTCTAACTTATAATTTTGAAAATAATTCTGAAGTAAATTACTCGGTTGTCGTCGCACAGAGTACCTAGAAGACAATAACCAAAAACAAACAGCACGCATCTCGCGCCGTCCGTACTTTGCGGCGTTGCCAGCCCGACGCTGAGCGAATCATGCGCTCGTCGGAGTCGCAACGTCGCACCGGTACGGCGGCGGCGGCCCAGATAGTGCCGGATCAAATATTCTGAGCAAACACTGTAGAGTAAAAGCTAAACTAGAGTAGGCGCGAAGAGATTTGATTGAGTTTTTAATTAATTACTCATAATATACAATTTAAAAAAAAAAAATTCTCGGTTTATAATAAAGAAAAGGGATCTGGCTATTTTATTCGTAAAAAATAATGGGGTGTTGTCGCTGATAATTCTGAGCATTCGAATTACTAAAATTTTTTTGGTGAGCAATTTGTTTTATTTTTTTTTTAATAAAGCCGGTTACTTTTCAAAATTTTGTCCGGTTCATTCAATTTATTAAGATTTTCCCTTATCTATGACATTTTTTAAATTTGAATCGATATCATTCATCCTCTCACATCGCGCATTCAAAAGTACTCGTTTTTGCCGTTTTCGTGTTTCTCGGCCCGGTGCCTCGTCTTAATCTTTACCTTAATGTAAAATTATCATATCTAGGTATTACAAAAACAATTTATTTGTAAATGAAAAAGAAAGCGTTCAATAAAAATACAAATTGGGTTTTTTGATGTATTTAGAGTTCTGCTTCCGTAGTGAAACGAGGAAAAAAAACGTAAATCCCACTATTACTAGTTAAATCGTTCGTTGGTCACAACGGCGCGCCGCGACTCATTAGCATACCGAGAGTTATATGAAGACGGAATACTGTTAGATAACATCACGGCGATGTCGTGGCCGAGCAATTTATGCTTTGAGTTGAAGCAGCCGATGTACTTAAGGTAGACTCAATAGGTCATTGCGCGAAATTCTATTTTTGGAGTTACTTGGTATTCACAGATAAACTGCTCTTTGTAAGTAAAAAGAAAACTCATTTAGCGGCCATGAATAGACAGTGTTAACGAGGTAAAGGCAATAATAGGTATGCATCTAGAAACTAAAATAGTGTCACAGTACCATTTAAAGTGTTGGGTAATTCATATTACTTAAGTTATTTTTAAAATTAAATAACAACGCGATAACTTTTATTGGGCCCCTCCCAATAGGGCTCTATCTAAGGAATTTGCCACGTGCCTCAGATGGTATAGTTAGGTACGCCACTGCCTATCTTATTTGATACGTATGGATTGGACTATAGCAAACGTTCAATATAAGATCAACACATATCTTCTGTGTTTTTCAAGAAGAATTAAATCAAAAAGTACAAGCACAAAAGCAATATGAAAATAATAAATAATTACAGTTCTTCATCCACTTCACAAGATTTTCCACAGAGTTGAAACCGTTCTTCTTTAGCTCTTCGAATCCTGTTTCCATTGTGTACCCTTAAAAAAATATTTATAATTAGATGATAAAATAAACTAGGTCATTTACAATTTTGTAAATTTTTTTAGAAATAAGCATAGAGTACATTACATACGGACAGAAATAAGCATATAACAAAGTACTCTGTGAAATAAGCGATGAAGGCTTTGAAGGCGGGAGTTATAGAGGAATTAATCACTACGGCGCACAGATATCAGAATTCTGTGCTATGGCGGGAGTAAGTACAAAAACAGGTTTATTACCAGTGTGACTACCAATCTTACTACTAGTAGTAAGAACGGTAAATGAATTACCGTTGTTACTACTGCAGTTGAAAGTTGTTAACACAGCAATTATAAATTACCCGTGTTAATACCGTAAAACTAAAATAACAAAATGAAACTAAATATGACCTGTCGTGCTAGAGTTGCATGGCAGATGTCAAAGTGACAGCTGTCGAACTAATATATTGTTACGGGATGGGTTCTTGGACAATCTGTTAAAACATCGATTATTCACTCTGCACTTTACTGCCCACAATCACTTCATAAATATCACAAAAACACACGATACAACTGATTCGCACAAACACTTCACAATGGCACTGATATTCAGAAACACTAGTCACTGAACACGAGATGCTTTCGCTTCGACGGTAAACGAAAAACTTCGTGGTCGGAACCTCATCGCTCTATTTATATCCGAAAAAATATTGACTTGAATTCTCTGGAATTATTGCCATTGTGTTTGATAAAGTAAACAAGATGAAAGTTCGTGACTTCTCTATTATTCTCAAATACGTTAACACCAAAAAGTAGCACAATAGACGGAAACAAATAAATCCCGCTCGAGTCATAAAACCATAAATCTCGGACTTAGATGTAAATAACTCGCCGTCATTACCAAACGTGAAAAGCCGTGGTGGTCAAGAGGTAGTGAAACCCGCCTTACAATCGTGAGGTCGTGGGTTCGAATCCCCGGTCCCGTACCAATGAGTTCTTTAGAATTTATGTACGGAATTTTACACCACAGGCTTTTCGGTAAAGGAAAACATCGTGAGGCAACCTGCATACGTCCTTAGAAGATATTCGATGGCGTATGTGAATCCACCAACCCGCACAGGGCCAGCGTGGTGGATATGGCCCAATCACCCTTCATGGGTAGGCCTACGTCCTGCAGTGGACTACTAAAAAGGCTGGTACAGTACAGTACATTACCAAACGGCCTACTGCGTCACACTACCTCCTTCCAAGACATGCTCGTCCCGAACATCGTTACAATCGTAATATCACGCCAATCGCTCCAGGTTAACTATCTTGGGGGCACTTCGATGTTCTTCTGTATACGGAACGTGACGTCGTTGATCTTGATCACCACTCGGTATGGTCCATCCCATTTGGCTTGAAGCTTTGGAGATTTCTCTTTTACTGCGTATAGGGTTGTGTAGCCATACCAGCGAACCTTCATCGAACCCAGGGTTGTCAGTCCTTCTGTCGTATCGAGTCTTCATTCTTTCCGATGCTTGCTGGCCATACTCTCTAATGTGCTCATAGATGTCGTTCATCTTGTTCCGGAAATCACTCTCGTACTCAGTTATGGGTTGTGGATAATCCGGTGGGTCACTAGTTATTAAGTCGGCTGGTAGCCGTATTTCACGCCCAAAATTGGCAAAAGCGGGAGTGACATTGGTGCTCTCATGAACAGCACATCGGTATGATAACAAAAATGGCTGGATATGCATGTCCCAATCCCGGTGTTTGCTTTCAACAACTTTTGCCAGGTATCTCTCCAGAGTTTGGTTGAATCGCTCCACCATTCCATCTGATTGCGGGCGGTAAGAGGTGGTCCTTGTTTTGTTTGCACCCATTAACCGACATGTCTCTTGAAATAGCAGAGATTGAAAATTTCTTTCTTGGTCACTGAGAATTTCCAATGGTACTCCAAAACGACAGAATACTTCATTGACCAATTTGTCTGCTATCTTCTATGCTTCTTGTGTTGTGTTGATACAAAGTCGCTGCATTAGTTCTCAAAAAGCTGCGTCGCAATTTTCATCCCAAAGGAAGGTTCGTTTTTCCTCAGTCAGTCTATGCAACAGCTTAGCAATGTCAGCAAAGCTCTTCACGAATCGCATGTATCAGAATATAAACCCAGCATAAACCCAAGAATGCTCTGTCTTCCGTTATGTCTTTTGGCACCGGACAATCTTTAACAGAGCTGAATTTTCTTGGATCTATCTGTACTCCGGCCTCGGAAATCAAGTCCCAAGAAATTCACTTGCTTCTTGAAGAAGGAACATTTCCTCGGACTCAGATTGAGGTTAGCTGCGCCAATCTTTGTCAATACTCGTTCCAGGTTTTGCCGGTGGTCTTCGAATGATTTTCCCACACTTAAAATGTCGTCCAAATAGACAAGGCATGCGTCTCCAATCAATCCAGCGAGCACTAACTCCATTAGTCTTTCGAACGTAGCGGAGGGCGTTTCACAAACCAAATGGCATCATTTTGAATCGCCATAGGCTTTTTTCCGTAAAAAATGCGGTCTGCTCTTTATCTTTGGAATCTATTTCCACTTGCCAGTACCCGCTCTTCAAGTCCAGCGTAGTGAACCACTTCATGCCCGTCAGTGTATCCAACGTGTCATCAATGCTCGGCAAAGGGTAGCTGTATTTCTTCGTTTCGTCGTTGATTCGTCGATAATCAACGCAGAACCGCATACTGCCGTTCTTCTTTTTCACTAAAACCAGTGGAGAACACCACGTACTGGATGAAGGTTCTATCACACCATTTTGCACCATATATTCGATCATTAACTCAACTTCTTTTTCTCGAGCCACTGGTATACTTCTTGGCCGCTGTCGAATCGCTGGCACACTTCTTGTATTTATTGTGTGCTTTACTAATCCAGTTTTCCCGTTGACGGCATCATCGAGGGCAAATATGTCGGTAAAGCGCTGTAGCATCTTATTCGCCGTCAGAAGTTCTTTTTCGGAGAGATTTTTACGGGAATCTTCCAATAGTGTTGACACGTTGTAACTCTTAGCACAGTAGTATTTCTCCTTTGGTTGTTCTTGGCATCGGCGCATCCAGTCTACTTCTTCACATGTACCAATCGGGGTTCCTCCTTTGATGAGTTGTACCTCGTTACTTGTGTTGAGCACATGCACCATAGCAGTATTGGTAGTCCTCACCAGAGTTCGGTCCACTAACCATAATTGATCACTTTCCGATTGTTCTATTAGCACGCATCGTCGTTGATGTCCCAAGTTCGGCGGTAATCTAACTGCCACACTGGTTTCCGATCTAGGTGGAAGGACCGTTCTCTGCGGACAATAAACCTTTCCTGATATGGCGCCTTCCATGAAGATTTCTTCTCTTCCACACTTCAAGATTTCTTGGTTAACGTCAATCTCACAATGATGTTCTCGCATGAAGTCAAGACCCAGAATGTAATCGTCAACTATATCAGCCACAATGACTTTGTGTTGGAAAGTTTTCTCACCCAATTTCAAATCCACTAGCTTCTTTCCTCGGACGGATATGTGCTGACCGGTCGCTATCAAAAGTTGAACTTTTTTGCAGCTTTCGAAGTTCGGAAGAAAGCGCTCAGCCAATCGAGAACTGCAGACAGTGCGAGAAGCTCCAGCATTCAATGTCAGCTTGCAAGAAGTTCCAATGTTGGCACCATTGATGATCAAGCTTTTCCTATCGTGAGCTTGTGAGATCAAAATCTTTGGCTATTCTGGGCCGGTAACACTCGCCTCTTTGCGCTTTCTTCAGAAGGTCATTTATTCCTCCATAGTGAATGCGTTGCCTCACGATCCGTCCGTTCTTCCAATAGTCGATCGTCCCTGGTTTAGCATGGCTTTGGGCAATTCCGCCATAAATGTCCTCTCACGTCGCAGTCGTAGCATCTTGGGCCAAACTTTGCACGACGTGACGCTTTCTCAACCGCCCTTATTTGTTTGATACCCGTCGCTGGATTTTGTACAGCCTCGACTTCTAAGACTTGGGCTAAAGCTTCCTTTAGTGTTTTATGATGCCCGAGTTTCGCTGCAGTTCTAACTTCGAATTCTGCTGTCCCGTTAGCAAACGCTTCCACTAGACGTTCGTCGTTGGGTAATGACGCGGACTGATAAGCCTTCCGGAATAGTTTCTCCATCTCGACATCCCACTGTTGAAGACTTTCGTTGCGACGTTGCACTCTGTTGTTCAACTGCGCTCTGTATACATGCTCCAAGTGCTCATCACCGTAGCGACTCTCCAACGTTTCCATTCATTTATCGTAGGTACTTCCTTGCCCACGGCATCAAGGATACTCAGGGCTTCGTCGCGAAGGCTCATTATGAGGGCGTTCATGGCTTGGTCTTTGTCTCATGCATAAGTTTTAACAGCGGCGTCAAATTGAATTTTGTAGGCTGACCATGGTGATGTCCCATCGAGAGGCGTCACTTTGATCTTCTTGTGAGGCTGGCGAGAAGGTTGTAGATGCAGCGGTTCCATTTCCAGATTTGATAACGTTCAAGGTCTTCCTTACGTCAGCAATTTGTGTTTTCACCTGGAAGATGCGAGATTAATGCTCTTCCATCTTTTTTTGTGCTCCTTTATGCTACAGTATCCTTGACCTCTTTTATCACTTTGCCCAAAGTCGTCTGCCAGCTTGTAAGCAGTTCTTCTCTGTTGCAGTCCATTTTTCTTCCAGCTGACGAGTCTGCCCCTCGTTGTTTCGGGCCTGTTCTTCTAGTTGCCGCGTCATAGACTGCATTATTGCCATCATTGCAGCCATATTAAATGCCACAGGGATGGCTGGTGCTGCAGCAGGTGACGCAGCAGGTGCCACAGTAGGTGCTGCAGAAACTGCTGCAGCAGATGCTCCCGGGTTCCTGGAGTCGTCGTTGGTTGCCTCTGATTCACTGGCTTCCATTAACAACGAATTGTTTCCGAAGCGTCACTGGTCCTCCTCCTCCTAGCGTCGCTCCTGCGCTTGTAGTCAGCGCGCTTAAAAATACTAATATACATATATGTCACGTAATTAATAATAGAATATGAGAAAGTCGAAGTATATTAATGAGATTATTGTTCTTCCTTATCATACAAGAATGAAGATTCTGTCAACTGCATATTCATAAATTCATTAATTGAGTAGAAAGGACAAGACTCGAAAAATAGTTCCCTATTGAAATCATCTAATTAAATGTTTGCACATTTTTGCGAATCATCTAATGCGTCGAGTATAAAGTAAATAACTTTTCTGATTGCCATTTCGGTTGATAGGCCTTTACGGGAACCGAATTGCGCTGCTGTGAAAAGATTATAACCTTCCAAGATTATTATCCACCCTTCTGACACCAAATGTTACGAGATGAGTTCTTGGGCAATCAGTTATAACGCCGATCATTTACTCTGCACTTTATTGCACACGATCACTTCAAAAAAATCACAGAAACACACGATACAACTGATTCGCACAAACACTTCACACTGGCACTGATATTCACACACACTTGTCACTGAACACAAGATGCTTTCGCTTCGACGGTAAACGAAAAACTTCGTCGGTCGGAACCTCATCGCTCTATTTATATCTGAATTATTATTGACTAGAATTCTCTGGATCCATTGTGTTCGACAAAGTATACAAGCTGAAAGTTCGAGACTTCCCTATTATTCTCAAATACGTAAACACCAAAAAAATGGCGCAATAGACGGAAACAAACACTGATCCCGCTCGAGTCATAAAACCATAAATCTCGCACTTAGGTGTAAACAACTCGCCGTCATTACCGGACAGCCTACTGCGTCACAATATGTAATATAATACTTTTATTTACTAGGTTTTAGTTCGGCTATTAGCTGCGAAAAGCCGTCCGCCAACTGTTTCTCCATCTCATCTGAGGTCTTCTTCTGTTCTGCCGCGAGTTTGGAAACCACCTGCTTGAACTTCTCTAGCTCTATTTTTGCCTGGTCCTTTGCATCTTCAAACAGCTTCCTGGCCTGGGTTTCTGCTTCTTGTGTGCCTTCTATTACCTTTGCTGGAAAGAAAATGTTCAAATCTCAGTTGCACTGTAACATATCGCTTAGCCACGCCATAGTTTATCTAACAGTATTGTGACTCGGCCCCGTCATTAAAATATATAACTACAGCGCCATGTGGCCACGCAGAACGTATCACGCGCTGGGGCTGCCCGCATTCAGTATATTAATTTCATCTAATTAATCTTAACCTTGATGTAAAATTATCATATCTATAACAAAAAACAAATTCGTTTTGAATGAAAAAGAAAGCGTTCAATAAAAATACATATTGGGTTATTTGATGTATTTAGGGTTCCGCTTCCGTAGTAAAACGAGGACAAAAACGTAAATCGCACTCTTACTAATTACAAATCCACACGTTCGTTGGTCACTACGGCGCGCCGCGACTGACTAGCATACCGAAAGCTTACCAAACCGGAGTTTGGTATACTCTCGGTCGGCACGCGAATCATAGCTACACATCTCGGAAGATGCGTGGGTATGATTCGCGTTCCGAACATTTGTATGAGGAAGGAGTACTATTAGATATCATCACGGTGAGATCGTGGCGTACTTAAGGTGGACTCACAGGGTCAGTGCGCGAAACTCTATTTTTTGAGTTATTTGGTATTCACAGATAAACTGCTCTTTGTAAGTAAAAAGAAAACACTGTCTATTCATGGCCGTTAAATAAATGTTTGTGAATAATATGAGTATTTGGTGAAAAGACCAAAAAGCTAAAAAAAACTATAAACACAAAAAAAAATATTTCGCGTGCTGACCGGGACGATGTACCAACTCCAAAACAGAACCAAGCTGAATAGAGCATTGTAGTCTTTAATTTTAGTACAGAAAGCTGGACTGGAGCATTGTAGAGGTGCCCTACGAGTATCTGCAGTGGCGTAACTATAGGGTGGCAGGGCTGGCAAAATGCCACGGACCCTCGACCCAAGGGGGCCCCGGCCTAAGAGACCTCGAACTCAAAAATAACCTAATAATGTGAACAAAATTACCAAAGGTGACGTCCACAAGTGGTATATTATTCAGAGAAAAATCGAACCAAGATGATATACAGGGTTATTTCTTATCAATTAGCATCATTTTAGAGGCTTATTCTGTGCGTCAAAACTAACAACTTTTGTTCTACCACTTTTGTCAAAATTTAAAAATAAAATGTTTGTTGTTCCATTGACAAGTATCGTTTAACCTCCCTTGAACGTTTTCAAACAACTAGTGAAAGCTCACTATCTGAAATCAATGCTACTTGTTCCTTTCGCTACTATTTTATAACGTATGTAGGTATGTGTATATGTATTATAGGTATATGTATAATTATATTTATATATTATAACGTATATATGTAAGTATATTTAAAACTTAGATTGAATTAAGTATGTTTAGTTTATTATTTATAGGTGTTTTCTTTGTTAATATCTAGTTATGGCCACTATTTCTTGTTCTTGTCAGTTCATATTCGTGCAAGGTTGCCTGGAAGAAATCGCCATGGGTGATAAGGCCGCCACTTTATAATCATATTTTTGTCGTATATGTGTAAATAGTGATTATTTTTCATATTGTGGTTGTAAATAAAGAGTTTTGTCTGTCTGTTTAGTCTGTTTGTCTTTTTTTAAAATATGAAACATAAATTGTATGAATAATAACAACACAGCCTTTTAATTTAACTATTTTTAGCAATAATAAAGTGCTTCTATCGTTATTTTACTTCCATTCGTAGCTGGTTCTTCCACATTCGTCACATAATTTGCTAAAATTAAAAATATATAACCTACCAGTGTGACTAGTTAGTAGGAACAATGTGACAAGAAACACTTAAAATGTGTGTCTAAATGGCAAAAATGCTTTTATTTAACAATTTGAAGGTTACTCAATCAGGGTCCATAGAGATAAACTACCTGTTGAACCAAATATATTTATTTATCTTAATAAATTAAAAAATAATTTTAAAAAAGTCGGAAGGCTTTTTTATATTTTTAACTGATGTAATATGCTCAGAAAAATATGAACTTTCTCGAAATATAACGAGTGTTGTGGTTAGAATTTTTGATTATTTTGATTATTATTATACCAGACTCCACTTCCTACACTTTTGGTGGACATGTCCTTTGATTCTATAATGAAAAAAAAACCGGACAAGTACGAGTCAGGCTCGCACACCAAGAGTTCCGTACAAATTCAGAAAATTTCACAAAATTGGGAAGTCAATTATAAGTTAAAGAAATCTCTATACTATTATTGTCAAGAATTGTTTTTTTTTTACTTTTCGTCATACATCGAAAATCACACAATGTTAAAATCATTAAAAACCTGTTTCAGCATGTGCTAAGGAAGCTCTTTTATATGATAACTTATATGATACGATTTACTCACGTTGAATTTTGAACTCATATTTTGTGAATTTATTTTCTGTGATTTAAAAAAAATGTACAGTTTTCAGATTCATTCCTATATGTGTACTCTGAGACAATGTTTCTCGCCGAATTTCATAGTTCTATGTCAACGGGACCGTCTCAGTACCATGTAGGTTTTGATTTTTTTGAGTGGCGAAATATGCGTTTTTAATGACATACACGGCTCTGACTCTTTTATACGACAACTGAGAAGTTTTTATTTTACAAAACTGCAAGGTACCATAGATATACGTATATAGTTTAAATTTCAATTCGATATCTTTACGCATTCCCGAGATAACGAGTTTTGGCATACGGACAAACGAACAGACGGACAACAAAGTGATCCTACGCGGGTTCCGTTTTTTCCTTTTAAGGTGCGGAACCCCAAACAGATGATTTTTTTTTAATTTACTTATTTATTTATTTATTATTCGCAGCTAATCTCAGGTTCAAATTTTCCCTTTACTGAATAAAACATCTAAAAAATATCTCGCTCGCTGCGCTCACGCTCAAACTTTTCTAATTCCTACCTTTTATCACAAAAAATCACACTCACGGAGCTCACGCCTAAGTAAAATATAATTGTTACTGTTGGGTTAGTTTTCATATGGCTAAATTTAGGAACTAATTCCAAAAGATGTATTCATAAGTTTTTGTGCCCCTGCTTGTTGCATAACTAAAATACACACAAAACCATTAATAGTGTTGGGTAATTCATATTACCTAAGTGATTTGTTATAGCGAAATTACAACGCGACAATTTTTACTGGGAGGAGTCCCTATCTAAGGAATTTGCCACGTGCCTCAGATGGTATAGTTAGGTACGCCACTGCCTATCTGATTTGATACGTATGGATTGGACTAGAGCAAACGTTCAATATAAGATCAACACATATCTTCTGTGTTTTTCAAGAAGAATTAAATCAATAAGTACAAGCACAAAAGCAATATGAAAATAATAAATAATTACTGTTCTTCATCCACTTCACAAGATTATCCACAGAGTTGAAACCGTTTTTCTTTAGCTCTTCGAATCCTGTGTCCATTGTGTACCCTTAAAAAATATTTATAATTAGATGATAAAATAATCTAGGTCATTTACAATTTTGCAATAACGTTTTAGAAATAAGCATAGAGTACATTATATATACGGACAGAAATAAGCATATAACAGAGTACTCTGTGAAATAAGCGATGAAGGCTTTGAAGGCGGGAGTCATAGAGGAATTAATCACTACGGCGCACAGATATCTGAATTCTGTGCTACGGCGGGAGTAAGTACAAAAACCGGTTTATTACCAGTGTCACTACCAATCTTACTACTAGTAGTAAGAACGGTAAATGAATTACCGTTGTTACTACTGCAGTTGAAAGTTGTTAACACAGCAATAATAAATTACCCGCGTTAATACCGTAAAACTAAAATAACAAAATGAAACTAAATATGACCTGTCGTGCTAGAGTTGCATGACAGATGTCAAAGTGACAGCTGTCAAACTAAAATATTGTTACGGGATGGATTCTTGGACAATCTGTTAAAATATCGATTATTCACTTTGCACTTTACTGCCCACAATCACTTCACAAATTTCACAAAAACACACGATACAACTGATTCGCACAAACACGTCACACTGGCACTGATATTCACACACACTAGTCACTGAACACAAGATACTTTCGCTTCGACGGTAAACGAAAAACTTCGTCGGTCGGAACCTCATCGCTCTATTTATATCTGAATTAATATTGACTTGAATTCTCTGGAATTATTGCCGTTGTGTTTGACAAAGTAAACAAGATAAAAGTTCGTGACTTCCCTATTATTCTCAAATACGTAAACACCAAAAAATAGCACAATAGAAGGAAACAAATACTAATCCCGCTCGAGTCATAAAACCATAAATCTCGCACTTAGGTGTAAACAACTCGCCGTCGTTACCGCGCGGCCTACTGCGTCACACTACCTTCTCCCAAGACATGCTCGTCCCGAGCATCGTTACATCCGTAATAACGCGCCAATCGATCCAGGTTAACTATCTTAGGGGCACTTCGATGTTCTCCTGTATACGGAACGTGACGTCGTTGATCTTGATCACCACTCGGTATGGTCCATCCTGTTTGGCTTGTGGCTTTGGAGACTTCTCATTTACTGCGTATAGGGTTGTGTAGCCATACCAGCGAACCTTCCTCGAACCCAGGGTCCAATGCTTGCTGGCCATACTCTCTAATGTGCTCATAGATGTCGTTCATCTTGTTCCGGAAATCACTGGCGTACTCAGTTATGGGTTGTGGAGAATCCGGTGGGACACCAGTTATTAAGTCGGCTGGTAGTCTTAATTCACGTCCATAATTGGCAAAAGCGGGAGTGACATTGGTGCTTTCATGAACAGCACTTCGGTATGACAACAAAAATGGCTGGATATGCATGTCCCAATCCCGTTGTTTGCTTTCAACAACTGTTGCCAGGTATCTCTCCAGAGTTTGGTTGAATCGCTCCACCATTCCATCTGATTGCGGGCGGTAAGAGGTGGTCCTTGTTTTGTTTGCACCCATTAACCGACATGTCTCTTGAAATAGCAGAGATTCAAAATTTCTTCCTTGGTCACTGAGAATTTCCAATGGTACTCCAAAACGACAGAATACTTCATTGACCAATTTGTCTGCTATCTTCTATGCTTCTTGTGTTGTGTTGATACAAAGTCGCTGCTTTAGTTCTCGAAAAGCTGCGTCGCAATTTTCATCCCAGAGGAAGGTTCGTTTTTCCTCAGTCAGTCTATGCAACAGCTTAGCAATGTCAGCAAAGCTCTTCACGAATCGCCTGTATCAGAATATAAACCCAGCATAAACCCAAGAATGCTCTGTCTTCCGTTATGTCTTTTGGCACCGGACAATCTTTAACAGCGCTGAATTTTCCTGGATCTGTCTGTACTCCGGCCTCGGAAATCATGTCCCAAGAAATTCACTTGCTTCTTGAAGAAGGAACATTTCCTCGGACTCCGCTTGAGGTTAGCTGCGCCAAACTTTGTCAATACTCGTACCAGCTTTTGCTGGTGGTCTTCGAATGATTTTCCCACACTTAAAATGTCGTCCAAATAGACAAGGCATGCATCTCCAATCAATCCAGCGAGCACCAACTCCATTAGTCTTTCGAACGTAGCGGGGGGCGTTGCACAAACCAAATGACATCATTTTGAATCGCCATAGGCCTTTTTCCTTAAAAAATGCGGTCTGCTCTTTATCTTTAGGGTCTATTTCCACTTGCCAGTACCCGCTATTCAAGTCCACTTCATGCCCGTCAGTGTATCCAACGTGTCATCAATGCTCGGCAAAAGGTAGCAGAATTTCTTCGTTTCGTCGTTGATTCGTCGATAATCAACGCAGAACCGCATACTGCCGTCCTTCTTTTCTACTAAAACCAGTGGCAGACACCACGTACTGGATGAAGGTTCTATCACACCATTTCGCACACCCATGTCTTCGATCATTGACTTCTTTTTCTCGAGCCACTAGAATACTTTTTGGCCGCTGTCGAATCGGTGGCACACTTCCTGTATTTATTGTGTGCTTTACTAATCTAGTTTTTCTGTCGACGGCATCATTGAGGGCAAATATGTCGGTAAAGCGCTGAATCATCTTATTCGCCGTCAGAAGTTCTTTTTCGGAGAGATCTTTACGGAAATCTTCCAATAATGTTGACACGTTGTAACTTTGACTGCTTCGGTGGCTCAATGGTTAGTGACCTTAACTTCTGGATCAAAGAGGCGTGGGTTCGATCCCCACCCAGCGCAATTATTTATGTGATGAACATAAGTGTTTGCTCTGTGGCTGGGTGTTATTTAGTTACTATCTATATAAGTATGTATTTAAAAATAAGTATATGTAGTATATCAATCTCTGGCAGCCATATCACAAGCTTTGCTTAGTTTGGGGTCAGAGACCGTGTGTAAAATGTCCCAAAATTAAATATTTATTTATTTATATATTTTATTTAACTCCTAGCACAGTTGTATTTCTCTTTTGGTTGTTCTTGGCATCTGCGCATCCAATCTATTTCTTCGCATGTACCAATCGGGGTTCCTCCTTTGATGAGTTGTTCCTCGTTACTTGTGTTGAGCACACGCACCATAGCAGTATTGGTAGTCCTCACCAGAGTTCGGGCCACTAACCATGGTTGATCACTTTCCGATTGTTCTATTAGCACGCATCGTCGTTGATGTCCCAAGTTCGGCGGTAATCTAACTGCCACACTGGTTTCCGATCTAGGTGGAAGGACCGTTCTCTGCAGACAATAAACCTTTTCTGATATGGCGCCTTCCATGAAGATTTCATCTCCTCCACACTTCAAGATTTCTTGGTTGACGTCAATCTCACAATGATGTTCTCTCATGAAGAATGAATGCAACCCAGAATGCAATCGTCAACTATATCAGCCACAATGACTTTGTGTTAGAAAGTTTTCTCACCCAATTTCAACTCCACTAGCTTCTCTCCTCGGACGGATATGTGCTGACCGGTCGCTATCAGAAGTTGTACTGTTTTGCAGCTTTCGGAGTTCGGAAGAAAGCGCTGAGCCAATCGGGAACTGATGACAGTGCGAGAAGCTCCAGTATCTAATATCAGCTTGCAAGAAGTTCCGCTGATGGCACCATTGATGATCAGGCTGTTCCCATCGTGAGCTTGTGAGATCAAAATCTTGGGCTTTTCTGGGCCGGTTAACACTCGCCATTTTCCGCTTTCTTCAGAAGGTCATTTATTCTTCCATAGTGAATGCGTTGCCTCACGATCCGTCCGTTCTTCCAATAGTCGATCGTTCCTGGTTTAGCATGGCTTTGGGCAATTCCGCCAAAAATGTCCTCTCGCGTCGCAGTCGTAGCATCTTGGGCCAAACTTTGTACGATGTGACGCTTCCTCAACCTCCCTTATTTGTTGTATATCCGTCGTTGGATTTCGTACAGCCTCGACTTCTGAGACTTGGGCCAAAGCTTCCTTTAGTGTTTTATGATGCCCGAGTTTCACTGCAGTTCTAACTTCGAAGTCTGCTGTCCCGTTAGCAAACGCTTCTACTTGATGTTCGTCGTTGGGTAATAACGCGGACTGATAAGCCTTCCGGAATAGTTTCTCCATTTCGACATCCCACTGTTGAAGACTTTCGTTGCGACGTTGCACTGTTCTTCAACTGCGATTCAGGTGCTCATCACCGTAGCAACTCTCCAACGTTTCCATTAATTTATCGTAGGTTAATTCCTTGCCCACGGCATCAAGGATACTCAGGGCTTCGTCGCGAAGGCTCATTATGAGAGCGTTCATGGCTTGGTCTTTGTCCCATTCATTGGTTTTAACAGCGGCGTCAAATTGAATTTTGTAGGCTGACCATGATGATGTCCCATCGAAAGGCGTCACTTTGATCTTCTGTGAGGCTGGCGAGAAGGTTGTAGATGCAGCGGTTAAATTTTCAGACTTGATAACGTTCAAGGTCTTCCATACGTCAGCAATTTGTGTTTCCACCTCGAAGGTGCGAGATTCATTCTCCTCCATCTTTTTATTGTGCTCTTTTATGATTCCGTGTCCTTGACCTCTTTTATCACTTTGCCCAAAGTCGTCTGCAAGCTTGAAAGCAGTTCTTCTCTGTTGCAGTCCAATTTTTCTTCGAGCTGACGAGTCTGCCTCTCGTTGCTTCGGGCCTGTTCTTCTAGCTGCTGCGTCATAGACTGCATCATTGCCATCATTGCAGCCATATTAAATGCCACAAGGATGGCTGGTGCTGCAGCAAGTGACGCAGCAGGTGCCACAGTAGGTGCTGCAGAAAGTGCTGCAGCAGATGCTTCCGGGTTCCTGGAGTCGTCGTTGGTTGCCTCAGACTCGCTGGCTTCCATTAACAACGAATTGTTTCCGAAGTGTCACTGGTCCACCTCCTCCTAGCGTCGCTCCTGCGCTTGTAGTCAGCGCGTTTCCTCCTGTCCGCGCTGGCTTCGAGAGCGAAGTGTCTCTTCGTCGTATGGTGCTACCGGCATTTTCAACTATCCACCCTTCTGACACCAAATAATACGAGATGGGTTCTTGGACAATCAGTTATAACGCCAATCATTCACTCTGCACTTTATTGCTCACAATCACTTAACAAAAATCACAAAAACACACGATACAACTGATTCGCACAAACACTTCACACTGGCACTGATATTCACACACACTAGTCACTGAACACGAGAAGCTTTCGCTTCGACATTTAACGAAAAACTTCGTCGGTCGGAACCTCATCGCTCTATTTATATCTAAATTAATATTGACTAGAAATATCTGGAGCTATTGCCATTGTGTTTGACAAAGTTAACAAGATGAAAGTTCGAGACTTCCCTATTATTCTCAAATACGTAAACACCAAAAAATGGCACAATAGACGGAAACAAAGACTGATCCAGCTCGAGTCATTAAACCATAAATCTCCCACTTAGGTGTAAACAACTCGCCGAAATTACCGGGCGGCCTACTGCGTCACAATATGTAATATAATACTTTTATTTACTAGGTTTTAGTTCGTCTATTAGCTGCGAAAAGCCCTCCGCTAACAGTTTCTCCATCACATCTGAGGTCTTCTTCTGTTCTTCCGCGAGTTGGGAAACCACCTGCTTGAACTTCTCTAGCTCTATTTTTGCCTGGTCCTTTGCATCTTCAAACAGCTTTCTGGCCTTGGTTTCTGCTTCTTGTGTGCCTTCTATTACCTTTGCTGGAAAGAAAATGTTCAAATCTCAGTTGCACTGTAACATACCGCTTAGCCACGCCATAGTTTATCTAACAGTATTGTGACTCGGCCCTGTCATTGAAATATATAACTACAGCGCCATGTGGCCACGCAGAACGTATCTCGCGCTGGGGCTGCCCGCATTCAGTATTTTAATTTCATCTAATTAATCTTAATCTTTAATCTTAACCTTGATGTAAAATTATCATATCTATAACAAAAAACAAATTCGTTTTGAATGAAAAAGAAAGCGTTCAATAAAAATACATATTGGGTTATTTGATGTATTTAGGGTTCCGCTTCCGTAGTAAAACGAGGAAAAAAACGTAAATCGCACTCTTCCTACTTACAAATGCACACGTTCGTTGGTCACTACGGCGCGCCGCGACTGACTAGCATACCGAGAGCTTACCAAACCGGAGTTTGGTATACTCTCGGTCGGCACGCGAATCATACCTACACATCTCGGAAGATGCGTGGGTATGATTCGCGTTCCGAACATTTGTATGAGGAAGGAGTACTATTAGATATCATCACGGTGAGATCGTGGCGTACTTAAGGTGGACTCACAGGGTCAGTGCGCGAAAATCTATTTTTTGAGTTATTTGGTATTCACAGATAAACTGCTCTTTGTAAGTAAAAAGAAAACACTGTCTATTCATGGCCGTTAAATAAATGTTTGTGAATAATATGAGTATTTCGTCTGTGAAAAGACCAAAAAGCTAAAAAAAACTATAAACACAAAAAAGATATTTCGCGTGCTGACCGGGACGATGTACCAACTCCAAAACAGAACCAAGCTGAATAGAGCATTGTAGTCTTTAATTTTAGTACAGAAAGCTGGACTGGAGCATTGTAGAGGTGCCCTACGAGTATCTGCAGTGGCGTAACTATAGGGTGGCAGGGCTGGCAAAATACCACGGGCCCTCGACCCAAGGGGGCCCCGGCCTAAGAGACCTCGAACTCAAAAATAACCTAATAATGTGAACAAAATTACCAAAGGTGACGTCCACAAGTGGTATATTATTCAGAGAAAAATCGAACCAAGATGATATACAGGGTTATTTCTTATCAATTAGCATCATTTTAGAGGCTTATTCTGTGCGTCAAAACTAACAACTTTTGTTCTACCACTTTTGTCAAAATTTAAAAATAAAATGTTTGTTGTTCCATTGACAAGTATCGTTTAACCTCCCTTGAACGTTTTCAAACAACTAGTGAAAGCTCACTATCTGAAATCAATGCTACTTGTTCCTTTCGCTACTATTTTATAACGTATGTAGGTATGTGTATATGTATTATAGGTATATGTATAATTATATTTATATATTATAACGTATATATGTAAGTATATTTAAAACTTAGATTGAATTAAGTATGTTTAGTTTATTATTTATAGGTGTTTTCTTTGTTAATATCTAGTTATGGCCACTATTTCTTGTTCTTGTCAGTTCATATTCGTGCAAGGTTGCCTGGAAGAAATCGCCATGGGTGATAAGGCCGCCACTTTATAATCATATTTTTGTCGTATATGTGTAAATAGTGATTATTTTTCATATTGTGGTTGTAAATAAAGAGTTTTGTCTGTCTGTTTAGTCTGTTTGTCTTTTTTTAAAATATGAAACATAAATTGTATGAATAATAACAACACAGCCTTTTAATTTAACTATTTTTAGCAATAATAAAGTGCTTCTATCGTTATTTTACTTCCATTCGTAGCTGGTTCTTCCACATTCGTCACATAATTTGCTAAAATTAAAAATATATAACCTACCAGTGTGACCAGTTAGTAGGAACAATGTGACAAGAAACACTTAAAATGTGTGTCTAAATGGCAAAAATGCTTTTATTTAACAATTTGAAGGTTACTCAATCAGGGTCCATAGAGATAAACTACCTGTTGAACCAAATATATTTATTTATCTTAATAAATTAAAAAATAATTTTAAAAAAGTCGGAAGGCTTTTTTATATTTTTAACTGATGTAATATGCTCAGAAAAATATGAACTTTCTCGAAATATAACGAGTGTTGTGGTTAGAATTTTTGATTATTTTGATTATTATTATACCAGACTCCACTTCCTACACTTTTGGTGGACATGTCCTTTGATTCTATAATGAAAAAAAAACCGGACAAGTACGAGTCAGGCTCGCACACCAAGAGTTCCGTACAAATTCAGAAAATTTCACAAAATTGGGAAGTCAATTATAAGTTAAAGAAATCTCTATACTATTATTGTCAAGAATTGTTTTTTTTTTACTTTTCGTCATACATCGAAAATCACACAATGTTAAAATCATTAAAAACCTGTTTCAGCATGTGCTAAGGAAGCTCTTTTATATGATAACTTATATGATACGATTTACTCACGTTGAATTTTGAACTCATATTTTGTGAATTTATTTTCTGTGATTTAAAAAAAATGTACAGTTTTCAGATTCATTCCTATATGTGTACTCTGAGACAATGTTTCTCGCCGAATTTCATAGTTCTATGTCAACGGGACCGTCTCAGTACCATGTAGGTTTTGATTTTTTTGAGTGGCGAAATATGACTTCATTAAAACTACCGTGAGTATTCATCATAAGTATAACAGAATACGGCTAAAACTCACGTTATAATTATACGGTCGGTCCGCAAGGAATCCAACAAGTTTCAGAGTATTTAGAACTCCATCCTCAGGGAATACGCGCACCCCCGTCGACCGGCGCGCGCGCACTGAGATTTGATCGAGCTGCTGTCTTAGCGAAGGAGAGTTTCCTGGTTCCCCGGAAAGTACGAGAGGCCATAGAGATCGCGCGACATCCTAATTTCAACCGTGATGGTGGATGGACGTTGGCCCCGGCGTGGAAACCGGTTTTGAACAGCTCGGATCACGCTAATGTTTGTGAAAGTGAGACCCAGGACACGGTCAGTGTTTGGTGCGTAGACCCGACTTGCTCAGCACAAGGAGTGCTATCGGAGATAGACGTGGAAGAAGATGAACATCCAGCCCCTGAGACCAGCAATAAAGCGCGCGCTGCGCAGGCGCGTGCGGCGAGGGCAGCCGTGCGGGAGGCGCGGTCCATCGCCGCGCGGGCAGGCGCCGCAGACTTCAGTGCGCGCGCGCCGGTCGACGGGGGTGCGCGTATTCCCTGAGGATGGAGTTCTAAATACTCTGAAACTTGTTGGATTCCTTGCGGATCGACCGTATAATTATAACGTGAGTTTTAGCCGTATTCTGTTATACTTATGGCGAAATATGCGTTTTTAATGACATACACGGCTCTGACTCTTTTATACGACAACTGAGAAGTTTTTATTTTACAAAACTGCAAGGTACCATAGATATACGTATATAGTTTAAATTTCAATTCGATATCTTTACGCATTCCCGAGATAACGAGTTTTGGCATACGGACAAACGAACAGACGGACAACAAAGTGATCCTACGCGGGTTCCGTTTTTTCCTTTTAAGGTGCGGAACCCCAAACAGATGATTTTTTTTTAATTTACTTATTTATTTATTTATTATTCGCAGCTAATCTCAGGTTCAAATTTTCCCTTTACTGAATAAAACATCTAAAAAATATCTCGCTCGCTGCGCTCACGCTCAAACTTTTCTAATTCCTACCTTTTATCACAAAAAATCACACTCACGGAGCTCACGCCTAAGTAAAATATAATTGTTACTGTTGGGTTAGTTTTCATATGGCTAAATTTAGGAACTAATTCCAAAAGATGTATTCATAAGTTTTTGTGCCCCTGCTTGTTGCATAACTAAAATACACACAATACCATTAATAGTGTTGGGTAATTCATATTACCTAAGTGATTTGTTATAGCGAAATTACAACGCGACAATTTTTACTGGGAGGAGTCCCTATCTAAGGAATTTGCCACGTGCCTCAGATGGTATAGTTAGGTACGCCACTGCCTATCTGATTTGATACGTATGGATTGGACTAGAGCAAACGTTCAATACAAGATCAACACATATCTTCTGTGTTTTTCAAGAAGAATTAAATCAATAAGTACAAGCACAAAAGCAATATGAAAATAATAAATAATTACTGTTCTTCATCCACTTCACAAGATTATCCACAGAGTTGAAACCGTTTTTCTTTAGCTCTTCGAATCCTGTGTCCATTGTGTACCCTTAAAAAATATTTATAATTAGATGATAAAATAATCTAGGTCATTTACAATTTTGCAATAACGTTTTAGAAATAAGCATAGAGTACATTATATATACGGACAGAAATAAGCATATAACAAAGTACTCTGTGAAATAAGCGATGAAGGCTTTGAAGGCGGGAGTCATAGAGGAATTAATCACTACGGCGCACAGATATCGGAATTCCGTGCTACGGCGGGAGTAAGTACAAAAACCGGTTTATTAGCAGTGTGACTACCAATCTTACTACTAGTAGTAAGAACGTTAAATGAATTACCGTTGTTACTACTGCAGTTGAAAGTTGCTAACACAGCAATAATAAATTACCCGCGTTAATACCGTAAAACTAAAATAACAAAATGAAACTAAATATGACCTGTCGTGCTAGAGTTGCATGACAGATGTCAAAGTGACAGCTGTCAAACTAAAATATTGTTACGGGATGGATTCTTGGACAATCTGTTAAAACATCGATTATTCACTTTGCACTTTACTGCCCACAATCACTTCACAAATTTCACAAAAACACACGATACAACTGATTCGCAAAAACACTTCACACTGGCACTGATATTCACACACACTAGTCACTGAACACAAGATACTTTCGCTTCGACGGTAAACGAAAAACTTCGTCGGTCGGAACCTCATCGCTCTATTTATATCTGAATTAATATTGACTTGAATTCTCTGGAATTATTGCCGTTGTGTTTGACAAAGTAAACAAGATAAAAGTTCGTGACTTCCCTATTATTCTTTAATACGTAAACACCAAAAAATAGCACAATAGAAGGAAACAAATACTAATCCCGCTCGAGTCATAAAACCAAAAATCTCGCACTTAAGTGTAAACAACTTGCCGTCATTACCGCGCGGCTTACTGCGTCATACTACCTCCTCTCCAGACATGCTCGTCCCGAGCAACGTTACAACCGTAATATCGAGCGAATCGATCCAGGTTAACTATCTTGGGGGCACTTGGATGTTCTTTCTGTATACGGAACGTGACGTCGTTGATCTTGATCACCACTTGGTACGGTCCATCCCATTTTGCTTATAGCTTTAGAGATTTCTCTTTTACTGCGTATAGGGTTGTGTAGCCATAGCAGCGAACCTTCATCGAACCCAGGGTTGTTAGTTCTTCTGTCGTATCGAGTCTTCATTCTTTCCAATGCTTGCTGGCCATACTTTCTAATGTGATCATAGATGTCGTTCATCTTGTTCCGGAAATCACTGGCGTACTCAGTTATGGGTTGTGGATAATCCGGTGGGACACCAGTTATTAAGTCGGCTGGTAGCCGTAATTCACGTCCAAAATTGGCAAAACCGGGAGTGACATTGGCGCTTTCATGAACAGCACTTCGGTATGACAACAAAAATGGCTGGATATGCATGTCCCAATCCCGTTGTTTGATTTCAACAACTTTTGCCAGGTATCTCTCCAGAGTTTGGTTGAATCGCTCCACCATTCCATCGGTTTGCGGGCGGTAAGAGGTGGTCCTTGTTTTATTTGCACCCATTAACCGACATGTCTCTTGAAATAGCAGAGATTCAAAATTTCTTCCTTGGTCACTGATAATTTCCAATGGTACTCCAAAACGACAGAATACTTCATTGACCAATTTGTCTGCTATCTTCTATGTTTCTTGTGTTGTGTTGATACAAAGTCGCTGCTTAAGTTCTCGAATAGCTGCGTCGCAATTTACATCCCAGAGGAAGGTTCGTTTTTCCTCAGTCAGTCTATGCAACAGCTGAGCAATGTCAGCAAAGCTCTTCACGAATCGCCTGTATTAGGAGCATAAACCCAAGAATGCGCTGTCTTCCGTTTTGTCTTTTAGCAAAGGACAATCTTTAACAGCGCTGAATTTTCCTGGATCTGTCTGTACTCCGGCCTCGAAAATCACATGTCCCAAAAAATTCACTTGCCTCTTGAAGAAGGAAAATTTCCTCGGAATAAGCTTGAGGTTAGCTGCGCGAATCTTTGTCAATACTCGAAGCAGGTTTTGCTGGTGGTCTTCGAAGGATTTTCGCATACTTAAAATGTCGTCCAAATAGACAAGTCATGCTTCTCCAATCAATCCAGCGAGCACCAACTCCATTAGTCTTTCGAACGTAGCGGGGGGCGTTGCACAAACCAAACGGCATTATTTTGAATCGCCATAGGCCTTTTCCCGTAAAAAATGCGGTCTGCTCTTTAATTTTAGAGTCTATTTCCACTTGCCAGTACCCGCTCTTCAAGTCCAGCGTAGTGAACCACTTTATGCCCGTCAGTGTATCCAACGTGTCATCAATGCTCGGCAAAAGGTAGCTGTCTTTCTTCGTTTCGTCGTTGATTCGTCGATAATCAACGCAGAGCCGCCGTCCTTCTTTTTCACTAAAACCAGTGGCGAACACCACGTACTGGATGAAGGTTCTATCACACCATTTTGCACCATATCTTCGATCATTTGGAGATCTTTAGGAGATGCTGGACATGGTCTAGTAGTAGACGTCCTATGGCTGATGGATGGTAGAACACTTACAATGCTTATGATGATAAGTAAAGTAGTTTTGTTTAAGTTAGCAAAGTTGAGTTATTATATCTTATACGTCTTGTACCTATATTTTTATAATTACATATTTGTTCTTTTCTTCTTTTTCTCGAGCCACTAGTATACTTCTTGGCCGCTGTCGAATCGGTGGCACACTTCTTGTATTTATTGTGTGCTTTACTAATCCAGTTTTCTCGTTGACTGGTAAAGCTACAGCAGCATCTTATTTGCCGTTAAAAGTTCTTTTTCGGAGAGATCTTTACGGGAATCTTCCAATAGTATTGACACGTTGTAACTCCTAGCACAGTTGTATTTCTCCTTTGGTTGTTCTTGGCATCTGCGCATCCAGTCTTCTTCTTCACATGTACCAATCGGGGTTCCTCCTTTGATGAGTTGTACCTCGTTACTTGTGTTGAGCACATGCACCATAGCAGTATTGGTAGTCCTCACCAGAGTTCGGGCCATTAACCATGATTGATCACTTTCTGATTGTTCTATTAGCACGCATCGTAGTTGATGTCCCAAGTTCGGCGGTAATCTAACCGCCACACTGGTTTCCGATCTAGGGGGAAGGACCGTTCTCTGCAGACAATAAACCTTTCCTGATATGGCCCCTTCCATGAAGATATCTTCTCTTCCACACTTCAAGATTTCTTGGTTGACGTCAATCTCACAATGATGTCCTCGCATGAAGTCAAGACCCAGAATGCAATCGTTAACTATATCAGCCACAATGACTTTGTGTTAGAAAGTTTTCTCACCCAATTTCAACTCCACTAGCTTCTCTCCTCGGACGGGTCGCTATCAAAAGTTGAACTATTTTGCAGCTTTCAAAGTTCGGAAGAAAGCGCTTAGCATTCAATATCATCTTGCAAGAGGTTCCGTTGATGGCACCATTGATGATCAAGCTGTTCCTATTGTGAGCTTGTGAGATCAAAATCTTTGGCTTTTCTGGGCCGGTAACACTCGCCATTTTCCGCTTTCTTCAGAAGGTCATTTATTCCTCCATAGTGAATGCGTTGCCTCACGATCCGTCCGTTCTTCCAATAGTCGATCGTCCCTGGTTTAGCATGGCTTTGGGCAATTCCGCCATAAATGTCCTCTCACGTCGCAGTCGTAGCATCTTGGGCCAAACTTTGCACGACGTGACGCTTTCTCAACCGCCCTTATTTGTTTGATACCCGTCGCTGGATTTTGTACAGCCTCGACTTCTAAGACTTGGGCCAAAGCTTCCTTTAGTGTTTTATGATGCCCGAGTTTCGCTGCAGTTCTTACTTCGAATTCTGCTGTCCCATTAGCAAACGCTTCCACTAGACGTTCGTCGTTGGGTAATGACGCGGACTGATAAGCCTTCCGGAATAGTTTCTCCATCTCGACATCCCACTGTTGAAGACTTTCGTTGCGACGTTGCACTCTGTTCTTCAACTGCGCTCTGTATACACGCTCCAAGTGCTCATCACCGTAGCGACTCTCCAACGTTTCCATTAATTTATCGTAGGTTACTTCCTTGCCCACGGCATCAAGGATACTCAGGGCTTCGTCGAGAAGGCTCATTATTAGGGCGTTCATGGCTTGGTCTTTGTCCCATCCATTGGTTTTAACAGCGGCGTCAAATTGAATTTTGTAGGCTGACCATGGTGATGTCCCATCGAAAGGCGTCACTTTGATCTTCTTGTGAGGCTGGCGAGAAGGTTGTAGATGCAGCGGTTCCATTTCCAGATTTGATAACGTTCAAGGTCTTCCTTACGTCAGCAATTTGTGTTTTCACCTGGAAGATGCGAGATTAATGCTCTTCCATCTTTTTTTGTGCTCTTTTATGCTACAGTATCCTTGACCTCTTTTATCACTTTGCCCAAAGTCGTCTGCAAGCTTGTAAGCAGTTCTTCTCTGTTGCAGTCCATTTTTCTTCCAGCTGACGAGTCTGCCTCTCGTTGTTTCGGGCCTGTTCTTCTAGTTGCCGCGTCATAGACTGCATTATTGCCATCATTGCAGCCATATTAAATGCCACAGGGATGGCTGGTGCTGCAGCAGGTGACGCAGCAGGTGCCACAGTAGGTGCTGCAGAAACTGCTGCAGCAGATGCTCCCGGGTTCCTGGAGTCGTCGTTGGTTGCCTCTGATTCACTGGCTTCCATTAACAACGAATTGTTTCCGAAGCGTCACTGGTCCTCCTCCTCCTAGCGTCGCTCCTGCGCTTGTAGTCAGCGCGCTTCTTCCTGTCGGCGCTGGCTTCGTGTGCGAATTGTCTCTTCGTCGTATGGTATTACCGGCATTTTCAATTATCCATAAGATAAGATAAGATATATTTATTGGACTTATAACTACATACGATACACTAGGCAAGTCAAATTTACAATTATAACACCATGCATACGATTCAAAAATAATAATAAAAATTAAAACAAAACTTAATATTAACAATAACAATTAGGTAGACACAATTATTTTAAACATTAGCAAAATTTAAATTTGTTAAGAAATTCTAGGTCTTAAAAATACTAATATACATATATGTCACGTAATTATTAATAGAATATGAGAAAGTCGAAGTATATTAATGAGATTATTGTTTTTCCTCATCATACAAGAATGAAGATTCTGTCAACTGCATATTCATAAATTCATTAATTGAGTTGAAAGGACATGACGCGAGAAATAGTTTCAGTTCCCTCTTGAAATCATCTAAATGTAGCTTTATTATGGCACGGGTTAGGTTTTCAAACATAACAATTTTATTGTAAACTCCTTCATTTTTTACTTTCGTCAGCCGTACTTTAAGCATATACCATTTATCGTTATTTCTTAAACTATAGTTGTGCTTATATTTTTTCTTTTTAGTTATTACAAGATTTCGCATTTCTTCATACATTTCAAGTAAGCAGTTACAGATATACAGCGATATGACCGTCATAATTTTGTTTTTCTTGAAATAGACCTCAGCCGAGCAACGTTTACGCAAACCAAACATCATTCTGATAGCTTTTTTTTTGGCTTTTTAGGATTCTATTTAGGTCAGCACCATTTCCCTTTACAGTTATTGCATACCTAAGTCTTGACTGCTCATATGCGTAATAAACAGATATAATGGACTTTTTATCTAATAAGGGCCGCAATTTCAATAAAGCATAATTGGCACTATTTATTTTTTTGCATAATTTATCAATATGAGCAGAATGGCTAACAGTATGGTTAATTGTATATCCTAAAAAAATATATATATATATATATATATATTATATATATATATATATATATATATATATATATATATTTTTAGGATATACAATTAACCATACTGTTAGCCATTCTGTTCTATATATATATATATATATATATATATATATATATATATATATTTTATCTCGGGGTTTTTATCAATTCCCTTTCGCGATTGATATTGCATAACCACGCTTTTGTAAGCACTTAAAATTATGCCATTATCATTAAACCATTGTTTTAGTTTAGTCATTACGTCAGAAATTTTGCTTTCTAGTATGTTTTAACGTTTGTCTTTTATTCTTACATGAGTATCATCGGCAAATAAGCTGACATAAGCAAAATCAGGAATAGCTTGTGCAAGGTCATTTACATATATTAGGAATAATAATGGCCCAAGTATTGAGCCCTGCGGTATGACTATATCTACATATTCTATCTTTGAGTTTACTTCATTTATTGAGACTGTCTGATTTCGATTCTGTAAATATGTACATAACATGTTAAATTCAGAATTTTCAAAGCCATAAAACGCTGGAGTTTGCTTAAAAGGATGTCGTGTCTAAAGCAGTCGAACGCTTTTGACAAATCGCAATATATGCTTGCACATTTTTGCGAATCATCTAATGCGTCGAGTATAAAGTAAATAACTTTTCTGATTGCCATTTCGGTTGATAGGCATTTACGGAAACCGAATTGCACTGCTGTGAAAAGATTATTATCTTCAAAGATTATTATCCACCCTTCTGACACCAAATGTTACGAGATGGGTTCTTGGGCAATCAGTTATAACGCCGATCATTCACTCTGCACTTTATTGCTCACAATCACTTCGAAAAAATCAAAGAAACACACGATACAACTGATTCGCACAAACACTTCACACTGGCACTGATATTCACACACACTTGTCACTGAACACAAGATGCTTTCGCTTCGACGGTAAACGAAAATCTTTGTCGGTCGGATCCTCATCGCTCTATTTATATCTGAATTAATATTGACTAGAATTCTCTGGAACTATTGACATTGTGTTCGACAAAGTATACAAGACGAAAGTTCGAGACTTCCCTATTATTCTCAAATACGTAAACACCAAAAAAATGGCGATATAGACGGAAACAAAGACTGATCCCGCTCGAGTAATAAAATCATAAATCTCGCACTTAGGTGTAAACAACTCGCCGTCATTACCGGACAGCCTACTGCGTCACAATATTTTATATAATACTTTTATTTACTAGGTTTTAGTTCGGCTATTAGCTGCGTAAAGCCGTCCGCCAACAGTTTCTCCATCACATCTGAGGTCTTCTTCTGTTCTTCCGCGAGTTTGGAAACCACCTGCTTGAACTTCTCTAGCTCTATTTTTGCCTGGTCCTTTGCATCTTCAAACAGCTTCCTGGCCTTGGTTTCTGCTTCTTGTGTGCCTTCTATTACCTTTGCTGGAAAGAAAATGTTCAAATCTCAGTTGCACTGTAATAAACCGCTTAGCCACGCCATAGTTTATCTAACAGTTTTGTGACTCGGCACGTCATTGAAATATATAACTACAGCGCCATGTGGCCACGCAGAACGTATCACGCGCTGGGGCTGCCCGCATTCAGTATTTTAATTTAATCTAATTAATCTTAACCTTGATGTAAAATTATCATATCTATAACAAAAAACAAATTCGTTTTGAATGAAAAAGAAAGCGTTCAATAAAAATACATATTGGGTTATTTGATGTATTTAGGGTTCCGCTTCCGTAGTAAAACGAAGAAAAAAACGTAAATCGCACTCTTCCTAGTTACAAATGCACACGTTCGTTGGTCACTACGGCGCGCCGCGACTGACTAGCATACCGAGAGCTTACCAAACCGGAGTTTGGTATACTCTCGGTCGGCACGCGAATCATACCTACACATCTCGGAAGATGCGTGGGTATGATTCGCGTTCCGAACATTTGTATGAGGACGGACTACTGTTAGATATCATCACGGCGAGGTCGTGGCCGAGCGATTTAAGCTTCGAGTCGAAGCAGCCGACGTACTTAAGGTAGACTCACAGGGTCAGTGCGCGAAAATCTATTTTTTGAGTTATTTGGTATTCACAGATAAACTGCTCTTTGTAAGTAAAAAGAAAACACTGTCTATTCATGGCCGTTAAATAAATTTTCGTAAATAATATGAGTATTTCGTCTTTGAAAAGACCAAAAAGCTAAAAAAAAACTATAAACACAAAAAAAAATATTTCGCGTGCTGACCGGGACGATGTACCAACTCCAAAACAGAACCAAGCTGAATAGAGCATTGTAGTCTTTAATTTTAGTACAGAAAGCTGGACTGGAGCATTGTAGAGGTGCCCTATCTGCAGTGGCGTAACTATAGGGTGGCAGGGCTGGCAAAATGCCACGGACCCTCGACCCAAGGGGGCCCCGGCCTAAGAGACCTCGAACTCAAAAATAACCTAATATTGTGAACAAAATTACCAAAGGTGACGTCCACAAGTGGTATATTATTCAGAGAAAAATCGAACCAAGATGATATACAGGGTTATTTCTTATCAATTAGCATCATTTTAGAGGCTTATTCTGTGCGTCAAAACTAACAACTTTTGTTCTACCACTTTTGTCAAAATTTAAAAAAAAAATGTTTGTTGTTCCATTGACAAGTATCGTTCACCCTCCCTTGAACGTTTTCAAACAACTTGTGAAAGCTCACTATCTGAAATCAATGCTACTTGTTCCTTTTGCTACTATTTTATAACGTATGTAGGTATGTGTATATGTATTATAGGTATAATGTATAATTATATTTATATATTATAACGTATATATGTAAGTATATTTAAAACTTAGATTGAATTAAGTATGTTTAGTTTATTATTTATAGGTGTTTTCTTTGTTAATATCTAGTTATGGCCACTATTTCTTGTTCTTGTCAGTTCATATTCGTGCAAGGTTGCCTGGAAGAAATCGCCATGGGTGATAAGGCCGCCACTTTATAATCATATTTTTGTCGTATATGTGTAAATAGTGATTATTTTTCATATTGTGGTTGTAAATAAAGAGTTTTGTCTGTCAGTCTGTTTGTCTTTTTTTTAAAATATGAAACATAAATTGTATGAATAATAACAACATCATCTAGGAAGAAAGAGACGACATGACGTAGATAAAAGTATAACTATATAAATTATATAATGTTAGGTCTGCTTACTCTTATATGTCTGTGGAACAATGTGACAAGAAACACTTAAAATATGTGTCTTAATGGCAAATATGCTTTTATTTAACAATTTGAAGGTTACTCAATCAGGGTTCATAGAGATAAACTACCTGTTGAACCAAATATATTTATTTATCTTAATAAATTAAAAAATAATTTTAAAAATGTCGGAAGGCTTTATTATATTTTTAACTGATGTAATATACTCAGAAAAATATGAACTTTCTCGAAATGTAACGAGTGTTCTGTTTAGAATTTTTGATTATTATTATACCAGACTCCACTTCCTACACTTTTGGTGGACATGTCCTTTGATGCTATAATGAAAAAAAATCGGACAAGTACGAGTCAGGCTCGCACACCAAGAGTTCCGTACAAATTCAGAAAATTTCATAAAATTGGGAAGTCAATTATAAGTTAAAGAAATCTCTATACTATTATTGTCAAGAATTGTTTTTTTTTTACTTTTCGTCATACATCGAAAATTACACAATGTTAAAATCATTAAAAACCTGTTTCAGCATGTGCTAAGGAAGCTCTTTTATATGATAACTTATATGATACGATTTACTCACGTTGAATTTTGAACTCATATTTTGTGAATGTATTTCTTGTGATTTAAAAAAAATGTACAGTTTTCAGATTCATTCCTATATGTGTACTCTGAGACAATGTTTCTCGCCTAATTTCATAGTTCTATGTCAACGGGACCGTCTCAGTACCATGTAGGTTTTGATTTTTTTGAGTGTCATAATATGCGTTTTTAACGACATACACGGCTCTAACTTTTTTATACGACAACTGAGAAGTTTTATTTTACAAAACTGCAAGGTACCATAGATATACGTACATAGTTCAAATTTCAATTCGATATCTTTACGCATTCCCAAGATAACGAGTTTTGGCATACGGACAAACGAACAGACGGACAACAAAGTGATCCTACGCGGGTTCCGTTTTTTCCTTTTAAGGTGCGAACCCTAAACAGATGATTTTATTTTAATTAACTTATTTATTTATTTATTATTCGCAGCTAATATCAGGTTCAAATTTTCCCTTTACTGAATAAAACATCTAAAAAATATCACGCTCGCTGCGCTCACGCTCAATCTTTTCTAATTCCTATCTTTTATCACAAAAACTCACACTCACGGAGCTCACGCCTAAGTAAAATATAATTGTTGCTGTTGGGTTAGTTTTCATATGGCTAAATTTAGGAACTAATTCCAAAAGATGTATTCATAAGTTTTTGTGCCCCTGCTTGTTGCATAACTAAAATACACACTATACCATAAAAAGTGTTGGGTAATTCATATTACCTAAGTGATTTGTTATAGCGAAATAACAACGCGACAATTTTTACTGGGAGGGGTCCCTATCTAAGGAATTTGCCACGTGCCTCAGATGGTATAGTTAGGTACGCCACTGCCTATCTGATTTGATACGTATGGATTGGACTAGAGCAAACGTTCAATATAAGATCAACACATATCTTCTGTGTTTTTCAAGAACAATTAAATCAATAAGTACAAGCACTAGAGCAATATGAAAATAATAAATAATTACAGTTCTTCATCCACTTCACAAGATTATCCACAGAGTTGAAACCGTTTTTCTTTAGCTCTTCGAATCCTGTGTCCATTGTGTACCCTTAAAAAAATATTTATAATTAGATGATAAAATAAACTAGGTCATTTACAATTTTGCAATAATGTTTTAGAAATAAGCATAGAGTACATTATATATACGGACAGAAATAAGCATATAACAAAGTACTCTGTGAAATAAGCGATGAAGGCTTTGAAGGCGGGAGTCATAGAGGAATTAATCACTACGGCGCAGAGATATCGGAATTCTGTGCTACGGCGGGAGTAAGTACAAAAACCGGTTTATTAGCAGTGTGACTACCAATCTTACTACTAGTAGTAAGAACGGTAAATGAATTACCGTTGTTACTACTGCAGTTGAAAGTTGTTAACACAGCAATAATAAATTACCCGCGTTAATACCGTAAAACTAAAATAACAAAATGAAACTAAATATGACCTGTCGTGCTAGAGTTGCATTACAGATGTAAAAGTGACAGCTGATAAACTAAAATATTGTTACGGGATGGGTTCTTGGACAATCTGTTAAAACATCGATTATTCACTCTGCACTTTACTGCTCACAATCACTTCACAAATATCACAAAAACACACGATACAACTGATTCGCACAAACACTTCACACTGGCACTGATATTCACACACACTAGTCACTAAACACGAGATACTTTCGCTTCGACGGTAAACGAAAAACTTCGTCGGTCGGAACCTCATCGCTCTTTTTATATCTGAATTAATATTGACTTCAATTCTCTGGAATTATTGCCATTGTGTTTGACAAAGTAAACAAGATAAAAGTTCGTGACTTCCCTATTATTCTCAAATAAGTCAACACCAAAAAATAGCACAATAGAAGGAAACAAATACTAATCCCGCTCAAGTTATAAAACCAAAAATCTCGCACATAGGTGTAAACAACTCGCCGTCATTACCGCGTGGTTTGCTGCGTCATTCTACCTTCTCTCAAGACATGCTCGTCCCGAGCATCGTTACAACCGTCATATCGTGCCAATCGATCCAGGTTAACTATCTTGGGAGCACTTCGATGTTCTTTCTGTATACGGAACGTGACGTCGTTGATCTTGATCACCACTCGGTACGGTCCATCCCATTTGGCTTGTAGCTTTAGAGATTTCTCTTTTACTGCGTATAGGGTTGTGTAGCCATACCAGCGAACCTTCCTCGAACCCAGGGTTGTTAGTTCTTCTGTCGTATCGAGTCTTCATTCTTTCCAATGCTTGCTGGCCATACTCTCTAATGTGCTCATAGATGTCGTTCATCTTGTTCCGGAAATCACTGGCGTACTCAGTTATGGGTTGTGGAGAATCCGGTGGGACACCAGTTATTAAGTCGGCTGGTAGTCTTAATTCACGTCCATAATTGGCAAAAGCGGGAGTGACATTGGTGCTTTCATGAACAGCACTTCGGTATGACAACAAAAATGGCTGGATATGCATGTCCCAATCCCGTTGTTTGCTTTCAACAACTGTTGCCAGGTATCTCTCCAGAGTTTGGTTGAATCGCTCCACCATTCCATCTGATTGCGGGCGGTAAGAGGTGGTCCTTGTTTTGTTTGCACCCATTAACCGACATGTCTCTTGAAATAGCAGAGATTGAAAATTTCTTCCTTGGTCACTGAGAATTTCCAATGGTACTCCAAAATGACAGAATACTTCATTGACTAATTTGTCTGCTATCTTCTATGCTTGTTGTGTTGATACAAAGTCGCTGCTTTAGTTCTCGAAAAGCTGCGTCGCAATTTTCATCCCAGAGGAAGGTTCGTTTTTCCTCAGTCAGTCTATGTAACAGCTAAGCAATGTCAGCAAAGCTCTTCACGAATCGCCTGTATTAGGAGCATAAACCCAATAATGCTCTGTCTTCCGTTTTGGCTTTTAGCAAAGGACAATCTTTAACAGCGCTGACTTTTCCTGGATCTGTTTGTACTCCGGCCTCGGAAATCAAATCCCAAGAAATTCACTTGCTTCTAGAAGAAGGAACATTTCCTCGGACTCAGCTTGAGGTTAGCTGCGCCAATATTTGTCAATACTCGTTCCAGGTTTTGCTGGTGGTCTTCGAATGATTTTCCCACACTTAAAATGTCGTCCAAATAGACAAGGCATGCATCTCCAATCAATCCAGCGAGCACCAACTCCATTAGTCTTTCCAACGTAGCGGGGGGCATTGCACAAACCAAATGGCATAATTTTGAATCGCCATAGGCTTTTTTCCGTAAAAAATGCGGTCTGCTCTTTATCTTTAGAGTCTATTTCCACTTGCCAGTACCCGCTCTTCAAGTCCAGCGTAGTGAACCACTTCATACCCGTCAGTGTATCCAACGTGTCATCAATGCTCGGCAAAGGGTAGCTGTATTTCTTCGTTTTGTCGTCGATTCGTCGATAATCAACGCAGAACCGCATACTGCCGTCCTTCTTTTCTACTAAAACCAGTGGCAAACACCACGTACTGGATGAAGGTTCTATCACACCATTTCGCACACCCATATCTTCGATCATTGACTCAACTTCTTTTTCTCGAGCCACTAGAATACTTCTTGGCCGCTGTCGAATCGGTGGAACACTTCCTGTATTTATTGTGTGCTTTACTTATCCAGTTTTCCCGTCATCGAGAGCAAATATGTCGGTAAAGCGCTGTATCATCTTATTCGCCGTCAGAAGTTCTTTTTCGGAGAGATCTTTACGGAAATCTTCCAATAGTGTTGACACGTTGTAACTTTGACTGCCTCGGTGGCTCAATGGTTAGTGACCCTAACTTCTGGATCAAAGAGGCGTGGGTTCGATCCCCACCCAGGGCAATTATTTATGTGATGAACATAAGTGTTTGCTCTGTGTCTCGGTGTTATTTAGTTACTATATTTAAACAATTTAAACAATTTTTATTTCGGTTCACAATAAACTTTTAAATTACAGTATAATGAGAATTCCTTTTAGGCAAAGGTTTGCCTGTATCAGAAATCCCCGCTCTTCCAAAATATAGAACATCGAAATAATTAATTTAGTGCATGTATGCGTGTGTGAGTGTATATATATATATGTGTGTATATATCTATATATATATTTATATGTGTATGTGTGTGTGTATGTATGTGTATGTGTGTGTGTATGTATGTGTATGTGTGTGTGCGTATGTGTGTATGTGTACGTGTGTGTGCGTGTTGAGTGTGTTTGTTCATGCGTGTGCTCATTTATTGGATCTGCAAAAGCCTTTCTACTTCACTATAGCTAAGTGGAGTTACCCACTTGCTGATACACATCTTACAATCGAAGAACAATTTAGGATATATATCTAAGTCTTTGTTAATTTTATTATATAAAGTAGCCGAACGAGCGTTACACTGCTTACAAGCAAATTCAGTTTTGTATTTAGGTGTCTCTGCTACTGACATCTTCCTTCTTTTTGTTGGGTTCTGTATGCTAGCATCATATGGTAATGTTTTATGCTTCTTGAGAATTAAGTTGATGAGGTAAAGTTTTCTAACTGAGTGTAAGCCACTAATTGAATAGATGGCTTCAGTGGAGTATCTAATCTTTTTAAAGTACATAACCTTAATCAGTGCGCGCTGAGCCCGCTCAACCGATATAAATTTAGTTTTTGACGCTCCTCCCCAAATTGGAATACAATACAGCAAAATTGATTGCGCCAAAGACACATAAATGTCGTTTAATAAGTTTCGTGGTGAGTCATATGTGTTTTTAGGTATCACATGCCTAAGTGATTTAAATATCCATATCAATTTTCTGATTCTGTTAGCCACTTGTTCCAGATGATCACACCAAGTCAGTCTATAATCTATTACCACACCCAGATATTTAGTTTTTGATATTTTATCGATCGTAGGACATCTGCTGTCTGTCATGTTGATACCGTCACAGTCATGAACTCTAAGATTAAATTGATCAGGAGGTTGAGTACGATTATTGATACTGAAACATATATAATTCGTTTTAGAAGTATTTAACGTTAAGAGATTACATTTAAGCCAACCTGCTATTTGAGCCATACCTGCCTCGGCATAGTTTTTTACAGTATTCCAGGATTTTGCCGAGAAAACAATGGCAGTATCATCTGCATAGGAAAACAGGCTGGCATTTTTTATTGTTAAGTTATACAAGTCATTTATGTATATTAAAAATAATGTAGGACCCAAAACACTACCTTGAGGAACACCATACATTACTTCTACATCATCACTAATGGTTTGACCTACTTTAACCCGCTGCTTCCTGTTAGTCAAATAATCAATGAAGAGTTTTAAGGGTACTCCTCTGATTCCCATGTTTTCTAATTTCTTCACAAGGATTGGGACGGAAACCGTATCAAAAGCTTTTTTTAAATCAAGAAATATCGCTAGACACTTGTTTCCCTTATCAATTTGATCGATTACAAGAGAGGTTAAAGCAGTTATAGCATCTTCTGTCGATTTACCTTTCCTAAACCCGAATTGGTTGGTCGATAAGATATGAAAGGAATTTAAATAATTAATTAGCCGACAATTTAATAATTTTTCTAGTATCTTCGAAATTGCTGGTAAAACAGATATAGGTCTATAGTTGTTGATATCACTTCCGTCCCCACCCTTGTGAATCGGGATTATTATAGACTGCTTCATGGAATTTGGGAAGATCCCTTGTTGGAAACATAGATTAGCGAGATGAGTTATTATAGGGACAACTTCACTCCTAACATATTTTAAGAACTCGGTCGAAATATTATCCCAGCCAGGTGAACTATCAGATTTCAAGTTCATCAGAATACTATTCACTTCATTTACACATGTATCTGTAAGAACAAAAGAGTTTAGTTGTTGTATTTGTGGTTTTAGTGGGTTTAATTTGTAGAGCTAGCGATTTACCAATACTTGAAAAGTAGTCATTAATGAAATTCACTGATTCTTTAGGAGAAGATTTCATGTGCAGTAAATCAGTATTCTGAGTTATATTTTTGTTTGTGTAGGTAATACTTTTAATATTTTTCCAAAGTAATTTGTTGTTTTTAACCGATTTCTCTAATAATTCTCGTTCATAGTTTCTTTTTAATTTTTTTATTAAATTGTTACAAAAATTCCTATATCTAGTATAAGTTATTTTTAGAGTCGTGTTATAAGGATCGGCTCGAAGATTCTTTTGCATTTTATTTCTGTTATTTATACAACGTAAAATTCCAGTTGTGATCCACGGTTTTATAATTCTTTTTTTCTTAGGAATTTTTGTAACAGAAGTACAATTGTTTATTGAGTCCGTCAATTTATCTATAAGTAAGTTAATTAGTGCATTAGGATCGTCACAAAACAAGAGATCAGACAGTTTTTTATCTTTTAAATACTTCAAAGCAAGTTCATAGTCTATTGTTTTTTTGGTCTTTTGTCGAACTGGTAAATGTTTAATTTTAGATAAGCATAATAGTATGGTAAAGTGATCGGTTATTGTAGTATGTAGTACAGCTATGGACGCAGAGAATTTTAATTTATTAATTTTTAGCATAAAGTGATCTAGACAATTTTTCTCTCTGGTGGGTAATATATGTCCAGGTAATATACCATATGTAGAAAGCATATTTAGGTAGTTGGTTCTATTTTTATACTCGTTTGACGTTTCTGTTGTTTTTAATTTAATATTAATATTAATGTCTCCTGTTATTAATAGATTATTATGTGATTTAAGTGATGCCAGATGAATGCTAAGACTATTTATAAAAGATTCAGCATTTGAATTAGCTGGTGATCGATAAATACATAGGATAGTATTATTTAGTATATCAATCTGTAGACATGAAGCTTGTACTAGTTTAATTTCTTTTACTTTGTGTTTTAATGTCTCCTTTATGTACAGAGTAACACCATCATTTTGATTTTGTTTGTTTTTAGAGAAATAATTATTTAACTGCGGAATTGGTTTACTACTATTTAATCTGCATTCCGTTAGGACAATGATATCTGTATCCAGGTTAAGGGATGTGAGATTTAACACAAAAACATCGAAATTACAGTATATGCTCCTTATGTTTTGTGTTATAACCGTCAAGTCGCGTTTGTCTACTTTTAATTTTTTGGATAAATCCCCAGTGTTGCATTCAAAAGAGTGAGCTATTTCTACCTTGTCTATTTCATTCAAGGTATCTAAAGTGTCATCCATCATAAAAAAGGGCGTGGGAGAAAATTTCGTTAGAGAAAGAGTGACACTTTTTAATATTCGTGGTTGAGAAGATAGTAAATATGTTAAGTGATAAGTTGTTGTTTATGGCTACGTTTGTATCAGTTTGTAATAGTTCTTGTTGTTGAATTTTTGGCTTATAATATGCGTGTGTGATAGTCTTGTATCCTTTTGATGAATGAGTGTTGTTGTAAATAATGGTTAATCTTCGTACGAAATGTGTTGTTGTTGAGTGGGTTTGCGTGAGAGAATGAGCGTTAGGAGTATTTGTACACTTTAGTAGAAACAAAAAACATGTTTCCAGCAAAATCCTTGTTAACATTGTAGAATCCATGTATAGTCATGTGTCTGCCTGTAGTAGTTGATGAACTTGCGCTTCGTGCCTCACTTGTATGATCGGCGCCGTTTCATTTAGTCTGACGTAGACCCGACCGAATGATGTCCAACAAAACATATATTGCTTTGATTTTTTTAGATCTCTTGCTAGGAAATATAGTCTTGCCGCTTTAGGGGTTAACTGCTTCGACACAAAGATAGGATCATGTTCGTTAGAAGTGTAACCTAGGTGCTTGGCTTGAAGTTTGTTTTGACTATTTCTTATATTGTACGATTTACACATTTTCAGAAGGTCAGATTTCAGCATGGTTGAGCCCATCTCAATAATTAGGGAAGTGTTCTTTTCTGCGTTCTTCTTTCCATTTATTCTGTAAATATCTTTTATGTCTGTCCCCTCAATTTTACAACTTACTTATTTAGATAAACTGAGTACCATATTTATTAGATCTTCTTTGTTTTCGTTCTTCTTCTTCGGTACATTTTTGATCTCGACATTAGTTTTTCTGCTCTCTCTCTGTATGTCTTCAACCTTATCTTCTAGCATGGTAATTCTTTCGTCTTTTCTTTTAAGTTCACCTTCCAGTTGTTCAATTTTTTTTCTATATTCTTCATTTTGACTGGTCAGTATGCCGATGGACTGCTGAATGTCCTTTAGGTTACTATTAACATTCTCCAATTCATTATTTTTGGAGGTCATAAAAGATGTAAACATGGACCTCACTTCTTCCTTGAAACTGCAGAAACCTGTTGATAGGTCCTCGTCATCTCGCCTTCTCTTCAGTCGCTGAGTGATATTTTTTTCAGAGCTACTCATTTCACTCAGTTTTGAATCTGAGAGAGATCTGTCCAGGCTCTGCGGCCCCAGCAACAGCGTTCTGGCAGATGCATTTGGGTTAGCACCCTTATTCTTTGGTGGAGTGTGCTTGAGAGACATATTCCTCTGTTAGTACACCCACGTCTAACCAGTGAAACTATACCCGTCACAAAGTGCCTACGCTAAATAACTTATCAGCGAGGGGTCAAGTTACCTGGCCGGTGATCGACGATCTTCATATAAATGTGCCTTCCGTCAATTTTACAAAGACCCCTGTGACAAATGCAGTCACAAAGTTAGATCTTTCCGTTACTCACAGGTAAGCAGTGCTGATACCGAGCGTTATTGGTAATGGCTCAAGGTAGGTTTTTGCGTGTAGTAAAATCACGGCCAACTTTATGCGCACTTTTTTAACTTTGTACTTTTAATATAGAAACAACGCGGAGACACAGCCAAAACACGACCGAACACTTCGGCTGCCCGGAGGGAAGAGGATATATATAAGTATGTATTTAAAAATAAGTATATGTAGTATATCAATCTCTGGCAGTCATATCACAAGCTTTGCTTAGTTTGGGGTCAGAGACCGTGTGTTAAATGTCCCAAAAATATTTATTTATTTATATATTTTATTTAACTCCTAGCACAGTTGTATTTCTCCTTTGGTTGTTCTTGGCATCTGCGCATCCAATCTACTTCTTCGCATGTACCAATCGGGGTTCCTCCTTTGATGAGTTGTTCCTCGTTACTTGTGTTGAGCACACGCACCATAGCAGTATTGGTAGTCCTCACCAGAGTTCGGGCCACTAACCATGGTTGATCACTTTCCGATTGTTCTATTAGCACGCATCGTCGTTGATGTCCCAAGTTCGGCGGTAATCTAACTGCCACATTGGTTTCCGAACTAGGTGGAAGGACCGTTCTCTGCAGACAATAAACCTTTCCTGATATGGCGCCTTCCATGAAGATTTCTTCTCTTCCACACTTCGTTGACGTCAATCTCACAATGATGTTCTCGCATGAAGTCAAGACCCAGAATGCAATCGTCAACTATATCAGCCACAATGACTTTGTGTTAGAACCTTAGGTTTTCTCACCCAATTTCAACTCCACTAGCTTCTCTCCTCGGACGGATATGTGCTGACCGGTCGCTATCAGAAGTTGAACTGTTTTGCAGCTTTCGAAGTTCGGAAGAAAGCGCTCAGCCAATCGGAAACTGATGACAGTGCGAGGAGCTCCAGTATCCAATGTCAGCTTGCAAGAAGCTCCGTTGATGGCACCGTTGATGATCAGGCTGTTCCCATCGTGAGCTTGTGAGATCAAAATCTTTGGCTTTTCTGGGCCGGTTAACACTCGCCATTTTCCGCTTTCTTCAGAAGGTCATTTATTCTTTCATAGTGAATGCGTTGCCTCACGATCCGTCCGTTCTTCCAATAGTTGATAATCCCTGGTTTAGCATGGCTTTGGGCAATTCCGCCATAAATGTCCTCTCGCGCCGCAGTCGTAGCATCTTGGGCCAAACTTTGCACGATGTGACGCTTCCTCAACCTCCCTCATTTGTTGGATATCCGTCGTTGGATTTCGTACAGCCTCGACTTCTAAGACTTGGGCCAAAGCTTCCTTTAGTGTTTTATGATGCCCGAGTTTCGCTGCCGTTCTAACTTCGAAGTCTGCTGTACCGTTAGCAAACGCTTCCACTAGATGTTCGTCGTTGGGTAATGGCGCGGACTGATAAGCCTTTCGGAATTGTTTCTCCATCTCGACATCCCACTGTTGAAGACTTTCATTGCGACGTTGTACTCTGTTCTTCAACTGCGCTCTGTATACACGCTCCAGGTGCTCATCACCGTAGCGACTCTCCAACGTTTCCATTAATTCATCGTAGGTTAATTCCTTGCCCACGGCATCAAGGATACTCAGGGCTTCGTCGCGAAGGCTCATTATGAGGGCGTTCATGGCTTGGTCTTTGTCCCATCCATTGGTTTTAACAGCGGCGTCAAATTGAATTTTGAAGGCTGACCATGATGATGTCCCATGGAAAGGCGTCACTTTGATCTTCTGTGAGGCTGGCGAGAAGGTTGTAGATGCAGCGGTTAAATTTTCAGACTTGATAACGTTCAAGGTCTTCCTTACGTCAGCAATTTGTGTTTCCACCTCGAAAATGCGAGATTCATGCTCCTCCATCTTTTTATTGTGCTCCTTTATGATACCGTGTCCTTGACCTCTTTTATCACTTTGCCCAAAGTCGTCTGCAAGCTTGAAAGCAGTTCTTCTCTGTTGCAGTCCAATTTTTCTTCGAGCTGACGAGTCTGCCTCTCGTTGTTTCGGGCCTGTTCTTCTAGCTGCCGCGTCATAAACTGCATCATTGCCATCATTGCAGCCATATAAAATGCCACAGGGATGGCTGGTGCTGCAGCAGGTGACGCAGCAGGTGCCACAGTAGATGCTGCAGCAGATGCTCCCGGGTTCCTGGAGTCGTCGTTGGTCGTTGACTCGCTGGCTTCCATTAACAACGAATTGTTTCCGAAGCGTCACTGGTCCACCTCCTCCTAGCGACGCTCCTGCGCTTGTAGTCAGCGCGTTTCCTCCTGTCAGCGCTGGCTCGTCGTCGTATGGTGCTACCGGCATTTTCAATTATCCACCCTTCTGACACCAAATAATACGAAATGGGTTCTTGGACAATCAGTTAAAACGCCAATCATTTACTCTGCACTTTATTGCACACAATCACTTAACAAAAATCACAAAAACACACGACACAAATGATTCGCACAAACACTTCACACTGGCACTTATATTCACACACACTAGTCACTGAGCACGAGAAGATTTCGCTTCGACAGTAAACGACAAATTTCGTCGGTCATCGCTCTATTTATATCTAAATTAATATTGACTAGAAATATCTGGAGCTATTGCCATTGTGTTTGACAAAGTAAACAAGATGAAAGTTCGAGACTTCCCTATTATTCTCAAATACGTAAACACAAAAAAATGGCACAATAGACGGAAACAAAGACTGATCCAGCTCGAGTCATAAAACCATAAATCTCGCACTTAGGTGTAAACAACTCGCCGACATTACCGGGCGGCCTACTGCGTCACAATATGTAATATAATACTTACATAATTATATACGTTATAATTATATAATTATAATTATATTTACTAGGTTTTAGTTCGGCTATTAGCTGTGAAAAGCCGTCCGCCAACAGTTTCTCCATCTCATCTGAGGTCTTCTTCTGTTCTGCCGCGAGTTTGGAAACCACCTGCTTGAACTTCTCTAGCTCTATTTTTGCCTGGTCCTTTGCATCTTCAAACAGCTTTCTGGCCTTGGTTTCTGCTTCTTGTGTGCCTTCTATTACCTTTGCTGGAAAGAAAATGTTCGAATCTCAGTTGCACTGTAACATACCGCTTAGCCACGCCATAGTTCATCTAACAGTATTGTTATTGAATTATATAACTACAGCGCCATGTGGCCACGCAGAACGTATCACGCGCTGGGGCTGCCCGCATTCAGTATTTTAATTTAATCTAATTAATCTTAACCTTGATGTAAAATTATCATATCTATAACAAAAAACAAATTCGTTTTGAATGAAAAAGAAAGCGTTCAATAAAAATACATATTGGGTTATTTGATGTATTTAGGGTTCCGCTTCCGTAGTAAAACGAAGAAAAAAACGTAAATCGCACTCTTCCTAGTTACAAATGCACACGTTCGTTGGTCACTACGGCGCGCCGCGACTGACTAGCATACCGAGAGCTTACCAAACCGGAGTTTGGTATACTCTCGGTCGGCACGCGAATCATACCTACACATCTCGGAAGATGCGTGGGTATGATTCGCGTTCCGAACATTTGTATGAGGACGGACTACTGTTAGATATCATCACGGCGAGGTCGTGGCCGAGCGATTTAAGCTTCGAGTCGAAGCAGCCGACGTACTTAAGGTAGACTTACAGGGTCAGTGCGCGAAAATCTATTTTTTGAGTTATTTGGTATTCACAGATAAACTGCTCTTTGTAAGTAATAAGAAAACACTGTCTATTTATGGCCGCTAAATAAATTTTCGTAAAAAATATGAGTATTTCGTCTGTGAAAAGACCAAAAAGCTAAAAAAAACTATAAACACAAAAAAAAATATTTCGCGTGCTGACCGGGACGATGACCAACTCCAAAACAGAACCAAGCTGAATAGAGCATTGTAGTCTTTAATTTTAGTACAGAAAGCTGGACTGGAGCATTGTAGAGGTGCCCTATCTGCAGTGGCGTAACTATAGGGTGGCAGGGCTGGCAAAATGCCACGCGCCCTCGACCCAAGGGGGCCCCGGCCTAAGAGACCTCGAACTCAAAAATAACCTAATATTGTGAACAAAATTACTAAAGGTGACGTCCACAAGTGCTATATTATTCAGAGAAAAATCTAACCAAGATGATATACAGGGTTATTTCTTATCAATTAGCATCCTTTTAGAGGCTTATTCTGTGCGTCAAATCTAACAACTTTTGTTCTACCACTTTTGTCAAAATTAATAAAAAAATGTTTGTTGTTCCAAAGACAAGTATCGTTCACCCTCCCTTGAACGTTTTCAAACAACTTGTGAAAGCTCACTATCTGAAATCAATGCTACTTGTTCCTTTCGCTACTATTTTATAACGTATGTAGGTATGTGTATATGTATTATAGGTATATGTATAATTATGTTTATATATTATAACGTATATAATTATGTAAGTATATTTAAAAACTTAGATTGAATTAAGTATGTTTAGTTTATTATTTATAGGTGTTTTCTTTGTTAATATCTAGTTATGGCCACTATTTCTTGTTCTTGTCAGTTCATATTCGTGCAAGGTTGCCTGGAAGAAATCGCCATGGGTGATAAGGCCGCCACTTTATAATCATATTTTTGTCGTTTATGTGTAAATAGTGATTATTTTTCATATTGTGGTTGTAAATAAAGAGTTTTTTCTGTCAGTCTGTTTGTCTTTTTTTTTTAAATATGAAACATAATTTGTATGAATAATAACAACACAGCCTTTTAATTTAACTATTTTTAGCAATAATAAAGTGCTTCTATCGTTATTTTACTTCCATTCGTAGCTGGTTCTTCCACATTCGTCTCAAAATTTGCTAAAATTAAAAATATATAACCTACCAGAGTGACCAGTTAGTAGGAACAATGTGACAAGAAACACTTAAAATGTGTGTCTAAATGGCAGAAACTTTTATTTAACAATTTGAAGGATACTCAATCAGGGTTCATAGAGATAAACTACCTGTTGAACCAAATATATTTATTTATCTTAATAAATTAAACAATAATTTTAAAAAAGTCAGAAGGTTTTTTTATATTTTTAACTGATGTAATGCTCAGAAAAATATGAACTCTCTCGAAATGAAACGAGTGTTGTGTTTAGAATTTTTGATTATTTTGATTATTATTATACCAGACTCCACTTCCTACACTTTTGGTGGACATGTCCTTTGATGCTATAATGAAAAAAAAACCGGACAAGTACGTCTTAACCCTAGTAAAGTTTATATTAAACTTGTTTAAACCTTCACCTTAAGTTCTAATGAAAGCTCGGGCTTATCTTTGCTGACACTGCGTCTGGGCTGCGGAATGCAGTGGCGTGATATCGCGTGGGTGGTCGCAGTATCAACATAGAGGCTAGTTCGGGGAACGTAACGACATCGATATAACTCAAACTAAATATTATTTTGTCCAAGTGTAAAGTTGTACGAAAAATATATATATATACATATATATTTATTTACTTAGGTTTTTTATATTACTGATAAAATATTCTTTAAGTTTTCTTTTGTAATTGTTGCTAGTGATTTCGTCTTTTATTTCTTTCGGTATATTATTAATTAGAGTTATATGTGTACTCTGAGACAATGTTTCTCGCCGAATTTCATAGTTCTATGTCAACGGGACCGTCTCAGTACCATGTAGGTTTTGATTTTTTTGAGTGTCGAAATATGCGTTTTTAACGACATACACGGCTCTAACTTTTTTTAACGACAACTGAGAAGTTTTATTTTACAAAACTGCAAGGTACCATAGATGTACGTATATAGTTTAAATTTCAATTCGATATCTTTACGCATTCTCGAGATAACGAGTTTTGGCATACGGACAAACGAACAGACGGACAACAAAGTGATCCTACGCGGGTTCCGTTTTTTCCTTTTAAGGTGCGGAACCCTAAAAAGATGATTTTTTTTTAATTAACTTATTTATTTATTTATGATTCGCAGCTAATCACAGGTTCAAATTTTCCCTTTACTGAATAACACATCTAAAAAATATCTCGCTCGCTGCGCTCACGCTCAAACTTTTCTAATTCCTATCTTTTATCACAAAAAATTACACTCACGGAGCTCACGCCTAAGTAAAATATAATTGTTGCTGTTGGGTTAGTTTTCATATGGCTAAATTTAGGAACTAATTCCAAAAGATGTATTTATAAGTTTTTGTGTCCCTGCTTGTTGCATAACTAAAATACACACAATACCATTAAAAGTGTTGGGTAATTCATATTACCTAAGTGATTTGTTATAGCGAAATTACAACGCGACAATTTTTACTGGGAGGGGTCCCTATCTAAGGAATTTGCCACGTGCCTCAGATGGTATAGTTAGGTACGCCACTGCCTATCTGATTTGATACGTATGGATTGGACTATAGCAAACGTTCAATATAAGATCAACACATATCTTCTGTGTTTTTCAAGAAGAATTAAATCAAAAAGTACAAGCACAAAAGCAATATGAAAATAATAAATAATTACAGTTCTTCATCCACTTCACAAGATTATCCACAGAGTTGAAACCGTTCTTCTTTAGCTCTTCGAATCCTGTTTCCATTGTGTACCCTTAAAAAAATATTTATAATTAGATGATAAAATAAACTAGGTCATTTACAATTTTGTAAATTTTTTTAGAAATAAGCATAGAGTACATTACATACGGACAGAAATAAGCATATAACAAAGTACTCTGTGAAATAAGCGATGAAGGCTTTGAAGGCGGGAGTTATAGAGGAATTAATCACTACGGCGCACAGATATCGGAATTCTGTGCTACGGCGGGAGTAAGTACAAAAACCGGTTTATTAGCAGTGTGACTACCAATCTTACTACTAGTAGTAAGAACGGTAAATGAATTACCGTTGTTACTACTGCAGAGTTGAAAGTTGTTAACACAGCAATAATAAATTACCCGCGTTAATACCGTAAAACTAAAATAACAAAATGAAACTAAATATGACCTGTCGTGCTAGAGTTGCATGACAGATGTCAAAGTGACAGCTGTCAAACTAAAATATTGTTACGGGATGGGTTCTTGGACAATCTGTTAAAACATCGATTATTCACTCTGCACTTTACTGCCCACAATCACTTCACAAATATCACAAAAACACACGATACAACTGATTCGCATAAACACTTCACACTGGCACTGATATTGAAACACACTAGTCACTGAACACGACATACTTTCGTTTCGACGGTAAACGAAAAACTTCGTCGGTCGGAACCTCATCGCTCTATTTATATCTGAATTAATATTGACTTGAATTTTCTGGAATTATTGCCATTGTGTTTGACAAAGTAAACAAGATAAAAGTTCGTGACTTCCCTCTTATTCACAAATAAGTAAACACCAAAAAATAGCACAATAGAAGGAAACAAATACTAATCCCGCTCGAGTCATAAAACCATAAATCTCGCACTTAGGTGTAAACAACTCGCCGTCATTAGCGCGCGGCTTACTGCGTCATACTACCTCCTCTCCAGACATGCTCGTCCCGAGCAACGTTACAACCGTAATATCGAGCGAATCGATCCAGGTTAACTATCTTGGGGGCACTTCGATGTTCTTTCTGTATACGGAACGTGACGTCGTTGCTCTAGATCACCACTCGGTACGGTCCATCCCATTTGGCTTGTAGCTTTAGAGATTTCTCTTTTACTGTGTATAGGGTTGTGTAACCATACCAGCGAACCTTCCTCGAACCCAGGGTTGTTAGTTCTTCTGTCGTATCTAGTCTTCATTCTTTCCAATGCTTGCTGGCCATACTCTCTAATGTGCTCATAGATGTCGTTCATCTTGTTCCGGAAATCACTGGCGTACTCAGTTATGGGTTGTGGAGAATCCGGTGGGACACCAGTTATTAAGTCGGCTGGTAGCCTTAATTCACGTCCATAATTGGCAAAAGCGGGAGTGACGTTGGTGCTTTCATGAACAGCACTTCGGTATGACAACAAAAATGGCTGGATATGCATGTCCCAATTCCGTTGTTTGCTTTCAACAGCTGTTGCCAGGTATCTCTCCAGAGTTTGGTTGAATCGCCTCACCATTCCATCTGATTGCGGGCGGTAAGAGGCGGTCCTTGTTTTGTTTGCACCCATTAACCGACATGTCTCTTGAAATAGCAGAGATTCAAAATTTCTTCCTTGGTCACTGTGAATTTCCAATGGTACTCCAAAACGACAGAATACTTCATTGACCAATTTGTCTGCTATCTTCTATGCTTCTTGTGTTGTGTTGATACAAAGTCGCTGCTTTAGTTCTCGAAAAGCTGCGTCGCAATTTTCATCCCAGAGGAAGGTTCGTTTTTAATCAGTCAGTCAGTCTATGTAACAGCTAAGCAATGTCAGCAAAGCTCTTCACGAATCGCCTATATTAGGAGCATAAACCCAAGAATGCTCTGTCTTCCGTTTTGTCTTTTAGCAAAGGACAATCTTTAACAGCGCTGACTTTTCCTGGATCTGTCTGTACTCCGGCCTCGAAAATCAAGTCCCAAGAAATTCACTTGCTTCTTGAAGAAGGAACATTTCCTCGGACTCAGCTTGAGGTTAGCTGCGCCAAACTTTGTCAATACTCGTACCAGCTTTTGCTGGTGGTCTTCGAATGATTTTCCCACACTTAAAATGTCGTCCAAATAGACAAGGCATGCATCTCCAATCAATCCAGCGAGCACCAACTCCATTAGTCTTTCGAACGTAGCGGGGGGCGTTGCACAAACCAAATGACATCATTTTGAATCGCCATAGGCCTTTTTCCGTAAAAAATGCGGTCTGCTCTTTATCTTTAGGGTCTATTTCCACTTGTCAGTACCCGCTATTCAAAACCAGCGTAGTAAACTACTTCATGCCCGTCAGTGTATCTAACGTGTCATCAATGCTTGGCAAAAGGTAGCTGTCTTACTTCGTTTCGTCGTTGATTCGTCGATTATCAACGCAGAACCGCATACTGCCGTCTTTTTTTTTTCACTAAAACCAGTGGCGAACACTACGTACTGGATGAAGGTTCTTTTACACCATTTCGCACACCCATGTCTTTGATCATTGACTCAACTTCTTTTTCTCGAGCCACTAAAATACTTCTTGGCCGCTGTCGAATCGGTGGCACACTTCCTGTATTTATTGTGTGCTTTACTAACCCAGTTTTCCCGTTGACGGCATCATCGAGGGCAAATATGTCGGTAAAGCGCTGTAACATCTTATTCGCCGTCAGAAGTTCTTTCTTCGGAGAGATCTTTACGGGAATCTTCCAATAGTGTTGACACGTTGTAAATCCTAGCACAGTTGTATTTCTCCTTTGGTTGTTCTTGGCATCTGCGCATCCAGTCTACTTCTTCGCATGTACCAATCGGGGTTCCTCCTTTGATGAGTTGTACCTCGTCACTTGTGTTGAGCACATGCACCATAGCAGTATTGGTAGTCCTAACCAGAGTTCGGGCCACTAACCATGGTTGATCACTTTCCGATTGTTCTATTAGCACGCATCGTCGTTGATGTACCAAGTTCGGCGGTAATCTAACTGCCACATTGGTTTCCGAACTAGGTGGAAGGACCGTTCTCTGCAGACAATAAACTTTTTTTTTTTTTTTTTTTTTTATTTCGAATAGGTTTGCGTTTGACTACACACTGCCTGATGTTAAGCAGATGTGCGGTCTAGGATGTAGCACGCTTACCTAGAAGATACCTATTTACTCGGGATTTGAAGACATTCACGTTGTACTTTAACGGGAAGACAGACCCAGGCAAAGTATTCCACATTCCGGCTGTTCGTATGAGGAATGAGGATTCGAAACGCTTGGTTCTAACGCGCGGAATGTCCACCATAAAAGGGTGACGCTTTGGTCGCGTCCGTCTAGCCGTACGATAGAAGAAAGGGGCAGGGGGGACCAGATTGTGCAACTCCTGGGCGCACTCTCCGAAGTGTATCCGGTAAAAGACCGACAAACACGCTACCTTGCGACGATGCTCAAGACTTTGCAGCTGCGTCTTAGTCAAGGTGTCGTTGTCAATCAGCCTCCTGGCTCGTCTCTCAATCGATTCCAGACTTTCCTACTTTTCCTAATATGGCGCCTTCCATGAAGATTTCTTCTCTTCCACACTTCAAGATTTCTTGGTTGACGTCAATCTCACAATGATGTTCTCGCATGAAGTCAAGACCCAGAATGCAATCGTCAACTATATTAGCCACAATGAGTTTGTGTTGGAAAATTTTCTCACCCAATTTCAACTCTACTCCTCTTCTCTCCTCGGACGGATATGTGCTGACCGGTCGCTATCAAAAGTTGAACTAATTTGCAGCTTCCGAAGTTCGGAAGAAAGCGCTCAGCCAATCGGGAACTGCAGACAGTGCGAGAAGCTCCAGCATTCAATGTCAGCTTGCAAGAAGGTCCGTTGATAGCACCATTAATGATCAAGCTGTTTCTATCGTGAGCTTGTGAGATCAAAATCTTTGGCTTTTCTGGGCCGGTAACACTCGCCATTTTCCGCTTTCTTCAGAAAGTAATTTATTCCTCCATAGTGAATGCGTTGTCTCACGATCTGTCCGTTCTTCCAATAGTCGATCGTCCCTGGTTTAGCATGGCTTTGGGCAATTTCGCCATAAATGTCCTCTCACGTTGCAGTCGTAGCATCTTGGGCCAAACTTTGCACGATGTGACGCTTCCTCAACCTCCTTTATTTGTTGGATACCCGTCGCTGGATTTTGTACAGCCTCGACTTCTTAGATTTGGGCCAAAGCTTTTCCTTTCCTTTAGTGTTTTATGATGCCCGAGTTTCGCTGCAGTTCTAACTTTGAAGTCTGATGTACCGTTAGCAAACGCTTCCACTAGACGTTCGTCGTTGGGTAATGACGCGGACTGATAAGCCTTCCGGAATAGTTTCTCCATCTCGACATCCCACTGTTGAAGACTTTCGTTGCGACGTTGCACTCTGTTCTTCAACTGCGCTCTGTATACACGCTCCAAGTGCTCATCACTGTAGCGACTCTCCAACGTTTCCATTAATTTATCGTAGGTTACTTCCTTGCCCACGGCATCAAGGATACTCAGGGCTTCGTCGAGAAGGCTCATTTTGAGGGGGTTTATGGCTTGGTCTTTGTCCCATCCATTGGTTTTAACAGCGGCGTCAAATTGAATATTTGTAGGCACATGGTGATGTTCCATCGAAAGGCGTCACTTTGATCTTCTTGTGAGGCTGGCGAGAAGGTTGTAGATGCAGCGGTTCCATTTCCAGACTTGATAACGTTCAAGGTCTTCCTTACGTCAGCAATTTGTGTTTCCACCTCGAAGAGGCGAGATTCATGCTCCTCCATCTTTTTATTGTGCTCCTTTATGCTACCGTGTCCTTGACCTCTTTTATCACTTTGCCCAAAGTCGTCTGCAAGCTTGAAAGCAGTTCTTCTCTGTTGCAGTCTATTTTTCTTCCAGCTGACGAGTCTGATCTCTCGTTGTTTCGGGCCTGTTCTTCTAGCTGCCGCGACATAGATTGCATCATTGCCATCAATGTAGCCATATTAAATGCCACAGGGATGGCTGGTGCTGCAGCAGGTGCCACAGTAGGTGCTGCAGCAGATGCTCCCGGGTTCCTGGAGTCGTCGTTGGTTGCCTCTGACTCATTGGCTTCCATTAACAACGAATTGTTTCCCAAGCGTCACTGGTCCTCCTCCTCTTAGCGTCGCTCCTTCGCTTGTAGTAAGCGCGCTTCCTCCTGTCAGCGCTGGCTTCGAGTGCGAGATGTATCTTAACTATAACAGAATACGGCTAAAACTCACGTTATAATTATACGGTCGATCCGCAAGGAATCCAACCAGTTTCAGAGTATATAGAACTCCATCCTCAGGGTATACGCGCACACACACTTGTCACTGAACACAAGATGCTTTCGCTTCGACGGTAAACGAAAAACTTCGTCGGTCGGAACCTCATCGCTCTATTTATATCTGAATTAATATTGACTAGAATTCTCTTGAACTATTGCCGTTGTGTTTGACAAAGTTAACAAGATGAAAGTTCGAGACTTCCCTATTATTCTCAATTACGTAAACACAAAAAAAATGGCACAATATACGGAAACAAAAACTGATCCCGCTCGAGTCATAAAACCATAAATCTCGCACTTAGGTGTAAACAACTCGCCGTCATTACCGGATAGCCTACTGCGTCACAATATTTTATATAATTCTTTTATTTACTAGGTTTTAGTTCGGCTATTAGCTGCGAAAAGCCGTCCGCCAACAGTTTCTCCATCACATCTGAGGTCTTCTTCTGTTCTGCCGCGAGTTTGGAAACCACCTGCTTGAACTTCTCTAGCTCTATTTTTGCCTGGTCCTTTGCATCTTCAAACAGCTTCCTGGCCTGGGTTTCTGCTTCTTGTGTGCCTTCTATTACCTTTGCTGGAAAGAAAATGTTCAAATCTCAGTTGCACTGTAACATACCGCTTAGCCACGCCATAGTTTATCTAACAGTATTCTCGGCCCTGTCATTGAAATATATAACTACAGCACCATGTGGCTACGCAGAACGTATCACGCGCTGGGGCTGCCCGCATTCAATATTTTAATTTCATCTACTTAATCTTTACCTTGATGTAAAATTATCATATCTATAACAAAAAACAAATTCGTTTTGAATGAAAAAGAAAGCGTTCAATAAAATTACATATTGGGTTATTCGATGTATTTAGGGTTCCGATTCCCTAGTAAAACGAGGAAAAAAAACGTAAATCGCACTCTTACTAGTTACAAATCCACACGTTCGTTGGTCACTACGGCGCGCCACGACTGACTAGCATACCGATAGCTTACCAAACCGGAGTTTGGTATGCTCTCGGTCGGCACGCGAATCATACCTACACAAACACATCTCGGAAGATGCGTGGGTATGATTCGCGTTCCGACCATTTGTATGAGGACGGAGTACTGTTAGATATCATCACGGCGAGGTCGTGGCCGAGCGATTTAAGCTTCGAGTCGAAGCAGCCGACGTACTTAAGGTAGACTCACAGGGTCAGTGCGCGAAATTCTATTTTTTGAGTTATTTGGTATTCACAGATAAACTGCTCATTGTAAGTGATAAGAAAACTCATTTAGCGGCCATGACATAGACAGTGTGGCCGAGGTATATAATAGGCAATAATAGGTATGTATCTAGAAACTAAAATAGTGGCCAGTTTATGCACAAGAGACCACTTACAAAAAACTAAGGCTAAAATGAGTTGATGCACAGTTGGTGCATACTTCAACTGATCTGACCACTAATTATGTTGTTAAGGTGTATGTAACTCGTAAACATGATCTATTCATGGCCGCTAAATAAATTTTCGTAAAAAATATGAGTATTGCGTCTGTAAAACGACTAAAAAGCTAAAAAAAACTATAAACACAAAAAAAAAATGCGTGCTGACCGGGACGCGGTACCAACTCCAAAACAGAACCAAGCTGAATAGAGCATTGTAGTCTTTAATAAAATTGTAGTACAGAAAGCTGGACTGGAGCGTTGTAGAGGTGCCCTATCTGCAGTGGCGTAACTATAGGGTGGCAGGGCTGGCAAAATGCCACGGACCCTCGACCCCGTTCTTAGGCCTCGGCCTAAGAGGCCTCGAACTCAAAAATATCCTAGGATTGTGAACAAAATTACCAAAGGTGACGTCCACAAGTTATATATTATTCAGAGAAAAATCGCACCAAGATGAATCGAATGAATTAATGAGATGAATGAAAACATGATGATACATCATTTGAAATCTTGTTTTATGGCTTTTCATTTGATTAAAATTTATCCATCCCTCCATTTTTTTATATGTGCAAAATAAATTGTATGAATAATAACAGTACAGCCTTTTATTTTTACTATTTTTAGGGTTCCGTACCTCAAACGGAAAAAACGGAACCCTTATAGGATCACTTTGTTGTCCGTCTATCCGTCTGTGCGTATATCAAGACTCGTTATCTCGGGAACGCGTAAAGATAACGAGTTGAAATTTAAACTGTATACGTATATCTATGGTTTCTTGCAGTTGTGCAAAAGAAAAACTTAGTTATCGTATAAAAAGTTAGAGTCGTGTATGTCGTAAAAAACGCATATTTTGACAATCACAAAAATCAAAACCTACAGGGTACTTCCCATTGACATAGAACTATGGAATTCGGCGAGAAGCAAAGTCTCAGAGTACACACAGGAATAAATCTGAAAACGGTACATTTTTATTTAAATCACATAAAAATAGGGCCAAGATTCACAAAATATGAGTTCAAAATTCAATCTGAGTAAATCGTATCATATAAAAGAGCTTCCTTAGCACATGCTGAAACAGGTTTTTAGTGATTTTAACATTGTGTAATATTCTATGGATGACTAAAAGTGAAAAAAAAAATTCTTGTAGATTATAGTATAGATATTTGAACAACTTCCCAATTTTGTGAAATTTTGTGAATTACAAAACTGCAAGGTACCATAGATATACCTACGTATATAGTTTAAATTTCAACTCGATATCTTTACGCGTTCCCGAGATAACGAGTCTTGACATACGGACAGACGAACAGATGGACAACAAAGTGATCCTACACGGGTTCTGTTTTTTCTTTTGAAGTTCGGAACCCTAAAAATTAATTCCAAAAGTTGTATTCAAAAGTTTGTGCCCCTGCTTGTTGCATAACTAAAATATACACAATACCATTAAAAGTGTTCGGTAATTCATATTACTTAAGTGATTTATTAAAATTAAATTACAACGCGACAATTTTTACTGGGAGGGGTCCCTATCTAAGGAATTTGCCACGTGCCTCAGATGGTATAGTTAGGTACGCCACTGCCTATCTGATTTGATACATATGGATTGGACTATAGCAAACGTTCAATATAAGATCAACACATATCATATGTGTTTTTCAAGAAGAATTAAATCAATAAATACAAGCAATAAAGCAATATGAATATAATAAATAATTACAAATCTTCATCCACTTCACAAGGTTATCCACAGAGTTGAGACCGTCTTTTCTTAGCTCTTCGAATCCTGTGTCCATTGTGTGACCTTTAAAAAATATTTATAATTAGATGATAAAATAAACTAGGTCATTTACAATTTAGCACTAATGTTTTAGAAATAAGCATAGAGTACATTATATATACGGACAGAAATAAGCATAATATAACAAAGTACTCTGTGAAATAAGCGAAGAAGGCTTTGAAGGCGGGAATCATAGAGGAATTAATCGCTACGGCGCACGGATCTCTATATCGGAACTCTGTGCTACGGTGGGAGTAAGTACAAAAACCGGTTTATTACCAGTGTTACTACCAATCTTACTACCAGTAGTAAGAACGGTAAATGAATTACCGTTGTTACTACTGTAGTTGAAAGTTGTTAGAACAGCAATAATAATTTACCCGTGTTAATACTGTAAAACTAAAATAACAAAATGAAACTAAATATGTCCTGTCGTGCTAGAATTGCATGACAGATGTCAAAGTGACAGCTGTCAAACTAAAATACTGAGGAAAAAAGACTGCAATAAAATACTACACTTTTTGATTGTTTAAATAGGTATCTTAGTACTACTACTACTTAGTACCTACCTATGTAAATAGCACTGACGAAATACTAACTTATTAGAAGATATATTAAGTGCTCGCATACTGAAAGGCTCCATAAATTTAGAATCATTAAGTATGTTCTCACTGAATGTTAAAAATATAGGTTGGTGATGGTATTTATTTGAACCTAAAAACCTGCGTGCCTGTGCTCGCGCCCTTAACAGCTCAAGTTAGACTGGTCATCCCGTAAAACCAACACTGACCAACGAAACTTGACCCACCTTTTTTTGCTTGATAGGTTACCCTCTGACCGCTATCTCACCTGATGGTTAAGCTGAAAGCAAACTATCGAATGCGGCTGACAGTCGCGACTTAGCAGTTTGCACAGTCTTAAAACATCCGGCATCTCAGATCTCTGTCGGACATCCGAACGCTCAAGGTCATCCCAAGATGACGTCCGCGACTAATGTCCAATATTTTGTACGGCTCAGTACGATAGTTTGTTTTCAGCTTTAGTAACGATGTCGCCGAAGATTTTGTTCAGTCTATCTAAGCTGACACGCACGCGGGCACTCAAGCGCAGCATAGCATTGCAGCGTAGCATTAGGTGTATTTGACAGATTACTGTCAAATACCTAACCTAACCTAACATAGCGTAGATAATGTTGATACATAACGAAAAGAAGTTTAAGCCCTTTCTTGAAATTCTGAGATTATGCGCACTCATGCTATTACGTCACACCCCCGTACGGTCCGCGACCGCGACACGGAGTGGCGCCGGGCGCGGACCGGTGATTATGCGCGTCTCGTTTCATTTTGTTTCGATCGTCTTCGAGTCTAGTCTTGTATTTAAAAGAAATGATGTAAATTATCTTTTATTTTCGATTACGTCAGGACTCTGACGCGAGTTTAACATTTTTTGCATATCCCAAGAAAAGTGTGACAGCTTAAGAAGTTTTTCACTTCAAAAAGGCCGCGCGCGCGCCAATGAACAACACAAAAAGGTATTTTTTTTTTTTTAAATAAATATTTTGACCCTTTTGTGTTCTCCATTGGCGAAAATATCGATACATATAAAAACAATACATACCTATAGACGAACACAGTATAACCCGAATCATACAAGTCGACGGATGTGAATTTAACTACAAGCTGCGCAATAACCAACCTGACTCACAAAGTCACATAAAGCTGCGCGTTGATTGGATATTGCACAACTTGTAGCTAACTTCACATCCGCCGACTTGTTCATACAAATTCTTGTTCTCTTTCTCTCTTCTTTTTTGAAAGACGGTAAAAAAAATAATTAGTGCAGACAGACTGAAAATATTTACCCGCAGGCGACTTATTCATCGGAACCCATGGGCTGAAAGTTGAAAAAAAAAAGATTAATATTACTTACTCAGTAATTACTTACGTAGTACGTAATCGCAAAAAGAACCGTGAGGGTCTAGCGGTAGTAACAACCGCCTTACAATAGTGAGGTCGTGCGTTCAAATCCACGTCCCGTACCAATGAGTTCTTTGGAATTTTGTACGGAATTTCACACCACTGGCTTTTCAGTGAAAGGCCAGGAAAGCCTGCCTACATCGTGAGGAAACCTGCATATGTTAGTAGAAGAAATTCGATGGCGTATGTGAATCCACCAACCCGCACTAAGTCTGCGTGGTGGATATAGTAGATTATGGCCCAATTACTCTTTGTCGGTAGGTCTATGTTCAGCAGTGGTCTTTTAAAAAGGCTGGCACTACAATCCAGTATTGTACTTAAATAATATGCTGAAAGAAAGAAATATATTTATTTCGTGGCAAATAAAAGAAGTATTATATATACCTACATTATAAATTATTACATAACTAATTATATACAAATAGGTGTCAACTAAAATGCACCCAAAAGTTTGCCATGAAACGCGGTCCCAACTCACCGCTGGATGTAAACAACCAGCGCTGGTATTTTGTTGGGACCGGCAAGTGACGTCACGTACGACATATAACTATGCATCCGAAGTAATAAGTGCACATTGTCGCTAATAAGCCCTCGCTTTGATTATTTACAAATAAATAATCTAAGAGCCCTCTATTTAAAATATTTTAATCACTACAAAGATTCATATATCATAGCTAATAGCAATTTATTTATCTATTAGCATCCTTTTAAGAGCATATTCTGTACATCAAAACAAGCATATTTTGTTCCACGAATACTAAAAATTCGTATTTATTTACTTCCACACAAAATTAAAAAAATAATTTGACTCGTCTAAGCATAAATATAAATAAAATAATTGTTTCTCTATTTTGGGCTATTCCGTGCCGTTTTGAGCCCGCGATTTATTTTTGATGTCGTTCTCCCATCGTGTAGGGTCTTCCTGGTTTTTTGTCCATCAGATTTGGTCCATCTTGCTTTGGTCTAGGATTTTTGAATGTTCCTTTGTATTTATTGATATTTAACATGCGGCGTGGGGTGCCGGCAGAGTAGAATAGCACCCCCCTCTTGTACCAGGTGTCGTAAGAGCCGACTGAGGTACTACGGAACCGACAGTTATACCCGATATACCCATCCAGAACAGCGTAGCACAAGTGCAACAGGGCGGGGATGCATCCCCGTCGCGAGAGCTACGCCCTGCGATTGCCAACAGCTTGCCGCTTGCCCAGCGCGGCAATTATGGGAAAAATACCCCTTACATGATTGCACAAAATAAAACCAGGCTCCCAGTCCCCGGCAGCTCCGCTAGTCCTGGTTCCGGCAGCGACCACGGTAACGGTGGAGCAAGGGGTGCTAAGAATCCCCGGCAGAGATCCGGCTGCCACCCCAACCGACGACGACTAGCCCTGGCAACATATAACGTGCGCACTATGAGGACTGATGGGAAGATTGCGGAACTGGAAGAAGAGTTGGGTAGGTTGCGATGGGATAGTATGGGGTTATCTGAAGTCTGTAGAGAGGGCGAGGACACGATAACCCTGAAATCCGGCCTACCTACCTAACCTACTGTGCTACCGGGAAGGTGACCAACGGTCCCAAGGTGGTGTCGGCTTTCTTGTTCACAGGTCTCTCGTTAACAACAATTACCATCGAAAGTGTGTCGAGCAGGGTTGTATACCTGATACTCAAAATATCCAAACGATATTCGTTGAAGGTCATCCAGGTATACGCACCGACCTCGTCACACCCAGATGATGTATGAGGACGTAAGTCGGGCCATACATACGTGTGGTTCTTATGGTTTAGATATTTACCTTGAACAACCCTTGTTTTTTTCAGTCTAATTTGCTGATGATAGACTCGTCTCTAATATAGCTAGAAAAATTATCGGAGAGAGCGGGACTCTTTATCTTACGCCTCTAAACACTGGGAAGTTTGGGCCAATGGTTTCTAGCTAAACTCTACCAGTGCTCTTTCCGCATAATTGTCTTAATGTACTCAATCTCCTAATTCGAGCTTCCAGAGTTTTACAGCTTTGGTGTGAGACAGTGCAAAAGCTTTTTGATAATCAATAAATGCTATGTAGAGTGGTCTCTGTTGTTCTTGATATTTTTCTATTATCAGTTCCAAAGTATAGATGTGGTCAATGGTAGAGGATTTTTTTTCTGAATCCTGCTTGTTCTACAAGTTGATGTTGTTCCAAGGTAGGACTAATTCTGTCATATATCAAAGTAGACAATAGTTTGCATAAAGTCGGAAGAACGCTTCAGACCATTTTCAGCTTTTTCCAATATTAAATTAAATAGCTTAGCTAGCGGTTGAGCGAGTATCTCACATCCTGCTTTTGTAGCATCATTAGTAACATTATCTGAACCTGGGCTCCTTATCCGATTTTAGTTTATTTACTATTTCTATTATTTCTATGCAGTCTATAGGCTAGCTTTTTGCTTGATTCTGGGTTCATATGTTACAGCTCTTGCATTGTATTGCAGCTCTTTGTCACTTTTTTCATACTTCCAGTTTGTTCCTAATGTTTTTCAATTGTATTTTTTCTATGATTATATTATATTATGATATTTTTTCTATGGTAGTCGATTTTTATATATATTTGCTGAACAATTTGTACAACGCTTTTAGTTTGTTTTTTTCAGTCCGTGTTTTATTTTTGGTTCTTTGCAGAGCTTGTCTTCTACTTTAAATCTTTTTCGTGCGTTCCGATAATATGCTACGTTCTTTCTTTGAAGCATTTGTTGTTTGTAGACATTGTGTGATATAACTTATGATATTATCATAATATATTTGAACTGACTCCGTTGTTTCTATCTTTCATCATTCTATCGTTTTAAAAACTGACACACATGTTGAGACCAGCAGTGTATAACTGCTTGCCGGCAGACGTCACTGACGCTCTTAGTGATAACATTTTCAAAAACAAACTTAAAAACTGGCTTGTTTCAAGAAAATTTTAATCAATTGATGAATTCTTTACGAATGAACGAAAATATAACATGCATAATTATGGACGGAAGTTTATGCGATTTATTGAATTTTATTGAATGTAATTTAATTTAATTGAGTGATTTTTGTTAATTTCACTGATAAATAATTAGTACTTATTGTACCTAATATGTATTCGTGAACTGATTATTACCAGCTATGTAAACTGACGTATAATTGTTAAACTATAATTATTATTAAAAATTTTATCTGTTTCTCTGTTCAGGAAAAACTTTAGCACAATCGACTACATACACACCATGAAACAGCTTCTACAAAAATATAATGAGTACAATAAACCTATCTATCTAGCCTTCATAGATTATTCAAAAGCCTTCGACAGTCTTGAACATAGGTTTGTATGGCAAAGTCTTATGGAGCAGAGAGTACAGTGTGCTTACGTAAACGTTATCAAAAAGATCTACAGCGAGAGTAAAGCTAGCATCAAGATGGTATCTCTGGGGGATACTTTTCTAATTGACAGGGGAATCAGGCAAGGTAACCCTCTCCCACCAAAGCTATTTTCAGGAGTCAAATGTAACAAACAAATGAAAAAAAAAACATGTTGGAACAAATGTTTAGAAAATTTGATTAGAAGCAGCTCAAAATAAACGGATCGTGACTAAACTATTTAGGATTTTCTGATAACCTGGTCATATTAAAGAAGAACCCAAAATTACTGGAATCCATGATACAAATGCTAGCAGACAGCAATCGTGAAGTGAGATCGGAAATTAACTCGAGCAAATCAAAAATGATGACAAACGCAACAGCAGTAGATATAATTTTTGAGGAATATGTATATCTGGGTCAGATCATTTCCACAAGCTACCAAATGTCCAAGGAAATTGACAAAATAATCTCTACCGGGTGGAAAAAGTTTTGGGCCTTGAAAGAAATAATGAAAAGCAAGGAACTCAGCATCAAGATCAAGAAGAAAACTTTTGATACATGCATTCTTCCTTGCATCACATACGGCTCTGAAACCTGGGCTTTGACAAAAAACCAAACGGCAACAAGGCACAAAAAACCAAAAAACCTGGGCTTTGACAAAGCTTGCAAACGAGGAAGCGAGGCGACGAGCCATGGAAAGGAGCATACTGGGGCTAAAGTTAAAAGATAGAGTCAGGATGTGTCAGGTCAGGTGTAGATAGACGCAAACTAAACTCACAGACATCCTCACACATATTTACCAACTAAAATGGAGATGGACAGGGCATATGCTCCGCCCGTTGCAAATGGAGGAAGCATGTAACAGTCTGGTATCCAAGAGACGGGTCAAGAAGCCGAGGTTGCAAAATGAGAAGATGAGAAGATGATCTGAAGTTGCTCTGGGTACCCTTTGGCTAAGAATTGTAACCGATATAAAACAGTAGAAGACGTTGGAGGAGGCCTATGCCGTAAGGCACACCGAAATTAGGGACTTATTGTGATTAATGCACTAGTGATTATTTAGTAGAACGAAGAATTGCAAAAATTTCGGAATAAAAGGCTTATTATTATTTATTCAATTGAATTCACAGGCTTGGCCTGGTCCTTTATTAGACATCAATGGAGCCTGAGCCAACATTGAAAGGACCCTTTTACAATTTTGAAATATAACAACAGCAGTAGGTATAAAATGGATAGCATGAAATGGAAACTATGGCATGTAAAATAACGGCCGGCCGGTGAAGGCAAGAAAGGAGTCAGAGGTCTCATTTAGTCCCAGAGAATCGGGCCTCGCGGTGTCGCCACTCGCTAACGACTCGCCACAAAGCTGCCCTTGCTATTTTATATTTTATTATTGTTATTACTCTTTATTCAATTGAATTCACAGGCTTGGTCTGGTCCTTTATTAGGGATCAATGGAGCCTGAGCCAACATTGAGGGGGCCCTTTTACAATTTTAAAATATATAAAACAGCAGTAGGTATAAAAAGGATAGCGTGAAATGGAAACTATGGCATATGAAAAGACTTGCAAAATTAAAATTGGGCTATTGTGGTGACATTTTGAATGTTATGTAAAATTGGACTATGGAATGAGGTTCGGCACCCGCTAAATATGCCCCATTTCAAAATATCGTAGCGGTTGGTGACTTGCCGTCCACTAAATGGGCCCCCACAAAGGCTACCGTAAGTTGGCGCCGGAGGGGCAACATTGGTGTGGACGGCTTAAGGTGTCGAGAGGTGTGCTGCGCTTTCACTAGACGCTAATCGCGGCGTTATACCTTTAAACACTTCCACTCTGGAGCTTAGGTTCTTAGCTCTTGCGGTTTCCACTCCTAGCCGGCCGGTTAAGGCAAGAACTGTACTGTAACAGTAGAACACGAACGCAACGGAGCTCTACCATTTCTAGATGTGTTGGTGAAACGAGACTAACGGCCGAGTTTCCCACACGCACCACCATCCAGCGCACTTTACCTCGGTACCATGGACACTTATAAATACAGCACTGACAAGTTTTCATATTTCACATGGCTATGAAATTCCAAAACCATTTCGGGGTATTGCGATGCTGATCATTTTGCTTATTATTTTAAAATTTTTAGTGCAGTAATTACAAAGATATTAAATAAAAACTGTCATCCAAGCGGTTCTCGGATTTATAGTAGAGGTTCAGTAGCCTATGATAAAAAAAAAAACAATAGCAATATAAAATGACAGTTGACACTGACATTACGTTTCGTTTTGTCATTTTCAGCATTTTTTTCAGAGATTCTACTAAAAGTATCGCTAAAATCAGTGTTGCACACGAAATATTTGAGAGCCTACTAAATCGAGCCCTAGAAACACCAGAAATCCATTAGAATTGTGAACGTGTTTCAGAATACTGTTATAAATTACTTGTTAAAATTACTACATTATAGTTTTGTTTGAAACAGTCTTTTTTTTATCAATCATTATTTTTTTAGAATTTTTTCCACACATAAAATTACTTGTTACATAAAATTATCATTTATCTGATTTAAGTCAAGTGAAAAATGCAATATTATTATCTCTTTAATTCGATTTAAGTTTTCTATTTATTACAACTCTACATAGGTTTAGGCTCATAAAATGTACTAAAAAGTAGAAATCTACCAAAAGTTGTCACGCTGGATAATTTATTTGTTGTCATTGCCAGTGCTATGACAGTGACAGCTACGCTAGAGCTTGACTTTGGCAGTTATAGATGTTTTTTTTTAATGTGACTTCAGTAACATTTTATATACATCCTAAATCAGGCAGTTACGTCCTTTTAGAATAAGCTCTTTTACAAAAAATATTTTTACGGAAAATATAGGTCTAATTGAAAAAATAAAAAATACGTATATCTTATTTTACAATAATCTTTCAGAAAAAAAATAAAAATAATAACGTTAAAAATTTGAAATGTTGTCAATTGTGTAATTTTGAATACCTGGATACTGAGCTCGAACATATTAAAAGTGTGTTGAGCAGTAATGGTTACAAGTGGAAACAGAGCTGGCGGTTGGCAAACACATCTCCGAGAACACGTCCGGCATCGGTTGAGAGAGTAGCAACGTATTTGCCATAGATTAAAGGAGTGATGGACAGAATGGGAAATTTATTACGCCGAAGCATTAACACCATCTTCCGTCCTCCGGGACAACTAAGACTATTGCTACGCTCTCCTAAGGATAGAGCCCCTTTGGGTGTCATCGGTGTCTACATGATCTCGTGTGATTGCGGGAAGTGTTACGTCGGAGAGGCAAGAAGAATTGTTTTTACCAGGCTCACGGAGCATATACGTTCAATGAAAAACATGGACAGGAATGGTTCCGCTATGGTAGAACACACTCTCGATTCTGATGCACATTTAGATTAGCAGACGCCCTAACTTGAATAGAGTCGGGGGATGGATCCTGCCACCGAAGTGGAAACCGTGTCTTCAAGAAACCAAAGGACTTAACCGTGGAACTGGTGGAGACATAGTGAGCTCAGTGTGCTGGAGTATCCCCGACGTATGCCAGGATACCGACGAAGAGGTTCTTCAGTGCGCGCCGACACAACAATCCTCTCTACCCGCCCCCGCCCCACCACCGTAACCGCTGTCATCGCGAGCGCTACGCGCCGCAGCCCGCAGTGCATTGCGAGACGGCTCCGTGTGCTAGCACTCGCCAACTTGAGAAAGGTCGCCGAATGCGACCGAAATTATAGTCGTTACGACTATCCGTACACGTGAGTTCTGTCCCGCTATATATATAGTATAAAATACTTATCACTTACTTAGATTATTTTTTTATTGTTTGTACTAATATTTAAAAATTACAAATTGTATTTAATATAATAACTTAGTCTAACTTTATTACGGTATGTCCTAGCACCATAAAGTTGTAATATCGTATAAAGTTGTATATTGACTGCCTCGGTGGCTCAGTGGTTAGTGACCGTTAGGATCACTCTGGATCAAAGAGGCGTGGGTTCGATCCCCACCCAGGGCAAATATTTATGTGATGAACATAAGTGTTTGCTCTGTGCCTGGGTATTATTTAGTTACTATCTATATAAGTATGTATTTAAAAATAAGTATATGTAGTATATCAGTCTCTGGCAGCCATATCACAAGTTTAAGTTTTAGTTGTGTAAGATGTCCCAAAAATATTTATTTTAATATATTATTCCAGAACTTAAGTTAAGTGTCCATAATACCTATTTTTCATGTTTCTGTAATCATTTCTGAGACGTGTAAAAGGAGGAAATGTCTGTAAAAATAATATTTTTTACTAATGCTTTTATAGACATAATTATAATTAGTGACATCAACAAATTTCATATGCCATCGTTTTGTATTGCCATTGTTTCGTATGCCATATAGGCTATTTGTGTCGATGCTAAAAATAAGATCCTGTGACCACAATTTATGCGAATAAAGACCTTTGAATTTTAAATTTGAATAGTCGATTACGTAAGATTGGTTGAAAAAAAAACGATTTGATGTTTGTTCGATTGGATAGCATTTTTTTTTGACATTTCTTGAAGCGCACCCATACTTACCCACTCGCAGATAGCAGAATGTTTCCTACTTACTTAACCCTTATATCGTTATGTTATGGAAAATTTACGCAATATCATTATAATTTATAACTTATGTGTTATTTCGATATATAAACTATATAATTGCAAAGTTTCATCTCAATCCGTTCAGTAGTTTTTGCGTGAAGGAGTAACAAACATCCATCCATACATCCTTACAAACTTTCGTTTATAATATTAGTATAATATAATTTATAGCCTACGTGTGATTCTGATATATTATAAGTTATTATTGCAAAGTTTCATCTCAATCCGTTCAGTAGATTTTGCGTGAAAGAGTAACAAACATCCATCCTTACAAACTTTTGCGTTTATAATATAGTAGGATTTAAGATAACTTTTAGCACTGAAATCGCGATATTACTATTTTTAAGAATAAACTCTGGCACAGCAACGCCCTCTCGTAACCATAAATCTATGTGATAAACCCGCAAGATTCAATCCTGGCTAAAGCTTACATACCTGCTAAACAGCTGCGCGGGGATTGGGTTTCGCGAAGCTTGTAGCTAACTTCACAGCCGCCAAGGAGTTTCATTCGGCCTATACTTACATGGTAGATTTGACAGTACTTGGCATCATTCGGGCAGCTTTCGCACGTGCCTCCAGGATGTCTCTGTAAAATAAGATTTTTAAATCATAATCATGTCTAGTTTTTAGCACTGAATTGGCCGTGGGGTGCCGTTGGAGTAGAATTGCACCCCCCTCTTGTACCAAATGTCGTAAGAACCGACTGAAGTACTACGGAATCGATAGATGGCGGTATAACCATCCAATCTAGCGTAGCTTAGATGGTACAGGCCAGTGTCGAGGAGCAGCGACACTGGTGCGAAGAGCTACGCCCTGCGATCGCCACCACGCTTGCCCAGAGCGGCAATTACAGGCAAAACCTTTCATGGATAAAAACAATAAAACCAGGCCTCCAGTCCCCGGAGGCTCCGCTATTCGTGGCTCTGGTAGCGGCCACGGTAACGGCGGAGAGGGGGGTGCGAAGAATCCCCGGCAGTTGCCCCGCTACCACCAACGGAAACTGGCCCTGATAACGCATAACATACGCAGCTTGAGGACGGATGAAAAGATAATCGAGCTGGAAGGGGAAATGAGTGGGTTGCGTTGGGATATTTTGGGATTATCTGATGTCCGTAGAGAGGATGAGGACACGATGACACTAAAGTCCAGAAACTTACTCTATTACCGACAAGGCGACCAACAGTCCCAAGGTGGTGTAGGATTTCTTGTCCACAAGTCCCTCACTTACAACGTCGTAACCATCGAAAGTGTTTCGAGTAGGGTCTTATACCTAATACTCAGAATATCAAGAAAATATTCGCTGAAGGTCATTCAGGTGTACGCACCGACCTCGTCGCACCCAGATGATGAAGTAGCAACTATGTATGAAGACGTAAGTCGGGCCATACATATGTCTAAGACCCACTTAACTCTTATTACTTTAACGCAAAGATGGGCAAAAGAAGCGATGATGAGCTGAAAGTGGGGAAATTTGGATATGGGCAACAAAACTCCAGGGGACAGAGGCTGGCTGATTTTCTGGAGAAATAAAAGAAAATTTTCTTTATTATGAACTCTTTCTTCCAGAAGCCGCCTTACTGGAAATGGCCCTGGATGAGCCCCGATGGTTTCACGAGAAATGAGATAGACTTCATCATGACCGACAAGAGGCGAATATTTAATGAGGTCTCAGTGATTCACAGAGTGAAAACTGGTAGCGGTCACCGAATGGTAAGTGGCACATTGAATATTAACGTTAGACTTGAGCGGTCTCGCCTGATGAAGTCTACGATTCGACCTACTCGAGCCGATATCCAAAACTCCGATAGCTTTCAGCTTGAGCTCTCAAATCGTTTTGATTGCCTGGAAAATCTTGCGTCGGTGGACGAGATAAATAACAAAAACTGTCCAAACGGTGAGTGCAAAATTATTCTTCAGACCCAAACGTTCAAAACGAACTAAGAAGCTTTGATTATTTATTGTCTAGATATCTAGTAACGCACCAAAAGCGCCCAAAAAAATAGAGTATAACTGTTACACTCTAACCCCGCCCGCGCCCATTAGTGACGCCACAGACACCGCGCGGATAACACCTAGTATTATTCTTTGTTTCGCGGCGAAAATATGACGTACTGTGTTATCAATCTGTGCCGCAACTACAAGAGACGTTTGAAAACACCTAAAACGATTTCTTATCACAGGTAAGTACATTTCAAACAACTATTATCTTGTATAATTAGAGAAAATCAGTGATAGAACTATCGCTATACATACTACTGTGATATCTGTGTCATTAGTTGCCAGCTTTCAAATTGAATATTACCCAAATTTTGTTCACGTATTTTGTACCATTTTTTATAAGAAGATTAGGAGGTGAAATATTTATATTTTTTCTTTATATTTTTAGGGTTCCGTGAGAAATCCGTATCCTTGTATATTTGTATTTTTTTTAGTACACTACATTGTATGTAGTTGTGTATGTATGCCCTGAACCAATGTGTCCCTGTGCCTAAGGTGGTGGCGTATACTCGCAGAATACGTTTCTTTTTAATTATTAACCGACTTCAAAACAAGGAGGTTATCAGTTCTTCTGAAATATTTTTTATGGGTGTTTTACGCGAATACTCCGCTATTGATGAACCGATAAAAATTTTTTTTACTAGTGTTTCAAGGTTGGTCCCATATAATAATATATTTTTTTTCATTTGGATCAGAATTTTTTGAGAAAAATAACAATAATCCAACAAATTAAAGATAAAGTTTAGGCAAACCAATTTTACTTCTTTTATTCTTAATTTCCAAAATTACTAGTCCTATTTTGATGCGGTCTTCTGTGATGGGTTGAAGTTTGATTGGTGCACGCTTGGTGCGCTATTACCATGAAACTAAAAAAAATAACATAAGCCACGATGTTAAATCGAAACGCAATTTATTTAAAAAACAAATACAAAGAGAAGGTCATTAAAGTTCACCAAATATTAATTTGGTAAACTTTGATGACCTTTGCTAAGTACTAGTTTCTCTTTTGTGTGGATACAGATACCGATGTAGCTAAATCTTAATAGACAAAATAGAATCTTTGCAGTTAGTAATCGCAATAAGTAAATGTTAATTTAATTGTCCTTATAACAAATGCATAGCTATACGAAAACCTAAATACCGTGGTTTCATAATATTTGTGTCGTCAGTTTTGTATAAATACTCGTATGTACCTGTTACATGAAAATAAAAAAATTGTAAAAAAAAATGTATTTAAATAAATTGTAACAAAATATGTTTTATTTTTAACATTATATTATAACCCTATAACCAGTATAAATCTACTTATAACCAATCAAAGCGCGGATAAAGCGCTTTGATGGTACGAAAGTTTACGGAACCCTTCATGCGCGAGTCTGTCTCGCACTTGGCCGGTTATTCAAATTATTTCACATCACAGCATATTTGTCAACTTTGTGGAAATTATTTAAAAGCTAGCAACATTACGCACACAAACATGGGACTCGGGGTGCTTGTAATTACAGTGTAAGGCAATTCATCTGTGTGCGTGAACACTCCTACATGCGTGCCTAGCCTGGCCACCTATTCTTATTACCGTTGCAGCGCTACACTCCATCTTGACAATAATTTATCTAAGCTAAGAAGTTATCGAGTCACACTCTGAACCTCATGGCTGAATGATGTTCGTTAATACTGCAGTCTTCCGATGATGCCAAGTCATATAGGCGGTTCAAAAAACAGATCTCGAAATCCACGCGAAACGACGTTCGTCTCTTTAATACCAAACATATTAAGGAGACGATTGAGCGGAATAAAGGATCCAAAGTGTTTGCAAGAGATCTGTCTATTGGGCAAAGCTACCTGACAAAGCTGAAGAGAGAAGATAACAGTATAGCGTAGACCAAGGCAAGAGGTATTGGAGGTGATCGAAAGGTTCTATGGGCAGTTATACGCTTCGGTAGCTAAATCTGTTATCAGCGTGGCTAGAGATCCAAGCTGACCCGACATTTCATCGAAGATATCCCGGACATCAGCTTTTACGAGATTAGAATGGCCCTGAATCAGCTTAAGAATAACAAAGCGCCGGAAGATGGAATCACTTCAGAGCTTCTGAAAGCGGGTAGAACACCGGTATTAAGTACCGGTGTTCTACCCGCTTTCAGTCCTTCAGAAGCTCTTTAATACCGTTTTTCTCGAATGCATAACGCCAGAGGCATGGAAAAGAAGCGTGGTGGTGCGATTCTTTAAAAATGGTGACAACAGCTTATCGAAGAATTATAGACCTATCTCGCTTCTGAATCATGCCAATAAGCTGTTTACAGGGTAATTACGAACCGTCACGAGCGCAGGTTTGATGATTTCCAGCCTTTCGAAGAAGCTGGGTTCCGAAAAGGCTTTAGCACAATAGACCATATCCAAACGCTGCGTCAAATTATACAGAAGACCGAAGAGTGTGATTTGCCACTTTGCTTAGCGTTTGTGGACTATGAAAAAGTATTTGATTCGGTCAAGATCAAGGTCAGCGATGCCGTATTAACTATCGGTATATCGAAGTATTGAAGTGTTTGTATAATAACGCCACTATGTCGGTCCGAGTACAGGAAGAGAGCTCCAAGACGATCCCTTTAAAAAGAGGCGTCAGACAGGGAGATGTAATATCTCCGAAACTGTTTACTGCCACTTTGGAAATGCCTTTAAGCTCCTAGAATGAAAAGGATTTGGCATCAACATCAATGGCGAATACATCACCCAAGTTCGATTTGCCGATGATATCGTGGTCATGGCAAAGTCAATAGAAGACCTTAGCACGATGCTCGAAGGCCTCAATCGAGTTTCCCAACAGGTGGGTCTTAAGATGAACATAGACAAGACAAAGGTCATGTATAATGCCCATGTTGCACCCACCCCGGTATCTGCGGGAGCTCGGTTCTTGAAGTTGTTGACTCGTACATCTACCTAGGACAAGTAGTCTAGTTAGGTACCTAGTTCCAACATCAAGAAAGAAGTCAATCGCCGAATCCAACTCGGCTGGGCTGCGTTCGGAAAAATGCGTAAGGTCTTTTCGTCCGACATACCTTAGTGCCTCAAGTCGAGAGTTTTCGACAGTTGTATGTTGCCATTGATGACATATGGAACTGAAACGTGGTCTTTTACTTATAAATTAGCTCAAGGTAGCCCAACGCGCTATGGAGAGGGCTATGCTCGGAGTTCCTCTGCAAGATCCAAGGAATGAGAAGATTTATGATGGTGACTGACGAACCAAAGTTACCGACATAGCCCAGTAGATTAGTAAGTTGAAGTGGCAATGGGCAGGACACATAGCTTGGAGAACTGATGGCCGATGTGGCAGTAAAGTTCTTTAATGGATACCACGCACCGGCAAGCGCAGCGTAGGTCATCCACCGACCAGGTGGACCGACGATATTATTAAGACCGCAGGAACGCGCTGGATCCAGGCAGCTTCTAACCAGCTTTATTGGAAATCCGTGGGGGAAGCTAATGTCCAGCAGTGGGCGTCCTACGGCTGATAAAGATGATGATGATGAATTATGTCTAAATATAAATACTACCTCACTAACAGTAAGTTGTCAAGTTCGCGTCGAGACACGCGTCCATAGATGGCTTCCGTAGATGGTGACGACGATGATGATGATTATTATGATGATAAAAACCAATTTATGATGTCATTAAGTGGCTGAGTGCTAGAAAAACATTGATGGCTAAGAAATATTTTTGTGAGGTAAACGACCTCTGAGCTATTTGCAAGTTTAAATATTTCAATTTTTCTTTATACCTCAAAAAGTTATAATTCTACAGTGTTTGAAACAAACAAACAAATCTTTTTGAATTTCTAAGTGACTGGACCGCTTTTGTCTCGTCACTCCCAGATATCAATAAGCTGCTGCCCTCTGAGGGATGCCGGGCGAGCCTCCACGGATTTCGTGATGCCTCGGAGCGCGGCTATGCTGCAGCGGTGAACCTACGCACTGTCACTCGCGCTGGAGTAGTTGATGTGCGTCTGGTCTTGGCCAAGAGCAAAGTGGCGGACACGTTTGACTATCTCGAAGTTGGAGTCGTCAGGGACAGCGTTTTTGTTGAATCATTTGGCTTCCACATTACGGGGTAATATTAGTCTGGACGATCAGATTTTTGCGTGGACCAGATTGTTTTGACCTGGCTGAAGTCATCGGTCCACAACTTGGAAATATTGTCACGAACCGAGTCTCCCAGATTAAAAAATCTGATGTGGACACGTTTCGGGTGATATGAATCCGGCAGATGTTGCATCCCGTGGATACCGGGTCCAAGAATTGGTAACTCATCCACTGTGGTGGGGTCCGGACTGGCTTAAAACATCAGAGGTGGACTGGCCTGTTCACCGTTTGCTGGCGGACCCTCTCACAACGGAATTACGAGTGCACGACGTTGAGAAACAGCCAGGGTAAACCCTGCTTGGTTAGCTGGCTGGATCGGTATAGTTCTCTCGACAAATTGATTAGAATAACAGCTTGGATCAAAAGGTTTATTAATAACCGTAAGCACCCTGATCGTAAGGTGCGTTCTTGTATTCTCACTCCTGATGAGCTCAGACATGCCCTCTATCATTGAGTTCGATTAATGCAAGATGAGCATTTTGGAGCTGAGAAGAAAGGTTTAGGACAAAATCCTCCTAAGTTGAAAGGAGCCATTGTTCACTTCAACTCGTTCATTGATGAGTCTGGATTGCTCTGGCTTGGAGAAAGACTTCGGGATTCCAATTTACCATACTTGACACGCCACCCGTTGCTGCTGCCTAAGAAGGGGCACTTTGAGGACTTGTTGGTGAATGATCGTCATTTGAAGAAGACGCACGCAGGCTCCAATGCACTGTTGGTTATTTTGCAGCGAAAATTTTGGATATTATCCGGAAAACGGACCATTTGGAGCATTTTGTTTCGCTGCTCGCCCTGTTATCGGCTTCGGGCCCTTCTGATGCAATCTCATAAGGCCAGAGTTTTCTCCGGAGTGGTAACAGATTTTGTTGGACCGTTTTTGGTAAAAACGACTCCACTGCGTTATCCCCGGGTCGTAAAGGCAAATCTTTGTGTCTTTGTACCTTTAACCACGAAGGCTGTACATCTGTAGGTCGTAGGGGACTTAAGTACGCCAGCTTTTATCGCCGCACTTGATAGATTTGTGTCTCGTAGGGGCCGTCCCACTTTGATTCGATCAGATTGCGGCCCGAAATATAAAGGGGCCGATCGATATTCATATTATTTTATTGGTATCAAAATATAAGATACAAGTCAATTACAATTGTTGTTATAATAATATTAATCGTTAAAATTTCAGCATTGCTACAGCAAAGCACAATTATCTTAAAATTATAATTACTTAAAATTAATAAGAAAATAACAAAGTTTAATGAGTTATCAAATATTAAATTGTATAAACGACGTAATAATCAATCAACTTAAATCTGATCAATGCATCAATACCAAAACTTATGGCAAAAATTGCATAGTTTAATTAATTAACAAATAAGTATGTATTTGTAACAAAATTATAAATATCATCTATTATATAAAAGGCTTCCCTGAGTGACTGACTGACAGACAGCCTACAGCCCAAACCGCTTAAGATATGAGCTTGAAATTTGGAATATAGGTACATTGAACGACGTAATGGAGCACTAAGGACGAAAATTTTGAACTTTCCACCTCTAAGGGGGTAAAACGGGCCCTTTTCGTTTGTATGTAACTTTTTATTCCCTGTACAGTTTTATGTCAAACTTTGTATACATGCTTTTCAAACAAAATAAACGATACGTTTTGTCCTGTTTTTCCGAATTTTCCTCATCTAAGGGGTCAAATAAGGTCCCAAAGTTGGTGAAAAAAGCGTCAATTACATCGAACCAGCTGAACGGTTATGGTTAAAAATTGGTATGAAGGAGGCACACAGCATGTTTTAATACAGGAACTAATAAAATCCAGGAAAATCTATAAGGTTCCTTAGGGATACGCAAAATTAGTAAGTTTAGGCTACAGCCCAAACCGCTGAAGATATGAGCTTGAAATTTGGAATATATGTACATCGTACGACATAATGAAGCACTAAGGATGAAAAACGTACCCAACTCTAACTAACGGGGTAAAACGGGCCCTTTTTGTATGCATGTAACTTTTTATTCCCTGTACCGATTGACATGAAACTTTGTATAGATGCTTTTGAGACTAAATAAAAAATATGGCTGTACCTGTTTTTCTCAATTTTCCTCAAAAAAATTCCTTAGGGGTCAGATACGTCCCAAAACTACAATGCGCTTTTTTAAATAATTTAGTATCTAGAATAGGATTAAGATAATGATTTATCCTTAAATGCGGCAAAATGGGTCCCCAATAGCTTACGACTTTTTTTATTTTGTGAGCCAATAGTTTTAAACTTAGCGCACATACGGATCAATATACGTATTTTACTATAGGATCAACCCTGACAAGCGAAAATTACCTACATTTTCCAAACATTTTATCGCGGGTCGATGAACTTTGTGTGTTGAACAGCTGATTTTATTCACTTGATTTTGGGGTTGATACCATAGTAAAAGTTAATCAAATTATGAGTATGATAGCATCCTAGAACATGCCTGACGAGTGACGTCTAGATATACACTATGTGTTTCTCAAATAAAATAAGATATAGGGAGCTACACGTGTGCCATTTTTTCATTTGCCTGGGAAATTAAATTTCTAATGACTTAATGAAACATGTCGAATACCTGTACCGGCCTTAATGAATAGTGCACTACTGAACATAGGCCTACCCACGAAGGGTGATTGGGCCATATACATCACGCCGACTGAGCGCGGGTTGCTGAATCCACAAACGACATTGATTTTTTCTCTACGGACGTACTTATACAGGTTGCCTCAATGAAAAGCCAGTAGTGTGAAATTCCTTACATAGTTACTCGTACAATTATTATTATTGGCTCCCTCGGTGGCTCAGTGGTTTGTGACCCTGACTCCTGGGTGGGTCAAAGAGGCGTGGGTTCGATTCCACCCAGGGCAAATATTTATGTGATGATCATATGTGTTTGCTCTGTGTCTGGGTGTTATGAATGTAATTTTATTTATTTATTTAACACTTTCTTACACACTATTTGTACAAAAGGAGGACTTAACGCTAAATAGCATTATCTGCGAGTCCACCTACAGGTACATGTATATGTAGTATATCAGTCTCTGCCAGCCAAATCACATGCTTTGCTTAGTTTGGGGTTAGAGACCGTGTGTGAGATGTTCCCCAATATTTATTTTATATATTTATTCATTATTGAGTTAATTTCAGAAATTCGGAAATTTATCATCCAAAAATTCACGTACTTCGTTATAAGCTTTAGATACAAGTAAATTAAATAACCAAATACTGAGACAATGCAGGCCAATACGTGGGCTATTATCATTTTAGGCAAATACTGATACAATTCCGGCTAAACCGTAGGCATTATTCTTGCAAGTAATACGATAATAGGCTCAATTATGAAGGCGCCATGGTAAATATAATAGCAACATAAAAAGTTTTCTCTCTATCGATTGCTTAAAGTGAAAAAGAAACAAAAATAATTATGCTAATTAGCTATTAAAATTACGATCGCGCTTTCATAATCGAGCCTAATGCGGGCTTAACAACGAGCTACTATTATTTTAAGTTAGTGCCAAGAAAACGCGGGCCAAACTGTGCGTTTTTTACATTTTAAGCAATTACGAAAATAACGCACACCTGACCGTGGACTATTATCATTGCAAGTAATACAACAACGCAGACTAACGGCATGCTATTATAATTTAAAGGATTTATTAAGACAACGCGGGTCAGACAGCGAACTATTAGATATTATTATAAGCAAATTCCAAGATAACGCGGGTTGCACCGCGGGCTGTTATTTTAATCAAGTAAGTACTAAAACAACGTGGGCCAAACTGTAGGGTTTTATCATTTTGAGCAAGTACTAGGACAACACGGGCTAGACCATGGGCTATTATCATTGTAAGTAATACGACAATGCAGGCCAAACGGCAAGTTTTTATAATTTTAAGCAAGTATTAAGACATCGCAGTCCATGCTGCGTGCTATAAATAATCATCTTAAGCAAGTACTAATAATACGCAGGAAAAACCGTGACCTATTATCACTATAGGCAAATACTGTTACAATTTTGGCCAAACCGTGGGCATTATCCTTGCAAGTAATTTTAAGCAAGTATTAAGACAATGCGGGTCAAATCGCGGACTATTAGATATTATATAAGCAAGTACAAAGACAACGTAGATCAAACCGCGGGCTATTTGTATTTTAAGTATGTACTAAGACAACGCGGGCGTAGCCGCGGGTTTTAAGCTAGTCCAATATAAAAAAACTGTCTAAACTACGTAATAGTCAATGTCAATATTTAAAAATAAATATACCTCCAAGATGTTGTACAATTTTTAGTAGATAAGGAAATTGACATTGGGACCCTCCTCTCTCGTCGGGGCATTCGATGGAAGTTTAATCCGCCTGGATGCCCCCACTGGAGTGGACTTTTTGAAGCTGCGGTCAAGTCAGTTAAAACACTTGACTCTAACAATAGGGCAAATATTGTTAACGTTGGCGACGGTGATTTGTAGAATTGAGGCCGTCCTCGGTTCCCGTCCGTTGTGCCCGCTCAGCTCAGATCCAAATGATCTGTAGGTGTTGACTCCAGGCCATTTCCTGATTGGTCGGTCACTTACCGTGCTGCCGGAACTTCCCTTTCGGGAAATATCCACCCCCCGATTGTCGCGATATAAAATGTTGCAACAAATTGGCCAAAATGTGTACCATCGTTTCCAGAATATTTACATTTGTTGCAGCAGCGCGTGAAGTGGACTGATAAGACCAGCCCCCCGCCCCCCAGATTGGTGACCTCGATTTTCCTCGTGAAATACTCGTCAAGGATGCGAACCCGTCGCTATTGTATTGGAGACGGGGGGGCATTCTTAACTTGTTTCCGGGAAAGGACGGGACCCCTCGGTTCGCAGAGGTCCTGGTTGGGGATTCGGTCCTCAAGCGAGCGATCGCAACGTTGTCTTGCCTCCCAATGGTCTAGCGGACAGGAATTAGGCCCTGTCCTGTCACATCTATTTTCCCCCCGGTCGCAAGCGCCGCGCTGGCGGTGCGCCGGCTATCAGTGCACTTTGAAACCTTGGCTTGACCTCACGCTCGATTTAGTGTCACTTGTCGACCGCGTGAACCTCGCGTAATACGGGCTTTGTTTTGTAATCCGTTTTGGAGGATCGCCCCGCGACTCGATTGGCACCTATGGGGGGCCGAGGCAGGCCAGTGCCCATTTATAATAAATAATTTAACGGTGTTTTTCTGTATAGGCGACCAAGCCCTGCTAGTTTGAGAACATAGTTTTGAACATTTGTGTGGTCATGTTTCGTGCTTCGACGGCAGCATGCCAGGGCCCTGGAAGTGGAAGAGGAAAGAGACCACTATACGCCACACACGGTACATGGTTTAAGACCACCACCAGGTACTCCATTTAGATTTTTTTGTGTAATCTTGTTTAGTCTCTGCGCATCACAGACGAATGGTTCGAACCGAATTCAAACAGTAAATTCGATTTCGAGGATTGTCTGTGGCCTCCGAAACTTCCCATAAGTCATTACTGGCCTCACATGTGATACGAGTAATATTGGTACCTGAGCAGTTTGACGCTGATTTTAGCGGAGGGCAGGCGAGCCTCCACAGGGTTATCGAGCACCAGTACACTGTCATCGCTGTAGATGCTGCTCACAATCTCCTCTGATGATGAGGAATCAGTTGGATCGAAGTCGTAGTAGATTTCATTCGGATGATTCTGTAATAAATAAGTTTGCAAAACAACAAATATTGGAAGTTGATTATATCAAGCGTGTACTTTAATCTACAAACACTAAATCAAGAATAAAAAGAACAATATCAGTAGTTGATGTACAGTACTGTATCAGCCTTATAATAGTCCACTATAGGACGTAGGCCTACCCACGAAAGGTGATTGGGCCATATCCACCACGCTGGCCCAGTGCGGGTTGATGGATTCACATACGCCATTGAATTTCTTCTCCGGACATATGCAGGTTGCCTCACGATGTTTTCCTTCACCGAAAAGCCAGTGGTGTGATATTCCGTACATAAATCCCAAAGAACTCATTGGTACGAGACCGGGATTTGAACGGACGGCCTCACGATTGTAAGGCGGGTGTCATTACCTCTAGACCACCACGGCTTGTAGTTAGTTAGTGGTAGTTGATGTGCAAGAAACTAATTCCTAAATTTGTAAAGTACGTCGGTTGCGAAGAGTGTGGCTGCAGAAGCATTTTATTGTTCTTTTAGTAATCGATGGTTTCAGTCGGCTTAAAATATTTCGATTACGCGATGCAGCGTTACATTCACGGTTAGCAGTATAGGTGGCGTGGCAAGTAGTAAAGTTAACACAATAGGTAATGCGCGGGCTGATAATACCTTCCCATGGCTCGGAAACAGCTTCCAGCTCTGTTTCTTGGAGATAAAGCGTCTGGTAGGCGCAGAAGGGCGGAGCGCCCGGCGTAGAGCACGTCTCACAGGCGCTGCACGCGGGCTGGCCCCCAGTAGATATAGGAGGCGCTCTACCGACGGGAAGTCCCACAGTTTGGCCTCGTCTTTCGCTGCTGGCACGCGCATTAAGGACGCTGCGAAATAAGAATAAAGTAAATATTTATTAGCAGTTCTGCGAACAGTTGCCTCGCGATACACACATCTCTTTAGCTGAATCTTCATAAGCCTTAGAGGTATATCAGGAAAAAAAAACGTTTTTTAGATCAACTTTGCACTAAATTTCCGATCCAAATTTTTTTTCTGCAAGGTCACTTCCTGAGCATAAAATCACAAAATGCTGACAGATCCAGATAGAGCTTCAAGCGATATCTTGAAAAAACGTTTTTGGTCGATATCTCGGGAACTATGCTCTTTAGGGCAAAAGTTATGGAAGCCATTATTGTAGAAAATAAAATTTTGCATCTTTTGTTGCCAGCAAACTTTTTTTGTGAAACTCACCGTTAACGATGTATGGTCCATTTAATGGACTAGTTTTTCTATCGCGACCGATAACTCTTGAAATATAAGATTAATCAATAAAACGATAGAAAATCCGGTTCATTAAATAGGCCATAAATCGTAAACGGTACGTTTTACAAAAAAGATTACAAGAAGCAAAAGATGTAAAATTTTATTATATACAATAATAGTGTCCATGACTTTTGCCCTAAAGTGCATAGTTTCTGAGATATCTATCAATAACATTTTTTCTAAATAGCGCTTGAAGCGCTACCTGGATCTGTCAGCATTTTGTGATTTTATACTCAGTAAGTAATCCTAAACCTCATAAAAAAAATTGTATCGGAAAAGTGAAAAGTTAAATTCTTTTATCCTGAGGTATTATATCTCGACTCGCTCTCACACAAGTAAACAACGTACACACCTTCTCACACGAGTCAATAGCGTTAACATTCACATGCACTTGCCTACAAATCCTACAATCACAGTATTAGGTACATGTAGTTACTTCTTCGATGGGTACGGAATAATTCGTTTCTGCGATGCAACGTTGGTTTGTCGGAGGCAAGATAGATGGCGTTACTCGGGGTTTGGTTTAGTTTACTCTGTATCTAAGTTAGTGTATAAAACCATCTATCTCACCACCAACCAACGTTGAATCGCGCAAACGAATTATACCGAACCATCAATATAGAATGTAAGAAAGAAAAAATGCCAAGTCGATGTACCGGACCATTATACGTGGTATACGTAGCTGTTATAGACGTGTATTATTATTTTTTGCATAAAATAGAATGACTGACTTCACCCGTGTACAGAATCATTACAAAGTATAAAACAAAGTCGCTTCCCGCTGTCTGTCGCCATCTATACTTATATCTTTAATACTACGCAACGAGTTTTAATGCAGATTTTTGTAATACATAGAATAATTCAAGAGGAATGTTTATAATTTATGTATAATACACCTGTGCGAAGTTCCGGTTTCCGGGTCGCTAGTTCGCAAATATTATGCACGGATCGATGTAGCATTTTTCACATTATTGTTGATTTATTAAAAATGGCTAAGCAGATTTCGATAAAATTTAAATCGAAGTTAAGTATATTCTTTTCAATAAAAAAAGAATTATTGAAATCGGACTACTATGAAAAAAGTTATGCGTGGTTATACATAAAAAAATACGCGTCGAATAGTATACCTCCTCAGGTGCTTCGTCGGTCGAAAAAAAAAATACGTCAACGTAAGTACCTCGTATCTCTACCGGTGCGGTTTTCTTAACGTCTTCGATGAAGCTAGTGCGAAAGTAAGAGACAACCCGGTCCAGCCATCCAGCGCGTCGAACTGACGCGTCACCCAGCACTCCGGTTACGCACCAACACAGGCACACCCAGCGCTGTAACATACAGTTATAAGTACAGGTTGGAGCGACTAACTTCGCTATGTAGCGCCACCACACGCGCGCCTCGAGGAACTAACGTCAGCCAATCACAAGCCAAGGGCTGCATCGCGCAATCGAAATTTACAGCGATGGCCGAATAAATAAGTCATAGCTATAGCTAGATATGGCTATTCCCGGGCACAACACTACGTCCGGAAGAGTGCCTACTTCTTTGTGAGATATTATTTAAGGCCAATTACAGGGGCGCTATCGAATTATAATAGCTAAATACGAGTAGCACAGCTATGTTTCTTTTTCAATTTAGGAATTCGATAGAGATAACGCTCCTTACGTTGGTATTAAAGGAGTTGGTAAACTTTTTATATGGGAGGCGGTCCTTGAAAACCGGCAGCGATGCGAGCTGTATTAATGTTTAGTGCCATATTTAAGAATATTATTTCACGCAAAAACATATTTTTGTGTATTGCCGTTTTATTGTTAAATCTCTTTTTTATTTCACTAAGTAGAAAATATTTAAACTGAACTGGTAATACTAAAAGGAGGTCTACGTAGTATATGTATCAGACAGGAATCTTCAAACAACCAATAGCGGGCTGGTATTTTAGAGTTTGACATTTATTTATTTTTTAAAACATGGCGACCAGCCCTCTATTGGTTGTTCAATATTGACAATGTCATTTCCTTTTGCTGTTTCATAATGTCACTGTCAGGTTTTTTTTTCAATTTAGGCTTAATGCAGTTATTTGGTGTAGCACATAGTTCATTTTTCTAATGTTTTTAGAACCCATTTAAAAATTAAATGACGTTGAAAAAAATTCTAAAAAATATGTGTTTGAAAACATAATTATATAAGCTTTCTATTGGTATATATTTTGTTTCTGCAAGATTTCAAAAACCGCATCTTTTCCATATCCTTTACAGCGATGGCCGAATAAATAAGTCATAGCTATAGCTAGATATGGCTGTTCCCGGGCACAACACTACGTCCGGAAGAGTGCCTACTTCTTTGTGAGATATTATTTAAGGCCGATTACAGGGGCGCTATCGAATTATAATAGCTAAATACGAGTAGCACAGCTATGTTTCTTTTTCACTTTAGGAATTCGATAGAGATAACGCTCCTTACGTTGGTATTAAATTTACACTGACGCCTCTGTAGCCTAGCTTATTATTATTCTATCATCATCATCTCCACTTGTTTTATATAATTAGCGAGAAAATATGTAAATAAACAAAAATCGCAATACGTTTATATTTTGACTAGATTTGAACCTAGCTCTGACGCAGCCGGAGCGCTATTTGATTTGGTGAGTCGCCTCAAGTGATCCGAAATACATAGCTAGTACTATTAAGTAGTTAGTGAGCAAGAATAAGTTAGAATATACAATGGGACTGCCATGTATTTTATATAAAAGTCCAAAAAAATAAATTGGAATAAAAAAAACCGGACAAGTGCAAGTCAGGCTCGCACACCGAGGGTTCCGTACAAATCCAGAAAATTTCACAAAATTGGGAAGTACGTTGTTAAAATCTTCTGTCACTTTTCTCGTCATTCATCGAAAATTGTTAAAATAATTAGAAACCTGTTTTAGCATGTGCTAATGAAGCTCTTTTATATGACACCTTACATGATACTATTTACGCACTTTGAATTTTAAACCCATATTTTGTGAATTTTGAAGCCTTTTTTTTGTGATTTAAATAAAAATATTCAGTTTTCTGATTTATGCCTATATGTGTACTCTGAGACAATGCTTTCCGCCAAATTTCATAGTTCTATGTCAACGGGAAGTATCCTGTAGGTTTTGATTTTTGTAAGTGTTGAAATATGCGGTTTTTTACGACATAAACGGCTCTAACTTCTTTATATGATGACAAAGAAGTTTTTCCTTTACACAACTGTAAGAGATCATAGATATACGTATACAATTCAAATTTCAGCTCGATATCTTTACGCGTTCCCGAGATAAAGAGTCTTGACATACACACTGACGGACAGACGGACTGACGGACTGACGGACAGACGGACAGACGGGCAGACGGGCAGACGGGCAGACGGACAGACGGACAGACGGACAGACGGACAGATGGACAGAAGGACAGACGGACAGACGGACAGACAGACAACAAAGTGATCCTATAAGGGTTCCGTTTTTTCCTTTTGAAGTACGGAACTCTAAAACAAAAAAAAAACAAAAAAAAGACTAGATTTAGAATTTCAACATTCTCCACATGGACGATTGATTCACCCTAGTCCATAAGGTCAAATCAAACATGTTGGCGGCTGTGTTAGCTACACGCTGCAGATAGCCCAATCTTCGAGCCGCTGTTAAGTGAGCTTCAGCCAGGATTTGGCTATCCGATGATGATGAACATTACAATTTCTTCTTTTTTTACGTGTTATTGATATTCAACCATACACAGCACAAGTCTTCCCTATAGTCATAGTCTAGGTATTTTTTATTACAAGATCTACCGGCCAGTGCAGCCCGCGCGCTGAGTACACGATCGGTACGTGAAGCGCGGGGTGGAAGTGAGGAAGACTCAAACGGGTGGGGGGTAACGAGTGACCGTTCTATACGTAGTATTATTATATCTTCTTTGCTAATACTGCGTTTGATTCGGCCTATACAGTAAGTGGCCCAACGAGCTATGGAGAGGGCTATGCTCGAAGTCTCTCTGCAAGATCGAATCAGAAATGAGGAGATCCGTAGAAGAACCAAAGTTACCGACATAGCCCAGCGGATTGGCAAGTTGAAATGGCAGTGGGCAGCGAACATAGCGCTGAGAATTGATGATCGATGGGGTCGAAAAGTCCTCAAGTGGTGACCACGTGACGGCAAGCGCAGCGTAGGACGTCCACCCACAAGGTGGACGAATGACCTCATTAAGACCGCAGGATCGAATAAGCAAGCCCCTACGAACCGGTCTTATTGGAGATCTTTAGGGGAGGCCTTTGTCCAGCAGTGGACTTCCCTTGGTGGAAACGACGACGACAACGATACAGTAAGTAAAAAATGCAAGCATTTTCTAAAAGCTGCATTTTTGGTATTGACTGACTCCGGGGTATTGTTGTACACCACCACGATAACGTAATAGGTAGGTACCAAAGAATTAGGGTTTAGAAAGTATTATACTTGCAGTTTATTGCGCTTACCTCCCGCCCCCCTACCGCCTAAGCAATAGCAATCGTAATAGCAATCGTTTATGACTTCATTTTAGTCATTTGGCACCGCCTATGTGACGTTAGCCATCAAAGTTGTTCATTCAACGATTGCTTTCGCAATCCGCACAGAGCAATTGATGGCTAACGTCACATAGGCGGTGCCAAATGACTAAAATGAAGTCATAAACGATTGCTATTACGATTGCTATTGCTTAGGCGGTAGGGGGGCCGGGCTTACAGGTGTTCCTCACGTTTTTATCAAAAGGAGTATTAAGGTGTGCAGACTCCGTTTCGCTTAAAAAGTCAAGTGTAGTATATCAAGCTAGCTTAAATATCTAAGTCGTCAAATCAATCAATGATAGGGTTCCGTAGACGATGATGATGATTATGATAATGATAAAACCAAAGCTAGCACTCTTTTTTCAACTTTGGCGACCTAGGTTTACTGATCTGACAAAAAATAATGTATATGATACGAAGACGAACATAATATAATATGTTTTATAAAACAAACAAAAAAAAGTATCTCGATAATGAAACCTTATATTAATTTAAAAACCATACTCAACAATACCCCACAGGAGGGGACAGGGTTGACTTTTTTACACCCATGGAAATACTCAATTTTGAATAAGTATTTAAAATTGAAATCTTTGCTAAAATATACATAGGAGTTGCACAATCTGGTCCCACCTGCCCCTTTCTTCTATCGTACGGCTAGGCAGACGCGACCAAAGCGCCACCCTTTTATGGTGGACATTCCGCGCGTTAGAACAAAGCGTTTCGAATCCTCATTCCTCATACGAACAGCCAGAATGTGGAACGCTTTGCCTGGGTTTGTCTTCCCGCTAAAGTACAACGTGAGTGTCTTCAAATCCCGAGTAAATCGGTATCTTCTAAGTAAGCGTGCTACATCCTAGACCGCATATCTGCTCGACATCAGGCAGTATGTAGTCAAACGCAAACCTACAACGAAAAAAAATATGCACGAAATAGAAAGAACCTAAGCTCTTACTTACCATTAAATTCATTTCAAGTGTGTACCTATGCGAAAATTACTCAAACACTAAGTAAGTAATATTCAGAAGGCTATAAAGATTGCTGTGAAATTAGAATTATATCTATTAATGATTATTAAATCTGTTAATTAATTTGTCATTAAAATATTTAAGTACCACGCACTTCATTAAAATTATCATGATTTTTATTATAGGCCAAATCATACCTCTTGGCGGCTATAAGCTGCGGCTGTGGAGCACCCAAACTTGACTGAACATCACGTAACAGCTAGGATAGCTAAATGTACTTTGGACAGCATCAGATCCTAACCTTTGGTTCTCATTCTATTATGCCATCACTCTAATGTATTTCGCTCATGAATACAAAACTTTTTTTTTTTTTTTATTCAGTTTCTTTTTGGGAGCTTTTGGACCGAAAGTCCATGCCAGCCCCATCGTACCCTTATAAATACAAGCTTATAACATATTTTTACATACATTAAGATATAATAAGCCAGCGAGGCAATCTCGTGGAGTTGGCCTGATTTAGAGACTGGAAGAAGGTCTCCACCAGTCTGTAAATCACTCCAGCCTCCTCAGAGACGGGATTACATAACAAACTTTGCAATGCCCCCACATTGGATTCGGTTACTTGAAGTTCGGCAAAGATTCGTTCTCTTTCGCGTTGATTCCGAACACATTCCATAAGTACATGGTAAACATCTTCCGGCTTGTCGCACTCCTCACAGTTAGGTGACGATACTTTCCCCATTAGGAATCCGAATGCATTTAGTGGAATGTGTCCGGAACGTATTCTATGCGCAATAACCGTGGTCTTTCTACTAACACCGCCACTAAACCACGGTGATCGATGAGGTTGGCTCTGCATTATTTTGTACCAAATTCCTTTAGAGATAGAACGTTCATCAAAATATTCCCGCCAATCATCGTAACATCTGATTTTATATTTCGTTAGGTATTCTGAATAGGTAGGTATAATGTACATATCTGCTCCACTTATGGTAGCTAGTCTTGCAAAGCGGTCCGCGGTTTCATTGCCTGACAATCCAATGTGAGATGGCAACCATTGTATTTTTACAGTGATTTGACATACTTGCAGTTTTCCTAATTTACGCAAAATATTATAAGCGATAGGAATACCCCGACTACTCATAGTACATGAGGAAATGTGTTGCAGAGCGCTTCTACTATCCGTAAGTATGACAGTACTGCCTTGAGTAGAATACAAAAATTAAGGATTACTGCCAACTGGCAGTGGACTTGAGTATTTGGATTATCTTTAGACCTTCAAGGGTCTATGGATGATCCAATTGCTTGTCATGTAGTAGAAAATGTCTGAATTAAATAATTTAAAAAGTTATATAAAGTTATTGAAACAGTCTTGAATATTAAATAATTTATTTTGATAAGGATAAAATATCAAGATATAAATTAAGATCCTTTTCTTGCGGCGGACTTAACTATAATAGTTAGATATATACTGTTGCGACACTTTTTGTAAACAATAATGTGTACTGCAAAGTCGTCCTACATTATTTTATTCTAGCATCAATAGTTTTCGCAGCGCACGCGATGTAAGGAATATTTTAGGCATTTTTTTACACCTTGTGTAACATTTTTGTAGTTTTAGTAGGGATCCTAATTTTTTTCCTTGAAATAAAAATAGCCTATATTAGTCAGTGACAATGTAGCATTCAAATGGTAAAAGAATTTTTAAAATCGGTCCAGTACTTTTCGTTGCCAATTCGTTACAAACATTCATACAAATATTTCTTCTTTATAATATTAATATTAATTATTATATTAAATATTAATATATTATAAAGAGTTAATGACAATAATATCTTCATTAATCAATTATATCTATAATAAAAAATACAAGTCACCTTACAATCTAATATGAAAAATTCAATCTAAACTTTAAAAATAGAGGTACATAGGAGTATATAACTCTTGGGTACCTAATATGGTAGGTACTTCGTCCGAAAAATTAGTCCAGTAGTCCCCTGCGCGCCGAGCCAAATGTACCTAAAATACTCGCCGCGTTGCCCCGCTGTATGGCCAAGGAAATGCGCTGGACCAAATACCAGCCAGCCCGAGCGTCGTTCCCCTTGTCTTTTAGGCGGCGACCCAGGTCAAGTACGAATTTCCTAGCTGTCCTGCTGTTTCAATGAAACAATCTCGTACGCTGATTCCAGGCAGGCGTATTTGTTGTGTTTGTTTCTGGCGGCTGCCTCCGCTCCTGCCCCGGCAGCTTGCTGGGTAGCAGGGAGGTGGCAGGATTCGAAAGTGCTTACGCACGTCGCATCCCACACGAGGCAGCGCCCTCTCTGCCAAGGGATCAGCGTAAGACAATCCGGGCGTTTACCATCTGAGCGAGATAATCCAGGGGGTTCCAAGACGCTGGGCACGTCTGCCGACGCGAGGGCACGCTTCAGGATGTCATTTATGGCGTGATTTCGGGGTCTGCGGCCTACACATCGTGTGCAACTTAGGCCGTGATGTCCATTTGCTTCAACTTGTGCTCCGCAGATACACACGTGAGACTCGCAAATAAAACATCCGAGCCGTATGGCCACGGCCACCCTCAGTGAGTCGACATCCAGGAGCGTAGCGTGCGAGGAGACGGGAGAGCATGCAGCCAAGCACCAGACTCAGGCCTGGTAACAGCGAGCACTCGGGCCAGCTCAACTCCTGTAATATCACTTTGCAAGCTTGAGAGCATATGTTTGCAAAGAAGATCGTCCCAGTTTCTCTACCATTTAAGCTTTTCGGGCGCATCAGTCTCCGGACACAGCACTGACCACACATCCCAGCTGTCACCTTGCCACCTGTAATGCAAGTCTATTATGAATTCCAGAATGACAGCTATAACTTTAATATCTGTCATATTTAACTTGAAGGACTTGAACTATGACCTTCTTCTTCCTCTTCTTAGTTTTGGCGTCGCATTATTGTGCATTTGCCAGTGTCAAGTATTAAGTTTTAATAATTTTTGATAATATTTTATCAAAATAGTCACTGTCATAGTCTCGTCATAGTCCAATAAAGTCGCGGTCAAGTCCAATCATAGTCCAAGTCATACCTCAGTAAAGCAGTGGAGACTTTACTAGAGGCGTCTATGGAGTTTTGGTAACAACACGGAATAACCATGATAAGTCACATTATATCACTTGCCTACACTCATGCACGTAAATCAGCTCATAATCAACGAAACACCACCATTTTTCACTAATTATCACTGATAAAAACACAAGTTTAACAAAATAATACAATGACGCGACATGATTTTTCCGCGTTCCCGCCAAAACTCCAACCTGAAAATAACATATTTTAGTTTGACAGCTGTCATGCATCTCTAGCATGACAGGTCATATTTTGTTTCACCTTGTTATTTTAGTTTTACGGTAGTAACACGGGTAATTTATTTTTACTCTTCTAACAACTTTTAACTGCAGTAACTAGTAACAACGTTAATTCATCTACCGTTCTTACTACTGGTAGTAAGATTGGTAGTAACACTGGGAATAAACCGTACAGGAGTTCCCATGACCATGTTCCGACTCCATCATCAGATCAGCTTCATGGTACCATATTATTGCATTTTCACGCGATATACATTACGTGCAAAATTTCAGCTCAATTGGAAACCGGAAAGTTGGTTTGTAATTTAACTTGCAAGATGCCACCCAAACTTAAACATAAAAGCTTGTAATAAGAAGTTTGCGAGCATGAATGAGTAAGATAGATTGAGATAGATAAAGATAGAACTTTGGACAACATCAGGTCCTTACCTTCAGTTCTCATTCCGAAGTCTCTGCTGTATCTCGTCAAGCACGGCTTGCTTGACGGTGTCAAACTTGCCCTCGAAATACTCGACGTCCTGCCTGAGCTCTCGTAAGAAGATGCCGAGGAGCTGAACGAACTGAGTCAAGGAAACCTCCTCGCGTTTCGGGCACAGCCGCTTGTATGACTTCTCGAAGAAAGCTTCTGTGATAGAGCTGTGGAAGACACATTTTGATGTAGGTACTAAAGAAAGTTTAAGCGGGAGCTAGAAACTCAAAGAATTGGCGCAGCGGCACTCAGGGCCGACTGCAGAGTTTCTGGCGGAAGCCCACTCGCGGTTTTGCCTTACGAATCCGACACGGACCATATTAGGTTAGAAGGCTAAGGTGGCCACGTGGACCTCCGTGTTAGGTTTTTTTTTGTCAACGACCCAAAATTTCTTCTACTCGTAGTGAAATGGCCGAAAACAAAGAAGATATAACAATACTACCCGAAAGCAAAGAAGATATAATAATAATAGGAAAGTGTGGTTAAGTATAAAAAAAAATATTACCCACTCAAAAACTAGGCGCTTCCGTAGTTCTCAACCCCAGATGCGATGATGTGTATCTATATGTATGTAGAGTTCACTTTATTTCTGATTTCACAAAACAGATTCAAGCATTGGTGTCCTAAACGTCACTGAAAATAAATATAACAGGACAATAGCTTTAAGTTATTTTTTAAATAGTGCCACTTAGTATAATTTCGAAGAACTAGGAATGGAAGTGGCAACATTCCTGGGGTAACGCTTGTGATGAACGCTGCTGATTGGTTCCAAGGAGGTTCCAAGTGGCATCGCATGATTGGCCGATGGGCGGGAAAATGCGATGATACTCGTAACATGTCAGATGTCACTTGTGAGTTGTGAGGAGGGCTTGTTTGCTGTTGGTTGTGATTAGAACGGCCCGAGTGGTGACCCTAGGTTCCTCGGAAATATATTCAAGAATAACAACATATATTTTTCCAACAGTAAAATTATACATTGTTGAGGAAAAAATGAGTTTTAAATACGTTCAATTGGGCCAGTAGGGTCTTAACCCTTTAGTGTTTAGCCATGACAGAAATAAATGAAACAATACAATTAGTACGTAGCCCAGATTAATAGTTATTGGTCTGGCTGTCTAGCGGAGCGAGACCTCCTTGGTAACTAGTTGCCTACGAAGAGGAAAAACTCTTCGTACGCAACCAGTTGCGAATATTGGTTGCGTACGCAGCCAAAAGCTAATTCATCTATGGCTGGAAGAGATTTCTCCCACGCATGAATAATGATATAATAAATTGCTTAAAATAATTACTTACCCATTATAATTATTTATAAGTCCGCATTCGAAGAACCATCTCTTCAGAACATCGTACTTGATTCCATTACTGTTGCTGGCACCATAAAAAATCGCGTACACTTCTTCTAAATTATTGTAGTTCAAGTTATTTTGTACAAAACACAACATTATAGGTATGATCTAGTAGAGGAATTCCTCGTAGACCAACTGCTTTCGCACAACTAGTTGTGCGATCAGAAATATTATATTCCCGAAGGCACTACTAAATAAATAGTAGGCATTACTACATTATACATAACATTACTCTAGTGCCTAGCTACTTCTATTTATCAACTGTAGGTATACAACGTAGGTACAACGCCAAAGACTCGTTTTTAAGGAGGTTTTATACGCCAAATTCCATCTCGCTCTCGCAATCACACATTAATAAGACTAGTAGCGTTCCGAACAGTAGACCTCGCGATACATTTCTTTAACTGAATTGAAATAAACCTATAGGTATAAGTATTATCTCAATTCGCTGTTGACCGATTTAGTTTATACTGGCAAACCTTGTTCAGATACTAAACAATCGGCAATCTTGCCAAATCGTTGAGAAATACGATTTGTAGTTAAAAATTAACATCTGGACAGACGAAAGCAAAATCGTCAAATTAAAGCAAAGACCTTCGCTTCACTTCGGTCAGTAAAAAATCACAACATGTGACTATCCTAAAACTACATAATTATTTTTTGCAAAAATAGCATGACCGACTTCACCCGTGTACAGAATCATTACATAGTATAAAACAAAGTCGCTTTCCGTTGTCTGTCCTCATGTATGCTTATATCTTTAAAACTACGCAACGGATTTTAATGTAGTTTGTTTTAATAGATAGAGTAATTCAAGAAAAATGTTTATATGTATAATACACCTGTGCGAAGCCGGGGCGCATCTGTACTGTACCAGCTTTTTTAATAGTCCACTGCAGGACGTAGGCCTACCCACGAAGGGTGTTTGGGACATATCCACCACGCTGGCCCAGTGCGGGTTGGTGGATTCACATACACCATCGATTTTTTTTCTACGGACGTATGCAGGTTGCCTCACGATGTTTTCCTTCACCGAAAAGCCAGTGGTGTGAAAAGCGGGGCGCATCGCTAGAACGCAAATATTATGCACGGATCGATGTAGCATTTTTCCATTATTGTTGATTTAACAAAAACGGCCAAGCCGATTTTAATAAAATTTAAATGGGACCAATTTCGAAGTATATACTCTTTCCAATAAAAAAAGAATTATTGAAATCGGACTACTACAGAAAAAGTTATGCGAGGTTATACATAAAAAATGTATATATATATATACAATTTATATACGCGTCGAATTGTATACCTCCTTCGGTGGTTCGTCGGTCAAAAATATGTAGCATTCGTTTATCATAAAATTAAAACCTTATCAATATAACAAAATGAAAATACTTAGCAGCTTTTTCGACCGCTTCGATTTAATGACACCGAAACCAACTTTTCCTAAATATACAGGGTTATTCTTAATCAATTAGCATCCTTTTAAGGGCTTATTCTGTACATCAAAACTAACAACTTTTGATCTGGGACTTTAGTCAGAACTCATATGAAATTGAAATAGGTAGGTAAGTACTTTAAAATAATTTCGCGGAAATTTACATTTCTTGCAATAACATGCCAGTTCAGTTTGTAAGAACGGGATACATTGGGAGGACATGTTTGAGTGTGTGTATGATGATGTCAGTCAATAACATTAGCAATAATAAACATGAAAAAAAAAGGTTGAAAAGCCCTTAATCGATATTGGTATTGGTAGTTATCGTTCTTGGCAGTACCTACCAGTATTTCTTTTAAAATTACAGTTTAGAACGTCCTAGGGTATAATTTACTTCTTGCCAAACAAACTAAACAAAGACTTAGAAAACAGAACATGCTAGGACGTAAAACTGATATTTTATTTTGAACCCTGTTCGATTTTACGGTTTTCTGTCAGTAGTACCATTGATTAGCTCCATTGATGGTACTACTGACGTATGTATACTTCGCTAGTACCATCAAGGTACCAGCGACGTGTAATTTATATCCTCTACGCCGCTAGTACCATTGATCAGTACCACTGATGGTACTATACACATATATGTGTACCTATATGTGACTAGTATCATTAATGCCTCCAGGCCCGGAAAATAGAATTCACAAAAAGGTTGAGTACCTACCTATAAGGTTGCATACATCAAAACTGTGAATACTAAAAAGTGGAACATATTTTAGGAGGCATTAATGGTACTAGTCACATATAAGTATGTGAATAGTACCATCAGTGGTACTGATCAATGGTACTAGCGACGTAGAGGATATAAAGTATACGTCGCTAGTACCTTGATGGTACTAGCGAAGTATACATACGTCAGTAGTACCATCAATGGTACTACTGACAGAAAACCGATTTTACGAACTGGGTAACTAAAATTATGGCTTTATAGCTAAGGTATAAATTGAAAGCTAAAGCTAGTTTTAAATTTCCTTTTGCTAAACCGATCAAACCTTCTCTACCGATATTCAGAAAGGAGGTCCTCAATTTGTCTGTACGACTTTCATGGCGTAGTTTAATTCGAAGTAGTCGTCGAAGTTAAGCAACGTACATATACTGCATAAAAGATAGCTTGATCTCTGCGACAGTGACATTGACATGGAAGATTGACATTTTTAGAGTTGGGATAGTGGTGGAAACAATCGATTATCAAACAATGTTGTAATGAAATCGAATGAGTAGTTTTGAAGAAATTGGATTTTATTTACTTTTGGCGTCGGCACTCGTACTGAGGAGAATGGAGGTTCGTATCAAACACGATGGCAGCGTGCCTTTTTTTAGTTTATGGCCTGGTAACACGGCCTTTGACCCAAATGTTACATGAGTAGGTAAGAATTTGGATTCAATTTACTCACTATCATTTGAGAACACATGTAAATAATGTTATGATATTAAAATATACAGTAAAATTAATGATAAATTAAGTTTTATTTAAAATATCGTTAGTAAAAACTATCGATATTTTAAAGAAAACTCTATCTAAAACTCTGTGGTGACGATCATTCCGCGCCCATCAATAATCGGCATGCCCATAAAGTATGACATTGACAGGTACTGTCTGTACTATTAAGAAATTCAGGACTTCATAGGCGTGATTTTTCTGACAGCTGTCGCAGAGATCAAGCTATATTTTATAGAGTATAAGCACTTTACAGATATCAGCCCCCCTACCGCCTAAAGCAATAGCAATCGTAATAGCAATCGTTTATGACTTCATTTTAGTCATTTGGCACCGCCTATGTGACGTTAGCCATCAAAGTAGTTCATTCAACGATTGCTTTCGCAATCCGCGCAAAGCAATTGATGGCTAACGTCACATAGGCGGTGCCAAATGACTAAAATTAAGTCATAAACGATTGCTATTACGATTGCTATTGCTTAGGCGGTAGGGGGGCTGATCTGTGAACGTTAGGCACGGTCAGGCTTCGGATGAGTAACCGCGGGTGGCATTTACAACTGAAGATTGTAGGTCCCGGTTGTTTTAACTGTTTACATATGTCAGAAGCTTTCAGACGGCTTCAAAACTCTGACACCAGGGCAAGCTTCTTGGCCTTTACGAACGTTATTTACTTAATTGGTCATTAGTCATGGATCATTCGGTTCAGTTATATCCTAAGGCTATTATTTATAGTTTATTTATTTCTGTTTGTAATATTTGTTGGCCATAGTTTCTTGAAAAGTTTGTATTACTTATAAGTTGGACAGAGTTTCTTTTGTTGTATTTTGAGCTCATTATTATTATATACTACGGAACTAAACGCGCACTAAAATTACGATCAGTCTACCCGTGACCACAGTCGATGCAACTCGGCCGAAACGTCGGGATGATTTATCTCGTAATTTTAGTGCGTGATTAGTCTCGTAGTATATAATAATAATGTGTTCAAATTTATAGCTAAGTATAACTCATCCGAAACCGGGCGAAGCCAGGACTGGCAGCTAGTATAATTACATTATTCAGTTTAGATCGTAGATTGCAACTGTTTGGTAAATAATTTGTAATAAAGAATCTACGATAATAATACTAAAACGGTAAATGTTGTTTTTGATGATGATTCTTATGATGACTTCGATAAAAAGTAATTCATATGAATGATAACATTTTGAAATCAAATTTGCGTATTTAGTGGGTACAGATTGTAAATTTTTATTTCTTAGCCATAGTTTCTTGGAACGCTTTCGCTGCGTTTTGGAATGCCTCTAAAAGCGTTGGTAATGTATCCACGAGCTTTTGCGTAGTTTCCTCTAAAGTCTTCTGCTGCTGCTCGGCTAGTTTTGATACTACGTCCTTGAACTTTTCCAATTCTACGTTGTCCCTGTCTCTGACATCTTCAAACATTTTTAACGCTTTTTCTTCGGCTTCTGCAGTTTTGTCTATTATTTTTGCTGAAAAGGAAAATATAATGTCATGAGTATTATGATAAAAAGTACAACAGGTGTAAGAAATTATAATAATTATTCGAATACAATTTGGATTAGCAAGTTGAAAAGGCAGTGGGCAGGCACCAGGGCATATAGCACGGAGGAATGATGACTGATGGGGGTCGAAAGGTTCTCGAGTGGAGACAACGTTCTGGCAAGCGCAGCGTAGCGTAGGACGCCCACCAACAAGGTAGATGGATGAGCTCATCAAAACAAGAGGTTCTCGCTGTATGCAAGCCGCTTCCAACCGAAGTCCCTCCTACGAAAGTGCTCCTTCCGAACTCGGATCAAATAAAAAATAAAGACAGAATGTTGTGAACAAACAAGTGAAGCCAATCAACTACGCCTCGCCGTGTACAGACAATTACACACACATCCAGATACAACGAAACAACGCGCTGGTTTGTCAGTTGAACTATGGCGGCGCAACACCGACGGACTCACATATGTATAAAAACCCGGCCTCACTGGACTGTTCAACGACGTTCTCTCTTTATTTTCTCTGAGCCTTCGAAGTCCAAGTTGTATTATAAGAGATCTACTGAGGAGGACTAAATCTAGCAGTCGGCGTCCTAAAACGTCGATGACTGAGTAAACACCTATATTCACAAAAATGCTAGCCCTGAGTGGGAATCGAACCCAGGTGTCAGGGTCACTAACCACTGGACTACCAATGAAATCGACAACCAGAGTGTTCGCGTTAGCCGTGCATCTTCGAGATTAGTTGACGCGATTGGCACAGGCGTAAAGTTACGTGTCTGGTAATTTTATATAGGCTCCATCTCGGCGAGGCCGTGATCAGGCCGTGGAGTTCGAGCGCACAGCTCGAACTCCACGGCCTGATTCCTTCATTCCTTTTCACAACATAACAAGCCGGAATACCATCCCTACATAGTCGACGTACCACCTGCTCGTACTAAGCGATTCACTTCTTCCTTCATAATGCGGACCGCCAGGGATTGGAATGCCCTGCCTCCGTCATTGTTTCCTGACAAGTATAATTTGGATATCTTCAAGTCATGAGTGAATAGGTATCTTCTAGGTCTAGATACTCCATTTTCGGCTACAACTTCACTTTCTTTTAGGCAAGTTGGTGGCCAAATGTAGCCCTATGATGCATAAAAAATAACCGAAGCAGATGGCACAGTAAGAGAGAGACCTATACTTTAGCACTGGGCTTACTAAGCTGTAGATGAAGATGGGTAATGAGATTATTACATTCTTTGATCCAGTCCATAAGACAGTCGACGCAGTTACGCCCTGCCTCTCTCAGCTGTTCGAACTTTTCATCCATCGTGTCTAGAAAATTTCTGAGTAACGCTGAGATATCCAGTTTCTTTTACTATGGATTGATTTAAATGCTCAGAGTCTATTGTTGTTTTGTACAAATGACTGAATTATTTTTCTTCATTCATGCATTTTCTTCATTTTATTACCAGATTTTGTGGATTTGTGGTGTTTTTGTATGACAATTCAACAATTTATATTTTTGACATATTGAATTGACCTACTGAAAATTGTTTTTGATTGACAATTGAAAATGAATGGCACTTTTTAAAACAAAGTGGCACATACGTTTCGCTTGCTTTTCGCACATTTTACACTTTTCAGAATTTCTTTCAGTAAAACCAGTTTCTGTCGATTTTACAAGGACCAAATCAAAAGTAAGTTCTTTAATTGTTTGGATTTCTACGCTGCTACATTGTTATCAATGGAAGAATATTCAGAAAAACCCTGCAATGTCACGGGTTTTTCCTTCCAACACGACGTTGACCTCGTTATTTCAGAAACCTGCTTTAGACGTGATAACGTTTTAAAAATCTATAAACGCCAGCTGCACGCAGGAAAAAGTGTCACGTTCCGCCTGAGCGAAATCCGGGAGAAAATTCTTTTCGCCCCATAAATTGTAACAAAATGTTATGTTTTTGGTGTTAATCGCTTGAGTAAGAAATATTAGAATTTTTTTTGATTTTATGTTAAACTTTTGAGCCAAGTTTTTGTATTAAAATGTGACTTTTAAGAGGCTTACCTGTAACTTTAAGGTCATATAAAAACTGTATAAGCCAAGTCGTATAATACTAGCTAGCTAGCTAGTATCAGTATAGTAAAAATGTGAAAAAATTTTAGACCGGACGAGCATGTTAATGAATCAATATTATGCATTCTTTTATGCAATATTAGGTTCTATTGATATCTTATCTTAAAGTAGATTCACTGAGTCGCGCGCAAAATTTAAATATTTTTGGGTCTTTTAGCATTTACAGATAAACTCCTTATTGTAAGTTCACAAAACTCATTTAGCGGCCATGAATAAATAGTTTTAACGACGTATATACATCTAGAAACCGAAATAATGGCTTGTTTATGCGTAAGAGTCCACTAACTAAAAACTAAGGTCAAAATCAGTTGATGCACTTTCGTGCATAAACTGACCACTTGACCATCAAGAGTATGTAACTCGTAAATGCTTCCTATATTCATGGTTGCTAAATGAGTTTTCGTAAACTTAAAATCAGTTGTTTATCTGTAAATGTCAAAAAACCCTCAAATATTTGAATTTGGTATTCTGCTCTGACCGAGACGATCCAAGTTAAATAAGAGCAAACATCAGAGAGTATCATTTATTTCTTGCTAAAAGCATCTTTGAAGGCGGTAGCACCTGCAGCTAAAGCATTCACCAGTCTCGGTGCCTGATCAGTTAGTATCTTGGTGAAGTCTTCTACAGTCTTCTTCTGTTCTCTGGCCAACTTCTCGACTGCTTCTTTGAACTTCTCCAGCTCAACGCTCTGAGCGTCCTTTACATCTGCAAATAGCTTCCTGGCATTTTCCTCAGCTTCTTTAGTTCCTTCGATTAGTTTTGCTGAAACAGGCCAAAAATTCTATCAATTTCTTCTATCCTTTAGTCTCTAGTCTAATCTAGACCATTGTTGTGGATTTTTTTGCTATGAATGATAAGATCATTTAAAGGTTGTACAAAAAACTATTTTTATTTTTCCTTATAATTACATAGTATTTTATACTACTAAATTAAAAATTTACTAAAACGAGCGTGTGACATCACAATATTTCTCTGGGTCATTGGACGCAAGCCGCTTCCAATCGGTCTTACTGGAAATCTATAGGGGAGGTCTATAAACAGCGGCACGTCATATTGCTGATAATTATGATTAAGTACTTTTTGTTTCACACCTAATCTACAAAAGCGATTTGCTTCTGGCACTGCGCCGGCCGCTACGCACGGCACGGCACGCTCGCTATGCTCGCTCAGATCGTGCGTTGTTTATCATGTTCTAACGGTTAGAGTCTAACAAAAAATAGATTAGGTTAGAATCTAACCTAATCTATTTTTTGTTTCACTCCTAATCTTTAATGTGACGATTTTCAACGAAACTTTTTACGTTAATATTTCATTGGCCTGGTAAAAGATTTGACAAATTTTAATGATAAATGTTCCAAACGTATTTTTTCATTATATAAAACAATAATTCTACCAATTGAAACGCCATACAAAAATTTTAAACATTAGTTGGCAAGTGATAATCGGCCAAACAATTTTCCACGCAGAAAACCATAATAACAATATTATAAAGCCGCAGCTCATAAAACGCTGCTCTTATGTCCAGCTCAAACCTGACAAATAGTCACACTTGATAGTCGCCCACATGATAGTCGCCTACCTATTATATTTTTCACCCGACTTATTATTATTCATTTTAAACACGCCGGCCGGAGCAAGCCGTTTCTCACAGGTCTTACTAGAAATCCATAGACGACGACGCTTCTATGTTCAACAGTGAACAGAAGACTACAGTAAGAAGAAGTATAAGATACCAAATAAGTAGGTACTTAAGGTATTACTGTCTTTCATCCAAGCCACGATAGCGTCAACGCTGGCATGGCCATCTTTCTTCAGGTTCTCAAAAGCCTCTTCAAATTTGTTCATTTCACGGGAATTTCGTAAGAAAATAATACTAAAATTACTTTAAAATAATCTGCTAATGTCACATTAATGAAATTAATAAATCAGTGTGGCTGTGAGAGTCTCTGGTATTATAATTTTTATGATATGTTATAATAAGTTTCAATAAGTCAAAGGTACAATCAGTTAGAGCGGTTTTTAAGATAAGACGCACAAGTTTTGGCCACATACCTAATTATTTTTCGCAAAAAATTGCAACACCGACTTCCACCATGTACAGAAATCGAATAATTTGCACGAATCGATGTGACATCCATATACATTTATGTTCATTTATCAAAAACGGCTTAACCGATTTCGATAAAAATTAAATGGGACCACCTCGAAAGTAATTCCTTGAAATAACAATTTTTTTTTAAGTCGGTTTACAATTGGCGAAAATTTCGATGAACATACACAAAAAAAATACATAGGTGATACAGGCACAGATACATGCGAACATAGTTCCTCCTCCTTTTTGGAAGTCGGTATAAATATAATATTTATGTATGATTTGTAGCATTTCCTACCTACCTAATCATTTACTGAAATGGCGCAATTTTCACATGCAAAAACATTTTCAGTTACAGCATTGGTAAAGGTGACGTCCACAAGTGGTATATTATTCAGAGAAAAATCGAACCAAGATGATATATACATAACTAGCTTAAAACCCGCGGCTTCGCCCGCGTTGTCTTAGTACATAGGTACTTACTTAAAATGAAAAGAGCCCGCGGTTTGATCTACGTTGTCTTTGTACATGCTTATAATAATATCTAATAGTCCGCAATTTGGCCCGCGTTGTCTTAATACTTGCTTAAAATTACTTGCAAGGATAATGCCCACGGTTTGGTCAAAATTGTAACAGTATTTGCCTATAATGATAATAGATCACGGTTTGGCCCGCGTATTGTTAGTACTTGCTTAAGATGGTTATTTATAGCGCGCAGCATGGACTGCGATGTCTTAATACTTGCTTAAAATTATAAAAGCTCGCCGTTTGGCCTGCATTGTCGTATTACTTACAATGATAATAGCCCATGGTCTGGCCCGTATTGTCTTAGTACTTGCTTAAAATGATAAAAGCCCGCGGTTTAGCTCGCGTTGTGTTAATAATTAGGTACTTACAAAGATAATAACCCACAGTTTGACCCACGTTGTTTTTATACTTACTTAATTAAAATAACAGCCCGCGGTTCAACCCGCGTTATCTTGGCATTTGCTTATAATAATATCTAATAGTTCGCGGTCAGGCCCGTGTTGTCTTAATAAATCCTTAAAATTATAATAGCATGCCGTTAGCCTGCGTTTTTGTATTGCTTGTAATGATAATAGCCCACGGTCTGGCCCGCGTTATTTTCGTATCTGCTTAAAATGATAAAAACCTACAGTTAGGCCCGCGTTTTCTTGGCACTTACTTAAAATACTAGTAGCTCGTGGTTAAGCCCGCATTAGGCTCGATTATGAAGGCGCCATCGTAATTATAATAGCTAATTATCATAATTATATCTGTTTCATTTTCACTTTAAGCATTCGATAGAGAGAAAACTTTTTATGTTGTTATTATATTTACTATGGCGTCTTCATAACTGAGCCTATTATTGTATTACTTGCAAAATAATGGCTACGGTTTAGCCTGAATTGTCTCAGTATTTGGTTATTTAATTTACTTGTATCTAAAGCTTATTACAGAGTACATACGTGAATTTTTGGATGATAAATTGCCGAATTTCTGAAATTAACTCAATAATAAATAAATATATAAAATAAATATTGGAGTACATCTCACACACACGGTCTCTGATCCCTAACTAAGCAAAGTTTGTGATTTGGCTGGCAGAGACTGATATACTACATATACATGTATTTCAATGTATGTACTGTATTGTATACACCACCGACCATACTCCTATTTTTAGAATAATTCCAGTCCATCCAAAGGTTGTCTGGTAGAAATCGCCAAAGGCGATAAGGCCGCCATTGTACAGCATATTGTATAGTTTCTGTACTGTGTTTCTGTGTACAATAAAGATATATTTATTTATTTATTTATACATGTAGGTTGACTGGCAGATAATGCTGTTTAGCGTTAAGTCCTCCTTTTGTACAAATAGTGTGCAATAAAGTGTTAAATAAATAAATAAAAATACATTAATAACACTCAGACACAGAGCAAACACATATGAACATCACATAAATATTTGCCCTGGGAATCAAACCCACGCCTCTTTGACCCAGGAGTCAGGGTCAACCACTGAGCCACCGAGGGAGCCAATAATAATAATTGTATGAGTAACTATGTAAGAAATTTCACTTTTCTTTTCTGGAAAACATTGAGGCAACCTGTGCGTACGTAGAAAAATCAATGTCGTATGTGAATTCAGCAACCCATGCTTGGCCGGCGTGATGGATATGGCCCAATTACCCTTCGCGGATAGGCCTATGTTCAGTCATCCATCAGCCGCAGGACGTCCACTGCTGGACATAGGCCTCCAATATGTCTCTCTATGGATCTCCAATAAGACCGGTTGGAAGCGGCTTGTATCCAGCGCGATCCTGCGGTCTTAATGAGGTCATCCGTCCACCTTGTGGGTGGACGTCCTACGCTGCGCTTGCCGGTACATGGTCTCCACTCGAGAACTTTTCGACCCCAATGGTCATCAGCCCTCCGCGCTATGTGCCCTGCCCATTGCCATATCAACTTGCCAATCCGTTGGGCTATGTCGGTAACTTTGGTTCTTCTACGGATCTCCTCATTAATGATTCGATCTCGCAGAGAGACTCCAAGCATAGCCCTCTCCATAGCTCGTTGGGCTACTTGGAGCTTACTAATAAGGCCCATAGTGAGAGACCACGTTTCTGTGCCATAAGTCATCACTGGCAACACACACTGGTCGAAAACTTTCGACTTGAGGCACTGAGGTATGTCGGACGAGAAGACACTACGCACTTTTCCGAACGCTGCCCAGCCGAGTTGAATTCGTCGATTGGCCTCTTTGTTGAAGTCGGACCTACCTAACTGGACTACTTGTCCTAGGTAGACGTACGAGTCAACGACTTCAAGAACCGAGTTTCCAACAGAAATCGGGGTAGGTAAAACATGGGAATTACACATAACTTTCGTCTTGTCCTGTTTCTATTATCCGTAGTGCTATCCGTAGTACCTATTTTCAGTAGTGCACTATTAATTAAGGCCGGTACAGGTATTCGACATGTTTCATTAAGTCATTAGAAATTTAATTTTCCAGGCAAATGAAAAAATGGCACACAAGTCGTAATTCTAGTCAGGCATATTCTAGGATGCTATTAAACTCATAATTTGATTACCTTTTACAGTGGTACCAACCCCAAAAGCACGTGAATAAAATCAGCTGTTCAACACAAAAAGTTCATCGACCCGAGACAAAATGTATGGGAAATGTAGGTAATTTTCGCTTGTCAGGGTTGATCCCATAGTAAAATACCTATATTGATCCATATGTGCGCTAAGCTTAAGACTCTTGGCTCACAAAATAAAAAAAATCGTAAGCTTTTGGGGACCCATTTTGCCCCATTTAAAGATAAACTATCATTATCATAATCCTAGATACTACATTATTAAAAAAAAGCGCATTGGGACGTATCTGACCCCTAAGGATTTTTTAAGGAAAATTCAGAAAACAGGTACTGCCATATTTTTTATTTAGTCTCAAAAGCATCTATACAAAGTTTCATGTCAATCGGTACAGGGAATAAGAAGTTACATGCAAACAAAAAGGGCCCGTTTACCCCGTAAGTTAGAGTTGGGTACGTTTTTCATCTTTAGTGCTTCATTATGTCGTACGAAGTACGTATATTCCAAATTTCAAGCTCGTATCTACAGCGGTTTGGGCTGTAGCCTAAACTTATTAATTTTGCGTATCCCTAAGGAACCTTATAGATTTTCCTGGATTTTATTAGTTACTCTATTAAAACATGCTGAGTGCTTCCTTCATACCTATTTTCAACCATGACCGTTCAGCTGGTTCGATGTAATTGACGCTTTTTTACCAACTTTGGGACCTTATTTGACCCCTTAGATGAGGAAAATTCGGAAAAACAGGAAAAAACGTGACTTTTATTTTGTTTGGAAAGCATGTATACAAAGTTTCAAGTCAATCGGTTCAGGGAATAAAAAGTTACATACAAACGAAAAGGGCCCATTTTACCCCCTAAGAGGTCGAAAGTTCAAAATTTTCGTCCTTAATGCTCCATTACGTCGTTCAATGTACCTATATCCCAAATTTCAAGCTCATATCTTCAGCGGTTTGGGCTGTAGCCTAAACTTATTAATTTTGCGTATCCCTAAGGAACCTTATAGATTTTCCTGGATTTTATTAGTTACTCTATTAAAACATGCTGAGTGCTTCCTTCATACCAATTTTCAACCATAACCGTTCAGCTGGTTCGATGTAATTGACGCTTTTTTACCAACTTTGGGACCTTATTTGACCCCTTAGATGAGGAAAATTCGGAAAAACAGGAAAAATCGTGACTTTTATTTTGTTTGGAAAGCATGTATACAAAGTTTCAAGTCAATCGGTACAGGGAATAAAAAGTTACATACAAAGGAAAAGGGCCCATTTTACCCCTTTAGAGGTCGAAAGTTCAAAATTTTTGTCCTTAGTGCTCCATTACGTCGTTCAATGTACCTATATCCCAAATTTCAAGCTCATATCTTCAGCGGTTTGGGCTGTAGCCTAAGCTTATTAATTTTGCGTATCCCTAAGGAACCTTATAGATTTTCCTGGATTTTATTAGTTCCTGTATTAAAACATGCTGAGTGCTACCTTCATACCAAATTTTAACCATAACCGTTCAGCTGGTTCGATGTAATTGACGCTTTTTTTACCAACTTTGGGACCTTATTTGACCCCTTAGATGAGGAAAATTCGGAAAAACAGGAAAAAACGTAACTTTTATTTTGTTTGAAAAGCATGTATACAAAGTTTTAAGTCAATCGGCACAGGGAATAAAAAGTTACATACAAACGAAAAGGGCCCCTTATACCCCTTTAGAGGTCGAAAGTTCAAAATTTTCGTCCTTAGTGCTCCATTACGTCGTTCAATGTACCTATATTCCAAATTTCAAGCTCATATCTTAAGCGGTTTGGGCTGTAGGCTGTCTGTCAGTCAGTCACTCAGGAAAGCCTTTTATATAATAGATTTGAAACCTTAATTTATGGGCTTCTCAAAAATATTTAATTTAGATTTTTTTTCCCTCAATTTTTTTTAAATGTGAAAAATAAATTGTATGAAAAACAAGAATACAGCTATGTATTTTTTATAGTTTAGCAATAATGAAGTGCTTCTATCGTTATTTTACTTGCATTCGTAGCAGATTCTTCCACATTCATCTCTTAATTTGCTAAAATTAAAAATTATAACCGACCAGTGTGACCAGTTAGTAGGTACAATGTGACAAATAAACACTTAAAAACTGTGCCTAATTGGTAAAATTGCTTCTATTCAATAATTTGGAGGTTAGCTACTTAATCAGTGTTGCTAGAGATAAACTACCTATTGAGCCAAATATATTTATTTATCCTTATAAATTCAAAATTAATTTTAAAAAAGTGGGAGGGCTATTTTTTGTTTTTAACTGTTGCTATAGACTCAGAAAAATATGAACTCTCTCAAAATGTACCGAGTGTTGTGGTTAGAATTTTTGATTATTATTTTACCAGCCTCCATACATTTTGTGGACATGTCCTTTCAATTTCGCCGTACATGTATTAATTGATAGTAGAACTAACAAACTACAGAAATTATTTGAGGATGTCCGAACAAATAACCACCCGAAAGCCGTAGAAAACATAAATAGCTGTATCGTTGAACTTGGGAGAAATTAGTCGGACAGGTTGAATATGTATGATCTCGCGACATCCTTCTTTATCCGTCTAGACATATCGAGGTCATTGATAATACCTATATCTACTTACATTTTAGGTATACAGTTAGGTATATTGATGTATAAAATATACTGGGTTTTTCGCATTTCGTATAAGTATATTATACTTAGCTGAAAGGCGGTGATTCAAACTAGTGCCTAATTGAAAAGGCATAACCAAGAAAAACACCATAAAATCTAGATATTGTATTGTACCTACCTACAATATACTTATCTACTTTTTGTCACAGCTCTGAACTATCTTATCCTTATATCTTATCGTAGATATGCTTAATAATAAATATGTATGCACAAATGAATACGTTAATGAAATGCACTGAAATGCACTGGATTAGTGTGATAAAGAAATACGAACAAAAAATAAACCACGAAGGATTCCGTATGAGAGCCCTCCCAATTTATTTTATTATAATTCAATTGTTTACTTTTGAAGTGAATATATAACTAAATATCCTGTGAATATTTTTATGCGTCCAACTGTTGCCGTTATTAATATCGAGCAAAAAAATCACATATGGTTGTCCCCCTTAAAAAAATATTTTAAGTATTTTAATTGTACTACATATTTATTTTTAAAGTAAATATAAATACAACTAAATATTCTGTGAATATATTAAAATAAATAAATATTATAATAAATGAAAGGCCTCGGGCCTGGATGGCCTGCGGCCCGAACACCTCCAAGAGTTGATATCGCCTTCGGCAAGTCATAACGGACCTCCCCCGCGAGTGGGTTCCCGCCTTGTCGTGGCGGGGGGGCTTAGTAGCCAGGTCTGCCTCAACCTGGTGGTTAAGGTTGACGCACTTTTGCAACTTTCTTCTTAAACTAAACGGGGCTGCAAGCTCCTCTGAATATATGGTATCTCGACGACGGGACCATCGGCGGAAGTCCGGAAACAATCGAGAGGGATGTGAGGATACTTTTTCCGGCTCTGAAAAAGCTGGGTTCAGAAGTAAATACCTCCAAATGCGAGTTTTTTTCGAGTAGCGCAGTTGGTTCAGTGTCATTTGACAGGTTTCCGGTCCTCATTTCCATACTCAGAATCATGAAGCGGGGATCTCTCTGCTTGTTAGGTTCCCCAATTTTTGTCGAGGGGCTACGAGACAGCATGCAAAACAAAACTCATATCTTGGCATCACTTGCGACGCATTTCAAGCACCTTCCTGCACACGTGTCCTTAACACTTCTGAAAAACTGATAGATAACTTACGTTATCAGGACGGCTCCGACGTGGAAGCTCCCAGAAGAGATGTTAACGTTCGACGTCAACTTAAAGCAGGTTCTTGAAAGCACCCTAAATGTCAGCCTCAACTCATCGCAGTGGTGCCAAGCAAGCCTGCCTATCGGCTATGGTGGTCTGGGTGTGCGTCGATTGCAGGAAACAGTACCAAATACCTTCCTGGCTTCTTCGCATAGGGGTTGCAGAGCTTGTCACTTATATTCTCCGCTGTGTTGGTGCCACGCTCCGCATACCGTATGCTAAGAAGGCCTACGGGATATAGTCGGCCTTGTGTCCATAGGCCAACACTCCAGATGAACCGAAACGGCAAAGGAGCTGGGACGACTTGTCATGTCAAAAGGTTCATGAGCAGTTGCAGATTGAGCTTGTGGGAGCGGGGCTGGCTCGAATGCAGGCCACCTCTAAGCCGGAATCTGGCGCATGGTTGCATGCCCTTCCATCTCCTCGCATGAGCACGCTTCTGGACAACGATTCCCTAAGGGCGGCCGTGGCTCTTCGGCTTGGGTGCGCTGTCTGCGAGCCACATATCTGTATCTGCGGGGCACGAGTTGAAGCGGATGGGCATCACGGCCTGAACTGTACCAAATGTGCGGGCCGTGGTCATAGGCCTCGTCACCACGCCATAAATGAAGTTCTGAAGCAAGCTCTTGTTTCGGCAGAGTTGCCATGCGTGTTGGAGCGTCGAGGTTTATCGCGACGGACGGTAAAAGACCAGACGGCCTTACTATGGTTCCTTGGCAGAGAGGGCGCTGCCTCGTGTGGAATGCCACGTGTGTAAGCACGTTTGCGGCCTGCCATCTTCCCGCTACTCAGCTATCGGCTGGTGCGGGAGCAGAGGCAGCTGCCCGGAATAAGCATCTTAAGTACCTCTGCCTGCTTAGAACCAGCGTGCGATTTTGTCCCTTTTGTTGCGCTTTGTCAGTATCAACTTTCGTTAGCCAGACTCTAGTTGTCTAGACTTTTTTCGAAACCTGTTACTTATAATGATAGGGAGCAGAAACCATAGAAAAAAATATGTAAATTATTATAATCATAGCAATGTCAATGTTTGAGCAATATGGCTTTGGAGGTCCACTGCTGGTCATAAGTCTCCCCTAGAGATTTCCGGTATAATTCCAGAATAATACCGATTGGAAGCAGCCGTCCAGCATGATCCTGTGGTTTTGATAAAATCATCATATTCAAATTAATTTATTCACAACAAAAAATTACAGGTCAAACAATAATAATTAATAAGGTATTTCGATGTCGATTGGTTAGATTAGGTTAGAACAGTGACAACAAGGTGTAAGGGTACTTGATTTCTTTTGATAGGGCGAGTGCCTTTATTAACTACCACTAAATACAAGAATAGTCAAAGATACAAGCAAGCAATTGGATTATCCACAGACCCATGAAGGTCTAAAGATAATCGAAATGCTCAAGCCCACTGCCAGTTGGAAGCATGCCCAGCATGCTGGCAGCATTGCCACGCTGAATGGCAATGCTTATACGTTGAGCCAAATAAACACCAGCATTTTGGTCACACGTCGCGTCCACCAGACACTCAGTAAGACTTTTGAATACAAGATGAGCTCTCGGCCCCTACGGACACAATGTCTCAATTTCAACGACTGAAATTTTGTACCCACTGCCGAGGTTAGCATATTTGCGCCGATTGTGCTGCTCCACCGAATTGGCCACCGCTCCAGCCCTACTCTCGAGTCTTAAAGAAAGATGTGACGACACCAAAGTATGACGCAGGTCCCGTCCCATACTAAGGGGTATCCACACTTCCGTGGGATCAGCGTCTTACCGTCAGGATATTTGCCATCACCACGCGCGAGCCCATTCGGTCGCAAAAGCCCCGCCTATGACAACGTTTAGATAGGCGTGGCAACCAATTTGACCAGCGCTTCTTGAGCAAGAAAGATCGTGGTGACTAAGCTGGTCAACTAGGGTACTTGAATATGTGAGAGCGCTCAGCTATGTGCAGCGCGGCAGCAAAGTGGGTCGACTGTCTCGACGATATCGTCAATACCGCTGATCGAGCCTAGTCACGACCGGTAGAGAGCCGAGGCAGATGGCACTGGAAGAGAGAGGCCTATACCCAGCAGTTGGGCAAAATAAGCTGCGGAAGATAACGATGGTGAAACAAATTAGTTGAGTTTGACGGTTTTTTGGGTTTGAAATTATTATTTGCTACGATATTTGTGTATCGTTTCACATCGCATTGGGGCTGATATTTTGTGACGCACATACTATTTTTGTTACCATATTTTGCACATCTTATTTTACTAGAATTGGTAGCTACCCATATAAACATAAGCGAAAATTAAATTATAACGCGGGTGAAGCCGCGGGCAAAGTACGGTAAAGTACGGTAGCTAGTAATTAAAAAACAAACTGTCCATCTCGTGGGTGCACGTCCTACGATATGCTCATCGGTCGGTCCGTGGTCTCCAAACGAAAATTTTTCGGTCTCATCAAAAAATATGTAACATTTTTAAGGTTATTTATGCGATAAAAATGAAATAAGTGAAATTTCGTTTTCTCATTTGAGAATAACCCTACTTATCAGCAATTATACCTAATTATCTGATTTAACACATTATGTCATCGCCTAAAAAGAAATTGTGTTACTTTATTAATACGTAATCGGTAGCAGCAACAACATGGACAAGAATATTGAAGACAGAGTAGTAGTAGTTACTGGTGGGGCTGAAGGCATAGGGTACCAAATAGCAGACAAATACCTCACAGAAGGAGCTAAAACAGTCCTACTACTGGATATCAAGGAAGCCGAGGGAGATAAATCAGCATCAAATCTGAACGCCAAACATGGAGACAAAAAAGCAAAGTTTATTAAATGCGACGTGACAAAAGACTTAGAAGAGGTATCGAAGAAGATTTTCGAAGAGTATGAAGTAAATGTGCTGGTAAATAATGCTGGAACAGTTGACGAGTCATGTATTAGAAAAGTTATGGAACTTAACTCTATAGCCGTGATGGAGTGGTCGATGAAATTTTGGGAACACATGAGGACTGATAAAGGAGGCCGCGGTGGCACCATCATCAACATAGGTTCTATTTACTCCTACGCTGTCGATCCTTACGGAGTTTTTTATAAAGCGTCCAAGTTTTGTGTCATGGGGTTCTCCAGAGCTCTAGGCCATGAGGATAACTTTGTAAAGTTTGGAGTTAGAGTGGTAATTATATGCCCTGGATTCACGTATACTTATTTAACTGAGAGACACCTGTGTTGGGATGAACATCTTGCTGGATTTGCGGAGTTTACAGCAGCACAGCCGTGGCAGCCAGCTGAAGACGTGGGAAGAGCAGCTGTGGAGGTACACAAGCTTGCGGAAAGTGGATCGGCTTGGAAGATTATTGGAGGAATTCTGTCAGAGTTACCTCTCGTAGCGGATGGAGATTATTTACGATGAAAATGTAACCTTAATGCTTTGACGGATAACCAAAATTTTTTATTATCTTCATGATTTTTAGAACTGATATCGAGCTTAAAGTTTAGTGTATGTATAACATTGAAGTATAATAAACATCATTGATGTATAAAATATGTAATCACTTTCTGGCTCAATTGTAATGTTAGAGTAAGTATAATAAAAACCTACAACATTTGTAACTGACATTACATGCAATGTGGCGTACTATTTACATATATTGCTATTTCTTTTCGTACTATGTAATCCCATGTTTTGCAATTATCATTATCATCATCATTAACTCGCGTCAATGAGTTAAATATATATTTCGCACATCCGCTCAAATAGTGTATTAACTGAAAAAAACAACTTTCGGAGATATGAGCCGGTAAAGTTAGGCTGTTATTTTTTTTTACATTTACTAATTACTCAAAAACTATTCGACTTCTAAGCAAACGTGTAAAAGTAAGTTTGTAGGTTTGTTAAATTATATTTCGTTAGTATACTTGAAAGTAAAAAAACCGAAATATTTTTTTATTAATTTGGAGTTATGACGGTTTATTGAAAAAAATACGCAAAATCAATCAGAAATCGTCATTCTTAATAGACATTTTTGGTAAATTTCCATTGTAAAAACTACATTATGGCATATTTATACAATTGTGTATTTGCGATGCACAAGAGCGTTTTCCATAAAAAATAAATAAAATAAAAAACATTTAACAGAAATTATAGCAATAATTTTGCTTTATCAAAAAAGAAAACTCAAACATAATGAAACAAACTTTGAAATTAAATAGGTGCCTTATACAATTATTATTTAAAGTATCAATAGGTGCCTTATACAATTATTACCATCTCAAACGAGTACCGGAAACAATAAATAAAAATATAGCGTCGCCTTAATTCTAATATGCCACATCTCATTTTTGAACGTAACTGACATTTTGTATTGTTTGGATAAAGCTGACAAAAGTGAATCTTTCTCTTTCTTTACCTTGTAAAGTTTGTATAGAAAAGAGTGAGATAAAAGACTTGACGTAATACAAAGCATCTCAAATCATTCAATCTCTCTGCGAATCTGCATTAACTCATTGAGTCGCTATAGTTTGTTGACATATCACAGGTTGTTCCGCGATTTAAGTTGTGTGTGATTGTTTTTGTAAGCTGCCAAGGTATGAAATAGTTTCCATTTACTTTATTGAAGTTTATTTACGGTTTTAAAACATATTTCATTTGTGGAAAACCACTATTAGTACAGTAATTAACAATTTTCAAGTGTGCTTTGAGATATTGCCTATTCGAATTAATATTTTAGTAGATTCCATTTGAGATACGACCTACTCGCCAGTTTATTTTTCAAATATATCATAACCGTCGTGGTGTTTTCAGATGTTTAATTTTGTTTGTTGCTATAATTGCTTTCAGTTATCATCAAAATGGATTTGATGCAATCAGGATCAGACGATGATGACCAAGAAATTTTAAATTTTATAGCCGAGAACGGAATAAAAGTGACTAATTCAAAGAAAAAGCCAAAGAAAAACCAGAGCCGTATACAAATTTTAGAGAACATCTTGATATACAAACCAGACAACGAACTACTACATGCGATTAATACAGTCATTACAACCGAACCTGATCCCGCCGTTAATGCCCAAAACAAAGCCTCTTTGGAAATTAATAAGCAAGTGTCCAATCTGGATCCGTTACTCAGTGCTGCTGCTAAAAATGATCCTGAAATTGAACTTAAAGACACATTTGTGGCCAAAAATGATGAAGGCGCCCAAGAATCTCCTCTTGTAATTAAATTATATGAAAATTTTGAACCAGTCAGTGAATTGCCAATCACTCAGTTTGCTACTAATGATAGTTCAACATCTGAAGTTGTAGAATTGGATGCCACCATTACTGAAGCGATTATAGACGCAGAAATGTTAGTTGTTGAATCTGGGCTTGAAACAAATAAATTTGAATATCCAGAAAACAAGCCTAAACGCAAAAAGCATGCTATTTGTGAAGAGTGGCAACGAAATATTACAAAAGAGAAGAGAATGCGGGGAGAGAGTTATTCAGGATATTCAAGAAAGGAAAATAAGGTGACGACAGGTATACAGAGAAGTGAAAGGCAGATGGGCCTAACATGTGACTCCAAGTTCTGCAAAAATAGCACCATGAGGTTCTGCTCTGAGTTTGAAGAACATGATAGACAAAGTATTTTTCAAAACTTTTGGAAGGAGCTTGATTGGTCAGGGAAGAAAAGTTTTGTAACTTCAATGATAGATAAAATTCCAATTAAACAAAGAACAACTGAATCAAAAAAAAGACAACAAAGCTATGTATACTATCTGAAGCTGAATGAAGAAACAAAACAAGTCTGCAAAAAAATGTTTCTGAATACTCTAGGAATCAAAGAGCGCATGATTCTTACTTGGATTTCAGAAGCTAAGTCGGGTATCTCATTATCTGAGACTACAAAGCAAAAAAGTAAAAGAGGTAAAAATAAATCTACTGAAACACAAACATCCACTGGAGTCAGTCAGGCTAATCATCTGCAAAAGTTTTTAGAAGATATACCTAAACTACCCTCACACTACTGTAGAAGTACATCAACAAAACTATATTTAGAACCAGTATTTGAAAGCAAGAGCCACGTGTACAGTATTTACAAAGAAAAATGTGCTAGTGATAAGGTAAAACCCATATCAGCTTGTTTTTTTTTAACAAGTTTGATGAACTAAGCTTAAGTATTACCAAGCCAAAAGAGGATAGGTGTGATGTTTGCTGTGGTTATGAAACTAAAAACGTAACAGAAGAGGATTACAAAAGACACATTCAGAAGAAAAATGCTGCAAGATTAGAAAAAGAAACTGATAAAATACTGGCTATTGATGGAAAAATTACGGTACTTACTGTAGATTTGCAGAGTGTGAAGGTGTGCCCAAAACTTCAAGCTAGCGCAGTCTATTATAAGACAAAGCTTTGTTGTCATAATTACACAGTTTATAATTTAGCAACTCACGAAGTAACCTGTTATTGGTGGCATGAGTGTGAAGGCGAGTTACAAGCCTCTAACTTCGCTTCTTGTCTTGTAGACTACATACAAGAGAAGGTACCTAAAACTATTCCACTGGTTATTTTTAGTGATGGATGTACCGCCCAGAATCGAAACTCAATCAAGGCTAATACTCTTCTTGACTTAGCTATGAGAGAAAACCTGTTAATCACACAAAAATATTTAGAAAAGGGCCATACCCAAATGGAGTGTGACTCAGTTCACTCGGTTATTGAGACAAAACTAAAAAAAACTGACAAAAATTCACCTCATGAGTATGTTAAGCTTACTAAAGATGCAAAGAAGAAAACTCCTAAATACGACGCAAAATACCTGTCCCATGAATTTTTTCAAGATTTTTCATTACTGCAACGATACACCTCCATTCGACCTGGGAAAAAAGCTGGTGACCCAACTGTCACTGACATCCGGCAACTGCAATATGACCCGGAAGGAAAAATTAAAAATAAACTTAATTTTTCGGATAAATTGCAAGAATTGCCCATCAGATGCAAGATTGGAAACTACACAATCAAACCAATGTACACATCAAGCATTCCATTGAAGTCGAGAAAATGGAAAGATCTCCAAGATCTGAAACAAATTTTGCCAGCAGATTGTCATTCTTTTTACGACAATTTGCCTAAGACAATGACTGATTAGAGATTAATTAAATTAAATAAGAATTAAAGTTAGCGTGGACATTTTTTTATAGTTTATTTAGTTTGATATTATAAACACAATGTTTAAATAATTACATAATTGTTGACAATATAAAACAGTACGAATATTTATTTTTTTATTTTAATAAACCTTAACTCAGTTAATTAATCATGCTAATAAAGCGTAACTCAGGTATTGGGATTCCTGGATAAATAAATTGTATTAACTTAATAACAAGAAATACTAGTACATTTTGATGGTTGGTTTAGAACATCACTTTTAATGATGTCAAAGAATTATATTAATAAAACAGTTTTTTGACCCTCCTCAAAAGTTGTCCTTTCTGAGATATGCTTTATTAGAATTAGACGACGATAGGTCCCTTTTGTGTGTAACGGAACTTTCGAGAGTAAATATCTACTCGAGAAATAAAGAATTCGAACCGTTTTAGGCACAGGCCTGATGACTTTCAGCCTTCCAAAAGCTTTCTTCAGTTTCAGTTTTAAAAAGGTTTTAGTCCCATGAACCACGTACATGCTTGCCACAGGGTAAGTTATATAGAATACCGAAGACTATAACTTGCCACTTTGCTTAGTGTTTGTGAACTATGAGAAAGCCTTCAATTCGCTAGAGACTTGTGCGGTGCTTGAGTCTTTCTAGTGAAGCCGCATTGATTATTGGTATATCGAAGTGTTGAAATATTTCAAAAACAACGCCACTTTGTCAGTCCGAGAACAAGTTTAGAGATTCAAGGCAATCCTTTTAAAAAGAGACGCAAGTCAAAAAGACGTTATATCTCCGAAACTGTTTACTGCCACTTTTCAGAACGCTTTTAAGATCCTGGAATGGAAAGGATCTGAATAGCGAATATATTTCACGACGATATCGTGGTCATGGAAAAATTGATGGAAGAGCTCAGCACAGTGCTCGAAGGCTCACCAGGTGGGTCATGAACATGGATGTGGGTGGCCCAAAATGAATATAGACAAGAGGAAGGTCATTGTGTTATTCTTTTCTGTAATACTCATTACATGGGTTGAGAACTCATTTCCTTGAAATCAAATTAGGAATGATGCGATCTGTAGAAAAACCACATAAGTCACTGACATTATTCAGTGGATTGGCAAGTTGAAGTGGCAGTTGAAGTTGCAGTGAGCACATAGCTTGGCAGACTGATGGCCGATGGGGACGAAAAGTACTCAAGTGGAGACCACGTACGGCATGCGCAGCACAGGATTTTCACCTACGAGGTGGACATCTGTCCACCTCGTAGGTGAAAATCCTGATCTCATCGAGCCGCTTTTGCTTTCTATGGATCGCCAATAAGTTCAGTTGGACTCATTGGAGATCCATAGGGGAGTCCCAAAAGTGGACGTCGCATGACTGATGGATCGATGGATGAGTTTAAAAATGTTGTGATAGTGTTCAAATATAGTGTCACATCTCTGTAAGTACTAAGTAGCAGTTTAACTGTAAAAAATATGTGATAGTTGCACTTACCTCAGTCACGTATACTGTCCTACATAAATTTATGCCGGGTCTCTCAGAAACGCACAATACATCCACCTTGCGTAAGCCGGGATATGCCACTGTACGTGTTTCAGTGACACCTATGTGCCGCTAGCATTAAAGTGATCATAACGCCATATCTCAAAAGTTTATGAAACGAATGAAACGACGCTTTTTGACAAGAAACGTGAACGTATTATAGCGACACATTATAGCAGGTATTATACATTCCGCTGATCTAGCTGGATGCAATGCATAGCCTGAGTGCGCCGCGCGAGTCACCCGCCGGGTATATTCATACAACGTACATGTAATTTAGCACGTAATTGATAGTAACAATTCCCTTTAAACATTAAACCATAGTGGCTAAAGATTCAATCGTTTAATTTAACATCAAGATAGTAAGCGATATTATATTAGCTCCTATAGTGGTAAAGTATCAATGATAAAAACAATGTTTCAGCTGTACCTGCCACCAGTGAGCCTTCAGTGCAAGAGAGCTATCCAGGGCCATCCTGTAGTATGGAGTGGCAGGAAAATAGTACTCCAGAGCCAGAGTCTGCACCGCAGAATACCAGCTGAAACTCTTTTACTGAAGAAACTTGCGATTCTTACTATGAAACTGATACAGGTGAGCTAGATGAAACATATCGTCCTGATCAATCACCAGGCATTGATCCTAATGAGGTACCAATACCACGTACAAGGAGAAATCGAGTTATCAATAAAAATGATAGCGACTTGTACTGTATGTTTACAAGTTTGTCTGATCCACAATCGGTCACAGATGCATTATCATCTCCGCATGCCTCAGAGTGGAAACAAGCTATGGATGAGGAGTACACCTCACTACTCAAAAATAATACTCCTCATAAGCCTCACAGATCTGCCTACTAAGAAAACGGCTTTGCCATGTAAATGGATATTTAAAACCAAACAAGACCAGAAAGGTAATATTGTCAGATTTAAAGCAAGACTTGTTATAAAAGGCTATGCACAAAGAAAAGGCACAGATTATGAAGAGATATACTCACCGGTGGCATTGCGATGCCATTTCAGCATTTCGTCAGGGAGATATAGATATATATATATATATATATATATATATGTCTGGGTTGATGATCTGATCATATTTTCTTCTAAGCAGAATGTGAAAAATATGTTAAAGGAAAAACTGAAGCTATACTTTGATATGAAAGACATGGGAAAGGCAAGTCACTGCGTTGGCTTATCTATAACAAAGGAGGGTGATAAAGTCATGCTTGACCAGGAAAGCTACATCAGACAAGTACTAGCCAGATTTAATATGTCAGACTGCAGACCAGCGAAGACGCCGATAGAAGTTGGATAAAAATTCAATGAAAATGAAGGAGAAATATTATCAGACTGTCCATATCAGCAAGCTATTGGATCTCTATTATATTTGGCACTCTGCACAAGACCAGATATTTCATATGCAGTAAATTTACTCAGTAGATACAATAAAGAACCAAAGATGGAACACTGGGTAACAGTAAAACGAGTTCTACGCTACCTTCAAGGAAATAAAGATTTAAAGCTTGTATACTTACACCAAAGATGAAGATGCTCAGATTATAGGATATTGTGATGTAGACTGCCGGAGACGTCGGCACGAGGCGCTCGTGCTCTGGTAATGTTTTTCTGTTTCAGGGTGGTGCCATATCCTGGTGCTCACGCAAACAGCAAACCGTAGCTTTGTCTACTGCTGAAGCTGAATATATGTCGATGTCCTCGAGCACCCAAGAGGCACTATGGCTGCGCCAGCTCCATATAGACCTCGGGCAACAACCGCCCAGCACCTTCACCATATACAGTGACAACCAAAGTGCTATAAAACTTTCTACCAGTGACGTATATCTACCACGCTCCAAACATATAGACATAAGATATCATTTTCTTAAAGAACATGTGTTAAAGTCAAAAATAATCTTTAAATATTGTTATGGTGGAAAAATGGTGGCCGACATTTTGACCAAGGGTACTTCTGTAAGTAAAGATTTGTTTTGCATAGGTAACTAAAATGGGCTTGCGTTCAGGGTACCAGCCCTCCGACCGCCTAAGCAATAGCAATCGTAATAGCAATCGTTTACTTCATTTTAGTCATTTGGCACCGCCTATGTGACGTTTGTTCGCAGGAAACTCGAGAACAGAAATAGAACTTTCTCCCGAGTGTAGTACAAAGCACTATTGCTTTGTACTACACCTACGAGGAAAATAAAATACCATTTTTTTTAATTATAGTTTATGAAGTAGGTAAGTTATTTATTACTTCTTGAGCTGTATTTTTCATTTCTGGTGGCGTCATCATTACAAAATCGTCAACTTTCACTATCAGATGACATTTTGGAAAATTATTTAGAAAATTGAAAGCTAGGTACTGTTAAATTATCAATTTAGTTAAAAACAAAATTTAACGCAACGAAATAAATTGCTGCGCTTTTTTTTCGCATTGCAGAATAAGGTTGCCATCCTCATTTCATTAAAAATAGAAAACAAAAAAAAACCGCCTCTTTTCTCTAATTATTTGACATAAAACCTTTTTGAGATTTGGGGTTTGTATGTTTCTCGCCTCTTTTTCTAATTATTTCATACAAAACCTTTTTGCGGTATGACGTTTGTATTTTTTTATGTTCGCTGCAAGGACTTTGTATACTATCTGGACTGCGCACAGACGAAATTTGGCTCAAAGTTAGTTTAGGAAAATTCAACCTTAATGCGTTGTAACAAAACATATATTCCTTTGAAATGGTATAAGAGAGACGCTGTGCCGAGTGAGACTTCCCAAAGTGATGAAGTTGTCCCGCTCGCACTATTGCCATTTCGAAACGACACTGGTAGAATTATTACCTATAAAGCCGCGACTGTCTTAACCATTTCTTAGTTTTTTTAACAATGTAGTTTGATAAGATTTTAGTTAAAATTGCGAATAGATGCCAATAAAACAGAGTTTGATATTTATTTTGTATGAATATCGTACGTCTTTATGATTAACGGTTATTTTTTATTTTTGACTAGAGTATCACCGTCGATTGCAAATGGCGTACTATGGTGTATATGTCGCAGGCAATTTGTATGATTCCTTCGTTTACATACGGCGTCGTCAGTTTAAAAACGCTCGCCGTTATGTAAAATGCCGAAGGCAAAATGACAACTCATTCAATTGTAATAATTTCAACTTCGGTTGTAGTTTTAGGGTGACCATGACAAAACACACTTCAGAAAAATTAGATTGACAGATAAAAATTTTGGACTATTCAAATCAATCAGATCGATTATAATCTCGAGATAAGTATAGTTCGTTTAACGGTTGGAGTGTACGAAACGAAAACGTGTGTGGGGCACTGAACCTAAACCGTGATCTTCGGAATGCGATGGGATATGGGAGTATATGGGTGGGGAAATACTGACATTGACTTTTACGCCAGGATAAGTGAACCAAACTTAGTGACCTTAGGTCAAACTTATATAAAGTTTGTAGGTTAGGTTAGGTTTGAACAGTGACAACAACGCGCGAGCCGAGCGAGCGAAGCGAGCGTGCCGCGGTAGCGGCCGGCGAAGCGCCAGAAACAATATGTCCTTATTACGAGTTCAGGACCTTCCGTTAAATATGTATACTCTAACATTAACTAACCAACATAAGCACTTATCTAAGGTATTTCGACTTCAATTGGTCAGGTTAGCCTCTTTTGATATCCTCTTACTATTTTTTAACTATGGTCGATATGCAACAATCGGAAGACTCCTGCATATTTCAGTAGTCCCGGAACACCAGATTCTATGGACACCTTAGCATTTTTTAGGCACCGAAAAACCTTGAAAGTTGTCCACGGCGTGTTTATTGCTTTCGTTTAAGAATCGTAACTTTTTATTAATTCACTATAATAAATGTCTTTAAAATCACAAGTATTTTGCGAAAAGCCTTTTGTACACGTAGTATTTTCAATATTTTCTTGGGTCATAAAACCACTACTTGACGCCATTTTGTTTGTTTTGATCAACAGCGACGCGCGTGGAAAGAAACAGAACTAAATACTTCAATTTGCCTCGGCATTATGTATACGGCGTTTTAATTGTCAATAAAATGTTTCGGCATAATATAAAATGCTAAGGCAATATACATTTTGCCTTCGGCATTATACATAACTGCGAGCGTTTTTAAACTGACGACGCCGTATGTAAACGGCGGAATCTTACAAATTGCCTGCGACATATACAAAGAAGTGTAGTAGGGTGACTATGCTGGACATATTTCTTAAACATGCTGGGTGTACAATTGGTGTATCTATAGTCGTGGTTGTCATTTTTAATTTTTTTAGGTTGTAGATTTCAAAAATGGCATCCATTTTGAAATTAAAGATGGCGGACGTCACTATTTTGAAAAAGTCGTCATGGGTGTCGTTTATTAGGTTTTTGGGGGTGTAGATTTCAAAAATGGCATCCATTTTGAAATTAAAAATGGCGGACGTCACTATTTTGAAAAAGTCGTCATGGGTGTCGTTTAATAGGTTTTTGGGGGTGTAGATTTCAAAAATGGCATCCATTTTGAAATTAAAGATGGCGGACGTCACTATTTTGAAAAAGTCGTCATGGGTGTCGTTTATTAGGTTTTTGGGGGTGTAGATTTCAAAAATGGCATCCATTTTGAAATTAAAAATGGCGGACGTCACTATTTTGAAAAAGTCGTCATGGGTGTCGTTTAATAGGTTTTTGGGGGTGTATATTTCAAAAATGGCATCCATTATGAAATTAAAGATGGCGGACGTCACTATTTTGAAAAAGTCGTCATGGGTGTCGTTTAATAGGTTTTTGGGGGTGTAGATTTCAAAAATGGCATCCATTTTGAAATTAAGGATGGCGGACGTCACTATTTTGAAAAAGTCGTCATGGGTGTCGTTTAATAGGTTTTTGGGGGTGTAGATTTCAAAAATGGCATCCATTTTGAAATTAAAGATGGCGGACGTCACTATTTTGAAAAAGTCGTCATGGGTGTCGTTTAATAGGTTTTTGGGGGTGTAGATTTCAAAAATGGCATCCATTTTGGAATTAAAGATGGTGAACGTCACTTTTTTGAAAAAATCGTAATGGGTGTAGTTTTCGAGGTTTTTGGGGGTGTAGATTTCAAAAATGACATCTATTTTGGAATTAGTGATAGCAGATGTTGCTTTTTTGAAAAAGTCGTCATAAGTGTTATTTATTGAGAATTCGGGGGTTTATATTTCAAAATTGGCATTCATTTTGGAATTGAAGATGGCGAACATTACTTCAAAATGGATGCCAATTTTGAAATATACACCCCCAAAAACCTCTAAAACTACACCCATGATGACTTTTTCAAAAAAGTGAGTCCGCTATTTTTTATTTCAAAATGGATGCCTTGTTTACTACGGAAGTCTTAAAATTCTGTTAACTACGGATGTCTATTCGTGGACAAGTTTTCGTGACTAAGATTTTTCGTGATAAGGTCTATTTGTGACAAAGTTTTCCGTGAAAAAGTTTTTGTGAAAAAATTTTTCGTGGTTAAGTACTGACACGGGTTGCGTGATATGTGTCAAGATTACATCTATGAAATTTAAACATTGTTCAACACCATAAATATGGATTCCAGACCATTACTGTCGTCACAAAAGTGAAGGAACTCATCGAGATCTACATTTCCGATGACAGCTGTCAAACTTAAAAGTGGTTTATCTCCATCATTATCAATTCTAGACCATTGCTGTCTTAACAAAGGTGAAAGAACTCTTCAAGATCTACATTTCCGATAACAGCTGTCAAACTTGAAACTGAATTATCTCCGTGGATTGGTTTATAGAGATCTTCAAGGAAGGCCTATGCCCAGCAGTAGGCGTCTTATTGCTAAAGCGACGACGATGACAAAGGACGACGAGTTAGGGGTAAGATAACTGCGATTCCTGCGTGCAGTAACATTCCAAAGAAAAATTATATCCCAAGATGATCGAGATGTTTTGGTCATCCTACTTGGAAAAGAGACACAATCATCTGATGTGGTATCCTTGTCGGCACGTTTTTCTTTGCCAGTACTCAATCCTGTTTATATGATAAATCCATGGTTCGCTGCTAAAAAACAAAAGAAACCTAGCCGGGCAGGAATGGATTTTCATACAACATTCTTGCTCTGCTTCGGAGGGCAGTAATAAAATTCCATATAACTTTTCCCGCCGCACATTTTTAAGGGAGAAATTACGAAATTTGTAACCCGTTTATGAACGATTAATAAGACACTTTCCGAGTGGGTGTGGTATAAAACAATTGAAATACCTTGGTGCAAGGACTTTGTATACTATCTGGACTGCGCACAGACGAAATTTGGCTCAAAGTTAGTTTAGGAAAATTCAACCTTAATGCGTTGTAACAAAACATATATTCCTTTGAAATGGTATAAGAGAGACGCTGTGCCGAGTGAGACTTCCCAAAGTGATGAAGTTGTCCCGCTCGCACTATTGCCATTTCGAAACGACACTTATAAATGGTAAAATTATTACCTGTAAAGCCGCGACTGTCTTAACCATTTCATAGATTTTTTAACAATGTAGTTTGATAAGATTTTAGTTAAAATTGCGAATAGATGCCAATAAAACCTACGTCTTTATGATTAACGGTTATTTTTTATTTTTGACTAGAGTATCACCGTCGATTGCAAATGGCGTACTATGGTGTATACAAAGAAGTGTAGTAGGGTGACTATGCTGGACATATTTCTTAAACATGCTGGGTGTACAATTGGTGTATAGTCGTGGTTGTCATTTTTAATTTTTTTAGGTTGTAGATTTCAAAATTGGCATCCATATTGGAATTTAAAACGGCAGACGTCACTTTTTGCTAAAAGTCGCGATGGGTGTCGCTTTTGAGGTTTTTGGGGGTGTAGATTTCAAAAATGGCATCCATTTTGAAATTAAAGATGGCGGACGTCACTATTTTGAAAAAGTCGTCATGGGTGTCGTTTAATAGGTTTTTGGGGGTGTAGATTTCAAAAATGGCATCCATTTTGAAATTAAAGATGGTGGACGTCACTATTTTGAAAAAGTCGTCATGGGTGTCGTTTAATAGGTTTTTGGGGGATGTAGATTTCAAAACTAGCGTCCATTTTGGAATTAAAGATGGTGGACGTCACTTTTTTGAAAAAATCGTCATGGGTGTAGTTTTCCAGGTTTTTGGGGGTGTAGATTTAAAAAATGACATCTATTTTGGAATTACAGATAGCAGATGTTGCTTTTTTGAAAAAGTCGTCATAAGTGTTATTTTTTGAGAATTCGGGGGTTTATATTTCAAAATTGGCGTTCATTTTGGAATTGAAGATGGCGAACATAACTTCAAAATGGATGCCAATTTTGAAATATACACCCCCAGAAACCTCTAAAAAGTCTAAAACTACACCCATGACGACTTTTTCAAAAAAGTGAGTCCGCTATTTTTTATTTCAAAATGGACGCCGTGTTTACTACGGAAGCCTTAAAATTCTGTTAACTACGGAAGTCTATTCGTGGACAAGTTTTCGTGATTAAGATTTTTCGTGATAAGGTCTATTTGTGACAAAGTTTTCCGTGAAAAAGTTTTTGTGAAAAAATTTTTCGTGGTTAAGTACTGACACGGGTTGCGTGATATGTGTCAAGATTACATCTATGAAATTTAAACGTTGTTCAACACCGTAAATATGGATTCCAGACCATTACTGTCGTCACAAAAGTGAAGGAACTCATCGAGATCTACATTTCCGATGACAGCTGTCAAACTTAAAAGTGGTTTATCTTCGTCATTATCAATTCTAGACCATTGCTGTCTTAACAAAGGTGAAAGAACTCTTCAAGATCTACATTTCCGATAACAGCTGTCAAACTTGAAACTGAATTATCTCCGTGTATATTAATTCTAGACCATTGTTTTTATGGGGATTGGTTTTATAGAGATCTTCAAGGAAGGCCTATGCCCAGCAGTAGGCGTCTTATTGCTAAAGCGACGACGATGACGAAGGACGACGAGTTAGGGTTAAGATAACTGCGATTCCTGCGTGCAGTAACATTCCAAAGAAAAATTATATCCCAAGATGATCGAGATGTTTTGGTCGAGATCCTACTTGGAAAAGAGACACAATCATCTGATGTGGTATCCTTGTCGGCACGTTTTTCTTTGCCAGTACTCAATCCTGTTTATATGATAAATCCATGCCTTGGTCACAGTCATAGTCACACACGATCTTTAAGACGACGCTGATATTGAAAGAGAGCGTAGGGCGCTGGCCGTGAGGGGCAATATGATTATCCGTAGATTTTCCCGATGTACAGTAGAAGTAAAAAATTGCTCTTTTTAAAGCATTTTGTCAATGTTTTACACCGGTAATCTATGGGTTAAATATACGCTTAAGTCCCTAAATGCAATACGGGTGCAGTATAATAACATATTTAGGATGTTAATAAGGCTGCCTCCATACTGCAGTGCTTCTGGAATGTTTGCAGATGCAAGAACCGATGGTTTTGCTGCAATGATGCGCAAAAAAATAATATAATTACTGAAAAGGGTGAGAGGCAGCCAGAATAGCATTTTAAATAATATAAGTAACTAGCTGACCCGGCCACGCGTTGCTGTGGCTAAATAAATTAAAATTGCGACTATAATTTGATATTTAAACTAAGTATCCTATCTCTCAAGTTGGATCGAACTGCACATGGTGTGCGAATTTTATTATAATCGGTTAAGTGGTTTAGGAGTCCATTGAGGACAAACATTGTGACACGAGATTTATATATATTAAGAAAGAAGATAAGATTAAGTGGTTTAGGAGTCCATTGAGGACAAACAATGTGACACGAGATTTATATATATTAAGATAAGTATGATTGTCCAATTATAAAGCATTGGATACAATCTATAATTCCCGATTTAAATAAAGCGTATCAAGTTAGGTAATTATATAAGTTCAATAAATTTAATAAACTAATTATTGTAAGTTCTGGTCCAAGTTGTTAAGATGATTTTATAATTTATTTTGAGTAACATTGTGATGGCATCGGTTCTGTTGTGTTACGTCAGGAATGGGGGCAGATTTGGTTACCTATTTTGCCTTTTGTGTTGTATGGTTGTTAGCTTACTTTATTTTATTTTTGATCTGAACAGTCAACACTACTGATGTCAAATTATTTTGATGTGTATTTCTATGAAATACTTTGTATGGATCTTAGCTTAGTTATCTGAAAATAAAGATTTTATTATTATATTACCTAATCTATTTACAATAAATTAAATACGTAAGGTGTTAACATTTTTTCTTAATAACTTTGTCAGATCGGGAAGAGAAAGCTACGGCGTTGATACTACCTGCATTTGCTATGTAGGTATAAGGTCCATTGGAACTAGGAAAAACAACTTTACCGGTGTCTTGATAGTAGTACTTGTACATTTTAGCACAACACAGGATTTCCGCGAACTAGGATTGGACATATCCAATGATTTTAGGGAAACGTAAGGCAGCGGTACGGAAGAGCGCGAAAGGACTGATCGAGTGTTGTGAAATGACGTCATACGGCGCGAGCTCGGGCCAACGGTCGCGAGCTCACTTTATAACTTGGGTATTAATTGACATAATAATGTGAAAATAATTCTTTCACGTGTATTTTTTGTTTTTTGACAGAGATTACTTTAAGCTAAAATTCAATACTAATGAACATTCTTCATTTACGCTGAGTTGGGACCGGTTTTCGTAGCATACTGTGCGCGTTTGCTGCATAACTCCTGTTTTGTTCAACTTCCAGTTTTGCTTGTTTTCTTGTTATAAGCTGTAAGTGTTCATGTATGTTACGAAATAAACATTTTTTCTTTCTCTTCTGTGCTTCTACAGGCTTTTGCACAACCAAAGAAAAATACTCTTCAAGTACACACAGGACTTTGGCAAATGAGTAAGTATACCACGCCAAATTCTTCCTTAACGTCAAATGAAAGAAAAAAGCTGTCAACAGTTATGTACGTGTCATTCAAAATGTCATTTTTTGCCAACAGATCTTAGATTATAGAGGGAACAACAGATGAACCGAGAAGATTAGGGAGCCAATAATGTACGACCCAGTAATTCACGACGTGATAATGTACAGCCCGATATTTTACGGCCTGATATTTTGTGTCCCTGGACCTTGGTTATTTTATAGCAAGGTATAAGTTCTCTAAGGTAATTCGACTCTGTTGGTTAGGTTAGGTTTGAACAGTGATAACCGCAGCGGCCGGCGAAACGCCAGAAACAACCTGTCCTTATTACGAGTTAAGGATACTTTAAAGATATGCGTGGGAGCCAGAGAAATGAGACGTTAGAGCACACCCGCCCGCCAACCTCATGCTCCCCGTGTGCTCCCTTCACCCGTGCTTATCACTACGCCACGCGGTGTCGGCATTGGGCACACATGCGCAATAATTAGCGAATCACGGCAAAGTGTCATCTGTGGCTAACTTCTCATCCGCCGACTTGTGTGGCGCTTAGTATATCTCTGCGGAACTGACAGAAGTCACAGACAAATCAATCCATAGGAGCAAATATTCTTCTTGCCAATAATGTACAGCCCGTATTTTGCGACACAATAATGTACAGCATGATATTTTGTGTCCTTTTCTTCGGGACACGTTATATCATGCTGTACATTATTGGGCCGCAAAGTACGGGCTGTACATTATTTGCACGAGGTGATAATGGCCGGCCAGAATTATACAACACGTAATGTACAGCTTAATAATTGGTGGCATGGGACATGAAATACGGGCCGTGCTTTCCTGCCCGTACAATTTTGTGACATCAAATACGTGCTGTACAATATAGGGAAGATTGCGGCCTGCAAATCAGAGTCCCTATATTGTACAGCACGTATTTGATGACACCAAATTCTACGGGCAAAAAAGCACGGCCTTTATTTCATGTCCCATACCACCAATTACCAGGCTGTTCAATACGTGTCGTCCAATACTGGCTGGCCATTATCATTTCGTGCAAATAATGTACAGCCCGTATTTTGCGACCCAATAATGTACAGCATGATATACGTGTCCCGAAGAAAAAGACACAAAATATCATGCTGTACATTATTGTGTCGCAAAATACGGGCTGTACATTATTGGCACGAAGTGATAATGGCCGGCCAGTATTGTACGACACGTATTGTACAGCCTGGTAATTGGTGGTATGGGAGTAATGTATGTAAGTATCCTTAACTCGTAATAAGGACAGGTTGTTTCTGGCGCTTCGCCGGCCGCTGCCGCGGCACGCTCACTTCGCTCGCTCGGCTCGCGCATTGTTGTCACTGTTCAAACTTAACCTAACCAACAGAGTCGAATTACCTTAGAGAACTCAAACTGTGCTATAAAATAACCAAGGTCCAGGGACACAAAATATCAGGCCGTACAATATCGGGCTGTGCAATACTGTGTCGGACATTATCGTCACAGGCCGATAATGTACGGCCTGTATTTCACAACCCAATATTGCACAGCCTGATATTCCATGGCCAGTGACACAAATTATCATGCCGTACAATATCAGGCTGTACATTATTGGCTCCCGCATATCACTATAGTAGGGAACTCAAACAAAGTTTTTAATTTTTGATTTTCTATTACTAAAAAATACCAAGACGCTTTAATTCTTTCCTGAATTTATGCTTCACTAGCACTACCGTGTTGCAATTAGTAGCATTATTGTCAGGCGACAAATGAACTCACGAGCAATAATAAACGCAATATTTGAAACGTAAACAAAGAATCAATTTGATGCAGTTTTTCTCTGTGTGTGGCCTCTGTTTCTATTCTACAATGAGGTCACGGTGTATAGTTTAGTTCTAGGTAGTGAATAGAAGTGGTTGTGTATGTGGAGTTTGGTTCGAGGGGTCTCGAAGGTGTATCGGAGACGCGCGATGAGCCGAGAAGCGCCGTGTGGTATTCAGCTCCTTCAGAGGGCCAGCGGGGCGCTTTGCCCCCGGCTGAGAATCAACAGATTACGATGGTACGTCTTCTTATTAATATAATAACCCTAGACCTAAGTATTGCCCTCTAAATAAGCTGCATAATTTTTTGGTGCATATTAACTTTAAAATTCAGTCAGATTATATCCAATATTTTATCCAAAAAATAATGTACTGCATAATGGTATCTACGAAAATTAGTAAGAAAAACTTAAATACTTTCTGGCATTTTTAATACCTATTTATAGTAAGTATCATCTTTATTGCATTGTTTATACCTATTTATAGTTTATAATTTACTAATTTCAGGCAAAGAAGGACATATGATTCATAAAAACAAAATTAATTGGCATTTCTCATTTATGGTTACTTGTAACAGTTTTTTGCAACTACTGAATAAAACTGAAACCTAATAATTGTTGATCTGTGAGACTGTTTCATATAGCTAGACATATCGTACATACCTACTTTAAACCTCCTATCAGCTTATCAGGCAGGATGTAGTATACTGTGTCAAAAAATTACAACATACTATATACCATTCATTTATTGCCTGATCAATAAATAATATAAATATTAGAGGACATCTTACACACAGTCTCTGACCCCAAACTAAGCATAGCTTGTGATATAGCTGCCAGAGACTGATATACTACATATACATATTTTTAATACATATTTAAATAGATATATAATGAATATAAAACTCCTACATGACAAGTCAAAGCTTGAAAAAAAGATTTTTTTTGCGATTCCCCCAAGATTTGGAAGAATCAAAATCGCAGTATGATAACAATGCTACATCGTGTGAGTGAGAAAAAGTATTTCCCTCTCAGTTTAGGGTTTCCATACTGATATTTTTTAAATTTGCCGCGCTTTGTCAGTATCAACTTTCGTTAGCCAGACTCTACAAGCAGTTTAATTTTAAAAAAAACGGGTTGGCCATAGCCATCCGGTACCTGATTTTGATGAAGGTGTGAGTGTAGGGTTATCATTGGAGTCCACCTGAAGCTCTTCCAGAATTTTTTTTTGCCGGAGGCGTAGTTTAAATTAATTATGATTATTTATTTATTTATTTGTTTATAGGCGAGCAGTGTATACTGATGTGCCTATATCAAGCAGAATCAAATAAAATTAGTATTTATCTGTTAAAGAAATTTTTTCCTTCTTTATCCAAAGGTCCAATCTATTCTTAAATGTGTTTATAGTTCTTGCTGAGATTACATTCTCAGGCAACCTATTCCAGTTGTAGACAACTCTATTGCATAGGATGTGGTGTGCAGTGTTGGTTTGTGATGGTGTAGGCTGCAAGATAAATTTATGGCGTCTGCTATCCCGCATATTTTCGTTTAAGGTGAACATTTCGTGAATATGCGGAAGATTATAAAAGCCATTGAGAATCTTGAAGGTCTCAATTAGGTCTCCACGCATTCGTCGTTCTTCGAGGGTCGTGAGACGAAGAGCTTTTAGCCTATCTTCATAGGTTTTGCGGCGCAGAGCATATGGAATCCTGGTGGCTTTTCTTTGTGCACTTTCAAGCAAATCAATATCCTTCTTAAAGTAAGGACTCCACACCTGGAACCCATACTCTAGCAGAGGCCTTATAAATAGGTTTTGTAAATCTTAATAAAAACATCCATTGTTACTGTCTGAAAGGACTAAGTATGATATAAATAAATGAGTTAGCCCGTTTAACTATCATAGATATATGCTCTTCCCTTTTTAAATCTTCAGTAATGATGACTCCCAAATCCCTCTGTTGGCCTACCGATGCTAAAGCTACTCCATCAAGTGTGTATGTCGCTCTAGGGTTGGTTCTACCAAGATGTAACACACTACATTTGGTAGTATTCAACTTTATAATCCAGTCCCTGGTCCAGTTCTGAATGCGGTCTAGATCTTTTTGAAGTTCTCCAGACTTTAACAATGCATTAGCAAAAAACTTCCCATCATCTGCGAAAAAAGCTGACTGACATTCTATGAGCTCTATCAGATCAGTTATGAAGATTCCAAACAGCTGAGGAGCGGACACAGAACCCTGGGGGACACCGCTGGAAACCATTTTCCGTTCCGATAGTGAGTTTCCCACTCGAACCTGAAATGTTCTACCCGATAAGAAGCTCCGATACCACTGAAGCAACTTACCACGCAACCCATGATGTTCTAGCTTAAACAACAAGCACTGATGAGGTACTTTGTCAAATGTACGTTCAAAATCGAGGTATGCTGTATCAACAGGTTCTTTCTTGTCAACTTGTACACTCCAGGCATGAACACATGTCAATAAGTTAGTGACAGTTGACCTTTTTTCAATAAAACCATGTTGCTTTGCTGAGATCACACAATTTCTATTTAAAAATTGTGCTACTCTCTCACTTATGATCCTTTCCATAATCTTCACCACAATGCTAGTGAGACTAATGGGCCGGAAGTTTTCCGGTTTGGTTTTGTCACCTTTCTTAAAAATTGGAGTCACTATCGCATGCTTCCAGTCTTGAGGCAAGCATCCAGCTTCAAAGGAAGTGTTCATTAATTCTGCTAAGACTGGAGCAATAGTATTAACACAATTTTTAAGTATGCAGACTGGAAGTTGATCTGGCCCGGGGGACGACTGGATATTCAAGTTCGCAATTACTTTCTTTACATCACTTTCAGTGAAAGAAATGTCACACAAACTTTCCTCTACACGGGGAGCTGCAATAGTCATAATGTTTTGATTAAGTGCTGGTTCTACTGAATATGCTTTTTCGAACTCAACTGCAAAAACCTCAGCAATATCACATGGTTTAGTTACTAAGTCTCCATTGTGGTTTCTAATTGCTGGTGGAATACTGACAGTAGAGGTAGTACAGCGTCGCAGGTATGAATAAAAAGCCTTATCACCATAGTCAAGGATTCTGGCCTCATAAGCACTCCTCTGCTTCCTGGACAAAATTAAAATTTGATAAAAACATGTGAAATGGAACGCAATGTTGAGAAAATAGTACAATATTATGCATTAAGTTGTCAAATTGAGTGAAACGAAACGTATCACAAGCAAAAAAAGCCGGTATTTTGTCTTACTGACAGATGGACTGTCATCCATTTATTCCGTTTCTCTCGTAGTTTCGTGAATGTATGCTTTCTTGTTTTTCGATTTTTGTTACGACTTTGGAAGTGCCAGAAGCGAACCGCCTTGATAGATTAGGTGTGAAACAAAACATAGGTTAGGTTAGAACATAACAAACAACGCACGAGCCGAGCGAGCGAGCGAAGCGAGCGTGCCGCGGCAGCGGCCGTCGAAGTGCGAGAAGTGAACCGCCTTGATAGATTAGGTGTGAAACAAAAAATAGGCTAGGTTAGGTTAGAACATGACAAACAACGCACGAGCCGAGCGAGCGAAGCGAGCGTGCCGCGGCAGCGGCCGGCGAAGTGCCAGAAGTGAACCGCCTTGATAGATTAGGTGTGAAACACAAAATAGGTTAGGTTAGAACATGACAAACAACGCATGAGCCGAGCGAGCAAAGCGAGCGTGCCACGGCAGCGGCCGGCGAAGCGCCAGAAGTGAACCGCCTTGATAGATTACGTGTGAAACAAAAAATAGATTAAAAATACTGATGTAGCCGAAAGTGAGGTTAAGGACTAAAAAAAAATATTACTCAAAAACTAAGGGCCTACGGCGGGGGGGGGGGATTGCAGGGGGGCTTCCCCTCTTCCCCCACCCCTCCTCCCCCTTCCCTGCGGATACCGGACGGCTATAGTTTAACCAAAAAAACCTTAAATCAGCAGCACTTCTGTCATTTACACAAACAAAAGTCTAGTATTATCCTTGCTAATATTATAAATATGAAAGTGTGTCTGTTGGTTACTCTCTCAAATAAACTGCAACAGAAAGAGTAATAGACTTGATTTCTTGCATAGATATATTTAAACATTGGAAAGTGTCATAGACTACTTTTCTTTCTGGAAAAGTAAAAGGTTCCTAATCCTGACTGAAGCTTGCTTAACAGCTGCATAAGGTTTTGCACAGCTTGTTAACTTCACAGACTCCAAGAAGTTTAATTCGGCCAATAGAACTGCAGCCATAGATATATTATAGGTCTTCGCTTGTCAAGCGGAGCAAAGACCATATATATGTGTATAATAGCTGCATGCTGCATAGCATAGCTGCTGCATGATATGAAAAAGAATCGTGATTGTTATTCTCGCTAAAACTCGATAACTGCAGAAAAAACGCTGAAAATCGGCTGAACGAATTTGGCTAATTTTGATTTTGAAAGCTTAAACATAAACTTAAACAATAAGAAGCTAATGTGTAATCATTTCGTATTTGATATTTTTAGGTCAACATCAAAAAATAGTGCATTTCTTTATTTTTTGCTTCAGATATAGACTTCCGCCGCAATTTGGTTTGTCTGGATGAAAAAAACTATAGAAATATCAGGAATAACGACGAAATTATATTATCAGTTTTTAAGTGGGATAGTTCATTGGACATTTTTTACATAATCATATAAGTTTTTCTTATTACAGTTCTTTGGTTTTGGCATATAATTTAGTGGCATTGTAATAATTTCTTCTAAAATCCTGTCTTGTCCGAAAGCAGTTTTACATTTTCTCGAAAACATGTCTCATTTTTTCCTGTAAAACTATAACGCCTTATCGTGTGCCAGTGAAAGATAGACTAAATTGGCGGATTGTCCGACCAAGAACGGTTCAACTCGCTACGAGTGACGCGGAGCGGTGCGCGAGCGGCTATCATGAACAATGTTTTCAGATGCTGATGTAAAGTTTTTGAGCTAATTTTTTTGAGCACAATTATTTTGTATGATAACACTCTTTTAAACTATACTATGATTTATTATTTGTTGTTTTAATTAGATTTTCGTGTGTGTCTTATTTTTACAAGCAATTTTGACAGTTACAATTACCCCGCCTGACCCTATTGAAAATATTATGAAAAATTATTAAAACTTAAAACTTGACACTGGCAAATGCACTACAATGCGACGCCAAAACAAAAAAAAGAACAAACTTGGGTTCCTACTAAAACCTTCGAGGTATATGCTTCAAGATTAAAACAGCAAGCTGCGGAACAAAGAACCTTGTGCTCTTAGAGAAAGGATGACCTAGCTGTGTCACTTAGCAGATGTACATAATAGGTTGTTATTCAATACCATGACTAATTGCAATATTCAACATCTGTGTCATTGATAATTGACGCAGGGGCGTACTTAAGGCGTAAAGCAAAGGGTAAAAATAATATAAATTTATTCATAGACACATCAGTATACGCCTATAAACAAATAAATCCTACTAATATTATAAACGTGAAAGTTTGTAAGTTTGTTTGAAAGGATGGATGGATGGATGTATGGATGTTTGTTACTCTTTCACGCAAAAACTACTGAACGGATTGAGATGAAACTTTGCAATAATATAGCTTATATATCAGAATAACACATAGGCTATAAATTATAATGATATATTGCGTATGCGGGCGAAGCCGCGGGTAAAAACTAGTAACAAATAAAATAGTAATTTTAGTTTCAAAAAAATCATTTTGACATCTTTTGAATCCATTGGCTTCGAACTGGTATAAAATTCATCTGGTTAACCAGATGAACTCTAATGCCAAAATTATGGGTATTTTAAGCAAGATTACAACCTTTTAAAGTTTATGCAAGAAGAGAACCGTTATGGCGTTACGGTGAACTAACAATATGAATTTAATCAGTAGCCAAGGTTCCAACTACTTGGTAGATGCTAGTGAAAACCGAATTAGTGTCTACCAAGTATCAAACACTTTTAGTTGTACTATCAATGACAGTGCAGTTTGTCGACGTAACAAAAATAGTAAAATGACACTCGGGCGACCTCACCTACGATCTGTTTTTGCATAAAATCTAGCTGATACTTTTTTAACACTATTAGGTATAGGAAAGAGACATTATTAGAATATAGTGTGTGTCTGTCTCGAATATATAAAACCGGGCAAGTGCGAGTCAGGCTCGCACATCGAGGGTTCCGTACAAATCCAGGAAATTTCACAAAAGGGAAGTAAGTTGTTAAAATCTCTATACCATAACCATCGAAAAAAATATATTTTTTTTCCCTTTTGTCGTCATACATCAAAATTTACACATTGTTAAAATAATTAAAAACCTGTTTTAGCATGTGCTAATGAAGTTCTTTTATATGATACCTTACATGATACGATTTACTCACTTTGAATTTTGAACCCACATTCGGTGAATTTTGAGGCCCTATTTTTAGTGATTTAAATAAAAATGTAATTTTTTAAACGATAACTGAGAATTTTTTCTTTTACACAACTGCAAGAGACCATAGATATACGTATACAGCTTAAATTTCAGCTCGATATCTTTACGCGTTCCCGAGATAAAGAGTCCTGACGTACACACATATGGACAGACTGATAATAAAGTGATCCTATAAGGTTCCGTGTTTTTTGTTTGAGGTACGGAACCCTAAAAATTGGCTTTTTACAATTTTGGTAAATACAAAATAATATAAAAATTAGATGATTACAATATTGATTTCATTTTGCACCTATCATAGATGACTTTATCAATAACTTAACAATATTTAAAAAACGTGTACATATTTTCAAAAAAATATTTTATGTTGTTAAAATTTATAAAGAGTGTTTGCTCTGCAGAACAACAATTCTGAATTATCATGATTTTGAGTAAATCCTTTATAAATAAATATTGGGGGACATCTCACACACGGTCTCTGACCCCAAACTAAGCAAAGCTTGTGATATGGCTGCCAGAGACTGATATACTACATATACATATTTTAAATACATACTTATATAGATAGTACCTAAATAACACCCAGACATAGAGCAAACACCTATGTTCATCACAAAAATGCTTGCCCTGGTGGGGATCGAACCCACGCCTCTTTGATCCAGAACTCAGGGTCACTAACCACTGAGCCACCGAGGCAGTCAAGTTTAACTGTACCCTGCCACTATTGCCTAGGCACGGCCCTGTCTCCAAATGCCAAGTACATATTCAGTTTTCTGATAGCACATAAACATGTAATTACATACAATACTTATTTATTTTATCAGCAAATGGTTTTAAAATGAAGTACCTAATGCAAGAAATACCCATTTAATGACAATGCGGAAAACTGTATATTTTTGCAAGCTGATTCGCTATACATTGTTTTGACAAATAAAAAAAAAACATTTAGATGTAACTTAATTGGGGGACAAACAATAGTTTATGACTTCTCTACCCTACCAAATAAATAAAAAAAAAACATTTAGATGTAACTTAATTGGGGGACAAACAATAGTTTATGACTTCTATACCCTACCAAATAAACAAAAAAAAAACATAAAAAAATAGTCAAGCCATTGTGTTTGTGAGGAATCTAGTTATAGTGAGGATATAGTTATAGCCAATCATGCAAGTCGCCAGATGTGAAGTTAGCTACAAGCTGCACAATATCCAATCCTGCCTGAAGCGTAGCATAGGATGTCCACCTAGGAGGTGAACAGATGACCTCATCAAGACCGCAGGATCGCGCTGGATGCAAGCCGCTTCCAACCGGAACTATTGGAGATCTATAGGGGAATCTATGTTTTGGATAAATATTGAGTGTGTTTCTGCTATCTTATTGTAGGCAAATAAGTTTAAGGGCATTAAGAGCATTAAGGACATTTATATAAAAAGAAAAAAAATTTTACTAAAATCACAATAATTATACATTTAAAAACTTAATTTTGCAAAATAGATAAAATATAATAAATATCACTTATTTTCACTATTATATATTTTCAAACAAAATACTATATTAATAATCCGTTAACAACAAATAAATATTATAAAAATCTTTTAAAAATAATATGACAAAATATTGAAAACACTTCACTAATAAATAACACCCTTATTCTCACTGCACTACACTCTGTTCGACACGTGTTTCGCCTCTCAACGAGGCATCTTGGGCCTGATTCTCTATCGACAAAACGTAACGTAACACGGTAAGTATTTTTTTTATGTCCGTGAATTTCGTTTGGAGAAATATTTCATAAATATAAAATTACGTTAAAATGAATAAAAAACTGAGTTTAAGTAAAGATATTTGAAAAATAAATATTTTTGATAAGAATTTCTTAAAAATAAAGAGCACGTTAGAGCGCGTTACATGCTTGTTTTCATACAGAATCACCCACCGGGGCCTGATTCTCTATCGACAAAGCGTAACGTAACGCGGTAAGTATTTTTTTTATTTCCTTGAATTTCATTTGGAGAACTGTTTGGTAAATGTAAAATTACGTTAAAATAAATTATAAACCGAGTTTAAGTTATGCTATTTGAAAAATAAGTAATTTTCACACTAATTTCTTAAAAACAAAGAGCACGTTAGAGCGCGTTACGTGCTTGTTTTCATACAGAATCACCCACCTGGACGTGTTGACTCTTCGAGGTCGCTCGCAAGAAAATAGGTTTCGCTTTTATATTTGTCCTTAATGCACTTAATGCCCTAACTTTTTTTGCCTACAAGATAGCGGAAATACACTAAACATTTATTCAAAACATAGATTTGAAGATGAATTTCCGCAAAGTAACGCCTGATTCAATCAACTATCTATAGGGGAGGCATATATATCTAGCAGTGGACGTTTCATATGGCTGATGGATGATGGATAGACTATGTTAGTGGAGTACTATACGGCTGTTTCAATGCCACATAGATCTTCTAACTTCTAACATACAGAAAAAAATGCTAAGCGGCTCTCAATGTCTTTTTGAATATTTCGTCCAGAAGTTTTATAGCTTTAAGGGGGCGCCTAATGCCAAAATCAAGCAAAAGGTGTATTTTTAAACACTTTGTTTAAAGGTAACGAACATTAATATATATAATTATTAAAAAAATACTATAGGAAAGGAAAAAACCTATAGTAGCAAAGTAATCGCGTAGAATTTAGGAAAATAATATGGTTACTTTAGAAAAAAAAAGTAAAACTTCGCATCATATAATTTTTTTTTGTTTCTCTACCACCCTTTTTATAGTCCACTGCAGGACGTGGTCCAACCCACGAAGGGTGATTGGGCCATATCCACCACGCTGGCCCAGTGCGGGTTGGTGGATTCACATATGCCATCGAATTTCTTCTACGGACGTATGCAGGTTGCCTCACGATGTTTTCCTTCACCGAAAAGCCAATGGTGTGTTTTGTTTAAATGCTCGACATATACAGCGACAACACCACATTATTTTTGACAAATTACGTAGCCAGACTAATGTTCTAGCCAAGTAATCAATTAGTTTTTTTGATACATGCTTAAATTTTAAATAAATAAATAAAATGCCACCTAAAAATGTAAGCTGGCGCTCGAAACCAACATCATCGTGAATTGTGTCATGCGATTTTCGACTCTAAACAAAGCAACATAAATGATAGCGGGCGATGCAAGAAGCGCGGGTGAAATCTGTTTTTTTCATGGCATTAGGCGCACTCTTAATCCACTTATGTATAGCCGGGCGAAGCCGGATGGGCAGCTAGTTAAATAAAAAACTTAACAATGCTCATAAATCAGTCAAGGGATGTCCCCTGCATCACTATAAATTTAAAAGCCATAATAGGATAAGCATCCCCTATGAATTTCCAATAAGTCTATTGTCATTTTGTTTTGGAGTCTCACAAGGTAGTGTAGCAGGGCCTGATTATTTGAAAATGATTATATTCATACAAAAGTTATTACATTTCTCGTGTTCGGTAAGTAGGTTCTTATTACCTCCAAATGGGGCTTGTAGGTGACTAATTAGCGCTCTAGGGTAATTTAATGTAGCTAGAAAAGCCATAGGGCGATAAGTAATCTACTATTAAAGGTCGATGAAACGTTATCGTCAGCATTATGTAGAGTGAGAGAACTCGTAACTTCGTAAGTGAATAAAAGGTGAGGTTTGACGATGTATAAATTGATCTTGTCCTATATAGGTACCTCCCGATTTCAATAAAATGTTTTATTCTTGTAATGCCGGTTTTTTCTACTTACCTCACAATCGAGATGTAAAGCAGAATTGTTAGCTCGGGTGTAAGCACCAATTGCACCCTCGAACTATAGGCGCACGAGCGTAGGGCTGCAATTGATGCCCTACAGCCCTTGGCTACTAATCTACTATAAACAACTTTTACGTCCTTTTGCCGTCTTATCAATAAACTTAGAGTTACTTCGGAGTAGCTAATCCTTCTTTTTGACCGACGAACCACCGGAGGAGGTGTACAATTCGACGCGTATATTTTTTTTATGTATGACCACGCATAATTTTTTTCGTAGTAGTCCGATTTCAATAATTCTTTTTTTATTGGAAAGAGTATACTTCGAAATTGGTCCCATTTAAATTTTATCGGAATTGGCAGAGCCATTTTTGATAAATCAGCAATAATGTGAAAAATGTTACACCGATCCGTGCGAAATATTCGCGAATTCTGTACACGGGTGAAGGGGGTCATGTTAATTTTTGCAAAAAATAATCTTGTTGAACGGCGAAATAACGGAGGAGGTACTCATTTCGACGTGTATATGCTTTTTAATGTATAACCACGCATAACTATTTATAGAGAGATTTTTTTTTATTGATTTTTTCATCGAAGTTTTTCCCATTTAAATTTTATAGAAATCGGCAGAGCTATTTTGAATAAATCAACAATAATGTAAAAATTGCTACATCGATTTGTGCACTATTCGCGAATTATGTCTTTTACAAATGAATTAAAAGTGTCAAAGAAAGTCTTGATGACCGATGGAGTCGAAACGTTATCGAGTGGAGACTACTTACCGACAAGCGCAGCATAGGACATCCACCAATAAGATGAAGCGTAAAAACAGGATCGTGCTGGATGCAAACCGCTTCCAGTCTTATTGGAGATCCATAGGGGAGGCCTATGTCCAGCAGTGGACGTCCTATTGATGATGAAAGTGTTTATTCATAGTATGCGTGTAGTTTAGAAAAAACATGTACATAGTTATTTTCTTCATTAAAAATGTTTGTAAAATTAAGATAAGTATCTATTTACTGATGTTATTTGCTTTGATAACACTAATAGCATTTTGCAGTATTTTTATCCATATCTCATAGATAACAAAATTGGTTGTATAGGCTGAATCATACTTTTTTTTTTTATTTGTTCCGAATATAACATACATAGGTACAATTAAAAGACACATTACCTACACTTAATGACGGCTGCGAAGTTAGCTATAGTTCGCGTCGCACAAGATGGCGGAAATAAAGTTACGCAATATCCAATCAACGTGCAGCTTTGTATGAGCTTCAGTCAGGATTGGATAGTGCACAGCTTGAGCTAACTTCATATCCGCCAATTTGTGTGGCGCGGCCTACATAAGCTGCGCACAGTGCGCACTGGAGACCCCTATGAGGAAGCCTATGCCCAGCAGTGGACGTCCTATGGCTGATGGATGGATGAATTATTTTGTACTCGTTTTTATCTCAATAAACAATGAAAAAATTCATTTGGACAAGCTTGGTAAGAACAATAACTGCGACCACGACTGCCTCGGTGGCTCAGTGGTTAGTGACCCTAACTTCTGGATCAAAGAGGCGTGGGTTCGATCCCCACCCTGGGCAAATATTTATGTGATGAACATAAGTGTTTGCTCTGTGTCTGGGTGTTATTTAGTTTCTATCTATGTGAGTATGGATTTAAAAATACGTATATGTAGTATATAAGTCTCTGGCAGCCATATCACAAGCTTTGCTTAGTTTGGGGTCAAAGGCCGTGTGTGAGATGCCCCAAAATATTTATTTATTTATAATATTCGTAATTAAAGTGAATTTTTACGACTTTAAACAGTTGGTAGCCCTCATAGCGTAGTTTGACTAGGTGTTCGTTAGCGATCATCGAAGTAAAGCAACGTTCAGCACGGTCAGTCTTCGGATGGGTGACCGCGGGTGGCATTTACAACTGAGCGCTACCGTGGCTCGGATGACACGTTAAATTGTAGGCCCCGGTTGTTTTAACCGTTTAGCCATGTCGGAGGCCTTCAGGCGGGTTTAAAATTCTGACACCAGCTTGGCATGCGACCACGAAAAGATCTCTACGACGTGTGAAAAAATGACTGTTATATACTTCGCCATAACTCTGTCTCGCTCTGACATGCGAAAGAAATATTTAGTGGCGCCCGCGCCGATCCAAGCCCGGCTGGGCTAGCCACCCGGCTTATACAGGGTTATTTCTAATCAATTAGCATCCTTTTAGGGGCTTGTTCTGTACATCAAGACTAACAATTTTTGTTCAATGACTTTTGTCAAACCTCAAAAAAAATTGTTGTTCGATAGAAATATATCGTTCATCCGCGACAAAATGTATGGCTACAGCTGATTTTTTTAGGGTTCCGTACCTCAAACGGAAAAAATGGAACCCTTACAGGATCACTTTGTTGTCTGTCTGTCCGTCTGTGTGTATGTCAAGACTCTTTATCTCGGGAACGCGTAAAGATATCGAGTTGAAATTTAAACTTGCAGTTGTGTAAAAGAAAAACTTCTCAGTTATCGTTTAAAAAAGTTAGAGCCGTTCATGTCGTAAAAAAAAAACATATTTCGCACTCACAAAAATCAAAACCTACAGGGTACTTCCCGTTGACGTAGTACTATGAAATTTGGCGAAAAGCATTACCTCATAGTACTCATATAGGAATAAATCTGAAAACTGTACATTTTTATTTAAATCACAAAAAATAGGGCCTCAAACTTCACAAAATATGTATTCAAAATTCAAAGTGAATAAATCTATAGAGATTTTAACTTTCTTCCCAATTTTGTGAATTTTTCTTACGGAACCCTCGATGTTCGAGCCTGACTCGCACTTGTTTTTTTTATGTACCCTTGTAACAGCTAACTATAAACAGAGCCGATTAACGAAACAAAAATAAAATCAACTTAGTAATAAAGAAGTTTTTTTATTTTTATTTCGAATAGTTTCGCATTTGACTACAATACAATACAACAACACTTTATTGACACCAAACATAACAAAAGAAACAAAGACAGAAAAGGCACAAAAGGCGGTCTTATCGCAAAAAGCGATTTCTTTTAGACAACCTCTCTTGGATGCGAGGAAACGTAAAGACGACAAGGACGGTGTAAACGTAAAAACAAAAAAAAATAATGAAAGAAAGTTACTAAAAATTCCTAATCAACAATAAAATAAACTACATTATAATAGTTACAAACATTTTATTTTCTTGCTAGACAAAGAGCTGCACTATGGGAGAATATGACGTCACGGTCCGTAAGTGTCATACATTCGCCATACTGTGTTATGCTTTGTGGGAAAGGGCAAAGCAAAGCATCTCCTCTAAATCCCTACCAAAATCTTTACAATCTTATATCTCTGAACTGGATTAGCCAATTTTAGTTACTTTTTGACCGACGAACCACCGGAGGAGGTATACAATTCGACGCGTATATTTTTTTTATGTATAACCACGCATAACTTTCTTCATAGTAGTCCGATTTCAATAAAAAAAATTATTGGAAAGAGTATACTTCGAAATTGGCCTCATTTAAATTTTATCTAAATCGGCTGAGCCATTTTTGATAAATCAACAATAATGTGAAAAATGCTACATCGATCCGTGCGAAATATTCGCGAATTCTGTACACGGGTGAAGTGGATCATGCTAATTTTTGCAAAAAAATAATCTTGTGGAGTTTACTAATTCCAGAATTCAGTAATCTTAATACTTTTAACTATACTCTATAAAATTTAACTTGATCTCTGTGACAGTTACATATTGACATATTAGAGTTGAGATAGTGGTGGAAAAAATCGATTTTCAAACAATGTTGAAATGAAATCGAATGAGTAGTTGAAGGTGAGAAATAGAATTTTATTTACTTACTATTATTTAAGATCAAGTATGTACACATGTAAATAATGTTATGATATTAATTAAATACTCATAATAATGTAATGATAGTTTTTATCGACGTTTTTCACTACTATCGATGCTAATGTAACATATAATTGGGTTTAATTTAATTACACATGTAAAAAATATTATGATATTAAAATATACAATAAAATTAACGATAAATTAAGTTTTATTTAAAATATCGTCAGTATAAGTAAGTAAGTTCGTATAGGCCGGGTGGCTAGCCCTGGTGTCAGAGTTGTTAGGCCGCCTGAAGGCCTCTGACATGGCTAAACGGTTGAAACAACCGTTATCGTCAGTATAAACTATCGATATTTTAATTAAAACTCTATCTAAAACTCTGTGGTCACGATCATTCGTCGCCCATCACTAATCGGCATGCCCATAAAGTCTGACATTGGCAGGTACTGTCTGTACTATTAAGAAATTCAGGACTTCATAGGCGTGATTTTTCTGACAGCTGTCGCAGAGATCAAGTTAAATTTTATAGAGTATAATTCAATACCTACCAGTCAACTTAGGTATCTATGATATATTCTGTGACATTATTACCTTTAACGCTCTAATTGACTTTGTCGGAAACCTGAATACTAAACATGGTGCTGATAACAAGCCAACGTTCAAGGCTAAGAAACTTTATTGGCTGAAAACTTTACTATTCAATTCAATCATTTATTGCAACCTACCTATGTAACATGCGGTTATTGATCGAGCGAAAGCGAAGATATCCGTTTTAACACGGCGATTTATCTTTCGTCTGTCCAGATGTTGGTTTTCCTCGCATTTTTAACGAATCTCAACGAAACTTGTCACTTATTGATATAAATGTATTTTTTGTCGTCCTCGATTTTTTATTTTAGAGAGTATTTCCCTCATAATGGGGGGGTGGGGGGTAATTTTCTGTTGCCTTCCATTTTTTATTCTAGGGGGAATTTCCCTCATAATGGAGGGTGGGGTGGGGGGAATTTTCTGTTGCCCTCGATTTTTTGTTTTAGAGAGTACTAGTTTTTACCCGCGGCTTTGCCCGCATACGCAATATATCATTATAATTTATAGCCTATGTGTTATTCTGATATATAAGCTATATTATTGCAAAGTTGCATCTCAATCCGTTCAGTAGTTTTTGCGTGAAAGAGTAACAAACATCCATACATCCATCCATCCATCCATCCATCCATCCATCCATCCATCCATCCATCCATCCATCCATCCATCCATCCATCCATCCATCCATCCATCCATCCTCACAAACTTTCACGTTTATAATATTAGTAGGATTTCCCTCATGATGGGGGGGTGGGGGGGTAATTTTCTGTTGCCCTCGATTTTTTATTTTAGGGGTATTTCCCTCTTAATGGGGGGGTGGGGGGAATTTTCTGTTGCTTTATATATATCAACCGATATTTGATACTATTTGGCAAGATTGTTTAATACCTAAATCCTATTTAGGCACTGGGCTAGCGTGATGGATATGGCCTAATCACCCTCAATCTTGAGGGTGATTGGGCCATATCCATCACGCTAGCCCAGTGCGGGTTTGGTGGTGAAAGCAATTAATATTAACTTTAAAATATAAAGAACTTCGTTTCACGCAATATGTAATTTAGTACATTTTAGCCAACTTTATGAGTTATTCTGATGTATGAGCATTATTATTGCAAAGTTTCATCTAAATCCATTCGGTAGTTTTTGCGTGAAAGAGTAACAAACATCCATACCTACTTTTGCGTTTATAATATTAGTAGGATTTACAACAGCGAAGTCTACTGTTTAGAAGACTACTAATATTTGTATTTTGCTACTTGCAGGTACCAAGGCAGCGTGCTAGTCCTAACATACTTCACGTACATGACGTACCACCTGACCAGAAAACCCATTTCGGTGGTGAAGAGTGTGTTACACCAAAACTGCAGTGCGTTGACTCCGCCGCCAGATATAGCGCCGGGAGACGACCAGTGGTGCAACTGGGCACCTTTCAGTGAGTATCTCCACTCCACCCGCGAAGGGTGATTGGGTTATATCCACCACGCTTGCTCAGCGCATTGGTGGATTCACATACGCCATCGAATTTCTTCTACGGACGTACGCAGGTTGCATCACGATGTTTTCTTTCATCGAAAAGCCAGTGGCACGAAATTCCATACGTAAGTTCCAAAGGTACTAAAACTCATTGGTACGGGACCGGAATGTGAACCCACGACCTCACGATTATAAGGCCAAGTACACACGATTGTAAGGTCTAGTGGTAGCAACACCACCAGACACAGATCAGTGGTACTTTATCTAAAGGGACTTATGAGCAAGCTCAAAGTAGCCCAACGAGCTATGGAGAGGGGTTTTCTACAGAGTCTCTTCAATTCTCAGAAATGAGGAGACCCGTAATTTAGGCCGAATCATACAAGTCGACGTATGTGGAGTTAGCTACAAGCTGCACATTGTCCAATCCTGACTGAAGCACACGTAAATCTGCGGCTTGTTTTCAAAAGGACAGACTCAAAGAACTAATAGTAAAACTTACAGGAACGACCCAAAAATACATAAGTACACTTAAGCAAAAAAGAAAACAAACTTTTATTTACAAATTTGCGCTTTGATTGGGTTTCGCGCAGCTTGTAGCTAACTTCACATCCGTCGACTTGTATGTTTCGGCCTATACATCCCAGACACTAAGAAATTAAGATAATTAGTGACGACTTCAGACAGATGTAATATCTCCGAAATTGTTTACTGCTACTATGGAAAACTCCTTTAAAAAGCTTCTGGAATGGAAAGGATTCGGCATCAACATTAATGGCGAATACATCACTCACCTTCGATTCGCCGACGATATCGTGGTCATGGCGAAGTCGATGAAAGAGCACAGCACGATGGTCAAAGGCCTCAATCGAGTTTCCCAACAGGAGGGTCTTAAGATGAACATGGACAAGACAAAGGTCATGTGTAATGCCCTTGTTGTATCCACCCCAATATCTGTCGGGAGCTCGGTTCTTAAAGTTGTTGACTCGTACGTCTACCTTGGACCACATAATTATTATATACTATGGGACTAATCGCGCACTAAAATTACGAGATAAATAAATACCTCTTCATCCCGACGTTACCTAGGACCAGTAGTCCAGTTAGGTAGGTCCGACTTCAAGAAAGAGGTCAATCCAACTCCAACTCGGATGGGCAGAGTTCGGAAAACTGATTGAGATCTTTCCGTCCGACATACCTCAGGCCTGCCTCAAGTCGAGAGTTTTCGAGAGTTGTGTGTTGCCAGTGATGACATATGGATTATGGAACTGAAACGTGGTCTGTTACTGTGGGACTTATGAATAAGCTCAAGGTAGCCCAACGTGCTATGGAGAGGGTTATGCTATGAGTCTCGCTGCGAGATCGAATCAGGAAAGAGGAGATTCGCAGACGAACCAAAGTTGCGGACGTGGCCCAGCGGATTAGTAAGTTGAAATGGCAGTGGACAGGGCACAGTTCAGAGAAGTGATGGCCGATGAGGCAGTAAAGTTCTCAAATGGAGACCACACACCGGTAAGCGCAGCGTAGACTGAAACTGTTAATAATGCGCAATATTATTAAACTCTTTGCCTTATGTTAAAAACAAGAAACTTGAAAATAAGTGAAATGCCTAAAATTAGTGATTCTGAATCACGCGAAAAGTATTTGAAACAGTACGATATTTAGATGACTTTAGTTATATCCTCGTTGAGGTGGGATGAAAAGTTACGTGTTGCACTCGAGTGCAAAGCTTTTTCACCATGTACTCTTTTGATTCCCTCACTGACGCTCATCATTTCAAAATTGAGCACGCGGTTAGAAAGCAACTTTGCGCTCTTGTATAACAAATAACTATTGTTTCAGATACGACTGACGCCAACACATTGCTGGGTACTTTGGACTCGGCGTTTCTTTTCTCGTACGCAGCCGCCATGTTCGTCTCAGGTTTGAATCTCTCTCTCTCTCTCTCTGTCTTTATTAGTAACTAGCTGACCCGGTGGACTTCATATCACCTTCATCTGTTACACTAATTTCGATACCCACCAAGGACCAGAATTGGCCAGATTTTTGTTACTTTTCTCACCACTTTTTTATATGCTCTCATTGTTTGAACGTCTAAACTTTTACAAATAATTCAAAACCAAAATTAGCCAAATCGGTCCAAAGTTATAGAGTTTCCCAATAAGAGATAATAGCGTGACCAGGAAAAATAGGGGTTCATTTGTAACAGACTTCAAAAACGAGGTTCTCATTTCGAATGTATTTTTTTTTGTATGTATGTATGTTACGCGATTACTCCGCCAATTATGAACCGATTTTGATGATTCTTTTTTTGTTTGGTGGCCCATACCTATTTCAGAGGTTAACCCTTTTAAATTTTATCAAAATCGCCCGAGTCGTTTTTGAATAATTATTTTTCGCAAAAAAATGGTAAAACCGCCTTCCATCGTGTACAAAATTCGAATGTTTCGCTTGAATTGTTAACATTATTGTTGACTTTTCAAAAACAGCTCAACTGATTTCTGTGAAATTTAAATGGGACCACCTCGGGAGTATAACCTCTCAAAAAAAATTTTTCGATTCGGTTCACAATTGGCGGAATTATCGATGAACATACACAAAAAAAAAACATACAGACGAATATAGAACCTCCTCCTTTTTGGAATTCGGTTAAAAATTAACATATCTTCTTCTTGATCGTTGCGCTCTTGACAGAACGGTCGTGGTCATCACGCATTATTATTGTTGGTAGGGGCAGATGTAATGCGCCTCACGATGTCTCGCCATCTCTCTCTATTGGACGTCAATCTGGCACGTTCATGCACGGGCCCGCCCACAGCAGACTTGATCTGATCGGTCCATCTCATGGGCGATCTTCCGCGTGGTCTTGTGCCCTCAACTTTGCCCTGGACGACAAGACGCTCTATGGACTGACTACCTCGCCATGAGACGTGTCCGAAGTAAGCGAGTATTCGAGACTGTACTATACGTCCATATGGGTTAAAAATTAACATATATGGATCAATTACATCGATTATACATCGATCCGTGCGAACTAGTACACAGTTGAAGTCGTTATGCCGTTTTTTGCGAAATATATGTAAGGAATTATCACCTCAGTAGAGTCGTTCCTTTATTGCTGTCTGTGCAGATCTGTCTTAGATGTCATGTCTATGACATCTAAGACGGATGTGTCACTGTCAGTAATGAGAAAACTTTGAATAGTTGTATGTTACACATTGAGGAAGGAATCAGAATGGAGTTGCCCTAACGACGAGAAAAACGTGCATACCCACCGCACATAATACGGCGGATTAGTGTCGTTACTACCACACTACACTTATCGATTTCCCCGTACTTATCGATATAACTATCGACACAAATTAATTTTAGCCGAATCAAACATAATGGCAAACTTTTATTTAAAAAACCGGACAAGTGCGAGTCAGACTCGCACATCGAGGGTACCGTACAAACACATTGTTAAAGTAATTAAAAACCTGTTTTAGCATGTGCTAATGAAGTTCTTTTATATGACACCTTTCATGATACGATTTACTCACTTTGAATTTTAAGCCCATATTTTGTGAATTTTGAGGCCCTATTTTTTGTGATGTAAATAAAAATGTGCAGTTTTCAGATTTAATCCTATATGTGTATTCTGAGACAATGCTTTTCGCCAAATTTCATAGTTCTATGTCAACGGGAAGTACCCGGTAGGTTTTGATTTTTGTGAGTGTCGAAATATGCTGTTTTTTACGATATAAACGACTCTAACTTTTTTAAACGACAACTGAGAAGTTTTTCTTTTACACAACAGCAAGAGTTCATTAATATACGTATACAGTTTAAATTTCAACTCGATATCTTTACGCGTTCTCTAGATAAGGAGTCTTGACAGACACACAGACGGACATACGGACAACAAAGTGATCCTATAAGGGTTCCGTTTTTTCCTTTTGAGGTACAGAACCCTAAAAATTACAGATGTCAAGGTTGCAGCTGTCATATTCAAGAATCCACACTAGAATGGTAGGACGAGTTTTTGGCGGGAACGCGGAAAAGACATGTCGCCTCATTGTATTATTTTGTTAAAGTTGTGTTTTTATCAGTGCTAATTAGTAAAAATTGTGGTATTTCATAGATTATGAGCTGAATTACGTGCATGAGTGTGGGCAAGTGATATAATGTGACGTATCCATGTCGTTCCGTGTTGTTACCAAAACTCCATAGACACCTCTAGAAAAGTCTCCACTGCTTTACTGAGGTATGACTTAGAATTAAAGTGATAGGACTTAATAAGAACTACATATCGGATGACAGCTGTCAAGCTTAAATGTAGAATATCTCCATAACTATCTATTATAGACCATTGCTTTCTTCACTAAACTGATATGAGATCTACATTTCGGATGACAGCTGTCAAACTTAAAAGTGGATTATCTCCGTCACTGTCGATGCTAGACCATTGCTGTCTTTACAAAAGTGATAAAGCTCAAAGAGAGATATGATATCTTTCAGATGACAGCTATCAATATTACGGAAATAATCAACTTTTAAGTTTGAGCTGTCACATCAAATGTAGATCTTTTTAAGCTCTATCACTTTTGTAAACACAGCAATGGTCTAGGGTCAATAGTTACACAGATTTTTCACTTTAAAGCTGTCATTTGAAATGTAGGTCTCGTTGAGTTCTATCACTTGTGTCACGTCAGCAATAGTCTAGCTTTATTAGTTACGGAGATATTCCACTTTTAAGTTTGACAGCTGTCATCCGTAATGTAGGTCTCGTTGAGCTCTATCACTTGTATCAAGACAGCAATAGTCTAGCTTTAATAGTTATGGAGATATTCCACTTTTAAGTTTGACAGCTGTCATCCGAAATGTAGGTCTCGTTGAGCTCTATCACTTTTGTGAAGACAGCAATAGTCTAGCTTTAATAGTTACGAAGGTATTCCACTTTTTAGTTTGACAGCTGTCATCCTAAATTTAGATCTCGTTGAGTTCTATCACTTTTGTAAAGACAGCAATAGTCGAACTTCGATGGTTACGGAGATAATCCACTTTTAAGTTTGACAGGTGTCATTTAAAATATAGATGTAATTGCGCTCTGTCACTTTTGTGAAGTCAGCAGTAGTCTAACTTCGATAGTTACGGAGATAATTCACTTTTAAGCTTTGACAGCAGTCATTAGAACAATCTAATAGATCTCATTGAGTGTTATTACTGCTATTAAGACAGTAATGGTCTAGCTTCGATAGTTACGGAGAAAATAATACTTCTTAGTTTGACAGCTGTTACTTTCACACCTGTCATGCCATTTTACTTGTATTAATTCTGGAATGACAGTTGTCAAATTTGACCAAATTGTGTTATTGATTAAATCAAATTTGATTTGATTTAATCAATAACACAAATAAAAACTAACCAAAATATCGATAGTTTTTTTGATATAATAAGAACATCGCTATTATTTTTCGACTCAATATGGCGGACCAGGCACGCGCGACACGTCACGAAAAATATAGACACTATAGCGAAACTGTGCTGTATAATGTTGGTGTATTCTTATTACGTACATTTGAAAAAGACGCCTATATGATTATTATTTCGGTTTTTAAACTATTACATGTCAAAGTATCTAAATGTCATTACACCATCTCCTTCTGATTCCTTCCTCAATGATGTTACATTAATTTTATAAAATCGTCTTAAGATTTTAAAGTCATATAGAAAAGTAAAGGTAAAAGTAAAAGTAAAGGCTTTAAATGTTGTTTTTTGTTATTTCAGAAAACTCAATTTCGTCTTTACTTATTGTACTATAATATTCTACCATTATATATATTTGTTATGAAAGGTTTTGTGTTTCAGGCATGGTGGCGGAAAGGGTAGATCTGCGCTACTTCCTGTCGCTCGGAATGCTATTCTCGGCCGTCTTCTGTTACCTGTTCGGTATCGCTCGAACATACTCGATACATAACATCACTTACTATCTATTGGTGCAGGTAAATACAAAATACAACCTCTTTACCGTGCAATACAATGTAAAGGCTTTTGGCGGGTATGAAGTTAACTACGCGTAGATCCGGCCTACAAGAAGTAAAGGACACGTCCACAAAATGTATGGAGGCTGGTATAATAATAATCAAAAAATCTTAGGACAAATAAATTTATTTGACTGAGAGGCCCTTTTACATCATTAGTCATCATTTTATAAAACTAATAGGTATAATATGTTGTGTACATGAAGTAGAATGAAAATATAAATAACTATTGCTAGATGTGACTTATTCTTCCTACTAATATTATAAACGCGAAAGTTTGTGAGGATGGATGTATGGATGTTTGTTACTCTTTCACGCAAAAACTACTGAACGGATTGAGATGAAACTTTGCAATAATATGGCTTATATATCAGAATAACACATAAGTAGGCTATAAATTATAATGATATTGCGTCAAAAATCAAAATATCATGCGGGCGAAGCCGTGGGTAAAAACTAGTTATTTATAATGTTCACATATTCATTTATTGTTTTAATTTAAGATTTTTAAAAAAAATTATATAAAAGAACAAAATACTATAAAAAACTAAACCTAGAGTGCCGCCGGCAGCGGGGCGGGGCTCAAGCTACTGTTGGTTGGGTCTACAGAGAGATGTGCGCGCCGTGTCCAGGACGACCGCCTTCTGTATCTGACCCTATACATTATTTTTATTTATTATAACTGCAAAATATTATTTAAGGCGTATATTTTGCCGTTATCGTCCCACTGCAGAGCATTTGCTTCCTTCCCTCTTTACTCTTCGTGATTCGGCATGTACAAAGTTTATAATATTTATGTATTTTGTAGGCGGGTGCCGGTATAGCACAAACGAGCGGTTGGCCCGGGACCGTGGCTACGGTTGGCAAATGGTTCGGCGATGCCAAAAAAGGACTTATTTTTGGCATTTGGAACTCGCATACTAGCCTCGGGAATATACTGGGTAAGTTTACATTGGTGTAGATAGTTTTTGATGGAAGCGAAAGCCTCCGTTTTAAACACGCCGATATTGCTTTCGATGTTTGGTTTTCCTTTATAGGTCGCATTTTTCAACTAATCCCGACGGAACCTCGTATATTCTAGGTATTAATATTAATGGATTTTTGTCGTGGATGACCTTAGTATAGTGGGGATATTTCTCTAAAAAAAAAGCAAAATTTGCTATCGCAAAAAAAAGTTTTCAAAAACACCATAGATAATATTATTCTTATAAGTTATACATACATATTATACTATGGGCCAAATCGCGCACTAAAATTACGAGATAAATAAATATACTAAGCGCCACACAAATCAACGGATGAGAAATTAGCCGCAGATGACACTTCGCCGTGATTCGCTAATTATTGCGCATGTGTGCACAGTGCCTATACAAATGGCGAAGTAGTGAGCTCGGGCGTAGGGAGCGCGCGGGAGGCATGAGGTTGGCTGGCGGGTGTGCCCCGGCGTTTCTTCTCTCTAGCTCCCGCGCGTACCCATATTTCGGCTTTTGCGCAGAACGCTGCGCATAACTTCCCATCCGTCAATTTGTGTGGCGCTCAGTATACCTCACTATCCAGACATTCCGACCGATTTGCATCGAACGTGGTCACGGGATTGGCTGACTGGATTGTTTGTGTGTGGGTAGACGTCTTTCATCCAGTAGTGATAAATATTGTTTTTTTTTTTTTGCGTCAGGTACATTAATGGCGGCCGCGTTCGTAGAGGATGACTGGTCGTTATCGTTCATATACCCGGCCGTGGTGATGGCTGCCGTGGCTACGGTCGTGTGGCTGTTCCTCGTGCCTGAGCCAGCCGCCGTGGGGCTCTCTCCTACAGATCGACCGGTGAGACATTATTGTCAACTATACAGGGTTATTCCTAATCAATTAGCATCCTTTTAGGGACTTATTCTGTACATCATAACTAACAACTTTTGTTCAGAGACTTTTGTCAAAACTAAAAAAATCAGCTGTTCCATACATTTTGTCGCGGGTGAACAACTTGTTGACAAAAGTCGCAGAACAAAAGTTGTTAGTTTTGATGTACAGAATAAGCCCAAAAAAGGATGTAAGAGTTACCCTGTATAAAAAAACAATATAAAAATGAAAAAACAATCTTGCCATTGACACGAAATCATGGTGATTTGGCTAAAATAAACTTTATTTTCACCCTGTACATTATTCCCACATGACATTACTCTATCATTGGTCTTATAATATTGGTCGTAGAATATATCTATACTGTATCACCTTCGAGCAAATATCTATAGAGTCACAATCGTGCAAAAAAAGTGTCCGAGCCAAAACCCTGCCCAAGCTACGTAGTGGGCAGGCTTTTTAATTAGTCGTAAGACGATTGCGAGCCGAGTACAACGCTTCACGATGCCAAAGTGCTCGATTGCAAGCACTAATTAGGTGACATAACGTCGAGATTCGAGAAAACGGGTCATTTTGAATTAATCAACGTAAATATTCGGCATGTATGACGGCGCTCGGACATTTTTTTACTATTTTCACTTAGGGACTGTGGATCTGTAGATACTTGCTCGAAGTGTATCACACAGAAAAAATCCACAGCAAGGAGAAAAAATCAACATTCAGAAGGGTGTTAAGCAGGGTGATCCACTTTCATCAAAGATTTTAACATGCAGTGTTAGAAAATATATTCAGGAACATATACTGGGAAGTTATCTAAAAAAGTGTGAATGGATCAAACCTACATCATCTATAAATATATATTGTTTCGAATATCATTAAAACGCACTTTTTTGAAACAAAATTCACTTTATTCCCGTACAATGCACTTATTCACATATTAGGCACTATTATTAAGTAAGCCACAGATTACATGACAGTTTCTACGTTGCATCGTGCATGACATAGGTTACATGCTAGTTACTACATGGCCTCGTGACAGAGGTTATGTGCTAGTTACTATAGATCTACTGCCTATTGTAACAATAATAGAGTTATCGTTCATATACTTGGCTGTGGTAATGGCTGAGTGGCCAACCCTGGTGACAGAGTTTTAAAGCGTATGGAAATCCACCAACTCGCACTGGGCCAGCGTAGGGGATATGGCCTAATCACCTTTCGTGGGAAGGCCTACGATATTTTCAACTCTAGTTACTTCATTAGTTTGACTGCCTCGGTGGCTCAGAGGTTAGGTCACTAACCTCTGACTCCTGGGTCAAAGAGGCGTGGGTTCGATCCCCACCCAGGGCAAATATTTATGTGACGAACATAGGTGTTTGCTCTGCGTCTGGGTGTTATTTTACTGTTTGATATATCAAAATATATCAAACAGTAAAATAACAAAGTATCTATTTAAAAATATGTAAATCTACACCAATATTATAAAGAGGAAAGATTTGTTTGTTTGTTTGTAATGAATAGGCTCCGAAACTACTGGACCGATTTCAAAAATTCTTTCACCTTTGGAAAGCTACATTATCCCCGAGTAACATAGGCTATATTATATTTAAAAAAAAAAATTAGGGATCCTTACTAAAACTCCAATAATGTAACATAAGGTGTAAAAAAAGACCTGAAAAATTACTTACGTCGCGTGCGCTGAGAAAACTATTGATGATGGAATAAAATAATGTACTACGACTTTATAGAACACACCATAATTTACAAAAAATGTCGCGACAGCATATATCTAACTATTATAGTTAAGCCGTAATAACTGTTCTTTTATTTTTAAAAATTAATTGAAATACCGTCGCAGGAAAAGGATCTTAATTTGTATCTTGGTATTAATCCTTATCAAAATAAATTATTTTATATTCAAGACTGTTTCAATAGCTTTATGCAACTTTTAAATTATTTAATTCAGACATTTTATTACAAAGATATTACGAGTTCAAAAATGTAAGTATTATAAAAGTTTCGTTTCGCCGCTCACTCCGCTTGGCAATTCATGTACTTTGTACAATGTACATAATACAAAATTCACTTCGAGCAAATATCTATAGAGTCACAATCGTGAAAAAAGTGTCCGAGCCAAAATCCTGCCCAAGCTACGTAGCAGGCTTTTTAGTTAGTCGTAAGGCGATTCCAAGCCGACTACAACGCCGCGCGATGCCAAAGTGCTCGGTTACAGGCACTTATTAGGTCACATAACGTCGAGATTCGAGGAAACGGGTCATTGAGAATTGAGAAGGGTGCTTGGGCCATATCCACCACCGGTGCCAGGGCCCAGTGTGGGTTGGTGCAGATTGCCACACAATATTTTCCTTCGCCGAAAAGCCAATGATTTGAAATTCCGTACATAGGTAAGTTCCAAAGAAACTCATTGATACAGGATCGGGATTTGAACCCACCACCTCACGATTGTAGGACAGGCGTTACTACCACTAGACCACCAAAGTTATATATCTCCGCCATTAGTGTGTCGATTTATGTTTTATTGGTAGTAAATAGGTATGCAGTGGCGTAGCGTGCCTTGGAGGAGCCCAGAATCAAACATAGTTGGGGAGCCCAAATCACACATTTCTTACAAAAGAAACAAATATGCTTGCATTAAATTGAAATAAATATATACCGCCTTACCGCAAAAGATTTAAACAATGTTTAGCCGTACAATTTGTACTGTTAAAACTTTAGTGGTAAGACGGTTATTTATAAGTTGTCACTTCCTCCTAGAAATTGAGCTAGCCAAACAATTCAAATGAAATATACACTTTTCTTGCCTTTTTTTCAGGAAATTGATAATTGATAATGAATAGAATATAATTACCTATATCAGCTAAGTAAGTCTAGCTGAAGACGATTTCAGTTGTTATAAAATTTATGCCTCTTAGGACAACTTTTGGAAGAATGCTTAACCCGGGAAAAAAAGAGATGATTTTTTTTCGAGAAGCACGAGATTAAGTGACATTGTGGATAACATTTTACTAGGTTTTGCTTACACACGTTAAGGCCCCTGTAGCCCGGGAGCCCCGTATTATTGACACGGCTGATACTGCGGTAGCTACGCCCCTACACATAGTACCTATGTGAAACGAATTGTCGACCTTAAAGTTCTCGAATGTAGACAATGTATTGGCAAGTGTAGCGAAGGTCTTCACGTGAATCTAAGATCTGGTCGTGACGTCCGGAACACGTTGGATGCCAGCGCTTCGATTCCTTCCATCACAGCTCTTTGGGTTAGCAAGTTGAAGAGGCCTTAGGTAGGGCACACAATTCGTAGAAGTAGAACTGATGTCCAATGTTTTTCAAAATTCTCGAGTGAAGACAAGATCAAGAAACTAACTTACATGGGTAGAATGTATAGACTGTGGGTCTGTAATATTTTAACGTCGCTTTCATTCTCATCATTATCATTTTCTGAAATCAGGGCTATATATTATGTACAGCCACCCAACACATACGAACTCACTTTTATTTAGATATGCCAATACCTACTATCTCTTTTTCATAAACTTCGAACAGTTTAAGACTACGGAAACTCTCGCGATTTGGGTAGGTTTTAACTCATCATAATGGTTCATCCGGTATGTCTAGCATGTGTGTGGCGCATACCTATATTACGTGGTAAGTATATGTATAGCCAATCATACCCGGGCAAAGCCGGGACGGGCAGCTAGTGTAGTATATTAGTCTCTGGCAGCCATATCATAAGCTTTGCTTAGTTTGGGGTTAGAGACCGTGTGTAAGATGTCCCCTAATATATTTTTTAATCGCAATTAGTTTGAGAAGTTTCATATACTTTGGTATTTAGTTTTAATGTGGTGGGCCACTCAAAAGTCGCCCGCGAGTCACCAGTGGGTCGCGACCCATAGTTTGTGGAACCGCTAATGTGTATTTTTGTCTTTAGGTGTCGCATCAGTCGCGTTTGTCTGACGACGACGACGAGTCGACCGATAGAGAAAACGACGAAACTGCGCAGGTCATCGTCGGCGATCAGGTATAAGGAATATCTACGATTTCTTTAATATTTTGAAATGATTGCTTATATGTATTGTCAAATGATCGGTATAAAATATCCCGTTCTTGTAACCCTATTTCTTACGAAGACAATAATTTTTGATAATCGGTCAAGTGCGAGTTGGACTCATGCACGAAGGGTTACCATATGCTCTCTTGATTCCCTCGCTAACGCTCAGGATTCTAATTGTTGAATCACGAGCGCAGCGAGTGTTTTTACATTTTAGAATCCTTCGCTTGCTCGGTCATCAAAATTGAGGACGCGGTTAAAAATCAACTTTGCACTCTTGTATAACAAATAACTATTCTTGCATGGGAGCCCCCTTAAGTTGATATTTTAATTCAATTATTTAATTTTGAAGTTAATATACAACTAGCGTTTAGTTGTTACCGTTATTAATATAGAGCGTAAAACGGCTAAAACTTCAGGTTTGTTGTATGAGAGCCTCACTTAAATATTTATTTTATTCTATTTTTGGTATTTGTGGTGTAGTGGCAACAGAAATACGGCATAAGTATCTGAAAATTTAAATGTTCTGGCTGTCACGATTAAGTATTGACATACAGCCTGGTGACAGACAAAAGGACAACGGAGTCTTAGTAATAGGGTCCCGTATTTACCCTTTCTTTACGGAACCCTAAAAATAGCAATCAAATCCGGACCAACCATTGAGACTGGTCGACGAATCAATAAAATAATACGTATTTTTAATTTCAGGCAGCAAATCTACGACCCAACCGACATTCGGCGAACGTCACACCGGTCAGTATTCTTACTAATATTATAAATCTGAGATTTATTTGTTTAACACCACCACTTTGAAAGCAGTATTTCAAAGTTGCGTTAAACAGGGCGATCCCCATGGTCCGACAATGCTTTACTTTCTTCTTCTATGTTTTGAAACTATATTCCTATTCCAGCGTGATGTAGAAGCGACAGAAGCCACGTCGCTGCTGGCGGGGCGGCGCGCGAGTCCCCCGAGCTCTGCCTCTGGAGATGCAGTCTCCATGTCACGAGCGTTACGGATTCCGGGAGTTATCCAGTTCTCGCTGTCGCTGTTCTTCGCTAAACTAGTCAGCTACACGTTCCTGTATTGGCTGCCTCTCTATATTAATACTTCAAGTAAGTATATGTTCATTAAAAAAAAATATTCTTAAATACTTACTTAGATTTTTACTAAGCAATGTTACAAGTTTTAGATGTTCCAAAATTATTATTCTAGGTAACTGTAGGAAGCATCGTTCTCGTCATCATGAATAACTTTTACTATAGGGCCAGATCTAGTGAGGGCGGGATCATTTTTCACTTAAAATCGGCTATAAGTTGAAAAATGTGTTGAAAATTGTTGACGCTCGCTTTGCTCGCGCTTGTTAAATATTCCATAGCTTGCTTAACTCACACCTGAATTAAGTCGCTTTCAAATCTAACTTCCACTAACAAAAAATTAGCTCACTGCTAGAACTCAAATGGCTCCAACGGGCTGTCATGGGGGTGATAGGCCCATGTCGGTCTGTGGTCAGGCGATGATGTTTGTTTAGATCAAACGCCATACACAAAAATTTTGACGCTCGCTATCCTTGCATTTTATATAAGCCTTTAGCCACTACTCATCATGAATTTAATTCGGATCTTTATTGAAAGAACATGAATAAATTTACTTTGTACTCGCTATGCTCGATCATGCTCATATCTCTCTTGAAATTACCGAAAAAACGGACTTTTTTTGCGCTTGCGCATTATTATGCACGTGAGCAGCGAGCAGTGAAGTAATTTAGTTTGCTCATTTTCGTTTAAAATTATTGAAAAATGTGTTAATTTTATGCACTCGCTGTATTCGCGCATATAAGCGCTAGCTTGTTCTATTTTGCTCATGTTTATTTTGAAGTTACTAAGCGAAAAATTTTTTTCGAACAAATGTTCGCGCTCTCTACGCTCGCGCATTCTAAAAATCTTATTGTGATATTTTGTGGTTTAGTACCAAAGTAAAATTTGTGTTCAAAATGTAATAGACGAAATGTCAATAAAATGTTTTTTATCTATAACTTGTCGTATTGTTTCAGCAAACTTGACGGCCCGAGAGTCGGGGCAACTATCGACGGTATTCGACGCGGGTGGTGCGGTCGGCGCCATTCTGGCAGGCTTGGTAGCCGACCACAGCGGCGCGCCCGCCGCCGTCTGCGTCGCGTTCTACGCCGCGTGTGCTCCCGCCGTACGTATACATACACACAAATACTCCCCCTACACACACAAACACACACACAGACACATACAGACACAAACACTCTCCCATACACAAAAACATTCTCCCATACACACAAACACCCTCACATACACAAACACCAATCCATACGGGCAGGTTTCGAGGCCGACCACAGTCTGCGTCGTGTTCTACGCGGCGAGTGCTCCCACCGTACGTATACATTATACAATTATACAGGATGTTCAATAAAGAGTAGATAATACTTCACTGGCGTGAGGGATCACTACTAACCAAATACAGAAAATTTGTGTTCATTGAATTGAAATTGCCACGGTTTTTGAGATATTTAACATTTTCTAAATGAAATGTGTGTTAAATTTCTAAGAAAATGTTAAGAAAATTTAATTTAACTTATTAAATTTCTAAGAAACATACGCACAATACAAGAACACTTGCATCCCGATACCAGTGGCGTAACTATAGAGTAACAGGGATGACTGGCAAAATGGGGCCACGGGCTCCCTCATAGGTATCTTCTAGTTAAGCGTGTTACACCATAGATCGCATATCTGCTTAACATCAGGCAGTGTGTAGAACGCAAACTAATGAAAAATAAAAAAAGAACAAATTTTGAAAAAAAAAAACGTGAAAACTTTTCGCACTCGCGGGGCTCGTGCTTCGTACAGCGAAAGTGTTTCTCTTGGTCGCATCTCATATCAATTCAAAATTTCTTTTACTTAATAAAATATTCAAGAATGAGGCAGTTGTTGTAGTTACTTTATTTATTATCTCAAATTAAAACCAGACGTTTATTTTAGAATCACAAAAAACTGCACTTGCTGCTCTCGCGCTTAGTTTTCAAATAGCTAAATTTTGTAGTCTGTGTGCCTCCTCCCATGCTACCTTACATCACTGCATACTCGTTCAAGTGAAGTTTAAGTAATTTTATTTTAATTTTTCAAAAAATTGCTTATTTTTCCAGCTATTGGCGTACCAGACGTGGGGCGCTAGTTCATATGCGCTTAACTGCGTTTTGCTGATAGTCACGGGAGCGTTAGTTAATGGACCGTACGCGCTTATCACCACAGCAGTTAGCGCTGACTTAGGTACGTAGTCGTTCGTCGTTTCCGCCAAAGGACGTTACCTGCTAGACATAGGCCTCCGAGAACTCCGAGCATCCGAGGTACTGTACTGTACCAGTCTTTTTAATAGTCCACTGCAGGACGTAGGCCTACCCACGAAGGGTGATTGGGCCATATCCACCACGCTGGCCCAGTGCGGGTTGGTGGATTCACATACGCCATCGAATTTCTTCTACGGACATAGTCTCACGATGTTTTATTTCACCGAAAAGCCAGTGGTGTGAAATTCCGTACATAAATTCCGATGAATTCATTGGTACGGGGACCGGGATTTGAACCCACAAACTCACGAATGTGAGACAGGTGTCATTACCACTAGACCACCACCAACATCCATGCCGGGTTGAAATTGGAAAAACAAATCGTTTAATTTATTTAAAATTGTATGCTTGTGTGTCGACAGGTACGCACAGCAGTCTAGCGGGTAACTCCCGAGCATTGGCCACTGTGACAGCCATCATCGACGGTACTGGCTCCATCGGCGCCGCCATCGGGCCAATGTTGGCGGGAGTGGTTTCCGGCACCGGATGGGGAAAAGTCTTCCTTATGCTGATCGTTTGCGACGGACTCGCTTTAATATTGTTGCTCAGGTAAAGGATACTTGAATATTGCTGCTGTTTACGTAACTACATTTTGATACTGCTGTTTACGTAACTACATTTTGATACTGCTGTTTACGTAACTACATTTTGATACTGCTGTTTACGTAACTACATTTTGATACTGCTGTTTACGTAACTACATTTTGATACTGCTGTTTACGTAACTACATTTTGATACTGCTGTTTACGTAACTACATTTTGATACTGCTGTTTACGTAACTACATTTTGATACTGCTGTTTACGTAACTACATTTTGATACTGCTGTTTACGTAACTATATTTTGATACTGCTGTTTACGTAACTATATTTTGATACTGCTGTTTACGTAACTACATTTTGATACTGCTGTTTACGTAACTACATTTTGATACTGCTGTTTACGTAACTACATTTTGATACTGCTGTTTACGTAACTATATTTTGATACTGCTGTTTACGTAACTATATTTTGATACTGCTGTTTACGTAACTACATTTTGATACTGCTGTTTACGTAACTACATTTTGATACTGCTGTTTACGTAACTACATTTTGATACTGCTGTTTACGTAACTACATTTTGATACTGCTGTTTACGTAACTACATTTTGATACTGCTGTTTACGTGACTACATTTTGATACTGCTGTTTACGTAACTACATTTTGATACTGCTGTTTACGTAACTACATTTTGATACTGCTGTTTACGTAACTATATTTTGATACTGCTGTTTACGTAACTACATTTTGATACTGCTGTTTACGTAACTACATTTTGATACTGCTGTTTACGTAACTACATTTTGATACTGCTGTTTACGTAACTACATTTTGATACTGCTGTTTACGTAACTACATTTTGATACTGCTGTTTACGTAACTACATTTTGATACTGCTGTTTACGTAACTACATTTTGATACTGCTGTTTACATAACTAAGACGGGTGTTACTACCACTATGCCTAGCCGCAATCACCGAAGTTATAGAAACAATAATGTAAAAATTACTACATCGATTCGTTCGAACTATTCAAATTCTGTACACGGTTGAGGTCAGTTATGCCAGTTTTGGTGAAAATTAATCATTAATTATACTAAAATAATTATTTTGAATTGCAGGATAGCATACTCCGAGGTGCGCAAGATTCGAGCGGAAAGGCGGCTTTCATCACCATCGCGTGTGCGGATAGAATGACACACACATAAACATACAGGGAACTCACACATACAACATTCACATTAAAATGGCTGCCCACCACAACGTACCATATATTGTCGTATGGTATTTTTGACCGACGAATAAACAGAGGAAGTTCTCAAGTCGACGCGTATTTTTTTTTATGTATAACCAAGCATCTGTTTAAAGAGTGGTACGATTTCAATTTTTTTTTTTTTGGATAGGGTGTACTTGGATGATTACCGTTTAAATTTCATCGAGGTCGGCTGAGCCTTTTTTGAAAATTCAACAGTAATTTAAAGATTGTAAACATCAATTCTAGCGAACTATATGATTTTTTTACACGATGGAAGTCGGTTTAGCCATTTTTTTTCGAAATAAAGTTATTATTAAGTACATACTCTCGTTAACACTACTTATCCATGTCCACTAAATGAATTTTTGTAAACCTACAATAAATATTTTATCAGTAGGAAGTTAAATAATTATACAGGGTTATTTCTAATCAATTGGCATCCTTTTAGGGGCTTATTCTGTACATCAAAGCTAACTACTTTTGTTCTGCTACTTTTGTCAAAAATCAGGCGCCATCTGCCTCTAGCAGCGCCTAATATTTTTTTTTGTTTTTGCATTTTATTGCTGGACTACTCACCTTGAATTTACGAAAACTGTTATTGCGACAATAAATAGCTTCTATTTAATTATTACGGCCATCATAGGCCCAATTATAAAAAACAAATAAATTAAAATAAAAATTTAAAAAATACAATTAATAACAACGTAAAAAGTGTTCTCTCGAATGCCTAAAGTGAAAAAAAAAATCTTGCTATTATACTCTTTTAAATTGCTAATATAAATACGATGGCGCCTTCATATTTGGGTCTATTTATAACTTAAATTAGTTTCATTTTTAGCAAAAACTATCAATTGGTTAAATTACGTTTCGACCGACAAAATTTGAATTTCTCGCGCTGCCTGTAACGTTTCCATTTAGTAAACTTTCTTATCCAATTTGAATCGTATTTGATCTGTACGTAACGAACTTTACTAAGCTCCTGTCAAGAAGAAAAGACGTGTAATTTTTTTTACTAATTACGGTTGAACTGACAGACTAATTATATTTTTTAGTGTTCCGTACCTCAAACGAAAAAAAACGGAACCCTTATAGGATCACTTTGTTGTCCGTCTGTCTGTCTGTATGTATGTCAAGACTCTTTATCTCGGGAACGCGTAAAGATATCGAATTGAAATTTAAACCGTATACGTATATCTATGATATCTTGCAGTTGTATGAAAGAAAATCTTCTCAGTTATCTTTTAAAAAAGTTAGAGCCGTTTATGTCGTAAAAAACCGCATATTTCGACACTCACAAAAATAAAACCTACAGGGTACTTTCCGTTGACATAGAACTATGAAATTTGGCGAGAAGCATTGTCTCAGAGTACATATATAGGAATAAATCTAAAAACTGTTAATTTGTATATAAATCACAAAAAAATAGGGCCTCAAATATCACAAAATATGGGTTCAAAATTCAAAGTGAGTAAATCGTATCATGTAAGGTATCATATAAAAGAACTTCATTAGCACATGCTAAAACAGATTTTTAATTATTTTAACAATGTGTTTGTACGGAACCCTCGGTGTGCGAGCCTGACTCGCACTTGTCTGTTTTTTAGTTATCTAGCAAGTCTAAACTGAAAAGTAATTAGATAAAAAAACTTGTATTCTATCAATTTTATTTGAGTGCAACAGAATTGATGCAAACAAAACTTTTTGTCTGCAGTACAAAAGTAGTAATTTATTTTTAGTGTCATTCCGTACCGCATTTTAGTTGTATGTGATTTAGTTAAAATTGTAATAGGCATGGTGACTGGGTAAAAAAAAAACATTATAATATATTGCACACGTACTTATTTTTTCTTTTGCCAATCAAATAACAAACGACAAAGATAAACCTTGTCTATAGAAGTTTGGGAGTGGGGGTCGTGACATCACTTCTCTGACAGAACAGTGACTCGTGACGTCACGCGGAACTTTAACGGGCTATATCTTCTTCTTCTTCTTCTTAGTTTTGGCGTCGCATTATTGTGCATTTGCCAGTGTCAAGTAATAAGTTTTAATAATTTTTGATAATATTTTATCAAAATAGTCACTGTCGTAGTCTCGTCATAGTCCAATAAAGTCGCGATCAAGTCCAATCATAGTCCAAGTCATACCTCAGTAAAGCAGTGGAGACTTTACTAGAGGCGTCTATGGAGATTTGGTAACAACACGGAACAACATGATACGTCACATTATATCACTTGCCTACACTCATGCGCGTAAATCAGCTCATAATCAACGAAATACCACCATTTTTCACTAATTATCACTGATAAAAACACAAGTTTAACAAAATAATATAATGAGGCGACATGATTTTTCCGCGTTCCCGCCAAAACTCATCTTCACTTCATCAAATTTTATTTATTTGACAAAAGAAAAAATACGTGTCTAATATTTTTTGATAATCTATCTGATAGACTAATTATATTTTTTAGCCATCATGCCTATTGGCCGAGCGAGCGAAGCCTCTCCGTTTCGGTGGGCAAAAAAATGTCTGTCCGGTTTGTTTGGATGTTTCTTCTCGCGTACAGGTCGCATAAGTCTGTGAAGTTAGCTATAGACAGAATCAAACTTCTTGCGGTATCGATGTTAGCTACAAGCTGCGGAAAACCCAATTCTGATTGAAGCTCACTTAACAGTTGCGTAAGGATGTAGTACAGGAAAAATAGACGTTTCTTTTTGGTCAACTTTGCACTGAATTTCCGATCCAAATTATTTTTTAATAATGTTTAGGATCACTTACTGAGCATAGAATCACAAAATGCTACTACAGATCCAGGTGGAGCTTCAAACGCCATCTGGAAAAACGTTTTTGGCCGAAACTATGCACATAAAGGCACTTAATGGACCATAAATCGTAAACGGTAAGTTTTATAAAAAAGTTTACTGAAAACAAAAGATGCTAAATTTTATTCTGTGCAGTAATAGTCTAGTAATAGTGACTTTTGCGCTAAAGTCCATAGTTTCCAAGATATCGGCCGAAAACGCTTTTTCAAGATGGCGCTTGAAGCTCCACCTTTCAGCATTTTGTGATTTTATGCTCAATAAGTGATCCTAAATATAAAAAATGGATCGGAAATTTAGTGCAAAGATAAATTCTTTTTTTCCTGTACTAATTGGGTTTCGCACAGCTTGTAGCTAACTTCACAGTCAAGTCGTGCAGAATGCTACCCCTGACCCCCTCTGACATATACATTGACTACTGTGCCAGTCGCGTCGTTCTGAATCTTGGTTATAATACAACTCAAAGTAAAGTGCCAACTTGTCCATAAATAAAATAGCCTTTATTTCCCTTTAAAAATTAAAAAGTTACATATAAGATTTCAAAAGTATTTCAATTTATGTGTAGGCAGGTACTTAATTAATTTATAATTTTCTGGGCACCCATTTTCTGGGTAAAGGCCTCCTCCATGCTGTGCCATTTTTCGCGGTCTTGTGCGTCCCGGTCGCTCCCGCGACCTCAACGATGTCGTCGCACCATCTTCTCCGGGGTCGTTCTCTGTCCCGTGCGCTGTCTCTCGGGTGCCAGTGGATAATTCGTTCACTCCATCTTCCGTCTATTGCTCGGGCGGCGTGACCAGCCCATTTCCATTTGAGCCTACAGAGCATCGATACTGCGTCTATGACTCTAGTTTTTCGCCTGATTTATGCATTTCTTACTTTGTCTTTAAGTTTGAGACCCAGCATCGAGCGCTCCGCTGCTCTCTGGAAAGTGGTCACCTTGTTGACGAGCTTTTTAGTTAGTGCCCATGTTTGGCATCCATAGAGCAAAGACGGAAGTATGGTGTTATCCATCAGTCGTTTTTTGAGGTGAATTGGCATCTGGCTCTCAAAAAAACATCCTTGTTAGCCCAGTATTTTTTCCACGAGGTGGCTATTCTCCGTTCTATCTCCTTGGCGGTCGCGTCTTCAAAAGGTCCGAGATACACGTATTCGTCGACATACTCTACGTTAGTGGAATCTAGCGTGATAGGTATCTTCGTTCCGTTACTCATAATTTTTGTTTTAGAGAGATTTATGTAGAGACCTATTTTTCTGCTCTCTTCATCTATAGCTGTCAACATGTGCTGTAGTTCTTCGTGGAGTCACGCAAGTGTGTTAGCCGCTCTCCGTTGATATTAAGACCAAAATTTGACCAGTCAAGTTTACGAAACATCGACTCTAGGATGGCCGAAAAGGACTTCGGTGAAATTGGGTCACCTTGTTTGACTCCACGCTTAATCCTAAATGGTGGTCGAACCGCTTCAGTTTTCATTTTTGCTTGACAATTCTGGTATATTAGTCTCAATTTTGTTACGTATTTTTCTTGTATGCCTTGCTCTCGCAGACTCTCCCAAAGAAATTTGTGCGAGATGGAGTCAAACGCTTTCGTGTAATCAACGAATGCCAAGTAAAGGATTTTCTTACGCTCTTTGCATCGTTCTATACATTGCGTTATAGTAAATAAGTCTTCGACAGTTGAGTAACTTTTACGAAACCCAGCTTGCTCCCGAGGCTGCTGTTCATCTAAGGTTTTTGTGATCCGAAATAATATCACTGATGAGAACAGTTTGTCGAGAGTCTGTAGTAAGCTTATAGACCTATAATTGTCTATGATGTTTGGATTGCCTTTTTTGTACATTAACGTAATTATTGAGTTTTGCCAGTCTTCTGGAATCTCTTCTTTTTCGATAATACTATTAAATAGTTTAGTCAGCTGAGGCGCTAAAGGCTCTATCATAGCAATAACTGAATCCGTCGATATTCCATCTTCGCCAGGTAATTTATTTTTCTTAAGTTTGCAAATGCCTCGTTCTATCTCACTTGTCAAAAGAACAGGAACTGCTTCGGATTCTCTGACGTAGTATTCAGTGTCGGTTTCTTGGCTAGAGTACAAAGCTGTGGAGACTTTTGTATCTGTCTTTGTTATGTCTCCTCTGGTAGTAGCCTTCTCGCTTGAAGTAGTATTAAAACATTTTACCCATTCTTTTCTGTGATCGAATTGCCTTCTGCTTCGTTTTGGAGAGCTACGATTTTCTATATCCTTTTCTAAACTCTGCAATTTGATCTTTTGTTTTTGTACTTTTATTTACTTGACAATTGTTTTAGTATACCTATTCAGTAACCTCTTAATGGCGTCTGAACACGAGACGATTCGTTGTGCAGCAGCAAATTTATATCAGCGGCGGTGAAAAGTGGGGTGTTGCGCGGCTTGTAACTAGCTTCACAGCCGCCATTAAGTTCGGTTCGGTCTATATAGGAAGGAACCAAAGGACGAAGGCTGTGTGAATGGATATGAACAGTATAGGTCGAATCATACAAGTCGGCGGATGTGAAGTTAGCTACGAGATGCGCATTATCCAATCCTGACTGAAGCTCACATAATGCTGCACGTGGATTGGGTAACGCGCAGCTTGTAGCTAACTTCACATCCGATAATATCCGGTATAATTCGGTCTATATTTAAATGTGGCAAGTTATTTCACTGCCAAGGTTTAATTTATTAAACTTATTATACTAATCCTCTTATAAAAATGTCCTGCTATACATGTAAGCGGGCTGGCATCGATCGGCACTGCTGGATGGTAAAATCGAATGTGTAGAAAAAAATCCGAACGGCTTTTGTTAGGCCGAGCGGCCGCGAGCCTACACGTTCGGCAAAACCGAATGTATGTAGAACACAGAGATACCAGAGGGATAATGCGTTCGATTGAGAAAAGAAAGAAAGAGATGCATTGATTTAATATGGCATGAGTTAGAAAGAGACATACAAAATATCTCGATTCAGTGGCTAGTTGACGTGTTGTCCCAATAGTGTCAAATTCCAATACATATATTTGACAGTGACAACAAGTGATAGTGATAGTCCATACATTTTTGCAGTTGAGAATTGCCTCAAGCGACAACAGCGCTATCTCTGGTTGTAATAGGTCTGTGATGTAGATGAATGCCGCAACGTACGGAGAGACGCGTAACAGCCGAATGAAAATCTGACTGTGCCGATTGAACCCGAAGGAACCGCCCGATCGGTGCCGAACGTAACGTAGTAGCAGCTTCGGGTCGGTTTTTACGTTCGGCAAAATCTGCCGAACCGAGTGTCCTGGCCCGCGTATGTGTGTAGCAACTTTGAGAGGGTTATTATATTTATTTTATTGATCTATTGATTGAGCTTTTTACCTAGTAAGCGATGCTATAGTCTGTTCCATTAGCGCTGAGAACCTTTGACAGTATTATGTTAGCCCTCGTCTTAGCGAAATGAAAACAAAAGTATCGTTTTCTATTCAATATGTATTGCTTTCGTGTCGATAACGCAGTTGCCACGTTTCTTGGTAGAGGATCAGGGGTCGCGAACATATTTTGACTAGAGTCGTACCGCATGGGCCAATTCCGACTCGTAGTAGGTACTCTAGCGTGAGCGTTCTCAGAGCTAATGAAACAACGATAGTAAGCATTTATGTATTTTAACTAAACAAAAACTAGGTAGGTATATATAAATGTGTAGGTATATTAATCGAATGTATATTATGTACAAACATTTTAAATAAAATGAAATATCTCAATGTAAAAATGGTTTTATTTCATAATATATTATACCTATGCTATGTACAATGTGGCCAGTTTTAAAGGCGCCTTTTGCTGTTTCTTTTTCACTGCATTTGAAAAGGATAACTATATTTTAAGTTTGTATTGAATTAACAATGCCGCATTTAAAATTAGTCACAATGTCTTCTTAAATAAATTTAATACATTTTGGTTTAGGTTACAGTGAAAATGAATCATATTTTTAAATGATTGAAATTTTCTAGCAAAAGGAGGCTTAATAAAATAATGTAAGTATTAATAGCTTCGAGCAAATATCTACAGAGCCACAGTCCCTAAGTCAAAGTAGTATAAAATGTCCGAGCGCCGACATAATACTTAAATATTTACATGAAATCATTCACAATGACCTGTTTTCTCAAATCTCGACATTATGTCACCTAAATAGTGTTTGTAACCGAACACTGGATCTCGCGGCGTTGTAGTTGGCTCGCAATCGCCTTTAGACTAACAAAAAAGCCTGCCCACTTGCCAGCCCCTACCAGCTTGGGCAGGGTTTTGGCTCGGACATATTTTTGCACGATAGTGACACTATAGATATTTGCTCGAAGATTATAGTCTATTTAAATAAATTCTATGTATAGTTAGAAAAGTGTCATTGTTAGAATTTGGAATGTCTGAAATATCTCTAAAAAATATCGAGATCTTAATTACACATTACAAGCCCTCATACACATTCAGATTTGGTTAGAGCCAACCGTCAAATCAAACCAGTTGATTGGCAAATTGAAATGGCAGTGAGCAGGGCACACTGCACAGAGGACTGATGAACGATGGGGTCGTAGTTCTCGACTGGTGACCAGGTACCAGCAAGCACAGCATAGGACGAATGACTTCATAAAGACTGCAAGTTGTCGCTGGATGCAAGCCGCTTCTAACCGGTCTTATTGGAGATCCAGAGGAGGCCTAGGCCTATGTCCAGCAGTGGACGTCCTATGGCTGATGGATGGATGGATTAAACTAAGCTCTTCCCAGAGGTACGACGAAAGCGAGCGAGTCCCCTGTAGCGCCCCAAGCAACTCTTTGTGTTTGATACACCGCCACCCAGGCGGCCAGGATACCCGCCCACGCGATAGCGCCGCCCGCGCTTATCACCACCACTGGAAAACAACAAAATACTTTTATGGTATTACCTATTACAAAATACAACATACAGAGACCTTCCTGGCCCTGAAGTCAGAGTTTTTAAGTCACCTGAAGGCCTCCAATATGACTTAACAGTAAACTAAACAACCAAGACCTACAATTTGACGTGTCATCCGAACCACGGTAGAACTCAGTTATAAATGCCACCTGCAAAGACTGACAGTACTGAATGTTGCTTAATTTTGGTGATCGCTGACAAACACCCAGTCAAACTATGCTATGAGCACTAGAAAGGATTCATACAGTGCGTCACATATTGCATAGATAGTAGTTCAAGTCTCTATAATAAGGGTTTTACTATGTACTTCGAGCAAATAACTACAGAGCCTAAGTGAAGTAGTAAAAAAATGTCCGAGCGCCGTCATACATACCAACTTAGATATTTACATTAAATAACTCACAATGACCCGTTTTCTCGAATCTCGACGTTATGTCACCTAATTAGTGCTTGTAACCGAGCACTTTGGCATGGCGCAGCATTGTAGTTGGCTTGCAAAAACAATAACAATTCGCGAAGAGCAGAGCGCGGCCAAGTTATGAAACTTCTGAGATGTCTGTCTATGTATGGATTCAACTTAAAAAATATGTTGACCAGAAGTAGTAGTCTGGATAATCGAGAATCCATATAACTGAGAGCCGGATAATCAAGATTCCACTGTATTTGCATATGCACTTGGAAAGAAATATGCAATTAACATCACAAAAATACAAGAATAATAAATAGTGATGTTAGGACAAAGCAATCAAATTGAGTTAATGAACATTTAAGGACTATGACAAGGTCATTTCAAACAGTTGTTGGGTCATTAAAATTAGAAAGAAATCACCCGAGCACTTTGAAAGCTTAAGTTCAAGCGAATAAAGCTAAAATGTATGACACAAAAGGCCCAATTTTAAACGCACCATCGCAATTATAATAGCAATGTAGAGTAGCCGTTTCGTTTTCACTCTAAGCATTTCATAGAGAGCACACTATTTTAAGCTGCTATTAAATTTACAATGGTGCCTTTCAAATTGGACCTAATGATATTCTAAAATTAGTGATTTTTATATGTATAGAGCCATTACTGCCACTTGTTTACTTAAGTTTACTCTATTGTTAACCACTTACATTTCTTAATTTGCTTCTGCTCCTCATATGGAGGCTTCTTGAAGGCCTCTTTGTAGAACCACACTGCATTAACAGCCCACACAAATGGCAGGAGTAAGCAGCCCACTGTAATAAAGTATAATATTAAGGAAATTCCTCTTGCAGCTTACACCATCGCAAACCAACACTGCACACCACATCCTCTATAACAGAGTGGTCTACAATTGGAACAGGATATAGCTAAGTCTAGCAAGGTCTATAACGATTTAAGAATAGAATGGACTGGACTTTGGATAAAGAAAAAAAATCCTTGACAGAAAAATACTAATTTTATTCGAGGCTGCTTGATATAGGCACATCAGTATACACTATATACTGCTCGCCTATAAACAAACAAATAAATAAATCGCGTCTTGATGATTCATCCATGGGAGAATTGGTAATTTCAAGATTAGCTACCAATACACACTAAAAAGTAAACTATCGGCACTGAACAAGCTGCCTGACAATAATACATAGGATAGAAAGGAAAGAACCTACAGAATTACAATAGAAAGTAGAAAAATTGTACAGCAAATATAGGCACTAGATTTCATGTTAAAAACTATGATAGCGAAGCAAGAAAAATAAATTATTAACGAAGAATAATTACCTTTAAAGTACCATTTGCAAAGTTCGAGTTTCTTGTCGTTCGGTAGCCTATTTAAATCCATTTTTTTTTAAAGTAAATTAATTAATTTTTATTATTTACTTGCACTCCTTCACCTTCGAATAAGAGACAGCTTGATCTCTACGACAGTGACATTGACATAGAAGATTGACATTTTTAGAGTTGGGATAGTGGTAGAAAAAATCGATTATCCAACAATGTTGTAATGAAATCGAATGAGTAGTTGTAGTTTAGAAATTGGTTTTAATTTACTCACTATTACTTAAGATCAAATATCTTTACATATAAATAATGTTATGATATTAAAATATACAATAAAAAGTTAATAAATTAAAGTAAATTTATGATAAATTAAGTTTCATATAAAATATCGTAAACTATCGATATTTTTAATAAAACTCTATCTAAAACTCTATTGTCACTATCATTCGTCGCCATCACTAATCGACATGCCCATAAAGTATGACATTGACAGGTACTGTCTGTACAAGGTCTGTACCATGAAGTTATAGGTAAAAATGGAGCCCACACTCCTAACACCTACTTGAAGCAAATACCTATTTATCGCCATCTCACTCGTCTGGGGTCCGATCTCTCTTTCGTGTGGTCTGCTAAGCACCATATAAAAATTAAAAACTGCCGATATGTGGGAAAATTTTATCAAATTATACTTAATTCACATATTAAACTTCAAGTGAAATAACAAACTGAGATAATATTGTATTGTTTTTTTTTTAGAAATATTGATTTGTGATTAAATCAGTTGAAACAGTATAATTTGCGAGCAACATATAACATACGAGTGTTAATTTTATCATGATAGAGCGAGTACAACAAATACTCATTTTTTGGGGATCTGGCATAATCCCCAAAGTGGTGACACTGTTACATACGTGTTTGGTGGTTCCTGTAGGGTAACCAAGTTTTTTTTTCTTTCGCAGACAGACAACATTTAGATATAGCACGATTAACTAGACGTGAGAGAACTAGATGTTTTACGTGATATAGATAGCGCAAACTGTATAGATATAATTTAATATATAAGCTGTTGTTATTCGTTGATAAATTAGACATTAGAACTTCCAATGTCTAATTTATTAAAGAATAACAACTGCAAGAGAGATACTTCAGAGATACTCTAGTGTTTTATTGATTCCTTATTGCCAGCCTGGCAAAATGATCATAAACTAGTTTTTACCCGCGGCTTATGCGTATGCGTGCGAAGGTATCATTATTATTTATAGCTTATGTGTTATTCCGATATATATGCTATATTATTGCAAAGTTTCATCCCAATCCGTTCAGTAGTTTTTGCGTGAAAGATCCATCCTCACAAACTTTTGCGTTTAGAATATTAGTAGGATAATACTAGAAACCGATAAAATATAATATTGAAATTACAAGGTACCAGAATCTGTACCTACTAGGAGGCTACCAAGTATTGGTTATATTTTACAAATATTGATTTTTATATTCTATTTCAGATTCCCAAAAGGGGTAACGAAGTTTTAGATTTTTTCCAATGTATATGAGTAATAGTCTACCTTGATGCCAAATATCAAGTTTCTAGGTCGTCTGGAAGTAGGTTAAGTTTTTAATCTATAAGTCAGTGAGTGAATCAGTCAATGAAACACCGGTTTTTAGTATTTTACTTTAGTAATTAACTAGAATATAAATAAAGAATTTCGTTTCCATGATGTTTTTTTTTTTTTTAACTAAGATTATATTAATTGTAACTAGCTGACCCGGCGAACTTCATTTCACGCAATATATCTTTGTAAATTATAGTCTCGTGTTAAGCTGGAAACATACTATCAGACGTGGCTTACGGACGCGACTGACAGCCGCCACTTAGCAATGTGCACAGTTTTAAAACATCCGGTGTTCCAGATCGCTCTCGGACGTACGAACGCTCAAGATCGTCCGAAGGTGACGTCCGCGACTTATGTCCGATAGTGTGCATGGCTCAGTGTACTTTCATAGTGTGTTATGAAAAAATGACTATATGTCTATATGACATAGCCTAGATACCTATCAGTCGCGTCCGTAAGCCGCGTCCGATAGTATGTTACGAGCTTTATTCTGATGTATAAGCATTACTGTTGCAAAGTTTCATCTCAAATTCTCAAACCATTCAGTAGTTTTTGCGTGAAAGAGTAACAAACATCCAATACAAACTTTTGTGTTAATAATATGAATTAGGATTAAGAGTACATAAAGCATATTTTAAAAAAATATTTCGTTTTTCTTGTACCTAGTATTTTTGCACAGTAAATTTGACCTGGGTTTTTGTAGAGTAATGTCACCCTATTGAAAAGAGAGATCGGACCCCAGACGAGTGAGATGGCGATAAATAGGTATTTGCTTCAAGTAGGTATTAGGAGTATGGGCTCCATTTTTATCTATAACTTCTTGGTCTGTACTATTAAGAAATTCAGGACTTCATAGGCGTGATTTTTCTGACACCTGTCTATTTTTATGATGTTTGATGTTTGTAAACCTTTTCCTCAGAGTAGCCAGATGCGTCCGTTTGTTGCCCGTGGTCCTACCAAGCACTCTGGTAGGACTACGGGGCCTACTAATATTGCCAAGACATATTTTCATATTTCGCTCTAAGCGATAAGGCTTGGTTGTCGCACTATTTTAATTATAATCATATTGTAATCTTTTATTGTTATAATTTTTGTCGATTGTGTGTGTAGTTTTGAATAATTGTGATTTAAAAAAAACTACCAGTTGCGATAGATCAGCGACAGTTTTACGACGCGACGACGTCTTGGTATAGGGCGTAGTGCGGGGACAAGAGGTGAGTGAAATTGATTGAATGAATTTTAAATATTCAAAATGCGATGTGTTAGTTCCTACCTATTGGATTATTTGGCTCTCGTTTACAATATCAGCAATCGCTTTCGCGGTTTGATCTATTTATGAAACATTATATTCAAAGTCACAACCTGCGGAAATAAGTAATTTTTGAAATATTATTCTCGGAAATAGCAAAATAACCTAATATTTTGTTAATTTCTGTATTAATTTTTTTTAATAAGTTATTTCATGACCTGGATACTGTGTCCTTTGGTCGGAATCTTAGTAAAAATCATAGTCTTAGTATGATATACCCACAGTAAAGTGGATGGTAACATTACTGCAAGTTTCAACGAGATTGCCGCTACGAAAGTCACATTTATCAATGTTGTATTGCCTACACAGGCACGCATGCACGTTCACTAGCACTTTACACTTAATAAACCATCATAATAAGGGTAACTATTTTCGGAAAAAATACAAAATCATCTGAAGAATGCCCATCACTAAATATTATCATAGTGTGCATCGAAGCATTGCGTAACTACCTACGCTATATTTTATAATTGTGTGCGTATTATATGATGGTGTGCGGAATTGTTTTAGTGTGCGTTTACACAAATAAGATTTTTATTTGCGCGTGTGCAATGCGTGTGTTCCCCGTCCCCCGTAAATATTGGCAGACAATTATGTTCGTGGATTTTATCATTAATATCTCCATTGGTACATATATGCTCGAAGCCACAAGCACATTTTTCTACTTAATTTTGGTGTCATTCGGGCACCCGGACAGCTGCGGGCAAGCTGCTAAAATCTAGCAGCTTGATCAAAGATCATTCCCGCGCCTTTCTAGGTGAGATATTTTATTACCTGCCATTTTCTCCAAGAACCATTTTTCTCCCAAAATTAGTAGAAAACCTCCAATTTCCAAAGTGTTTAATTCATGCGAGTAATTTAAAATTACATCTGGTAGCCCAGACCAGAAATGAAACAAAAATGGCGGAGCTGTGTTAAATGTCAGATGTAGAAAATGTACAAAAAGTAAATAAAAATGTTTTCGGCTCAAAAATACACGTTTTCATGCGTTATTTTATTAATTATTAACTCACAATTATGTAAGTACTATTATTAAAATTTCTACACGTGCTTTAAGCCAGGATTTTCTTATGGGTTAGCGTTGCGACATTTTGGGTATATTTATGGCTATTTTTCGGCCAAAAAGACCTTGATTTTGCATTTGCAGGCGAATATTAGCATTAGTTATCAGTTAATCCCAAGGTGCTTCATGAATTATGAGCTTATCGACAGTAATTCAAGGGGAAACCTTGGTTAAGTTTGATCTCAAATTCTACTTAGTTTTGCTGTTGGCTTAATAGTATTCCACGGTATATTTGAGGTCCTTTCACTCCGTCATTTCTCATAATGTTTATTTAGAGATGTGTTTAATTGTTATATAATTTAACTGCTCTATAGGTAGTGATTTTATTTATACTCACAACTACCATGGCTAGGCATGGAAAGTTATTAGTAGGTACTTTCTTTCACAATAATAATAGTTCTATGCTCGTTATTAAATTTGTTATGATGGATTAGATCTAGTACTTCTATTAATATATAAATAAAAAAAAAACAAAGAAATTAGAAATATAATGCACACAAAATGTTTGAAACTCTAATTCAAAATTAGTGTACCAAATCCTATTATTGTTTCGGGCTAGCTCTTATAAAAAACAGGCGACATAATAAATAATTCAGCAACAAAATCTACCTAAAAACAGTGGTTACATACAGGTCACATAATAAATAATTCAGCAACAAAATCTACCTTAAAACAGTGGTTACATACAGGCCACATAATAAATAATTCAGCAACAAAATCTACCTTAAAACAGTGGTTACATACAGGTCACATAATAAATAATTCAGCAACAAAATCTACCTTAAAACAGTGGTTACATACAGGCCACATAATAAATAATTCAGCAACAAAATCTACCTTAAAACAGTGGTTACATACAGGCCACATAATAAATAATTCAGCAACAAAATTTACCTTAAAACAGTGGTTACATACAGGCCACATAATAAATAATTCAGCAACAAAATCTACCTTAAAACAGTGGTTACATACAGGCCACATAATAAATAATTCAGCAACAAAATCTACCTTAAAACAGTGGTTACATACAGGCCACATAATAAATAATTCAGCAACAAAATCTACCTTAAAACAGTGGTTACATACAGGACACATAATAAATAATTCAGCAACAAAATCTACCTTAAAACAGTGGTTACATACAGGCCACATAATAAATAATTCAGCAACAAAATCTACCTTAAAACAGTGGTTACATACAGGCCACATAATAAATAATTCAGCAACAAAATCTACCTTAAAACAGTGGTTACATACAGGCCACATAATAAATAATTCAGCAACAAAATCTACCTTAAAACAGTGGTTACATTCAGGCCACATAATAAATAATTCAGCAACAAAATCTACCTAAAAACAGTGGTTACATACAGGCCACATAATAAATTATTCAGCAACAAAATCTACCTTAAAACAGTGGTTACATACAGGCCACATAATAAATAATTCAGCAACAAAATCTACCTTAAAACAGTGGTTACATTCAGGCCACATAATAGATAATTCAGCAACAAAATCTACCTAAAAACAGTGGTTACATACAGGCCACATAATAAATTATTCAGCAACAAAATCTACCTTAAAACAGTGGTTACATACAGGCCACATAATAAATAATTCAGCAACAAAATCTACCTAAAAACAGTGGTTACATACAGGCCACATAATAAATAATTCAGCAACAAAATCTACCTAAAGACAGTGGTTACATACAGGCCACATAATAAATTATTCAGCAACAAAATCTACCTTAAAACAGTGGTCACATACAGGCCACATAATAAATAATTCAGCAACAAAGTCTACCTTAAAACAGTGGTTACATACAGGCCACATAATAAATAATTCAGCAACAAAATCTACCTTAAAACAGTGGTTACATACAGGCCACATAATAAATAATTCAGCAACAAAATCTACCTAAAAACAGTGGTTACATACAGGCCACATAATAAATAATTCAGCAACAAAATCTACCTAAAAACAGTGGTTACATACAGGCCACATAATAAATTATTCAGCAACAAAATCTACCTTAAAACAGTGGTCACATACAGGCCACATAATAAATAATTCAGCAACAAAATCTACCTTAAAACAGTGGTTACATACAGGCCACATAATAAATAATTCAGCAACAAAATTTACCTTAAAACAGTGGTTACATATTTGATTTACACAGTTAAATCAACTTTTACTATTTATTTTTTAATTAACTTTTACGATTTACTAATAAAAGTAGTAATTGAATTTTATTTTAAGGTTCCAGCACTGCCCTTGTTATTTGCACATTTCAATTCATACAAAGGTTGTCTGGTGGAGATCACTGATAACACTGCCTTTCTTCTGTTTCTTTTCTTCCTTTTTGTGGTGAATATTTTTCAAAATAGCATCTTTTGTAATAAATACACAAAATAAACACTTATAAATTTGGACTTTATTGAATTTGATCCAAAAAAATAATTACATTTAGGATATTTAGAATGAATGCAAAATTTTCGAAATGTTACTTGGTTACAGTCTTACAGCAAATATGGTTCACTTTTTTATGGCTTTTTTACCTGTGGCTTTCCATAAGATCTTTAAATTTTTCTTGATAAAAAGTAACCTAAGACACCACTGCCGCTAAAAATCCAACTGATTCTTTGCTGAAAAAAAAGTGCAAAAACAGATTGAAATTTTTAAATTGATAATTGCTCAGAGTGATACGAGGGTCATTCAATAAATACTTAGCCTACAAAAAGTAAACGAAAATTTTGGAAAAGTGGCAATTTATTTTTCAACATAGTCTCCTTTTAGTTCGATACACTTAGCCCAGCGATGCTCCAACTTTTTTAACCCGTCTGAAAAATAGTTTTTGTCAAACTCTGCAAAATAGGCCTCCGTGGCGGCGATGACCTCCTCATTTGATCCATATCTATTTCCGGCAAGAGATTTTTTCAGATTAGGAAACAGAAAGAAGTCACAAGGGGCCAAATCTGGAGAATACGGTGGATGGGGCAGCGATTCGTAGCGTAATTCGACCAATTTGGCCATGGCAACGGCAGACGTGTGAACCGGTGCGTTGTCGTGGTGAAACAGCACTTTTTTCTTCGCCAGATGGGGTCGTTTTTTCTTTAATTCGGCGTCGAATCGGCCCAATAAATCGGTATAGTAAAGCCCTGTAATTGTTTTACCCTTCTCGAGGTAATCGATGTAGATCACACCTTGTGAATCCCAGAAAACGGTGGCCATAACTTTTCCGACCAATTTTACAGTTTTCGCCTTCTTTGGAGCACGTTCCCTGGTCTGGATCCATTGTTTTGATTGCTCCTTGGTCTCTGGTGTGTACCAGTGGATCCAGGTTTCATCGACGGTCACAAAACGACGCAAAAACTCCGCTGGATTCCGCTTAAACAACGCCAAACACGTCTCCGATGTGGTCTCACGGTTGCACTTGTTTTCCAGTGTGAGTAAACGCGGCACCCATCGCGCCGACAGCTTTCTCATGCCGAGTTCCTCGTGAAGAATATGATACACTGTTCCTTCTGAAATGCCTACAGTCTCAGCTAGCTCCCGAACCTTCAATCGGCGATCTGCCAATACGAGATCATGGATTTTTTTAATGTTTTCCTCCGTAGCAGCTGTTTTCGGTGCACCTGGACGTGGTTCATCAAAAACCGACGTACGGCCACGTGCAAACTCGTTAAACCAATTCTTGACGGTGGCCATCGATGGAGAAGAGTCACCGTACACAGCATCCAAGCGCTCTTTGATTTCGATGCGCGTTTTCCCTTCCTAAAATAGGAATCTAATCACCGAACGATATTGCTCTTTTTCCATTTTTGTAAAACCGATCGACACGTTCGCTTCCATAAGTTGTCAAATTAAAACAAATGAAGGGATTGGAATGAAAATTTGAAAAAAGAATTAAAAAAGAATGTGCTACACTGTGGTAAAACTCTTTTGATACTACAGCGCCCTCTGGCGATGAGGCTAGGTACTTATTGAATGCACCTCGTAGACTAAAAAACAAACCAACAAACACACTCTCGGATTCATAATACTATGATATGCTAAACCTGGATGGACCTTTGGATAAAGAGGGAGAAAATTGCCTTGACAGATCAATACCAATTATTTGACACTGTGATATAGGGACAGCAGCATATGTTGCTCATCTATAAATAAAACTAGTGATTCCCTGAACAGTAGACAACGCGACACATCTCATTAACTGAATCTTCATGAGTCACGCGGGTGGCTACGCGCGCGCTTCTTACATAGAGTTAATTATATTTAGACCAGTTGAATTATTTTTTTTTAAATTTTGTATGAATAAAAATAAAAACAAATGTTGAACGAAAGATGTTTGATGTATTTTGTTGGACATTCACAAGTATACAGAATTGTATCTATGTTGAGAAATAAATGAAATGTTTGTTTAGATGTACACAATATGAGCCTTCATATGGTGTACATCTATATTCTGTACATGTACTGGTTATCAATTAGCACCCTTAAGGATAGAGGGATGCTAATTGATTACCACTAATCCTGTGTACCAAGTGTCCAAGTCTCGTCGAGACTTGTTGATGAAAAATGCGACCTGTAGAAAAAAAAAAAAAAATCTGCGAAATCGCCGTGCTTAAAACAAAGACCTATTTGCTTTTGCTTTGATCAAAAAGTAAAAAAAAATCAAAATCGAAAAAAAGGATTCTAAAAATAAGTTTTGAAATATTCCAGGCGCATCAGAACTGGTCCTGGGCCAGTCCCTCGTGCTGTATAGTCCAGGAGAGCCGGAGTACTTGGATGTGCTGGTTCAAAGAGTCAATGATAACCTGACGCTGGTCTGCGAGCTGCGAGGGGATACCACTCACCGACACTTCGTGTGGAACTATGTGCCCAGCAACCAGACGCTCGCTAGCCCTGGAGTTACTGGAGACCGGTACATATCTGTAGAATTATAGATAAATAGCTAATTTTAGGCAAAAATGGTACAACTAATTTCAATCTTTGTACTAAATTGAAATAGTTCACTCGAATCTGTATATGCCTTTTTATTTTGCAAAAACTTATCAATCAATTTAATGGATTTCGTTAGGTACCTTTAAATAATGATCTACCAAACAAAAAAAATATCATCAAAATTGATTCAAATAGTTGACGTAATTAAACAACAACAGTTGAATAGAGAACTTACTCAAATAGTTAATTTTGTGATAAGCATTTCAAAAACTTGAAGCAAACGCAGAATCTTATCATTGATAACTCATAATTATCATTGATTTAGCAGTGCACCATCTCTCGACAATCATCAGAAGTTCTAATAAGTACTAGTTGAATGATTACCTGTCTAAAACGGGTATCACAGGTGGCCAACTATACGTTAGTGATAATGATAAGCACTTCAAAAATTTGGCACTTGTGTGGGAGGCGGGCTAGCTCAATTGGGAGAGCGTCGGGCTAGTGATGGGAAGGGGCAGGTTCATATCCTGCGTTCGCTTCAGATTTATGAAATGCTTATCACAAAGATAAAACCACTCTAAATAAAAAATTATATTTCATCCATAGAGAGCTTCATCCATTTGAAATCAGTTAAAAAAGTGCCTCTACTTCTACTGTCTTTGTTTCTTCTGATCTATTTCTTCCTTTTTACGATGTCAATAAAGTATTGTTGTAATAAATAATAATGCTGTGAGTCTACTTTGAATTTGTGTGAATAATCTTTTCTCTCCACAGGCCGTTCCAAATCACCCCACTGGGTCCGTTCTCCAGCAGCACCCTGCAGCGGTCGGGGCTGCAGCTGTCAGACTCAGGCCACTATATGTGCTCCATGCCACCATTCAGTGTCACCAAGTTTATAGCCGTGCAGACACGGGGTGAGCACCTACTTGGTTACCAAATATAATTTTTGGTCACCAAGTAAAATTTTTGGACACCACATGTAGTTTTTGAATACTTAGTGACAAAAATTAAGTAAATTTTTACAAGATGAGTACACAATGTACACAGCTCAAATTATATTTTGTGACCAAAAATTACACTTTCACCAAGTCAAATTATATTTACAAAATTTAATTTGAGCTGTGTACATTGTACTTATCTTGTACGAATTTACTTAATTTTTGTCACTAAGTATTCAAACCCGGATTACGTATAAACTTTCATTACTTTGGTCACCAATTATACATGTAGCCGTGCAGACGCGATGTGAATACAAACTGTTTTAATTTTGATAACTAAATGAACATACACAAAACAAAAAAAAAAAACAAAGGTTTGCACTCCGGGAGTGCCGGCAGAAATGAAAACTTTAACATATAAAATACCATCATTTTCATTCATGTGGTAAAAATACAATATCACACAACCACACTCGCTCAAGCGCCCCGCGCTGTCTAACGAATTTTCGATCAGGTACGTGTCCTGACGCAAGTTAAACATTTTTTACCCATCCCAAAAAGTGCATAACGCCGCTAGAAAAAAATTCACTTCAAAAACCACTCAGACGAACATAAAACCTCTTCCTTTTTGGTAGTCGTCTAAAAATATTAACAAATGTCACTTTTTACAGGCCCAGTACCGTGCGCTCGGGGTGCGTTTACGTGCGGCGCTCGCTGCGTCCTACCCGCTTACGTGTGCGACGGCCGAGACGACTGCGCTCGCGGAGAGGACGAAGCTACTCACATGTGTTCGCCGCGAGTCTGCGCGCGTATGTATAACCCCTGTCAAACTCTTGGCGGCTGTGAAGTTAGCTACATACTGCGCTACGCCGTTCGTGTGAAACTCGAACTCCGAGTTTTGATTGATCGAACTCTGACTGCCTCGGTGGCTCAGTGGTTAGTGACCCTAACTTCTGGATCAAAGAGGCGTGGGTTCGATCCCCACCCAGGGCAAATATTTATGTGATGAACATAAGTGTGTTTGAAAACTAAGTATATGTAGTATATTAGTCTGTGGCAGCCATATCACAAGCTTATGCTTAGTTTGGGGTCAGAGGCTGTGTGTAAAATGTCCCAAAATATTTATTTATTTAACTACGCAAAACCTGAGCCCTTAAGCTGGAAACATACCATCGGACGCGGCTTACGGACGCGACTGACAGCCGCGACTGATAGGTATCTAGATAATGAAAGTACACTGAGCCGTGCACACTATCGGACATCAGTCACAGACGTCACCTTGGGTTGACCTTGAGCGTTCGGACGTCCGCGAGCGATCTGGCGCGCAGGATGTTTTAAGACGTGCACACTGCTAAGTCGCGTCCGTCAGCCGCGTCCGATAGTATGTTTCCAGCTTCAGTCCTGCGTAGTTTACTTAAACTTTCGCGTTCGCATGTGGCTCCATACATTTTGGTTAGTTCTTCGTTTCCGCCAAGGGCACTGTACAAAATTTATTTTATTTATTTTTATTTATTCATACCCAAAACAAATCACAATCGTTGTAAAAGTTTAACTTAAATATATTTTATAATCTGGATCTGCCCCCCTTACCGCCTAAGCAATAGCAATCGTAATAGCAATCGTTTATGACTTCATTTTAGTCATTTGGTACCGCCTATGTGACGTTAGCCATCAATTGCTTTGCGCGGATTGCAAAAGCAATCGTTGAATGAACAACTTTGATGGCTAACGTCACATAGGCGATGCCAAATGACTAAAATGAAGTCATAAACGATTGCTATTACGATTGCTATTGCTTAGGCGGTCGGGGGGCTAGATTGTAATTCAAATACATGTGTATACAGTAAAAGTAAATGAATAAGAAGACATAGATGCTGTTGGTTTCTTAAGAAAAGGTTAACTGCAAATAAATTAAAAAAAGAAAAAACTAAATTTAAAGGAAGAATAACTAACAAATGTAGTGTAGGTACGTACTCAGCGTATCAGGAAGTGTGAGATCTCTTTGCAATCTACATATACAGGTGACACTTCGCCGTGATTCGCTAATTATTGCGCATGTGTGCACAATGCCTACACAAGTAGCGAAGTAGTGAGCACGGGCGAAGGGAGCGCGCGCGAGGCGTGAGGTTGGCGGGCAGGTGTGCCCGGGCGTCTCGTCTCTCTGGGGAGCCATACCTATATTTTGCCTTTTGCGCAGCGTTCTGCGTCTAACATCCCATCCGCCGACTTGTGTGGCGCTGATTATATCTGACGTGTTTTAAGTAACCAGGCACAATCCAAAGATTGCACTCGACCTGACGAGTTTGCTATAGAGGATATAATATTTCACTTGATTAATGTAAAATTAAAATTTCGAAGGAAATATATATCGATAGATATATCGATATCAAACATTTTATTGACAAATTCGATTTGAACCCACATACTCATGATTACCTACCACTAGACCATCCCGACTGTTTACTATTTCTTTCATCCATGACCAATTCTATTATTCGTGTCATCCCACAGGTCCGGACAAGTTGAACTGTTCGAGCGGCCGTTGTATCTCCGCCTCCGCCTGCTGCCGCGGCGCGACGCCATTATGCCAACAGCCGGCTTGCTGCGACGAGTACACCAGGCAGACTCCCGTCGATGGTGTGTACATACTCGTATGTTGGGCTTTGAGTTTGTAGGATACTGGGTTTTAAATCTACAAGATACTTAGTATCAATTCTACAGGACACTGTGTATTAAATCTTCAGGATACTTGGTTTTAAATCTTCAGAATACTTGGTTTTAAGTCTTCAGAATACTTGGTTTTAAATCTTCAGGTACTTAGTTTTAAATCTTCAGGATACTTGGTTTTAAATCATTAGGATACTTGGTTTTACATCTTCAGGATACTTGGTTTTAAATCTTCAGGATACTTGGTTTTAAATCTTCAGGATAATTGGTTTTAAATCTTCAGGATACTTGGTTTTAAATCTTCAGGATACTCGGTTTTAAATCTTCAGGATACTTGGTTTTAAATCTTCAGGATACTTGGTTTTAAATCTTCCGGATACTTGGTTTTAAATCTTCAGGATAAATGGTTTCAACTTTTAAGGATACTTGTTTGTATATTATTTCTGTGTGTAATTTGATGTTTGTTTCAGGCGGTGGTTTGATAGAAGCGGAATTCCCCCCTTTATTCGAAGACCGTCGCGCGCCCGATGACTATGGATTTATCCAGTCTACCATCTATACTGTCACTGGTAAGTTTATAATCATTCTTAACCGACTTAAAAACAGGACTTTCAAGGCTAGATGACTTAAAAAAACAACGGGTTGCACGCCGGGAGCGCCGGCAGCAGTGGAACACCACTTGAACGCCAAGGTCACGGACACTTAATAGCCCACCCGCTCTAAAATATATGTATAAAAGGCCCAATTATGAAGGCCCCATCGTAATTAGAGAATTTCTGTTTCTTTTTCACTTTAGGCATTCGATAGAGAGAACAATTTTTAGTTTACGATTGCGCGTTAATAATTGGGCCTATTATAATAAATAAATCACGTTGTTACACGATGTTGAACGAAACCCGCAAGCGCCGTGAATTTCATGTTGAATTTTACGTTCTGGCTGCGAGAAAACTGCTGTAGAAGCGGCCTAGCGCTGCATGTTTTCATATTTTGGTTATAGAATAAATTTTTCGCACGGATCACTGTATCATCGATGTAGTAATTTTCACATTATTGTAGATTTTTCAAAAACGCCTCGGCCGATTTCGATAAAATTTCGCTTCGGCCGTTTAGGAAACCGGGGTTAGGAAACTGGTTTCCTAAATGGCTTTTTTATACTTTCAGGAAACTGGTTCTTGAATGGGACCTCTAAAGTATGATCTACCAAACAAAATAAGAACCATTAAAATCGGTTCATAATTGGCGGAATAATCGCGTAATATACATATAAAATGAAACATACAGCCAAGAAAACCCCAAATAGGGAACCTCCTTATTATTTTGAAGTATGTAAAGTAAGTTCGTATAGGCCGGGTGGCTAGCCCTGGTGTCAGAGTTTTTAGATCGCCTGAAGGCCTCTGACATGGCTAAACGGTTAAAACAACCGGGACCTACAATTTAACGTGTTATTCGGGCCACGGTAGCGTTCACTTGGAAAATCCTACCCGCTGGAACGTTGCTTTATTTCGGTTGAAGTCGGTTATAAATAAAAACATATTTCTGTAAAGTACTGTTTCCAACTTAAGGGTTAGCGTAAACTTTGTTTGGTTCTGTGTTTTCTAATTAAATAATTTTGTCTACAGCTTGCGCGCTAATATTCATGATAGCGGTGGTACTACTGGTGTCAGCGATATGCAAGATGCAGATGAAGCGGGCGGCATTAAGGGGATACACACACGCGGACCGGGCCGCTAGGCATCACTATAGCGTGCAGTATCATCAGGTAAATAAAGAGAGATTTCTATATATAAAGAGATTTTTTTTTCTCGTAAAAAAACAAGAGGACTAATTAATTAAGCCTAAGAGGGACCTAGGACTACAGGGTTATTCTTAATCAATTAGCATTCTGTTAGGGGCATATTCTGTACATCAAAATTAACAACTTCTGTCCTGCGACTTTTGTCACAACTAAAAAAAAATGTCTGCTGTTCTATACATTTTGTCGCGGAAGAACGATATTTTTCTATGGAACACCTAATTTTTTTTTAGTTTTGACAAAAGTCGCAGAACTAAAGTTGTTAGTTTTGATGTTCAGAATTAGCCCCTAAAAGGATGCTAATTGACTAGAAATAACCCTGTATATTGCCACGAAATATGCTACTATAATATTATATTAATCATTATAGTGTGCAAAAATTATCAGGTACCTAAATGCTACTAATAAAATCACTAGCGTATAATATCATCATGAATTATATTATAAATTGTCTATATAGTACCAATATTCATCATTGATAATCTAATATGAATCCACCAACCCGCACTGGGCCAGCGTGGTGGATATGGCCCAATCACCCTTCGTGGGTAGGCCTACGTCCTGCAGTGGACTATATTAAAAGGCTAGTACAGTACCAAAAATGACTAACACTAAAAGGCTGATACAGGTAACACTGGGATGGCACAACTAATTGTGCATAAACAAACGGTTCTGGATAACCCTGTATACGTGTCAAATAAGGTACCAATGTTCAACAATGGAAATGTATATTTTTAGAATTTTGTATTGTTTTTGATATGAAAAAAAAATTGTTAATAGGCGCACAGTTTCCCTCCTTGCTACGAAGCGTCTCGTCTGTTAGAGCAGGACGGCATCACTGTATCGCCGTCTCGCTCGCCCACGCATTTACCCACAGAGTCCGATATACAGGTATTTACTTAATATTTAACTCAATTAGGTATATTAATCATGTAGTCAGTAATTTATTTATGTCACAAATAAAAAAAATAAAAAAACTAGCGTTAGTATTCATCATAATTATACGTTTTACGTTGAGATTGTACGACATACAATGAGTCATTTTCGAGCAGTTGGTTTGAAAATACATTTATTTATACTTGTGAATGTCTGAGTAAAATATATTAAAGATTACAATTGAAATAAACTTAATAAAAAATAAAAATAAATTTAAAATTACATTGCAATAGAAAAAAAAATTGCCAGGTTACAATATCTAAAGTTTCAAATTATTATTGATTTATTTATCATTTCGCAGCATGTGCCCGCCCCAGAACCTGCGGTAGTGGCGCCGCCGCGCGGTTTGGCGCGACTTTCCGCTATTTTCTCGTCTAGATACCGACAGGTTAGTCGACATTATAGAATAAATAAGAACCAGATTGCATGTAAGCATTGCATTCATGTAAGCCGTGATGATTTAGTGGTAATGATACCCGCCTTATAATCGTGAGGTCGTGAGTTCTAATCCCGGTCTCGTACCATTAAGTTCTACGAAATTTCACACCACTGCCTGGACCAGCTTGGTAGATATGGGCCAATCACCGTTCATGGGTAGGCCCACGTTCTGAAGTGTATTACATATTAAAAAAGCTGGAATATGTCAAATTGCATGCATTGTAATTCATTGTATTATAATAACCCGCACAATGAACTAATTTGCGAGAGCGGCCATCTTGGATTTACGTTAGCATTGAATATAATAATTGGTCGGAACTATCATGATAATCAAATAATGATCTTACCATCTTGGATTTACATTAGCACTGAATTTAATTATTGCCACTATGATAATCAAATAATGATCTTACCATCTTGGACTTACGTTAGCACTGGATATAATAATTGCCACTTTGATAATCAAATAGTGATCTTACCATCTTGGACTTACGTTAGCACTGGATATAATAATTGCCACTTTGATAATCAAATAATGATCTTACCATCTTGGACTTACGTTAGCACTGGATATAATAATTGCCACTTTGATAATCAAATAGTGATCTTACCATCTTGGACTTACGTTAGCACTGGATATAATAATTGCCACTTTGATAATCAAATAATGATCTTACCATCTTGGACTTACGTTAGCACTGGATATAATAATTGCCACTTTGATAATCAAATAGTGATCTTACCATCTTGGACTTACGTTAGCACTGGATATAATAATTGCGATTATGATAATCAAATAATGATCTTACCATCTTGGATTTACGTTAGCACTGAATATAATATTTGCCACTTTGATAATCAAATAGTGATCTTACCATCTTGGATTTACGTTAGCACTGAATATAATAATTGCGATTATGATAATCAAATAATGATCTTACCATCTTGGATTTACGTTAGCACTGAATATAATAATTGCCACTTTGATAATCAAATAATGATCTTACCATCTTGGATTTACGTTAGCACTGAATATAATAATTGCCACTTTGATAATCAAATAATGATCTTACCATCTTGGATTTACGTTAGCACTGAATATAATAATTGCGATTATGATAATCAAATAATGATCTTACCATCTTGGATTTACGTTAGCACTGAATATAATAATTGCCACTTTGATAATCAAATAATGATCTTACCATCTTGGATTTACGTTAGCACTGAATATAATAATTGCCACTTTGATAATCAAATAATGATCTTACCATCTTGGATTTACGTTAGCACTGAATATAATAATTGCGATTATGATAATCAAATAATGATCTTACCATCTTGGACTTACGTTAGCACTGAATATAATAATTGCCACTTTGATAATCAAATAATGATCTTACCATCTTGGATTTACGTTAGCACTGAATATAATAATTGCCACTTTGATAATCAAATAATGATCTTACCATCTTGGATTTACGTTAGCACTGAATATAATAATTGCCACTATAATAATAATAATCAAATAATGACCTTGTCATCTTGGACTTACGTTAGCTCTGAATATAATAAACTGCCACTATAATAATAAGGATTTACATTAGCACTGAATATTATAATTGCCATTATGATAATCAAATAATGTTCTTGCCATCTTGGATTTACGTTAGCACTGAATAGAATAAATGCCTCTATAATAATCAAATAATGATCTTGTTATCTTGGACTTATGTTAGCTCTGAATAAAATAAACGCTGCCACTATAGTAATAATGATCTTGCCAGCTTGGATTTCCGTTAGCACTGAATATAACAAACTCTGCCACTATAATAATCAAATAATTACGTCTTTATTCCAGGTGCCAACCCATCCGGACGTGGAAATGACGTCAGTACCGCCCTCTTCCCTTCCTTCTTCCCCCTCACACTCCCACTCCCCCCCACTGCCCCTAGATTACCGTTCCCCCACTTTTTGCGATCTCAACACGGAGCTGATATTTACTCCCGAAGAAATGGGGAGAGAGTTGAATTATATGGCAACACCGGTCGAGTTCTTCAGGAGACGGACTATGAGGAGGAACACGTTGGAGAGGGTTATGGACCAGTTGGATAGGCAGAGGCTGACGCTGCAGCTAGGTCAGTATAAATCAATAATTTATTCGAGTAAAAGAAAAAAAACCGGACAAGTGCGAGTCAGGCTCGCACACCGAGAGTTCCGTACAAATCCAGAAAATTTCACAAAATTGGGAAGTAAGTTGTTAAAATCTGTATAGTATATCATCGACAAAAAAGTTGTTTTCGTACATTAAAAATTACACATTTTTAAAATTATTAAAAGTCTGTTTTAGCATGTGCTAATGACGCATGTGCTCTTTTATATACCTTACATGATACGATTTACTCACTTTTTTGAACTTTTTCGAATTTTGAACCCATATTTTGTGAATCTAGGCCCTATTTTTTTGCGATTTAAATAAAAATGTACAGTTTTCAGATTTATTCCTATATGTGTACTCTGAGACAATGCTTCTCGCCAAATGTCATAGTTCTATGTCAACGGGAAGTACCCTGTAGGTTTTGATTTTTGTGAGTGTCGAAATATGCGGTTTTTTCCGACATAAACGGCTCTAACTTTTGTATACGGTAACTGAGAAGTTTTTCTTTAACACAACAGCAAGAGACCATAGATATACGTATATAGTTTAAATTGCAACTCGATATCTTTACGTGTTCCCGAGATAAAGAGTCTTGACATACACACAGACGAACAGACGGACAACAAAGTGATCCTATAAGGGTTCCGTTTTTTCCTTTTGAACCCTAAAAAGAATAAAATGTTTCGTGAAACAGAATAAAAATGTTCGAAAACATAGAGACAAAAGTCGGATGAAGTTGTTCGAGAAAACGAGTGAAATTATTGAGGAATAATGCGCGCCACACAAGTCGGCGGATGAGAAGTTAGCCGCAGATGACACTTTGCCGTGATTCGGTAATCATTGCGCATGTGTGCACAATGCCGACGCCGCGTGGTGTAGTGTTGAGCACGGGTGTAGGGAGCGCGCGGGAGGCGCATACGTATTTTTTCCCTTTTGCGCAGCGTTCTGCGCATCACTTCCCATCCGCCGACTTGTGTGGCGCGACCTATAGTAGAAAGTTTCTACTGTCGAACCTATCCCGAAATGGCTAAAAAAGTGAATTTGCTACTGAGCAACGACACCGTGAAGTTAGATTCAGTGCATATTTATAATGACGTTGTCAACAGGTCGCTTCCAGCTGTCCATCCCACGACTAGGCCGCACGGAACCACGGCCTGATACGCCGGTGGCTGAGCCCAGAGCGACCATACACTCGCTACGGATAGATGCCCGGTACGGATTTATGTTTTGTAATAAAAAACCATCAATAATCCACCAATCCGCGCTGGACCAGCGTGGTGGATATGGCCCAATCAGCCTTCATACTCATACTTATTTATTTGACTGCCTCGGTGGCTCAGTGGTTAGTGACCCTAACTTCTGGATCAAAGAGGCGTGGGTTCGATCCCCACCCAGGGCAAATATTTATGTGATGAACATAAGTATTTGCTCTGTGTCTGGGTGTTATTTAGTTTCTATCTATGTAAGTATGGATTTAAAAATACGTATATGTAGTATATCAGTCTCTGGCAGCCATATCACAAGCTTTGCTTTGTTTGGGGTCAGAGGCCGTGTGTAAGATGTCCCAAAATATTTATTATTATTTAATAATAAAATTGGTAATAATAAAATCGTTCCGCCTGAGCTGAGCAAACAAGCGAGAGGGCGCAACAAGCGCTAGAGAGGCAAGATCGGCCTAAACGTTGGCTTGTTCCAGTTTTTGATTCAGCAATGTTTTCTTAAGGTGGAACAAGTTAGTCGTCACTCCATACAAACGTCCATGGTACAATACACGATTTTTTAATGTTGAATATCTAAATCTAAGATTTAAATCAATTAATTGTGACATAATCTATGATTATTGCTAAAAATAACTGTAATCAAAACTATGCATTCAACTAAAATAAGCCTCAAAACATTTGAATTTTAACACTGATTTTAAGGAAACTTTAGGCTTAAATAAATCGCACAATAACTAGACTGAGTGCATAGTAATTGAGCAATAATCTTAGCATATATATTCTCAAGTTTAAATAACTTTAATTTGAACTAATTCATCTAGGAACTAATTCATCTAGCAGTTTTTACAGGATTCACTATGAGCAAAAGCCTTTACGCGCATTTTTACGCGGCCGTGTTTAGGTAAAAATTATAGTTCTATTTCACCCGACTGTGTACCCCGCGCGGGGAGCGGGACGGAACGTGTAGCGCGTGCTCCCAGCGCGGCCCCCGTACGCTACGCGGCTTCGGCCGAGTCCGGCCGCCATTCTCCACTAGTCCGTGCCCGTGGTGAGTTGGTGTCGTTGAACTCTGTGTTATCACGCAGAGTTCAACGACACCAACTCACCAGACCATATAATATCTTATATGATAAGGACGCATTATTCGACGATCGGACGATCATTGTTTTCAACTTCGGAAGTATTGACGTAGGTATATTCTTTGGACTTCTTGCCGGTTATTTGATTATCCTACAAATTGAACTATGGGTAGGTGGTGATTATTATTAGTAGTAGGTATTAACAATTGTACTGGGTAATTCTGGATTAACGTAGGTAGAGCGCGTTTGTTTACGCTCGCAGTGCATTATAAACGGACCGGGCTCATTTTGTCTTCTAGAAGGTACTTATCCGTTCCCCGTACGCGTTCTGGTGTTCGACTTCGCTTTTCATCCCGCTTGCTCTCGTAGCGTAAGTAACTGGCGCGAGCAGGATAAAAAGCGAAGCCAAACGTCTGAACTGTTTCATTATTCTGAGGTCAGAACGTTAGGTTAGATACACTTACGTTAGGTATATTTGTCAGAACATTTCATACAACTCTAATAATATTACGAAAAATATGTAGGTACCTACTTACCTACAGTATGATTTTGTTCAATTGAAAGGTGGTGGTTAAGATCATCATTAGGAACAACTTTTACTATGGGGCGTACCTAATTCGAGAAAACAAACACGTTTTTCTATATGTCGTAGTAAAATTTGATAAACCTTTTTTTGCAAAAATCCTAGGAAAGGAGATCTTTCACAGTCCATACATTTTTGGGCTAATTCCGAAAATGCCGGCCAAAGTATTTCATTATAGAATAATAGTAGTGCATATTAATTTGAGCATATTATACTATGGTACCAATCCTCTAGGACCACTCCCTGAGTAGTTATCGAATTTTGAAATTATTTATTTTTCATATTTTTTTCTCTCATTAGAGCTTTTTAATAATTAATTAGGATATTCTATTAGTATATATAATTATGTACATTTTAATGAGTAATTTTACTTTGTTTGGTATAATTACACAGAAAAACACGGAGATAAACCACTTTTAAGTTCAAGCTGTCATCCAAAATGTAGATCTGGTTTAGATATCTTAATTTTGTAAAGACAGTAATGATCTAAAATCGGCAGATACGAAGATAAACCACTATTAAGTTCGACAGCTGTCATCCAAAATATAGATCTGGTTCAGCTATCTCACTTTCGTGAAGATATCATTGATCAAAAGTCGACAGTTACGGAGATAAACTACTTTTAAGTTCGACAGCTGTCATACAAAATGTAAATCTGATTGAGCTATTTCACTTTTGTGAAGATAGCATTGATCAAAAGTTGACAGTTACGGAGATAAACTACTTTTAAGTTCGACAGCTGTCATACAAAATGTAGATCTGATTGTGCTATCTCACTTTCGTGAAGATAGCATTAATCAAAAGTTGACAGTTGCGGAGATAAACTACTTTTAAGTTCGACAGCTGTCATACAAAATGTAGATCTGGTTGAGCTATCTCACTTTGGTAAAGACAGTAATGTTCGGCCGATTCGGAGCAGCACCAACTGCGCAAATATGCTAACCTCGGCAGTGGTTACATATTTCAGCCGTTTGAAATTGAGACATTGTGCCCGTGGTGGCCGGTCTTATTTTTAAAAGTCTTTCTGAGCGTCTGGTGTACCCGACGTGTGTGTGTGGTGTTTATTTGGCTAACGTATATGCATTGCCAATCAGCGTGGCAATGCTGCCAGCATGCTGGGCACGCTGCTAACTGGCAGTGGGCTTGAGTATTTGGACTATCTTTAGACCTTCAAGGGTCTGTGGATGATCCAATTGATTGTTATGTAGTAGTAGTTTATAACGTTTTACATTATAAGTCTTGTACTTAGTGGTAGTTAATAAAGGCACTTGCTCTATAAAAAAAAGTCAAGTACCCTTGCACCTTGCCACTGTCCAAACCTAACCTGACCTACCTACCTAAAGTATTATGATACCTTATACTTATAAATGCTTCTATTGATTAAGATACGAGTAAGGTTAGAGTGTACGGGTTCCCGCCTTGTCGTGGCGGGGGAACTTAGTAGCCGAGGCTTATGGGCGGCGCGGGAATCCCAGAGCCGCTTCTCTGGGTTTCTTCTGAGACAGCTGAGAAGGCGGCGCTCGAGGTCTCCCGATTTTTTTGGGTTTTTTCTCCCTTGGCAGCTTAGAAGTTCGCACTCGTGGTTTGGCCGCTTTTCTGGGCTTTTTAACTATGGCAGCTGAGAGGCTGGCCGGTAAGTTGCGTGCCTCATGAGGAGTGCCGCAACTGAGGCTAACTGAGACTTTTATCACTGTCCAATCCTAACCAAACCAACAGAAATGTATGTTCGTGTCAAGGTCACAGTTCACAGTCAAGGTTAATAACCTTAGAGTCAAGATACTTATACTCATGCCATACTACTCCTAAAAATCAAGTCGATTCGTTTCTTCGTACATTAGTATGGATTCTGTACCATAAAGGTAGAATAAAGAAACATGTTTAACCTCTAATGGTGGTATATTTAAAAATATTTTTAATGTCAGACAAAATGACGGCCCAGTAGGTATTAAACGTCATTGTAATATGTAGCATGGCATAGGGAAAAACCATTTAGTCCAATTTTAATGTCAGTTGTCACTGTCAATCCATACTATATTCCCTTTTCGAGGAGCTGTAATGGTCAAAAGACAATTTGTCCCTTTGCTATGCTAAGCGTGACATTTATAAAAGTCTGCAGTCAATATATGTCACTTTTCATCTTATTACCTTTCGTCAATCCATATTAGGCCCAATTATGAACGCGCCATTGTAAAATTAATAGGAATGTAAAATGTGTTCTAGCTATCGAATCCCTAAAGAGAAACAGAAACAGAAATATTCTAATTAGCTGTTATAATTACGACGGTGCCTTGAAAATTGGGCCTATTAGCGTCGTTGAGATAAGTGACAGTTTCGCTAACGATTTATTAAGGGAAAAATGATATGAACAAGAGAAGATGAATAACTATCAAAAAATATAAAAAGGAACGGGATATAAAGTATCCTATGTCCTTCTCCTGGTTCTAAGCTACCTCCCCACCAATTTACAGCCGAGTCGGTTCAGCCATTCTTGAGTTATAAATGGTGTAACTAACACGACTTTCTTCTAATAAAATACTTGATTTTAATACTCGATAATTACCCAGGGATCCTAGAGAGTAGGTTTACAAGTACTAGCAAAATATCATAAAAAAATAACAACTCAATTAAAATTACAAAAACGATATTCAAAACTCGATAACTACCCAGGGAGTGATCGATGAGAGTTAGTCCCATAGTATAAAATGCTCAGAATAATATGCACTAACACTATGTCCTCATTAGTTATAATTTGGCCGGCACTTTTAGATTTAGCCCAAAAATGTATGGAACGTGAATGATGTCCTTTATTGGAGAAGCGAAGGTATCTGGATTGTCAAAATTTTTATTCATCTGTCCGGTTGTTAGTTTTTAGTCATCAGCGACATTTTTAGTAGGCATTTATCAACCGACTGATAATATTTAGCAAAATAATAATAGTCAAAATCCCAACAAGTATGTAAGTAGGTATTAACCTTTTTTTTAGTACGTAACATTTTAAGAACGTATTTTACTCCTCACGAATTTTTGCTATGGGACCAACTGCGAAAACGCGAAAAATGATGAGCCGATCCGTACAATTTGTCGAGAATTAATTAACTTTTTGTATAGAACAGCTATTTTTTTTTTTTCGATATTTCGCAGTTGGTCCCATAGTAAAAGTTTTTCGTAATGATGAGTAAATGCATCCTTATAATGTCAGATATTAAAAAAAATAAGAATGTAGGTATTTCGATCAAGATCGAGCTGAGCATTTTGCTGCGAAATTGAACCGTACTGCTTTTGTTATTGAGAACATTTATGAATGTGCAATTTGGAGAACTGACTAAGTACCTATACTCGAAACTACTACAAAATGTGCTCGCGAAGTCTCTACTATTTGGATAACTACTTGACGTATTGTATTATTATATTGTATAATTGTATTAGATTAGATTCAATTCAATAAACATGCGACGTGACAACTCTACAAGGCAGGTATTCACGCAGCTTGGATTTACGATTACTCATTCAATATTATAGTGTCCGCGTTGAATGAAATGGCAGACGTGGCACGCCCACGTCTGCCATTTCACGTGTCGAAATACGCATATTGTGATATTTCATTGTGTGCGCACACGCTACCTCTACTGCTCATCACCGAGTCTGTCTCTTTCTCGAGCTAGACAGTTGAGATAGCATTCATTTTAGCCACGCCCATAGAGGAGTTCGTGCCGTCAAATTGTAGGACCTTAAGACGTTTCGCTTAAAATTATCGTCCGCAAACCGACGTTACAGACAACCAATATTTTTTCTGTCATTTTTCTTCGACAAATAGGTGTAGATGTTATAATTGTTATTATTATTTCCAGGGACACGTATACGCTAAACGGTCGCACTATCCGGTTGCTGGGCGCAGATATCCAGCATTCTGTCGGCAATCCGCCGTCTTATACGGAAGCTGTCAGGTGAGTTACGTAACATAATGTATAGGCCGAATACCAAGCTAGTCCTAGTGCGGGGATTTTACCTCAGGAAAAATAGAAAAACCGGTTCATTAGATGGGCCATAAAACGTAAACGGTAAGTTACACAAAAAAGTTTACTGGAAACAAAAGATGAAGATGAAATGTGTAATAATTATGATGAAAAATTATTACCATGACTTTTGCCCTAAAGTACATAGTTTCAGAGATATTGCCCAAAAACGTTTTTTCAAGATAGCACTTGAAGCTCCACCTGGGTTTGACTTTCTATTTATTCTTTTTTCTATGGACGTATTGTTGGTGACCTCACGATGTTTTCCTTCATAAATTCATACGTGTGTAGTGCCAGAGCCAGTGGTGTAAAATTCCGTACATAAATTCATACGTACGGAACCGGGACTTGAACCCACGACCACACGATGGCAAGGCGGGTATCATTACTACACTAAACCGTCACGGCTTCCACTAAAATACCACGGCCAGATCAGATCATAAAATGTACTGTACTATACTGTTACCAGCCTTTTTTAATAGTCCACTGCAGGACGTAGGCCTACCCACTAAGGGTGAATGGGCCATATCCACCACGCTGGCCCAGTGCGGGTTGGTGGATTCACATCCGCCATCGAATTCCTTCTACGGACGTAAGCAGGTTGCCTCACGATGTTTTCCTTCACCGAAAAGCCAGTGGTGTGGAATTCCGTACATAAGTTCCACAGAAACTCATTGGTACGGGACCGGGGTTCGAACCCACGACCTCACGAATGATAGGCGAGTGTTACTACCATTAGACCACCACGGTTTTTTTATATTTGTTTTTCACGGTTGTCATAAAATGTAATTTAATATTATTTTTCAGATACAAACTGTACGGCCCGCCGCCAGAGTACCTCAGCCGCGAGGGCTTAAACCAACCCACCCCAGACGTGGACCAAGAAGCAGCGAGCAACATCGAAATGCCGCCGAGGTACGACGACCTCGGCAGTAACGACGTTAACGGAAACAATGGCGGCGTTTCCGGAAACATTGGCGGCGTTTCCGGAAACATTAGCAGTGTTTCCGGAAATATTGGGAGCGTTTCAGGAAACATTGGAAGCGTTTCCGGAAACATTGGCAGCGTTTCCGGAAACATTTGCAGCATTTTGGAAAATAATGGCAGCGTTTCAGGAATCAGAGCAGCTAGTGAAGTGAGGGCGAACATTGAAAGTGTTAATGCAAATACGAGTGGTTTACAAGAAATCCCTGGCGGAGTTAATGGAAATAATGACAGCGTTAATGGAAACAGTGGCAGCGTTATAGGAAACAACGGCGCTTATGGAAACAGTGATGCTGTTAATGGGAACGGAAATATAATGTCTGATACGGCCGGTGCTGTTTTACAAAATGGCAATAATAATAGAAATGATAGCGTGCCGGTTCACAATGCGTCGTTGCACAATTTAGAAACGTCAAATTTGAATATGGAAACGTCAAATTCGAATTTAGAAACGCTAAGCTCTATCATAGACAATCTGCCGGCGATCGATAGTGATGTGAACGCTAACGATTCAGAAACCGGTGTTAATAACGATCATGTGATACGCGATAACGTAGCCGTTGTCCGTTAACAGCTATTTAGTGATATTGCAGTGAATGTTTCTAATAAGCATGGTGACTGGGTAAAAAAATCATAACTATAATTAGTCTGTGAGTTAGATTAACAAATCAAATATTGAACATGTAGTTTCTTTTGTCAATTAAACAACAAAAGTCAAAGATAAATCTTGTCAAAGTTTAGAAGTGGGGGTCGTGACGTCACTTCTATGTCTATAGTATAGACTTTAGAGATCATTATGACAAGCTATATCATCATCAATTTTTGTTTAATTCACAAAAGAAAAAATATGATATGATAATCTGTCTGACAGATTGATTATATTTTTTTTTATCATCATGCCTATTTTCACTCGTGTTATATACAATAACGCTATAAGCGACTTAATGAAAAAGTGATTTTGCGCACGTTTTTTAAACATTCGTTGTTACGTTAGCGATAATACGCGTTATAAGTAGGCCAACTCGCAATTTGGTAACGGTATCATAACGGTTTTCAAGTTTTTGTTGATCCTATTTCTTTTTTTTTTCTATAGATCTTTCCTTAACTTTTTTCGGGGTATAATAAACCCAATTTTAGAGGCGCCATCGTAAATTTAATACTGTACTGTACTGTACCAGCCTTTTTAATAGTCCACTGCAGGACGTAGGCCTACCCACGAAGGGTGATTGGGCCATATCCACCACGCTGGCCCAGTGCGGGTTGGTGGATTCACATACGCCATCGAATTTCTTCTACGGACGTATGGAGGTTGCCTCACGATGTTTTCCTTCACCGAAAAGCCAGTGGTGTGAAATTCCGTACATAAATTCCATAGAACTCATTGGTACGGGACCGGGGATTTGAACCCACGACCTCACGTTGTAAGGCGGGTGTCACTACCTCTAGCCCACCACGGCTAGAGAATCTCTCTCTATCGAATGCCTAAAGTGAAAAAGGAATAGAAATAGTCTAGTTAGCTATTATAGTTACGATGGCGCCTCTGAAATTGGGATTAATGTTGTTGCAAATTCACAAGTTTCAATGCACAAAAATAGCGTTATAATAGCGCTACTGTTAAAATAGCATTAACTTTATAATAACGTTATCGTTATAATAACGTTATTGTTATAATAGCGTCACCGTTAGAATAACGTTACCATTTATAATAACGTTGTCGATATAACAACGGTATCGCAATAATAGTGCTATCGTTATAACAGCGCTACCGTTATAACAATGTTATCATTTACTTTATAATAGCTTTATCGTTACAATAACGTTATTGTTATAATAATCTCACCGTTAGAATAACGTTACCATAACAGTGACGTTGTCGATATAACAGCGGTATCGCTATAATAGTGCTGTCGAACAGCGCAACCGTTAAAACAATGTTATCATTAACTTTATAATAGCGTTATCGCTACAAAAACATTATTGTTTTAATAGCGTCACCGTTATTATAACGTTACTATTATAATAACGTTGTCGATAAAACAGCGGTATCACTATAATAGTGATATCGTTATATATAACAACGCTACCGTTAAAACAATGTTATCATTAACTTTATAATAGCGTTATCGTTACAATAACTTTATTGTTATAATAGCGTCAGCGTCACTATAACGTTACCATTATCATAACGTTGTCGATATAACAGCGGTATCGCTATAACAACGTTATCGTTGTAACAGTGGTAGCTATATCGTTATAATAGCGTTATTGTTATAATAGCATGCGATGTTTCGTTATCAGATCTCGTTATATAAGCCACTTTGCACTAAGCCTTGCCTATATCACTGTACAGATGTGAAAATAAATAAAATAGTATTTAGGTGTGAATGCGGGTATTTTTATAGAAGAAATATACAATTATTGTGCATTTTGTATTGAATATATTTGTTTTTTAAATGTACCTACAAAAAAGTGTAAAATTGCATTCAATCGTTAAGGTTCTAGTTGATAAAAAGAGATATGTTAAAAATGTATGGAGCTTGTACTGTATCTGAGATACAAAACAATACAACAACACTTTATTGACACCAACACATATAAAAACAACAGAAAAAACAAAGACAGAAAACGCACAAAAGGCGGTCTTATCCCTAAAAGCGATAATTTCTTCCAGACAACCTTTGGACGTAAGGAAACGTATAAACGACAAGGACAGTGGTGTAAACGTAGAAAAACAATAAAAAATGAATAATAGATACAGTTACTTAAAATTTCCAATAAACAATAAAATAAACTACATATTAATAACCATACATAAATACTTTTAATTATATAATACGTACAGTAAAAATATGCATACTTTTTTATTATACATAATAAAAAAGTATCCTATATTTTAGATACATAAATGTACTACAAATAATATAATAACGCAGAGTGATACGAGTATCAGTGAGAAAGCGAGCTGTAATGAGACTTAAATAATAGCGAAATCATTAAAAAAAACAACGGGTTGGACTCCCGAAGGGCCGGCAGTAGTGAAAACTTGAACATATAAAGTACCCTGCGCCGCGCGAAACGAAATAGTAGGAGCAAGCATAAATTTAAACCGCGTGGTAGAAAGAAAGGGGGATATTATTCTACGCCGCGCCGGCGGTCTACTCTCCCTGCGTCTTACGAATTTTAGATCAGGTCACGTCTCCTGACGCGAGTTTAACATTGTTTACCCATCCTAAAAACTGCACAACGCCGCTAAAGAAGTTTTGACCTCAAAAACAAAACAATCAACAAATTCAGGTATGGTACAAGGTCATGGCCCAAGCTTCATACATTTTTACAATATCTCTTTTTAAAACTAATAACAACAATGCACTAGAATAATATATCTCATATTCGCAGCTATTACTATTATTTTGTATATTTCTTTTATAAAAAAATGATAACTTTTTAGTGTTAGAAATAATTGTGCCTTAGATTCAAAATTAGTATTTATTTTACTATCGATGTACCTTTTTCGAAACACAGCTGTTAAAAGATATGGGGTTGTATGGAACGGTTGTATGAAATCGATAGGAGGTAATTTAAATATAATTAAACATTGAAGCGCTGATAGGACAGTAAATAGTCAAAGGCTGATATAGTCCACGCCACACAAGTCGGCGGATGAGAATTTAGCCGCAGATGACACTGCCGTAATTCGCTAATTATTGTGCATGTGTGCCGACGCAAGTGGCGTAGTGGTGAGCACGGCTTAGAGAGCGCGCGGGAAACATGAGGTTGGCGGGTTAGTGTGCCCCGGCGTCTCATGTCTCTGGCTCCCGCGAATACTTATATTTTGTCTTTTGCGCAGCGTTCTGCGCATAACTTTTCATCTTCCGACTTGTGTGGCGTGTGGTATAGTAGTTTGACCAGGTGTTTTTAAGTGATCATCGAAGTTAAGCAACGTTTGGCACGATCAGTTTTTGGATGGGTGACCGCGGTGGCACTTACCTACAACTGAGCGCTGCCGTGGCTTAGTGTCACGTTGAATAGTGGGTCCCGGTTGATTTAACCGTTTAGCCATGTCAGAGGCCTTTAGGCGGCTTAGTGACTCTGACACCAGGGCTAGCCACCTGGCCTAACATTATTTGCTTCTCTAGAGTGACATTTATGAGTGGAATCTCTTTTTGATATTACGGGTTTAGTTGGTCCTATAGTGAACAATAGTAATACTTTTAATTTGTTAAAACTCCTTTCGACTCTGTACTACCATTTCGTACGACCTAATAATATTTAGTCGCAAACTGTAGTTTAATACCATAGAATAATGAATTGAGCGATATAAGTACAACAAAAATATATGCAAAAATAAATAAATAATTGGGTATTGAGTAACTTACTACGTAACTGTTATACAGGGTTATCAGCTTGCCCTGTACAAATCCGAAAGGGGGTGATTAGGACAATCATTATGAACAACTTTTACTATGAGGCCAACGCAAAATTCGAGAAAAAAAATCTACTGTTCCATACAAAACCCGGAATCGACAAATTGTTTGAAACAGTTGGTTTTTTTCTCAAAGTCAAAGTTCCTTTTTTCCGTAGACATTACAATTGCACTTGGAATCGTCAAATAACAATGTTTGAAATGCAATTTAAATAATTTAAATCTAAATACAAATAGGCAGGTACATACGTTTCAAGATTGCACAAAATAAAGCAATTTAAGAATTTATATTGCTACAACTCAAAATAATTTGTCAGTGTCATCCACAGGTCATTCGAATCAAATTATTAATTCAATCAATTACCAATTTAAAAAAATTAATAAATAAAATAACAAAGTCAATTTCAATATGTAAACTAACTAATGTCAACGAAAACAGACATCTAATAAGAATATAAAATAAATAATCATCGAATCTCGGGTTGGTTCTATAGAAAAAATTGTTCATCTTCTTTTGTCTGGCGTCGCATTGTTGTGCATTTGCCAGTGTCAAGTAGTGTTAAGTTTTAATAATTTTTGATATTTTATCAAAATAGTCACTGTCGTAGTCACGTCATAGTCCAATAAAGTTGGGGTCAAATCCAAACATAGTCCAAGTCATACCTCAGTAAAGCAGTGGATACTTTACTAGAGGCGTTTATGGAGTTTTGGTGACAACATACGTCACATTATATCACTTGCCTACACTCATGCACGTAAATCAGCTCATAATCAACGAAATACCACAACTTTTCAGTAATTATCAAAACAAATTATCAATCAAACTGATAAAACACAAGTTTAACAAAATAATACAATGAGGCGACATGACTTCCGCGTTCCCGCCAAAACTCCAAAGTTGTTCATAATGATGGTCTAAATGACCTCCTCTTGGTTTAGTACACCAGTTCTAGATAATCCTGTATTACCTAATCTGTGGTATAACTACAAAAGCGAAAAACACCATGAGTGATTTTCGAAAACTAAACTTTACTTAAAATCTATGATGATTCACTAGTTGTTAGTTATACTTCGCGGCACGTAAAAAGAACACTGAAGCTTCAAGCTGCGCACATGGAAATTTAACTCCTATTGCATACATAATAGGAGTTAAATCTCCTTGCTGCAATTAAAGTTGTGTACTAGGAGATTCAACTTAAATTTCCTTGTTCGCAGTTAAAGCTACGTACTGAGAAATAAATAAATAAATCTTTATTACTCTATAGTTAACAAATTATACATACAAATTTAATTATTATTACGTACGTGATAGGAGTTAAATCGCCTAACTTCCTTAACTCTTATTACATGCGTAATAGGAGTTAAATTGCTCCAATAAAAGCTGTGTATAGGCCGAATCGTACAAGTCGGCGAATGTGAAGTTAGCTACATGCTGCGACATATCCAATCAACGCGCAGCTTTATGTGAGCTTCAGTCAGGATTGGATATTGCATAGCTTGTAGCTAATTTCACATTCGCCGACTTGTATGATTCGGTCTTTATTAAGAGATTTAAATCATATGGACTGTGCAATTACAGTTGTTTCAGTTAAAGCTGTGTATTAGGAGATTTAACTCCTATTGACTGTGCAATAGGAGTTAATTTCCTTGTGCGCAGTTTGAAGCTCCAGCGTTCTTTTTACATGACGCGACCTGTATTCGTTAAGTGTTGCCATATGTACGTTAGTTTTATTTGTAAAGCTGTATAAATTAAGTATGTGATACTCACTCTATGTTTAAATAATACATATTTATTTAATAGCAATGGTGTGGATTCTTTTGGACCCTTTTTCTGTATTTTTAGTTGACTTCAATTTTATCAAGCAATTTAGGGACGCGGACTTGGCCGATACTTCGAGCAAATATCTACAGAGCCACAGTCACTAAGTGAAAGTAGTAAAAAAATGTCCGAGCGCCGTCATACATACCGACTTAGATATTTACATTAAATAAATCACAATGACCCGTTTTCTCGAATCTCGACGTTATGTCACCTAATTAGTTTTTGTAACCGAGCACTTTGATCGCGCGGCGTTGTAGTCGGCTGGCAATCACCTTACGACTAACTAAAAAGCCTGCCCATTATGTAACTTGGGCAGGGTTTTGGCTCGGACACTTTGCACGATTGTAACTATAGATATTTGCTCGAAGGGCGGATAAAGTCTCTTGGCGGCTGTGAAATGAGCTACAAGCTGCGCAAAAGAAGCCCACATAACAGCTGCGGGAGGATTGGGTTTCGTGTAGCTTGTAGCTAACTTCACAAACCCCGTACTACTTGACCCGTTTAGGGGGGAGGGCAGTGTTTAAAGTACAATGCTTGGTCACTAGGTCGGCGATGAACTGTGTTAATACGAATTACGAACAATTTATCATGGATGAATCCTCTCTTAGTTGTTCTTATTACAACTTGCTTTAGTATCTAAAGTAAAATATTAGAAAAAAAAAACAATTCAAAGCGAATTGTATTTTTCTAATATTTTAACGCACTTGCAGTAATTTATGAATTTTGTAAAATCTCGCGGGAAATTAGGGGGGAGGAGAATCTCAGGATATCTCACCAGGGAGAAAGGGGTGTAAGTAAATTATGAAAAATGCCTCACGTAATTTGTAGAGGTCCCCTAAAGATTACCTTGTGTTTGCGTAATTTGTAGAGGTCCCCTAACGATTACCTTTTGGTTACGTCATTTATGGAGGTCCCCTAACGATCACCTTTTGGTTATGTGATTTATGGAGGTCCCCTAACGAATACCTTTTGGTTACGTCATTTATGGAGGTCCCCTAACGATCACCTTTTGGTTATGTGATTTATGGAGGTCTCTTAACGAATACCTTTTGATTACGTCATTTATGGAGGTCCCCTAACGATCACCTTTTGGTTATGTGATTTATGGAGGTCCCCTAACGAATACCTTTTGGTTACGTCATTTATGGAGGTCCCCTAACGATCACCTTTTGGTTACGTAATTTATGGAGGTCCCCTAAAGATTATCTAATGATTAGGTACCTTATGGTAACGTAAGTTTTGAAGGTCCCCTAACGATTACCTTTTGGTTAGAGCATTGTTTCTGAAGTATTCAGTTTATTTTTTCTTTGATTGTAGAGCGACCAAATGAAATTCAAAAGACTCTATACCAATGCCCTTAGAATATTCGGTTTCCTTAAGCAATACGATATTATGAATTACCTTATGTAAAGGGTTATACGGAAATCGTATAAGTCGAAAGGGGTTAACTGTACTTATCAAAACGATTTTTTCTATAAGATCTATTCGAAAAATATTTATCTTAAAATTAAATGCAATAATCAATAAAATAATTGTTTAATAAATACAATAAATAACCGTTTCAAGCTTTAACAATTGATCTTTTCCCCCTATGACGCAGTTTTCGTGTAGCCTCTTATGATATAAATATTTTTGTCTATAAAATACTTTGTAAAAATATACTATGTTTGCTTTAAAAGCTATGACAATACTACGTAAGTATCCATCATAATGTACCTACGTTAATGTTATCCCACTAAATATATAGGCCTAATCAAACTTGGCTATTGCGAAGTTAGCCACAAGTTGCGGAAAACCTAATCCTGACTGAAGCTCACTTAACAGCTGCCAAAGGATTGGGTTTCGCGCAACTTTTAGCTAACTTCACATCCGCCAAGAAGTTTGATTTATCCTATACTGACGTTTTAGGAACAAAAGCTGTAACTTGATATTTTCGTCTTAATCTATTTTTATTCAAAAAAATATTATTCTGATTTTTTTTTTTCAATCAATAAAAAGACATGATACGTTTTTTTAATATCCGGGAAATTCCTTGAAGAAGTGAATGTAATAAGTGTACTTAATAATTTATTTATGTGTGGAAAGCACTCAAAATAAAATCATAACATTAATTTAGCAGTGCGTCATCTCTCGTCAATCTTTAGAAGTCCTAATAACTTCTAGTTGAGTGATAACCTGTTTAATACTGGTATCACAGGTGGCGCCACCAACGCTATAAGTTGGTGTAATACAAGCACTTCAAAGATTTGAAACTTGCGTGGGAGGCGGGCTGGCTCAGTTGGTTAGAGCGTCGGGCTAGTGATCCGAAGGGGCAGGTTCAAATCCTGCGATCGCTTCAGATTTTTGAAATGCTTATCACAAAGATAACTCTTTGAGAATTTATTTATACAAGTTTATTTTATGATTACTTATAGGCTGAATCGTACTTCTTCACATCCGCCGACTTGTATGATTCGGCCTATGAACGAAGTTTCAGCTTTTTACCCTTAACGACAGTAATCAAACTGTATAGTTATGTTTGCCTTTGTTTCTCTTAGATTCCATAGTAAAAGTTTATAACATACCTTTCCAGTGATGACCTCCTTTCCGATTATAACAGTTCTGTGAAACCTTGTATTGATACGACACAAAAAATATCATATAGTTATTGTGTATAATTATTATGTAATTTTTATATAAGTATAGTTATTGTTAATTTACCGTTATGTATATTATTATCTGTTATGTCTGTTATTTTTCTCATTAAGGTGCGGTTATATCAACGTGACATTGGAACACGTTGTAGCATGCCACAAAGGTGACGTAAAATTATCTTGAAAAACCTTTGACTTTCTTAAAAATATTAAACTGAAGCCAGTGACATCTCCCAATTTTTAACAGAATAACAAAATGAAAATTACTTAAAATTGACATTTGAATTAACAACAATCAGAAACAAATAAAACAATAGTAAAATTAAATTTAGAAATAAACATTACAATTGATTAGACATCATAGTACAAGTTATCATTTTAATAACACAATTTACTTATAATCAGATATTAAGCCCGATTACAGAGACGCCAGCGTAAATTATTAGCAACGTAAAAAGCGTTCTCTCTATCGAATGCCTAAAGTGAAAATGAAACAGAACTATGCTATTTAGCTAATATAGTTACGCTGGCGCTTCTGTAATCGGGCTTATTAGCCATGTCAGAGGCCTTCAGGCGGCCTAAAAACCAACACCAGGCCTAATAGCCACCCAGCCTATACGAACGTACTTATAATAGTGATTTTATCTAAGTATATAGATATCTTTCTATTCTTCTAGATATATATTTTGGATCTGAAAAAATAGCTCTAAGTAGCGATTTGGATCTTTTTATATGTAGATTATTTTTCTTACGTTCGTTTAGTTTGACGGTTTTCTTGTAAAAATATGTTTATTTTTCTTTATTTTATGAATGTAGTTCGTTCGCCCTTTATTTTACAATGTCACTGCTGAATTTAAAAGTGCAGTTTACGACTTTATGTCAATAGAGCTAACGATCTCATTCAATTTCACGGTTTTTACTTGATTTTATAGCATGCTACAATGCGGTACAATGTCGTTTTGGTGTAACTGATCCTTTAGGCTAATATCACAAATTAAATTAAATATACACAAATTAGATATAATAATTATCTTGGTCTAAATCCTCTTACAAACCTATAGCGGTCTCGTTTTCGTAATCGAAATTTCTCAGTGGTAGAAAAGATGTAATATTTGCTATACAGGGTGAAACGATCATAATGATTTTAAAAATTTAGCAGCTGTGATTGGTCGAACGCTAAGTCGGACTATTATTTTATTAGCATGTATGAACTATTTACTTATTGTTTTGTATTTGATGAAAAAGATATATTTTTAGCTTTATGTACGGATATAAGTTTCCTGACACCCTGTATAGATATATTGGATAAACAGGGTTATTGGTAATCCATTAGCATCCTTTTAGAGGCTTATTCTGTACATCAAAAGTAACGACTTTTGTTTAATGACTTTTATCAAAACTCAAAAAAGTGTTGTTCCATAGAAAAATATCGTTCACCTGTGGAACAGCTGTTTTTTTAGTTTTGAAAAAAGTCGAACAAAAGTTGTTAGATTTGATGTACAGAATAAGCACCTAAAAGGATGCTAATTGGTTGCCAGTAACCCTGTAGATATTTTTAAACTAAGATATTAGTTTTCGGCCTATTTTCACGTAATGCAACTAATGTAAAGCTCGATTCTGTGCTAGGATATTTTATAACGTATGAGTTTTTTGGAGCCAACTATATTCCGTGAACTCAATATAGATAAAATATTGATGGATTAAAAAAACTTCCTCTATAAGAGTCGTATAGGCTGAACCAAACTACTTGGCGGCTGTGAAGCTAGCTACAAGCTATACTTATACAGCAAGTTTTTTAATCCTCAATATTTTATCTGTACCTAATATGTTCTAACCTACAAGATGATGCTTATCATTGTGCACAGCTATACATTTTATAATAAGGTTAATTTATACTATACTAGCTGCCCGTCCCGGCTTCGCCCAGGTACGATGGTTATAGCTGCAGACCTTCTAGTTGAAACACTAAAAGATAGTGAAACCGCTTTTGAATCTGTTGTGTAGTTTGGAAGACAAAGCGGATACACAAACGGGACGACAGAAATAGCGGATTTGATTTATAATATGTAGTGAAATCCACCACTGTTCCATTATTTGGAATGATAATAAACCGACCTATGTATGTTATATAACTACGTAAGTAGCCTACTTACCAAATGCACCACGCTAGCCCCGCGCGGGTTGGTGGATTGAAATACACCATTGAATTTCTTCATCGAACGTCGCTCTTCCTGGCTAGATCTATGTTCAGCAATCGACTATTAAAAAGGCCTGTATGTATGTTTTACCTAATGAAGAACAAAAATAGTTTTAAAGAACTACACAGAATCGACATTTACTCTGTATTAATGTAACAGAATAACACTATTTTCGTATTGTACTTAACGTTAAATATCTTTGTAAGGCAAATCAAAGTTTAAACTTATGCTAAGAGCATGTTCAGATGGGGCGTACAGGTAGCGGCACGTAAGTTTAGCGCTGAGCGAAGTGTGGACACATAGTTCGCGCGGTCGATTGTGTCCGGTGAATGCTTTTTTTACGCGAGTGGAGTCTATGAGGGTTGCTACAGACATATTCGGCTCGGCACGTTTGGCAAAGCCCAATTTACAGGATTATTTGCTTACCCTGTACTAACCCGGAAATGGTGATTCAGACCATCATTACAAACAACTTTTACAATCGGACCAACTCAAAATTCGAGATAATCAGCTGTTTCATACAATTTGCATCGGAATCCACAAAATGTATGAAACATTGATTTTCTTCTCGAAATTTTCGTTGGCCCCATAGTAAAAGTTTTTAGTTAGTTGTTGTGTACGTAAGTAGGTAGATGAATCATAAGATTCGGCAAATGCCGAACGTGACGAACAGTTCTCATAGGCACGTTTGGAACGTGCCGATTCGCCGCAACAACATGATACAACCGAACAAGCGCAGCTGATTCGGGTCGGCTTTGCCGTTCAATAAATCCTGCCGAACTCTGCCAAACCGAATGTGCCGTCCCTAATATGTGTATAGCAACCCTGAAACGCGCGATTGCATCTGGATGGAAGTATTGGACCTCTTTTATGTGACAATCGCGCGAAAATCGCTCTTTCTGAACACGGTCTAAAACTAAATATGATTCACAACACTGAGTTCATATACATAGACATAGATCTCGTAAGAAGTCCCGTATGTCCTCTCGGTCTAACTGCCTAATTTCCGTTGTTTGCCCGTGTTTCTGGTTACTACAAGTAGCAACACGTTTAAAATTTTCTTCCCGACTGCTTGGTTGGGACGGTAGTATTATTTGGAAGTACTACGGGCAACAAACGCTGATTTCGCTTGAAGCTGCATCAAATCTCAACTACGCGTAACGCCATTATTATTCCTACTCTGATGATTGTTTGATAATTATTTTGGTTGGTCCCTTAGTAAAAATAGTTCATAACAATCTAAAATATTATTATTATATACTACGGGATTAATCGCGCACTAAAATGATGAGATAAATATATACCTCATCATCCCGACGTGACGTTTCAACTGTGTTGCATCGATCGTGGGCACGGGTAGACTGAATCTAAAATAATTTAATTTTAACATCTTATGGATTGATTTTGATTGAAAAAAACATTTGTATATGAACTCAAGGAAATGAATTTAGTTTTTAAATTGTATAAAACTCACACGGGAATAAATGGTATGTTATATACGGACACCACTTCGTGTGTGTGTGGGATGTATGCTCTACCTCTTAATTATTTTCAAGTTTGTGGCGTCGATTTTGGTCTAATTTTGTCCAAACAGTTGTTAAGTGAGTTAAATAATGTTCAGGAAATCAGTATACATTTTACTAGATAAAGCATAACTATGTAATAGTTGATTATGCACCTAGAGAAAAAAATGTATCTTGTGTCAAGGACGACATATTGGACCCTGAGCGTAACGAGGGATACAGCCATTTTGGTATTTATGCACAAATAATATAAATATCGTTTAAAAAAAACTAAAAACACGCTTAGGAGTCATCAATTTTTTTTTATAAATGCATTGTCATCGGTCTTTCAGACATGCCACACGGGCGTTGACGCCGCGTAATTGCACCGCCGCTGCACCGCCGCGGTGCAGCGGCGGTGCTGAGCGTCGTCGCGGCGTCACCGCGGCGACCAGTGTTGCCGGTAGCGATTTAGACATTAAATCTAGAGTATTCGAGTATTCTATGAATTTTTAGCGGGAAAAAAGGTTTTGACGACAACCTTAATCAATCGTAGACAATCTTAAACTGAAGATGAGAAAAATCCCTCGTACGCGTTAGAAATCAGATCGTGTAATTTGTCACGACGAATGTCACAGCTTTCCAAGTGACAGCTGTTAAACTTCAAAGTGATTTATCTCGGTCAATATCAATTCTAGACTACTGTTGTTTTCATAAAAGTGATAGAACTCGACAAGATCTACATTTCGGATGACAGCTGTCAAACTTAAAAGTGATTTGTCTCGGTTATTATCGATTCTAGACTATTGCTCTTATCACAAAAGTAATAGAGCTCGACGAAATCTACATTTCGGATGACAGCTGTCAAACTTAAAAGCGATTTATCTCGGTAATTATCGATTATAGACCACTGTATTCACAAAAGTGATAGAATTTGACGACATCTACATTCTGGATGAGAGGTGTCAAACTTAAAAGTGATTTATCTCGGTTATTATTGATTTTAGACCATTGATGACTTCACGAATGTGATAGAGCTTAACGAGATCTACATTTCAGATGACAGCTGTCAAACGTAAAAGTGATTTATCTCGGTAATTATCAATTCTAGACTACTGTTCTCTTCACAAAAGTAATAGGGCTCGACGAGATCTATATTTCGGATGACAGCTGTCAAACTTAAAAGTGATTTATCTCGGTAATTATTGATTCTAGACTACTGCTCTCTTCACAAAAGTAATAGAGCTCGACGAGATCTATATTTTGGATGACAGCTGTCAAACTTAAAAGTGATTTATCTCGGTAATTATTGATTCTAGACTACTACTCTCTTCATAAAAGTAATAAAGCTCGACGAGATCTACATTTCGGATCACTTTGAAGTTTGACAGCTGTCATCCGTAATGTAGATTTCGTTGACCTCTATCACTTTTGTGAAGACAGCAGTAGTCTAGAATCGATAATAACCGAGATAAATCACGTTGAAGTTTGACAGCTGTCATCTGAAATGTAGATCTCAATGAGGTCTATCACTTTTGTGAAGACAGCAGTAGTCTAAAATCGATAATAACCGAGATACATCACGTTGAAGTTTGACAGCTGTCATCCGAAATGTAGATTTCGTTGACCTCTATCACTTTTGTGAAGACAGCAGTAGTCTAGAATCGATAATAACCGAGATAAATCACGTTGAAGTTTGACAGCTGTCATCTGAAATGTAGATCTCATTGAGCTCTATCACTTTTGTGAAGACAGCAGTAGTGTAGAATCGATAATGACAAAGATAAATCACTTTGAAAATTGACAGCTGTCACTTGAACAGCTGTTACTGTGACACTCGTGAAAAATCAAATTATTCCTCTAGTATATCTGTGATCAAACGAAAAACAAAAAATACACTTTCTGATTTATAATATTAGAAAGAGTTAGCGAGGACAAAGTTGGACCGCTGACGCTACACACGATCCAATTTCGCGGTTGGCTCACACAAAATCAGAATGTATAATGAGAGATTTTACTTATCTTCAGCTTAAGGTTGAACGGTTATCCCTAAAACCTTTTTTTCCGCTAACTGTCTAGATGTCATCAGTGTCTAAGGCAACACCGGGCGCCGCGGTGTCGCCGCGACGACGCTCAGCACCGCCGCGGTGCAGCGGCGGTGCTGAGCGTCGTCGCGGCGGTGACGCCGCGGTGCAATTACGCGGCGTCAACGCCCGTGTGGCATGTGCCTTTGATAGGTGTGCAAAGTTTGAAGAAAATCTGATCGCTCAAAGTAGGTCAAAATCGAGCTCAAAGGGGTTGGTTACAAGCAAACATACCTACAAGCAAGTAAACATACAGGTGAAACCTTCGAGCATATAGCCCGAAGGGTGAAACTAATAAAAGCGTGTTAAAAATAGAACACCGTCACGCAGGCAGGTATGCGTGGAGTGCTATTCGAGACGAGTTCGCGTGCTAGTACTCCAATCTTGAAAAAGATCGGCAAATGCGATCGAAAGTCTATCTAAGTAGAACGTCTATCTAATTAGTAAAATGTGAGTGATTTCTGTGTTAAATTTAATTTAAATCGAATACTTTTAAAAACATAAGTACCTACAGTCACTTCATTTCATAAAACTCGCGTGAGAAAACATTATACTAAATAAAACACCGGTTTTCACTCACGTATGATATACGGCCGGGCCGCTGTCGACGGGAGCGCGCGTATTCCCTGATGAAGGAGTACTGATTACTCCGAAACCGGTCGGGTTCCCAGCGGCCCGGCCGTATATCATACGTGAGTGAAAACCGGTGTTTTATTTAGTAATATACCTAAAGTCTTACACACAAAGCAATCACCAAAATCGACGTCATTTACTTTAAGTAAGTTAACTCTGATCCGACCAAATATGCTTTACTACAGTAAATATAGATATGAAATAAATGTTTGTTGTTTTTTTTTCACACTTCATTATAATCTGTGAGGCTATTTAAGTACCTATTAGTTTTTATGGGCGCTATCCGTCACGTAACGATCAAAATAATGATATAGCATGTAGGTGTCTTCAAATCTCGAGTAAATAGGTATCTTCTAGGTAAGCGTGCTACATCTTAGACCGCATATCTGCTTAACATCAGGCAGTGTGTAGTCAAACGCGAACCTATTTGAAATAAATATTATATTAAATATTATATATATATATATATATATATATATATAGCGGACCGTCATATAGCGGTCGTAATATTACTTATTTTAAGCTATGGTTTCATAGGATAGGATAGGCTTAATTTTTCTTCCATCTCACTTTATGTCGTCGTGCCAATGACTGCTCGTTCAGCAGTGTTTTACGGCCGATATATGACGGATATCGCTATCTAGAAAACCAGAGCTTATCGATGCTACTTCATTTGGAATAGCTAAGAATGAGTATGCATACCTCAATGCCTCAAGTTGAAAGTTTTCTACCAGTGTGTGTTGCCAGTGATGACTTATGGCACAGAAACGTGGTCTCTCACTATGTGCCTTATTAGTAAGCTCCAAGTAGCACAACGAGCTATGGAGAGAGCTATGCTCGGAGTCTCTCTGCGAGATTGAATCAGAAATGAGGAGATCCGTAGAAGAACTAAAGTTACCGATATAGCCCATCGGTTTGGCAAGTTGAAATGACAGTGGGCAGAGTACATAGCGCGGAGGACTCATGAAGTCATGACCAATGGGGTCTAAAAGTTCTCAAGTGGAGACCACGTACCGGCAAGCGCAGCGTAGGACGACCACCCATAAGGTAGACGGATGACCTCATTAAGATCGCAGGATCGCGCTGGATGCAAGCCGCTTACAACCGGTCTTATTGGAGATCCATAGGGGAGGCCTATGTCCAGCAGTGGACTTCTTATGGCTGATGGATGGAAGGATGAGTATGATCTCTATGGGTATGATAATATGAGTTGACTTTTTGGTATGTAAGTCAATGTGACATTAAACGAAAAAAAAAGCTTTTGTTTCGTGATGTCATTCTGTCGAGAAAATCTTGGAAGTGCTTGGAAGAAAACGAAGTGGCAAAGAATTAATCGGTGGTGTTAATTTATTATTTATCTTTAAGGTGTAAAGTGCATCATGAGTGAAGCGGAGTCTGCTGAGAAGCCACCAGTGTATGCGCCGTTTTTTGGAGTCATGGGCGTGTCTTCGGCCATCGTGTTCAGTGGTGAGCTTTGAACTTTGAAGAGATATTTCTCATGGACCATGCATTTCATATTATGCACAATTAGTTGTGCCATCCCAGTGTTACCTGTATCAGTATTTTAGTGTTATTCATGTTTGGTACTGTACTAGCCTTTTAATAGTCCACTGCAGGATGTAGGCCTACCCATGAAGAGTAATTGGGCCGTATCCACCACGCTGGCCTAGTGCGGGTTGGTGGATTCACATACGCCACCGAATTTCTTCTACGGGCATATTCATGTTGCCTCACTATGTTTTCCGTTACCAACCGAAAAGCCAGTGTTACCTCGACTGCCTCGGTGGCTCAGTGGTTAGTGACCCAACTCTTTTGGATCAAAGAAGCGTGGGTTCGATCCCCACCCAGTGCAAATATTTATGTGATGAACATAAGTGTTTGCCCTGTGTCTGGGTGTTATTTAGTTACTATTAGATGGTTTATATAAGTATGTATTTAAAAATATGTAGTAAGTAAATATGTAGTAAGACTTATATCAGTCTTTGGCAGCCATATCACAAGCTTTGCTTAGTTTAGGGTCAGAGGCCGTGTGTAAGATGTCCCAAAAATATTTATTTATTTTCCTACTCTGGCATTTTACGGTCTAGTATGAACATCGCCGAAGTCGCATCAGAAGGGCCCCTTTTCATTCGTTCCCAAGATTTAGTACCTATCTATTGAAGAGCAGTACCTATACGGCACAGTCAAATGCGGTACAGGCGACCGGAACTGATCATGAAGTCCATCCTGGTCCTGATATCTGTGACTCCCGTTGAGTCTCTCGGTTGGTCACTAATATGCCAGTGTGGTCTTTAGCCTTTAAGTTATGGTTTATTTATTAACGCAAATGAGTCCGCGCTTGACCACCGACTCGCCCGATGGTAACTACGACGACGTTGTGGTCGAGTGGTCGATGATGACGCTCGCAGACTTAGAAGACACCTGGTATCTTGGTATAGCCCGCTTACCTAGAAAGTATCTCCTAGGTAAGCGTGCTACATCTTAGACAGCTTATCTGCTTAACCACAGAACAGCAGAATCTCTCTTCTGTGTGCTTAACACAAGGCAGTAGATAGGTATACTGAGCGCCACACAAATTGAAAGATGGGAAGTTAGCCGCAGAGAGCTGCGCAAACGCCAAAATATAGACGCACCCGCTAACGTGCCAGAGAGACGAGACACCTGCCCGCCAACCTCGTGCCTCCCGCGCGCTCCCTGCGCCCGAGCTCACTACTTCGCCATTTGTATAGGCTTTGTGTACACATGCGCAATAATTAGCGAATCACGGCGAATTGTCATCTGCGGCTAACTTCCCATCTTTCAACTTGTGTGCGCTCAGTATATCACAGATTTCCTTTTCTAGGTATGTAGTCAAACGTAATCTTGTACGGAATAAAAAAAACCTATTCGCTTTGATCTTGAAAGCTTTAGATTATAATTATGTCATTACGAATTAAGAAAAAAGTGTCATTGTGTTCATTCGTGCGTGCCTATCGTGGCATGACTTGTAGGTACCTACATACTGAATGCAGCGCTGGGCGCGGCGTAGGTACCTATCTACGGCACAGCCAAGTCTGTGTTTCAGTATCGTCTCCATGGCTGTGGTACGACCGGAACTCATCATGAAGTCTATCTTTCCCGCAGTGACATCTGTGACACCGGTCGAAGCTCTCGCGCGCGCTCAATTGCTGATATGCAACTTATGCAAGTGTGCTCTTTAGAGTTAGCATATGCCGAGACGAGTTCTAGAGATATTATATGCTACCGTGTGTTCATGTGTCTATGTAGCGCGATGGCGTAGCTTCTAACCTTGCCTATGAACGGGTGCCGCTTAGGCATATATGCATCATATCGTAGTATAAAAATTAGGTTTTTATTTATTTTAGTGTAGAGTCCTCTAGTAAAGCCTTAGTTGTTTAAATCATTAAAAAAGTAATGCATAATCTTAAAGAGCACAGGCCCCGGAGTCTGTGGAGTGTAACAAATCAATAAAAAAATGCCAATAATCTTAATTATTTTTATTTTATTTCGATTAGGTTTGCGTTTGACTACACACTGCCTGATGTTAAGCAGGTGTGCGGTCTACGGTAGCACGCTTACCTAGAAGATAGCTAAGTATTTACTCGGGATTTGAAGACACCCACGTTGTACTTTAACGGGAAGACAGACCCAGGCAAAGCGTTCCAAGCGTTTGTCTTAATAAAATCTGTTTTCAGTTATTATTTTTGCAACAATGGCTGGGTCGTGAAACTCGTGAGATGCCCGACTGGTTTCAGAGTAATTTACGAATATTGATCTAGGTATATACTGATTACAGCGCTAGGCGCGGCGTACGGCACAGCCAAGTCCGGGACGGGCATCGCGTCCATGGCCGTGATGCGTCCGGAACTCATCATGAAGTCCATCATCCCGGTCGTGATGGCCGGCATCATAGCCATCTACGGCCTCGTGGTGGCCGTGCTGCTCGCCGGCTCGCTCGAGGCTAAGAACTACACGCTCTATAAGTAAGTAGTTTCTTTACAAGTACCAACCAACGTACAGTAGGTACCACTACCGTACCTACTAAGAACATATCAGGCACGGATAACAACACATGTTTTCCGTGCTTGATCGGTTCCTAGTACGGTATGAACATATGAACGCGTATGGTGCTCATATAGGTACCAGTACCTATAAGTACAACCTGAGATTGTGCAAAAAAGTAAATAAGTTTGTATAGAACTAGCCTTGGTGTCGGAGTTTTTGAGCCGCCTGAAGATGTCTGACATGGCTAATCGGTTATTGCCGCACGTTGCTTAACTTTAGTGATCGCTGAAACACCTATTCAAACTACGAGTAGCTATCGGCGATATTAATATTATGACATGTAGTTAATATATCCCCTATGGACTATGTTTCATCGGGACACCATGGCATCGCAACCAGTCGCGTCACGGTGGTGTCTGTAACATACCAAACTAGACACCAAACAGACACCAAAGTCGCCACACCTTGCGGCCACAGAATCAAAATGGACCTCGGAAGATATAGCACTACTGCCGTAGTGCTGGCGGCCGAGTGAGTGAGACACCACACAAAGCTATAGTAATTCGTTCTGGCGCGACCAGTAACATTCTGTGCACGAGTCGAGCTGATCGCCACCATGGTGTCCCAGTGAAATATAGCCCAGATCCCCCAACCCTCCTTTTGGACTGTCACTGATAATTTTGTTGCTATAATTCAGGGGCTTCATCCAGCTAGGCGCTGGGTTGTCAGTGGGGTTTTCCGGACTGGCCGCAGGGTTTGCTATTGGTAATTATTGTTTCTGTTAATGTATTTACCTACTAAAACTCAATTATCCTATTGTTGCTGGCCTTGGAGAGTTGATATTTGATGCCAAGGTCAGCGTGGTGGATATGGCGCATCAATCGCTTTTTCTAGCCGAGCCGTTTCTTCAAGCCGTGGTAGGTAGATATATAGTCTAGTCACTAGATTATATACCTACCACTGGACTCTAGTGGTACACACGCTCTACAATCATGAAATCGTGGGTCCAAATCTTGGACCTGTAGGTACCTAATACCTATACCAATGAGTTCTTTGGAATTTACGCATGTACGGATTTTCACACCACTGGCTTTTCGGTGAAGGAAAACATCGTGAGGCAACCTGCATATTATTATGTCCGTAGAAGAAATTCAATGGCGCACTGGGCCAGCTTGGTGATTATGGCGCAAATTACCTTCGTGAATAGGACTCGTGAATATATCCTGCAGTAGGCTGTTGAAAAAATGCTGGTACACTACAGCTCTTTCTAGGTAGGCAGTAATCAGTAAGTATAGTACGGCGCAGTGGAAAGTAATTTTTTATAGTTAAGTACTTATAATTAGTTTTTGGAAAAAAAATATGGCATAACCGACTTCAACCGTGTACAGATATCGCGAATATTTCGTACGGGTCGATGTAGCATTTTTCACATTAATGTTTATTTATCAAAAATGGCTCAGCCGATTTTGATAAAATTTAAATGGGACCAATTTCGAAGTATATTCTTTCCAACGAAATAAGAATTATCGAAATCGGACTATTATGTAAAAAGTTAAGCGTGGTACACTAAATAAAAAAAAATACGCGTCGAATTGAGTGCCTCCTCCGTTTCGTCGGTCAAAAAGTACCTAATCTCGTTAGAAGTTTTGCTTACGTTAGTATCTAGCGTACCTACCTACATACGCGGCAAATCACCTATTGATAGTTTAAGTTACCTTTTTGGAAGTTTAAGCTAGGTTTGTCTGGCACAGGTATAGTGGGGGACGCGGGCGTGCGCGGCACGGCGCAGCAGCCACGCCTCTTCGTCGGCATGATCCTCATCCTCATCTTCGCTGAAGTGCTCGGCCTCTACGGCCTCATTGTGGCCATCTATCTTTACACTAAGGCATAGATCTGCCTTTAATCTTTTAACCGCCAAACTCACATAAACGTGATCAGCATTTCCAGACGCCAACGATGTTTGTAGTCAATAAAAATCCCGGCACCACAATAAAAAAGGCATGGCGGTCAAAAGGTTACGTATTGTACCATCCCATGACCGTAATAGGAACGTGTCGGCCAAAAGAATATTCTTTGTATACTTAGCGCCACACAAATCGGTGGATGAGAAGTTAGTGTGTGCACAATGCCTATACAAATGGCGAAGTAGTGAGCTCGGGCGTAGGGAGCGCGCGGGAGGCATAAGGTTAGGTTAGGGTAAGGTTAGCGAGCGGGTATGCCCCGGCGTCTCGTCTCTCTGGCTCCCGCGAATACCTATATTTCGGCTTTTGCGCAGAACGCTGGGCATAACTTCCCATCCGCGATTTTTGTGGCGCTTAGTACCTATATCGAAAAGTATGAGAGTGTGCCTTTTGCCCACTAGACTCCTCTGTCATCGACCAGCTCCGACGCGCGCCATTCTCGGAGCGAGCAGGCAAAATTATATTATCGACGCCTGTTGTTGACGTACGTTGATGGTACGTTGTAGTGGCCATAGTAGAACATATCGTGTATTTTCCTGCCTGACACGTTTCTAGGATGGTCATGGTAAGTTAAATAGTGGCAGACACACAGGTTAAAATAATTGTACCATTGCATAAGTTTAAAACTTCGTGTTTGTTATGTAAGAACCTAGTTATAATTTAGGTAAGTTTCAGATAATAATAAATAATTACACACCTAATTTAACACTTTTCAATTCGGCAAACTTATTAAATAAAACTTGAGTAAATAGGTACATTAAACTAGGTAGTTTGTGAGGTTGTAGGGTTGTCTGCATTCGTCCGTAGATGAAATTCGATGGCGTATGGGAATCCACGAACCCGCACTGGGCCAGCGTGGTGGATATATGACCCAATCACCCTTCATGGGTATACTTACGTCCTGCGGTGGACTATTAAAAAAAGGCTGAAACAGTACAGGGGGTCATCTCTGGATCTACAGAACTGATTCTGATTTTGAAAATTCTTTTACCTACCAATAATACAAAGCCACATAATTTGTGTCATAGTAAAATCACGCTGCGGGCAAAAAGTTGTAAAAACCGAATCATACAAGTCGGCGGATGTGAAGTTAGCTACAAGCTACGCGAAACCCAATCAACGCACAGCTTTAGGTAGGTATGTGAGCTTCAGTCAGGATTGGATATTGCGCTGTCGGGTGCCGCGGAGGAGTGCGAAAGCAACAACGACAACAGGCGCAGTGGTGGAACATCCAGGGTTTTTGGTGGATATATTGGGTGTTTCTCATTGGTCAGATTGATGGTCAGACTAGTCTATATTATATACCCAACGGGAATATTGTCCAGTCGGCGGGAACTCCCACATAACTACCCGCCTGCCCTCGAGGTGTGGTGGTATCCATTCTTTCCATAAATAATTTTCCCTGGTAAAAAAGTACCTATTGGATATTGCGCAGCTCATAAAACATTCACTGACTTGTATGATTCGGCCTATAGATAGGGTAAAGTACCTTTAGTCGTACCAGCGCTTAAGTCGTACCACGTCGATATCTGCGCACCCGTCATGAAAAGGTGACATCTAGCGGTGTAATATGGTTCTACTCAGTACCACGGGTAAACAGCAACACGCGGCGGCTTGCCGGAATTCGCGATCAAAAAATAATGAAAAAGTAAGTTTTTTGCACAGTTTTCACTAATATTTTTACGTCATTCATAAGCAATTTCACAAAAGATTGTGTTGAAACGAATATTTTTTTGATTCATGTCTGTTTTTATAGTGTTTTCTGGTTGATATAAGCTAGGTTAAACGGTAAAAGGTTTCTAGGTTATGTTATTAATTTTGGTTTTTAACTTTGTACACCCCGCTGCCTAACTCGTACCTGCATAAACTTCCTAATTCGTACCGGTACGACTTAGGTGTTACAGAGATATTTTTTGCTAATTTCAATTTTTCTTTTAGGTGATCAATATGGCAAATAAAATTTATAACTCTTGGAAGCAAGATGACATGGATGAGGCTCTGCAGCAACATCGTGATGGCTTGCAAATAATGGCTTGCTTGAATATAATATCTCCTATACCGAGCTTAACTAAAGTTGACCAAAAAATGAAGAAAGGAACCAATAGGACCGCGGAATTGACTTCGTCCCCCTACAAAACGGAAATTGAAACCAAAGAAAAGACAAAGAAACTGAAGAGACCTATATTAAATTTGAAAAACATTAAGAAAGAAAAAGGAACACAAGTCACTAATAAAAAAAGAAAGATCTAACAAAGATAAGAAACTAGACGCTAAAGAAAATTGGTTGTGCAAACTATGCAACGAAGATCGCAAAGAAAATATGACCCAATGTATTAAATGCAAAGAATGGATACATGATTTATGTGCAGATCTCGAAATTAAAACTAAAAATTACATTTGTGATATATGCATTTAAAAAAATGATAGTTTTATTTCCTAAAGGTACTCATTATTACGAAATGAAACTAACGTTTTTTTATTATTATTATTATAAGTAAGACTGAAATTGATATCGTAGCATATAAGTCTACGCAGTTTTTTAATTGTCCTTAGAATTCTAGTTGGAAAGATATATGTTTACTCTAAGTACGACTTAGGCCATGGGTGGTACGATTAAGGCAACCGGTTGCCTAAGTCGTACCGAAGGAAGGTTTTTGTAAAACCTATAAAAAAACATTTTATTAAAAGATTTTTATATGTCTATTAGTCTTTGTTGATTCGTTAATAAATGAAGAATTTATATATGCAAAGATTTTTCTTTTATTTATATTACAATAGAAATTATAGCTATTTTCCTTGAACTGGTACGACTAAGGCGACCTTACCCTACTACATATTTGCCGTCAAGCACAAAGTAAAAGCTTAGTTCCACCGGAGCTGCAGACTACTGAGACCCGTGTTGCACATTGTCGAGCACAAAATGTTTCCCTCGGTGGAGACGGATAAACCGCACCAACAGCACCCTATCATGGCAAAAAGACAACCTATCTGTCTAATGCTTTCGAAGAGGAGATAAAGTATGAATTGACGTAGGTAAAACTAAAAATTACTTTTAATATCAGACCCAGAACAATAACTAAAGCTAAGTGTATTGTTCTAAGATTTCAGACAAGATGGTATTGGGCCTTCGTTACGTTAAGCGTGCAAATTTACACGTGCGTGCGTGTAAATTTACACGTTGTAAATTTACACCCGCCGCATGCGCCCGCGCCGCGCGTGTACAAATACGTCGCACGCGTCCGCGCCAAAGAGTTCCATCATAACTTTCAATAAATAAGTTCGCTGTTCTGTGTTCAATACATACACGCGATGCGGGTACCCGCCGCGTGCGCACGCTTAACGTAGCGAAGGCCCTTAATCCTATCTACAATAATATAGGTATAACCCCTTATTAAGAAGGGTGTGAATCGACCACTGTTTTCCCGTTTTCTGTAGAACATTGAAATAATTTTAGGTACGTTTTTAATAGTAGGTACGTCCCAGGAGAAAACTCTTTTCACCCCTGAAATTTTATGTTTTTAGCAACGATAATATGGTTTTTAGTGTCAATTGCTTGAGTAAGAAATATTGCACGCTTAGTTATGTACGTCTTATATATATTTTTTCAGTAAAGTTTTAATTTTTTTGTGTACTTTTCAGTCTTTAGAGGCTTATAATTTTAGTCATTTAAAAAACTGTAAAATCAAAGTCGTTTAACCCAAGCGATTGAAGTGCTGATTACATGAAAAATAAAACTCAAATCCGATAATACTTAGAGGTAAATACTTACCTATTGTTTTTGTATGGCCAAGTTCGCGGTTCACATCAGGTACCCTTAAGTAAGTTTAAAAATAAATTAAGTAAAATTGAATAAGATAATTTCTTGCCATGCTAGGCGTAAAAAAGGTAGGGGATAAATAAAAAAGTAACGTACGCAAAATATGTTTACTGCACAGCATAGAAATCTACGCTACAACTATCATAGTTATAGTGGAACCGGACTCTTCATACTATGCTATAATACCGAGCTTCTATCGCAAATTAAAAGAAACAAGATACTTGCATTTTCACGAAAATATTACCTATAGAAATAAACTTAAAAAGAAAGGTTCCATCTACATTCCTTATCTTTCATCAAAATCGTTACTACAGTCATTTCCGAAATTCAGCTTTGTATAAATAAATAAACAAATAGTTGTTTGTGTAAAATTTTAACCTGTTAAACGCCAAGGCGTACGTCATCTATACTTGACCAACGCTTCCGGGCGCAAAAGGTTTCAACAAAAAACCGGGCCATAAAAAAATCTTTGGGCGCGATGAAAAGGTTTAAATTTTTAATAACACTAGATGCACTTATAATAGCTCTGTTTATAGCATAGTCTGAAGAAAATCCTTTTTATAACCGTGAGATAGTAATACATTTATTATTATCCTTCCTATACATAAATGCGCTGTACAAACTAAAGGCTTGCGCACACGAGCAAGTCATTGCATTGATACTACTATACACATATCTATTATATCTTATAGTTGCCATTATTATACATTCTCTATGAGATTAATGGTGTATTCACACTTGTAACTAGTACCTAGTCTAATACAGCATTTTGTTCGTTTAATACTGATTTATAAATACAAAAATAATACGCTTGTATTAATACATAGTTATGTTCGTGAAATATCATTATTACGGGTCTTAGAAGAAAGTACAACGTATATCTATAGGCTGCGCCACACAAGTTGGCGGATATTAAGTTAGCTACAAGCTGCGCTATATCCAATCCTGAGCTCACATAAAGCTGCACGTTGATTGGCTATTGTGCAGCTTGTAGCTAACTTCATATCCTCTAACTTGTGTGCCATACTCTACAAGGTTTCTTTAGACGACATACATATTCTATGATACCATTGTAGCAAAATTTCTGTCCACTCCCGAAATTGTAAAAAAAATTAACTGCCCTGTATAAAAAATCGTCTTTCGGCAACATATAAAGAAGAAACGGAAGAGTTATTTTTTCGAATTTAGGGGTAGGTCCCATGGTAAAAGTTGGCCATAATGATAAATAGATACAATGATATCATAGCATGAATAATTATGTCCATTGTCTGGAGATACATTCGGTATAGTATTTTTCTTTAAATCGAAACTAAAAATTATAAAATAGATAATATTTTACAACATCCTGTTATTATAAAAATAGTTAATACGTATAAGCTTAAGCGCAAACGAGCGTTGGCGCCACTGCCACAAACGCCCACGCTGGTAGGAAACGCTACCACTGGCGACTGTCGTGTGCGGTGCTAAATGCATCTAATATATAAAAATCTCGTGTCACAGTGCGTTTGTTACTATCCAAAGTGATTTCCTCCGAAACGACTTTGACCGATTTTATGAAATTTTTCGTTTATCCCCGTGGCTCTACTGCTTGGCACAACTAGTAGTGCCTATTTGTGTATATTTGGTAGCTCTGAGAATAGGTTATATGCTATTTTTATACCACTAAGTGAAAGAAAAAAAAATAGATAAGGGTTATCACTTACTTACTCTCCAGATTATTTTATACGACGTTTGTCGGTTTAGTTAGTAAAATATATGGAAAACGGTGGTGGGTTTGTCTTTATATTTTGTTTTGTTTTGACTGTACAGACACGTTAGTTTGCAATGGCTATAACTCATACCTATAATGCAGAATCCCATAGCCAATTGCACGCTACAGCTGTAGACTAGTGTCACCGCGACCATTCTGAATAGTTAGTTCCAACATTAACGCAGTGGGTGCACGGGTAAATAGAAATTACCCCTACACCCACTAGTGGGTTAAGCCAGTGGTGGACGGGTAGCGACCGGATTTCTATGAAATGCACGACACGTAGTCCGTGGCCGCGCTTATTATATGTCGTCTGAAACCACTGTATTATCCTGCTGTAACGTACAACCGATCAACAGTCCGGCCATAAGTTTATCAAATAGCAAAATAACAAAGTTCCTCCTTTCAACAAATCAACATACTATATCGCTGTCATCAAATAAAATACCAGACAAAATAGAAAAAATGCTTGCAGTCACAATAAATCATTTAAAAAGCTGCCTTATCAAAAACAAAGATCCTTTACTTTTTACAATAAGCTGCCTTATAAGTATTAGTAATTGTCGTAAGACTAACTTTACATTCATTTATACATAATATTTATGTAATACGTATTAGGTATTTTACAATCAATTATTCAATTCAACGCTTCGAAAGCTAAAAAAAGGTCCATTGTACTCGTCATTATGAACAACTTTTACTCTAGTATCAACAGTTCATCGAATTTTGACAAAAATAAACAATAAGATGCTAAAAAAGTAAGTTCGCATAGGTCGAGCGGCAAGTCTTGATGTCAGAGTTTTTAAACCGCCTGAAAGCCTATGCCTCAACGATTAAAACAACCGGAGCCTACAATTTAACGTGTCATCCGAGCCATGGTAGCGTTCAGTAGTAAATTTCACCCGCGGTCATCCATCCGAAGACTGACCGTGCTGAACGTTGCACGAACGGTCAGTGCCTAGCTGTAAGATGCTGTGCGCCGTACATTTTGTCGAGAATCAATTCACTTTTTGTATGGAATGAAGAGATTTTTTTCGCCATTTTGCAGTCGGTCCTTTGGATTATGTGGTCGACGATGACGATGATAAGATAACCGCCTACAAAGGAGTACTCCACCAGGCGAGGTGTTGGGCCCAGGGATACCTATTCGACAGTATAACACTACGTCTTGGCATGGTTCGGCCGTCGCTGTAAATTTCGTTTGCGCGATGCATGATTCGGCTTGTGATTGGCTGGCGCGCGGCGATACGGCTTGCGATTGGCTGTTTGATTCCTTTGATAGTTAGTGGCGCCATCATGTAGCAAAGTTAGTCGCGACAGTCTCAAAGTAAACGTTGTTCTTAATGATGAGCAAATACACCTTTTAAAGATTTTCCATTTTGCTTAGCTACACGCTTTATTAAACGCAATATTAATGGCATAGCAGACGAGCGTTTTACCACAGCCACAAACGCCACCATAGCCAGAAACGACGCTACTGTGGACGTTTTTATTTTACGATTTTAGTAATACATATATACATATAATTAGGCTATCAGTCAGATTATAAAAAAATATTCGAAACGTATTTTTTCTTTTGCGAATTATATAAAAAAAAATATATTCCGGCAGCGTATTGCCAAACTGTATACTGACCCAGACACTCATAGTCTGCACTGAACTACGTCGCGCTCGTTGAAATCACAAACAAATTGGAGCAAAGTATATACGGGCTCAGAGCAGTCTGAGATGGTATGCATTTTGCTCGAAAGTATGTAAAGCAAACTGTGACACGCGAATATCTGTAACCAATCGTGTTTCATAGTTTCTTAAATCGTTAATCGTTAATTTTATTGCTATGCTGTTGCTGTTGTTATACCTATCCGTGAAGCTGGACAACTTTCCCAAAAAAACATATCTATTGAGAATTTATTTGAGTTTTAACTAATTAAAGGAAACCCGTTGTGTCACCCTAGCTAAAAATAAATTTGAATTGTAACAATTTGAACTGTAACAACTATACACAGGGTGTTAAAAAAACCTTAAAGTGTTTCTAATTACATTATTTATTAACTTTTCAGAAGAAAAATGTATCTACCTACTTACGCAATACATTTTACCTATTTGTGATTTCGGAATATGTAATAACCTAATTAAGTCGATATGATAAGTGATTGATCACAAAGTAAATGAATGAATCAAGAACAGAAAATTGGCGATTTTGAAAACAAAAATTCAAACAGCAAGAGATGGACGACACGACTTTTGTGCTTTATTTCCCAATCGAAAATTATCATGTGACATTCTGATTACAAATATTTACACGATACGGTTATGTAACGGTCATTTGCGGTTTTAAAGTCGGTTTATTTTTAAAAGTAAGTAACTCTATTTTTACACTTTATTAAATAACGTCCCTTTCTCTCCGTGTAATTATGAAATAAAATAATGAAAGTTTTAGAAGACAAAGCAGGCATGATTTCGCGCCACACGGGAATAAAAGAGATAAAACATGTCTGCACTCGTATGCATTTTGCTCCAAACTAAATTATCTATGCCATCATGATGCCACATTACATACTACACCATACGTTGAAAAGTATGGACGTCTGGACTCGTATGTATTTTGCTCTAGTATTTAAGAGCAAAATGTATTTTGATTCAGACACGCCCTGAATAGGTAGTTTGCTCTTCAACTACAAAGGCAAACTGCGATCGAACTCAGAGCAACCCCGGTCTGGGTCAGTATACAGTTTGGCAATACGCATTCCGGCATACCGCTATACAGGGTTATTTGCTTACCCTGTACTAAGCCAAAGGCGGGTGTTAAGACTATCGTTAGGAACAACTTTTACTATGGGGCCAACCCATAATTGGAGAAATAAATCTACTGTTCCATACAAAATTACAACTCGGAATCTACAAAATGTATGAAAGAGCTGTTTTTTTTTTCGAATTACTGTTTTGCCGCATAGTAGACGTTATTTAGGTATAATAGTCTGACCATACTTTCGGCTTAGTACACCAGTTCTGGATAACCCTGTGTATGACGGCACCGCTGTCCCAGGAAACTAGGTTCCGAATGACGTCACGTCTAGAAGTTACGTTTTTTTCTTTTAAGTTAGTATTTTTTGATAATCTAACTAATAAATTAATTATTTATATATTTTTTAAAACCAGTCATCATGTCTATTTTCATCACAAACTTATTTTCTACAAAAGCTGCCTATCGTTACAAAACATGTGTACATAGGCCGAATCAAACTTAATAGCGTCTGTGAACATGAGGTTAGTCCTTGCGCAGTAACTAAATCATGTCAGCAGCGGCAAGAATTGGGGATTTGCGAAGATCGAAGCAAACTTCGCAGCAGTGGCGTAACTATAGGGTGGCAGGAGTGGCAAAATGCCACGGGCCCCGACCCGAGGGGGGCCAGACCCAAGAAGCCGCGAGCTCAGAAATAACCTAACATTTTCAACTAAATTTCCAAATTTAGCTTTGTATGTAAGTGCAGGTGTCAAATTTTCCCTTTACTAAATAAAACATCCGAAAATTTTCGCGAAATCTCGATTGCGTTTTTTTTTTATATTCCTTATCTATTATCTCAAATTAAAATCTATAGTTTACCTAATCCCAAATAAATCTAGAAAAAAAAATTGTTTCCGTTGATTCAGTAATCACGTGGGTAAATTTTGCAATCAATTCTAAAACTTGTATACAAAAGTCTTACCGCCTTACCAGAAAAAAATTAAACGCGCTTTAAACTCTATTTAACCGCGCAATTAGTACTGTTAAACGTTCCTAAGCAGTGCGTAAAACTTTTGTGGCAAGACGGTTAGTATTTGTGCTTGCTATTCAGAAAAATAAATTAAAAAAAATTTTTAGACAACGTCACAATTTTTACCTAAATCAAAAGAAAGCTAAAGAATTTGTCACGGGCCTCACAGACGGCTTTAAGTTGGTTTCGGCCGAAACGAGGAGTAAATCTAAACGACCGCCGAAAGTATTCAAGGATACTCATCGTCATGATCAGCTTTTACTATAGAACTAACCTCGAAATAGCGAAAAATAAATACTATTCCCTAAAAAAATTCATCAACTTGACGAAAATTCACAAATGTATGGAACAGCTAATGATATACTCAAATTAGTGGTTGGTTCCATCCATCCATCCATGAGCCGTAGGACGTCCACTACTGGACTAGAGGCCTCCCCCATGGATTTCCAATAAGGCCGGTTGGAAGCGGCCTGCATTCAGCGCGTTCCTGCGACCCTTATTATATCGTCAGTCCACCTAGTCGGTGGACATCTTACGCTGCGCTTGCTGGTCCGTGGTCTCCATTCGAGAACTTTACGGCCCCATCGGCCATCCGTTTTTCGAACTAATTGCCCTGCCCATTGCCACTAATTTGCTAATCCGCTGGGCTATGTCGGTAACTTTGGTTCGTCTGCGGATCTCCTCATTTCTGATTCGATCCCTCAGAGAGTCAAAGAGCATAGCCCTCTCCATAGCACCATACTTGGTTGGATCCATAGTTGCTTATAATGATGTACAATGGTGTTATAGCTAGAATATTTCTGCCGTCTAGATTTATCCTCTATATTTATACCTAATTAGGTATGGTACATTTAAGTTCAATTTTTTACAATAATTCTAAAATGAGATTCTACGCTAAACATGGACTTAAATCAATTAAATCTAAATTATGTACATTTATTTTATTTTAAATTATTATTTATGAATAGTTTTACAGTTGCCATAGGAAAAAATAGTCAGGATAATGTAATAACATTTTGTTAAATGAATATATAAATTTATAGTAACCGATTCAGAGGCGTTGCCGTACCGTTCCTCTCGCTACTATTTTCCTGCGCGATTCCTCGAATAAGCTGTCTCGTCTTATATCTGCGTCTCTCTCACACGCGCTGTTGCCAGTTGGCGCACCCCGGCGACACGACTCCACCGCAGTGCTGCCATTTTAGCGCTTTCGGCGCTAGATCTAGCGCTTTTTTGCTATGTTTAGCGGGCACTTGATAATTTTAGCGCCTAGCGGATAATTTAGCGCTTTTTTAATTTTTAATATGGTAGCACTATTTGTTTCGTGGAGAATAAAATTATTGTCTATGTTCAATTTTGTGCTCTATGCCAGCTGGGTTTTAATATGGCAATAGAGCACGGGGAATTCCATGAACATTAAGTACGGTTTTTTTCATGTTTGATTCACTTTGCTTCTTTCATTTTCATTCTATCTATGTGAGCGCACTGAAGTTGAAGTTTAGAAATAACGTTTTAAGCACTGATTTTATTAGTTACTTTTGTGAGTGTTCCATAGTGTTGTGTTGGTTAACTCTTTTGAAATGGATGTACCATTATCAAAAAAAACTGTGTACAAACAAAGATATAAAGCCGAATGGGAGAAATCGCCCAACTTTAAACAATGGTTGAAACCCGTGCCTGGAGATGATACAAGGGCAATGTGTTTGTATTGTAGGAAGGATTTTCTTGCCAAATTAAGCGATATCCAGAGACATTGTGATTCAGTTCATCACAAAAAGCAGGCGAAACCTTTCTTGGACAAAAAACAAACACAAATCTCTTCAATGCTGCAAAAACCCGTCGATAAGCTCTGTGTTGAGGCTAAAGCCGCAGAAGGTGCTCTCTCAATGTATGTTGCAGAACACACAGCTATACAAGCAATTGATCACCTTACCGAATTGTGTAAGAATAAATTTTCGGATTCTAAGGCTACTACGGAAATGAAATTGCACCGAACGAAATGTACAGCAATAATTCAGGAAGTATTAGCACCTCATTTTAAAGATTCTTTGAGAAATGATATTGGTGATAATTCGTATAACTTGATTATAGATGAATCTACTGATGTTTCTGTTCGAAAATATCTCGGTATTGTTGTTAAATATTTTAGCAGCAGTCGCAACGAAATAGTTTCTACATTTTTAGGGCTAGTTGAATTGGAATCTGCAGATGCAGAAGGAATAGTTTCGGCATTAACAGCACAACTTGAAGCTTTTAAACTTGATAAAAGCAAGTTAATTGGAATCGGAACGGATAATGCTTCGGTTATGACTGGAGTAAACGCAGGTGTCCATAAAATATTGCAGGAAAGGTATGCTTTACCCAATCTAGTGTTGATAAGATGTGTCTGCCATTCGATTCAATTGGCAGTGTCACATGCGTCATGTGAGACTATACCAAGAAATATAGAATTTATGATAAGAGAAACTCACAATTGGTTCAAGCTTTCACCGAAACGAAAAAACGAATATAAAAAATATATGAAGCGATAAACTGTGGAGAGGAGCCACTTAAGATCTTAAAAGCTTGTGATACACGATGGCTGTCAATTGAACCCGCGGTAACTAGAATCTTAAGTCAATGGATAGAACTGAAATTACACTTTCAATTAATGAGAACTCGTGAAAATTGCTACCAAGCCGAATTATTATATAACATGTACAACGATGAAAGAAACAAAATTTATTTGCAGTTTTTGTGTGGAATCCTTAATAATTTACAAGGGGCGATAAAAACTTTTGAAAACAAAACTTCTGACCCATGTCTGCTCTACAATACGCTACATGATTTGATACGAAACATGTGCACGAAAATAATAATAGCGCAACCGAAAATGCAGTTCGAAAGCATTAATGTGAAAGAACATCTGTCTATGTCGCCATACCTTGGTTATTTATTTGAGAAAGAGATGAACGAGTCTTCACTAAATCAGGATGAAAAAAATGCAATGAAGAAGAGGTGTGTTGATTTTATTACTAAACTAATAAATGAGCTGCAACAAAGACTGCCTGAAAATTTAAAACTACTTAAAAACTCTATGGCATTATCTGTTTCCGTCATTTTAAAACCAAACAGAAATATTGATAACTTTATACAAGTTTTGGAAAGTCTGGGTTACACAGAAAATATGGATAATATTATTCAGCAGTGGCAAACTGTTATCCTACAGAACTGGGAAAATACAGAAGATACGGTGAAGTTCTGGACAGAAGTTCAATAGTCGAGGGACGCAGCTGGCTGTTGTCCATATAAAGAATTATTCAATGTCGCGACAAAAATAATGAGTTTGCCACATTCAAATGCTGATATTGAGCGGGTGTTCAGCTTAATGAATGTGGTTAAAAGCAAGTTGCGAAATGCATTGCATTTAAAAACTATTAACGCCATCCTATTTATAAGAACAGGATTAACCGCGGTTAACAGCAACTGCTATAATTATCAACTACCAGCTGATATTTTAAGTAAGATAGGATCATCCGAAAAATATAAAGTAAATACTACTGAACCTAACCAGCCTGGACCCTCGAGTTCAGCTATGATGGAAGAAGAATTCTTTAGTATACCCAAACTGTAGGTATATAATAATATTTTTATGTTTTCTCTTCTCAATTTTATTATTGTAATAAAAAGTTGTTTTCACTACAATCACGTCGTATTTTATTTTATTTTTGTCGTGCGTATGATGTTTTTTACACGATCAATGTGATTACACAATCTACCATACTAAACACATAGAGCAAAACAACGGAGCCGTAAACGAGTTGCGTTTATACAAGTCGCAATCTGCGTCTCGCTTCCAAAACTATATCAGAATTTTTTTGATTGCTCATGGTTACAGCTCATGTTTAGTATGGGAGATTATTTAATCACACTGATCGTCTAAAAAGCGCCTCAGTTAAAAGTTCGAATTTAGCGCTTTATTGACTCGTTTGAGCCGATTTAGCGCTTTTATGGCTCGTGAATATATTCGAATCTAGCGCTTAGTACACCGCTGTCAGCGCTGATTAGATTTTTTCATCTGGTAGCACTGCTCCACCGCGCGGGCAGTCATCGCTGAACTCTCGCGGAGCGATCTGTATACGGGCGCGCGCATTCGTATAACACAACGCGTTCGTAATGCTAAAATACGTCGCCAACTGGCAACAGCGCGTGTGAGAGAGACCCAGATATAAGACGAGACAGCTTATTCGAGGAATCGCGCAGGAAAATAGTCGCGAGAGGAACGGTACGGCAACGCCTCTGAATCGGTTACTATAAATTGTATAGGCCGAATCATACAAGTCAGCAGATGTGAAGTTAGCTCAAAGCGGCGCAATATCCAATCAACGCACAGCTTTATGAGCTTCAGTCAGGATTAGATATTGCGCAGCTTGTAGCTAACTTCACAGCCACCCAGAAGTTTGATTCGGCCTTCTATTATTTATTGTCACGGGGTGAAACTGGCAAGATTAGCTGTTTATGAAAAAAAATGTTTTTTAAAATAATTTTCTTCAATAATTTCAACGTTGTCTTGATGAATGTTTTTCTTTAATTATAACAGTTACATTTTATATAGCTTCATCTATCATTGTATTTCGAGACAAAAACTGGCAATACCATCACATCAAAAGCTGATTTTTAATGCTTTTTTAATTCACTGGTTCATTTTGCAATCAAATCACCGTCCATTGCTATAGGACGAATCATACTTCTTAGCGGCTGTGATGTTAGCTACGAGTACAAGCTGTGCGAAACCCAATCAACGCGCAACTTTATGTGAGCTTAAGTCAGGATTGGTTATTGTGCGGCTTGTAACTAACTAACATCCGCCAACTTGTATGATTCGACCTATATCTTCACTGGTACTTTATGGTACCATAAATTGATATAATACAATCGGTACTTACATTCGAGATTTATGTACATTCACCGAGAAGGTTTAGAGACAGATTTTGATTATAAAAAATAGTTTGCTATCTCGGTCACTCAGCTCAAGCTCCCGTATTTCCGTCCTCTACTGTGCTTCAGTGGTGTCTTCGTCGTCGGTTTTAAGTGCGAGCATGTGGGGAAGCTTATAGTGCTGCATGTGGAATGGGGGTTCGGGACTGGTTGACGTACGAGGCATCTAAAGAAAAAAAAAAGGTTTTTAAAAAAAACGTAGGTGCTGTCCGTTTACGGTTATTTTACCTACTTCTAACATTTGTCACGGTGTCTCTGCTCTGTACCGCTTTTAGCGTAGTTTGACTAGGTGTTTGTCAGTGATCACCGAAGTTCAACAACGTTCCGTACGATCAGTCTTTGGATGGGTGACCGCCACTGACCGCGTGTGGCACTTCCATCTGAGCGCTACCGGTGGCTCGGATGACACGTTAAATTCCAAGTCCCGGTTGTTTTAACTTTGTTGAAGCCTTGAAGCGGTTTAAAAAATCTCTGACACCAGGGCCAGGCACCCGGCCTGTACGAACTTACTTTGTCTAACCTGTGATGGTACGTAATGGCTAGACAGAGACAGCGACAAATAGCAGAGGTAAAATAACTGTGAACGGACTGTATAAGCCGAATCATACAACTTGGCGGCTGTGATGTTAGCTACAACTGCTACAAGTTGCGAATAGCCCAATCCTGACAGAAGCTCACTAAACAGCTGCGTCAGGATTGGCTGCGTTAGCTTGTAGTTAACACCACATCCGCCAAGTATGATTCGGTCTATAACCACAGATAATCTGTTTTCGGTAATTTTACCTTGGTTTAGCAGACCTCATTTTTTACGACACTCCCGGCTTAAAACCACAACTACGCATTACAATAACTACCAATAACTACACATCATTAATCATAGATTACAACAAATTATCTATTCGTATGCGTTCACACAACACTGCACTGTGAAATTTATGCATTGTAATAAAATAATAAAGCAAAGTCAATTTTCCTTCTATACGTACAAAGCTGTTTGATTCAGTATTTCTGATTCGTATGGTAGAATGGAACAGGCTTTTTTGTTTCCTGATAAGTACAATCAAAAGCTTTTCAAAGTCAGAGTGAATAGATATCTTCTAAGTCTGCGTGTTGGTAGTCAACTTATTCGCGATAAAAAAAACAGATACTTTACCTGAGTGCTTCTCCCTCGTCTTCGCTGTGGTAAGATACCTTTTCTCGCCATAAAAAACCTGAAAATAATATTACATTTATTTATAGTTTGGTATTATCCTTATTTTATGCAGCGCCTGATCGTAAGCATTTTCGTTTTCTTTTCATTTTCTTTCTCATTTCAAATCAACAACTGGCCTTTATGAAAAAAACACCTGTATACGATGTATGGAAACTGTAAAAAAATTAAGTACCGTATCGTCGAAATAGGTATGTTGAACTGCTCCGACACAGTTTGGAAGGTGAGTCCACGTGACACGCAGTCGGCAGCGGCTCGCAAGACTCCTTCACTGCGCCGAATCCTTTTGTTTATATTGTATTCCGGCGGGGTTTGGTTTCTCTGTAACTATTAAATGCAAATATTGATGTTTATCACTCCATTCTAAACCTACAACCCTCTGATTGTTCTAGTCTGCTATAGTCTACTACCAGCTGTTAAGCTTGCATTTTAAGCGCAACGTAAGACATACACCCTCAATGTGGACAGATGGCCTCATCAAGACAGCAGGATCATGCTATATGCAAGCCACATCTAGCCGATCTTATTGAAGATCCATAGAGGAGGTATAAGTGTAACAGTGGACGTCCTATGGCTGATGGATGGATCAATAGGGTACTGCAGGGCAATTCCGATAGCCGATCTCTTTACTGAAGTGATACGTTATGTTAGCCGATCTCATTTTTCTGACAGTTCCGACAGCTCAAAACTGTCAGAAAAACGAGACAGGTTCAAGAAATCTCTTAGCCTACTCTTTACTCTACTGGTCTACTCACGCTGACAGGTGCGACGGGCAAGTGGCTGGGGTGTTCAACCACTTGTATGAGGTTCACGGACGGGTAGCCGGGAGTGATCGCCATTATTTTGGGAGCGATTGGAATGAGATTCGCCATTTGGGTGTCTGGTTGCGTTTTGTGAGGCTGAAATAATAAAATAGTGCAAAATAAATAATTAATGTACATTATTATTTTATTTTTCGCCAAAAATGACGTCAAACGTGTACAGAATTCGAATAGTTTGCACGAATTAATGTAGGTATCATCGATGTAGATTTTTTTACATTATAGTTGATTTTTCAAAAAGGACTCGATTTTGATAACATTTAGATGGGACCGTCTCTGAAGTACCTATGATCTACCAAACACACAGTCAAATTGAGAATCTTTTTGAAGTCAGTCAAAAAGATGAAGTCTTCACCTGTTGTATAAGAAACGCGGGAGGCTCGTCATTGCTGTCAACTCTGCCGTACGTGTGGTCCCCTCCGCCCGCGCCTCTCTCTTCCCCCTCCGTGTCGCTCGGGCTATCGTACTGGCATTGTACATTCGCGATTGGATACTCTGGAATTATCATACAAATATAAACGAATTCAAACGGCTAGGCATCAATAATGAGCCTAAGCTAACATTGATTGAGAGGCTAGAAATGTGTCAGGCAAAGAAATATTCTTTGTATGGTAAAGTATGATACTTTGAGACTAGAACGTTCCTTCACCGACCAGCACTGTCGCGTGCCACGACTTTTGTTGATGGTACGTTATTGCTAGGGCTGCCATCTCTAAAATTTGGCAACTAGGACAAGTCGCGTAAAATCCCCGGATTTTAGTGCTCAGATCCCGGACATATCTATGAATCATGATTTTTTTTTTATCGTGACAACTGAAGGAACCCCACGATGGGGGATGTATGGTGAATTTAGCGAGTCGAAACCCGGATTAGACTACTATTGAAACCCCACCCGGACGCCCTCTAAACTAGGACAAATCCGGGGAAACCAGGACGGATGGCAACCCTACTTATAGCGGGCATAGTAGAGCGTATCGTGTGGTTTTCTGTGCCTGATACCAACGTTCCTAGCATGGTCATGGTATGGTATGTTAAAATTGTGGACATTTATTCTGAATCCAATTTAATTTTACCCACCTTTTTGGTTAGTAAGCTAATCAATAAGAAATTGAAGTGATTCCGAAATCATAATTTATGATCCTAACGCCGCCCGCACCTGTATAAGTCCTCTTTGTCGTCTACCCCAGCGCCCCTGTACCGCGCAGGCGAGGACTGAGGTAGGATTATAACTACTTTAGCGAGTCCCTTTCACTCCTTTCAGTTACTCAAAGATCACTCTATAATAGGTGGTCTGTAAAATAAAAATATTGCAAAGTGGAATAAAAATAACTAAGTAAGAAAGTTTCGTATTTGTTCTGATTGAGTTACGTTTTTGATTAACCGAATTGTGCCATAAAGAATTATTACCTAAAAAAATACAAATTTTCACGACACAAATATTTATTATTATCCATTGATTCGATACAATCACCCGTATATTAAAACTAGTATATTTTATATAAATTACTAAATACTGGCATTTGCATATTAAAATAGTTATTAATAGTAAGTATGTAGTATATAAGATATTTGCCACTTATAAAATTATTGTTTGATTAGAAACGATAGACATTAAACTATAATTTTGTATGTAGACAATAAACCTTGCAATAAATGCTTATAGCACTAAATAATATTCATTGTATATACATACATTTATAGTTTAATTCATATATGGGTCAGAAGTAATATAATTATTTAATAAATAATACAAAAATGTGGCCAGAAGTTTTCAAAGTGGCAAATATATCACAACTTTTTTTAAATTATAAACTAATTACTAATTTAAAATTACCTATACAATATTTTTGATACTAAGTACATACATTATTTCTATTTGGCTTAATGGTATATAGGTACCTATATTACTTTACCCCTAACACAAGTCGCACAAGTTTATATAACAATATCTTACTTTATTTTCTATACGTTATGCAAATAATTATATTATGTATGTGTATCATAAGTATGATAATCTATATAAGTATATAGGTATCTTTATTTCTACTTTGGCTTATTAGGAACGTAAAGGTATAAAACGCAACAACCGAAAAAGTATTCAGTAAATTAAAAGTTAAGACACCTACGCAAAGCATACTACATTTAGTGCAAGTGCAAAAATATAAATGTTATGTATCCTCAGCAAAATATAATGTATTCCTAATTACAAGGTATCAAATAAGGTAGCATTTACATACATTCCTCGAGTAATAACTTTCGAAAGCAGTCTCTTTAAAGTCTAAGCACACAGATTTAAGTTCTACGTTGAAGTGAGATTTTAGCAAGTGTAATTTTTATTTACTCACTATGCTCGCGCTTTATTTTAAGATGAGACAAACTAGTATTATGACTCGAGTGACGCATTACATCACGATAATAAATTAAAAAAATATTTGCTAAATTATATTTCAATCCTAGGTACTATTGTTTTTGATTTAATAGCCTGACAGAAAATAATAATTAGCTGCATCTGTTTCCACTTTCTATGAGAATAAAAGAAAAATAAGTAATTAAATCCATGCGATTGTGTATCTGACACAAGATTAATTAAACAACTAAAAACCAAAAATTTATTTCTAAGCTAAAGTTACTAAATATTGCAAAAAAAAAATCACATAGATTTATACGCCTATAAATTATTTATTGCCCAGTCCCAGACATATCTAAATTATACCATGGTAATGGTATACATATATGCAGTATTACGACTCGGCCCTGCCTGTCCTTGAAATATATATACCTACAGACCCACGTGGCCACGCAATACGTAACACTCGCAATGGCTGTGTCCGTCTGGTGGGTAAATCGCATCCTTACTGATTACAAACACACATATCGTTCATCACTACGGCACGCCCCTGCGACTGTTGTATACCGAGAGAGTACCGAGTGTGTACCGAACTCTGAGGCGCGTAGCTATGATTCGCGTTTTGACCGTTTGTACAAAGATGGAATACCTATTTTACTATTTTTTATTGCATAGTTACCAATACAGTGACTATACTCAGGTATATAGTTATACTAAAAATATTTTTGATTAATTTTTTTGCAGCATATTTTAAGGCCTATTCAGACGAGCGTGATCCGGATGGGTACGTTCTACTCCGAAGATTCTCTATGCCGCGAATTTCCATACAAATACTCGTACAGGTGCGTACATATTATGCAACAATCAGCAACATACCATATTGAGGTATACAATAATATGTTGCTTAACCATAATAAGTTAATTAATTGTGTATGTGTATTTTTTGTGTGTAGGTAAATTATATATATTTTATGTACCTAAGTAAGTATATTTGTGTTATGTTGCAACATTTGTGTTTTTTTTTGTTATTTTGTAGTGTTCAGTATCTGTTGACTGTCTTCTTTTGCACCCCGTCTATTTGCCGTTGCGGTATCCTTTCCGTGCAAAGGTTGCTTGGAAGAAATCGCTTCTAGCGATAAGGACGCATCTGTTTTAACTAGTTAAGAGTAAATTGTATTATTATTGTATTTCTATTTTTGGGTGTAAAACAATATATTATATTAATAAGATATAAAACAAAGTCATACAACATGTTACTTAATCTTTACGCACCCTAATACCACTACCGCCCGCCGCCGCGCACAGTTTGAATAGAGCTTTAGGTATTGATTTAGATCCACGAATTTTCAGATGTGTAGTACCTATATATGTTGCAGTCAAAGTGATTAGTCCGTTATTATGTAAGTATAATAACCAGTTATTATGTGTAATAACTGGTTATTATACATAATAATTGGTTATTATACATAATAACTAATCTGCTTAGTAAATGTGATAAATTAATCACATTAACTAGTTATTATTCATAATAACCGGTCAGAAATAGTGAAAGTAGTAACTTTTCAAAATGGCAACTTTCAAGTAGCACAATGTTTTAGTTAGCGTAATATTCATGTACTTAGTTGTTTATTGTTTACCAATTGTTGTATTAACTAGGGTTTGTTTTTGTGAGTTTTTTTTACAAAGCGATTCGCTTCTGGTACTTTGTTAGATATGTATTATGATAAAGTTGAATATAACTTTTTGAAAATTTATGGTAAAAAAAAAAGATTATTATTACTTATCACATTTACTAAGTCGTCCCAGATATTATACATAATAACTAGTTAAAGTGATTAATTATGTGCCATTTATCACTTTTACTGAATCAAGTAGTTATTATACATAATCGCTGGTTAGTATACATAATAACTAGATTAATCACTTTGACTGTGACATATACATCATGGTGATCAACTTTTACTATAGGACCAACTGCAAAATCACAAAAAAACAGCTGTTCCCATGGGCATAGTGGTTTTGATTTTTAAAGTGAAAACTTTTTTAGCGTCGTTGTGCACTTTTTGGGATGGGTAAAAAATGTTCTTAAGGCGGTAAAGGGAAAACTTGCTTGCGCGAGTGTGTGATATTGTATTTTACCACATAAATGATAGTACTTTTATACTGATAAATAAAGCAATTCGTGCGAAATTATTCCCTAACCATTCCAAAATATTCAAAAATGCACAACGATAATGTTCTAGTTATCACTTCTGCCGGCACTCCCCGAGTGCAATCCGTTATTTTTCATAAGGGTTTGCAGTTAGTCCCATAGTATAAGTAAATATAAAATATATTCATCATTATGTATAACTGTTATACATAATGATACATTAAACCCGATTACAGAGGCGCCAGCATAACTATATTAGCTAAATAGCATAGTTCTGTTTCTTTTTCACTTTAGGCATTCGATAGAGAGAACGCTTTTTACGCTGCTATTTGATTTACGCTGGCGCCTCTGTAATCGGGCTTAATTACCTATATTAATATAGGTACCTCTAAAAGCCACTGCAATTTGTAAAACAAATCTTGTATAAACAAGCACTTTGTCTCGGTAATGGTGTAAAACAGTGTTGTGACTCGGCCGTCTTTGAAATATATACCTACAGCGCCACGTGGCCACGCAGAACGTATTACGCGCTAGGGCTGCCCGCCTTTAGTATTTTAATTTCATCTACTTAGTCTTTGCCTGAGTAGGTAAAGAGTACCTAAGTAGGTAAAGAGTAAGTAGAAGAAACTCAAGTGAGTTTATTTCTAGTTTCTATCTATTATGCTGTATAATTACAGTGGAATCTCGATAACTCGAATCTCAAGGGAAATGCAAAAAACACCGACTTATTGAGTCTTAGACTTAACAAGAAGTTCGAGATATGAAGTATTTGATGCCTAAAATTTCGACTTATGAAGGCGTGATTTTGGAAGTATATTTCATGAGGTGTTCAATCAAAAATAAAAATACCAATCAAATACCTACACAATTTAAAAATCTTTTGTTTCTTCCTGGTACTTTTTACCGCATTTAGAACGTCTATTTTTTGACGTAGAGTTAAAGTTGTTAGCTTCCGTTAAGAATCATGTTGTTATTAGGTAGTTAGCGGCTAAATAAAGAAATGGCCGAAAAAACAAATTTAGGTTTCCTCATTACTTTATGGCATACAGCTGTATACCATAAAGTTTTAAATAACACAGCTGTCTTACTTAGAAAGTTTAATGAATAGATTCATTCATTGCACATGTACAATAGAATATAAGCACCCTACATTCTTCTTTGATTTTATTTGACTACCCGAACTCTAGTTTGGGGAATTCCAATTTAAACGTCATTATTTTTTTCTAACTTCGACTTCTGATTTTTTAAATTCGAGCTATCGAGTACAAAAATGTACTAAAATGCTTACGCAGGGAAATAAAATTTCGTTCGAGTTACAAAGTCTAAATAATTCGAGATACCGAGTATTTGGCGGTTGAGCGGAAGGGAATGGCCTTTTTTTCGACTTACTGAGGATTTCGACTTAACGAGGTTCGACTTATAGAGATTCCACTGTATTATATTTATTACAAAAATTTAATTCGGTGTGAATGAAAAATGAAGCGTTCAATAAAAATACCTATTGTGTTTTTGATGTTTTAAAAAGCATAAAACGTAAATCGCACGCTTACTAGTTACAAACCCAAATTACCCACACGTTCGTTCGTCACTAGGGCGCGCCGCGACTGACTAGCATACCGAGAGCATACCGAACTCCGAGGCGCGTAGGTATGATTCGCGTTCCAACCGTTTATATGAAGACGGAGTACTGTTAGATGTCATTACCGTGACTTTGTTGTAAGTTCCTTACAAGTAGTTTCAAGCCGGGTATTTTTCTTTACCTATCTTCACATAAATGATACATTACATTAGATTATAGGTAAGTAATTGTTATTAGACTAGACACATATTTAAGTACATTATCTGACTAATTATTGATAATTTCGATATAGTTTATGTATGACTATATTATAATACATAATCGAAATCAATATTGTATTTTTTAAGTATGTCTAATTTCACTTCTTTTTATAACTGATGTTTGATTTGACTATATATTTATACAGCTGCACTTAAAATAATTTTAATAATGTGAATATTATATTTAAATATTTATTGTAATAATTCTAATATTTTGTAAAAATATCAATAAAAATTGGTTACGATCTTTGGAGCTTATTATATTATTTATACATCCCTGTAAATATAGTTATTTTATAAGTACTTTTGGTTTTATATATAGAGCTGTCAAATCAATAATATATACGAAACAATCTGCTATTTAATTATATTTTTATACGAACGTATGTTAGTTCAAAATCTGTTTAATTTCTTATCTCGTTTGTTTTTTCAAAAACCTAACATTCGTCCATCCCGACAATGTGTGTATCCTCACACACGGCTTTAGAGGAAATCAAAACGATTGTTGCTACGCTGTTTTTGTGGTAATTTTTTGCTCTTATAAACTAATAGAATAAGATTAGATTAAGAAAGGTCACCAGATGTTACTCTAATCATAGAGTAGGCTGACTTTATCCTGATCTTATTTTCCTATATTTTCACTTTGAAGTTTTTGATGACACTTTTTTTCATAACAAACCTTTATGTTCAAGTAATTTATGAAAAAATGAGCTAAATTAACGATTTACTTTGACTAACTAACTCAGATGTGATTTATCAAATTGTCCGTACTGTCGTAAGCTAACTTGGAAATTATTACAGGTGAATTAGTCTGTTAATACCAGTTACAGCCCACTTGAATGAAACGCCACTGAGTATAAATAAAACGTAGATGCTACAATTGATACACAAATTATTCCCATAAATACCTGTTCATTCATTTCGTTAATATGAAAGTAGTTCAATACGTTCGATAGTCTAACTTACCTTATTTAGTTTACGATATTTGGCAAGTAATCTTATATTAAAATTACAATAGTTAAGTACAAGTATTAAGTACATATAAGTAGAGATGTTTTCAGGCATATTCGGTACACAAATAATACCGAAAAGATATATGAAAAAGGTAGATATTAGTAGATACATCACCAAATGATTTTCGTGAAATGTTTTAAATTTTAGCTAAAAATGCGGTGCTGGTGCCAACTAGCTGCATGAACAAGGAATCCTGAGTAATTGCTAGTTTTTTCCATCAAAGATACATAAGTAAATCGGACATGGCACTCAGATACTGAGCTATTTTTTAGTTTTAGTCATATTCGAGGCGAGATCAAGTTATCTTTTTGCAAAAACTTTTTAAAACCAACGATTTCAGTGGCCCACTGAAGGAACTGAAAGACTTCACTTTAAAATAATGAGCACAGGAACATGCATGTTGCGGTATTACTTTGGTTTAGACATCGATTCTACTCTTTGGTTGTGTTTACAAAGTTGAAGATATCAGATAATCAGTTGTCTGTAATTACACAGAACTCTACACGTTCCCTAAATTCAATTAACCATCATTATTTGACTATAAAATGCGTAATAAATACCTAAAGTTTCGTAGTAGTTACGTGGCTACAGGGAAAAATATACCTACAACGCCTCGTCAAACCTTTCCGATCTAGCCTCTGCCATCAAATCCAGCGGATCCAGAATCTGAGTAGACGTCCGCGCCCCACGACGACCTTTCGAGAACTGGCTCTTTATATCGTATTTCTCCATCCAATTCCTCAAAGTTTTCCTCGGGACGCCATATTTGTTTGACGCTGCGTACACGCTGTAGCCTTTTTTCACCGCGATGAGAGCGTCCCTAAGATGCTGTGATGAATATTGTTTGTATGATTTCTCTTGAAAAACGTCCGTTTCTATGTTGACTATAGCGTTGGGTCGGCGGCCGACAATGCGTGGTCGAGCGTGGATGTTCAGCGGAATCCCGTGGTCCATATCGATGAAATGCCTCGTCACGATCTCGGTGGACGTCCTCACGCCTGCAACAAGTAGGAAAGATGACGCCCGTGGGTATTTTATACACGTGCTGTGTATATATTGTATTCGCGAGATAGAGGGCGCACCTTTCCTGGCTTGTTACAGGCGGGACGGGGTAAAAAGCAAGGAAAAGTCGCCTAATTTAGGACACGGTTTTGTGCAATAAACTATGAAAATACAATATTCATGTTTTTTGTGAACTATGAATAATATACATTAATGAAAAATTATTATTAAGACTCTGAATTTATTATAAATGAAATGGTTACCAAATACCTAAAGGCTGTTGTTTTGCAAAGTGCAGTGACTACCTAGTATGTATTTGTGTATATTCATGAATATACACTTATGTCCTCTGAAAGTTCATGCACTTTCCAACACAACACCATGTAGATCAAAGTGTTATCAAAATATTTGCCAGTATTTTGCTCGAGTAATAGTGTGTGCTCAGTAGGTATATTGGCTTGAATAGGTATGTTTAAAATGTATGTTTTTATTGCCCGTTAGGTTCTAATTTTTTAATTGTTTTTCATTACTAGATTTGACACAAAAACATAAAGGTGAATCTAAATAAAACCATTTAAAATAGAATACTTTTTTACTAAATATTGTACTTTATAATAATATTTTTTTGAGGAACCTATTCACTAGATATTTTTAAGATAAAAATTATTATATCAATACATCATAACGGATTGTACTAATAATGTTCACAATACATTAAAAATAAGTAAACAGTACCTATAGTGAATAGTATAAATTAAGAAAGCTTGGATATAAGTAATTATATTATGTAAAACATGCGTAAACACAAAATTATATTTAGTAGGTACCTATTTCAGATGTTTTACTAAATGGATACTAAATTAATTTTACAAGAAAACAATATCATTTTCAATTTCTCATTTATTAACTCTCATAATAATAGCAAAAACTGGTACAATCAGTATCTCTTATAATAATTATATTATATTATAATATTTAATATTATTTTAATAACGTACCGGCCGGTTGCGTGATGAGATAAAATGTTTAAGTATGTATTGGTTCCAAAGATATTTTAATTATTATATATATTATTATTATAATCTTTGGCTTTAAAGGTATTATAAAAGAGCAGAAAGAAGCAGTTGTTTTTTTTATTATAAATCAGCGTTAAAAATAAAATGTGATAATACAAAACATTTTTTACAGATCAAAATTACACAAAGTGACATAATTGCTTCTCTTACATGATTTATACTATAATATTAATATATATTATTTCATTTGGCCAATGTATACAGTATTATTTACTACATTATCTTGGAACCAAGCCAATTATCGCTGAAATTAATTATTTTATTATAATTAAGTACAACCAAAAAACGAATAAGTATGTAATTCAACACGACAAATATTTAAACATAATACTGCAATAACATTAAACAGTAGCAATAAAATTTATAAATTATATTATATTGACTTATATTATAAGAAAAAGATCCTCAAAAAACTAGGAATTAATTGTAGGTTTACAACATTTACCGAACATTCAGAGAATCAGACACATAGCAGCTTACATACTATACACTAAGATGTATACTAAATATTATATAATATTTTAAGTTATATACTAATAGGCACTTGACAGAGAAGGCGCGTATTTTACAAATCTGACTAGTAGTTTATGTGACTTACTCGTGTATAGGCCGAATCAAACCACTTGGCGGCTGTTATGTTAGCTACAAGCTGCGGATAACCCAATGCTCACGTACTAGCAATCTTCAGTCAGAATTGGGTTATTTACCTTCAGGCAAGTTTTCGATTCAGCTATAGTATTTTTTATTCATATTTATATATGTTTATGATCTGAATAAATCTTAAGAATTATTGCACAATTAGCTACAGAACTCACAAAAATATATTTAATTGGGTTGTATATTTTACAAGCTTTTATTTAACTTGCGATGTATATATTGTAAGTATGTAAATCTTGCAAGTTAAACTTGACCAACTTTCCGGTTTTCGATTAAGTTGAAATTTTCCACGCATATGTATATTGCGTGACAATGCAATATTATGGTACCCTGGAGCTGATCTGATGATGGAGTCGGAAGGTGGCCATAGGAACTCCTGTACTAAAACCAGATAGACCCGTCGTGTTTGGGCTCGTTTTACTTGTCTTGGCTGGCACTCTGCGGCTATATGAAAACCAAGATTTCAAAAGTTTGTTTTTAAAAAGTTATAGTTTTATAATAAGTTATTATTATTATAAAAAGTTATTTTACTAAGACTCTGCGCCTATATGATGTCAAAGATTTCAATAGCTTGTTTTTAAAAAGTAACATTTTCATAATCATTTATTATTATTATTATAAATAGTTATTATTATAAGAAACTTATTTCACCCAATTTATTAATTGGCCCTTAATCCATTTCACAGGCTTTTGGGCAGCTTTAAAACTCTGACACCAGGGCTATCCACCTTACTTGGCATACTAGCTTACTTTTTACTGGCAACAAAACAAAATATGGGTTAAGTCACATAAGCTGAATAATCAGACAAGATTTATACAGCCGATAAACGCACAAACATACAAAAATTACGCTTAAAATCGTGTTATTACATTATACATAATAATTATATTGTATTTATAACATTATACATAATATATTGTATTTATTTTACAGTGTAGGAACAAAAGCTTAGGTACTGTTATGTGGGGCAAAAATTAAATGAAGTACAAGTACAGGGTCACTTGTAAACTCCGACAACCTCGCCTCGCCTTAATCCTTTCAGCCGCGTATGTAACCGTGTTTTGTAACCGGTAACCAGTTACAAAATAAAATATTTTCGGTGGCCATTGTAACTACGTTTTGTAACCACTACAGTACGATGATACAAAAGAAGAAAGTTTATCTTTTTTCGTTACCAGAAAATATATGTGGTACAGGCTGAATCAAACTTAATGGCGTTTGTGAAGTTAGCAATAAGCTACGGAAATCCCTACTTCTCACTACTGCTGACATATGAATTTGATACGGAGCAACGACTCACCTCGTGTTCACATAAGCCATTAATAGTTTAATTCCGCCTATACGTACATATATTATATTTTTCGTCTTTTCAGGCATAGGAAGGACGTAAGCATAGGAGTGCTCAACGAAAAGGTCTTCAAAGTTATTTTAAACGAGCAATACTTGTATATCAATATAATTATCAAAATCAATATTTCGATACCATGATATTTTATAAGTTTAACGGTATAAATACCACCTGGTATTTCGAAAAACCGCGAAATTTAAAATAACACATAATTTTTTTACGTCATTTTGCGACTTAAACTGATGATATAAAATCTAGGTAGGCACTTCTGTTTGTGAGATGAAAGCCAAGCGACATTGGGTCTTCCAGGTATTCATTATAGTATATGATTCAAACTTAAAGGCGTCTCGAAAGATTAGGCGAGTCGTTGCGGAGTAGATTTTTTTTTGAGTCAGCGGGATGAGTGGACCACATACGATTTATTGAATATTGCTGGATAGGAAAGGGTGGGTTTACATTTCAGTTAGGAACATAAGTAGTAATGTATTCTTTGGGATGTATACTATAGGGTGAATAATATAAGTCGGTGGATGTGAAGTTAGCTACAAGCTGCGCCCAATCAACGCGCAGCTTTATGTGAGCTTCAGTCAGTATTGGATATTACGCAGCTTGTAGCTAACTTCACGTTCGCCGACTTGTATGATTCGACCTATACAAATAGAAACTTCGCACGTAGCTTGATTAACCAAATACTGCCACCATTGATAAAATAGGCATAATGACAAAAAAATTAATTAGTCCGTCAGATAGACTATCAAAAAATATTAGACACGTATTTTTTCTTTTGTCAATTAAACAAAAATTGATGAAGATATAGCCCGTTAAAGTTCCGCGTGACGTCATAAGTGTCATACAAATGTATAGACTTCTGTGAGAGAGGTGACGTCACGACCCTCACTCCTAAACTTTTGTTGTTTGATTGACAAAAGAAAAAAATACGTGTCCAATATTTTTTTTTGCCTAACTCGCGGACTCATTATACTCGTACCAATGATTTTTTTACCCAATCATCATGCCTATTAATTCTGCGTTTTAATTCTATACCAGAGTACAAGTACCTAAGTATAACATAATTATTTATGTGATATTATTACAACACGTTTTATGTCCCCATTACGGAAACACGATTTATAATAATGCTATAAACATGTTCATAAAATTAAAGATGTTTTATAACAATGTTATAAACATGTTGTTGTGTTATATAGGGTTACAGGCTAAGTCGACTTATTCCTGTTAAGCGTGTGTAGTTTACATCGTTTCTGACTGATTTGTCTATGAAACACGCCATCCTAAATCTAACCGTTTTCAAGATATTTGAATTTAAGTAATATTTATAAAACATACCCGATTTTCGGCTATCACTAGACTGATTACCAGACTTATTACTACTATTATTTGATTTTTACTTGTACAAAAAGATGTTTTATGACCTCATTAACCAATATTGTACGTAAAATAAATAAATAAGTCGTTGTAGACGATTAAAATTTATAAAAAGGAAGAATAATTCAGCAAGTTTTAATTTCTTTCAAGGATATCTAAAAAAAAATATTATCGCGCCTGTTTTGCAGGTGTACTTAAAAATATTTAAGTTTCGTAGACAATTCAGTCAGAAACGATGTAAACTACACACCCTTAACAGGAATAGGTCGACTTAGCTGTAACCCTGTACAATATAACATAACATGTTTATATACATTACATAAGTCATAAGACATATACAGAGGTGTATATGCTCATCATGATGAACAACTTTTATTTGTAAGCAACCGCGAAATTGCAAAAATACCGGTTGTGCATTTTGTCGACAGTCAAGAAATTTTTTGTATAGAAAAGCTCATTTTTCAACTATATCAGAGACCAGCCCCTCTACCGCCTAAAGCAATAGCAATCGTAATAGCAATCGTTTATGACTACATTTTAGTCATTTGGCACCGCCTATGTGACGTTAGCCATCAATTGCTTTGCGCGGATTGCGAAAGCAATCGTTGAATCGTGACTTTCATGGCTAACGTCACATAGGCGGTGCCAAATGACTAAAATGAAGTCATAAACGATTGCTATTACGATTGCTATTGCTTTAGGCGGTAGGGGGCTGTGGTGAAGGTGCGTAGATAGATACATAATATGTTAGAACATAACATTGTTGTAGAACATGTCTTAGTAATGGGTACATAATACGTGTTGTCATATAAGCTATTTAACATGATATAACACACTATTTATACCTACGACATGTTACTTACAGATTAAATAATCTGTACGCATCTTAATGGTGACAATAATATGGTTAATAAGTCCGTATGTATATTATTATTTCGTAACACAACAAATAACAAATAAAAATGTATAATACATATATTATTATACTAAAACGATACCATTCGAAGCCGCGAAACGATTTTACCTAATTAAGTACATAAAAATACATTTAATAAGTTAAAAGCTGATTTTATATTAAAAAGTAATGGTAGTTATTTTTTTAAAATACTAGGCACTTATGAGACCGTAGTTAACACATTTAAGTATAAACATTCTAATACATATTCTTATTAATATAGACCGAATCAAACTTGTTGGCGGATGTGATGTTAGCAACAAGCTGCGCACAACGTGATGTTGACTGAAGCCACAGCCCGGACACTCCGCGTTTCTTCATACAAAATCTGCTGTCTTACGCACACAACACTATATTTATTCACAGACACTACACATACGCACGAACGCTACACGGGTATCTGCAGCGGCCTGTGCAGCCCGCGCGCAGAGTAGTAAATAGTGCCCTGACGCGGGGTGGAAGTGAGGAAGACTCAAACGGGTGGGGGGTAACGAGTGGCCGTTCTATACGTGGTATTATTATATCTTCTTTGCTGAAGCTCATTCAACGGCTACGCGACGATTGTGTTTCTCGCAACTTGTAGCTAATTTAAGAAGTTTGATTCGCCCAATATATCATTGTTATACAGGGTTATTTTAAAACACTAACCCCCTAGACCTAGGCCTAGCGTAGTGCGGAAGTCGCAGTACTATAATATAATCTGTTCGTAGATCAGAAATCACCCTTCGTGGGTAGGCCTACGTCCTGCAGTGGACTATTAAAAAGGCTGGTACCGTACCGTACCGATCAGAAATAAATATAATATGGCAAATTATTCTGTGTAAATACATTTTTACTTTAACAATTTTTTCTTTCAAAGCCTACAAAATTTTCATTTTAAAGATTTTTTCTAAGATTTATGGATGGGTGACCGCGGGTGGCATCTTCCAACTGAGCGCTACTGTGGCTCGGATGACACGTTAAATTGTAGGTCCCGGTTGTTTAACCGTTTAGCCATGTCAGAGGCCTTCAGGCGGCCTATAAACTCTGACACCAGGGCTAGCCACCCGGCCTATACAAACTTACTTTTTGTCATTTTTATTTTATTTAGTCCGACTTCAAGAACAGTTTTAAATTAGATTAGTATGTTTTTTGTTTGTCTGCGAATATTTATCGTTCAAGCACCATTTAGATTATTTTTTATTGCGAGATATTCTTGAATAAAACCGCGATTACTAGGCTACTTATGTAAAAAAAAATAGCCCTGTATAACAAACAATCATTATGTGTAATGGTAATGAACATAAGTGACTATTACTTAGTCACAGTAAGTGGTAGCACACTTTCGGAGCGAAATATTTGGTAAGCTATTTGATTTTTAAAGTCCCATTTTTAGACCGTGGACCTTCATAATTTAAATAGGAAAGTACATATGAAACAGATTTCCATTTTAGACCAGAACGGAAACCATAAATAAGTAGCTGGATTGATTATGTGCCTGCAAGAACTTTTTTATTAGTTATTATTATTTATTCGGATTTTTTCGAAGGTGTGCTATCGTCAAAATTTACATATTAACCAAATTCACACACCAACAACGACTGACAATTTAAAGTTACAAAATAACTACAATTACGATCTATACTAGAAAATTTATAAACATTTAACGCTAAAAAATTTCATTATCAAGTCTTTTCTTTATATATTTTTTGGACGAAGTCCGTCAAGCACACGTTTTTTTTATAAAGGCCAATCAGTTTTTTCATAAATCCTTAATTATAGGTAATTACACAATAGTACAACGAAAACTTATTTCAATAAATAATAATAATTAATACGACTTACTCTAAAACAAAATGTCCCTTTTTGGTTCAACTTTACCCCAGATTCGGGGAACTTGATACTGACTACATTATGAAAATCAATTCAAATATTTTTCAATTAATTTATTTGGTTCAATTGTTACCTAACTATAGACATTTAAAACCTCTTTGGAAATCAAGTCAAACAAAAAAATAACGCACAAAAGACATTAAAAAAAATTAAGTTCCTATTGTCAATTATGAAGGCGCCATCCTAAATTTAGAATATTCTTCTCTCTTTAAAATGCATATTATTATAGTGAAAAAGAAACAGCAATATTTAAAATTGCTTTTAAATGTAGGATGGCTCCATTATAATTGGCCAATTGCAATTTTGCAATTTCTGTGTAAAATTAATAATAATTGTTGTCGATCAAAATATAAATAATTTTAAATCTGGTATAAATAAATAATATTTGGAGTAAATAATTTTCATCAAAACACCAATCTTTGAATATTCTTTGGCAGTATTTTTCAATCGTATACGACCAAAAGGCCAAAATCGGCTCCAATTTTAAGGCATTTTTTATAACTAACATTAATTAATAATAATTTACACACATTTCCATAATTAGAATAAAATATTTTAGTCATTGTTTTTACTAGTGCAATAAACTAAAGGCTTTTTTAAATTTAGATATACTTATATTAGCCTTTAATGCAGTTAAATTGTTTAAACTTTAAGGTAAAGACGCAATTACTTTTTTATGTTAAAATGATTTAAAAATTACTTTTATCTATTTGCATTTTGTAAAAACATTTTAAAATTAGAAGTCGGTGACATCGATTTTATTGTACTATTTTTAAGTAAACTTATTTTGATAATTTAAAATTGTTGCCATATTTAACACTCGTTAATATGAAACGAGACTAGAGATCATTTCAGTGTTGCCACTGTGCCAAAAAACAAATCCCGCAAAATAATAATAATAATAGCCTGTCTCTTATAGTTTCAATTCGCAAGCTCAAAAGTGGCATTTTTTAAACAATTTTAAATTAATCAGAAGTACAATAGTGCAGCAAAATCGATGCATTTTAGGCCTCAAAGACATTAAATGTCTTTAATTACTCATGTATCGACATATTCAACGCAGTGCTGCCTTCCCCAGCACCATTTTCTCCGACTTTCTCCTCAATTTTCCCACTTTCGTCGCTGGAAACGTTTGAATTAAACAAAAAATGTTTTCCAAATTCAATTTCTCCGTCGTAGGATGTCAGATCGGTTTCCGCGCCGCTTTTTTCATAGTTTTGCTCCATGTTCGGATATTCGTAAGTTAGTTCCTTTTGTTTCTTGCTGTTTTCAACGAATTGTTTTAGTTGCTGCGGCATGGGGAATGAAGATTTTATATGGCAACGTTTCATCCAGTTTCGTAAGGATTTGCGGGGTACCTTGTGAGTTTGGGCCGCTCTGAAAAAGAAAATGTTTGAGTTTATTTTAAGTGAGTAGATTGATAACTTTTATTGTACATATTAGAAGGAAAGCAAGGAAGATATTTTTAATTTACCAAAAACATGAGTTATATTACAATAAATTCTAATCCAGAATGAAAACATTAAAGACAGATTAGGGTATGTGAAGTGCTCTTTTTGATGTGAAATGTTGTTTCTCTGGTCCAATGTATGAAAAATGTTTTTTTTACCATCGATATATTCAAATTATGTTAAATTAAGTTATTTTCTTTTTATTAGGTTCATATGAAAAACAACTATTCTACTAGTATTGAAAAAAATAATTAAACTAGATGTTTATCATATTTGATTAAAGATTGTTTTATGAAAGCGTGACAATAAAATGAAAACGAAACATTCGTAACATCAAGCAGAGTACGCTAGTAAGTAATTTGATATAATAAATCTTTTGAAAAGTGAATATTAAGTCTTACCTGTAAATACTTCCACCTTTTTTGACATCCATCAGGGCTGCCCACATAGCCTCGTTAGAATATCTCCTATTAGGGTTAAACTTCCCCATCATCACCCTTTCCAAATCCTTACGCGACAGCCCTGACGAACTAACCTCCTTTCCCTCCAAAAACTGATCCAAATCCGACTTCAAAACCGATTCCCCGATATCCACATTTTTATCCTTAAAAATCGGCGGTCTACCGCGCCTGCGGATCTGTTTCTCCACCAATTTGGGGAAAATTTCTTTACTGGCAACATCTTTCATCTTTGGTATGAGTTCAACTTCGGATTTTTGATTCTTTAAATCGACTTTTGGTTTTTTTATTTGGCTAGCCTTTAGTAGAGACACTTCGAGTTCTCCGTTTTGTTCTAGCCACGATTTGTAGTAATCATTTTCGGCTTTTTCAGCGTTTTTTTGTGTGAAATCTTCAGTCACGTTGGTGTTAAGACCGTATTTGGAAAATTCGTTTCTTATTTCGACTGCGTTCATTTTGGACAGTTTGTTTAGATAGTCGGTATTGGCTTTGGCAAGGTTTTGAAGTTTAGTTTGGAAAAATAGTTCGCTCTCCGGCTTCACTCTGAGAAAATTGCGACCTGCAAGTATAATAATTTAAAGTGTCAAATTTTTTGTTTAAGCTCCCAGAATTATTTAAATATTTTGATAATGTTAACATATCTTAAATTTTATTACTTTTTTATTTCAAAATCTGAGCTTAAATTTTTCAAACAGTATTTTTAAAATAAATACAGTTTTTTTTTATAAACTAAGACAAAAGTTTTAAGAAATTAAAAATGGACAAAATTTTAGGTCCAAATGTGTTTCGGTCAACTTCTAGGCAGGTAATGTATGTTAAAAATATTTATATGTTTTATAGGTATATACCCATTGTGAGATTTTTAATCACAGCCCATTTTATGTTAAAGTAAAATGTGTTAAAAATGTTAATACGTAACATACAATTCTTATTGAAAAATATTCTCAGATTTTGAGTTAATAAAATATTTATTAGTTACAATTGAACCATGAATGTTTTATAATACACGAAATAGGAAGACTAATGTCTGTAAGATAGTCCTAATAAATACAAAATAATTCATTAATATTATTTTTAAAATCATTTACGAGACCAATTGACAACATTCATGGTTCAAAAATTTCAAAATTTAGTTCTAAAAAAACTACTTTAAATAAATTTATACTTTATAATATAAATTATTATAAAAAATGGCCTACCTTACAGACATTTCTCTTTTTGTCAACGTCCATTCACAATGCTCTTTTTTTTAAATCACACTTTTTAAAATTGGACCAGCTTAATACCGCGCATTTCAAAAATCACAATAATTAGAAGAAAATTATAAAAATAAAAAAGCAAGTGACAAGGGAAAAGTCACATTGCAAATAAACATTGAACTTATTGTTTTTGGAAAATAAATAAATTATGGCGTAAAAATATATTACTATTATTTTTTTAACTTACCAGAAGTTTGACTAAGACTGCTCCCGGGTTTGCCCGTTTCTTCGTCCTGGGAAATAAAACATTTCTATAATAGGGCGAATCATAAAAGTTGGCGGATATGAAGTCGCGCGAAACCAAATCAACGCGCGGCTTTAAGTGAGCTTCAGTTAGGATTGGATATGGATCAGCTTGTGGCTAACTTCCCACCCGTCGACTTGTATGATTCGACCTATACCTACTATGGAGATTATTTTTTTTCATTATTAAGTTTTATGGTCGAATATAATTCAATTAAAAATAAATGCAAAATACTACAAAAATTACATCATAAGATGAAAACGTTCTGAAAACCTTCGTAAATCTGGACCAAAAAGGACTGGGACAACGTGGTGAATATAGCCTAATTGACCTTCGAAGGCAGGCCTGTGTTTAGCAGTGAAATATTAAATGGTTGATTCATATCTTAAGGTCCATATTTTAAAAATTACGCTTCAATTTATTCTAATACTCAGAATGATTTTTAAAATTGAAAAGTTAGTATCTTTCTTTTCCATAGAGTTACATCAGATAAGACAAGGCAAAATATCAGGGCCTTTCAAGTTTGTGTACCTATATGTTTATATGTAGCGCCATCTGTTTTAAAAACGACGCGACATTTTCTAAATAATATAAATGAACATAAAACCCGATTACAGAGGCGCCAGCTAAATAGCATAGTTCTGTTTCTTTTTCACTTTAGGCATTCGATAGAGAGAACACTTTTTAAGATAATTGCGGCCTTCATAATTGGGCCTATAATTGAATTATGATTATCGAGTCTTTGGCGGGAACGCGAAAAAAATCATATCGTATGTATAATTTTTTTTGTGTGTTTTTATCAGTGATTATTTTATATTAGTGAAATATAGTGGTATTTCATTGATTATGAGATGAATTACGTGCATGAGTAGGGTGGTGTGTCGTATTCCATGTTGTTGCCAAAACTCCATAAGCGCTTCTAATAAAGTGTCCACTGCCTTTCTGAGGCATGACTTGGACTATGCTTGGAAATCCATGTAAAAGACTATAAATAATCAGTCAGACAGGTCATATGACCTGACTACGACTGTGACTATTTTGATACAATCAAAAATGTTATAAACTTATACTTGATACTGGTAAATCCATAAACCATGCGACGCCAAAATATAAAAGAAAAATAATTATTATCCGAGTGTCGAAGTCGAAACACATACAGTGCGTGTGAGTGTCTAAATTTTAAAATGGATTGTTATTGGATTTTTTAATTGTTATTTAATTTAATTAGGCATAAATCATACTTGATAATGTATAAATATTTGCTGAGATATGTTAGTATGTTCTAATGACTAATAATTCGTTGTTATCAATAAACAGTAGGTATACGAGTATAATATGTATGAAGTAATTTGTGTGAGAGAATGTGTATGTTTTTACAGTTATTTTTACCTCATTATATTCCATGTGATCGTTGTCCAGTTCTCCATAGTACAGTCCGTCTTCTTCCACCGTTTCTTCCTTGACGTCGGGGCTGCCTTCCTTTTTCTTGGTGCCATTGGGGGTGGGGGACGGGGCAGTTTTCTGGGGGGTTGGGCCTACGGACAAATCGCAAGGGGTAATTTTCTCCCAAACGAAAGGGGCCATTCGTTCTCTTTATAATATTGGTATAGATGAACTAAAACTAAAAAAAGAAACAACTGCTCAATACGATACATTACAATTACGAATTTCGTGTTTGATGACATCAAAATGCACCGTCAAGGACGTCACAACCAATAGCGATATTTTTTTCGATTACCTATTTGATGACTTGCCCAAAAATCCTGAATATTCTTAGATAACGTCTTTTTGAGTTTGAAAGTAAAATATTCAAAAAATAAAAACTTACCATTGACGTGTTCGTTTGTCCGTTGAGCGTTAGCGAGGAGCGCGTCGCTGGCAACGGCGAAGTCCTTATTCTCTCGTGACGACTCCGGACTCGCGCCCGCGTTCTCACTCGAACATAGGCCTACCAAGAAATATTTATCGTTTGAAAATTGCATATACAGGGTTATTTCTAATCAATTAGCATCCTTTTAGGGGCTTATTCTGTACATCAAAAAATCAAAAGTAACAACTATTGTTCTGCGACTTTTGTTTTACATGGCTTTTGCTGTTTTATAGAAAAAAAATATTTAAAGAAAAGTTGTTAGTTTTGATGTACAGAATAAGCCCCTAAAAGGATGCTAATTGATTAGGAATAACCCTGTATAAATATCTGTTGAAATACAAGGGATAAAACAAAACATTAAACATTTTTGGACGTAGCATCTCATCATCCATCCATCTATCAGCGGTAGGACGTACACTGCTGGACATAGGACTCTTCTATCGATTTCCAATAAGGCCGATTGAAAGCTGCCTGTACGCAGCACGTTTCTCTGATCTTAATTATATCGTCAGTCCACCTAGTTGGTAGACGTCCTACGCTGCGCTTGCTGGTCCGTGGAAGAACTACATTCCAGAACTTTACGCAGCGATCGGCCCTTCGTTCCTCGAACTATGTGCCCTGCCCACTGCCATTACAACTTGCTAATCCGCTGTCGGAGGTAGCAGTGGGTACCTGGTTTATTTTCGACCGATAACAGCTGAATATTATTGATATTTAAATTGGTCGCCTGATGGTAAGCGACGTTGTGATCGAAGATGAAGTACGAAGACCTAGAAGATACCTATTCACTCTGATCTTGAAAAGCTTTAGATTATATCTCTTAGGAAACAGGAAAGCAGGAACACTGTTCCATTCCGTGGCGGTACGAATCGGAAATGTCGAGTCAAAACGCTTTGTACGTATCGAAGGCGAATTGACAGAGTAGGGGTGGTAATAAAGCGTCTTTCTACATGTCCTGTGATAAAAAGGGGATGGTAGGATTAGCGCGGAGGACTGATAACTGATGGGGCCGAAAACTTCTCGAGTAGAGACCATGTACCGGCAAGCGCAGCGTAGGATGTCCACCTACAAGGTGGACGGATGACCTTATTAAGACCGCAGGATCGCGCTGGATGCGATCCTCTTCTAACCCGTGTTATTGGAGATCCATATTGGAGGCCTATGTCCAGCAGTGGACGTCTTATGGTTGATGTATGTACGTCCCGTTTTGAACGGGACTGTCCCGTTTTTCGATAATCTGTCCCGGTGTCCCGAAAAAAACCTCCGGGACGCAAAATTGTCCCGTTTTCGGAAACCGCGCCAAAATTTCAAAATTTGAGTAATTGAGCCGGTTGGCCGTACGCGAGCTGTGAGTTTGCGAGAGGAGACCGTGTCGTCAGCCGACGAGTTTAAAAGGAGTGGTTTTTTGACTACCTGTTAAATAACCTAAATAAACTAGGGTTCTCAACTAGCTTTCCTTCGCAGATTCTACGGTTAAGTCCTACAATAGCAATGTCCCGTTTCGGCCTATAACAGTAACAGTGGTCTACAGTATCTGTAAGGCACGTGAATAATATGTATAAGTTTTACCTCTGATCTGCAACGCTTCAGCCGACTTCAGAAGGCTGGGCAACTCCTCTTGCGTGACGTTCACTTCACCCTTGTACATGAAGTCTACGAGCGCTTGCATTTCGCTGAACCTGACAACAGAAGACCGGATTTTACTATGGAAATTTACAAAAAAGGTTATAAGTAGTGTGTAAAGTGTGTGTGAAGCACTATAAAAATAAATCATTTCATTGATTGAGCAATGCGCCATCTCTCGTTAACTCTATCTTCGTAACACAGCCTCTGAGCCAGAATTCCAAAAATGTTTTTTTTTAATGTTTTTCAACAATAATAATCGGCCAATTGCGAGTTGGACTCGCGCACGAAGGGTTCCGTACCGTATGGAAACCCCCCCTTAATATATTTTATTTTGATTTAGTTATTTATTTTTAAAGTGAACATTAAACTTAATTTTCTGTGAATATTTTAAGCATCTTCTTCTTGCCTTTATTAATATCTCAGAGCAAATAAAAAAATCAAGAGAAAATGTTGTGAACAAACAAGTGAAGCCAACCAAAACTACGCCTCACCGTGTACAGACAATTACACACACATCCAGGTAACTATGAAACTACGCCTTGGCTTGTCAGTCAAACTATGGCGGCGCAGCAGCGACGCACTCACACATGTATAAAAAACCGGCTTCACTTGACTGTTCAACGACGTTCCCTAAGGATTTTTTTATTTGCTCTGAGATTAATATCGAGAAAAAAAGGGTTAAAAATGTAGGTTTGTTGGGAGCCACCCTTAAATATTTTTTTCTGTATTTAGTATTTGTTGTTATAGCGGCAGTACCAATACGTCATCTGTGAAAATTTCATCGTTCTAGCTATTACGGTTCATGAGATACAGCCTGGTGTCTTTATACCCTTTGGGTTGGGCACCCTAAAAAGAACAATTCTTTGAGATAAACCTAGTGTGTGAAGCATTATAAAATATTAAAAGTTATATCCATAAATAGGGTGATTTAACTTATTGGCGTTTGAACCGATTCCTGGATTCGCAGCCTATACTAGTTAGCCTTTCAAACAGTACACCTCGCATCAAAAAAACGCTTCGCTCACTTTGTTTGCTCGGTCAACAACGCGTAATTAACAACTACGATAGATTTTTATCAAAATATGGAATTATTATTTTTTGCAAAAAATAGCAAGACCGACTTTACCAGTGTACAGAATTCGCGAATATTTCGCACGGCTCGATGTAGCATTTTTCACATTATTGTTGATTTATCAAAAATGGCTCAGCCGATTTCGATGAAATTCAATTCAATTTCGAAGTATACTCTTCAATAAAAAGAGAATTATTGAAATCGGACTAAGTACTATGAAATAAGGTTATACATAAGAAAAATAAATACGCGTCAAATTGTATGTGTGAGGTACACATACAATTTGACGCGTATATATTTTTCTTCTCCGGTGGTTCGTCGGTCAAAAAACGCGCTAGTTCCTAAAATGAAATCATCACATGCAGAGAGAAAATTTCACGTGGGCATCATATATTTTGCGAGTTGTAACCTCAACTTTTGCTAAACGTGAGCGAAAACGAAATGTTTTTGATGTTTTTCTAAAAACCAAACACATTTTAGATCGATACCAGAAGCGACAGATGAAACTTAAGATTAATTTGTGCGTTGGCACTCTCGGTAATGCTGTCTTATCTGAGTATATCGAGCAAGCTGACAGCACTCTCTTGCATGCTGTCAGCATCTTATCAAAATCCTCACCTCATATCCCTCATCAATACAATGGGACGCTTGCACGGATTCTGTAATAGCAGCCACTTGAGATACGTCGCACATGTTGACAGCACTATCTTGTAGCATCGTGCATGTTGACAGCATTTTATTGTTCCGAGAACGTTGCCAGACAAGATAGAAATCTTGGTACAACAACTATGCTGACAGCATATTTGGGCATGCTGACAGCATCTATCAAATTACTCACCTCATATCCCTCATCAATACAATGGGATGCTTGCACGGGTTTTGTGATAGCAGCCGCTCGAGATATGCCGAGCATGCTGACAGCACTATCTTGTGGCATCGTAGCTGGCGCGACTCGCATGCTAGCGTCACGTCAGCGAATTGCTCACTCAGAAGCAGTCGCGGAAACCATGACTGAAAATATTATTTGGTATTATTTTTTTGTTCGTTCAGGTTGCGTTTGACCACATTTTGTCTGATGCCTATCCTTATACAATGAACGTCGGTGTTGATTACTAGCTTTTGCCCGCTTTATATTTTCACTTTTGTGCTATCCCATAGGAACCTTGTATTTTTCCGGGATAAAAAGTACCATGTCACTTTTCGATCTTTGAACTATATCTATGCCAAAAATCAAGTCAATCTGTTGCTCCATTGCTGCGTGAAAGAGGAACAAACCAACAAACATGATTTATAATATTAGTAAGCATGGACAGGCAATCACAGCGTTCCTACGCTGTGATTGCCATCGACATCGATCAGGAGAATCGATGATCTGATCACCGTAGGAATACGTTGGAAGCAAATCACTTCTAACTGGTCTTAGAAGAAATTCATAGGGAAGGCCTATGTGAATCAGCGGACGTCCTACGTCTACGTCCTAATTCAAATAAAATTTAATGGCGTCAGTTGCCCTGTAAAATAAGTGAAAGTGCAAAAATCCCGACTACTAATGCTGCTGACATGAATAAATTGCTAATGCGCAACGACCGGCCACGTGTTTACTTACGCCATTAAATTCCATTCGGTCTATACGAGTTCGTATTGTACATGTTACGCTTAAAGATCGAAAATGCTTAGTGAGCCAAAAAATAGCTCACAACGCGTTGTGGTCACAGTACAACACCCACATGGCGAAATTCGTGTTATGGCTCTATACTAATGAAAACGCGCACGACGCGTTGTGGCAAATTGGCAATCACACAAAGACCAAATAGCGAAATTCGTGTCGTGGCCGACATGCTATTCGATCTCAACGCGTTATGGCAATGAAGAAAAGCCGAATCGAACTCAATGGCGTTTGTGAATTTAGGTAGGTATAGGCCGAATCATAGAAGTCGGCGGATGTGAAGTGCGCAATATCTAATCCTGACTGAAACTCACATAAAGCTGCGCGCTGATTGGGTTGCGCGTAGTTTGTAGCTAACTTCACATCCACCGACTTCTATTATTCGACTTATACAACCTACGCAGTTCCCCACTCCTCGAGCAAGACATAACGAAACTTGCTACTGCGCAATGACTCATCTCGTGTTCAGACGTCATAAAGTTTGATTGGGCCTAAAAAAAAATTTTTCTTTATATTATTATTTTTTTAATACTTTATAATATTATAGATCAAATCATACAAGTTGACGGAAGGGAAGATAGCTACAAGCTGCGCAATATCCAATTCTGACTGAAGCTCACATAAAGCTGCGCGTTGTTAGGATATTGTGCAGCTTGTAGCTAACGTCACATCCGCCGACTTGATTCGGCCCAAGGACTTTGTATACATTCGGCCTATTAATAGCTCCATACCGTAGACAGAGAAGACAATATTCTTCGTCTGTGCTACATACAATTTTATTCATTTAGTTATCTTTCGTTACCACTAGGGGCGCTTTACAAAGATGTAAAAAAAAACATAACGAATAAATTCAAATTAAGTCAATTCCAACGTTTCTTCTAGGATGTCAGTTGAATAATATAATTAAGATAACAAATATGTATATATATTTAACTCACCTGTAAATTCGTGTGGTAAGAGTTCCACCGAACGCAAAACTGTTGCGGGGGCAACGCCATCTCTTATAAAACGCGGGAACTATTAGCAAAATAATATTGACATACTTATTCTATAGGTATCTTTGGCAGATTTGTAAAAAATTGCACAATTTTAATATAATATAGTCCGAATACTATCACAGGCATATATTACACTAGATTACAAAAATATTTTAAGTACATCGAATACTTTTTAAGTAGAAACTTTTTAGACTAGACTGTATAATTTTAATGTTTCAAATACTGAAATATCAAGTAGGTCCTTCATAAAATGTACCTGAAACAAAATAAATTCACTTGTTAACAATATCATAGAAAAACGTGAAGTGTAAATAAAGCATTATATCTTATGAACTGTATCAAATAAATCACATCACTACACCCAATATCTATAGTAGTCTGTGACTACCCACTGCACAACCATGAAGTATAACTTCATGTACACAACAAAACTAAACACTTTTTTTTCCGATGCCCGAATTTTGAAAATGTTGCCATAAAAGAAAAGTATTATTTTCAAAAATCGATTAGGGCTAAGATATGATAAAAATCGATTTGAGTAATGATTATTGTAGACCACGACAGACGTTCATCCTAAATTGATGAAAGATGATTGTTTTGTATGGGCCCCTGTGGTCTGAAATTGTTATTATAGGTAAATGACATTGTCAAAACTAGCTTACGCTTACACGAAGTCGTAATCACAACCAGGATTACGAAAAGTAGGTAGCCCAATGGTTATGAAAGCACACAACACGCATTGACAGTATCAAAAAATCCCTTTTTTGATACTGCCAATGACAACAAGAGATTATTTGTTGACTTCGTATCGTAAAACTTTTATGAAGAGTGAGCGAGACACCAATATGACTTCGTGTCATATTGGTGTCTCCCTCGCATAGGGTGCAAACACCTTACCTAAATCAATAATCTGGGTCAACGTGAATATTTAAAAAGGAAAATAGCTCAGTATACTAAACGCCACACAAATCGGTGGATGAGAAGTTACCCGCAGATGACACTTCGCCGCGATTCGCTAATTATTGCGCATTTGTGCAAGGGCGTAGGGAGCGCGCGGGTGGCATGAGGTCGGGGTGTGTATGGGTGTGCCCTGGCGTCTCGTCTCTCTGGTTCCCGCGTATACCTACTTATATTTCGGCTTTTGCATAACTTCCCATCCGCCGATTTGTGTGGCGCTTTGTATTTTATGGAACTAGATTTAATAATGTACTTACTGATACTTATTACATACTTATTAGGATACTATTTTTACCCGGCTGCCTAATGGAGCAGGTAATGTTTTTCGTGTTGTACGAATATATTACAGTATCTTTTACAGATTTAGGGGATTTGTTTAAGGCGGATAAATAGCACGACAAGACGAAGGCTATGCTTTGATCGGTATGTACGAATATTTATTTATTTATTAAAGATACGCCAACAGTGAACATATTAAACACACTTATAAAAATAATATAATAGGCCAGTGCTAAACATAGTCCTAGGGTAGTCAGGATTGGCGAAATGCTGTCCCAGCCATTCTGTTATGGAAAAGGTGTTTGCCAAGGCTGTATTGCATCCCCTTTTTGTTCAACGCGTATGGAGAATATATAATGCGACAAGCTTGCCTCAACTGGAATGGAGGCGTAAGCATCGGCGATGTTAAAGTCACAAACCTCCGGTATGCTGATGACACGACACTTGTTGCTGCAAGCGAAGCTGAAATGACTGAGCTGCTGGATAGGATGGAGCGTATTAGTTGCAGTCTTGGGATCTCTATCGACAGATTGAAAACCAAAATCATGGTTGTTGATAGAGCTAAATCATTGAACATCAATGGGATGTCAAACTTGGACATAGTTGACAATTTTGTTTATCTCGGCTCCAGCATCTGTAATAATGGCTCCTGTGAAGGTGACGTGCGAAAACGTATAGGTATGGCGAAGGGGGCTATGTCTCAACTCGATAAGATATGGAGGAACTGGGGGATAAGACTAAAAACAAAAATAAGATTAGTCCGCACTCTAGTATTCTCCATCTTTCTGTATGCTGCCGAGACTTGGACTCTGAAAGCGGCAGATCGTGGACGCATCGATGCCTTCGAGATGTGGTGTTGAAGAAGGATGCACAGGATTTCATGGACAGCTCGCCGGACCAACGTATCGATACTTAAACAGCTCAAGGTCACGACTAGACTCTTTACCATCTGTCTTAAACGTGTCCTTGACTACTTTGGCCACATTGCAAAGAGAAAAGACGATAATCTCGAGAAACTGATGGTCACAGGGAAAATCGACGGCAAGCGGTCACGAGGTCGTAGTCGGATACGTTGGTCCGATCAGATTCGCACCACTCTCGACTCACCCGTCTATGTGACGCTGCGTGTTGCTGAAGATAGAGGACGATGGAAGAACATAGTGAAAGAGAAGCTTCTGGGAGGCGGAGGTCACGACCCTCAGACATGAGGAAATCGACGCAAGGAGGAAACATAGTCCTATCCTCAAAAAGCGGTTTTGACCCAATCCACATATTATGCCATCGAATTTCTTCTCCAGACTTACGCCGGTTTCCTCACTATATTTTTTTTCACCCATTTTAGGGACTACTTTTATGTTACTTCAAGGTCGAAAAATATTTCTTAAGGTTACCGCAATAGGGTTTAAATTAAAGCCAGCGTTCAAGTTTTTATGTGTTATCTCGATGGTTAAGTATTCCAAGACATATCTGTTGATAAGATATTGGCCACTCCATTAGAACAAATAAGTGGTTTGGCTCGTGGGATAGCTCTGGGCTAAAACTACGAACCTGTGTAAGTTACCAACATACCTAATCTAAGGATTAGCAAGTGGCAGTAGGCATATATATTATCATGCAGAACTGGTGGCTGATAATAATTATGATCATTAAGTTTAGAATTGAGATTCTATTTGTCCAAAAAATGGATTGCAAAGAGTACAATTCTTCGGAAATAGGCTGTTATTTATTTCTTCAAATATAGAGCAGAATTTTTAATGCGGTAGAAATTTCTAGACTTCGAGATAACAGGTTAGATCAGAGACAAGTTTTTTCCTAAATAGGTACATGTGCTACATCAAAACTCCACAACTTCATTAATGACTGATTATGTTGCCAAAAATATTCTGTTTAAAAATCTAAATAAAAAAAATTAATACCGTCCTGAATCCCAACCGTGTACAGAATATGACTTTTTCCACGCATCATAAAACAAATTTATAAGCAGAGCTACGGTAGGGAATTTCTACTCCAGATCCTCAACAAAACCGACAGCGTTTCATTTGAAATTTGAGTTTCCTCTCCTCGTTTTGCCACTGATAAATATAAGTTAGGCGCAGTAAGAGTGGGTATGATTTTTTCAACTCACCACTCAGCAATTTTATTCGAACTAAGAGCTTTGTGAGGGAGTTAATACTCCATATTCTCAACTTAATATTATAAACGTTAAAGTTTGTGAGTATGTATGGATATTTGGTAGGTACTCTTTCGCGTAAAAAGAAATTTACGAGAGAAATTTCATATGGGATAGCATAAACATCAAAATTTGACGCGAACGAAGCCACGGGTATCTATAAGCTAGTTCTCAATAAAAACGACACTCTTACATTTGAAATAAGAGTTTCCCCGATTTCCCACTTTTAAATATAAGTTGGAACCACACATAATATGATTTTTTCAACATACGTCACTTCGCAAACGTTTCAGAAAAGCTAAGCAAAGACGTTACTACACCATATTCTCAACAAAACCAAGAAGCTTTCATTAGAAATTTGAGTTTCTCCGTTTCGCCACTGGTAAATATAAGTTGGGCGTTGAGAGTGGGTCCGAGGCGGGCCGTCGACCCTAGTGGAGCCAGGAATAGCTCGCGCGGGGGTCTCGACTATATCGGTACGGATTTGAGGCCGTCGCGCAAGACACGCGGTTCCAAGAAGCTTGTAAATCGGGACTTGGGATCGTCTTGATTTTAACTTTGCATTAATATTTTTACAACAAATCGGGACTTAAAATCAAGACGACTTGATTTTAAGTTTGTATTAATATACGACTAGGCATTTGAGATTGTCTAAATTTTAAGTCTGCATTAGTATTTTTACGAATTGTTTTTTATTTAAATAATTGCTCACCTTTAGGTAGCTATAATATTTGTTACTTAGTAAAACATTTTGCGTACTATAAAATATATTTTGCATCCAAAGAGTAAAGAAACGGTATGCTTAGCAACATCAAATACTAAATAATAGTGAATAATAATTACTGCATTTTACAGCCTAATAAAGTAAAGTTATAATAACTTTAAGCTATGTATTATAATGATACATCTTTCTGGTAAATACAATACTTGATTCGTAAAGGATCTCCAAAATGTCTAATGCATTCAGATTAGGGTTATAAAAAAGCCAATCCATGACTTATTCCAAGACCAAATACACACAAAAAACATAAAAGTCGACAAAGCCGTTTTGGAGGAGCTCGATTTCGATAACAAACACGAGATTTTTCTAGATTGGGCGAAGATTATTCTTCTTTTCAACGCGCAGTCAACAGATTTTAACGTCGTATTTGCCATAAATCTAAAAAAATATATGTAATTATGGATTATAAACCTAAACTTCCAAAAATGTCTCCCGACAGCCTAGCACCGAAGGCTTTTAAAGAGCACTTCAAGGCCCTGCATTTGGTGAGCTTCCGACAATATCGATCTATTTCCGACGCCCCTAGGGTCGACGGCCCGAGCCCCTAGACCCGCCCGTGTTTTTATCTGTTCTGATTTGGCGCTCCCCTCTGTTGTTTTGGGGCTCGTTTTTGGAGCTTCCACGATTGTGCCGCTTTTAAGGACGAAGACTTTGTATAAGAAAAATAATATTAATATTTATGGGACTTGTTTTATAATGCCTGAAAAGTAAGCTTCATGGAGGGACTAGCTATTGCTCGCAACTTTGGCCGAATATTTTGATACGAGTATTTGTATAAGAACTTTTCATTTTTCCAACAATTCTCATTATATCTTCTTTCTTCTCTTATCTTTATTTTAAATCTCAGTTAACAAAGGTGGTAACCAAGGTTTTCAAAGGATTGTTAACGAATCCAAATTATGAGTTGAATAATGGTGCTTTCTAGGTTAACACGAATAAAGCTGTCATAAAAACTCTTGTTGACATCAAATCGACAAGCCAAAAACATACAGAAAAAATCGATAAAACCACTGATAAAATGGATACCTACTGTCAAAGAAATATAATATTTGTTCACTAACAAAAAACGCAGACCTCTAAAAACATTTGGGTCATTCATATTTCCCGGAACAACGTGCGATAGCAAATGATAAGATACACGATAGGATAGATTATAGCGCTTGTGAATCATGGAATTTCTGTTTTTAGCAGACATCGGGCACCGTAAAGTCAAACAATCACTCTAATGCAAGAGCACATACTCTTAAACCCAAACACTCCAAACAGTATATTATTATACGAGATAGAAAAGAAGCAAGATGATGATATTTTGGAGACGAAATATCATTAACGAGGAAATTTTGAGACTGTTTAGCCAAAAACACAAACTTTAGCTTACAACCAAAATCAAATTTCCCGGTGGCTACAAAGACTGAGTATAACCTAATCCTGACTGAAGCTCACATAACAACTGGGCTAAGATTGGGTTTTGAGCACTTTGTAGCTAACTACACCATCGCTAAGAATTTAGATTCACTCTAAAATTCATAACAACAACATAAAGAAGTGTGGGAATAAATGAGTAAGATTAGAAGAGAATTAGTGAGATTTTGGACTCTGAAAGTGCGACGGGTTTTGTGCAATATTTTGTAAATAAACAAGCAGCGCAAAATTTTTCCTTTCAATGAACAGATAAAAGATGCTATAACTAATAATAATGGTAGTGATAAATTTGCCGAGAAAAGAAAAAGCGATCGCAATTAAGGTCCTGGATGTACTTCACCTAAGAATTGGCGGAGATTAAGAATTCGTGTTAAGAATGGTGTCGAAATTAGATGAAACTGCCCACCATCACTAATTGGATATGGATAGGCAGGGAGAATTCAAGATTAAATTAATCAAGACCTTTCATTCCAGCTCAAGGTCACAATTTGTTGGAATAGTTACAATATAGAACATACAATTTTGACATCTACTCATTTAAAATTATTAGTAACAAGCAGGGAATATAATTTTTAAAATGTTCATTCGAAATCAAAAATGACTTGTAAATGAGAATCTGAGAGTACATTGGGTCAACACAAGATTATATTTTTTTTTTTTAAATTATTAATACAAGTCTCACAATATAATTTTACGTTTTGGCTTTTTACTCTGTTGAGTGTATTATAGAAAATCGGGATTGGAAACGTTATAGGCATATATTTTTTTCTGATTCAAGACCCAGAAGTTATTATAACGCCATTTAAAATAACTTGCTACAGCAGTCTTTACTTTTTTGCTCATACTCGTATTTGTCTTGTCGATGAAGTCAGCTAAAATCTAATTTGCCAGAAATTGGGGTCAAAGAACTGAAATGAACATATTTAAAATTATGCTGATTTTGTTACAACTCAGCTAAATGGTTGAAAATATTTTGTTGATTGCATTGTTTTGTTCCCGATTTTGTGTTGTAGAACTCATTTTTATAATGTTGCAAAAATTGTTAGAATCGCAACTTTTATTAGCTGTCAAAAATGCCTCACAATTTTGAAATACATCTGTAAGTAAGTATTACAAAATTGATAAATCCGTAGAAGAACCAAATTTACCGACATAGCCCAGTGGATTGGCAAGTTAAAATGGCAGTGGGGAAGGTATATGGCTCGGACGACTGATGACTGATGGGGTCGAAAAGATCCCTAGTGGAAAGCAAATTTCGCCAAGCGCAGCGTAGAACGTCCACCTACGAAGTGAACCAATGAACTTATCAAAACCAGAGGATAATGCTGGATGCAATCAGCTTCCAACAGGTCTTATTGAAGATCCATGGGGAGGCCTGTGTCCAGCAGTGAACGTCATATGGCTGATATGAGGATGATGGAATACTCGTATGACGTTTAGTAGGTAGGTAGGTACTACAACATCCTCAGTAGTGTAGCTAATTAGTTTGTGGTCTCATCTAGTGGATGACATTCCTAGTGTTCTAGGCGATTTATTTTTTTTTACATTTCCCTTGCTATCTGAACAAATAAAAAGGTTTTTGAAAATTATGATAGACACGTTGATCGAAATTGTTACTCGTATGGCGAATGCAAATGAAAAAAAAAAACTCAAGATGGGTGCGTCATTATTTATTTATAATAAATAAATTTAGTATTAAAAATATGTAAAAGTAAATTTTAAAGAGGTAAATAAAAGTGCTAGGAATCGAAGTTGGGATCAGCAAAATAAAATACGGTTTTTGGAAATTAAATAAATCGAAAATATAAAAGATAGACTAATTCGATCACCAGAGCGCAGTGTTTTTATTATTACTCTGCTTGGAGAGAGTTTTGACGAATTTCAGTAAACATTTGCATTGAAATCTAATTGGTGTGCGCTTTTTGTGAGCGATTGTTTTATGTAATGATGTCATTGGTAGGTATGATATCAATAAATGTGATAAGTGCTTGGATATTTCGTAAAAATTTACCCTAAGGCCATTTTCAGAGAGTCATAAATCATTCATTTAATCATTGACATAAATGACTAATTTAATACTTAAAAATTTCATTATTAAACAAAATTACAAACTTACTTGTAGGTGAGTGTTCTAAAAATAAAGTACTTACAAGTTGAGGATATAGAAAATATTTTGTCTAGCAATAAATATGGCAATAATAATTACATTTGTTTACAAGCATCAGCATTATAATTACATTACAACATTATGTAGCCTGTAGCTCAAAATGTGTATCAATCAGGACATGTGTAGTTATGCTTTTAGTATATTTATTTTGTAATAATGAAAGTATGAAAAAAATAATCTGATTAATAATACATTAAAATATAGCAAATTAACTGAACAACAAAAATTAATTATTTTTTAATTATTATTGTTATTAACTATTAAAACATATGGAGCAACATTGAACTTAAACCAGTATAATTATTTGTTCTAATTACGCCGCTAGAGCTAAAGGTATAAAGTAAATATAGCATATCAGTCAAGTGATAAATAAAATCTCTAACTAAAAATAAAAACTTCAATGTGCACTGCACAGTGAGTTCAGCAAGCATGTAAGGTACTAAAATCAATTTAAAATGGTCTTATCAAGAACAACACTGTAACATTAGTTTTGGCCGTATATGCTGATAAAAATAATTCACTTCACCATCGTAAAAAACTTACCCTAGGAATGAAAAAATATGAAAATCCAAAATATCTCGGCACTTATTCAAGCAAAATCACGGCAAAAATGTTGGCCGTAGTACAGTACTGAACGCGGCTCAATGGTTAAAACATGAGCAGAGCCAACATTTGGCTGTTCCCAAAATAGTTCAGGCCCCACTAATGTTATAAACATGCAGCGCACACATGCAAGCCCCATAACATTAAGAAAAAATAATCAATATTTATACAATTACTCAAATCTATACTTAGACGCGAAAACGGGACAAGAAAATGGTCGTCTTGTCTACTGAGAGCTGAAAAATGTGACTTTTCGCGACCTCACGCCTCGAAAAAGGAGAAAATGTACCAAAATAGACGCAAAACACTCACCGTTTGAGGTCCGGGAGAGGAAACATCACGTATGCAATTATCACTTCGTGATGACTTTTTTAACTATGAAAAATCAATAATTTTGAGCACAAATTTTTGTTCATATTTTTCCATGGGGCCTCGTCGCGGTCTCGCTCGGACACTTAAAAATGAAAAACCTATTGAAGAAAACTACGTCGTAGAAAGAGATAGCGATATAGACGATTGTAAATAATGACAGCAACGAATCACAACAATCGAGCGAGATAGTTGATGGATTAACAATAACAATTAAACTACGCAATGTTGCATCTTAATTAGTTGTCGAGCACTTACCTATTGTGTCCTAAAACATAATCATGAGAAGTAATTAGCACTTTTACGTGGATTGCGGTTGTTTAGACATTTTAACTCCGGTAACATCCGTCACGCGGGCGCCATTTGCAATGGCGTGGAAGCAACTAGCTAAACAATATTTCTTATTGCAATTTACCGAAACTATTTGAAATATTCTTATTAGAATTTCATTTCGATAATGTACTAATTGGATTTTGTTTAGAACGGATTTCCATCGAACAACACGTTCAAGATATTATTTGTTATTGAAATTATTAATAAAGACATTATTCATGTTATTGTTCAATGCATCGATTTTAAGTACAATCGAATAAGGTTTCGCGATCTGGTAACATTATTTGGCTGTCAAATGGAAATCAAAATGGCCGCTGTACGCGGGAAATTTAAAATGACCGACTTGCTGATTTTGTTTCATTTTTAGATTTTTTATTTTAAATAGGTACTGTTGCTTTGCATTGATTTCATTAGTTGAATTATAGTAGGTACTTAAATTAAATTTGCCATTTATGTAATAGTTTACAAGCAGATATATTTCGTAATTCAGATAAAATGATACTAGAATAAAATGCTCTACTTAATTTTACTTGGATAATTTTGATACATGGTCTTATTATTTACTAGCTGACTCGGTGAACTTCGCTTCACGCAATATCGCTATAAATGATAGCCTATGTGTTATTCTGATGTATAAGCATTACTATTGCAAAGTTTCATCTCAATCCGATCAATAGTTTTTGCGTGAAACAGGAATAAAGATACTTACTTATTTTATAAATACAAACTTTTGCGTTTATAATATTAGTAGGATTTTAACGTGATTCTAATCTAGTACTTATATAAGACATTATGGTAGCATGTAAGTATGATTATTTACAGAGAGCTTGAGAATTAATTACATTAGTACCTATTCTTACTTAAAATAGAAAATTCTCTTACTGATATTTTCTTTGTTTTCAGTTCAGATGATCTCATCAAGACCGCAGGATCACGCTGGATGCAAGCCGCTTCCAACCGGTCTTATTGGAGATCCATAGGGGAGGTCTATGTCCAAAAGTGGACGTTTTATGGCTGACGGTCTAATCGCTTTTAGCGATAAGACCGCCTTTTGTGCCTTTTCTGTCTTTGTTTCTTTTGTTATGTTTTCTTGTTGGTGTCAATAAAGTGTTGTTGTATTGTATTGTATGGATGGATGTATTTTCTTCGTTATTTCTAATAGCCCGGGAGGTAGGTAGATATTAAGCGCAAAAAATGCAACTAAAAGCATTTTTGGCTTAAGTACTTACAGCTTTTTTACAGCTAAAAGCATTCAAGTTGGCGGAATCTACAAGCTGCGCAATATCCAATCCTGACAGAAGCTCACATAAAGCCGCGCGTTGATTGGATATTGCGCAGCTTGCAGCTAACTTCATATCCGCCAACTTGAGTGATGCGGCCTGTCATTATTACGTTGTCATGGTGATGTACAACAACCCCGGAGTCAGTCAGCTGGGTTCCTTAGTGTTTGTTTGGTGACTCATATCATTAGTATTTAAATAAAAATAAAAAAGTATACTGAGTGCCACACAAATTGAAAGATGGGAAGTTAGCCGCAGAGAGCTGCTGTACTGTACCAGCCTTTTTAATAGTCCACTGCAGGACGTAGGCCTACCCACGAAGAGTGATTGGGCCATATCCACCACGCTGGCCCAGTGCGGGTTGGTGGATTCACATACGCCATCGAGTTTCTTCTCAGGACGTACGCAGGTTGCCTCACGATGTTTTCCTTCACCGTAAAAGCCAGTGATGTGAAAATTCCGTACATAAATTCCAAAGAAACTCATTGGTACGGGACCGGGGATACGAACCCACGATCTCACGATTGTAAGGCGGGTGTCACTACCGCTTGACCACCACGGCTTGCACCACGGCAGAGACCTGCGCAAACGCCAAAATATAGACGTTAGCGGGTGCCAGAGACGAGACGCCGGCACACACCCGCCCGCCAACCTCGTGCCTCCCGCGCGCTCTCTACGCCTGAGCTCTCTACTTCGCCATCTGTATAGGCATTGTGCACACATGCGCAATAATAAGCGAATCACGGCGAAGTGTCATCTGAGGCTAACTTCTCATCCGCCGATTTGTGTGGTGCTAAGTAAACTATGGGGCCAACCCAAAATTCAAGAAAAAACAGCCGTTCTATACAAAATTTCAACTCGGAATAGACAAAATGTATGAAACAGCAGACTTATTTTCTCGAATTCTGTGTTTGCCTCGTAGTAACAATCCTAATAATATTATAAACGCGAAAGTTTGTAAGTATGAATGCTTGTTCCTCTTTCACGCCCAAACCGATTTGGATAAAATTCGGTATGAAGGTAGCCATTAGACCTTGGATTAACACATAAGCTACTTTGAATCTCGGGTTAACGCGGGCACGGCAGTGATATATGTGTATAACAGTATTGTGACTGCCCTATCCTTGAAATATATACCTACATACACAGCCCTAGCGCGTGATACGTTCTGCGTGGCCACGCGGATCGTATCACGCAATAGGGCTGCCTGTTGGATATCGATTAGCAATTAGTATCGATTCGATTATTAATTGTCTATGCTGAACAAGACAAGCTGAATAGTCTATGGTTTTTCGTTCTCTTCTAAAATTGATGGCGTAGGCTTAAGATCGTTTTTAATATTTTGCTACTAATCTTTCTAAATAAACTTTATAATCTCACTGATTTACGGGTTTCTCTTTAATTCTAATACTGCCGCTGTATATGACAAAGTAGTCTGTGGGGCTGCCGCCCGCCTTAAGTGTTTTAATTTCATCTACATTCTACATACTCTTCAACTACTTGAGTTTCTTTTTGGTTTCTATATATTATGATGTATAATTATTAGGTATTTTTAATAAAAAAAAGAAATTCGCTGTGAAAAAAGGAAGCGTTCAATAAAAAAAACCTTGTTTTTTTATGTTTTCATGGTTCCGTAGTAAAACGAGGAACCCTAAAAACGTAAATCGCATGCTTACTAGTTACAAATTCACACATTCGTTCATCCCTACGACGCTCCGCGACTGACTGTACCTTGTATAGTATGACTCACGCACATCAAGTACCATATTTTTATAGTCAAAATGTTCGGTTCACAATGTTGTACTTCATGATCGTGTCGACCATGAAGTACAGCATTGTGTACCGAACAACTGACTATAAAAAATATATGCGCATTAGGTTGGCGGGCGGGTGTGCCCCGGCGTCTCATCTCTCTGGCTCCCGCGCATACCTATATTTCGGCTTTTGCATAACTTCCCATCCGCCGATTTGTGTGGCGCTTAGTATAAAAAAAAAAGCCGTGGTGGTCTAGAGGTAGTGACACCCGCCTTACAATCGTGAGGTCGTGGGTTCAAATCCCCGGTCCCGTACCAATGAGTTCTTTGGAATTTATGTACGGAATTTCACACCACTGGCTTTTCGATGAAGGAAAACATCGTGAGGCAACCTGCATACGTCCGTAGAAGAAATTCAATGGCGTATGTTAATCCACCAACCCGCACTGGGCCAGCGTGGTGGATATGGCCCAAAACACCCTTCGTGGGTAGGCCTACGTCCTGCAGTGGACTATTAAAAAGGCTGGTACAGTAGTATAAAAAGTAGTTTATCACTGATGGTTTGGATCACCCCCTTTCGGCTTACTACTAAAATGATGAAACATTTAACAATATACAAAAATAAATACACAGTTACGGCAACACCAGTTTTTATTTATTTTATTACAATGTAAGGAATAATTACTTTTTGAATTTGAATTATATTTTATATGGTTTAGCAGATGGAGATGATGAGGCGACGTATGAGAAGACTGCTGGAATTTTACCTGAAATAAAATATAAAGAGTTAAGATTTTTTATTTATTAATCATTACAAATTACCAAAACTATAATATAATTAAACCAAGTGGGTTGAGTTATAAAGAGAATGCTACATATTAAAATTTCCAAGGTTACATAATGTAATGTAATGTAATTAATTTTCAATTACTAACTCTTCCAACCTCTAGGACACAAGTATTGCGCGAGCGTAACGAGCGAAAAATAATAAACAGAAATTAAAATTAAATCTTCATGTTTACTAACTATACACGATCGCAACGAGTACATACTTTGGGGGGTATAAAATGATGGTTTGTTCCCAGTGTTACTACTATTCTTACTACCAGTAGTAAGAATGGTAAACGAATTACTCTTCTTACTACTACAGGTGAAAGTTGTATTATGTATTTAGTAAAATTGTGGCTTTGTGTCAACCAAAAACATGGTTTTTTGCAGCGTCTGTTACTATTTCGTGTTTTCCGGTTTGTCCATAGTGCTCCACTCACGGTCGGCCTATCCGACCGCGCGGCCAGCTGAGCGGCCTGGTTGGTACCATAGTGAGACTCACGCGGTGAGAAGGTCAGGCGCCGAGTCGTGGAGTAAGTCGGCGGTCGGTTAGACCGCGCAGCCTCGTTGATACCATAGTGAGACTCAAGCGGTGAGGTCAGGTGCAAACTCATACACTAAGTCGGCGGCCTGATAGACCGCGCGGCCAGCTGCTCGGCTTGGTTGGTACCATAGTAAGACTCACGCGGTCAGCAGGTCAGGTGCCGAGTCGTGCAGCAAGTCGGCGGCCTGTTTGACCGCGCGGCACCACTGATCAAGCCGCGCGGCCAGCTGCGCGGCCCCGGCGCGGTCTAACGCTCGCGGCCGCACCCACGATATGTACGCCGTTGATGACACCTAAAGAATAACAATTACATGTGATACTTTGATCAAAATCAAAAAATTACATATGACTATACTACTATACTGTACTTTGATAAAAACGTTAAGGCAGCGCCGACCAAACGCCTAACGAGAATCAAAATATTTTTTTAAGAAAAACATGATTTTGTAAACTATACTCTATAAAATTTAACTCGATCTCTGCGACAGTGACATAGAAGATTGACATTTTTAGAGTTGAGATAGTGGTGGAAAAAATCGATTTTCAAACAATGTTGCAATGAAATCGAATGAGTAGTTGAAGGTGAGAAATTGGTTTTATTTTCTTACTATTATTTAAGATCAAGTATGTACACATGTAAATAATGTTATGATATTAATTAAATACTCATAATAATGTAACGATAGTATTTATCGACGTTTTTCACTATTATCGATGCTAATGTAACATATAATTGGGTTTAATTTAATTACACATGTAAAAAATGTTATGATATTAAAATATACAATAAAATTAATGATAAATTAAGTTTTATTTAAAATATCGTTACAATAAACTATCAATATTTTAAATAAAACTCTATCTAAAACTCTGTGGCCACGATCATTCGTCGCCCATCACTAATCGGCATGCCCATAAAGTACGACATTGACAGGTACTGTCTGTACTATTAAGAAATTCAGGATTTAATAGGCGTGATTTTTCTGACAGCTGTCGCAGAGATCAAGTCAAATTTTATAGAGTATAAACAAAACATTAACATAGACAAGGAGTAACACTCGATCGAAAAAAAATCCAAAGTCAGCTGTTTTAAACAAAGATCTTGTTACTTAATTAGTTTTTATTATTATTTTTTAAATTAAGTTAGGATTTATTTCAACAAAACTTAAAAAACATTTCATAAACTATAACTATTAAAATAAATCTACTTAAAATAAAATAAAACTAATCTAATAGACCCGTAGCAGAGGGTAACGTGGCCAAAATGCTGGCGGTATTGCCTCGCTGTATCACAACACTAATTTTTTGGCCAAAGTAGATGCCAGCATTCTGGTCACGTAGTCACCTCTATCAGTCGTCTAGCAAGGCCTTTAATTAAGTTTAATATATACAGGGTTATTTCTAATCAATTAGCATCCTTTTAGGGGCTTATACATAAAAACTAACAGCTTTTGTTCAGCGACTTTTGTCAAAACTAAAAATAATAATAATAACGGACGGTTGGGTCAAGGGTGAGATACAGAAGGCGGTCGTTCTGGACACGGCGCGCATTGTCAGAAGGTTCCTCTCTCTGTAGACCCAACCACCGGTAGCTTGGGCCCCGCCCCGCTGCCGGCGGCACTCTAGGTTTAGGTTTTTTTATAGTATTTTGTTCTTTTATAAAAATATTGTAAAAAAACTTAGATTTAAGATAATAAATGAATATGCGAATAATAATAATAATTGGTGAATAGAAAAATATCGTTCAATTGATTAGGAATAACCCTGTATAGTAACTAATTAATAGGGTAGTTGACTGGTATTGAATTTAATAAAAGTATTAGGATTAGTGAATTCTGCAATTAATAATTATGATTCATAAACTGAAAAACTATTCAAGTTCAGACATTTAAGCTTGGAAACATTTTGGTAGGGATAATGAGGGATGTCTTATCCCTTTTCCATAAAGCATAACATAGTATGGCGAATGTATGACACTTACGGGCCGTGACGTCATAGTCTGCTATAGTGCGCTCTTTGTTTAGCAAGAAAATAAATAATATGCTTGTAACTTCTTATTTCTAAGTTGATTTTATTTTTGTTGATATTATGCTGTTTATGGTTAGCTGTTACAAGAGTACTTACATAAAAAAAAATGTCAACTAGCCTATTGGTGAGAGTATATAACTGTAAAAAGTTGTTGTGTGTATGTTTGTTATGTGTAATATCTGACCTGATCAATATGCCCTTTCACCAGTCCTTCAGCCAGAGCCTTCATGACCAGTAACTCCACCTCTCCCAGGGGAACTCGCGCACATTGCGCTATGGATGTAAAGGATAGTTTGCGTTGAGCCGTCGTGCGGTTGAACGCCATCTGAAATGTACATTAAAAACATCAGCCAAGTGCGAGTCGGACTCGGGCACGACGGGTTCCGTAGCGTATTAGTCCCCCTTAGCTCCATTCCTCTTGCCGTAATTACTAGCGAGCAAAAAACTCAAGAAAAATTGCGTATGTTGTATGGGAGCCCTCTTAAACATTTATTTTTTACTGTTTTTAGTATTTGTTGTCTTACGGTAACAGAAATATGTCATCTGCTAAAGAAGATATTGCAAAAAGGGCTCTGACTAGGTACAGTAGCTCAAAAAATCCGATTAACTATGATAAACAAATGCGCAGAGTAAAACAACCGCATTAAGGCGAAATACTAGTGACGAGGAAATTGAGAAATAGGTATTTGGACTAAACTATTGCCGTCGCGATGCGCCCAAACCAGGGAGCTTTAATGTGTGTGGTGATGCAATTGTATTTGTGTGCGTACTGCGCTTGAACTCTCCCCGCACCCTACCTGCGCCCCAACGAACTCGCTGGCCGACCGATATTTTATTTTGAATTGTAGTAAAATATGATATTACGTAGGGTGCGCGCAAGATAACTCTGCGCCCGAGTCGTGGCGCCACGTACGTTATATCACTAGTATTCTGTATTCCCTGGCAGCATTGAATTGGTTCCTGATTTTGGCCGTACGTAGAGCTATCTTGCGCGTATTTTACGTATGCTCTGGTTACCTAGTAGGTATGGTAGATAGGCGATCGATAGCAAACAAAAAGATAAAAGATTAATTATTTTAAAGATTATTTATTTTTCTGCCATTAGGAAGCTACATTATTTGTGACATGGGTTAATTTTTCTTTATATGCTTATTTATTTTCTTTCAAATTATTATTGTTTGACAAAAACGTAAAATGTACCTAACTAACATCATATACAATTGGATATTTGATATCTGTAGGCGCTGCAGTTTACATAATATATTTTTACTGAAATTACTTCTTTTTAAGTATAAATTAATTATTTTTTTATGGAAATATCTTACATTACGTCGTTCTTCTACGGTCTATAATAAATATCCCAAATGCAAGTTGGACTCGCGCTCGAAAGGTTTCATACCGTATGAGAGCCAATTATTTCGATTCAATTATATATTTTTTAAATTGATACATTTATATACATGATATATTTTATTACTAAATATTCTGAGAATATTTCAAGCGTCAACCTTTTGTGTACATTAATAATAATCGTGCAAAAAATCACGTCTGTTGTATGGCATGAAAAAATATTTATTTTATTCTATTTTTTGACCGACGAAGGAGGTACTCAATTTGACGCGTATATTTTTTATTTATAACCAAGCGTAACTTTTTACACAGTAGTCCGATTTTGATAATTCTTTGTTAGAATGTTTTTCATTGGAAAGAATATACTTCGAAATTGATCCCATTTAAATTTTATTGAAATGGGCTGAGCCATTTTTGATAAATCAACAATAATCGATCCGTGCGCACTATTCGCGAACTCTGTGCCTACACGGTTGAAGTAGATATTTATTTTACTCTATTTTTAGTTTTGTTGTTATAGTGGGAACAAATACATCATCTGTGTAAATTGTAACTGTTTAGCTTTTACGGTTCGTGATATACAGCCTAGTGACCAACGGACAGAGGAGTCTTAGTAATAGGGTCTCGTTAATCTAAAACTTCTTGCCTTTTATATTGTAGGTGGGTCATTCTACTTTTTAGTGCAGGTTTTTGCACTGCTAAAAGTGGGCTTTAAACATTTTATCATTAGAGATAAATGAAGTAATGTAACTGTATTTATGCGTAATTATACCCATACAATTGAAATTAACTGCCAGCAGCGAATTTTTTACATATTTCTTTCTGAAAATAAAGATTTTGGCGACCAAGGTAGAAAAATCATACCACTTTGTTACCAATCTAAATATTTTTATTGGGCAGCTTTAGTCACTCATTACAAACAAATAATTAACAAAACGTATTATAGGAACATAAATCTTTCTCTTTCATAACTAAAATTAGAAATTATCATTTATTAAGTCTTATAAATCACATTTAAATGACAACTATGTTACTGTTGTGCACTTTTGTTTACAAAGATTTGACATAAAATGTATATATGTAAAAATATCTTAACAACGTATTTAACATTGATATTAAAAAATATTATCTTGCATCTGATATATCTGTAATGTAGCTTATTATGCCAATTGTACAACTCAAATTGAAAAACCTTTACTTAGAAATAGGGACATAATGGTAACACAGTTGTTCAACATTAACAAAGTTGTTTCAATTGAGGATTCTCTTCTACAAAAATAGCTAATCAGTCTCTTATTTACCACAAAGGTTAAAGATAATAATGTTAATAATACAAATATATCCGTTTTACCAAAATCACAGCACTTATGCAGGTCGGATTACTTAAAAATTAATTAATAATTGCAGTCATTGTTCGAACACTTCCAGAGGATTAGGGAATCCGTAGTATTCGCGTATTTCTCTTTACTTCGGTTTAATCTATGGCATTTCTTCTTATACTTTTGATATTTTCGCTCAGCTGCCTCTAGCTTTTCTTTCAGATTTACGTTTTCTCTATAGAGTTTAGTTTCTGTCCCTTTTTACTTGTTTACGTCCACGATTCTGCGCAGAAACAGAAGCTGATGCAGGTGAAGTCACCGTTGATGTTGATTGTCCCTTAGCCGAACGAGATAGAAATAGTGATTGTCTAGGCATCCGTTCATGAGAATTTTTTTGAGTGGCTTTCTGGCGCGAAGACAATGGAGATGGAGACAAAGAAGGTGTGCGCAATCTGCGAGAATCGGCTATCGGACGATTTTCAGGAATATTTGGTGCATTTTGTCCTGTTGGTGGAGTGTTCACACGAGGTACATCAGGTTGAAGGGTCAATTCCGGAGTGTTTCTTGTAATAGATTGCAGGGCATGAATGCGGGCTCTTCTTTTGCTGTTAGCGACCCGCCATTTTCTCTTGCATTGGCGATGTTCACGTGATGTTAAGTCTTTGACAAGGCGTTTTGTTTTGTGGTACCTTTCTAGAGCCTTTTTTCCTCATCTTTAACAGGGTCTAATTTTCGCTTGTTTCGGTACCGACGTTGTTTTTCGGCTGGAGTTAGCGGCATGATCTTCTGTAAAAGATAAAAACATGGCATTGTAGTACTAATTTTACCGTCAACAATTAAAGTAAGTCAGCAAACAATTGTAAAATTGTGAAAATATTAACCTGTGGGTCGATACGAACTAATCAAGTTAAATAAAATTAGAAAAAATCACTGACAGAGTATATTTACAACTGCGTTACCACAGCAGAGTAACAAAGTGGGCCGGTAACACAGTTGTAAAATAACATGATGCTACCTGATATTTACGAAATGACCATATAATTTGCAAATCCAACAATAGAATACAATTAAGTGACATAAATGCCACGTCTCAACAGTTAAAACATAAAGTAAAAGTTTAGAAACTTACCTTTTCGCCGGGTAACAAAGTGCACACCAAATAAACACACGCGTCTTGATTCACAACATGACGGCGACTGAGTGGCGGCACGTGGCTTACTGCCATTCCCCTCCACCCCGCTCTTGTAATGCGCAACCTACCCAATCGACCCGACCAGTGGCGGTACAGCGACATCTAACGATTTTTTTAAGAAATACCAGTAACATAGTAGTACCGTATTGAGCTTCTTCCTTAGGGACAAAACTAAAGTAATTATTTTGAAAAAGAAATAAATCGTTTAAAAATATATGAGGCCTACATAAAAAACGCAAACATATCAAATAAACTTAATAAATTTTTGAAACATAGGACTACACTGCAATAAGAATACTTTTTTTGGTTAAGTTAGTCCGCGTATTAGGTCGGGGACACTTTGCAATACTATGGAAAACAACTATGTTACCATAAAACTCCACTTTGTTACCCTTAATTATCTTAAAATAGGCAAACTATTTAAATATAAATGTTAACAGAAGTAAAGGAAATATTACGGAAGTTTCGTGTATTGCGCAATATTTTTAAATTTTATGAAGAAAATGGCAAATCTAGATTTTTTTGTCTGGGGGACACAAAAACCTGCACTAAAAAGTAGAATGACCCAGGTACCTACAGCCGTATTCCGAAATTAGTCCCATAATATAAAAATAAATGAGGATTCAATTAAACAAATGCGAGGTTTACTGTTTCGAGAACAGCTTGTCATACTTTGGTTCTACTTTAAAGACGTTTAAAAAATTGAAATAATTAGCTAATTAAAGCAGCAGTGAGTAGGGCACATATAGTAGTAATACAGGATAGAACAGATTAAAGCATTGAAAGCACTTCTAATTGAATTTTTTAGCAAAACTCAGCGGATTGGCAAGTTAAAATGACAGCTGGCAAGGCACATAGTTCAATGAACGGATAGCCGATGGCGCTGTTTTCTCGAATGGATCTCACGTACTGGCAAGCATAGAACGTTTTTTGCTTAGGTGGACTAAGGATAGATTTATATGTTACAGTTATAATACATTTTTAGAGAGCACGTGATTTTCCTAATTAGAACTATTATTTCGGCCTAGACGCAGTATTATAATGTAATGAATGAAGTAGTAAGAATAATGGCAATGGAACTATGCCAAGAATGCTTAATTTTACGAATGCCCAATTTTATGAATGGTTAATTCTAAAAATGCTCAATTCTCAATATGACAAAATAATTTCCAATGGGAAAATCACATTTTCTTATAAAAAATCACCGGTAATTAAAGCACAATTTCTAGGCAAGTTTTACTATTGAAGCAACTAACATATTATATGTATTATATTATCATAACTAAGTATGACATAAAGACCTATATACCGTAACACATGAGATCATAATTATCAGTCAGAATTTGTACATTCATTATATTATTTCATGCTATACAAGGTATTTTCAGCGAGCCATTTTTAAGCTATGTTTAAATTTGTTTGCATCTAAAAATTTTATGTGAAGAGGTAGACTATTGTACACTTTTATGGCTGTATTAGATGAACTTCGATGATACGAAGTATTATTTACCTGTACTACACGAATATTGAATTTATGTTGAGGACGTAAAATTTGCGATCTAGCTGATTTATTATCAAAAAAGTAGTTTTGGTTATTTTAAACAAATACACAAATCTCTTAAAGTAAGCTTTTTTAAGAAATTCTTAATTGAAATTATGTTGCCATAAAATTAAAATTAAATTAAATAGAATTAGGCATTCGCAGAATTAGGATTAGTTGGGCATTATGAGAATTGGTCATTCTGCACCTAAACCATTTAGATGTCTGCCGATACAACACGATATATATAAACTAAAAAATCACTACACAGATTTGTGTAGTCGCTGCAATAAGTCGCAGTAACTAAACGCATATATTCCACACATACCTAAGATCTTTTTCTTCAAAAGTAACAAATATACAACAGTAAAACTACAAGATTTGAAAAATTAACTAATATTTTTAATAAACATCGATATCGATAGACATCACTAGAGCATCGACAAAAATATCGTCTATTACTACATCCCTAGTGCATGTGTACGTATAGGTTTGAACCTCCCTCACCTCAACCCTACCTCCGCATCGTGCGATAGGGACAATTGCAGCTCAGAGCAATTTATACCTACAAAAATCTTGGCAAAACAACGTTTCGTATTACGCTGTTTTCTTCATCAAAAACTAAATTAATCAAGTATTTTTTTATGTCAAAATTTACAAAAAACATGTGTTCATGATTATGTCATTTCATATTTTGTTAGAAATTAATAAGTTTATTCTTGTGGGTCTTTAAAGACGTCGGTAAAAATGGTGAATTTTTTTGAGACTTTGAAGGATCATATTTTGCCTGATAATTAATTTATCAAAAAAGTGAAAAGACAGGGTAGTTTAAACAGCTAAATTTAATTTTATGGCAAAAAATTGTAACTCTAAAAGCATTTTCCAGAAAGAAAACAGCGCAATACGTTTGTTTGGAAAATTACAGACCACCTCAGCTCTTAAATGCTTAATTTCAGAGTACTTTCACATTTTCCAATTTGGTTTTTGTTCAGTCATTGAATTACTGCCATTTTGGTCACATGTAACCTTTTTGATATAACCTACATAGAATTAATAGTCTACATGTAAAAAATGCACTGAAGAGTTTAGTTTTGTTAGCAAAACTTTTCAGACGTACTTCCATGGTACATCAATTTGACACGTTTATGCATACATATAAAAAAAAATAAAAGGGAATGAAGGATAAATACTTTTTGGCGGGAAAGCGAAAAAAAAAAGGTGTAACTAAGGAGGATCGACGATGTGGAAATAGAGCGAGGAATAGAAAAATGTTGTATATGGTTACCATATATTACTAGGATTATGGAAAATACTGAATAAAATATTTTGACTACGAAGTGTCTAAATCCTGTATTAGTTAACAATCAAAAATCATCCATCGAATTGCAATGAAACGTGTTCTTTTCCTTGAAATAAGAATCCAGGATAATATAGAAATCAGTTTTAAACAGCCATTTAGCCTATTTTTATTATTTGTGACATTTTATATTTATTAATGTTTCAAGTCGAGTATGGTTGCGTGGTTTTTGGCGGGAACGAGGAAAAATCATGTCGCCGCATTTTATTATTTTGTGAAACATGTTTCTAACATATAGTTTGCCAATGCTTTACTGAGATCTAACTTGACCGCGACTTTTTTGGACTATGACGTGACTTAGACTGAAAATATTTTGATAAAATACCAAAAAAGGTTCTATACTTATACTTAACACTAGCAAATGCATAAACCATGCGACACCAAAATATAAAAGAAGAAGAGTATGGCCGCCTTATTTTCAAACAATGTCAATGTAATTTTCAATCTGAATACAAAAAAGTACTTTTAATGGACATTGTTATTGTAAAAAATAACGGGAAAATCATTTTCTGGAAGAAACGAAGCAAATTATGATTTGCTGTACCCTTTGGTGGCCCAATTTCTATATATGTTTGCAATATCTCCTTTCAGCTGTCTAGCTATCACGGTTGATGAGACACAGCCTGGTGACAGACAGACGGACGGACATAGGAGTCTTAGTAATACTAAGCGTCACACAAATCGGTGGGTGGGAAGTTATGCGCAGAGCGCTGCGCAAAAGCCGAAATATAAGTAAGCGCGGGAGCCAGAGAGATGAGACGCCGGGGCACACCCGCCCGCCAACCTCATGCCTCCCGCGCGCCCGTGCTCAACACTTCGCCATTTGTGTCGGTATTGTGCACACATGCGCAATAATTAGCGAATCACGGCGAAGTGTCATCTGCGGCTAACTTCTCATCCGCCGATTTGTGTGGCGCTTAGTATACAACCTGCGTAATATCGAATCCTGACTGACGCTGACACAAAACCTTTATAGGATCACTTTGTTGTCCGTCTGTCCGTATGTCAAGACTCTTTATATCGGGATCGCGTATCACGTCGGGGTCACCACTTTCCTTGGGTATATTATTACTGTCCCTCACTGTACGTCTTATTCAATCAAACTAGAAAGTATATCGGAAATAATGTTTATTCGTTGTTCTACACTGTACAGTTCGGAGGCGAGGGAACAACTGTCGCGGCGTACGAGAGCGTTGAGCTTCAGTTTTTCCGAGAACGGCAAAATCGCTGACGCGCGTAAACATGCACCGCCACAAAGATATCGAGTTGAAATTTAAACTATACACGTATACCTATCTATTGTCTCTTTCAATTGTGTAAAAAAAACTTTTCAGTTATCGTATAAAAAAGTTAGAGCTGCTGCATGTCGTAAAAAACAGCATATTTCGACAATCACAAAAATCAAAACCTACAGGGTACTTCTCATTGACATAGAACTATGAAATTTGGCGAGAAGCATTGTCTCAGAGTACACATATAGGAATAAATGTGAAAACTGTACATTTTTATTTAAATCATAAAAAAGTAGGGCCTAGATTCACAAAATATAGGCTCAAAATTCAAAGTGAGTAAATCGTATCATGTGAGGTATCAAATAAAAGAACTTCATTAGCACATGCTGGTTTTTAATTATTTTAACAATGTTTAATTTTCGATGTACGACGAGAAAAGTAAAAAAAAAAACTTTTTTGTTGATAATTTAAAACTCGCAAGAATAATGTAAACATATTCTGAAATCATTTTGTTATAATCATTCTACTAATATTATAAACGCGAAAGTTTGTGAGGATGGATGGATGGATGTTGTTACTCTTTCATACAAAAGCTACCGAACGGATTGAGATGAAACTTTGCAATAATATAGCTTATATATCAGAATAACACATAGGCTATAAATTATAATGATATATTGCGTATGCGGGCGAAGCCGCGGGTAAAAACTAGTAATATACATATATTTAAAACTTTAATGTGTAATACCTACCTATTAATCTATAATGTTGTATAAATGAAATAAATATAAATTATAATGTCAACGGAGACAGGAATCTAAGCAGCTGTAAAACAGGGTTTCCTAGTACAGCTTACGAGACGCTGTAACCTACCGCTTTTATAAGAATTCTAATTTAAAATAATAATTGAGATAGATATGTTTATGTAGGTTTGATGTAACTTAATTTTTGTGAAATAAATGATTGATAAAAACCGTGGTGGCTTAAAGGTATTGACACTCGCCTTGCAATCGTAAGGTCGTGGGTTCAAATCCCGGTCCCGTACCAATGAGTTCTTTGGAATTTATGTACGGAATTTCACACCACTGGCTTTTCGGTGAAGGAAAACATCGTGAGGCAACCTGCATACGTCCGTAGAAGAAGTTCGATGGCGTAATGTGAATCCACCAACCCGCACTGGGCCAGCGTGGTGGATATGGCCCAATCACCCCTTCGGGGGTAGGCCTAGGTCCTGTAGTGGACTATTAAAAAGGCTGGTTCAGTACAGTACAGTAAATGATTGATTGATGATTGAATGTTTTCTAATGACGTTATCAGGTCAAATTATCGTCCGTAAACAGACCAGACAACCAATTTTTTTTAATGAATGAATGCCTACCTCCATAAGACACAATAATGCAATCTTCCTCCTGATCACAGTGTCAGCCGCCTTCAAGTCGGAATGGTTTCTGGCCTCGGCGACGCGCTCATACGCCGCGATGTCCCCTCTGGCCGCTGCTCGTACCAAATCCACCGCCCAAGCATCCGGTGTTCCTTGGAGGGATTCGAGGATTGGATGTGCCAGCTGAAAAATAAATAATAAAATATCTAATTAATAAAAAAAATATAATTAGCTAAAAATGAAGAAAATACTAGGTAATTTATTGGGAAGTGTTGAGCACCACATATTGATCCCTGGGTAACCCCAAATATAACTTACTAATAAGACTAGGAAGAGTTGCGTACCATGTATTGATCCCTGTGAGACTCCAAATCTATACAGGGTCATAGGTATACTGAGCGCCACACAAATCGGCGGATGAGATGTTACCCGCAGATGACTCTTCGCCGTGATTGGCTAATTATTGTGCATGTGTGCACAATTCCAACGCCGCGTGTCGTAGTGCGTAGGGAGCGCGCGGTAGGCATGAGTTGACGGGCGGGTGTGCCCCGGAGTTTCGTCTCTGGCTCCCGCGTACCTATACCTAAATTTCGACTTTTGCGCAGCGTTCTGGGCATAACTTCCCATGCGCCGATTTGTACGGTGCTTAGTATATTAACCGCAAAACCTTTCAACCTAGGCGGGTCTAGTACATCTAGACAAACTATTTTTGTTCTAGGACTTTTGGAAAATCACAAAGAAAAAATCAGCTTTTTCATACAAAAAGTTCATCAACGCGCGGCAAAATGTATGGAGAAACGAATTTTCAAGTCGTAGTACTAAAGTTGTTTGTATGTGCTAGACCCGCCCTTAAAAGGTTTTGCGTTTAATACCTATGACCCTGTATAACAATATTTCTTTATATTATTCTATACAAACAATTTTTGTTCTAGGACTTTGGAAAATCACAAAGAAAAAATCAGCTTTTTCATACAAAAAATTCATCAACGCGCGGCAAAATGTATGGAGAAGCGAATTTCCAAAAGACGTAGTACAAAAGTTGTTTGTCTAGATGTGCTAGACCTGCCCTTAAAAGGTTTTGCGTTTAATACGAGGGTCATTCAATAAATACTTAGCTTACAAAAAGTAAACGAAAATTTTGGAAAAGTGGCAATTTATTTTTCAACATAGTCTCCTTTTAGTTCGATACACTTAGCCCAGCGATGCTCCAACTTTTTTAACCCGCCCGAAAAATAGTTTTTGTCAAACTCTGCAAAATAGGCCTCCGTGGCGGCGAGTGGCATGTGGCATAAGTTGTCAAATTAAAACAAATGAAGGGATTGGAATGAAAATTTGAAAAAAGAATGTGCTACACTGTGGTAAAACTCTTTTGAAACTACAGCGCCCTCTGGCGATGAGGCTAGGTACTTATTAAATGCACCTCGTTCGTACCTATGACCCTGTATAAGAGAATATTTCTTTACATGATTTTGATCTATGACGTACCAATTCATCAAGATCGTAGACGTTATGTGCTATGACAGCGGCGAGTGCGAGCGAGAGGGCCTGCGCGCGGCGCTCGGCGGGAGGGAGCGAGACGCCGCCGTCCGCGCAGCCGATGTAGCGGAGCGCCGCGCGGTAATACTTGTGCATTGGACCGCGGACTCTGCAATTAAAAGAAAAGAACATATTTTATACAATACTAGCTGACCCGGCCACGCGTTGCTGTGGCTAAATAAATTAAAATTGCTACTATATTTTGAGATTTAATCTATCCTATCTCTCAAGTTGGATCGAACTGCACATGGTGTGCGAATTTTATTATAATCGGTTAAGTGGTTTAGGAGTCCATTGAGGACAAACATTGTGACACGAGATTTATATATATTAAGATATTACATTTCATTGACACGCGATTTACATAATGTATGCAAAAGGTGACGTCCACAAGTGGTATATTATTCAGAGAAAAATCGAACCAAGATGATATTTACATAATTTGAAAGCTTGATTCACGGGCTTCTCAAAAATATTTAATTTAGATTTTTTTATCCCTCCATTTTTTTGTTAAATGTTAGAAATAAATTGTATGAAAAACAATAATACAGCTATGTAATTTTCATAGTTAAGCAATAACAAAGTCCTTCTATCGTTATTTTACTTGCATACGTAGCTGATTCTTCCACATTCATCTCTTAATTTGCTAAAGTTAAAAATTATAACCTACCAGTGTGACCAGTTAGTAGGTACAATGTGACAAATAAACACTTAAAAACTGTATCTAATTGGTAAAAATGCTTCTATTTAACAATTTGGAGGTTACTTAATCAGGGTTACTGGAGATAAATTACCTATTGAGCCAAATATATTTATTTATCTTAATAGATTCAAAATTATTTTTTTTAAAATCGGAGTACTCTTTTTTGGTTTTAACTTGTTGTAATATGGTAATCGACTCAGAAAAATATGAACTTTCTCGAAATGTAACGAGTGTTGTGGTTAGAATTTTTGATTATTATTATACCAGCCTCCATACATTTTGTGGACATGTCCTTTTAGCTCAATCGGAAACTGGGAAGTGGATCAAATTTAATATGCGATGTGATGACAGACATCAGACAGCTGAAACTAAATAAAAGCTAGTAATAAATTATCTTGAATCTTACCGATAATATTAAGAAGCCAGTTTATAGAGTCAGTCTTCGGATGGGTGACCGCAGGTGGCTTAAAAACTCTGACACCAGGGCTAGCCACCCGGCATAAACAAACTTGCTTTATCCCATCTCACTTACAGATAATATTCAGAAGTCAGTTTATGTCACCTTGACTGTAGCTGTCCTACGCTACACTTGCAGGTATAATTGATGGTCTCCATTTGGGACAACGTGTCATATTTGGTCAAGAAATTTTGCCATGATTCTTTTATCCATCCAACCATCAGCCGAAGGACGTCCACTGCTGGACATAGGCCTCCCCTATGGATCTCCAATAAGACCGGTTGGAAGCGGCTTGCATCCAGCGCGATCCTGCGGTCTTATGAGGTCATCCGTCCATCTTGTGGGTGGACGTCCTGCACTGCGTTTGCCGGTACGTGGTCTCCACTCGAGAACTTTTCGACCCCATCGGTCATCAGCCCTCCGAGCTATGTGCCCCGCCCATTGCCATTTCAACTTGCCAATCCGTTGGACTATGTCGGTAACTTTAGTTCGTCTACGGATCCCCTCATTCCTGATTCGATCTCGCAGAGAGACTCCGAGCATAGCCCTCTCCATAGCTCGTTGGGCTACTTGGAGCTTACTAATAGGCTTTGTTTATATCTTACCGGTAATACTCGGAAGCCAGTTTATAGAACCGTCCGTGAACCGGGGTGACTCCATCAGCATCATCGAGGGTCTTCTCCAGGTGCTCGATGATCTTCTCCGTGGCGTCCAGGTCATGGAGCTGTTCCAGGTAGATTTGACCTTGGAGTACCTGGAAACATCAGCTGTAGCATTAGACATGTTATGTGAGAGTTTACATTGGTTGCGACATATTTTATCATCTATCATCCATCCATAGTACATCCACTGGTGGACATAGGCCTCTTCCATGGATCTTCCAACTCGGAAACGACAAATAGACAAATAGGTAACAATTTTTTTTTGATGCCCTTTTGTAAAAGCTAACCAAAAACAGAGCTGATTAACGACAATAAAAATATAATCAACTTTACAAGCATATTTATTTTCTTGCTAGACAAAGAGCGCACTATAGCAGGATATGACGTCACGGCCCATAAGTGTCATACATTCACCATACATGCTTTGTGGGAAAGGGACAAAGCATCCTCTTAATCCCTGCCAAAACATTTACAAGCTTATATCTCTGAACTGGATTAGCCATTTTTAGTTATTTTTCCAGTTTACGAATCATACAGTTAGTGAGATATAGGTTATTGTTTTTGTGTTGTTTCTAGGGAATATATGTTCCAAAAATTTCGTTTCAATGTGTCGGACTTTGTGAAAAAGGCATACTTTGGGATTATGTTGCCGTCAAATGCTAAACCTTGGATTCCAAGTTTGGTATGTAAAAGTTGTGTTGAATCAACATAACTGGGTTGTATGTGTTGATTTGAAAATGGTAAATTTTATCCTGGGCCAACAAGTGGCTACACAAAATATCCCTGTTTCCTATGCTTATGGGACAGCCAAGCTAAAGCTGAGCACTGGACAAAAAGAGACTGGCCTTCCTGCCCACCTAAGCAATAGCAATTGTTTATGACTTCATTTTAGTCATTTGGCACCGCATCTGTGACGTTAGCCATCAATTGCTTTGCGCGGATTGCGAAAGCAATCGTTGAATGAACAACTTTGATGGCTAACGTCACATAGGCGGTGCTAAATGACTAAATTGAAGTCATAAACGATTGCTATTGCTTAGGCGGTCGGGGGGCAGGGAGGCTTTGATTCCCAATTAGCAAAATGTAATTAATGCTCCACTAGTATCCAGAGACCGAAATATATTGCCTCCTTTTAAACTCTCATGCAACGACATGCTGTTTTCCAGTAATTAATTGCAGAATTCACTAATGTTAATACTTTTAATTAATTCAATACCAGTCAACTACCCTATTGTATGAAGAAGCATGTCACATTTGGCATGAGCTGAGTGTGCAAGCAGGAGCATGGAACAAGGGATAGAGATGTATGATCCACCTTACCTCAGCTTTATTGTGACAATAAGTCCGATTACAGAGGCGCCAGCGTAACTATATTAGCTAAATAGCATAGTTCTGTTTCTTTTTCCTTTAAGGCATTCGATAGAGAGAACGCTTTTTACATTGCTATTTAATTTATGCTGGTGCCTCTGTAATCGGGCTTAATTATAGTATGTGAACCGACTTTACAATCAATTTTTACAGTAAGTAAAGAGAAAGCTATGTAGGTATGTCAATGCGCCATGGGCGTTACTTACCTTACAAAGAGCCAGTGCCTCATCATTAGCCTTTACTTTGACTTCGACTTTCTCCAAGAAGGCGATTGCCTCTTTCTTGTCCTGGTACTGCTTTATAATGTGCACCACTATTTCCACCAGGGAAAGCGGGTTAATTCTGGAAGATAGATATGTAACTATTTAAAAAGAATTGTACTTAAAAACTTTATAAATAGGCCAAATGATACATCTTGGTGGATGTGATGTTAGGTACAAGCTTCAGTCTGGATAGGTTATCCGCAGCTTATAGATAATGGTTTTAGGATTTGACATTTTTTTTACGTAGAATAGGGCTATATTTGGCCACCAACTCACCTGATGTTAAGCGAAGTTGTAGCCAAAGTTGGAGTATGTAGACCTAGAAGATACCTATACATGGCTGACAAGCACAGCATAGGAAGTCCACCAACAAGGTTGATTGATAATTTAGTTAATAATGGTAGAACAAAAGCACAAGAGACGGTTTAATGCTAAGAGTAATCTCTTCCAGACAACTTTTGGATGGAAACGTAAACAATGTACTTTTGTGGCAAGATGAGCCCAAGTGGATAAACTACTCATTGGAAGTTTAGGAAAACTTATTTAGCAGCCATGAATAGGCATTTAACTGCAAAAACACAAAAAATGTAAAACTCAAGTTTTTCTCAATTGTCAATTTTTTTCCCAGATCCTGTAGTGATCGCTTTCAGACAACAAAGATAAACAAATACGAAGGTGTCATCTAGACTTAGGAAACAAGTCTGCATTCACTATTTTGTCTGTAATTTGGTTTCTTGATGTTATATCAATGTAGGTAGCTCATAGATAGCTTGATACCCCAGATATGGTACCAGAAACAAGGTAAGGGACTATCTAAAATTATTTTTTGTTATATTTGAGACTATTGTTCGTATTAATCATAGATTTTAGAAGAGAAACGACCGGCTTTGTATATGTGTGTGGCAATGTTTGTATGCCTCTAACATGACAGGCAAATTCGACTTACTTGTTCTCGAATGTGGTTAAAAAATTGTGGTACAGTTGTATGAGGTTGTCGCCAGCCTGTATAGAAGGGTGTGTCACGAAATCCTGTAGTTTCAAAGTTAGTTGATGCCATAATCTGAAGAAAACAAAGAATTAGGTTAGCAAAATGAGATGTCATTTTTTCAAAGTTTGGTAAGAGATAACGAGACGAAACTTACTTTTTATTATACAGCTCTTCAAGCTTTGCCCAGTCTGCAGCTAAATCAGGCTCAGCAGTCTGCTTTTTAGACAGAAAATCACCAACATCAACAACTGCAAACTTTACGGTAGCCATCTTTCAAATTTTGACGATAATGGTCTGAAGTCATTCACAATTGTAAATGTCATTCCCGTCAAACCATAGACAAGCAACAGTGATATTAGATACAAATGCTAGTGTTACCAGTATTAAAATTATATTGCTGCGCCATCTGTTGTCGAGTAGCTGAACTATGACAGTTCACTAGTTCTTTAGTTACGAGCTCACAGTAAATAGATGGCAGCACTAGTCTTTTTTTTTACTGCTTGTCTCTTTGTGCTCTACTATTGCTCTACAATAAAATAATGCAATATAACACATACGAGGTAGAATTAAAAAGTTTACTTTCAATAGAGTTGATTTGTACTGTAATCCAATTTAACTAGGTACCTTCTCTAAGCCCCTAGCTGCCCCAAATTCTAGCGACACACTTAGTTCCTTGTCAATTTGTCATTACTAACTGGATATTACTATTTACCATCATCATCTTTATTCTATCTCAGGAACTTCCTTACTAGATGTTTGCCTTTAGTTTAGATTTATAAAAAAATAGTGCGTGGAGTCCTTCCACGCGGAAGTAGTGAAACTTCGACGCAACAGTGCTTTCGTACCATACTCCCTCCATGGTAGCGTTAAATGTTTAACGCAACCTTGTTGGAAGTCGGATTAGAAGTTTCACTTAAAAAAAAACGGTTATATCCTGAATCGAACTTTTTGGCTGTTGTGAAGTTAGCTACAACCCACAAGCTGCGCGAAAGCCAATCCTCACGAAACTGTCAGTCAGGATGGGTTTGCACAGTTGTAGCTACATCACAGCCACCAAGATGTTTTATTCTTCCTTTTATCGTATTTCTTAGATCATTTGACTTAGTGACATTATGATTGGAAGTCTTATGCTACGCATAAAGATCGTTCCTGAACAAAAGACAAATTTTTACGCATCATCTTTTACTGTGGAATCTGTTAGATTATGGCATGAGTTACCGGTGGATATCAGACGCGCCCCATCACTGAATGTTTTCAAACAAAGAGTTAAATTGCATTACCTGTCTTCTTGGGTATCTACATTGTTGATTCTGCTCGCTTTATATATTTATTTATTTAAGTAACTATAAGTATTAATAGAATGTACCTAATTATATATGTAGGTACCTAACTTTATTTTTGACAAAAATAATATGTTTAAAATAAAATGTTTATGTGGCTAGGTAGGCATATTTATTTATTTCAATAAGTAAGTAAGTAAGTTCGTATAGGCCGGGTGGCTAGCCTTTGTGCCAGAGTTTTTAGGCCGCCTGAAGGCCTCTGACATGGCTAAACGGTTAAAACAACCGGGACCTACAATTTAACGTGTCATCCGAGCAACGGTAGCGCTCAGTTGGAAAATGCCACCCGCGGTCACCCATCCAAATACTGACCGTGCGGAACGTTGCTTAATTTCGGTGATCGCTGACAAACACCTAGTCAAATTACGCTACGAGCGCTACAAATAATATTATATTATAATATTTATTTCAATAAATATTATTTATTTATTGGTTAGGTGTTAGTATTGCTTATTATTGTTTGTTTTAAGTGTTCATTGTTTATTTTAAAATTCTTTTTTGTTAAGGCCACTGTTTTGTTAATCTGCTATTTCCTGTCCGTTCATGGTTGCCTGGAAAAAATCTCTTGAAGAGATAAGTGAATTTAGTATAACCAATTTTTAATGTTTTTATTTTTCATGTGTTTGTTTTGTATTTGGTTTAGCTAATAAAGAATTATCTATCTGTCTATCTATCCTTAGCTCTATTTGTGCGCTTTGCAACCTTGAGTGCCGGATGTATGCTAAATCATATATCCACATTGGTAGTCAGCGGAAATCCTACGCTACGCCTAAACTATTTGCTCGTGGTTCTTTTTAGAAATTTTCGGTGCCCTGCAGACCCTGCAGTTGAAATAAAATAAAATGTTCACTTGGTACTTTCACTAAGTAGAGTATGTATCAGTGGCGGATTTACCAGCAGGCTGAGTAGGCCTAGGGCGGAAGATTTTAGGGGGCGGCAAATTTCGAACCGTTAATTTTATAATTGACAAAAAAACATCAGTCTACTGGTGGCAAATACGTAAATCCGCCACTGTATAAAATTAGTGCAATTGCTTAGGTAGGTAGGTATCGTATATTCTAATTAGAACTCTTATTTATAAGAGCATAACATAATTTTGAGGTATACATAATATTATAATATACTTACATACAATAAGCACAGAGCTATTACAACAAGAGAGATAGCGCTGTTGTCGCTTGAGGTAATTCTGAACCGCAAAAATGTATGGACAATCACTATCACTAGTTGTCAACTGTCATAATTATATATGTATTGGAATTTGACACTATCGGGACAAAAACTCTGCAACTATACTCTATAAAATTTAACTTGATCTCTGCGACAGCTGTCAGAAAAATCGTACAGACAGTACCTGTCAATGTCATACTTTATGGGCATGCCGATTAGTGATGGGCGACGAATGATCGTGACCACAGAGTTTTAGATAGAGATTTAATTAAAATATCGATAGTTTATACTGACGATATTTTAAATAAGACTTAATTTATCATTAATTATATTGTATATCATAACATTTTTTACGTGTGTAATAAAATTAAACCTAATTATATGTTACATTAGCATCGAAAATAGTGAAAAACGTCGATAAATATTATTTTTGTTTTTAAAACTTTCGCGATTTGAATACATAATTATTTTATATACTACGGGACTAATCGCGCACTAAAATTACGAGATAAATAAATACCTCCTCATCCCGACGTTTCGGCCGCGTTGCATCGACCGTGGTCACGGGTAGACCCCGTGTACGTAGACGGGTACCCGTGACCACGGTCGATGCAACTCGGCCGAAACGTCGGGATGAGGAGGTATTTATTTATCTCGTAATTTTAGTGCGCGATTAGTCCCGTAGTATATAAAATAATTATATTAGATAAATATTATTGTTACATTATTATGAGTATTTAATTAATATCCTAACATTATTTACATGAGTACATACTTGATCTTAAATAATAATAAGTAAATAAAATCCGATTTCTCACCTTCAACTACTCATTCGATTTCATTACAACATTGTTTGAAAATCGATTTTTTCCACCACTATCTCAACTCTAAAGATGTCAATATGTCACTGTCGCGGAGATCAAGTTAAATTTTATAGAGTTTAGCCACTGAATCGAGATATGTTTCATGTCTCTTTCTAGCTCAAGGCATTTTGAATCAATGCATCTCTTTCTTTCGTTTCTCGACCACATTATCCCTCTGGTACCTCCGTGATAATAAGTAGGTAATTTTATGTAGGTACCTATAGGCCGAATAAACCTTGACGGCTATGATTTTACAAGATGCGCAAAACCCAATCCTGACTGAAGCTCACGCTCAGCTGCGCGAGTAATTTATAGCCCGGGAAGTAAGCGCTAAAAATGCAACTACTTTCTATAAGTTGATTTTTTGGTATTTTTCCAAGCCGCACGCCAATTTTCAGCTTTTAAAAGTAGTTGCAAGATACTCATTGATATTTATAAACATTCAAACTGTTATCCCCACTAAACGCTAAGCATCCCAGCTGACTGAATCCGGGGTATTGTCGTACATGACTACCCAATACCAAAAATTCAGCTTTTAGAAAGTAGTTGCATTTTTTGCGCTTACCTCCCGGGCTATAAATACTCGCGCAGCTGAGCGTGAGCTTACAACACTTTTTTGAAACACTTTGTGCGAGAACAAGTTCATACAAACTACATGCTTACGCGCTCGCGGCGAGCGCGTCATGTTTACGACAAAACTCACACTCAGCATACTCAGGGTTACCGTGACTCGACAAACATTGATTTGCAAGCCCTTTTTGTTTTGGCTGTCTAGTCGTGTCTAAAGTGGTTTTAAAGTATACCTACCTACTAGCTTTTGATCGCGGCTTCGCCTGCGTGGTATTTTATTTTTTGTCCTTCCCATGGGAACATATTTTTCTGGGATAGAGAGTAGCCTACGTCACTTAAGGTCTTTCAAACTATGTCCATGCCAAAATCAAGCCAATCCGTTGCTGCGTGAAAGAGGAACAAACCAACAAACACACTTTCGGATTTTATAATATTAGTAAGGATAGGGATAAGTACTTAATAGGCCCAATTATGAAGGCGCCATCGTTTTAATAGCAACGTAGAAAGTGTTCTCTCTATCGAATGCCTAACATGAAACAGAAATATTCTAAATTGCTAATTTAACTACGATGGCGCCTTCATAATTGGGCTTAATGTACTAATACTTACGTACTTAATGATTAAAATTCAAAAGGCCAAATTAAACTTCTTAGCGTAGGTAGGTATACCTACCATGGCCTTTGATGGGTGACCTGTAAGCTGAGTGTGAGTTTTATCGTAAACATGACGCGCTCTTCGGCGAGCGCGTAAGCATGTAATTTGTACGAGTATGAAATTGTTGTGTTTCAAAAACGCGCCGCTAGTGGCGCTGTACATTTCTCCTACATTACATGCTTACGCGCTCGCCGAAGAGCGCGTCATGTTTACGACAAAACTCACCCTCAGCATACTAGTGGCGTTTACAACAACGCGTTACCGTGGCTCGGATGATAACTTGTATCTACCTACATAAAATTGTAGGCCCCGGTTCTTTTGGTTTAGCCGTGTCACTTGTGTCAGACTAGTCATAGTCCGTACCATAATCGCTGAGAACAAGAGTCGCAACGACATTTGGCGAATATAATTACTAGGTTTGTTTTGAAAAATATCACTCTATTCTGGTAGTTTTTAAAGATTAAAAAAACGCGGAGTCATTTTGCGCGGAAGAAGTGAAACTTCGACGCAACAGTGCTTTCATAGCATTACACGTTTAATGCAACTTTGTTGAAACTCGCATTAGACGTTTCACTTCAATAATAATGCGTGTTGAAATAGGTAGGTAATAATTATGTATTATTTTTACGATTTGTGCCAAATTCTTTAATAGATTTCAACTGGTCCAATCTCGGCGGTTATGGAACAGACTATTATAGTATCTACGAGTACTAGACTAGTTTATAAGTTCTACTGTCCTGTACCAGCCTTTTTAATAGTCCACTGCAGGACGTAGGTCTACCCACGAAGGGTGATTGGGCCATATCCACCACGCGGGCCCAGTGCGGGTTGGTGGATTCACATACGCCATCGAATTTGTTCTACGGACGTATGCAGGTTGCCTCACGATGTTTTCCTTCCCCGAAAAGCCTGTGGTGTGAAATTCCGTACAGAAATTCCAAAGAACTCATTGGTACGGGACCGGGGATTCGAACCCACGACCTCACGATTGTTAGGCGGGTGTACTCCAAGTAGGTACACTACCTCTTGACCACCACGGCTTACAATTTAAGCCTTATATATAAGCCTTAGTGGCTTAAAACTCTGACACCAGGGCTAGCCACTCGGCTTTTGCCTACGAACTTTCTTAGTAGGCACCTAATCCAGTTAAGTTTGTATAGGTGCCTACAACGTCATCCAGGAAAATGAAACGATGCATTAACTTTCATTTAACATTTATTTTGGTACTTTTATATAAAAAAGCGGGAAATTCAGTGGTTAATAAATTAGGTATCTAGGTAAGTACCTTAGCCAGAACCTGATAAATAAGTAGTTATCAGTTAACTTTTATGAATTTCTGTCCTTATGCATAAACGTCAAATAAACCTAATAGTTTATTTGACATTTATGTATAATTAGTTTAGAGGATTAAAAGACAAAATGGAACCAAATTTTAACCATTTTGACATTCCAACATGTGATTTTGACGTAGGCCGACTTTTTCGTTATTCTGAGATGTCTACAGTCAATAAGTTTGTTGTTCCACTCATTCTTAAATTAATGTTTACCCTCTACTAAGCCAAAAGGGGTCAATCCATAATTCGAGGGAAAATAATAAGCGAGTCCAAACTAAACTGCAGCTCGGAACCGATAAAATGTGTGAAACAGCATATTTTTTAGGGTTCCGTACCTCAAAGAAAAAAATGGAACCCTTACAGGATCACTTTGTTGTCCGTCTGTCCGTCTGTATGTTAAACGCGGTCACATTGACTAGACGCTTGACCATGTGACGTTATTTTGGCGCTCAAGTACGGTATGCAAAAAAACCGGCCAAGTGCGAGTCGGGCTCCCGCACGAAAGGTTCCCAACCATCTTCTATAAACGATAAGTTTCTACCTGTTTATTAAGATCGAGTAAAAATTGCTTAAAATTAATGCGATGCGTCGAGTTAATGTAACCGCGTTAAATGTCAAGACTCTTTATCTCAGGAACTTGTAAAGATATCAAGTTGAAATTTAAACTGTATACGTATATCTATGGTCTCTTGCAGTTGTGTAAAAGAAAAACTTCTTAGTTATCGTATAAAAAAGTTAGAGCCGTTTATGTCGTAAAAAACAGCATATTTCGCCATTCACAAAAATCAAAACCTACAGGGTACTTCCCGTTGACATAGAACTATGAAATATGGTGAGAAGCATTGTCTCAGAGTACAAAATATATAGGAATAAATCTGAAAACTAATTAAATCACAAAAAATAGGGCCTAGATTCACAAAATATGGGATCAAAATTCAAAGTGAGAAAATCGTATCGTGTAAAAGAACTTCATTAGCACATGCTACAACAGGTTTTTGATTATTTTTTCAATGTATGACGAGAAAAGTGAAAAAATAAAAACACTTTTTTGTCGATGGTTATGAGATTTTAACAACTTACTTCCCAATTTTGTAAAATTTTCTGGATTTGTACGGAACCCTCGGTGTGTGAGCCTGACTCGCACTTGTCCGGCATTTTTTCTCGTATTTTGGGTTGGCCCCATAGTAAAAGTGGTTCATGATGATGGTCTGAATCAGCTCTTTTCAGCTTTGTACCTACACCAGTTCTGGATAACCTTGTATAGGCAGACACCTTAAGAGAAAAGCAATATGAAATATGCTTCGAGCAAATATATACAAAGCTATTTCTATTTCCTTTTAGGGGCTTATTCTGTACATCAAAACTAACAACTTTTGTTCAGCGACTTTAGTCAAAACTAAAAAAAAACAGCTGTTCCATTCATTTGGTCGCGAGTGAACGATATTTTTCTACGGAACACATATTTTTTTTGAGTTTTGACAAAAGTCGCAGAACGAAAGTTGTTTTTCTGATGTACAGAATTAAGCCCTAAAAGGATGCTAACTGATTAGAAATAGCCCTGTATATATTTGCTTTAATATATATATTTGCTTAAAGGAAAGGGGGCGTCCATAAATTACGTGAGGTGTTTTTTTAAATTTTCTGACCCTCCCTCCCCCGTTGGTAAGATGTCGTGAGATTTTGTTCAACCCCCTCCCCCATCCCCCAATCTCACGTGAGATTTTTCAGAATGTGGGTTTCTTACGTAAACGCGTTGGGTAGTTATTGTAGAAAGAAAAAAACAAGTTGCTTCGTGCTTTTATTTACGACTAGTTAAGACTAGTAATCAATATTACTGAGAGTTATAAATGAAATAAAAAATTAACAACAGAATACTTAAATCATGACTACTGTGATAAAAAGAAAAGAATATGGAATAATGGCGCGAAAACAAAGGACGGGCTACGTAAATTCAGACAAAATTGAGCTATTTGGCATAAAATAAATATGGTGGTTTGACATTCAGTAGATGTATAACGTCGAAATATGAATGAAATTATTTTCTTTCGAACGGATTAGTGAATAATCTTAATCGTATTACGATGATTAAATCTTGAGCATTTACATACAATTTGGATTGAATGGACCAAATTAGTATTTTCTTTTTTTGTTTCAATCAGAACAAAAATTGCGTGATATTTGTCGAGACCCTCCCTCTCCCTAATGTGAGATTATATGAGATTTGACTCGACCCCCTCCCCCCCTAAATCATCTCACGTAATTTATGGACGCCCCCAAATATGGAAATTATACAACGTATTCTTCTGTTGTTATTTTCAAACTTTCGCGATTTGAGCACATTGAAAATGAGGTATGTATTTATTAATATATATCTCATGTTTTATTGCGCGATAAGTCCCGTTTTAATATAGTAGTATAATGTATTCTTCTGTTATCTTCTGTGCTGTCTCGTGGTTATTCCCTAGGCGAGGAAAGTTAGCAGGCTATACAGTCTCTCCTATGGATGTATTACAGTACTATACAACCTACTACCTCACCCCGCCGAGGGATAGTATCTTCTGTCTTCTTCTATCTTCTTAGTTCTTGTAAGTTGTTGTTCCAAATCTAAGTGTAGGCATTTATTAAGATTCGATCGATAGACTATAGGAAATAATTATAAAAGAGAATATAATAATACTTAATATGCTGAATAGGCCGAGTTAAACTTGTTGGCGGCTGTGTGTTAGCTTCAAGCTGCAAAAGCTAATCCACGCGCAGCTGCTAAGTGAGTTTGACTGCCTCGGTGGCTCAGTGGTTAGTGACCCTAACTTCCGAGTCAAAGAGGCGTGTGAATATTTATGTGATGAACATAAGTGTTTGCTCTGTGTTTGGGTGTTATTTAGTTACTATCTATACAACGTGTAACGGAAAGACTGTATACATACTGAAAGTACCAAATCAGATAACGGTAACAAACTAGATGGGGGCGTGTTTAGCCGTGTAAGTTCGTTTTCAGATTTTTAATCTTTTTTTGAAAAAATAGTCATTTTTATGACTAATTCACATTTGCACAGCACTATCACACTAAACAGCTGTGAGGTCAATAACACGACCTTGCTCATCAAAATCAGACCACACCTCCTTGTTGTGACATGTTTGTTTACGTGCAAAAGATTTTTCTAGTCAGTCATATTTAATTTTTTTTTAAAAAGTGAATGTTGTTATTTTGTCTCGGAATTTCGAATACAGCATCTATATAAGGTATAGTATCAACCCACTTTTTATGTATACTGCCTTTCCGTTACACGTTGTATAAGTATGTATTTAAAAATATGTATATGTAGTATATCAGTCTCTGGCAGCCATATCACAAGCTTTGCTTAGTTTGGGGTCAGAGGCCGTGTGTAAGATGTCCCAAAATATTTATTTATTTGTTCAGTCAGGCTTAACTTATCTAGCTAACTTCACAGCCGCCAAGAATTTTGATTCGGCCTATAACTTGACGGTATAATATACTAAATCGTTACTTATTATATATTTTTTCGAAATTAATCTTTTACGATCAGTGGAGAGGCAGTTTTAGACTATAGTTTTATAATACTTAGTAAATAAAACAAAAAATAAGAATCATAAAATACTTAAAATCTAAAATATTATTATTAAGTCTATGTTATTCTAATCCAAACACATCTAATCTAAAAAAATACCCACGAAACATATGCTAAAGGTCCTTCTACACCGCACGCGGAAATTCCGTCATGGAAGATGTAAATAGAACTCAAGTTTTTTGAAGTCGGTGAAAATTTATTGACGGCGTTATATTATCTTCCGCGACGGAATTTCCGTCCAGTGTAACAAACACTTAACATTCTCAAACACATATTACTGAAAGTTACACAAGGTTCTCTGCTTGCCCTGTAGTAAGGCAAAAAGGGTGATCAAGACCATTATTATGAACGACTTTTAATATGAGGCTAAACCGGGATTCGAGAAAAAAATCCGCTGTTACATTTGTTGTCGATTCCGAGTTGCGAGTTGCAAGGGACAGCTTTTTTTCTGATTTCTGGATTGATCTCATAGTAAAAGTTGTTCATAGTGATGGTTTTAATCGTCCCCTTTGGGCTCAGTACAGGGCAAGCAGATAATTTTATAATATAGTGCATCCATTTTAAAATACTGCTTAGGGTGCAACCAAACGAGCGTTTTTTGTGTGGTGAGTCGCGTAATTTAGGTTTCATGCAAAAGTCATAAAATTCGACTCATTTTCGGTCGCTGTATCACACAAAGGTGGTGGAGGTGGTGGTGGACGTCCACAAGTGGTATATTATTCAGAGAAAAATCGAACCAAGATTATATATACATCATTTGAAAGCTTGATTTATGGGATTCTCCAAAATATTTAATTTTAATTTTTTTATCCCTCTATTTTTTTTAATGTGAAAAATATATTGTATGAAAAATAATAATACAGCTTTGATTTTTTTCTAGTTTAGCAATAATAAAGTGCTTCTATTGTTATTTTACTTGCATTCGTAGCTGATTCTTACACATTCATCTCTTAATTTGCTAAAATTAAAAATCATAACCTACCAAAGTGACCAGTTAGTAGGTACAATGTGACAACTAAACACTTAAAAACTGTGTCTAATTGCTAAAAATGCTTCTATTTAACAATTTGGAGGTTACTTAATCAGGGTTGCTAGAGATTAACTACCTATTGAGCCAAATATATTTATTTATCCTAATAGATTCAAAATTAATTTAAAAAAACGGAGGGCTCTTTTTTGGTTTTAACTGATGTAATAGACTCCGAAAAATATGAACTTTCTCGAAATGTAACGACTCATAGCTAAAAAAATACATTCGTTTGGCCCCTTACCGCTCGGTCACAAGTTCGGGCTTCGGGCGGCGAGCCGCTGCCGCTGCCCTTCAGTTCATACTAAAATGTCACAACATGGGAGGTGTACTAATGACGTTAAGATTTTTTTAATCGATTTGCGACAATACGTTCCTATGGGTATGGACCACTATGTGTGGCGATGGGGTCTACGGGCGCTCGGAGCGGGACGTCGCGTCGCGTCGTGGCACTCGTGGCGTCATTCGAACATTATGCCACATTGGTTCTTACCGCTTGCCGCCCCGCGCCCCGCTACCGCTTATAGCGGCGACCTCGTGGCCGAGCGGTTATGAAAAATTTTAATATGCATCCCTTAGAATAAGGACTAACGTAATAAAAACCTTAAAATAGGAAGAGATATACATCACTTTGTCCCATTTAAAATATGAAATTTAAAAGGTTGTGGTATCTAGGTAATCGTAGTCAGTTGTGGCCACTGACCCGGTTGTGGCCATTTCGTGTCAAAATTATCACATAAATAATAATTAAAAACAATGCTATTCTATGAATATTGTGTGTGAATCTAAATGTTTCTAAATTTCTTTAAAAATATTATTTTAAAATGACCACAACCGGTGCATCTATCCTACACCCAAACTTACGTAATATCGAAGGATTTTACAAAATAGAATTGAGCTGTCTCGGTTGTCCAAATTCAAAATGGTAGAAAGTAGGAAGGTAAAATGATCAGAGATTTGAACCTTCTAATGGAACTAGAGGGTTCATCAAATTTCCGATCAAGTCACAGAAGACAAACTAGACCAAATTCAATTATTATGACATTCCTAGTTGTGAATTGTTTCGTTGGACGACAGGCAATGCGTTTTTTTTGTTCCACTCATTCTCTCGTATGCTGTATAACCAGATATAAATAAGACAGCTGTAACGTAGTTTTTATTTGAGTAAAATTAAGCAAGGTTTCTATTACTTTAGCCCTTATTCTGAGCATCCATTAGGAAGTACCACAAATAAAATAATAAAAAAAAATAAACTGAAGATGGTGAATTTCCACAACAACTGCGCCCACGTATCACCGAACTTGTGTGGAGCGACGCGGCCCGACTGTCGCGCGGCAGCTAGCGACAAAATGTCGCACAAAATAACAGGCAACGACCAAGTCATACGGACCAAATGTCGCACCAAAAATATCCTTCTGTCAAAATATAGCACTAACAGATTGACAGTGTCACACTATTTGCCATTTTGTATCACAATCCAATAAATGCACTCCATGTGCGATACCAAAAAAAAAACAGTAAAAAAATTGTGATTTACCTATTTTTAACTTGCATTTAGAGTTGCTAATTCCAAATTAGCATTTTTAACGAAATGCTTTTCATTGCTTTTTTTCTGTCATATTTTTGTGCTTTTAATGGCTTACGCAGACGTGCGACAAAAAGTCGCAGCTTAGCGCGACAGAAGGGTCGCCTTCGTTCCATCCGGCAAAGCGCACAAGTTCGGATCTACGGGTTCCAGTTGAAGCGGCCTTTTTGCTGAAAAAAATATATTCAAAATTACATCAATGACCAAATCAAAGGACCTTTATTATCAGTCGGTTAGCGCGTCAAATTAAAATTTTCTTGTTTTTTTTTTGAGATTTAATGCTGATTAATTTATAATTGACCTGCGATAATAAGGCCTATATTAATATTAATAAGGCCTATTATATTATTATATTTATAATAAGCTCCAAGTTTAAGGCGCCATAGTATCAGCGTAATTTTTCATATCAGCGGGTGAAGGCCAAAACGCCCTCGGTTTCGCCCGATTTTTGCATTCAAAAATCAATATAAAATTGTTATTACCACCAGGTATATATTTATATTTTTTTTGAATCTGTTATTCATTAACATGAAAAAAAATTGTAAACGTGTAGAAAAGTGCCCAAAAATGCAATAAAAGTGCTTTCTTAGAAATCATGACTTCGTTCTAAAAAGCGGTATCTTCTCTTTTAATTTCTATCGAGCGAAGTTTTTTGAATTGTGTTTCGTGTTATTGAATCCCCCTACCGTATAGTTTTGAGAATGTTGTGTATTTTATTTTTATTCGACATCGTCAAGGTTTGATAGAGAAAAGTCAGTTTAACTAGGGCTCTATACAGGTATTTTGAGATTGGATGGCGGATTAACGAGAAATAGAGATACGAGTATAAATAGGTATCTTCTAGGTAAGCGTGCGACACCCTAGACCGCATATCTGCTTAACATCAGGCAGTATGTAGTCAAACGCAAACCTTTAAGGTATAAAAAAAGACAAAAAGAGGGCTATGTAATATGTTCGGAGTTTCTGTGCGAGATCAAATCAGGCATGAGGAGATCAGGCGTAGAAGAACCAAACGTCGCCGAAACAGCCCAGTAGATTGGCGAGTTGAAATAGCAGTGAGCAGGGCACATATCACGATTGACTGAACGCCGATGGGGTCGAAAATTTATCTAATGGAGACCACGCACCAGCGAGTGCGACGGTAAGAAGTCAAATCCTCCTTATACCAATACATAGTGAACAGATGACCTCATTAAGACAGTAGGATTGCACTGGATGCAAGCCACTTCCAGCTTCTTGAAAATACATTTATTTTTAACCCTTTTGCCTTGTCAAAGGCCTTCAGGCGGAAACTGACACCAGGGCTAACCACCCAGCCTATACGAACGTAGATATTTTTTTATTATCGAAATATTAGCTTTGGTCAATTCACTAAGCAACGAAGATACTATAAGTAACCAAGCTACAATTAAAAAAAAACAAGAAACATTTTAATTTGTTCGCCATCTTTAAGTCACGTTTTTATAGAATATTTATATAAGTTAGGCAGTTTTTTTAAAACCGTAGCCATAAGATATCGTGTGCATTTGGCCATTTTTAAACAAGGGAAAACACGATGGAAATTATTTGTATTTTTTAAATTAAATAAGGTTTCATTAATTTTATTGTTTTTTGCCAATACGCTTTTTCAAATATTCAATGTATTCTGTTATTTACAGTGGTATTGCTTACACGATAGCTTATAGACATTTCGAATTGTAATTTTGATTATATTACAAAGGAAAGAACAAAAAATTAAATAAGATATTTAAGTACTTAAAGGTACATTTTTGATACGACATAATTATAATAGGGTAAAAGCACCGGTTGTGGCCACTGTCCGGTATGGTCATTTAAGGTCAAAATTATTGCATAAATAGACTATTAACATTGTAATACTATAAATATTGTTTGAGTACTTATGTCATAGTTTGAAAATTTCTTTAAAAATATTATTTGTAAATTAAAATTGCCTCTACGATTATTAAAATTCAAAGTGGCCAAAAAGTTGGCCTCAACCGATGCATTCACCTTGTATCATAATTATGGACATGTGTTACTATGAACCAACTCAGGGATCGCGGAAAAATCAACTGTCTCATAAAAAAATCAACTGTCTCATACAAAAATCAACCGTCTCATACAAAAATCAACTATCTCATACAAAAATCAACTGTCTCATACAAAAATCAATTGTATCATACAAAAATCAATTGTCTCATACAAAAAGTTCGTCGAATCTGGACAAAATGTAGAACATATGATTTCTTTCGCGATTCCGGAGTTGGTTCCATAGTAAAAGATTTTCATGTTCATATACTAATACATAACTATACTACACACTATTACAATAATTATACAGGGTTATCTGCTTGTCCCCTATTAAGCCGAAAGGGAGTGATTACAATCATCATAAAGGTCCCACCCGGAATACAAGAAAAACATTTTATTTAGCTGTTCCAAACAAAATTGCAACTCGGAATCGACAAAATGTATGAAACAGCTGATTTATTTCTCGAATTCTGGGTTGGCCCCATTAAAAAAATAGTTCAAAATGTTGGCCTGAATCACATCCTTTCAGCTTAGTACCTATACCAGTTTTGGATAACCCTGTATACATTAATATAATTTTTTTTTTCAATAATCGCCTTTTTTAAATAAAATATATAGGTAAACGGTCATTTGAACTGATCAGTTAAAGCCTTCATATTGGTAGGGTGAATCAAACTTATTGGCGGCCGTAAAGTTAGCTAAAAGCTGCGAGAAACCCAATCCTGATGCTCACTTAACAGCTGAGCGAGGATTGGGTTTGGCGCAGCTTGTAGCTAACTTCACACCCGCCAAAAAGTTTGATTCGGCCTAAAGCTTTAACTGACTAGTCCTAATACGAATAAATGTAATATTCATATTAGCTGTAAGATTTCCACTGCTAGACATAGGCTTTCCAATCAGAAGTTAACTATAAAGGTCATCTTCTGTAATAAGATTGATTGTGCCTTAGCAACCACTGAAGTTAAGCAACGTTCAGCACAACCAGTATTTGGATGGGTGACCGCGGGTGGCATTTACTACTGAGCGTTACCGTGACTCGGATGACACGTTCAATGTGGGTCCCAGTTGTTTTAACAGTAAAGCCGTGTCAGAGGCTTTCAGGTGGTTTAGAAACTCTGACACCAGGGCTAGCCACCCGGCCTATACAAACTTACTTACTGCTGTACAAAAGTACTCATGGTTATAATTGAGTTCATTAAAACTCGCGTGAGAATTCATTATACTAAAGAAAACACCGGTTTTTACTCACGTACAATATAGCGCAGTGCGCGTGCGCCAGTCGACGGGAGCGCGCGTGTTCCCTGACGAAGGAGTACTAATTACTCTGAAACCGGTCGGGTCCCCAGCGGCCCGGCCACGATATTATACGTGAGTAAAAACCGGTGTTTTCTTTAGTATGTTATAATTGAGATTGGTTTCAATATACACATTTGAAGACATAGTAAAAGCGAATAAAGAATGGACAGCGGCCTTTTGAAAGAGATAACCAGTTGGTACTTCTCTTCGTCACTTGTGTGGCCAATGCGATAGCACTATTCTAAATTTAACGATTTTTTAATTTACAGGCTCAAGCGCTTTTCAATCAAGCGCTTTTTTTAAGTGAAAACTTCTTAAGCGGCGTTCGAATGGGTAAAAATGTTAAGCTCGCGTCAGATCATGACCGCGACCTGATCGAAAAGTCGTACGACGGATGACGCTATGTTTAAGTTTTCACTTCTGTCGGCACTCCCGGAGGGCAACACGTTTTTTTTAATTTACAAACGAACTCTATCGGGATATCATTCGCTACATTTTTTTTTACAAAAATAATAACGTAAAATGAGCCAAGAAAGTGATGATGAGAAGTACAACAAGGAAAAATACCGGGCGGTGACGGCTTTCCTCAGTTTTGTAGAGTATTGTGTAACTAACGTTACGTGTGACGTTTCTCAGTGTCAGTTTTGTTGATGAAGCTGCTGGACAAAGGCCTCCCCCTTGCATCCAGTGCGAACCTGCGGCGTTAATGAGGTCATCCGTCCACCTTGTGGGTGGACGACCAACGCTGTCCACTCGAGAACTTTTAACCCCCCATCGGTAATCAGTCCTCCCTGCTATGTGCCATGCCCACTGCCATTTCAACTAGCCAATCCACTGGGCTATGTCGTTCACTTTAGTTCTTCTGTGGATCTCCTCGTTCTTGATTCAATCTTTCAGAGAGACTGCGAACATAGCCCTCTCCATAGCACGTTGGCTATTTTGTGCTTATTCGACGATGCTCTTATTTCTTACTTGATTATGTTCTACTATTTTATTTGTAATAAAAAATGTTCATTTTCATCTGAGGAGGTAGTAATTAAGCCATTTTGATGACTTAGCTCTTCGGAACCGTAATAAGCCGATTGTCTTTATCCAAATATCGATGTTCATTGTTTATTCGCGTGCACTGTACCATACTAGACTACTTCCTTAGATACCGCACTTTTTGATACTTCCTGGATTTCTCAAAGTTTCGCTTGGAAGCCCTGAAATAGAAGAAAATACACGATTAATTTTGAAAGGACATGGAAATATCTCTAAAGGAGCTATGGAGAGGGCTAAGCTCGGAATCTCTCTGCGAGATCAAACTAGAAATGAGGATATTCGTAGAAGCACCAAAGTTACCGACATAGCCCAACGGATGGGCAAGGTGAAATGGCAATGGGCAGGGTACATACTCGTAGCGCGGAGGGCTGATGACCGATGGGTCGAAAAGTTCTCGCGTGGAGACCATGTACCGGTACATTAAGACCGCAGGATTGCGCTGATGCACGCCGCTTCTAACAAGTCTTATTGGAGATCCGTAGGGGAGGCCTATGTCCAGCAGTGGACGTCCTATGGCTAATGGATGAATGGATGGATGAAGGTGTCGCGAGTCGTGAGACAAAAGCTTTCAACCTAAAGGCTATAAAAAGTTAAAAAATAATTAGAGCAACTTCGAAATTGTAATTTATTTCATAGATTGAGCGACAGCGAAGATCTCCGTTTTAACACGGCGATACTTTCGCCTGTCCTGATAGTTTAGCTTGCGACCACGAAAACCTACGAAAAGAACTCTTTTCGCCGTGTGAAATAGAGACAGATATACAGGGTTACTGACAATCAATAAGCATCCTTTGCATTTTTCTGGCAGCATTGCCATTTAGCGTGGCAAATTGGCAATGCTGCCAGCATGCTGGGCACGCTACCAACTGGCAGTAGACTTGAGCACTTGGATTATCTTTAGACCTTCAATAGTCTGTGGATGATCCAATTGCTTTCTATGTAATAGTAGTGTAGGTAGTTTTAGCATATAAAAAAAATTTAATAAAAAAATAAGCATCCTTTTAAGGGTTTATTAGGCTAATTTATTTTAGGGACTTTTTAAATCATATAATTACTAGCTTACCCGGCGAATTACGTTTCAAGCAGTATCTTTATAAATTATAGCCCAAATTCTGATGTACCTATAAACATTACTATTGCAAAGTTTCATCTTTGTTCAGTAGTTTTTGCGTGAAAGAGGAACAAACATCCATTAATACAAACTTTCGCGTTTATAATATTAGTGGCATATATCCATGCTAAAAATTAATTTAAATCTATCCATTACTTTGCTGCGTGAAAGAGTAAAGAACAAACAAACGCACTTTTGCATTAATAATATTAGTAAGGAAAGCTAAAAAAGGAGTAATAAACGTATAATCTTTTAATAACCTAAAATCCCTTCCTCTGTTGCTATGTGAAAGAGTTATGAACAAACTAATAAAACAACAAATATACATTCAGATTTATGATCAGATCATAAATGTATTAATACATATTAGTAAGAAGGAATTATAATAAACAACTTTCACTTAGAGATAAACTGCGAAAATTTAACTAAAAAATAAAAATCAGCTGCTCAATAACATAAGACAAAATATCTATAGCTTCGAGCAAATATCTACAGAGCCACAGTCCCCAAGTGAAAGTAGTAAAAAAATGACATGATATTTACATTAAATAATTCACAATGACCTGTTTTCTCGATAGTTATGTCACCTAATTAGTGTTTGTAACTGAGCACTTTAGCATCGCGTGGGGTTGTAGTCGGCTTGCAATCGCCTTACGACTAACTAAAAAGCCTGCCCACTACATAGCTTGGGCAGAGTTTTGGTTCGGACACTTTTTTTTGCACGATTGTGACTTGAGATATATTTGCTCGAAGATCTAAGGTCAAGAATTTGTGTTTGGTAGAGCTATTTTTTGCAGTTGTTCAGGTTCAAATTCTTCATTTCGATTCAAAGCAACGATTTTTTTTCCAAGTATTTAAGCCAATAATACTTCACTGTAGCAAAAAATATCAAAGTAATCATTATTAAATAATAATAAGTCGGTTATGCCATTTTTGGAGAAAAAAAATTTTCACTTCTTCAACCGAGTACTAAATTCGAATAGTTCGCACGGAACAAGCCGTGGTGGTCAAGAGGTAGTGACACCCGCCTTACAATCGTGAGGTCGTGGGTTCAAATCCCCGGTCCCGTACCAATGAGTTCTTTGGAATTTATATACGGAATTTCACACCACTGGCTTTTCGGTGAAGGAAAACATCGTGAGGCAACCTGCATACGTCCGTAGAAGAAATTCGATGGCGTATGTGAATTCACCAACCCGCACTGGGCCAGCGTGGTGGATATGGCCCAATCACCCTTCGTGGGTAGGCCTAAGTCCTGCAGTGGACTATTAAAAAGGCTGATACAGTACAGTACAGATGTAGTAATTTTCACATTATTGTTGATTTATCAAAAATGGCGCTGATTTTGATAAAATTTATATGATAATAAAAACTTTATAAAGTATGATCTACCAAACAAAAAAAAAATTATAATTGAAATCGGACTACTCTGTAAAAAGTTGTGCGTGATCCTGATCATACATAAAAAAAACCGGACAAATGCGAGTCAGGCTCGCACACCGAGGGTTCCATACAAATCCAGAAAAATTTGCAAAATTGCGAAGTTAGTTGCATAATCATCGACAAAAAAGGTTTTCACTTTTCTCGTCATACATTAAAATAATAATCGATTCAGTTTTAGCATGAGCTAATGAAGCTCTTTTATATGATACCTTACATGATACGATTTACTCACTTTGAATTTTGAATCCATATTTTGTGAATCTAGGCCCTATATATTTTGTGATTTAAATAAAAATGTATAGTTTTCAGATTTATTCCTATATGTGTACTCTGAGACAATGCTTCTCGCCAAATTTCATAGTTCTATGTCAACGGGAAGTACCCTGTAGGTTTTGATTTTTGTGAGTGTCGAAATATGCGGTTTTTTACGACATAAACGGCTCTAACTATTTTATACGATAACTTCAGAGCAAATGAAAAAATAATTTGCTCTGAGACGATAACTGAGAAGTTTCTTTTACACAACTGCAAGAGACCATAGATATCATACGTGTACAGTTTACATTTCAACTCAATATCTTTACGCGTTCCCGAGATAAAGAGTCTTGACATACACCCAGACGGACAGACGGACAACAAAGTGATCCTATAAGGGTTCCGTTTTTTTCGTTTGAGGTACGGAACCCTAAAAACAATGGGTTGCACTCCGGGAGTGCCGGCAGTAGTGAAAACTTGAACATTAAAGTGCATTTTCGAATATTTTAGAATGGTTACTTGGTTAGAGAATAATTTCGCACGAATTTTTTTATTTATCAGAATCATTTATGTGTTAAAATATAATATCATCACACACACTCGCGCAAGCAAGTTTCCACTTCACCGTCTTACGAATTTCAATCAGCTTACAAATTGTCCTGACGCGAGTTTAACATTTTTTACCCATTCTAAAAAGTGCGCAACGCCGCTAGGAAGATTTCTCTTAATAAAATATAAACGTCGACTTGCGAAACTCCTTTTTGAAGTCGGTTAAAAAGAAATTTCGCGCAGTTTTTGCGCTAACTAATAAACGGTAGTTCGCCCGCTCCTGTCTACCATCTGCCGTCTTTTCTCACGCTCAAAGCTTTTCGACGTTTTTTACTTTTTTTACAAAACGGCCTCACACCTGTGCTGTTTTTTCGAACATTTCGCGCGGCTTTGTTGATTTTTTGATGTTTTGTGTCGATCGTAACAGTACTACGTCATGTGTGGGGCTAATAAATAATAAGACGTTTTAGAAAACTGTTAAGATTCTTTTGATTGATACAGCGAACGAATTCGGTCTCGCTGAGAGAGTCCGGTCATAATCCTTCATTAGACAATATACCCAATTATGAAGGCACCATCGTAATTATAATAGCTAATTAGGCTTTTGTTTCTTTTTTACTTTAGGCATTCGATAGAGAGAACACTTTTTACGTTGCTATTAAATTTACGATGGCGCCTTCATAATTGGGCCTAATACCCGTCTTACCACAACAGTTTTACGCACGCTTTAGAGTGTTTCACAGTACAAATTGCACGGCTAAACAGTGTTCAAAAGGTGTTTAAATTTTTCATGGTAAGGGGGTACAAGTTCAGTCAGTCAGTAGTATTGTAATTAGACTAGGTATAAGATTTAAACGAAACACGATACATTCCACTGATGGCTACCGACGTCACAAAGTTCTCGAAGGGAGACCCCAACCCAAGCACATCAAGATGGCAAGCACTCGTAATAAGTATAGGATATCTAATCCACTCACAAGACAGTTAAAATCTCCTTACATACATACTTATAAAATTCTCGTGTCACTGTGTTTTTACCTGAACGTATTATTATATATTCTTTGCCTGAACTCCCCCGAAACAGCTTGACCGATAATTATGTAATTTTTGGTCTATATTTGGTAGGTCTGAGATTAGGTCGTAAACTTCTTTTATACCCTTAAGTGATAAGAGTGTTAATATTCTTTTTTTTTTTATAAAAAACTCAACGTTTGCAGATTAGTTAGTTTATAAAATGGAATATTAATTAACATCCAGGCAACACTTATAATCTGGCAAGTACTAGGCAAACAGCGAAGGTAGGTAGTGAGTAGGCGTCTAGCGACTGTCTAGACGCTGCGGGGCGCGGGGTGCGGGGGTCTAGCCAGCTGATCGAGCGTCGTCATGGTAACCGCGCGCTTGGGACAAGAGGCGGCTGCCAAGAAGACTATTCTCCATTAAAATGATAAAAAACTTAGCCCACTCTTGGGCATAGCCCCTTTGAAAAGCGATTGTGTCATACATAATATTATCAACTTTTGTTCCAGTTGCGAATTTGTCATATTTCATTGAAAATACGAAAAATTGACATAATGAAGTACCGGGAGAATAGAGAAAGTGAGAATTAGGAAATCATTTGGCCTATATCTAGCTGGTTCAGATGCTGATCGATGGTATGCACATAGAAATAATAAACTATTTCGTATAAGATTTCATTGAAAACAACTACTATAAAAAATAGAGAAAAGAGAGAAAAAGAAGATGAATGAATCTTATCTGAGAAGTACTAGGCGAACAGAGAAGGTAGGTGGTGAGTAGGCGTTTAGCGACCGTCTAGACGCTGCGGGGCGCGGGGTGCGGGGATCAAGACAGCTGATCGAGCGTCGTCATGGCAACCGCGCGTTTGAGGCAAGAGAAAACCGCCAAGAAGACTAATCTTCATTGGAATTATAAAAAGTTAAAAGTTTTGAGTTCAAGCGTGGTCTATAATCATTGCTATTCAGCGTGGTAGCGCTGCCAGCATGCTGGGAACGCTGCCAACTGGCAGTGGCGCCATTATTTTTCTTTAGACCTTCAAGAATCTGTGGATGATGTGCCAATTGCTTTTTATGTAGGTAGTTTTAGTTTAAGTTTGTAGTATCGTAGTTTACTGTTGGACAAAGCCAAATTTAAGAGAGATTGTGTCATGTCGACTTGGCCCAGTAGCAAATTGGTCACATTTCATTGAAAATATGAACAATTATCATGATAAAGTACCAGAAGATCAGTGAAAGCGGGAAAGACTAGAAAGCGTCTAGCGTTCGGCCCATATCTAGCTGGCTCAACTACGGGTTGGAGACATAATAACCTATGTGATATAAAATTTCATTGAGAACGTCTTCTTTTCAAAGGAAATAGGAAAGAAAATTCTTTAAAACAATAAATTGTGGTATCTTTTTTTCAAAGGAAATTGAGAAAAGAGAGAAAATGAAGGTGAATAACTCTAATGACAATCTGGAAAATACTAGGCAAACAGAGAAGGAAGGTGGTGAGTAGGCGTCTAGCGACCGTCTAGACTTCTAGAGACTGCGACAACTATCATGATCACCTAGTAAGTGTTGTTTTTAAACTTTCGCGTTTTGAACACATTATTATGTACTACGGGACTAATCGCGCACTAAATTTACGAGCTCGATCGAGTTGCAGCGATCGTGGCCTAGCAAGTGTATCGGTAGGTCCATCAAATATCGGAACATTTTCCTATATAAAAAAAATTAATATACCTATAGAAATTGGTCAAAAAAAAAAATGGCCGGCGGCTCTCCAACCACTTGTCTTTCAAAGGTTTCAGCAATGTCCAGCTTTACATTTTTGTTTACCTGGTACCTATTTTTGTTGTTTATTACAAGGAAAATATCGCTTTCCACTTTTAAATAAGCTTACTAGCATTTATAGGCCGAATAAAATATCTTGGCGGCTGTGACGTTACAAGCTGCGTGAAGGCTTCAGTCAGGCTTCAGTCAGGCTTCAGTCAGGCTTCAGTCAGGCTTCAGTCAGGCTTCAGTCAGGCTTCAGTCAGGCTTCAGTCAGGCTTCAGTCAGGCTTCAGTCAGGCTTCAGTCAGGCTTCAGTCAGGCTTCAGTCAGGCTTCAGTCAGGCTTCAGTCAGGCTTCAGTCAGGCTTCAGTCAGGCTTCAGTCAGGCTTCAGTCAGGCTTCAGTCAGGCTTCAGTCAGGCTTCAGTCAGGCTTCAGTCAGGCTTCAGTCAGGCTTCAGTCAGGCTTCAGTCAGGCTTCAGTCAGGTTTCAGTCAGGCTTCAGTCAGGCTTCAGTCAGGCTTCAGTCAGGCTTCAGTCAGGCTTCAGTCAGGGTTCAGTCAGGCTTCAGTCAGGCTTCAGTCAAGCTTCAGTCAGGTTTCAGTCAGGATTGGGTTTTGCGCATCTTGTAGCTAATATCACAACCGCCATGAAGAATATTTTATGTATCGCCAAGAAGTATATTTTCCACGCATAACTTTTTACATAGTGGTCCGATTATGATCATTTTTTTATTGGAATGAGTAAGTATACTTCGAAATTGGTCCTATTTAAATTTTATTGAAATCGGCTAAGCCATTTTTGATAAATCAACAATAATGTGAATCTACATCGATCCGTGCGAACTATTCGCGAATTATGTACACAGTAGAAGTCGGTCGTGCCATTTTTGCGAAAAATAATTATGAAAGACAAACACACTTCCGGATTTAGGTATAATAACAACAAGCAGTTTAAAGTGAAATAAACAATCTGAGTATATATATATTTAAAAAAAATAACTTACCAATGAGAAAAAATATTCTTTTCCGTGTTTGACGTGGTTGATTCCCCTGTGTTCTTTCTTCATAAGACCAACTAACATACAAACATGACTGTTTATAACGTGTAAAAAAACTGAATACAATCACTTCAGAAATGGGGAGATCCGTAGGGGTAACTAAAGTTACCAACATAGTCCAACTGGAAATGGCAGTGGGTAGGGCACATAGCGGGAACTGATGGCCGATGGGGAGGTAAAGTTCTCAAATAGAGACCATGATCGCGAGGTAGAACGACTACCGACTAGGTGGCAGTTTCCAACCGATGTTACTGGAAATCTACAGGGTTATTTGCTTACCCTTTAATAATCCGAAAAGGCGTGATTTATATCAACTTTTACTACAAGGCCAACAAAAAAATCGAGAAAAAAAATCAGCTGTTTCATACATTTGTCGAATCCGAGTTGCAATTTTGTATGAAACAGCTGTTTTTTTTCTCGATTTTTTTGTTGGCCTTGTAGTAAAAGTTGTTTGTAATGATGGTCTGAATCACCTCCTTTCGGCATAGTATAGGGTAAGCAAATAACCCTGTATAGGGAGGCCTCTATGTCGATCAGGGGAAATCCTATGGCTAAGACAATGACAGTCACGATAAAGCTGTATGACTAACCAGCAAATTAGCAAGCTAATGTGGCAATGAGCAGGGTACATGGCACGTAGTCCTCATAGTTAATTCAAAAATTAACTGTGCTTTAGGAAGTCAGCTGTATTAACCAGCCGGCTGTCATTCGATAGCGCCCAGCATGCTGGCAGCATTGCCACGCTGTACGACAATACTTATACCCACTATACGTTATAGAAACTAAAATAGTACAGTCATGTCTGTATGCAAAATTGAGGATTTTTCATCAATTTTTTCATTTTCGTTTTCCATTTCGGCTTCATCCTGAAAATGACAGAGTAACAATTTTTAATTTTTATTTAGGCTACAATCAGTTCAGTCAGTTTTTTACAGAGATCACCGAGAGTGCCATTTATAACTAAGGCCCTTCGCACACGGCGTCGTAGCGTAAGCGTATCGTAGTACGCGCGTAGGACGAGAGCAATACGAGCGCGTACATGTTCAAACAAGTTCGCACATGGAGCGGTGCCTCCTACGATACGACTACGCTACGCATCGTATGCGGACTTGTTTCAACATGTACGAGCTCATATTGCTCTCGTCCTACGCGCGTACTACAATACCCTACGCTACGACGCCGTGTGCGAAGGGGGCAAGTAGAGATCATACGTGATAGCTTAATAATTTGAGAAAAAATAATTATGAGATAAATATTGAAAGTGTAAGGTGTGGTGCAGCTTACCCATTTCGTCACGGCGTCGTAGCGTAGGCGTATCGTAGTACGCGCGTAAGACGAGAGCAATACGAGCGCATACATGTTCAAGCAAGTCCGCTTACGGAGCAGTGCCTCCTAAGATACGACTACGCTACGCCTCATGTGCGGACTTGTTTGAACATGTAGTATGCGCTCGTATTGCTCTCGTCCTACGCGCGTACTACGATACGCCTACGCTACGACGCCGTGTGCGAAGGGCCTTAAAGTAACAATCTAATTGATATAAAATAATCATAGCCAATTTATTTATAATAATATTTTGTTCCAAGTTACTAAATCTAAATAAATATAATATAAATACTACTACAGTATTATGTCATAAGTATCCCCCACCCCTAAAATATCTTCGATGAATTAAAGATCTAATAACATTTAGAACCTGTGTACCAATTCAATTAAAATGAAAATCATTATTTAAATTAATAAAATAACAACAAAATTAAATTATTACCATTGCTTGATTATTAAAAAAAATAGTATCTTTAATATTTTAATACATTATATTTTCTATATCATTATAATATTTACTTATATTCGAAAGTGTTTTTGTTGGTCTGTTATTATTACACTTTCACGCAGCGACAGACCAACGGATAACGGATACTTAGCCTGGACTTTTGACACGATACACTTTTTATTCCGATAAAATAAGTTTCTTAAACGAAACGTAGTACGAAAATCAAAATATCACGCGTGCGAAGCCGCGAGCTAAAGCTGTACAATAATTCTGTGTGATGTGATCAATGATACAAAGTATGTAGGTAGATACAGCTATGTATTCAGAGTCCGTTTGTTTATCTATTACGTCTGGAACACTTCCGGTGGGCTTGTCTTGTTGATTGTGATGGTTTAACTGCCTCGGTAGCTCAGTGGTTAGTGAAACTGACTTCTGGATCAAAGAGGCGTGGGTTCGATCCCCACCAGGGCAAGCATTTTTGTGATGAACATTGGTGTTTGCTCTGTGTCTGGGTGTTAATTAGGTTCTATTTATATAGATTTTTATTTAAAAATATGTAGTATATCAGTCTCTGGCAGCCATATCACAAACTTTGCTTAGTTTGGGGTCAGAGATGATGTGTAACATGTCCCCTAATATTAATTTATTTATTTAAACTGGTGGTTCTAGGTTAGGAAAGAATGGCACATATGAGAGGAGGCCTATATCCAGCAGTGGGTCGACACAGGCTGATGATGATGATGAGTGGTTCTCTAGAACAGTAGACCTCGCGATTGGATATTTGACCGAGCGAACAAGTTGAGAGACAGAGAGAGAGTCTTAGTTTTGACTTGACGAATAATAATGGTCCAAATGTTCCCCACGAGCGCGTCTGCCCGAGGAAACCTAAATGCTGGTGTTGCTTGGTGTTTTCGTTGTCCAAGGGAAACTACAGCATTACCGAAATCAAAAAAAAAACCTTTACCAACTTACAAGCAATTGTTTTCTATTTTTTTTCCTTTAACCTGTGTACCAAGTTTCATCGAGATTGGTTGAAAAATGCGACCTGCAGAAGAAAACCAACATCACCATCGATCAATCAACACGGCGATTTTGCTTTATCCAATCCTAAAAGTAAAGCCCCTAAAAGGATGCTAATTGATTAGAAATAACCCTGTATATAATAGCGCTCACAGCGTAGTTTGGCTAGATGTTCCTTAGCGATCATCGAAGCTAAACAACGTTTAGCACGGTCAGTCTTCCCACGTGGTATTTACAACTGAGCGCTACCGTGGGGCTCGGATGACGCGTTAAATTGTAGGCCCCGTTGTTTTAACCGTTTAATCAGAGGCCTTCAGGCGGCTTAAAAACTCTAACACCAGGGCTAGCCACTTGGCCTATACGAACTTACCTGAGATTAGATTAGGGTTAAGGAGTTTAAGAATAAATAAATATTAGGGGATATTTTACACACGATCTCTGACCCCAAACTAAGCAAAGCTTGTGATACTGATATACTATATATACATATTTTTAAATACATACTTATATAAATAATACCTAAATAACACCCAGACACAGAGCAAACACCTATGTACGCTGGTTCTCAGCTAGCATATGCTGAGGTGGAGCCGATTTGTGACATAAATATAGATTACTAGTTTTTACCCGCGGCTTCGCCCGCATACGCAATATATCATAATAATTTATAGCCTATGTGTTATTCTGATATATAAGCTATATTATTGCAAAGTTTCATCTCAATCCGTTCAGTAGTTTTTGCGTGAAAGAGTAACAAACATCCATACATCCATCCATCCATCCATCCATCCATCCATCCTCACAAACTTTCACGTTTATAATATTAGTAGGATAGTAGGATAAGTGGTATTCTACTTAGTTTTAACATTTATTATGTTTAATTTAAATATGTTGTATTTTTGTCACAATAAAAGGATGTCTATGTCTATATATGTCTATGTTCGTCACATAAATATTTGCCCTGGGTGGGAATCGAACTCACGCTTCTTTAACCCAGGAGTCAGGGTCACTAACCATTGAGCCATCGAGGCAGTCAAATTGTAGGTAAGTTTTTAAAAGGCTCTTTACTTAGTACACCAGTTCTGGATAGCCCTTTAAAGAGACCTTGTCCTTGCTACAGGTATATGATAGGTATAGAGTAGGTATAGTGCAGCCGCGGAGCATCGAACTCCTCTGTCTGCTGCGCCAGACATTTTTTTTTACTTGTCCACTGTAGACCGGTTTCGAAGGGACGGCCGCGTGGTGTGAAATGTAAGTGATAGCGGGAAAAACCATGAGCGGTAGCGGGAAGCTACATAAATCGACCAGTGTTTTCTGTAGAACAGAAAAAAAAATCGGTACATTTTAGATAAAACTTACGTTCTGGGAGAAAACTCTTTTCACCCCTAAAATTGTAATAAAATGTTACGTTTTTGGTGTCAAACGCTTGAGTAAGAAATATTGCACCCTCGTACGTTTTGTTTTTTTTCAGAAAGTTTTTAGTTTAAGTCTCAGAGCAAATAAAAAATCAAGAGAATGTTGTGAACAAATAAGTGAAGCCAACCAAAACTACGCCTCGCCGTGTACAGTCAATTACACACACACATCCCGTACAACGAAACTACGCCTTAACTTGACAGTCGAACTATAGCGTCGCAACACCGACGCACTCACAGATGTATAAAAAACCAGCCTCACTTTACTGTTCAACGACGTTCCCTCTTGTTTTTTTTATTTGCTTTGAGGTTTAAGTATACTTTCAGTCAAGTTTTGGCGTCAAATATTACTTTTTAGAGGCTTTTTTTTAAATTTACGGTCATTTAAAAAACTGATAAAGCTAAGACGTATAATCCTAGCCATTGAAGTGATTATTATGTGAAAAAAATTACTCAATTCAGATAATATTTAGAGGTATCTACTAAATATTAACAGCTTAATAGCTTGACTGCCTCGGTGGCTTAGTAATTAGTAACCCTGACTCCTGGGTCAAAGAAGTGTGGGTTCGATCCCCACCCAGGGTAACCATTTATGTGATGAACATTGGTGTTTGCTCTGTGTCTGGGTGTTATTTAGGTACTATCTATCTAAGTATGTATTCAAAAAATATGTATTATGTAGTATATCAGTCTCTGGCAGCTATATCACAAGCTTTGCTTAGTTTGGGGTCAGAGACCGCGTGTAAGATGACCCCAAATATTTATTTTATTGTTTTTGTATGGTCAAGATGGCGCCTCACGATTGCCTTAAGGGCCAAAGCTTAAAACCGCTAGGTAAGTGAAATGAATAGATGAAGTTGGTCTCGGAAAAGTCACTATTACAATCTTAGAAAGAGTCAGGTTGAGAAATTAAATTTCCAAACCATAAAAAAATTGATTTAACTGTAACAGCCAAATTAGATCTATTTTAAGTTCTAACAACTTAGCCCCACAGTAAAAGTTCTTCATAATGATGGTCTTAAAACACTGGTCGATTCAGAATCCTCTTAATCACCCTCTTTCAGCTTAGTATATACTTAGTGTACAATATGTTTGTCTACCGGCGTCGGAGCCTTAAGCGGTGACATATATGGCAAATGACTAACTTTTACTGTGGGATCAACTCTGAACACGCAAAAAAAACAGCTATTCCATACTTTTTGTCGAAAGTCTTATGAAAAATGGTATGGAACCGCAGTTTTTTTTTACGTTGTCAGAGTTGGTCTCATAGTTGTTCAAAATTTGCCATAGATGTCACCGCTTAAGGCTCCGACACCAGTAGACAAACACATTGTATATCCCTGTAGGGCAAGCAGATAACCCTGTATAGCAGAGGTACCACATTTATATGTAAACTCTCTCACACCAACCTAATAGAGGTTAGTCATTCATCTCGTGTCAATGGCTAGACATTTTTTTATGTAGGTAGCGATTTGCTTCTTCCTTCGTAATGCAAATCGCTAGAGATTGGAATGCCATACGTTTATCATTATTTTCTGACAATTACCATCTAAATATCTATAAAAAAAATACAAAATCGTTAAGACAAGAGTAAATAGGTATAATCTTTTAGGTATACAATTCTATATACTCCATCTTTGGCTAAAACTTCCCTTACCACCAAGCAAGTTGGTAGCCAATAATGTAGCTTGAATAAAAAATAGGTATGTATTTATGTATTTTTTGTTGGCCATCCTCTATTAAATTGTACCACCCCCCAAACCTAAGTGGGATTCGTCTGCTCCCCACTCCTAGTTGCACATTTTCACAACTTTCTACCCGATACCGAGTTTTCTCAGCTTTCAAAGCTCAAAAGCAAGTTTAAGTGACGGTAGGCAGAGTACATTTTCGTGGCTTGCCGAATTGAAGCACGATGAAGGTGGAACGTGATCGAATGGTAACCATGCACCGATAAGCATATAGGTGTTCGAATAGAGACCATGTTAATGCAACTGACTGCCTCGGTGGCTCAGTGGTTAGTGACCCTAACTTCTGGATCAAAGAGGCGTGGGTTCGATCCCCACCCAGGGCAAATATTTATGTGATGAACATAAGTGTTTTCTCTGTGTCTGGGTGTTAATAGTTACTATCAATACAGGGTTATTTCTAATCAATTAGCCTCCTGTTATGGGCTTATTCTGTACATCAAAACTAACAACTTTTGTTTTACAGCTTTTGTCAAAACTCAAAAAAAATCAGGTGTAATTACATACATTTTGTCGCAGGTGAACGATATTTTTATGTGGAACAAAAAAATATTTTTGAGTTTTGACAAAAGTCACAGAATAAAAGTTGTTAGTTTTGATGTAGGTACAGAATAAGCCCCTAAGAGGATGCCAATTGATTAGAAATAACCCTGTATAAGTATGTAATTAAAAAATAAGTATATGTAAAAATAAGTATCAGTATCTGGCAGCCATATCACAAGCTTCGCTTAGTTTGGGGTCTGATGCCGTGTGTAAGATGTCCCAAAATATTTATTTATTTATTTTTATTTAACTGCTGCTAAGACTCACCTATCAGACAGACTGACATTCTATGATCGTTTTAATGTATGTAGGTAACTTGCGTAGGTTTAGGCCAAATCAAACATTTTGGAAGCTGTGAAATCAGCCACAAGTTGCGGGAAAGCTCGCCCAGCTGTCAAGTGAGCTTCAGACAGGATTAAGTTATCCGCAGCTTGTAGCTAACTTCACAACCGCCAAGATGTTTGATTCGACCAATACCGAATATAGTTTTATATCTACTGGTTTTTGTTCTGAGCCAGCATTGTAATTACTGTTCTGTGCTGTACCGGTCTTTGTAATAGTCCACTACTGAACACTGTATACTACAGTCAGCCTACGTGGGTAAGCCTACCCACGTAGGCTGACTGAGCCCTATTCACCGGGCCAGTACGGGTTGGTGGATTAATATACGCCATCGAATTTCTTCTACGGACGTAAGCAGGTTGCCTCACGATATTTTCCTTCACCTAAAAGCCAGTGGTGTGAAATTCCGTACATAAGTTCCAAAGAACTTATAGGTACGGGACCGGGATTTGAACCCACGACCTCACTTTTCCAAGGCCAGTGTTACTACCACTACACCACCGAGGTTTCTTTTTAGTTTTACAACTAGCTCGCTAAAATTTGACAATTCTATTTTTAATTTTACACCGCGAATCGAATCAGCTGCTTACAGAATGGGACAATGACAATGGAGGTTTTTATACGTTTACTTTTTTTAAACTTACGCGTAAAGGGATGAGGTACAATGAATTGCGTTTTGTTTTTTTTTCTTTGGTAAAACGATGGCTGATGTAGGAATAGTGTGGACATGCACTTTGTGCGTTTTTAAATTTATGTAATATTTGCTTCATAGAGAGAATATAAATAGTTAGTCATCGTAATTATAATAGATAAATACCATAGTTCTGTTTCTTTTTCACTTTAGGCATTCGATAGAGAGAACGTTTTTTACGTTGCTATTAAATTTACGCTGGCGCCTCTGTAATCGGACTTGGTATGTCTATAAATTACTATCTTTTGCTAGTAGCGGCGGCTTGGCTAATGTGATATTTTGGTTTTTGTGCATAGGAACCTTTCAATGACTGCCTCGGTGGCTTAGCGGTTAGTGACCCTAACTTCTGGGTCAAAGAAGCGTGGGTTCGATCCCCACCCAGGACAAGTATTTATATGATGTACATAGGTGTTTGCTCTGTGTCTGGGTCTTATTTAGTTACTATCTAAATAAGTATGTATTTAAAAAAATATGTAAATGTAGTATATCAGTCTCTGGCAGCCATATCACAAGATTTGCTTAGTTTGAGATGTTCCCAAATATTTATTTATTTATATTTATAATTTTCTGGGCTAAAAACTGGTCTATGGCATTCTCCATTCTTTCAACTATAAAACCATGGAAAAACTATCGATTCTTGTCGAGTTTTAAGGGGAATATCGCATTTACAGATACGAGTATACCTACTTAGAATAAAATACTGTATCTCAATAGCTCTCATCAAAGTCCGAATCCGAGTTTTGCATATTTAGCAAATAAAAACAGGGTTATCCAGAACTGGTGTACTAAGCCGAAAGGAAATGATTCAGACTACTATTATGAATAAATTTTACTATAGAGGCAAAACCGAAATTCGAGTATAAAAATCAGCTGTTTCATACATTTTGTTGATTCCAAGTTGCAGTTTTGTATAGAACAGTTTATTATTTTTCCTCGAATTGGGTTGGCCCTATAGTAAAAGTTTTTACGATGGTCTTAATCACCCTCTTTTGGCCTAGTACAGGGTAGGCAGATAACCCTGAATATTACAAACAAATATACAAGAATAAGAAAATATACAATCCGTGGTGGTCAAGAGGTAGTGACGCCCGCCTTACAATCGTGAGGTCGTGGGTTCAAATCCCCCGTCCCGTACCAATGAGTAATTTGAAATTTATGTACGCAATTTCACACCACTGGCTTTTCAGTGAAGGAATACATCGTGAGGCAACCTGCACATGTCAGTAGAAGAAATTCGATGGCGTATGTGAATCCACCAACCCGCACTGGGCCAGCGTGGTGGATATGGCCCAATTACCCTTCGTGGGTAGGCCTGCGTCTTGCAGTGGACTATTAAAAAGGCTGGTACATCAAAAATGGTTCATTTAAGGGTAGGTATAAGATTTATGGTACATTTTAACCGACAGCTAAGAAATAATAATTCTCATTGGTTCCAGAGGCATGATGACTAAAAAAATATAATTAGTCCGTCAGATAGACTATCTAAAAATATTAGACACGTATTTTTTCTTTTGTCAATTAAACAAAAAATGATCAAGATAAAGCCCGTCAAAGTTCCGCGTGACGTCACAAGTGCCATACCAATGTATAGACTGTAAGAGAGGTGACGTCACGGCTTCCACTCCCAAACTTTGACAAGGTTTATCTTTGTCATTTTTTATTTGATTGATAAAAGAAAAAATACGCGGCCAATACTTTTCGATAATCTAATTCAGGGACTAATTATAATAATGATTTTATTACCCTGTCATTATGCCTATTTGGATGTTGTATTAAACGGTCTGCTATTAAAAAAATATTAAGCAACGTCATGTCCATACAAAACTTTCGTAGTTGCGAATTATAAAAAAATGTTAACCCTCTTGCGTTTTTCAACAAAGGAGTTTCAAACCAATGACAAATTAGACATACGCATGTCAGCTATCGATTTTTACGATTGTTTTGATAAAATATAACTGAAAAAAAAATCCAAGACATTTCTCTTAGATTTTCTATTCAGAATTCGAAGAATATTATACTTGAAAAAATATAGAAGCTAAATTAAACATTTCTTCGTTGTTTATTCTAGGTTTCATAGAAAATTCTAAATACAGTGCTCAAAGTGTAGTTAGTCTGTATATTTTAGCAATCACTAAAGTTAAGCAACGTCCGGCACTGTCAGTATTTGGATGGGTGACCGCGGGTGGCGTTTTCCAACTGAGCGCTACCGTGACTCGGACGACATGCTAAAATATAAGTCCTGGTTTTTTAATACTTTAGCCAAGGAAGAGGCCTTCAGGAGGCTTAAACACTCTAACAGTTGGACTTACAAACACATAAACACATTTTCTCGACATGCTAAAATATAAGTCCTGGTTGTTTTAATACTTTAGCCAAGGAAGAGGCCTTTGGGAGGCTTAAAAACTCTAACACTCGGACTTACAAACCAATAAACACACTTTCTCGACATGCTAAAATATAAGTCCTGGTTGTTTTAATACTTTAGCCAAGGAAGAGGCGTTCAGGAGGCTTAAACACTCTAACACTCGGATTTACACACCAATAAACACACTTTCTCGACATGCTAAAATATAAGTCCTGGTTGTTTTAATACTTTAGCCAAGGAAGAGGCCTTCAGGAGGCTTAAACACTCTAACACTCGGACTTACACACCAATAAACACACTTTCTCGACATGCTAATATATAAGTCCTGATTGTTTTAATACTTTAGCCAAGGAAGAGGCCTTCAGGAGGCTTAAACACTCTAACACTCGGACTTACACACCAATAAACACACTTTCTCGACATGCTAATATATAAGTCCTGATTGTTTTAATACTTTAGCCATGTCAGAGTCAGGACCTTTGGGTGGTTTAGAAACTCTGATGCCAGGGCTTGCTCATCCGGTCCAGGGTAGCGCTCAGTTGAATAATGTCTTACAATTTAGCGTGTCGTCCGAGCCAGGCGCTGCGCTGATATATAGGGTTATTTCTAATCAATTAGCATCCTTTTAGGGGCTTATTCTGTACATCAAAACTAACAAATTTTGTTCTGCGACTTTTGTCAAAACTAAAAAAAAACAGCAGTTCTATACACTTTGTCGAGGCTGAACGATATTTTTCAATGGAACAGCAATATTTTCTTTGAGAATTAATAAAAGTCATAGAACAGAAGTTGTTAGTTTTAATGTACAGAATAAGCTTCTAAAAGGATGCTAATCGATTATAAATAACCCTGTATATCCTCTAAGTTGATGGGTTATCCGCAGCTTGAAGCTAACTTCACAGCCGCCAATTTATATGTACTTATTATGCGGCTTATATTAGATAGATAGATAAACAATTTATTGTTAACACTAAAATTCAATTCAGAAAAAATACACAGAGAGGAAAAAAAACAAGCGACATAAAATAGTGCAACAAAGGGCGGCCTTATTTCTTTTAGCAATCTCTTCCAGGCAACCCTTATACTCGTATTATGCATTTAGAGAACTATATTTGACCGACGAATCGGAGGAGGTACTCAATTCTACGCGTATGTTTTTTTTTATGTATGCCAACATAACTTTTTACATAGTAATCCGATTTCGATAATTATTTTTTTTTGGCAAGACTTTGAAATTGATCCCATTTGAATTATATCGAAATCGGCTGAACCATTTTTGATATGTGAGAAACTACATCGATCCGTGCGAAATATTCGCTATCTGTACACAGTTGAAGTCGGTCATGCCGTTTTTTGCGATAAATAATTATTGATTTGCAAAAAAATAAACTTCCGATTGAAGTTCAAAAAGCACCGCATTCGGCATCTGCTTGCCAAAAAAACTGCATCAAATTTTACACATCACGGTTTTTTTCATTTTTTTTAACCCTATTGTGTTAGGGTTCGATTTCCGATAAGGGTAGAAATAAAGGGTGCTTTGACAAAAGTCCGCTAATTTTATAGGAAAAAGTAGTGTTTTCAACTTTTGTTGAACTTTTTTTGCTATATTTTTTGTCAGTAAGTTGTTATTATTAACTGTATTTGAAAATGAAAAGAATAAATGCACTGTTGACGCAATGATTTAATATGGCATGAGTAAGAAAGACACATGAAAAATATCTCGATTCAGTGGCTAGTTGCCGTGATTTTCTCTCAGTAATGTCAAATTCCAATACATGTTTGACAATTTTGACAGCTCTGTTCAAGATTTTCCATTCATTTTTGACCGACGAACCACCGGAGGAGGTATACAATTCCAGGCGTATATTTTTTTTTTATGTATAACCACGCATAACTTTTTTAATAGTGATCCGATTTCAATATGTTTTTTATTGGAAAGAGTATACTTCGAAATTGGTCCCATTTTAATTATATCGAAATCGGCTGAGCCATTTTTGATAATTCAACAATAATGTGAAAAATGCTACATCAATCCGTGCGAAATATTCGCGAATTCTGCACACGGGTGAAGTCGGTCATGCTAATTTTCTGCAAAAAATAATTTGTTGTGGTTGAGAATTGCCTCAAGCGACAACAGCGCTGTGTGGCTGTAATAGTTCGAGATACGTCCCATCTCGCGGTTTGTTGTCAGTTGTCACCATACAGCGGTCACGGTTGACAGCACCCAGACACCATTGTCGCTCCGGTCACCTCCAGGTCAAGTTGACCGCTCCTTGCTACTGACATGGTGACAGGTGACGTCATCTGTCGCGTAGGACGTCTACGTCAGATCTCACTAATTCTTGTAGTCTCATCTATGCACAGAGCTATTATAACTGAATGTGCGTTCGGTTTGGGCTCGATGGCGTTTTTGGCAATTGCAAAATTATTATCGTTGATGTAAACCGTTCGGTTTGGGAATTTCACCCATTTCGCCAATAATGCTACTTTTGCTCACTTCCCAAAACGAACGCTGAAACGTCAAGCTCAAACGATCACAAAGAACCTATCTCCGCAGATGGGTCAAAAGTGGCAGTTCACGATAGCATTTTTAACTGTTTTTGAGCTATCCGAACGGTGGACGAAAACAGTTAAAAATGCAACTTTTGCTCACACATTCACAAACCGAACGCTGAATGTGATTGTCGTTAGCGATTTTAACTGATAATTTTGCCACCAATAGGCTATCCGAACGCACCTTAGAGAGATAGCGTTGCGTAGCGTTGAGTTGGAATTGAAATATTAAATAATCTTATGTCTTTTGGGTCTACATACCTACTCCATCTTCGGCTACAACATTTCAATTCTAAAAGGCGAGATGGTGGCTAAATTATTATGAATAAATAAAATATTATGTGCCATATACAAAGGGCCATTGTAGGGTCATGAGTCATGACGAATCAACGAATAACTTCCTCCCTCCTCCCTCCCCCCTATATCGCTGTTACTAGGTTGCGCAATACTGATTATATGTACCTAATTGTAAAATAATTGCAAGGTCTGGCAGTTAGCAGTTATTATTTTTTATTTTGTAACTAGCTGCTCCCCGCGGTGTTGCTCGCGTTAGCCAGAGATAAAAAGTAGCCATTGAGTTAATCCAAGGTCTAAACTACTTTCATACTGAATTTCATCCAAATCTGTTCAGCCGTTTGTGCGTGAAAGAGTAACAAACATCCATACATTCTCACAAACTTTCGCGTATAATATTAGTAGGATAGATATACTCTACCGAGGGAGACTACGGGGAACGTACTTTTTGTACTTTTCAACACGCTTATTCAGGGTTATTTCTAATCAATTAGCATCCTTTTAGGAGCTTATTATGTACATCAAAATTAACAACGTTTGTTCTACGTCTTTCGTCAAAACTAAAAAAAATTTTTTGTTATTCCATAGAAAAATATGGTTCACTCGCGACAAAATGTATGGAACAGCTGATTTTTTTTTTAGTTTTGACGAAAGTTGCAGCACAAAAGTTGTTAGTTTTTATGTACAGAATAAGCCCCTAGAAGGATGCTAATTGATTGGAAATAACCCTGTATTGGGTTGACGTGTATGTAACTAACATGTAATGGAATCTAAAGTAACTAATCTAACCATTTCCCAAGAGTAGTAGCGTAATGAAAATTGGCAGCTGTATGTAGTTCTGATGACAATACAATAATATGGTACTATCGAACTGATCTGATGATGGAGCCGGAAGATATGAACTGGAACTTCATGATGGAAAATCGTATCATAGCTGTTTTGGATTTCTTAGAAAAGTCTCGTAATGAGCTTTGCCCACGATTAGGTTTCTAGGTCTGATGATGAAGCCGGAAGATAGGCGCTGGCATTCCATGATGGAATATCGTATCATAGTCGTGTTTGCACTTGTCAAAAAGGCCACGTAATGGACTAACCGTGTTTTTCTAGTGTTTTTAAAACTATTAATTATTTTTAACAATGTTTGACTTTTATAAGACAATACTGAATTATATCTACCTGTTTCATCTGGCATTCATAATTTTTTTTTGCGATCATTGTAAGTTCAAATCAGTGGAAATCTCACATCATAGGCTTTTCGGTGAAGGAAAACATCGTGAGGCAACCTGCATACGTCCGTAGAAGAAATTCGATGGCGTATGTGAATCCACCAACCCGCACTGGGCCAGCGTGGTGGATATGATCCAATCACCATTTGTGGGTAGGCCTACGTCTTGCAGTGGACTATTAATAATTATTGTTCACAAAAAATTGCGCGACTGACTTCAACCGGATACAGAATTCGCGAATAGTTCGCACAGATCTACGTAGCAATTTTCACATTATTGTTGATTTATCAAAAATGGCTCAGCCGATGTCGATAAAATTTAAATTAGACCAATAAAAAAAAGAATTATCGAAATCGTACCACTCTTTTTACAGCCCGGACCATTTAAAACTATGTTAGGTTAACAAAAAACATCATAATAGGTTTGTACCTAATTGGCGGAGCAATCGCGTAGCCTAAGTACAGTATATAAGTTTAAAAAAAATACAGTAAATTGAGAACCTCTTTTTTGAAGTTGGTTAAAAATGAATCTTGTCCTTAAATCTTCTCTTTGAGATTAAATCAAAAATCAGTAAATAAAATAGTTACCGTTGTAGCTGGCGTTGCAAGTGACAGTAGCAGTTAGCAGAGCACATGGTATTCAAAACTGATGGCCGATGGTTCATCACTTTAAGATCACTCACTCACTATACAATTATGTAATTTCAACATTATTTACAAATACAAAATTACGTTTAATGATTAAATCAGAAAAATAAAAATAAATTAAATGTGAAGGCATTTCAGTGTAAATATCCTTCCATTTATTTAATTGATGGCTATTTTCAACGTTAAAATCCTGAATGAAAACTTAACAATACACAAACATTTCATAAAATTAAACACCAAGAAAACACGGTGAAAAAATAAAAAATCTTTCACAATAAACTTTTTAAAGACGAACTATTTTGAGGTTGTACATATTCGCGCGTAAACGTTTTCGAAATTCGAACGACGAACGTTCTCTGCCGCTCGAAGTTTCGCGTCACACTGAAATATCAGTCTATCAGACCACTTTGATAAAAAAAAATTGAAATTGGATCGTCTTCTATTGACTTTATACCTAACGATAGAAAGAAATAAGGTTGATTTTAGAATGTGTACTCTGAAAGCTCAACGTCTGGCAAAGATAACATTATGTTACAGGAATATGATCTTTAACACATTGTAATAGTGATAGAATTTGACTATTTTATTAAAACGTATGTCTAGACGAAAGAGGTTTACATGATTTTCTATTTTAACGTTACTGATACAGAGTATAATTTCAAATGGGTGAAATATGAAAGTTTTCAACGGAAGCTTTTCTTTTTCTCTTTGTATATTTTGGCGTCGCGTGATTAATAGATTTGCAAGGGTCGAGTATGAGATTTTAAAAAATTATCTAGTTATCAAAATTAAACCAACTTATGGTTAGATCATCACGCACAACGACAAAATGTTGTTGATTTTGTCGTTATTTTTTCAACAAAACCTGAGAGGGGTTAGTCTAGGTGGACTAAGGGCTCAGATCACCATAAAATCCTTATCATTACATAAAAATAAAATAAAATATAACAACCTATTAGAGTTAAAAAAGATATTAAACTAATTATACTAAGGAATGTTTTTTTAAATGTCCATTACTGCAAAATACTAAGAAAATTAAAAGTATTGCTTATGTCATCAATAAAAACTTTAATCATTAAGTTATAAGCAAATTTTTTAATAAGCGACCGTTGGAACTAAGTCCGGAATAAGTTCTCAGTAAAGTATAAAAAAACGCGGAACAGTTTGAATAAATTAAGTATACAAATACATAGTAATACGCATGTAGGTACTTAGTGTTTGTGTATGCTTAATAATATAATGGGCAAGTGTCATTTAGTATCTGGTAGAGGGTTCCGTATTTTTTGTATCTTTTTAAACGACTTTTTTTAGTTTGTTCCGTGTGCTTTTTGGGTCAAAATTAGTAATTGTTATTTTTGAACGATTTTATTTAGATTAGTCCCTACGTTTTTTGGATCAAACTTAATATTTGAAATTTTTAGAAGATATTATTTACCAAGGCCCGTGCGTTTTTTTGGGGTCGAAATTAGTATTGAATTTTTTAAACGGTTTTACCTATTTAGATTGTTCCGTGCGTTTTTCTTATTGTTTTTGTAAGACTCTCTCCCTGTTGACAGGTTGATCTGAATATTTTGTACACATTTTCCTATATGGTTTATATAATCAGATACCTACAGGAAACTTGGTTAAATTTGGTATGTTATACATAATATGTCATTCCACCAGCCCGCACTGGGCCAGCGTGGTGGATATAGCCCAATCACCCTTCGTGGGTAGGCCTACGTCCTGCAGTGAACTGTTAAAAAGACTGGTACAGTATAGTACATATGTCGCATTTAACAAGCGTATCTTAGCTACAACATTATAATGACTAAACACCATTTTATGTATTGAATAGTCAATTTAAAAACATGAATATTACAAAACATGCATAATTTTATGATTAGGAAAAATTGACGCATATAATTCTCATAAAAGTATGAGAATTACTTATATTCGTCAATTTTTCCTCGCGATCAATCAATCCTACATTAAAAAAGATAAAAAATCCAAAATGTGAATTTCCAAAGACATATTTTTGATCATGAAATTACGCATGTTTTGTAATATTCATGTTTTTAAATTTGTTAATTTGATAGAGAACATCTAAAATAAAAATAATTAAAATATCGTTCAATATTTAAAATAAAAATTAGATTTTAGCACTGCCACCGTATATTGTAACAAATTCTGAAAATAACTCATATACATATACCTATCCGTTCCATAACCAAACCACTGAACCCTAAACACATAAAAGCAAACAAAGCACCGCTCTGTGCCAAAAAGAAAAAAAACCAAAAGACTTTAGCGTCCACTAAGAAAAAAGTAAAAATAGCCGAACACTGACCTGCCCCAACCAGGCAGTTGTTAGGGCTTAGCGCCTATACAAAGGCAAAACTGGTATTTCAAGCTTTTGCTAAAGTCTAAATCTATACTTGTGCATACAGGATTATCCAGAACTAGTGTACTAAGTCGAAAGGAGGTGATTCGGACTATTATTATGTACAACATCTATTATAAAGCCGTAATTGTAGAAAAAAAATCAGTCGTTTCATACACTTACTACATAATTATTAACTTATAATTATGGCTTTTAGACTAGGTTTTATTCTATTTTTTAGTTTAAATTTTAGTGTATTTTTGCTTTTTTAATTTTAGTCTTAGTGGAATGTGTTGTTTAAGTTATTTTTCTGTGTAAACATTTTATATTTTGTTGTTATTATATAATATTACTAAAGATACTTATTACCTATACTTAGGCTACTGAAATAATTCGAAACAGACAAAGCCACTAATCACTATCACTATCATCACTACATAGTATAAAACAAAGTCGCTTCACTGTCTGTCTGTCCCTATGTACCTATGCTTATATCTTTAAAACTACGCAACGAATTTTGATGCGGTTTATTTTAATAGATAGAGTAATTCAAGAGAAAGGTTTATATGTATAATTCACCTGTGTCACCGGGGCGGGTCGCTAGTGTCGTATAAACAAATTGTAGCGGTCAAGCATTGTAGCAGTATTTATAACTTGCCCTAGGTCTAGACGTCTAGGATGCAGGCTAGACAGTCCAAGGGTTAGGGTTCAAGCTTGGATCACCTAGGGCATTGAACCTAGGCATCTCAGCACGCTAAGATATTGTATAGTATGTGGTGAACGCAAATTGATAAGCAATACTCTAGTCGAGCTAGGATGCGCATCACGAATATTATTTCATTTTTCATTATTTCTTTCGATGTGTCAGAACGGGACAGAGTTATGGCAAAGTATATTTATGTCACTTTTTCCCACGTCGAATAGAATTATTTTCGTGGTCGCATGCTTGGCCTATGGAACTCATTTTTTTTTTGATCGAGCAAATGAAGTGACAGAAATCTCCGTTTTTTGCTTGTGTATGTAAAGTTGTTGGTTTTTGTCTACAGGTCGTATTTTTCAACGAATCTATGAAACATGGTACACAGGTTCTATACAGGGTTATTCCTAATCAATTAGCATCATTTAAGGAGCTTATTCTGTACATAAAAACTAAAAACTTATGGGAGGGTGAACGATATTTTTATATGGAACAACAATTTTTTTTTGAGATTATTTAATAGTCGTAGATCAAAAGTTGTTAGTTTTGATGTACCGAATAAGCCCCTAAAATAATGCTAATTGATTACCAGTAACCCTGTATTTTAGATTCGACGATATTCGATTTTCCGTCAAAAAATGAGGGAAATTTGCTGTCCCGCTATTTATCAGCCGTCTTCGATAATGTTGTTTTTAAACTATCGCGTTTGAACACATTATTATTATGTACTACGGGACTAATCGCGCACTAAAATTACTCGTTACCGTCCGTACCGTCAGTCTACCCGTGACCACGGTCGATGCAACTCGGGGATGATGAGGTTTTTATTTATCTCGTAATTTTAGTGCGCGATTAGTCCCGTAGTATATAATAATAATGTCTTCGATAATATTTGGCAAGACCGTTTAGTATCTAAATCCTAACAATATTTACGAGTATGAACCAAATCGGTCAAGAGCGAGTCGAGATAAATACTTATTCAGTTAGAGATGTGTCGTGAAGTCTACTATTCGGTGTACTACTAGTATAGGTTTGCGTTTGATTACACTTGTTTGATGTTAAGCAGATATGCGGTCTAGGGTGTAGCACACTTAACTGGAAAACACATATTTTTACCGACTTCCAAAAAGGAGGTACCTACTATGTTCGTCTGTATGAATTTTTTTTTTTTGTGTATGTTCATCGATATTTTTACAAATTGTGAATCGAATCAAAAAATTCCTTTTTTTGTTCGGCTGAGCCGTTTTAGAAAAATCAACATTGATATAAAAATTGTATACATCAATTCGAGCGATTTATTCAAATTCTGTACACGATGGAAGTCGGATTTGACTTTTTTTACCGACTAACGACTTCCAAAAAGGAGGATACTAATGTTTGTTTGTATGTATTTATCGAAAGAGTAGGTAGGTATATTTCCGAGGTAGTCCCATTTAAATTTAATCGAAATCGGCTGAGCGGTTTTTGATAAATCAACAAAAATGTACATAGATGTCGCATCGATTCGTGCAAATTATTCGAATTCTGGACACGATGAAAGGAGGTGTTGCGATTTTTCGAAAAATAATTTACTCGAAATTTAAAGATACCTACGAGTATGTTATACCTTAGTGGAAAGACAGACTCAAATAAAGCGTTACTCGTAAATGAAGGGCGTTTGGGCCATATCAACAGCGCTGTCCCAGTGCGAGTTGGTGGATTCACGTTATAATTTGTTCTATAGGTTTAGGCCTAGGTCTAGACGTCTAGGATGCAGGCTAGACAATCGAAGGGTTAGGGTTCAAGCTCAGGGCATTGAACCTAGATATCTCAGAACGTTTCAAGATATTGTATTGTCCTATGTGTGGTGGCTGCGGATTGATAAGCAATATATGACTATTGGCTCTCTGGTGGTCTCTCACTATGGGCCTTATTAGTAAGCTTCATCATAAGATATTGTATCTGTGTATGGGGTAGTGCCGATAAGTCGCACCTTATAACAGCCGAACGTGCACAGCGCTGTGTTCTCAAGGTAATGATGTTCTTACCTTATAGACATCCCACCACAGAAGTCTATGAAAAAGCAAAAGTGCTTACAGTTCGAAAGCTATTTATTTACGAGAGTATACGGAGATACCACAAAAATGTTGTCCCGACTTTAACAGACCATACTTGTAATAGATATGCTAGAGCAGTCCCAGCTGTCCGCACAAGATACGCACAAAAGCAATTCAGAGTTGTTGCTGCAAGGCTTTACCATCAATTGAATGAGCTTGGTAGAGTTGATAGACTAACAGACAGAGAACTCAAAAAAATAATTCTTCAGCGGCTTAATACTTTTGACTATAATGGTATTGAAAGTATGTTGGAAAGTTTTTATTTTTAGTCAAAATTTATAATAAAGATTTTTTTTTTGTTGTTAAATTGAGATCATGCGAATGAACACGCAAACACATACGCGCACACACACACACACACCCTCACACACACACACACACACCCCCACACACGCGCACACACACACACACCCTCACACACACACACACACCCCCACACACACACACACCCTCACACAACACACACACACACACACATTCATAAAACATACTTACGTTGTTATCAGATTGTAAAGAATTTTTGGAATTTTTTTTTTCTTAATGTTAATGACTTTGGCTTTCATCTTTTCAACTCCAAATTTTATTGTATAATAATGTGTAACTGGCGTAATTTTAAATTTTTTAAATTGTGTACCTATTGGAGAGTCCATCGGCTCCTGAAATACAGTTTCTAACTAGTTCAGGAGCCTTTGGGTCAATTATTCAGACTATTGTAAACTTATGCCCCAATAAACAATTTTTATTTTATTTAAGTAGCCCAACGAGCCATGAAGATTCTCTGCGAGTTCGAATCAGAAATGAGGAGATCCGTAGAAGAACCAAGGCTACAGATATAGCACAGCGGGTTGGCAGGTTGAAGTTGCAATGGGCAGGGCACATAGCGCGGTAAAAAAGCGCGGTTAAAATGTATTCTTACTTTTTGCAACAGCCAAATATTTTCACAGTCCAACTTTGTAATCCAGGCCATCTTGAATTGTTCAAACCTATGGACAAACAAAAAAGTTTGTTTAATGCATGATATAAAAATATATAGAACCTGTATAGGTAAATCTAACTTGGCAGCTGTGAAGTTGGCTACAGGCTGCGTAAACCCCAGTCCTGACTGTCTCAGAACAGCTGTTCAAGGATTGGGTTTTACGCTTGTGGCTAACTTTACAGCCGCCAAGAAGTATGATTCATACCGCGTGCAGTTTTAAACTGAAATAAAGTTATTTTGACTGCCTCGGTGGCTCAGTGGTTAGTGACCCTGACTTCTGAATCAAAGAGACGTGGGATCGATCCCCACCCAGAGCAAATATTTATGTGATGAACATAAGTGTTTGCTCTGTGTCTGGATGTTATTTAGTTACTATCTATATAAGTATGTATTTAAAAATAAGTATATATGTAGTATATCAGTCTCTGGCAGCCATATCACAAGCTTTGCTTAGTTTGGGGTCAGAGGCCGTGTGTAAGATGTCACAAAAATATTTATTTTTATATTTAATTTTATTTATTAAGTTAACACCAATAATTCCGTACTCGGCGTGAATACATTGACAAATCGACTTATTGTATGTATATCAAATCTTAAACTATTACCTACAGCATAATTATTTTTTGCAAAAAATAGCATGACCGACTTCACCCGTGTACAGAATCATTACATAGTATAAAACAAAGTCGCTTTCCGCTTTCTGTCCCCATGTATGCTTATATCTTTAAAACTACGCAACGGATTTTGATGCAGTTTGTTATAATAGATGGAGTGATTCAAGAAAAATGTTTATATGTATAATACACCTGTGCGAAGCCGGGGCGCATCGCTAGAACGCAAATATAATGCACGGATCGATGTAACATTTTTCACATTAATGTTGATTTCTCAAAAATGACTCAGCCAATTTCGATAAAATTTAAACGGGACCAATTTCTCTTTCCAATAAAAAAGAATTATTGAAATCGGACTACTATGAAAAAAGTTATGCGTGGTTATACATAAAAAAAAAATAATAATATATAGGTACGCGTCGAATTGTATACCTCCTCCGGTGGTTCGTCGGTCAAAAATATACTTCTGGATGTGATATATTTATAAGATGTATCATTATTTGTGTATATATTTTAATTATACTGTATTGTATACACCACCGACCATACTCCTATTTTTAGAATAATCCAGTCCATCCAAAGGTTGCCTGGTAGAAATCGCCAAAGGCGATAAGGCCGCCATTGTACAGCATATTGTGTATTGTGTAGTTTCTGTACTGTCTTTCTGTGCACAATAAAGATATATTTATTTATTTATTTATAAGATTCAAATATTAAAATGGCCGCCCTGAAATATTTCGACATGTCAATGTATGAATACGCCGTGTACGGAATTATAATATGCTTTTATTCCATTAATTGCAAGACTTAAGATTCCTAATGACCCACTGGTTTATATTTAGACGTCTCCCTCGTTGACTAACCGACTGTCAAACTCAGTGGTTTTCCACACGATGAGATTTTGTAGGACAGTCTCCGACCTACCTCACGCATGATCAGTTGCTTGGTATAGGTCAGTTACATTGCTTGGGTAGCGCTCATAGCGCAGTTTGACTAAGTGTTCGTTAGCGATCATCGAAGTTTAGCAACGTTTATCCAAGCCGCATATATTGACTAAGGTGTAAAGTTTGTGAAGTAAGCGCTTGCTTGAGAGTTAAGTCCTGAAGAGTTAGAAGCTTGGCTCAACATGAGATCTGATACCTTTTGATCTTTCGAACTGTAGTTTCGTCTTGGCTCAATTTTTGCCCGACGAACCACCGGAGGAGGTATACAATTCGACGCGTATATATATATTCAGCTTTATATAGTATAATTTTATGTATAACCACGCATAACTTTTTTCGTAGTAGTCTGATTTCAATAATTCTTTTTTTATTGGAAAGAGTATACTTCGAAATTGGTTCCATTTAAATTTTATCGAAATCGGCTGAGCCATTTTTGATAGATCAACAATAATGTGAAAAATGCTACATCGATCCGTGCGAAATATTCGCGAATTCTGTACATGAGTGAGTCGGTCATGCTAATTTTTGCAAAAAATAATCTTGTACATGAAAAGGTTTTTTTCTAAATTATCACAATTATTGGTAACGGTTAAAATTTCCTAGAAGTGGGACCCGGGTTTGTAAACATGTACGAGTATTACACGGGTCGTAGCCCAGACAACTTTGGGAACCACTGTCCTAGAATGTGCCCGTAGTCTATAAATATACCCTGTATTTAGGACTGTCTCCCAAGTTGACTTATCATTATGACATATATTTTTGGTTAATGACATACTATATTTTATTAATATGACATATTTTTATGGTTATCCAAGCGACATAGTTTTGTAGGACATACATTGACCTACCGCACGTTTGGAATAGGTCAGTTACACAGTTTAAAATACTATTTAATTTTTTTTCGATGTAGGGGATCATTAGCGTCATTATCAGACGTGGAATGTCTACTGCTAGACATATGCTTCTCCTATGGATTTCCAATAAAACCGGTGGGAAGCGGACTGCTTCCAGCGTGATCTTGCGTTTTTAATGAGGTCATCTGTCCAATTCGTAGGTGTCCTGTAATTATCTCTTGCTTTGGTCTGTGCTTTGTGCCCTGCCAATTGCATTACTACTTGCCAATCCGCTGGGATATGTCGGTGTCTTTGGATATTCTACGGATTGTTAATGGATGGAATTACACCACTGGCTTTTAATTACACCACTGGCTTTTGCATAAAAGAAAACATCGTGAGGAACCTGCATACGTTTATAGAAGAAATTTGATTGCCATATTTGAATCCATCAACCCGCATTGAACCAACGTGGTAGATATAGCTCGATCACCCTTCGTGGGTAGGTCTATGTCCAGCAGTGGACTATTAATATTGCCGTTACAGTAGGTACAGTTAGAGTTTGAAAGTGGTTAACCATCCAGCCCTTAAAAGGAGGTCAAATTCCCGCTCTGCAATCCTACTGAACTGAAGACTCATACACTAGAACGAATCATTAGCTAGACATGAAAGGATAGCAAACATTATTTTTAAACTTTCGCAGTCTGAGCACTGTATCAGCCTTTTTTAATAGTCCACTGCAGGACGTAGGCCTACCCACGAAGGGTGATTGGGCCATATCCACCACGCTGGCCCAGTGCGGGTTGGTGGATTCACATACGCCATCGAATTTTTTCTACGGACATATACAGGGTGCCTCATGATGTTTTCCTTCACTGAAAAGCCAGTGGTGTGAAATTCCGAACATAAATTCCAAAGAACTCATTGGTACGGGACCGGGATTTTAAACCACGACCTCACGATTGTAAGGCGGGTGTTACTACCTCTAAGCCACCACGGCCCTGTCTGAGCATATAAATTTTATATTGCAGTACTAATCGCGCAATGAAAGTATAAAATAAATACTTACCTTAAATATATCAAAAACGACTTAGCCGATTTCGATAACATTTAACTGAGACCATTTTTGAAGTAAGTACCCATAATCTACAAAAAAAATCTGTTCATAATTGCCGGAATTGCCGAAAAACACAAACAACAAACACAGCCGAATTGAAAAATCCTTTTTTTAAGTCACTTAAAAACGGGCTTGCACTGTGACCTCGGTCAAAGTTTTAAGTTCATATCAAGGGGGTTGAATGTTCAGTGGTTCATACGTCCAAGTACGCCCTGCACTCACACATACACGCGCAGACAACGCACACGCGTAAACTTGGCGTCAGACGATATACAGGCAGATGTTAGAAAAATGAACTAGCTGACCCGGCGAACTTCGTTTCGCCAACTCAGAAACCTTCTTTGGCTCATGCACAACAACTTTGCTAAAGATCATCATATGATCAAATGCATAGTTTACGATTCTATAAAGACAAACATTATTTTTTATTATAGACTAGAACCTGCTCATTTTAAACAATTATTTGAGTTAAATTACTTTACAGTGGTAAACCGTGGTGGTCTAGTAAGCCATGGTGATCTAGTGGTAGTGACACCCGCCTTACAATCGTGAGGTCGTGGGTTCAAATTCTGGTCCCGCCCATTGAATTCTTTGGAATTTAAATACGAATTTTTATACCACTGGCTTTCCGGTGAAGGTTGACATCGTGAGGCAACCTGTATAGGTCCGTAAGAGACATTCGATGGTGTGCGTGAATCCACCAACCCACACTAGCCAGCGTAGTGGATATAGCCCAACCGCTCTTTGTGTGTAGGCCTAGGTTCAGCCTTAGACTATTAAATGGCCGTATTATTAGAGTCGTAAGCGTTATCAGAGATTTTCATTCATTTTTCACTAAATGTATGGAAAGCTTATATTTCCTTGGCGTTTTCAGAGTAGGCTCCATAATAAAAGTTGGACATGAGAACGATAACCACTATAGTCTCATTAGAATGTTGTTAATCACCCCGTATAAACAAGAACTGATAAGATTATATGAGAAAAAAAAAATAAGACAGAAAAACAACCAATTTTCAATCATATTAGAAAATAATTCTTATCGAATCTATTATTCTAGTTAGTATCTTGTAAGAAAGGAATCCTAGGACTCTATTACGGCAGGATTATGAACCATATGGGCCCAATTATGAAGGGACCATCGTAATTATAATATCTATTGAGAATATTTCTGTTTCTTTTTCACTTTAGGATTTTGATAGGGAGAACACTTTTTACGTTGCTATTAAATTTACGATGGCGCCTTCATAATTGGACCTCATTTATGAATATTGCATTTTACCAGCCTGTTGAGCATAGGCCGACCATTAAAGAACCACGCATCCATCCAAAAGCCATAGTAAATCTACTGCTGGACATTGGCCTCCCCTGTAGATGGTAAAATAATTATAAGTCATAAGCGGCTTGCATCCAGCGCAATCCTGCTGTCCTGATGAGGCCATCGTCCTTGTTAGTTAGACGTCCGACGCTACGCTTGCCAATACGTGCTCTCTACTCGAGTACTTTTCGGCCCTATCGTATCGGTCATGTTGTTTTTTACGTCTGTATGTATTTTTTTGTGTATGTTCATCGATATTTTCACCAATTGGAAACCGATTTAAAAAATCTTTTTATTGTTCGAAAGATTCGAGATGGTCTCATTTAAATTTTATCGAAATCGGCTGAACCGTTTTAGGTAAATTAATAATAATGTACATGGATGTCACATATATTCGTGCAAACTATTTAAATTATATGCACGGTGGAAGTCGATGTTGCAATTTTTTTGCGAAAAATAATTATAATTCATAATCTTTATTTGCGTATACAGGGTTATTCCTAATCATTTCCAAGAATAATATTCATTTCCAAGAACGATCGGGCTATTTCCACCAGGCTGACCCAGTTGCGGGTCGATGGTTGTATTTATGATGGATTTAATTAACTGTACTGTACTGTACTGTATCAGCCTTTTAATAGTCCACTGCAGGACGTAGGTCTACCCACGAAGAGTGATTGGGCCATATCCACCACGCTGGCCCAGTGCGGGTTGGTGGATTCGCATACGCCATCGAATTTCTTCTAAGGACGTATGCAGGTTGCCTCACGATGTTTTCCTTCACCGAAAAGCCAGTGGTGTGAAATTCCGTACATAAATTCCAAAGAACTCATTGGTACGGGACCGGGATTTGAACCCACGACCTCACGATTGCAAGGCGGGTGTCACTACCTCTAGGCCACCACGGCTTAATTAACTGTGCTGGCTGCTAAATAGTCATTGTTACATTTTCTCTGTGTGTATTTTATGGCATTTCCGAGACAGATAATCGTAGTAGGAAAGCTATAAAAGTTAAGCATTTAACATCACACTAGGACGTCTACGAAACATAAGCCTCTTTTACCGATTTCCAATAAGACCAGTTGGAAGATAAAGATTTTTTTACTAGGCATGATGACTACAAAAATATAATTAGTCCGTCAGATAGACTATCTAAAAATATTTGACACGTATTTTTTCTTTTGTCAATTTAAACAAAAATTGATGAAGATAACCCGTCAAAGTTTTGTGTAACGTCAAAAGTGTGTGACAAGTAAATCACTTTTCTCCACAGAGACACCAGAGGGATAACGTGGTCGATCGAGAAAAGAAAGAAAGAGATGCAATGATTTAATATGACATGAGTTAGAAAGAGACATCATAAGTATCTCGATTCAGTGGCTAGTTGCAGTGTTTTTCTCTCAGTAGTGTCAAATTCCAAAACATATTTGACAGTTTTGACAGCGCACAACAGCGCTGTCTTTCTAGATGTAATAGCTCTGTGCATTTCTCCCAGAAGTGACGTTACGAGCCCCCCCTCACGAAATTTGGCAAGGTGTATCTTTGTCATTTATTATTTGATTGACAAATTAAATAATCAGCCAAATGCGAGTTTAACTCGCGCACGAAGGGTTCCGTACTGTTTGCGGGAGCCCCCTTAATATATTTATACAGCAATTTTTTTTTAATTTTTCAAGTTAATATACAACAAAATATTCTGGGAATATTTTTATTATTAATTATTTATATTATTCTTTATTTCAAGCATCTACTTGTTGCCGATATTAATACCGAGCAAAAAAAATAGCGTTTCTTGTATGGTGATTTCTCCCTCAAATATTTGTTTCATTTTAATTTAATTAATAAGTAATTGTTAAACGAAATATACAATTAATTATTATGTAAAAATTTCAAGCGTCTACTTGTTACCGTTATTAATATCGAGCAAAAAACGGCTAAAACAATTCAGGTTTGTTATAGTATGGGAGTCCCCCTTGAATGTTTGTTTTATTCTGATTTTAGAATTTCTTGTTATAAACAAAAATATATCAAATGTAAAAATTCCATCTGTCTATCACGGTTCATGAGATATAGCCTGGTGACAGACAGACCGACGGACAGCGGAGTCTTAGTAATAGCAAAGAAGATATAATAATACTACGTAATAGGGTCTCGATTTTACCCTTTGAGTACGGAACCCTAAAAATACGTGTCCAATTTTTTTTAATAATCTAACTAACGCTCTAATTGTTATAATAATATTTTTGTTACCCAATCATAATACCTATTATCAGGGGTTTGCATCTAATGCGTCTCAAACAGATCATCAGTTCACTCTATAGGACGTCCCATGTCCTATGCTATAATCTAGTCTCCATTCGAAATCCTTTACAAAATACGCACTGTATATTACGTGCAGTCACACACACACACATATATATCTGATCCTGTAACGACAAGTCTGCCCGATATACACAATAGTATACACACACACTCACGCAAAACGAGATATGTGCAGAATAATAAAGTACAGATTCACAATTTCAGACATGATCTTTATTTTAGTCAAGCAGTGTGTAAAATAAAAACCGGACAAGTGCGAGTCAGGCTCGCACACCGAGGGTTCCGTACAAATCCAGAAAATTTCACAAAATTGGGAAGTACTCGTAAGTTGATAAAATCTCAATGCTATAACCATCGACTAAAAAGTTTTTTTTTTCACTTTTCTTGTCATACATCGAAAATCACAGATTGTTTAAATAACTAAAAACCTGTTTTATCATGTGCTAATGAAGATCTTCTACATGATACGTAACTTGATACGATTTACTCACTTTGAATTTTGAACCCATATTTTGTGAATTTTGAGGCCCTATTTTTAGTGATTTAAATAAAAATGTACAATTTTCAGATTTATTCCTTTACCTATGTGTTGTCTGAAACATTGCTTTTCGCCAAATTTCATAGTTCTATGTCAACGGGAAGTACCCTGTAGGTTTTAATTTTTGTGAGTGTCGAAATATGCGTTTTTTACGACATAAACGGGTCTAACTTTTTTAACGATAACTGAGAAGTTTTTCTTTTACACAACTGCAAGAGACCATAGATATACGTTTACAGTTTAAATTTCAACTCGATATCTTTACGCGTTCTCGAGATAAAGAGTCTTGACATACACACAGACGGACAGACCGACAACATGATCCTATAAGGGTTCCGTTTTTTCCTTTTATGGTACTGAACCCTAAAAATAAACAAAAGATTTCAACACGCTTTCAACACTGGTTAACAAAAGATTTGCTCTGTTAAACAGTGTCTAAAGCTTGTTTAAATCTATTGTGGTATACATATAATGTATACGATAAATATCTAATGTAGGTTAAACAATTGAATAACTAAAATAAAACTTAACGCTACCGAGGCTCGGGTGATACCTTAAATTGTATGTTCCATTGTACTAAGCCAAAACCGGGTGATTCAAACCATCATTATGAACTTTTACTATGGGGCCAACCCAAAATCCAAGCAACTGTACTGTACCAGCCTTTTAAATAGTTCACTGCGGACGTAGGCCTACCCACGATGGGTGATTGGGCCATATCCACCACGCTGGCTCAGTGCGGGTTGGTGGATTCACATACGCCATTGAATTTCTTCTACGGACGTACCTACGCAGGATGCCTCACGATGTTTTCGTTCACCGAAAAGCCAGTGGTGTGAAATTCCGTACATACATTCCAAAGAACTAATTGGCACTGGGCCGGGATTTGAATCCACGACCTCACGATTGCAAGGCGGGTGTCACTACTTCTATATAGGGCCACCACGGCTTTTCAACAAATAAACTTTTACACAACACGGCTTTTAAAAAAATCAACTATTCATACAAAATTAACTCAGAATCGGCAAAAAGTATTAATCAGCAGATTTTTTTAAAATACTGGGTTGGCCCCATCGTAAAAGTTGTCAATATCCATGGTCTAAAGCCGGAAACATACTATCGGACGCGGCTGACGGACGCGACTGACAGCCGCGACTTAGCAATGTGCACAGTCTTAAATCATCCGGTGTGCCAGATCGCTCTCGGACGTCCGGAGGTGACGTCCGCGACTTATGTCCGATAGTGTGTACGGCTCAGTGTACTTTCATAGTTAGACTATGAAAGTACACTGAGCCGCGCGGACGCGGCTGTCAGTCGCGTCCGTAAGCAGCGTCCGATGGTATGTTTCGAGCTTTAATCACCTCTTTTTGGCTTAGGATATTACAGATAACATATTAACATTCTGTCTTTTTATAATCCAAACGATATAAGATGATATTAAGACAAACGCACACATAAAAGACAATGTTTACGATATCTGTGTGTACACGTACTCACTCACACACGGGTAGAGTTCAACGACCGAAGAGTTTTTTGCAAGGAGTGCAGATTTCAAACGATGGCTAAAAACTAACCTGTGTGGTGTGTTGTATAATCTATGGCACAACCGGAAGTTAGTGGGTCTTTATTTTAACCGGGCGAAGTATAAGTATAGCTCTTCATCATTATTTCAGGTTCTTATCAAATTTTGAATAGTCAGTTGGTGATATGTATAACTACTTTTTACCCGCGGCTTCGCCCGCATGATATTTTGATTTTTGACGCAATATCATTATAATTTATAGCATATGTGTTATTCTGATATATAAGCTATATTATTGCAAAGTTTCATCTCAATCCGTTCAGTAGTTTTTGCGTGAAAGAGTAACAAACATCCATACATCCATCCATCCATCCTCACAAACTTTTGCATTTATAATATTAGTAGGATAGGATAATACTTATATTAAGTATAAATCTGAAAATTTGTTGGTTTGTTCCTCTTTCACACAGCAATGGATCAATGGATTTGATTTTTGGCATGGATATATAATAGGATACCTACTGACGTGCGTGGAGCACCTTCCGTCGTGTCATTTAAAAATAAACTTAAGTCGTGGCTTAGCGAAAAATTGTTTTATGACATTGATGACTTTTTGAAATTACCGGAATCAATATGATGGTTATTTTATTATTTATTATGTAATTATTTAATTTTTGAATTTAGATTAACTGGTACATAAGTAGTACCTGTACTAGTGCAAATATATTTTTTTAATTTGACATGTAATGATTAATTACCAATAAATGATTTGTATTTGTATTTGTATAGTTCAAGGGCCGGGGCCGGAAAGTGACATAGGCTACTTTTTATCCCGAAAAATAAATGGTTCCTGTGGGATAGCACAAAAGTGAGAATAACACGCGGGCGGTGCCGCGGTCAAAAGCTAGTGATTCTAATATAACAACGTATTCTTTTGCTAGCATGCTTTTTACGAAAGTGACTATTTTGATAAAATATTAAAATTATTAAAACTTAATACTTGACACTGGCAAATGCACAACAATGCGACGCCAAAACATAAAAGAAGAAGAAGAAAATTATAAAGTCGTGGATTCAAATCCCAGATATGTGATGTCGTATTAACCAAACAGCACTAGGCTGATTAAATGGCCCTTTACGGGTAGGCTAATGTTTGTTATGTACGGAATTTCACACCACTGGCTTTTCGGTGAAAGAAACCATCGTGTGGCAACCTGCATATGTGCGTAGAAGAAATTCGAAGGCGTATGCGATGGGCCAGCTTGGTGGATATGGCCCAATCACCCTTCGTGGGTAGGTCTACGTCCTGCAGTGGACTATTAAAAAAGGCTGGTACAATGGAGTAGGTACAGTACAGTACACTAATTTGAGAAATATCCGTTTCAGAATATTATCACTTACATAAAAGAATTAATACATCGAACCCAAGCAAAAAAATCAATAATTTAATTCTGTTTCTTTTGTAACAGTCGGTTAAGCACCCCTGTATGTTTTTTATTACTTTCTTTCATCCAGGGGTGAAAGCAAGGGTGTCTATTGGTCCACCATGGACGCAAGGGGTAGGTATGGTGAATAAAGGGTAGGGTGGTATCAACAATAGGGGTGGATATCCAATCGTCAGTGGACCGGGTGGATGGAAAATCGATGATTTGATCCCCTTTCGAATTTACATACTGTTGCAACCTTTTTGTTTTGGCGTCGCGTGTCTTATGCATTTTCCAGTGTTAAGTGGTAACTCAGATTAAACAGATTATTTCTGTAACGAGATTTTAAAAAAGTATAAGCATTACAACTGTTCTTTATAACTGACGAAAAAATGGAGGAGGTTTACAAGTCTACGCGTATACAAGGTTATGACTACCTTGGTGGCTCAGTGGTTAGTGACTCTGACTTCTGGATTAAAGAGGCGTGGGTTCGATCCCCACCCAGAGCAAGCATTTATGTGATGAACATAGGTGTTAGCTCTGTATCTGGGTGTTATTTAGGTACTATCTATTTAAAGTATGTATTTAAAATATGTATTTGTAGAACATCAGTCTCGGGCAGCCATATCACAGTTTTTTGGGATCAGAGACAGTGTGTAAGATGTTCCCTAATATTTATTTATTTATCCAGAACTGTACCTACCGTACTGTAGTGTACCTACTAAGCCGAAAGAAAAAGTTGTGCTATCAGACATTCATAAAAAAAAAAATTCTATGGGCGAATTCGAATTTCGAGAAAATAAAAATCAGATATTTCATACATTTTCTCGATTCCGAGTTGCATTTTTGTACGGAGCACGGAGCTGTTTTTTTCTCCTATTTTGAGTTGGCCTTGTAGCAAAAGTTGTTTATAATAATGGTCTTAATCACCCCTTTCGACTCAGTACAGGGTAAACAGACTGCCCTGTAGATATTTCTTTTATGTATGACCACGCATAACTTTCTAAAGGGAAGTCTGACTTAGATATTTTTTTATTGGAAAAGTATATCGCAAAGTTGGTCCCAAATAAATTTTATAGAAACTGGTTAGTTCGTTTTTGAAAAATCAACTATATTCTAAAAATGGTATACATCTATTCGAGCGAAGTACATACTCGTACCTAAATATATTTTTACTTTATTGACTTCATAATAGGAAAACATATAAAACTAGCTGCGCTCCGCGGCGTTACCCGCGCTAGCCCTAGATAGCCTATGTGTTAATCAGAGGTCTAAGCTACCTTTATACTAAATTTCATCTAAATCGGTTCAGCCGTTTGTTCGTGAAAGAGTAACAAACATCCATATACTCACAAACTTTCGCGTATAATATTAGTAGGAAGTAGGATAAATAACGAAATATATAAAACAAGAGAAAAGCATAATGGGGTCTTACCGCTGAAAACGATGTTTTCCAGAAAATAGGGTAGTTGACTGGTAGGTATTGAATTAATTAAAATTATGAAAATTAGTGATTCCTGCAATCCTTATCCTTACTTATATTATAAATCCGAAAAGTTTGTTGGTTTGTTCCTCTTTCACGCACCAAAGGAGCAACGGATTGACTTGATTTTTGGCATGGATATAGATTGAAAGACAGGAAGTGACACAGGCTACTTTTTCATCCCTCGACTGCCTCGGTGGCTCAGTGGTTAGTGACCCTGACTTCTGGATCAAAGAGGCGTGGGTTCGATTCGCACCAGGGCAAGCATTTTTGTGACGAACATAGGTGTTTGCTCTGTGTCTGGATGTTATTTAGGTACTATCTATATAAGTATGTATTTAAAATATGTATCTGTGGATGATCCAATTGCTTTCTATGTAGTAGTAGTGTAGTAATGGCATTATAAAAAAAAAGTATATCTGTATTTAAAATATGTATATGTAGTAGTAACCCAAACCAAGTAAATGCCAGAGCAGCCATATCACAAGAGATTTACTCGTACATACTTAGTTTAGGGTCAGAGACCGTGTGTGAGATGTCCCCCAATATTTATTATTATTATTATCCCGGATTTAAGTTCCCTTGAGATAGCACAAAAATCAAAATACTACGCGGGCGGAGCTGCGAGCAAAATATAGTTAATTATGATTCGTAAACTGAAAAAATAATTTAAAAATTTGATTATCAAGAGCTTTAAGCTCATTATTATTTCGAGATACATATAAGCTTGTAAAGATTTTGGTAGGGATTAAGAGGGGATGCCTTGTCCCTTTCTCACAGAGCATAACATAGTATGGCTAATGTATGACACTTACGGACCGTGACGTCATATTCTCCTATATCCTCTGTAGTCTCATGCGCTCTTTGTCTAGCAAGAAAGTAAATATAAATAAATAAATATTTTTGGGACATCTTACACACGGCCTCTGACCCCAAACTAAGCAAAGCTTGTGATATGGCTGCCAGAGACTGATATCCTTCCTACTAATATTATAAACGCGAAAGTTTGTGAAGATGGATGGATGGATGTTTGTTACCCTTTCACGAACAAACTACTGAACGGATTGAGATGAAACTTTGCAATAATATAGCTTATATATCAGAATAACACATAGGCTATAAATTATAATGATATATTGCGTATGCGGGCGAAGCCGCGGGTAAAAACTAGTACTACATATAAATATGCTTATAACTTCTTTATTCCTAAGTTGATTTATTTTTAATCGGCTCTGTTTGTGGTAGCTATTACAAGAGGATATCAAAATAAAATTGTCAACTAGCCTACAGGAAAAACAAAATTAACCTTGCACTAAAATTCCGATTCAAATTTTTTTTCAATAAGGTTTAGGATCACTTACTGAGCATAAAATCACAAAATGCTGACAGATCCAGGTGGAGCTTCGAGCACCATCTTGAAAAAACGTTTTTGGCCGATATCTCGGAAACTATGCACTTTAGGGCAAAAGTCTTCAGAATATTATTGTTGAAAATAAAATTTTGCATCTTTTTTTACTTTTTTGTAAAACTTACTGTTTACGATTTATGGCCCATTTAATGAAATTTCATCAAATGGGCCATAAATCATTACATGGGCCATTAATCGTAAACGGTAAGTTTCGGATCGGATCGGAAATTTAGTGCAAAGTTGACCAAAACTACATCTATTTTTCCTGTAGTATATTCTTAGGATAAATGAAGAGACAGTTATAAAGCGTAATTAATTTACTCATGAATCTGGGTATAAGTTAAAAAGCACGTATTTTGTCTAACAAAAGACATCAACGCGCACGCTTCAGCGAACACACTACTAACTACTAACCATTAAATTATTAACTATTGTAGATGTCGTATAATTTTCGAATAGAGACCACGTCAGCGTAACGTAGGACGTCTACTGACGAAATTAGCAAATAAAGTAAGTCAGTTCGTACCTATACAGGGTTATTTCTAATCAATTAGCATCCTTTTAGAGGATTATTCTGTACATCAAAAGCGATACAACTTTTTGATTTTGACATACAGAATACTGTGACTTGATTTCACATAGTAAACTTAACTTAAACTTAAAATAATCATGAATAGATCTATATTAAACTTGTTATGAATGACTAATAATTTAATTAATGTTACCTATAGTGATATAATTTATGGAATTTTACTGTAATTAACTGATGAGAAATAAAATGCTTTTTATTTTTATTTAACTTAAAAGACAATACAGTATCATACATGTCCTAGCAGTGTACATCATATTTTTTTTGAGGACATCTTACATGCGGTCTCTGGCCCCAAACTAAGCAAAGCTTGTGATATGGCTGCCAGACTGTTATACTACATATACATATTTTAAATACATACTTTATTTAGATAGTAACTAAATACACCCAGACGCAGAGCAAACATCTATGTTCATCACATAAATTTTTGCCCTGGGTGGGGATCGAACCCACGCCTCTTTGATCCAGAAGTTAGGTTCACTAACCACTGAGCCACCGAGGCAGTCAATTATATCATCATATCATATATTATATCATCATTTAGTGGCATACGACTGATGATAATGATGACTGTAGTATGTCGGTAAAGCCGTGTGACAATGGACATAGGCGCACCCACACATGCGAGCCGCGTAGCGCGGTAGCCGGCCGACCGGTTCTGAGGTTCTGACTCAGAGCAGCCAAAGCAAAACTAATCAAAAATGATGATGGTGATGATAGCAATGATGATAATATAAACCACTATTGATAAAAGTCGTACCATAATGGAAACATATCGCAATCACAAAATATGTTCAGCAGTGGAGATATGGACCATCACGCTCTGGTTGTAAACACACACATACCTACATAATACACACATATATACAGCGTAATGTGTGACGTAGAACGTCGGCCTACAAGAAGGTGGACGGATGACTTCATTAAAACCACAAGATCGCACTGGATGAAAGCTGCTGCCAACTCATTAGAGATCTATAGATGAGACCTATGGCCAGCAGTGGACTTCCTATGGCTGATACAAATACATATCACAATCACAAATTATGTTCAGCAGTGGGTGCTCTTCTGATTCTCTTAATGATGATGTTGGTTATAAATCACAAATCTTACGGCTACTGATGATGATAATGATAAGTTTGATAAAGTCGTGCGACAATGGACATAGGCGCACCCACACATGCGAGCCGCGTAGCGCGGTAGCCGGCCGACCGGTTCTGACTCACGGCAGCCGAACCAAAACTAATCATAGGTCCTGCGCCGTTTTGTTTTTAGGGTCCCGCACTTAAAACACAAACCGCCTTACCACAAAAGTATTACCCAAGCTTTAGACGATGTTTAATAGTACAAATAGCACGATTAAACAGTGTTTAAAGCGTGTTTTAATCTTTTGTCGTAAGGCGGAATAAGTTCAAAATTCATTTTCCAATACACCCTAAATAGGATGGATTTTGATTGACATTTTAACATTTCATATCTTTTATTCCATTTTACAAAGAAAGCGAAAATAACATTTACTTATACAGGGTTATCTGCTTATCCTGTACTAAGCCGAAAGGGGGTGATTAGGACCATCATTATGAACAAATTTCACTACGGGGCAACTCAAAATTCGAGAAAAAAATTAGCTGTTTCATACAATTTGCAGATTCCGAGTTGCAATTTTGAATGCCTACGTCGTTTAAGTTATACTTTTTTTTCCGGTTCCGGGTTCTCCCCATAATAAAAGTTATCAATAATGATGCAGGGGTAATGTAAAATAACATTTTTATACGGAACCTAGACCTCGCTAGCCCGAAACGCACGTCACCTTTTTACCAAAACCACCACAGACACAGAGGTTCGTGATCTCTTTTTTTAAATAATAACTATAAGTGTATATAAATTAATTATTTAGTCATTGTTAGACAGTTAAGCTCAAAATAGCTCTACGTAATTGCTCGTAAGTCAAGGCGGTCTAGTAGTAGTAACATCCGCTTTTGATTCGTGAGGTTGTGGACTCAAAGCCGGCCCCGTACCAAAGAGTTCTTTGGAACTTATGACAAAGACATTTTCAAAAAGGGTTTTATTTGAAAATGTGTTTGACATATGTACGGATTTTAATAACACTGGGCTTTTCGCAACCATATAGACTGTTTTTAAACTTTCGCGATTTGAACACATTATTATTATATACTACGGGACTAATCGCGCACTAAAATTACGAGATAAATAAATACCTCCTCATCCCGACGTTTCGGCCGAGTTGCATCGACCGTGGTCACGGGTAGACGGGTCTCGGCCGAAACGTCGGGATGAAGAGGTATTTATTTATATCGTAATTTTAGTGCGTGATTAGTCCCGTAGTATCCTATCCTACTTCCTACTAATATCATAAACGCGAAAGTTTGTGAGGATGGATGGATGGATGGATGGATGGATGTATGGATGTTTGTTACTCTTTCACGCAAAAACTACTGAACGGATTGAGATGAAACTTTACAATAATATAGCTTATATATCAGAATAACACATAGGCTATAAATTATAATGATATTGCGTCAAAAATCAAAATATCAAGCGGGCGAAGCCGCGGGTAATAACTAGTATAATAATAATGTAAACCATAAAGACGTCCATCGTGAGACGTCCATAATAGAAATTCGATGGCGTGAATACACCAACCCCCATTGGTGGATCCATATCCCAATCCCGATCACCCTTCGTGGGTAGGCATATGTTGAGCAGTTGACTTTGAAAATGACCGGTATAGTAATTGTTCCTTAAGCTATTTTGACCTGCGTCAATTGATTGAAGAGCTGTTCAAAGATTTTCGGCGAAATCGAACCAGAAGTAATTAAAAAATCAGCCAAGTGCGAGTTGGGGTCGCACGCGAAGGGTTTCGTACCGTACGGGAGCCCCATTTATCTATTTCAATACATCATTTATTTATGAAGTGAATATACTGTGATTAATAATACTGAGCAAAAAACGGCAAAAACTTCACGTTTCATGTATGGGAGCCTCCCTAAATTTTTAATTTTATTCTGTTTTTAGGATTTGTTACAGCGATAAAAAAAATTGCTGAAAATTTAAACTAAGTATCTATCACGGTTTATGAGATACAGCCTAGTGACTGACAGATAGAAAACGAAAAAGACAGTGGATGGACAGCGGAGTCTTAGTAATAGGGTCTCGTTTTCACCTTTGGGTATAGAACCCTAATAACTACATAATTGAATCAAAGATAAATTATATCCAGGTGTAGTAAGTTGGTAGCAGCCGTGGTGGTCAAGTGGAAGTGACACCCGCCTTACAATCGTGAGGTCGTGGGTTCGAATCCCCGGTCCCGTACCAATGAGTTCTTTGGAATTTATGTACGGAATTTCACACCACTGGCTTTTCGGTGAAGGAAAACATCGTGAGGCACCCTGCGTACGTCCTTAGAAGAAATTCGATGGCGTATGTGAATCCACCAACCCGCACTGGGCCCGAGTGGTGGATATGGCCCAATCACCCTTCATGGGTAGGCCTACGTCCTGCAGTGGACTATTAAAAAGGCTGGTACAGTACAGTACAGTAGTAAGTTGAAGTAGCAATGAGCAGGCTATGTGATCTCTAGACTTTCTTTCATAATTTTTTTAGAATACACTCACAAGATAGCAATATTCAAACTAATGTACAAGTGGATGCTTACTAAAGACTTATGAACGTATGCATTAATTTTATTTCAATATAATTATTTTTTGCAAAAAATAGCATGACTTCACCCGTGTACAAAATTATCGAATATTTCGCACAGATCGATGTAGCATTTTTCACATTTTTGTTGATTTATCGAAAACGGCTAAGCCGATTTCAGTAAAATTTAAATGGGACTAATTTCGAAGTAGGCATATTCTTTCCAATAAAAAAGAATTATTAAAATCGGACTACTATGAAAAAAGTTTAGCGTGGTTATACCTGCATAAAAAAATACGCGTCGAATTGAGTAGGTACCTACCTCCACCGATTGGTTCGTCGGTCAAAAACTGTAACACTGAATTTTGACAAAATGTATGGAAAAACTGATTTTTTGCGATGTTGAGATTGGTCTTATAGTGAGAGTTTTTCATAATCATAAATACAGGGTTATTTCTAGTCAATTAGCATCTTCTTAGGGGCTTATTCTGTAAATCAAAACTAACAGCTTTTGTTCTGCGACGTTTTAGGCAAGTTATTTTACAAATTATTCACATCAATAGTACTTACTTACATAACCAAAAAAAATTATCACTACATTAAAATCATTACAAATATCAGATCCATAATTACAAATATTAGAATTTGAATTCACTTTAAAATACAAAAAAAAATATCTATTGTTCCATAAGAGGTCTGATGACCTTCTACAACTTTGGAACTGCTAATTTTTTGGGTTTGCCCCATAGTATAAGTCGTTCATAACGATGAGCATACTCTACTTCTGTAAAATATGAAAGAGGATATAACCTACATTAGTTTTCGATTTTAAATTAACTCGAAAACATTCAGCTATAACAGTAACAATGCAAATATGCTGACCTCGGTAGTGGTTACATATTTGAGCCATTTGGAGTTGAGACTTTGGGTCCGTGGGGGCCGGGAGCTCATCTCGTTTTCAAAAGTCTTTCTGAGCGTCTGGTGGAAGCGACGCGTGACCAAAATGTTGGTGTTTATTTGGCTCAACGTATAAGCATTGCCATTCAGCGTGGCAATGCTGCCAGCATGCTGGGCACGCTGCCAACTGGCAGTGGGGTTATCTTTAGACCTTCAAGGGTCTGTGGATGATCCCATGCATTGCTTTTTATGTAGTAGTAGTGTATGTACTCGAAGTTTTAGCATATAAAGTGGTATTGTATTTTGTTGTACTTAATAAACAATGCCACATTATTACTAAATAAACTGTCAATAACATTATTTCTTGAGTTAACCTACCTAAAAACGTTCATCGTTTACAAACTACGAAAAAATGCAAATTAATAAAAAGCGTTTTTGTACAAAACTCTTAATTGTAGCTTGTTTAGTGTTAGTGTTTTTTTAACTATTTAATTTAATTTGTTTTCCTTCATGATTATGGTATCTCAAATCAACCGATGCGATGAGTGATAAATCCTACTAATATTAAGAAAGCTGTTTGTTACTCTTTCACGCCAAAACTACTGAACAGATTGAATGAAACTTTGCAATAATGATGCTTATACTCGTGCATCAGAATAACACATAGGCTACAATTTATTATAATATTGCGTGAAACGAAGTTCACCGAGTCAGCTAGTAAAATATAATCTCTTTAGATACCAATAAAATGATATAAAATTTACTCGTAATTCCTGCACTTTGTAAAACAGCAATGGTAAAGGTCAAAAATGATTGTACTAAACGATTTTAGGATTGGTCCAGTAATGAAAGTCGTGCGATCATCGTGAGCAAATAGTCCTATAGTCATTTATTCATAAGATCATTTGTTTCAAGTCAAGTAGTAAACATTACAATATATTAGATTAGATTATATCACGAATAAAAAAATACTTGAAAATTACAAATTAGTCTTAAATCTTAATACAGTTTAGGTAATTTTTACCCACTTCCAAAAAAGAGGACGTACTAAGTATGTTTTTTGTGTATGTTCGTCGATATTTTCACCAAATGTTAACCGATTTAAAAAAAATATTTTTAAGTTCAAAAGAATATATTTTCGAGGTAGTCCATTTAAATTTTATCGAAATCGGCTGAGCCGTTTTTGATAAATCAACAATAATGTACATGGATTTCACATCGATTCGTGCAAACTATTCTAATTTTGTACACGGTGGAAGTCGGTGTTGCGATTTTTAGCGAAAGACAATTATTATTAAAGTAATTTAATTAAAAAATAGCTGTTCATGTAGCCATTATTTTGCGAGGATTTTTCTGTATGCTACGTCAAAATCTTATCAAATTCCACTAAATATTGTATATTTGACAGCGACAACCTCTGGATATGATTGTACATAGATTTTTGCGATCAAGAATGGCTTTAATAGGCATGATAACTAAAAACAAATATAATTAGTCCGTCAGATAGACTATCATAAAATATTAGATACGTATTTTTTCTTTTGTCAATTAAACAAAAATTAATAAAGATACAGCCCGTTAAAGTTATGCGTGACGTCACAAATGCATAGACTTCTGTGAGAGACGTGACGTCACGATTCACGACCCCCACATCCAAACTTTGATAAGGTTTATCTTCGTCATTTGTTGTTTGATTGACAAAATAAAAAATACGTGTCCAATTTTCTTGATAGTCTAATTCACGGAGTAATTGTATAGTTATTATCTTTTTACCCAGTCATCATGCCAATTGACAACAGTGTTATCAATCTGTAATATACGAGTATCGATATCGGTGTATATTGCCATACTTTGCTATACACCTTTGCCAAAACGGAAAGAAACAGCTCATAAGCTCATATAGTAGTTGTCCGTTTTAAATGAGGTCGAATGACATTCAGCCATTATGATAGCATAGCAACATCATCTATTGAACCGGCAACGCGCGCGTGCCCGTTGACTCACGGCGTGGGTCAAGGTCATATTATGACGCCATCGGACGTCATCCGACGCTAACAGGTGTTCGGCGTGGTCTACTTTCACGGCTGCGTTATCTAGACTAGCTCAATTTTGAACTTGATTTTGTGAGCTGTGCCCACGATTCTATTTATAGAATGTGGAGGTGTGTTTTTTTTTGGTAAATTTTTGATGTCGGACGACAAAAGCGGAAAATGAGAGGATAATAATTATGTTTATCTCTACTATAAACTGTATTAAATTTTTTGGTGGTTGTGAAGTTAGCTGCAAGCTGCGTGAAACCTAATCTTCGCACAGCTGTTAAGCTGTACTCTTTTACACATCAACGGAGCAACTAATCGACTTATTTTTACTTGATCTACTGCTAATAAACCTATAGATTTTAAAACATACAATATAGAGACATTTTGAGACATTTTGGGTCTAAAATGTATGTTTTATTTATTACAATATAGAGCCAAAACGTATATATGTTGTTTTTGGATAATAAATGATAAAATAAAAAAATCGGGACGTCAGTAATATATTTTAGTTAATAACTACTTTAAGTGAAATTTTCTCATGTTTTTTATCATGATGTAATATGACAAGGCATCAGTCACCGTCAGCTACGTCGTTTGACATAGGACACGCGCGCAGTACAACGACACGGAGCATAGACCAGTTCGCACACTAAAGATCACGCCGGGCGGCGTGCGGGTCCATCCATCCATCCATCAGCCAATAGACGTCCACTGCTGGACATAGGCCTCCCCTATGGATCTCCAATAAGACCGGTTGATAGCGGCTTGCATCCAGCGCGATCCTGCGGCCTTAATGAGGTCATCTGTCCACCTTCTGGGTGGACGTCCTACGCTGCGCTTGCCGGTACGTGGTCTCCACTCGAGAACTTTTCGACTCCACCGGTCATCAGTCCTCCGCGCTATGTGCCCTGCCCATTGCCATTTCAACTTGCTAATCCGTTGGGCTATGTCGGTAACTTTGGTTCTTCTACGAATCTCCTCATTTCTGATTCGATCACGCAGAGAGACTCCGAGCATAGCCCTCTCCATAGCTCGTTGGGCTACTTGGAGCTTACTAATAAGGCCCATAGTAAGAGACCACGTTTCTGTGCCATAAGTCATCACTGGCAACACACACTGGTCGAAAACTTTCGACTTGAGGCACTGAGGTATGTCGGACGAGAAGACACTACGCAATTTTCCGAACGCTGCCCAGCCGAGTTGGATTCGGCGATTGGCCTCTTTGTTGAAGTCGGACCTACCTAACTGGACTACTTGTCCCAGGTAGACGTACGAGTCAACGACTTCAAGAACCGAGTTTCCAACATAAATCGGGGTGGGTAAAACATGGGAATTACACATGACTTTCGTCTTGTCCATGTTCATCTTAAGACCCACCTGTTGAGAAACCCGATTGAGGCCTTCGAGCATCGTGCTGAGCTCTTCCATCGATTTTGCCATGACTACTATATCGTCGGCAAACCGAAGGTGAGTGAGGTATTCGCCATTGATATTGATGCCGAATCCTTTCCATTCCAGGAGCTTGAAGGCGTTCTCCAAAGTAGTCGTAAACAGTTTCGGAGAAATTACGTCTCCCTGTCTTACGCCTCTTTTTAAAGGGATCGCCTTGGAGCTCTCTTCCTGTACTCGGACTGACATAGTGGCGTTATTATACAAGCACTTCAACACTTCGATGTACCGATAGTCAATACGGCATCGTTGGAGAGACTCGAGCACAGCCCATGTCTCGACCGAATCAAAGGCTTTTTCATAGTCCACAAACGCTAAGCAAAGTGGCAGATTATACTCTTCGGTCTTCTGTATAACCTGCCGCAGCGTATGAATGTGGTCCATGGTGCTAAAGCCTTTTCGGAAACCGGCTTGTTCGCAAGGCTGAAAGTCATCAAGCCTGCGCTCGAGACGGTTCGTAATGACCCTTGAAAACAGCTTATAAACATGGCTCAGAAGTGAGATGGGTCTGTAGTTCTTCAATAAGGTGTTGTCACCTTTCTTGAAAAACAACACCACCACGCTTCCGTTCCATGCTTCTGGCGTGATGCCCTCGAGGACGACGGTGTTGAAAAGCTTCTGGAGGACTTTTAGTACCGGTGTTCCACCCGCTCTCAGCAGCTCTGATGTGATACCGTCGTCACCCGGCGCCTTGTTGTTCTTAAGCTGATTCAGGGCCATTCTAATCTCGTACAGGCTGATGTCCGGGATATCTTCGGTGAAGTGTCGGGTCAGCTTGGCTCTTGGATCTTTGGCCGCGCTGCTAACAGGCTTAGCGACCGAAGCGTATAGCTGTCCATAGAACCTTTCGATCTCCTCCAATACCTCTGCCTTGGTCGACGCTACACTGCCATCTTCTCTCTTCAGCTTTGTCAACTGGCTTTGCCCAATAGACGAATTCCTCGCGAACACTTTGGAGCCTTTGTTCTGCTCTATTGTCTCTTTAATATGTTTAGTATTAAAGAGACGAATGTCGCGCCGCATGGATTTTGAAATTTGTCTATTGAGCTGCCTATATGACTTTGCATCATCGGAAGACTGCAGTCTCTGTAAGCGTCGTTCGGCCATAAGATTTAGAGTTTGATCGGAAAATTTTTGAGGTCTATTTGTACGACGGGGTCTAAAGAATTTAGCACCCACCGTCTGGACAGTTTCTACGAGCCCGTTGTTAATCTCGTCCACCGACGCAAAGTTCTCCAGGCAAGCAAAGCGATTTGAGAGCTCGAGCTGAAAGCTCTCGGGGTTCTGGATATGGGCACGAGTAGGCCGGAGCGTAGACTTCATCAGGCGTGACCTTTCGAGTTTAACGTTAATATCCAATGTGCCTCTTACGATTCTGTGATCACTACCGGTTTTCACTCTGTGGATCACGGAGACATCATTAAATATCCGTTTCTCAGTGGTCATGATGAAGTCTATCTCATTTTTGGTGGAACCATCGGGGCTCATCCAGGTCCACTTCCTGTGAGGCGGCTTCTGGAAGAAAGAGTTCATCATGAAGAGTTCCTCTCTCTCCAGAAAGTCAGCCAGCCTCTGGCCCCTGGGGTTCCGTTGTCCATATCCAAATTGCCCCACTCTCAGCTCATCATCGCTTCTTTTGCCCAACTTTGCGTTGAAGTCCCCCATAACAACAGTAAAGTGGGTCTTAGACGTATGTATGGCCTGACTTACGTCTTCATACATAGTCTCCACTTCGTCATCTGGGTGTGACGAGGTCGGTGCGTATACCTGAATGACCTTCAGCGAATACCTCTTGGATATTCTGAGTATTAGATATACAACCCTGCTCGACACACTTTCGATGGTGATAACGTTGTTAACGAGGGACTTATGAACGAGAAAACCGACACCACCTTGGGACCGCTGGTCACCTTCCCGGTAGTAGAGCAGGTTGCCGGATTTCAGAGTTATCGATTCCTCCCCCTCTCTACGGACTTCAGACAACCCCACAATATCCCAACGCAACCTACTCAACTCTTCTTCCAGCTCAGCAATCCTCTCGTCAGTCCTCATTGTGCGCACGTTGTGTGTTACCAGGGCCAGTCGTCGTTTGCGGGAGTGGTAGCCGGGCGTCTGCCAGGGATTCTTAGCACCCCCTTCTCCGCCGTTACCGGGGCCGCTACCGTAGCCCCGGGCTAGCGGAGCTGCTGGGGACTGGGGGCCTGATCTATTTGTTTCTGCCATATATTGGGGGTATTTGCCCATAATCGCCGCGCTGGGCAAGCGTGGTGGCGATCGCAGAAAACGTAGCTTCGCGACAGAGATGCTGCTCCCCATCCCTGCCCTGTGCCATTTTAGCTACGTTTTTATTTGAATGGTTATACCGCCATTAGTCGGTTCCGCTGTACCTCAGTCGGCTCTTACGACACCTGGTACTAGAGGGGGGTGCTATTCTACTCTGCCGGCACCCCACGGCCACGGCCACACGGCGTGCGGGTCAACCGGAGATATATACTTTTTTCAAAACCCTGCAAGCTTAAGTTGACCGATCGATCGATTTTTAGCGAGAGTGTTGACCATTTTTACAAATTTTGATCGTTATTTATTTGAATGTTTGCTGTCTTTCTCTTTGAGTGTGTTTCCTGGGCCAGGCTTAGTGGTGTGCATATCAAGCTTATAGATAAGCGTGAATCAATCTAACATTAATGGCTCTATCTCATTAAAACAACATTGTTACATCAGCATACAATGTTTTTTACAGAGTTAGTTACCGTTTTAAGGTTGTGTTTTGTTGTATGTGGTTGCGCCACCATTTTTTTATTTTATTTATTTGGTACACAAAACAGAATACATTCAATAATATGTTTAAATATTGTAATGTTAAGAACTATGAGATAAACCATATTCCAAAACATGTGTAAACATCATGATTACTGTAACAGTACTTAAGTATTTGATAAAATACAATTGATATTGAGTAGATACATCAACAAAGTAATTTAATTATAACTACATTCACGGTGAACCGTGAAAGCAATCATCCTCACGTCTCTTTTGAATTTGGGTAAATTTGAATCAAAAATGTCTATGCGTTATGATGGGTATTAAGAATTTCGTTGTACTGGCGACACATTCTAATGACTGGATTGTAAAAAGAAATATTCTTCTTATAGACGCGTAGGTAAAAGGTTTTAGGTTAGGTTTAAGGTTTTAGTTAGGTTCATTGTACCTTAGTCAGATTTAGGTTCCTTAATCATTACAGTTAGGAAATAATTTGGTGGCGGGCTATCAATGCGAACCTATCTACCTATACGTGGGTCAAACGGAGATAATTTCAAGACTTAACAAGTTTTAAATTCACATCGATGGATTAGGCCATTCCTAAAAGCTTCAATACATTTTTTGAATGATGTACTTATTATTTATAAATTTCAATTGTCACTATCTTAATATTCGTTTAGTGAAATTTCCAACTCAATTATGAAATAATCTTAGTGGCGGCCTATCAATATAAACTTATCTATTGTCTAATATAGAACAAGGAAAAAGTATCGTCTCTTTTCGTCACAATTGTTTGTCATATAACATCAGTCACCGTCAGCTGCATCGTGTGACATTGGACATGCGCGCGGTATAATGACACGACAGACCAGTTCGCAGACTATTAAACTTAGATATGTACTTTCAAAACTCAATAACTAATAAGTTAGTTTTTTTGTTAGTTACCAACAGCAAGGGCGTGGGTTAGTTTTGAAAGGTCGAATTTTTTTGTAGCGTAGTTTGACCAGGTGTTTGAATCTCTCAAATCAGCAATCATCAAAGTAAAGCAATGTTTGACACGGACGGTTTTTGCACGTAAGACGGCTGGTGGCATTTTCAACTTAACTTACCGTGGCTTGGCTGTCACTTTAAATATTGGTACCGGTTGATTTTTCTGTTTATAACTTGGCTTTATAACTCTACCTACACTCTCTACTTTCATGTGACGACGTCATATGACTTGACGTCAGTTAACGTCAGATACATCGTGTGACATTGGACACGCGCGCGGTACAATGACACGGCAGACCAGTTCGCACACTAGGGACCGCGCCGGGCGGCGCGCGGGTCAAACTTAGATACTTTCAAGGTAGCTCATACCCTGCGCACGCGCAAGTTGCAGCTACAGCGAAGATTTGGGTTGGGACCTTTTTAATTGACTTCCAAAAAGTACGAAATACTATGTTCGTCTGTATGTATTTATTTTGTGTATGTTCATCGATATCTTCACCGATTGGGAACCAATTCAAAAAAATATTTTTAGTTCGAAAGGGTATACATTCGAGATGGTGATATTTAGATCCTATCGAAATCGGCTAACCCGTTTTTGAATAATCGGCCAAGTGCAAGTGGGACGCACGCACGAGCGGTTCCGTACCGTATGGAAGCCCCCTAAATATATATATATTTTTTTTTTATTTATTTTTTTTTATTAATATTTGAATATGGGCCGCCATACAAACAAATTATACTCTATAAAATATAGCTTGATATCTGCGACAGCTATCAGAAAAATCACGCCTATGAAGTCCTGAATTTCTTAATAGTACAGACAGTACCTGCCAATGTCATACTTTATGGGCATGCCGATTAGTGATGGGCGACGAATGATCGTGACTACAGAGTTTTAGATAGAGTTTTATTTAAAATATCGATAGTTTATATCTAACGATATTTTAAACAAAACGTAATTTATCATCAATTTAATTTAGTAATGTTTGTAATTAAATTAAACTCAATTATATGTTACATTAGCATCGATAATAGTGAAAAACGTCGATAAATACTATCGTAACATTATTATATTTTATTATAATTTATTTAATTAATATCATTACATTATTTACATGTGTACATACTTGATCTTAAATAATAGTAGTAGTAAATAAAATAAAATCCAATGTCTCACCTACAACTACTCATTCGATTTCATTACAACATTGTTTGATAATCGATTTTTTCCACTACTATCCCAACTCTAAAAATGTCAATGTCACTGTCGCAGAGATCAAGCTATCTTATATGCAGTATTTTGCAGCGGAGTAAATTAAATAAGTTTGCCATACCACAGTAATTAGATATCATATGTATCTTCATTCTCATTTTGAAGGATGGTACCAAATCTGGGCCTACTATCGTAACATTATTATATTTTATTATAATTTCTTTAATTAATATCATCACATTTTTTACATGTGTACATACTTGATCTTAAATAATAGTAGTAAGTAAAATAAAATCCAATGTCTCACCTACAACTACTCATTCGATTTCATTACAACATTGTTTGATAATCGATTTTTTCCACTACTATCCCAACTCTAAAAATGTCAATGTCACTGTCGCAGAGATCAAGCTATCTTATATGCAGTATTTTGCAGCGGAGTAAATTAAATAAGTTTGCCATACCACAGTAATTAGATATCATATCTATCTTCATTCTCATTTTGAAGTATGGTACCAAATCTGGGCCTACGGAGAAATATTAGCTTCTTTGATTGTTTATTTGAGACTATCGTGAATCGAATAGTGTTTTCGCGTTTTTGCGAGAGCGCCGAACATCGAGAAAGTTTTCGGTACATTTTTGATAAATTTTACTTTCCAGGAGAAAATTCTTTTCACTCGTGTTGTTATGTTTTAGTGTCAATCGCTTGAGTAAGAAATATTACACGTTCGTACGTCTTATTTTTTTTTTCAGAAAAGTTTTTCGTTTTTGTATACTTTTCAGGCAAGTGTTGGAGCAAAAAAATTGACTTATTAGAGGCTTATAACTTTAAGGTCATTGACCGACGAACCACCGGAGGAGGTATACAATTCGACGCGTATATTTTTTTTTATGTATAACCACGCATAACTTTTTTCATAGTAGTCCGATTTCAATAATTCTTTTTTTATTGGAAAGAGTATACTTCAAAATTGGTCCCATTTAAATTTTATCGAAATCGGCTGAGCCATTTTTGATAAATCAACAATAATGTGAACATGCTACATCGATCCGTGCGAAATAGTCGCGAATTCTGTACACGGGTGAAGTCGGTCATGATAATTTTTGCAAAAAATAACCTTGTTTAAAAACTGTAAAAACTAAGACGTATAGTACGACTGAAGTGCTGATCACATGAAAAAACAACAGCGTATTGTTTTAGTATGGTCAAGTTGGAGCACCACGATTGCCTTAAGGTCTTTCAATATATATGTTTTAAGCATTTTTAAGTATTTTAGAGCTAATTAAACAAATAACCCGTTTAATTCGTGCTATAAAAGTTTCCAAGGTTGTATTGATTTAGAGTATGACAGACGTGTGACGTTACGTGCTGTAAATGACGTCATGTCACTTTCTTATCAATTTGAGGTCATTACTCACGAGAGCATCTGTACATCATTTTAAACATAGGCCTACCCTTGAAGTGGTATTGGGTGATATCTATCACTTTGGAAACACATATGCTTAAAAATTTATTTTCCGGCCGATTTGTTGTAAGTAACAATAAAAAAAACTGAATATCTACACACTGATCTTTAATAATTAATTTTATTTATTAATCGTATATTTTACGAATTATCGGCTGTGGTAGACAAAACGATTCATTAAATGGGCCATAAATCGTAAACGGTAACTCATACAATCAAAGTGTACAAGGCATGAAAGATGCAAAATTTTATGTAGCCCTTAAGTGCATAATTTCCGAGATATCGGCTAGAAACTTTTTTTCAAGATAGAGCTTTAAGCTCCACCTGAATATATTCGCATTTTGTTATTTTATGCTTCGTAAGTAACTCTAAACTTTATAAAAAAATTGGATCGGAAATTTAGTGCGAGGTTGACCAAATATACGGCTATTTTTGACCGACGAAATGGAGGAGGTACTCAACTCAAAGCGTAGGTATGTATTGGTATTTTTTTTACATATAACCATGCCGAACTAGTTTATAAAAGTAGGTACATAGATTGTTATTCTCTAACTCGGTGACTTGAGTAGGTAGATATTTAATGTAGTTAGCCGCTAGTAATAATTAGCTATAAGTGTGAATCGGTGTACAAGACAAACCAAATGGTTTTATGTACATCTTTAAATTAAAACTTATTGTAACTTTAACGAATAAATAAAGAAGAAAAAAACTTCTTACGTAGTGGTACGATTTTGATTAATCTTTTTTTATTGGAAAGAGTAATTAAATAAAATATTTTTTTTTTCGAAATCGGCTGAGCCATTTTTGATAAATCAACAATAATGTGAAAAATGCTACATCGATGCGAAATATTCGCGAATTCCGTACACGGTTGTGCCATTTTTTGCGCAAAATAATTATTGCTGGGATATATGTAGCTTATAATATTTCTATTCGTATTATAACTTAAAGAAAATTAAGTTATGTAAAAATTACTTACGTGAAAGATCTGGAGCTACGAAAGTTCCTGAAAAAATACAAAAAGTATTTTAGCAACATTTTACTGCTCGGTGGATCCGTGGTTAGTGACCCTGACTTCTGGGTCAAAGAGGCGTGGGTTCGATTCCCACCCAGGGCAAGTATTTATGTGATGCTCTTTGCTGTTATTAGTAGTTATCTATCTAAGTATGTATTTAAAAATATGTTATAAGTCTCTGTCAGCCATTTGATAAGCTTTGCTTAGTTTGGGGTTAGAGACCGTGTGTAAGATGTTCTCTAATATTTATTCGTCTTAACGAGTACTTTAGTGCTAGATGGTAACCAGGGTCTGATGATGGAGCTGGAAGATGGCCATAGGAACTCAGTAATTAAACGACATAACCCCATCGAGTTTGGGCTCATTTAATTCGTCTTGACGAGTACTTTGGCGCTAGATGGTAACCAGGGTCTTATGATGGAGCTGGAAGATGGCCAGAGGAACTCAGTAATTAAACGACATAACCCCATCGAGTATGGGCTCATTTGATTCGTTTTGACGAGCGCTTTGGCGCTAGATGGTAACCAGGGTCTTACGATGGAGCTGAAAGATGACCATGTACTGTATCAGCCTTTTTTAATAGTCCACTGCAGGACGTAGGCCTACCCACGAAGGGTGTATTGGGCCATACCCACCACGCTGGCCCGGTGCGGTTTGGTGGATTCACATACGCCATCGAATTTCTTCTACGGACATTTGCAGGTTGCCTCACGATGTTTTCCTTCACCGAAAAGCTAGTGGTGTGTTCCGTACATAAATTCCAAAGAACTCATTGGTACGGGACCGGGATTTGAACCCACGACCTCACGATTGTAAGGCGGGTGTCACTTTTGCGGGTGGATGACCATAGGAACTCAGTAATTAAACGACATAACCCCATCGAGTATGGGCTTAGTTGATTCGTCTTGACGAGCACTATGGCGCTAGATGGTAACCAGGGTCTGATGATGGAGCTGAAAGGTGGCCATAGGAACTCAGTAATTTTAAGCGACACAACCGCGTCGAGTTTGAATCGTGATGGACCGCGCGTTTTTAATGGGTGGTGGTGGTTAGGATTTGGTGGACGTGAATATGCGACCCCATTTTTAGGAAAAAAAAGCTTATTTTTAAAAAGTTTTTTTTTTAATTTTATTGCTGGTTTTGACGTATAACCACGCATAACATATCAGAGTAGTCCTATTTCAATAATTCTTTTTGTTTGATAGATCATACTTCAAAGGTAGTCTCGTTTACATTTTATCGACATCAGCTGAGCCATTTTTGATAAATCAACAATAATGTGAAAAATAATTATTTATTTTATAGTTCGAAGGTAGAAGAAAGATAAGTAGGTATATGGAGAGTGACATACCTAAGCCGCTTTTTATTTCGGAAAAATAAAAGGTTCCTACGGGATAGTATATCTATGTCAGAGGCCTTTAGGTAGTCTGAAAACTCTGACACCAGGGCTAGCTACCCGGCCACGAATTTACTTACTTTTATCGATATTCTTTGTTAATGTTGACGAAATCTGTTTTATCCCCTAATCACACGGAATAAGGATATATATTTTTTTAAATTGTGAGTGTAAAATTATGACAAACTAGTTTTTACCCGCGGCTTCACCCGCATTTTATTAAGTTTTTATATTAATATCATTATAATTTATAGCCTATGTGTTATTCTGATATATAAGCTATATTATTGTAAAGTTTCATCTCAATCCGTTCAGTAGTTTTTGCGTGAAAGAGTAACAAACATCCATACATCCATCCATCCATCCTCACAAACTTTCGCGTTTATAATATTAGTAGGATAGGATAGTAGGATTCTGTTCTGAGATACTTTTTGAGCAAAAACTATTAATTTAAGAATTCAACATTCAGCAAATTCAACTTCTTGCTATTTCAACTTTTTGTACCGGAAGGTTGTGTTCTTTTTGAGCAACAGTTGATGTTTATTATTTTAATTCAAGGTTGGCACAATATTAAAAGTTGTTCAAGGTGTAGTACGTACTATGACATCCTAAAGTAGAGTTTGTGTAAAAAAAGAAGTGTCGTAGGTGAGGTCGCCCGTGTGCCATTTTACTAATTTTGTTATATTGACCACACTGTCATTGCTAGTACAATTAACTAAAAGTGTTTGATACTTGGTAGACACCAATTCGGCTTTCATCAGTACTCGCGTCTACCAAGTATAGTCGGTACCTTGGCTGTTGATTAAAATCTTATTGTTAGTACACCGTAACGCCACGACGGTTCACTTTTTGCAGATACACTACAGAAGATATTATTTACTTTATTTTTATTTAGGGCCATTATTTTAATTATTTCATGTTATTAAAGATTGGGTACTTAAATAAATCACGTTTATTATAGTACAGGTGTAATTTTAAATTGAAACTTAGGCAATGTTCCTGGATATGACTGTAGGTAGGTACCCATCACTGAAAGTAATTTTAACTATGGGGACATACGTGAAATTCTTAAAAAAATATGTTCTTAACATTTTGTCTTACGCTTCATAGGTGGGTAGTTATATAGGGACGTAGATATTTAGACTGTCTCGGTTTCTCAGTAGTTAGTGACCCTGACTTCTGGATCAAAGAGGCGTGGGTTCGATCCCCACCCAGGGCAAGCATTTATGTGATGAACATAGGTGTTTTCTCTGTGTCTGGGCGTTATTTAGGTACTATGTATATATTTAAAAATATGTATACGTAGTATATCAGTCTCTGGCAGCCATTTCACCAGCTTTGCTTAGTTTGGAGTCAGAGACCGTGTGTAAGATGTCCCCTAATATTTATTTTATTTATTTATTTATATTTCAGTAAGGGTTGATACCATATTGAATACTAAAATGGCCGTATTAATATACCACTGCAGAACATAGGCCTACCTATAGGAAGGGCGATTGGACCATCCAGATCAACCATACTCAATTCAATTCAATTCATTGATTTCGCAAAACTCGGGTGTAACAAATCAAAACTCGGGTGTAACAATCACACTGGTCCAATGTAAATGAAAAAGAAAAGTAGAAAGAAAAAGGTTCCACCAACGATCGCATTTCTAAAGAGGGCTGAATTCAGGCAGACGCCATGTCATAAAAATTTAGCCAAAACCTTTGCAGCACAAGGAATAAAATGGATAATAATAATGGCGATAGGACTACGGCGTACCCCCGAGGCGACTTGCAGTTGCAGCCCTTGCAGCACCCGGCAGCTGTGTGCGAGAGAAAAGAGTTGATGATGAGATGACGTATGATAGAGTGAAGTGGCGAAAGAAAACGTGCTGGTAGGATGAGGATATCTGAGGAGTCTGTATAGGTCTTGAGCATTTTGATGTTGAATTTGGATCGACTTTCAAGAATCTGATGATCCAATTGCTTTTATGTATTTAGTAGTCGGTTAAGTAGGTATTAAGTTTAGCTTAAGTATTGTAATATTGTACTTTTTTTTAGTTATAAAGACACCTGCCCTAATAAAAAAAACCTGCATAACTTAATTGAGCCCTTTTAGGTATATTATTAGAAACACGTTGTTCTACTTCTTTAGGCACATACTGCTAGTAGGTTAAGAGAGATTAAACCATCTTGGCATGGCGGAACAACTCCTCGAAGATGAGGAGAAGAGATCCTTAAATTGTTAAGGTCGTGGGTCGCTATCCCGGTCCTGTACCAATGAGTCCTTTGAAATTCCTGTACGATATTTTCACATCATTGTCGTTTCTTGAAGGAAAACATCGTGAGGTAACCTGCCTACATCCTCAAAAAAACGATGGCGTAAGTGTGTGAATCCACCAACCAGCACTGGGCCACCGTCGTGGATGTTACCCAATCATCCTTCGTAAGTAGGCCTACGTTTTGCAGTGGACTATTAGAAAGGCTGGTACAGTACAGTTATGGTTCATTTCTTAGCTTACTGTAATTGTAACTGGAATTTTCATGCCACTGACTTTTCGTGAAGGAATACATCGTGATGTTTACGTACATCCAGATGGCAAATAGACAAATTGTCTTTCCACCACGAAGAGGAAACAGAGTATGGATTGACATTGACAACTGACATTAAGAGGGCGCATGACCGCAGGTTTGCGTTGGATGCAAGCCGCTTCCAAACGGTATTGTTGGAGATTCTTTGGGGAGGCCTCTGTCCAGCAGTGGACGTCTTATGGCTGATAAATGATGGATGAATTAAGAGTGGATAAAATGGATTAATCCCTTTACCATGCTAGGGGTACACAAAGGAAATTAGATAACGTGCCTACATGTCAATCTACCAATGGGATTTTTCAGTGTGAGATATAACCCAATGTCTTTTCAAGGGTAGGTCTATAATCATTATCATCATCACTGGCCTAACTGGAAATTTTCTCTAGAATGGGAAATGAGGAGATCCGTAGAAGAACCAAGGTTACCGACGAACCCCAGCGGCTTGGCTTGCTACAATGGCAATGGGCAGAGCACATAGTGCGGAGGACCAATGATCGATGAGTTCGAAAAGTCCTCGAGTGGAGACCACGAATCTGCAAATGCAGTGAGGGACGTCCACCCACAAGGTGAACGGCAGAATTGCGCTGGATGCAAGCCGCTACCAACCGGTCTTATTGGAGATCTATGGGGAGGCCCATGTCCAGCAGTGGACGTCCTATGACTGAAACGACGACAACGAAGACGAAAAAATACAATGTATTGAATTTCATTCATTCATTTTTTTGGGGTGGGTAAAGAAGTTTCTGGGGTGGACATGGCCCACCCCTGATTATATACCTACATCCATTGGCACACACTCCCCTATGGATTTCCAATAAGACCAGTTGGAAACGGTTTGCATCCAGCGCTATCTTGCTGTCTTGAAGACATCGCCTGTCCACCTCGTAGGTTGACGTTTTACGCTGCGCTTGCCGGTACGTAGGCTTTACTCCAGAACTTTTCGACCCCATCGGTCAACAGTCCTCCGAGCCATGTGCCCTGCCCTCTGCTATCTCAAGTTGCCAATCCGCTGTGCTATGTCGGTAACTTTTGGTTCTTCTACGGATCTCCTCACTCCTGATTCGATCTCGCAGAGAGACTCCGAGCATAGCCCTCTCCGTAGCTCGTTGTACTACTTAGAGCCACATCATCAGCCATCAGACGTCATTTGCTGGACATAGGCCTCCCCTATAGACTTCTTATAAGACTAATTGGAATGGGTTTATATCCAGCGCGTTCCTGGATCATCTGTCTACTCATTCAGTGGCCCATATCCAGTAGCGCGTTCCTGGATCATCTGTCTACTCATTCAGTGGCCCATATCCAGTTAAAGTGTCGAATACAGCATGCTAAGAAACTAACCACACCTATACCTACGGTACTGTAGTGTGCCAGCCTTTTTAAAATCCCCTGCAGGACGTGGGCCTACCCCAAAAGGATGATTGAACCATATCTACCACACTGCCTCAGTGCGGGTTGGTGGATTCACATACGCGTGATAATTTCTTCTAAGGACAAATGCAGGTTGCTTCACGATGTTTTCCTTCACCGAAAAGCCAGTGGTGTGAAATTCCGTACATAAATTCCAAGGAACTCATTAGTAAAGGACCGGGATTTGATTCCACGACCTCACGATTGTAAGGCGGGTGTTACTACCACTAGACCACTAGGCTTCTACTACTACCTAGGTTGCTTGGAATATGGTGACGTGGTTTTTGAGGTTGGTTGCACGTTTCTTAGGTTTTGTTTTTTTTTAATTTTTGGGCTTTGGGCCACACTCTAATGTATTTTTAGCAATAACTGTATAATTTAGGATACTTAAGTATGGCATGTATCCTAGAAAATAAATGTTAGGGTGCCTAAGTAGGTAAATATAGATTTTTGAAGATGAGAACATTGTGATCTATAAGGAATGTAGAGTCAGGTAGAGAGTTTCACGTAATGGTTTGTAAAAGCGTGGTTTTTCTGATAAGTAACTGGCTTTCAAAAGAATATACTGTAATTAGAGATTTTTCAATATGGAGTTAGGTATACAACCTACTTACCGTTTTCTTTAGTAGGTAGCAAGCCAATCCTTTCACAAAATACTGCTCAGAAAAAGTCACAAAAGGAAAAACACTGGTTTAATTGACAGACAGTCCGAATTTCGAATTCGAAAATAAAATTTTAAATTTCGAACGAAAATCGCGCGCGAGCAACACCGCGTGTCACCATTCGTCGAGACAAGGACAAAAACTTGTTGCGATGCAATCTTTAAAAACGCTCGAAAAGAGAGGCGTTTGATGTTTCAGTTTAGAGAGGGATAGATATAAATTTGATTGTGCAGCTTCAAGTGCAGGGTTCAATGTACCGGCCTTCGTGGGCGCAGCGACCACTCGCCCCTTCTTTGTCTTGCGCGGCGTCTGCTAGCGAGTGCGAGGGAGAGAGCGCTACGCGGTCTACTTTTTGTTCCACTGTTGAATTTCGATCGATGTACCGCGACGAACAGTCTTGATACTATGGCCTTATTTAATTTTTTTCGTGTTTGCAGTTTTAAAAGTGTATGTACAGATATTATCTATTTTATCTTTTTGTATGTTATTATTATCGTTATAGAGAACTCGTATCACAATAACTATACTTTATTTTGTAGCATTCTTATCTAAATTAATTGTTTCCTTACAAAAAATTATTTTATTAAAACAAATGTTGAAAGATAGGCATAACTTCAACTTATACTGTTTGAAGATAAAATGTAGCTTTCAAAACCCTCATTCCAATATATAAGCTAGCTTATAATGAACAAAACCAAAATAAAAAAACAGGTCGATTTTGGGTGCCCGTGGAGCAATACAACAAAAAAAATGTAATACTAACATTATACATATTTATATATTAGATTGTGTATTGCAATTTATTATATTACTTTACTGACACTTATGTTCTATATCTTAATTTCACTAGGAGTATTCTGCGATTTCACTTCCTTGAAATTTTATTATTGAGTTGGTATTTTGCTCTGTTGTCGGGAGAAAATAGAATAAGAATGAAGTAAGTCACGAACAAATTACATATATTGTTCTAAAATGATTATCAGTGGAGATTAGTGTTATTTTGCTTAAAAAAACTGCAAGTATAATATCTGTTAGGTTTAATAATTTTATAAATGTTATATCTGTTTAAATAGATGCATGATAAGATGTTATTTTTAATTGTTAATATGACAGTTAGTAATAAATTATGCGTAATTTAAACATTAACTCTGATCATTAAAAATATTTAAACTTCTATGAAAACAACCAATTCATTTGTTAATGGAACAGTGTGCGCGTATGAATGGCAAGACTGTTTTACTAGCCAGCGTTATGTGAAACTAGTGTTTAACTTGATGTCAATCGCTTGACTATACATTTATTTCTTTCTTTCACTTGTCCTTATCTTAATACTTTATTATTTGATATATCAAATGAATTATAAAAACCCAATGACTATCTAAGAAAACTATTCAAAATACCTTTATGTTTAAATGTTATTATCAATCTATAAAAGATTAATTACTATTTATTTATCTTAAAATGGAATAATCTCAAACCGAACTGTTCACTGTAAGAGTTCTTTAATATTTATTTATGGTTCTTAATAGCTGATGGTGAATGGTGAAGCTACAATATGGCGTTTAAGAGCGTAAAAAGTAGCTGCAGCTAATAATATCTATCTTCTTTAAATAATTATTAAAAGATAGTAGAGCAGGACAGGGATTATCAAGAAATTGTTGAATTTTATTATTATTTCTAAAGTATTCCATAAAAATGAGATTCTCGTAACCTTGTTACTGTTCTGAGTTTTGTAATAAAATAAACACAATAAGTTACTACTAGTACTTTGAATACATTTCGGTATGATTTTAAAACGAAGCTAACTTCATTCAGTGATAACATGTAAATAGTGTAACAAGCTCGTGTACTGGCAAGAACGCCAGCGATGCATGGATCTTGCATTCACTGCGCAGGCGCCTGGTAACCGGCGACGCTATTTATAAAGTTTATTTATAGCTCAGCTCAATTAGAGGTCTCGGTTTTATACTAGAGCTTAAGAATTCTTCAAGCGCCTGCTGTTAAGTAGTTGTATCAGCTGGATTCGCTCGTGATTTTTTCTTCAATAAATTAATGATTTTTATTTTTGGCTTGTGTATGCATTGGAACTCAATTAATTCACATATGCCAGATAAATCAGAATATATTAAAGTTATGATAATAAAAAATGTTTCATAAATACTATCGAAACGGTATAATGTAATTATTTAGAAAACCTATTTGAATCGCTTAACTAAAAGGAATCGTGACAGCTCATAGCTCAGACATTTATATATATTATTGATCTTAAGAATAAACTGGGTGGGTAGTCCGGAAATGGTATATCTTGATAATTTAATACCTATATTATGGTTTAAATAACTTATATTGAAGTAGACCTTTTCTTAATAGTGAATATTATAAGTTAAAGCTACTAAAAATACTATGACTAATACAAAATAGCTCGTACTTATTATCGTACTAACTATTACTTAACTAATAAAGCAAGCGCTACAAAATAACATGCACACTAATAGAACAAAAATAAACAGAACCAAGTCTGGCCTTAAAGTCCTTGAACTATAAGTAGAAGTTTGCAATGTAGACTTTTTTTATTCGCCTACCTTCAACCGACAGTAAATGTAACCAGTCCATTGTGTGAGTGTATATGAACTGATACTTGCACAGACGTTTCGATTATGTTAAATTTAAACATGAAGATAAAAGGCAAAAGGCCAAGGTCATTTTATTATGTTGTTTACTGTGTGCAGGAAGATTCCATGGGCAATAATTTGACTAAATGTAAATCGTAGTTTGGACACCTTGTGTTATCGTCGGTGAACGTCGGCTGCTCACACAAAAAAAAAATAACTCATTTTTGCGTTCTGCCTGAGCCGAGCGTGCAAGTGATAGTGTAGAACAAGCGATAGAGAGGGAAGATAGGCCTAAACGTTCGGCTGGTAGATTCAAAAATATTTTTTGATGATGTTATTACCTAAAATTATCCGCAAAACAATTTGCAAAGTTACGGACAACCAATTTTTTTTAACAAGAATTAAAAGCATTTTATATTTGTTAGTTGGTGTCCGTATATCGCTTATAAATCTACAGACAGAGTTACTAATTTATTAATTTAATATGACGTATGGCATAAACTATTTACAGAAGTATTTCAAGAGGTGTTTAAAAATTTATTCACGTTCTCATTTTTGAAAAAAAAAACATGATTTGGTTAAAAAACATAAATTAGTAGAGCTATTATTTTACTTCTACACATAACGTCATATTAGTATGTATTAAAGTACATATTTCATGACATTCAGCGAGCATCTTTTGTAAAATGATTACTAAGCACATACATATTTTATACTTTCCATTGACGTTCCTCACAAGGTATTCAATTGAGTCACCGGTCGTAAAACCAACATTGTAAAGTATTTATTTGTAAAAGGTACTCACTAAAACCTATAACGTTTAAACATAAAAATATTTTTTCAAAGCTCATAAATAATGATTGTTATTACAATCACGAGGCTTTCATTAGGTATTATATGAGACTTCATTTAAACAAAATTTAAAAAAGAATCATCTGGTCCATACAAAAAGTTCCTCAAACCCCGACAAAATGTATGTTACAGGAGATTTTATTTTCTTGCGATTTCAGAGTTGAGCCCATAGTAAAAGTTGGTCTTAGCAACGAGCAAAACTACTTCCTGGAGTATTGCTATTTATAATTTGCAGTTACCTCGTATTTACGTACTTAATGCTCAGAAATATCGTCTGCCATATATTTGGTAATACAAATAAAGGTTGTTTGGTAGAGATTGCTTTTGGAGATAAGACCACCCTTTGTAGCTTTCTTCTTTCTTTGTTTCTTTTGTTACTTTTGTCGTATCATTAAAACGTTGTTGTATTATCTTATCTTGTGATTATGTAGTAACGCAATTTTAGTATAAAATCACACATACATTTGTCACATTTTGGTACCAAATTAACTTATGGAAAAACAAAAGAAGTTATTCTATTACTCGCTATAGTATTTAAATATTTTAATATAAATATATTTTCTTTCGAATAGTCCCCCGCTTCCTTCTTCCGGGAAGTGTCACCCTCGCGACAAATAGCCCAAAGTCTTCCCGAGGAACTGACACCACATCCTGTAAGCATTCTCCATACAGTGACATTTTATTTTGATACTTGAAATACATTATTATGAATTCTTGGTTCCAAAAAGTAATAATTTTCTTTTTGGAACCTTTTTTTGCTAGTCAATAATATTGCCTCTGTAATTTATGTGTTAATAGCACGGAATCTATTGATACGTGAGTAATAAAGCCTAATTAATACAAATACCGTTGCGCCAAAGTATCAAAAATCACGGTCACGGTACAATCGCGCCCGCTTCAGTGGGAGTAAGGGTAGGCGGCACGCGTGCGAGCGAGACGGCGGAAGTTCAGACAGCTCCGTCCCGCTCGGTATAACGGTCCTCTGCGCGCGCGCCACTCGACCTCAGACTTTTTATAAATCAGCCTCTTTTCCACTGATTTAATTTGAAAATCGAACGAAATTATAACGAATTTGGGGCCAGGAAGAGCCTTTTACCATCTGTTTGGAGTTTTTTTCTTTTGGAGCTTGTGGGCTCTTAAAATGGAGAATGCCGTATCTGCGCTGGGTTATTTTTAGTTGGGATTTTTTTCTGGGAATTTGATGCCATTTTCTAGATACGGCCCTTAGGGCTCGTAAGGCTTGCCCAAGAGGTCACTAGGCATTAAATTTTCAAGTTTTATACTCTCCAATAGGTTTTATTTTACACGAAAGAGGTTGACCGCGTGGACGATAGAGACGTTTTTCATATTGATTTTTTGACTACTTCCTTTATATTTTTTTATTGAAATATTTTCAGTACGATTCCTTTAATATGTGTTCTTTTAGGTTTATTAATAGTTTTGTAGCTGTTGTAAAGATTTTGACAATTTTAAGGACTCTTAAATTTGGTTTCATACTATATCACTATCTTTTTTGTATTATTTTCTCAATTTCTTTTAAATATATTATTTTTTTATATTTTCTTTAAAATATTGTTTAATTAACTTTAGTTATGTAGTATTTCATCAAAATTAAAAGGCATAATACAATTATTTTCATTTGAAACTTTTAGTCAAAATGTATGACAGTTGAATTACATTTTGTACAATTCTTTAGTAATAATTTTACTTAAAACAGATATATTTCAAAAAAACTAGTTCAAAGACGTGACAAATAAGAAAAAAAAATTTTTAAATTAATCATTTTTTGACCATTTTATTACACAATGATTTTCGTTCGGAACTATAAACACTCGATTATATTTTTTTTTAATTTATCTAAAAATAATTATAAATTAACATCAAAATACTATATTAAATAAAAAAGATACATTTCTACACAATGTAAGCTGAAAATCTACTAACTTCAAAATCTATTTCTTATTTTTATAACCTTCTCAAAAAAATTAAACATCCAAATGAAAATCCGAAAAATAATAGTAAAAAAAAACAAATTCATAAATCAACTCCTTAATTATTAATTAAAATGACCAAAAGAACCCGAAATAAGCAGAAAAACGAAATAAAATAGACTGGATTTTTAGTATTAAGCCTAAACATCAGATAGCCTAGACTGGTCTAGGCCATTCACGATGCTTAGATTTTGCCGACGGACCTAGACTAAAATCTCTTACTGCTTGCTTATTTGCCTTCAGTATTCAATCCTTTATTGCAACATAATGTTTTTTACTTAATATTCACAGCTGTGACTCTAGATGGTCTAGAGGTAGTGACTTCTGCTTTACAAGCGTGGGTTCAAATCCCGGTCCCGTACCAATGAGTTCTTTGAAATTTATGTACGGAATCACACACCACTGGCTTTCCTGTGAAGGAAAACATTGTGAGGCAACCTGCATACATCCGTAGAAGTAATTCGATGGCGTATGTGAATCCACCAACTCGTACTGGGTCAGCGTGGTGGATATGGCCAACCACCCTTCGTGGGTAGGCTTGCGTCCCACAGTGGACTATTAAAAAGGTTGATACAGTACAATAAAGTATTCACATGAGGTTCTTAAGTAACATGTGTAGTTTACAAATATGGCCCTTAAAAGGTGTGGCAATTTTATTATTTTTATTGAAACGGTTTATTATTAGGTTATTTCATTTCATTTATTTCTTAACATAGAATTCTTTATACTTGTGAATGTCCACCACAGAGCAGCAAAACCGGATTCTCTTTCTTCTGTGATGTCCATAGTAGGTAAAAATTATTACTTTTTAAATTATTATTACGATTGATATAAAGAATAAATGAAGGTAAAATTACATTGTAAATGGCATAAAAATAAATGTCAAATTAAAATTGGATTAAAAAAAATAATGTCAAGAGCAAAAATAAAATAAAAGTAGGTAAGTACCTACGAGTACCTTTCTACATACTACACACGTAACAGATAATATTTGTACGTAGACTCAAGTAGGTACCTACATGTTATCTATATTATTTATATATAAAAAAATATATAATGTATTATATCATTTGGTTAGTAACATACCTAGGTAGGTACTTGTCTTTTTTATGAAACAGTTTTTGTTTTAAATATCTTTTAATCATATGACAATTTAATAACCATCGACTAATATTGCACTAATGCAAAAAAAATTGAATAGTCTCTATACCTAACCCATACCATAAAAGATATAATAATACTACCCCATTCACCCATATTTACTTCAATATTTCGGTGTTGGTCCCATAGTAACTTATTACATGAAGATTTTTTTTTACTCTGCTATAGAGTTTTTAAAGATTTACTAAAATTAGTTTTAAATGATAAATATTTTAACATATCTTTTCCTTACTACTTACCTAATATTCTAAATACGAGAGTTTGTTTGTTTGTTATCCAAAAGCAATACAACGGATAGACTCCATTTCCGGCACGCATATTGTTCAAAGGTTGGAGAGGGACTTGCTACTTGTTATCCGAAAAAATTAAAGGTATTTATAGGATAAAACAAAAAAAAAACAAAATATTATGAGAGCAAAGCAAAGGAAAAAAATACCTGAATTATAGATATATTACCAAAAAAAAAAACAATCAATATTCAACACAATTTTCATAAATCTACGTAAACTTTACGTAATTTTTAAAATTAAAAAAAAAAAAAATTAATTAATTTAGTGCTCCTGTATAGGAATACCTTACATAGGTAGCCTACGGGTAATGAAGATACAAGAAATTAATAAAGGTATTTTTTAATTTTTTTACAATATTTGTAATTATAAAATAAATGAATTAATTTAGATATTATATTCATTAACAGAGATGTAATACTTACTACCTCTACTAAAGAGGTAAAAGATACTTATATAGAAAGCAAAAATAAATAAATTACCCATAAAAGAACCATTTACTTTTATAAATTACCAACCAATTCTTCAACTCTATGAATGTTCCAATAATGGTTGTTTCTAAAAAAATATTCACTACAAAAGCATAGGCATTGCCTTTGTATGGATAATCCTTAAATGTCCTAACTCCCAGGGAGTGAATTTATAATTGTCTTTATATTGATAATCCTTAGAAATCCTAACTCTCAAGGAGAGAATTTTTAATTATCTCTATAATATATATAATCTTCAAAAATCGTAACTCCCAGGGAGTGGATTTATAATTGTCTCTATAATATGGGTAATCTTTAGAAATCGTAAGTAACTCCCAGGGAGTGATTTTATAATTGTCTCTATAATTTGGATACTATTTAAAATTTCTAACTCCCAGGGAGTGAATTTATAATCGTCTCTATAATATGGGTAATCTTTAGAAATCCTAACTCTCAGGTAGATAATTTTTAATTGTCTCTATATTATAGATAAGTAGGTATTACTTAGATACCCTAACTCCCAAGGAGTGAATATACATATACGAGTATAACATAAATTTGTAAAGGCATTTTCATCATTACCAGCGGTAGGACGTCCATTGCTGGACATAGGACTCCCATATAAATTTCCATTTTCAAGGGTTCAGGTACCTATTGAAATTTGTTATTTTAATACATATTTCATAATAATACTCGTATTTTACTGAATAACATTTTTTACTATAAGTATACAATAATATAATTATTCTCAATCTTTTTTGACATGGGTATTTCTTTTTAATTTATAGAATAATTTTATTAATTATTTATTTGTATGGTCTGGCAATAAATAATATAAAAAAATTCACAAAGAATACAAACAGGAATTTAAAAACTTACCCAGGATATTTGAAGCCGTGTAAGTTTCTGAAAAGAGACAAAAATATTGTTAGAAAAACAAAAACAGCGACCATATTATTGTCCACTAGCTTTTGCCCACCAATTATTTTAATTTTAGTGACATTCCATGGAAACATTTTAAACTGGGACAAAAAGTAGCCCATGTCACTTTCCATCTTTTGAACTAGGTATGTCCATGCCAAAAATCAAGTCAATTCGTTGCTCCGTTGCTACGTGAAAGAGGAACAAATTAATATACCAGAAAATACACTTTCGGATTTATAATACCCTAAGAATACCCTAAAGTAACTGTTTATTCAACAACTATAAATTTTAATAAAATACGGTGTCGCATCTTATTAAAATTTTCAAAAAGTTTTGTTATGGTAAATAATGAATAAACATTAGAACATCTTCTACCTACTTCAAGGATAACTATAAAATTAGTATCCTCCTACATTTACACACACACGCATATCAGACACACACACACACACACACACACACGTCCATACACATTATCAATAGTATAATCAAAAGAAAATAAACGAACTTAAAATAAATAGTTATCATAAGCCAAAATGAGCTGATAAGACCACCATCATGAACTACTTTCGCTATGGGGTCAACCCGGATTTAGAGAAAAAAATCAGTTGTCCAAACAACGATACAAAAGTGCAACTCGGAATCAACAAAATCTGTGAAACAGTTGATTTTTTTTCTATTTGATTAGATACTATTGATAATGTGTATGGCTGTGCATAGAACTGTGTCTGTTGTATACACACACATACAACAGACACAGTTCTATGCACAGCCATATAGTGTGTGTTTCATATAAGATTAAGAATACCTATATTAAGAATTCTAGCACTGAAATTGTATTCAGGGCTACGTAACATTTTGTAATCATAAAAAAATAATAGGCCGTGGTGGTCTAGTGGTAGTGATGCCCGCCTTAAGTTGTGAGATTGTGGGTTCAAATCCCAGTCTCGTACCAATGTGTTCTTTGTAATGTATGTACCTACGGAATTTAACACTATTGGCTTTTCGGTGAACGAAAATATCGTGAGGCATCCTGCATATGTACGTAGAAGAATGTTGTTTTTAAACTTTAGCGATTTGAACACATTATTATTATATACAAAGGAACTAACTATAATTTAGTGCCCGATTAGTCCCGTAGTATATAATAATAATACGTAGAAGAAATTCGATGGCGTATGTGAATCCACCAACCCGCACTGGGTTAGGCGTAGGCCTACCCTTGACGGGTAGGCCTACGTCCTGCAGCAGACTATTAAAAGGGTTTGAGGTATGGGACAGGACAAGGTGGAACTGGTGGAAGGATGACCTCGAAGAACCAAAGTTACCGACATAGCCCAACGAATGGGCAAGTTGAAATAACAGTGGACAGGGCACATAGCGCAGAGGACTTATGACCGATGGGATCGAAAAGTTCTCGAGTAGAGACCATGCACCGGCAAGCGCAGCGTAGGACGTCCACCCACAAGGTGGACGGATGTCCTCATTAAGACCGCAGGATCGCGCTGGATGCAAGCCGCTACCGACTGGTCTTATTGGAGATCCATAGGGGAGGCCTATATCCAGCAGTGGACGTCTTATGTCTGATGGATGGATGGATGGATGGTACGGGACAGGGTTTGAACCCACATCTGAAGCTTGTAAAGCAAGCATTCTCTTAAAATCCCACCAAGGTACGGACTGAAAAAAAAATATTTTGATTTAACGCCTAAATAGATTACCTACATTCGATTGAATAATAAAACGAAATGAGGAAGAGAGAGAGAGATAAATAATGTGCTACATGTTAGAAAGAGATAGAGGCTCGTGGATATCATTTTTATTTTGTTTTAAAGACACCCCTTCATTTTGTTAGCCTTTGATCTTTTTGGCAATGTCGAAACATCGTTACTTCTGTCCCTTTCATTAAACAAGTTTGTATAGGCCTAGTGGAGAGATCTAGTGTCAGAGTTTTTAAGCCGCCTGAAAGTTTTTGACATGGTAAAACGATTCTAACAACCGGGACCTATAATTTAAAGTGTCTTCCGAGCCAAAGTAGCGCTCAAAAAAAAATTCAAAAATAATTTACTCTTTATTCACCTACTTGAGTTTCTTGCTAGTTTATTTTATATCTATTATGATGTAAAATGATTATATTTATTACAAAATCTAAATTCGTTGTGAATGAATGAGGGAGCCGTTCAATAAAAATACATATTGTGTTTTTTTATGTTTCTAGGGTTCCGTAGTAAAACGAGGAACCGTAAATCGCAAGCTTACTAGTTACAAATCCGCACGTTTATTCATACCTAAGTACGGTGCGCCGCGACTGACTAGCATACCGAGAGCATACCGAACTCCGAGGCGCGTAGGTAGGCCAGCCGTTTGTATAAAACCGGAATACTGTTAGATATCATTACCGTGATATTACTGATCTTTTATAGTCCACTGCTAAACATAGTCTTGCCCACTAAGAACGATTAAGTCATAAACTTTATCGTACGTAACCTTTTACAATTACTAAAAAACCAGACAAGTGTGAGTCAGGCTCGAACATCGAGGGTTCCGTACAAACACATTGTTAAAATAATTTAAAACTTGTTTTAGTATGTGCTAATGAAATTCTTTTACATGACACCTTACATGATACGATTTACTCACTTTGAATTTTGAGCCCATATTTTGTGAATTTTGAGGCCCTATTTTTTGTGATGTAAATAAAAATGTAGTTTTCAGATTTATTCCTATATGTGTACTCTAAGACAATGCTTTTCGCCAAATTTCATAGTTCTATGTCAACGGGAAGTACCCTGTAGGTTTTGATTTTTGTGAGTGTCGAAATATGCGGTTTTTACGACATAAACGACTCTAACTTTTTTAAACGACAACTGAGAAGTTTTTCTTTTACACAACAGCAACAATTCATCGATTTACGTATACAGTTTAAATTTCAACTCGATATCTTTACGCGTTTTCGAGATAAAGAGTCTTGACATACACACAGACGGACAACAAAGTGATTCTATAAGGGTTCCGTTTTTTCCGTTTGAGGTACGGAACCCTAAAAATAACAAAACACGGACTAACATTTGAATAACTATTTCAAGGCAACTAAGCGTTTGCTGATTAGGCTATATAACTTAGTGTTTAGGTAATGTTGTCAGACTTATGGTAGGTCATGTACTTTCTATGTCACTATGTCACAGTTATAATTAGAATGATTCATCATATACAGTAGTAGATTATGTACCAAGAGAATCAAGTGGTGTCTTACGTCACGGGCGACAATTGGACCCTGAGCGTAGCGAGGGACTCTATAGTTAACTCCCGAGCGCAGCGAGGGTGTTTTAAATTAATTCTCGGGCGAAAGAGTCCTCCTGAGTGAAGCGAGGGGTTCAATTCGCCCAAGACGAAGACAGAGTTGGATCTAGTGGTGCATACTCTACTTTTCATACATCCTGCGAGAAAATAAAGCCCCAAGAATATGAGTAATATTTACGTCATAAACTCACTAAGTGTAGGTACTCACTAGGCAACTCGGTATTGTTCACAATAAAATAAAACAAATTAGAATGTGACTACGAATTTTCATAGAAAAGCACACAAACCCTTAATAAAACAGAATGTAAAGCTGGAAACATACTATCGGACGCGGCTGACGGACGCGACTGACAGCCGCAACTTAGCAATGTGCACAGTCTTAAAACATCCGGTATGCCAGATCGCTTTCGCACGTCCGAACGCTTCAAGGTCGTCCGAAGGTGACGTCCGCGACTGATGTCCGATAGTGTGCACGTGTGCATCAGTTGCGGCTGTCAGTTGCGTCCGTAAGCCGCGTCCGATAGTATCTTTCCAGCTTTAGACGTTCCAAATTTAAATCACTTTTTTCCCCAGGGAGTTTCATACAACATTATTGCCCTACCATAGCCCTCGAGATTGTGTTAAGATAGATAATAATGACTTATTTTACGTTGAGATTGTACGACATATAATGAGTCATTTTCAAGCAGGTGGTATGAAAAATAATTTATCCTTAATAATAGGCATGACTGCCTGCATGGGGTCGATAAGTTCTCGAGTGGAGACCACAAGCCAGCAAATGTAGCGTAGGACGTCCACCCGCAAGGTGGACGGAGACCGCAGGATCGCGGCAATTGCAAGCTGCTTTCAACCGGTCTTATTGGAGATCCATAGGGGAGGCCTATGTCCAGCAGTAGAAGTCTTATGGTTGATGGATGTATGGATGGATGTTAGTGGCAGTGAGCAGGGCACATAGTACAGATAAAACTGATGACCCTTGGAGCAAAAAGTCCTCGTGGAGACCACGTATCAGCAAGCGTAGCGTAGCATGTGATGTTGTGAACTAAAATAAGTGACCAAAAGTGATGTTCTCAGTTTCAATTTCAACAATCAGTTCAGGTCAGCGGAATGGCCAAAACATTAAAATTCTAGAACATTATTTAGTAGACTCAAATCAAATGCGAAACAAAATACTTGCATACAATCAAAATACTTATAAATTAGTTTCAAAGGAGGGCTCCTTATTAAGGATTTCCATACGAGATCAGAAAAATTTATCACTTTTCGTTTTTAAAACATTATTAAAAAAAAAATGTAGGTACACATGCGGTGCTGAATGTCACATTTCAAAAAGAGCCTGAATCGAACATTTATTTCCCTATTTATTCAAAACCATTATCTTTTCTGTTTCTTATCAAATGTATAAGGCTTCAAACATAAAAAAGGCCACAGCCAGTGCGCCGGCCACAACCAGTGCACCTGCCAATACCTAAATATATAAATACCTATCTTCTTGTCTCAAAATAGGCCTCAGACTAGTGATGTGAATAGATTAAATCGAAATCAAGCTAGCTTGGCGCCAGGTTTCGACACGACGAAGCCTTCGAGACGCGACGAACTGACGCAATAGCACCGACTCACTCAGGGTTGTCTAGAACGTCGGTGCTAGCCGAATGGAGGTCAATATGTGGATATTAAAATTAAATGATTGTACACATATTTATTTAATTTCCTAAATCTAAGGTTTTTTACAATATTTATGTAAAAAATAAAATACTATAAGAAAACCTAAACCTTGAGTGCCGCCGGCAGCGGGGCAAGGCCCAAGCTGCCAGTGGTTGGGGTTACAGGCTGAGGAACCTCCTGACTATGCGCGCCGTGTCCAGGATCACTGCCTTCTGAATCTGGCCCTTGACCCAACCGTCTAGCGAGAGCCTCTTGAGGAATTATTATTATTATTGGATATTATTACTCTACTGTCAGCACAGTTGTACTGTAGGTACTGTACCAGCCTTTTTAATAGTCTACTGCAGGACGTAGATCTACCCACAAAGGGTGTTTGAGCCATATCCACCTCGCTGGCCCAGTGCGGGTTGGTGGATTCACATACGCCATCGAATTTCTTCTCCGGACTGCAGATTGCCCTTCACGATGCCTTCCTTAACCGAAAAGTCAATGTTGTGAAATTCCGTACACAAGTTACAAAGAAACTCATTGGTACGGGACCGGGATTTGAACCCACTACCTCAAGAATGGCAGACTAGGGCTACAAACACTAGAGTACTACGGCTATATACATTTACCTATTCTTATTCGAAGTGTGAAAAGCCCTGTACTGACGTCCCGCATGGGGTGTTTTGTGCATTTCCCCCTCCAGCCTCTACCCGAGCCAGCCCAGCTCCTTAAAGTAACGGAGCGTGGCTCTTGGCCGCTGGCATAACTGCTCCAGTGACTTGGATGTTATGAAATGATGGTGATGTGGATGATAAAGCTGATGATAAGAAGCATTATCCAATCTTTTAGGTATTCTAATGTCTTCCGTGGCTTTGCAATGCCACAGAACATGCTCTACAGTTTCGTTTCCATTAATCATTTCGTCAATATCAACTATTGGTCTTCTTAAGGGTGCTACTAGCTACTACAAAGCCATCGCAAAAATACCGTCCGATCAAAACTTCTTTTTGACGATATTTATTGATTAATCACTTTAAAAAAATGTTACCATGTATGGTACATATATGAGAAGTGATTTCATGTGTTTATTTTTCTTCTCTTATTGTTGTAATAGCCCAAAAAAACTCAAAACACTTTATAAATAGTAAATAAATATAGTAAATTTTAAAGTTGCAACCCTTCTAGCAAATATTATAGAGTCACAATCGTGCAAAAAAGTGTCCGAGGCAAAACTCTGCCCAAGCTACGTAGTGGGCAGACTTTTTAGATAGTTGTCAAGACGGTTTAAGCCGACTACAACGCCCGCGCCGTGCGATGCCAAAGTGCTCGTTTACAAGCACTAATTAGGTGACATAACGTCGAGATTCGAAAAAACGGGTCATTGTCAATTATTTAATGTAAATATCTAAGTCGGTATGTATGACGGCGCTCGGACATTTTTTTCCTACTTTCACTTAGGGACTGTGGCTCTATAGATATTTGCTCGAAGTTGCATCCGTATTAATCCATCAATTTTTACAAAAATGGAGCGAATTTTCGTTTCCTGACTAAATTATTAATTTTTTGGCATGATGTACTTTTGTTATATTAAAAAAAAATGTTGTACCTATTATTTTTCTAAATTAATCCAACATGTTTCCTACAGTTAATGGATAATATCCCGTATCAGAAATTTTCTTACTTAGTAATTGTGGGGCTTTACTCCTTTCAGCTTCAAACTTTTGTAAATAGCCCTGTGCATTAGATGACCTTTTATCAAATCTTATACCTTTAAGCGGGTAATTCTCGTATGTATCTTTATTTATTTATTTGTGTATAGTTTCATTTTTACTTTACTTTCACTTAGGGACTGTGGCTCTATAGATATTTGCTCGAAGTTGCATCCGTATTAATCCATCAATTTTCACAAAAATGGAGCGAATTTTCGTTCCCTGACTAAATTATTAATTTTTTGGCATGATGTACTTTTGTTATATTAAAAAAAAAATGTTGTACATATTATTTTTCTAAAACTAATACAACATGTTTCCTACAGTTAATGGATAATATCCCGTATCAGAAATTTTCTTACTTAGTAATTGTGGGGCTTTACTCCTTTCAGCTTCAAACTTTTGTAAATAGCCCTGTGCATTAGATGACCTTTTATCAAATCTTATACCTTTAAGCGGGTAATTCTCGTATGTATCTTTATTTATTTATTTGTGTATAGTTTCATTTTTAACCGATTTCCAAAAAGAAAGAGGTTCTATGTTCGTCTGTATGTATTTTTTGTGTATGTTCATCGATATTTTCGCCAATAACCTAACCAGATTTTTTTTACTTTAAGAGGGTATACTCTCGGGAGTATACCACCTCGGGGTGGTCCCATTTAAATTTTATCGAAATCGTCTGAGCCGTTTTTGAAAAATCAACAATAATGTAACAATTGTATGAGTACATCAATTTGAGCAAACTATTCGAATTTTGTACACAATGGAAATCAGATTGCCATTTTTTGTGAAATATAATAATTTTATAGATCTCGGAAATGGCTCTAACGTTTTTGCTTTTGTCTGTCCGGAGGTTGATTCTCCGCTAAAAGTCACATTTTTCAAAAAATTTCGACGAAACTCGGTAGAACACTTGCCCTACCTATTATATTAATATATTTTTTTTGCTGTTGGCGATATTTGATTGAAGGGTAGGAATTTCTCTTAAAAGGGGAAGATTTTATTGGCAGCCCATTTTGAAGATACGCTTAGGTATTTTCTAGGCAAGCGTACTACACCCTAGACCGCATATCGGCTATAATATAGTCAAAAGAAAACCTATCTGAAATTCGTTACTGCAAAGTTGTCAAACATTGTCTGATTCTAAATATGTAGACACAATAACTATAAAATAGGCGACTAATTGACTACTATACACATTATAATACAAATGCAGAAATCATTATATTATTTATCTGAAATATAAAAAAGAAACTAAATTGAACTACTGGTGACTGAAACTTTAAAAAAGGTTTTCTATTAATAGACACTGCTTGTTTCTATCACGACGTTACATTAATTAATGATTATGATTAGATATTATTATTGCATTCAAGTCGCTAGACGTGTTGCAACGCCACTGGCGCCAAACGCCAGGCGCGGCGGCGTCGCGGAAACTAGTGATGTGCTTAATATAATATTTTTTTGCAAAAAATAGCATGACCGACTTCACCCGTGTACAGAATTCGCGAATATTTCGCACGGATCGTTGTAGCATTTTTCCCATTATTGTTGATATCAGAAAAGGCTCAACTGATTTCTATAAAATTGGACCAATTTTGAAGTTTTTTGATACTCTTTCCAATAAAAAAAGAATTATCGAAATTGAAACACTATATGAAAAGTTAAGCGTGGTTATACATTACAAAAAATATACGCGTCAAATTGAGTTCCTTTTCCGTTTCGTCAGTCAAAAACCTCTATCTTTGACGTTGTTTGACTGGAGTTACTAACAACCATAGCTAACAGCTGATCAGTGATCGCCAAAGTACGCAATGTAATGTAATAATTATTTGGTTTTTGTCAAAAAATACATAGCTTATGACTTATATTATTATTATATTACAAATTATGGCATAACTCTTCAGTCTTTCTCTAACTCGAGCCTTATTAAATAGATGCATCTCTTTTAGATTATCTTGATCGACCACATTATCCATTTAGTTTAGGATTTCTGATATACATAATATCATCGTGATACTCGCTTGTGACAGTGCATCTGTACACACATACATAATAATACATTCCATAGATTTTGTCGCGGGTGAACGATATTTTTCTATGGAACGACAATTATTTTTTTGAGTTTTGACATAAGTTGCAGAACAACAGTTGTTAGTTTTGATGTACAGAATAAACCCTAAAAGGATGCTCATTGATTGGAAATAACCCTGTATATAATTTTTTATGTTTGACCACGCATAGCTTTTACAGAGTGGTCCGATTTAGTTTTTGTTTTGTTTGGTAGATCATACTTCAGAGGTGGTATCATTAAAATTTTATCGAAATCGGCTGAGCTCTTTTTGATAAATCAAATAAAAAAAAAACAGTAATGTGACAATTACTACAACAATCCATGCGAACTATTTGAATTCTGTACACGGTCAGTTATGACATTTTTTGGGAAAAATAATTATTATTTTTCTCAAAGGTTGTAATCGCATCACTAGCCTTCCGGTGTTGCAGTATAATATTACAATTAATTTTATTGCCAGTTGGGAATTAATTACAAACTAAATCAGAATCTACAGGGCTACGCGTAACACTGATATTTATCTGATAGGAGTGATAGGAGCTTTTTAAATCAGAATCTACAGGGCTACGCATAACACTGATATTTATCTGATAGGAGCTTTTTAAATCAGAATCTGCAGGGCTACGCGAAACACTGATATTTATCTGATAGGAGCTTTTTAAATCAAAATCTACAGGGCTACGCGTAACACTGATATTTATCTGATAGGAGCTTTTTAAATCAGAATCTACAAGGCTACGCGTAACACTGATAGGAGCTTTTTAAATCAGAATGTACAAGGCTACGCGTAACACTGATAGGAGCTTTTTAAATCAGAATCTACAGGGCCACGCGTAACACTGATATTTATCTGATAGGAGCTTTTTAAATCAGAATCTACAGGGCTACGCATAACACTGATATTTATCTGATAGGAGCTTTTTAAATCAGAATCTGCAGGGCTACGCATAACACTGATATTTATCTGATAGGAGCTTTTTAAATCAGAATCTACAGGGCTACGCGTAACACTGATATGAGTTTTTTAAATCAGAATCTACAGTGCTACGCGTAACACTGATATTTATCTGATAGGAGCTTTTCAAATCAGAATCTACAGGGCTACGCGTAACACTGATATTTATCTGATAGGAGCTTTTTAAATCAGAATCTACAGGGCTACGCGTAACAATGATAATTATCTGATAGGAGCTTTTTAAATCAGAATCTAAAGGGCTACGCGAATCACTGATATTTATCTGATAGGAGCTTTTTCGTTATTAGATCTTGTGTTGATTTCATTGTAGGTATCTACTTATTTTATTGGGCTGATGCACCTATTGTTGCCTCTCTTATTGTCAATATTGACCACTTTGAATTTAATGATTGTATATTTGAGTAAAAGTTTATTTATTAAACACGTACAAGTTGAAATCATCTATTTAAATACGAAGTTGCATGAAATGAGAAAGCAATAGGTACATTACCTAATTTATTTGAACACGATCTTTTTTGTATCGAACCTTTTTTTAAGAACAAAGCACTCAACCAATTAAATAAAAAAAAACTCTATAACTCACTTGTGCATGAATAATAGCAATGAAAAAGTCACAGATTACAAGTTTCATTATGTGCCTAATTGCGGTGAAATTAGAGCCACTTTATGAGCAAGTGTGTTGAAAAAGTTGCTAGTTTTGGTGTACAGAATAAGTCCCTAAAACTAATCACCTTACGCACATATTATGAAAGTTGCGGAACAGCCAAGCCGCATTTATTGACTAAGCAGTTAAGGTCTATTTTGTGAAGTAAGAGCTAGTAGGTATTATGACGCAATGTAATTTGACTTTTGAATAAATAAAATATTTAACTTTTTTATTTAAATAATTTTGAGTTTATTAGGATAAATAAATATATGTATATGGCTCAAACAAAAAAGTCTTATAGAGTTAGAAGCTTTGCTCTACATGAGATCTGATAACTTTTTGATAGTGCGAACTGTAGTCTTGGCCACATTTTACGTGAAAATGTTTTTTGTTGAATTCTATTTTCTTAGTTTTGCTAGCAATCAAAAATTGGCACTACCGCAAATAAATAAAGGTCTTGGAATGGTTTATTTTTTATTACGATATTATTTAATGTATTTACCTACCTGTCTATACCTAGTGCAGTATAAGCCTATCAGTCTTCAATAGTCGACTGCTTAGCATAGGCTCACCCCTAAATTTGATCGGAATGATTTAAAATACCTTCCTGAGAAATACTTTTACATATCTATCTATTATTTTTCCAGGGTTGTAAATAAACGAATTATATGATGTTTCATTAATTTTATTTACCTATCTAGGTAGGTACATACCTACATGTTTTCTAAATCTAAGTACCTATAAAAATAGGGTAACTATTTATAACTCCAAAACAACTAAACCAATTTGTACCTATCATCTTTAAGTTGGTTTTGTCTCCGCTTCGAAAATGTATAATAGCAAATAAACATTAATAAACTTCCCAAAAAAATTTATCAAAGTCAGTCAATTTTTCGATCTATGTTACGAACTTTTCCGGGTCAGATAAAATACTTACAAAAATCGTCTATATACCTACATATTTGGATGATTTTAGAGCTAGTGAGGCAATGACGTCATATCACCAAGGCCCAAGCCACAGATGAGGTAGCAGTAGCTACGGGCACCGGTGTCCCAATAGTAGCTCTACGTCTCAAGGTCGTTCCCTATTTGAATAGAGCGAGGCCCTTAAGGGCGGCGACTCATGCGCATCTCGTGGCCCTTGGGCTCTGATTGGCCCGCGCAACGCATCGCTTGCATCATAGAACAGCACTATTGGCCTATCCAAATTTCGAACCCGGTTTTTTACCGGTGACGGTTGGGCTATTTTTTCGGATCGACGATTGGTAGGGACTCGGAGATAACTAGTTTTTTTTTTCTAGGAGCTTTTAACTATTGGTCTATTTGGAATTGGAACCCGAATTTTATGACGACGGTTGGCGGGACGTTTGGATTTTTTTATTGGTTTGGGATATGAGATAAGATTCTTTCTAGGATGTTTTAAGTTTGCTCTAGCGCCACATTGGTTTGTTTGGAAATCGAACGTTTTTGTGTCGACGAATGACGGTTGATAAGATGTTGATGTTTTTTTTCTAGTTTGTCTCTGATTGGTAGATTTGAAAGGTGAGGAGAAGCCTGATTTCTTTTCTGTAAATATTTTTTATTGTTAATGTTATACTATTTATGTATGCAAATAAATAAGTATGTGAGTGAAAAGTGTTATGAATTTAGGTACTTTGTTTAAAATATTTGTCAAATATTTGAAATGCTTGGCCGTTTATTTTGAAAAAAGTGTAGAGTTCGTCAATATATTTAGAGCTTGTACAGTTATGGCGTGTAGAATTAGAAGCTTGACTTTATATGAGATCTATATCTTTTTGACAGTTGGTATAGTTATATATACTTACCTACGAACTTAGCAATATTTTAAATAAAAATATTTTTTTTGAGATAACTTTGTCCATAGATAGTATCTACCTAGAGAAAGCCCGAATAGCACTTGGGCAAAAATTAACAAAAAAAAAGAAATTCACGCTTTCTCGCAAATATCGCAACAGATGAACTTGGAAATTGTATAGGTAGGTGCCTACGCAGCTATACTTATACTTACTGACTTTCAAGAAACTCATTTAAGTCGCCATACCTATAGTAGGTATCAGTGTAATTTTTCATGTGAGGGGGTGAAAACCATTAGGTACGCACCTGTTTTCGCCAGATTTTTGCATTAAATTAAAAATCAATATAAAATTGGTAGGTAGGTACGACTTTGAGCTAAATTTTATGGATGAAAACTATAGTTCAATTTTTTATTTATTTTTATCAGTTTTGTTTAAAGAATAGAGGCCCGCCCTTAAACTTATTTGCCTTCAACACAACAGTGCGGAAATACACTAAATATTTATTCAGAACACAGATTTGAAGATGAACTTCCGCAAAGTAACGCCTGATTCAATGCCATGCAATAAAATGCAACTACCGTGTGAACGGTGTGCTTACGGGTGAATGTTAAATTGTTTTTAAAAAACGTTATTTTTTCACCTACGAACCACCGGAGGAGGTATACAATTCAACGCGTATATATTTTTTTTCATAACCACGCATAACTTTTTTCATAGTACCTAGTCGGATTTCAATAATTCTTTTTTTATTGGAAAGAGTATACTTTGAAATTGGTTCCATTTAAATTTTATCGAAAAGTCATTTTTGATAAATCAACAATGTGTAAAATGCTGCATCGATCCGTGCGAAATATTCGCGAATTCTGTACACTGGTGAAGTCGGTCATACCATTTTTTTGCAAAAAATAATTAAGAAACGTTTTTAGTTTATGTAACTGGTAACAAAATTTTCAGATGTTTTCTGAAAAAAATATGGCGTGCAATATTTCTTACTCAAGCGATTGTCACCAAAAACAACATTTTGTTACAATTAAAGGGGATGAAAAGTGTTCTCTCCCGGAACATATCTGCTAGACCGCAAGTCTGCTCAACATCAGGCAGTAGTCAAACGCAAACCTATATGGAATAAAAAAAAACATAAATTTTACCAAATATGTTACGAAAATTTTCTCGGTGTTCTACAGAATACGCAAAAACACTGATCGATTCACTTCTCACTCACACTCATTCTTAAGATGGCTATTACCTACTTACTTATAAAAGTCTAATTTAGAGGATGTCTTGAGATTTTTTCATGTGCTATTACAACAATAAGAGAAGAAAAAAATACACTTGAAATTACTTTTCATATCCCATTCCTGGTAACATTTTTTTTTCATAGTGATTGATCAATAAAAATCGTTTATCATTATTTTTCGCAAAAAATAGCATAACCGACTTCTGTCGTGTACATAAATCGAATAGTTTGCTGGAATTGATGTTATACAATTTTTACATTATTGTTGATTTTTCAAAAACAGCTTAGTTACGGAATTTCACACCACGGGCTTTTCGGTGAAGGAAAACATCGTGAGGCAACCTGCGTGCGTCCGTAGAAGAAATTCGATGGCGTATGTGAATCCACCAACCCGCACTGGGCCAGCGTGGGGGATATGGCCCAATCACCCTTCGTGGGTAGGCCTACGTCCTGCAGTGGACTATTAAAAAGGCTGGTACAGTACAGCTTCAGCTTAGTTAGCCTATTTCGGTAAAATTTAGTGTAGGTACCCTTACGAACTTAAAAAAGATTTTAATGATTCGGTTCATAATTGGTTGAAATATCGGTGAACATACACAAAAAATCCATACAGAGGCACATAGAACCTTCTCCTTTTTGGAAGTCCGTTAAAAACTGGTTTTGATTGGGCGCTATTGCAGCGATTTCTCTGTGATAGCACCCTTAAGTTGGATTTAAAATTGCACGCGGGGTCATACAAAACAAACTGTCAAGGCCGGATTGGGGCGTGATTATGAAAGCGTGACGTAATATATGGATGGCCCCTTATCTGTTCAAACCGACATGCTAATTACACAGATAATATATCGCGGCCGATGACCTCTACCGACCGGCTTATCGCTGAGCGATGGCTTGCTCCAATAGCTCGTCCTAAACATACAGGGTTATCTGCTTACCCTGTATATACTAAGCCAAAACGTAATTAAGATCATCATTATAAACAACTTTGACTATACCTAGTGCTAACCCTAAATTAAGAAATAAATTATTAGAAAAAAAATTCGGCCGTTCAATACCTAATTATTTTTTTCAAAAATGGCGTGAACGACTTCAACCGTGTAGGTACAGAATTAGCGAATAGTTCGCACGGAAATTCAGATCTAGCAATTTTCACATCATTGTTGATTTATCAAAAATAGCTCAGTTGACATCGATAGAATTTAAATGGAACCAATTTAAAAAAAATAGTAGAATGAGATAGAGTGAAAATAAATAGTTAAATTACGACAAAATAAATATTTAAGGGGCCTCCTGTACAAAAAATTTGCTCGATATTAATAACGGCAATAGGAAGATACTTTGAATACTCATAGAATATTAAGTTATATATTCTGTTCAAAAATAAAAAATTAAATTAAAATAAAATAAACGTATTAAGAGGTACATACGGTAGCTACGGAACCCTTCGAGCGCGAGTTCGACTCGCACTTAATTGATAAATTATTTTGTATTTAGGTTGGTTTTATATTTTGGGCATAATATGTAGGTAATATAAGTACATATTGCTAAATTTTACTCAAATAAAAACTACGTTACAGCTGTCTTATTCATATCTGGTTATACAGAATACGCGAGAGTGAGTGGAACAAAAAAAATGTCTGTCGGCATACGCCAAAATCACAAGTTGGAATGTCAAAATGGTTAAAAATTTGGTTCCACTTTGTCTTTTTTTATGATACCTCTCTAGTTTCAGCATAAAGTTCAAATCTCTGACCATTTTACCTTCCTACTTTTTACCTTTTTTAATTTGGACACCCGAGATAGCTCGATGCTAGTTTGTGAAACCCTTCGAAATTACGTAAGTTCGGGTGTATGTGCTTCTTTTTCTAACCCCTTTTAAATTTCATATTTAAAATGAGACAAAGTGATGTATATATCTTGCTATTTTAGTCTTGTATTTAGTGGTAGTTAATGAAGGCACTATACCTAGGTATCTAAGTTTGTATAAGCCCTGATGTCAGAGTTTTTGAGCCGCCTGAAGGCCTCTGACATGTCATGGTTAAATCGATCGGGACCTCAGAATAATGAAAAATCGGGACCCACAATTTAACGTGTCTTCCGAGCCTTGGTAACGCTAAGTTGTAAATTTCAACCGCCCTCACACGTCCGGGACTGACACTGCCACACTTAAGGCGCCAGGTATCGGCGTAATTTTTCATGTGAGGGGTGAAAACCAATACGCCCCCGGTTTCGCCGGATTTTTGCATTCAAATGTCCATGTAAAATTGATATCACCACCATTTTGCTAAATTTTATGGATGAGAGCTATGTGTAAAAGTTCCCAAAAATGCAATAAACTTATAAAACATGAATTTGTTCTAAAAAAGCGTTATCTTCGCATTTATTTTCTATCAAGGCAAGTTTTTTGAATTGTTTTTCGAGTAATTGAATCCACAACCGTATAGTTTTGAGAATATTGTGTATTTTTAGGGTTCCGTACCTCAAACGGAAAAAACAGAACCCTTATAGGATCACTTTGTTGTCCGTCTGTGTGTTTGTCAAGACTCTTTATCTAGGAAACGCGTAAAGATATCGAGTTGTTTAAACTGTATACGTATATCTATGGTCTCTTGCAGTTGTGTAAAAGAAAAAGAAGCATTGTCTCGGAGTACACATATAGGAATAAATCTGAAAACTGTACATTTTTATTTAAATCACAAAAAATAGGGCCTCAAAATTCACAAAATATGGGTTCAAAATGTAAAATGAGTAGGTAAATCGTATCATGTAAGGTATAATATAAAATAACTTCATTAGCACATGCTAAAACAGGTTTTTAATTATTTTAACAAGGTGTTTGTACGGAACCCTCAATGTGCGAGCCTGACTCGCACTTGTCCGGTTTTTTTTCTATTCGTCAACTTCAAGGTTTGATGGAGAAAAGTCAGTCCAACTAGGGCTCTATTCAGGTACTATGAGATTGGATAGCGGCTAAGGTAACTTCGGTGATCGCTAAAAAACACTTATGAGCGTTACAAGAAATAATGCAATGTGGCAATAAGATTTTCTCGCATTTCAGCAAAAATAGAAAGAATAGATATTTTTTTAGGCATTGTCACTCAAGAGATTTAAAAAATAAATTCCAGTAGAGTAAGGCATAGTCCAAGGTATTAGCAAATTAAAGTAGCAATGGGCAGGGCACATAGTTAGAAGAACGGATGGCCGATAGGGCTGTAAAGTTCTTGAATGGAGACCACGGACCAGCAAGCGCAGCGTAGGACGTCCACCAACTAGGTGGTCGTGCGATATTATAAAGATCGCAGGAAAGCGCTGGATGCAGGCCGCTTCTAATCGGCCTTATTGGAAATCCATAGGGGAGGCTTATGTCCAGCAGTGGACGTCCTACGACTGATGAATGGATGGATGTATGGAAGGCATGGGTAGGTACTCAACCAAACACATTTCACGACCAAATGTCATCGTTTCTTGCAACTGGCAAAGAAAATAAATTCAAATAATCGCAAATCATATTTCAATAAGAAAATTCAATTAAAAATAATAGATTCTAATAAAAATCGCAAAGAAATAAATCGAACTCTATTTTCAACGGCAAATAAAATCATTTAACGAATTTCACATGTGGCTTACCAACTACGAAGGGACGCCCATTTTCAAAATGGCGTCTCGTGACGTAACAATTTTAAATTTTAAGTCTTTTCAGTGATTCAACAATAAAAACCATTTTAAATAGGTATATGGTGTTTCGAAGTGATTCAGACATAACTGTAATAACAACGCAAGCATATGTGATGCACATAGCGAAATAAGTATGTAGTAGGTAAGACAATGGCCCTGTGGTTACGACGCACAAAGATAGGTACTTACTTAATTATCAACACAGTGTGTGATATTGATCCATTTAGTTCGCATTTTATGACATACTCAACTGTTCACTCATTATTCTATGAAATGATAACAAAATAATCAACGAACAAAGAGAAATATTACTCTTCGCAAATAATAACCGAAACGCTGGCCAAAAACGTTAGGTAGCTTACTGAAAAAAATACAAAGTAGAGAAAAAATGACCTAAAATAAGAAACTGTCAGATGTCAATTTGAAATTCGAAAAAATTGGAAAGCGCTCACCTCGCGTCTTGTACGTTCCAACATGGCGGCCTACAAAAAGCGTAGAAAACTCAACTGTAATCCTAAAACTGGATCAAAAATCTCGACGCTTTTTTCTTTAGACCGTTCACTTTGTGTTTTTTTATGGGAATGGGCTGATTTTTCGCGGTTTTGTATGCGACATGCACTCGGGATAGTGCATCAGGAGTAACTGAGGGCCAGACGGAGGGCAACACATGCGGTTGCACGCACACAGATGCAGAAGTGCATTCGTATACATGCGTCTGGCGAAAGTAAGAACCGTGTACAGTGCGTTTTCCATAGCAACACGATTGTATTTTAGTTTATTCATGCTCGATTCGGGCCGTGGCTTGACTTTTACCCCGACTGAGCTGAATGTATCGGCCGTGCGATGCCAAAAAAAATCAAGTCTTATTAAGTAGATAGATTATTAAAAAAATGATTTTTTTTTTAAGTATTATCCGTTCTTATACTCACAGAGATCCCAGAGGGATAATTCTGTTGTCACTTGAAACAATTCTCTCAGAAGAATGACAAGTAGATAATAGAAGTATGTATTGCTAAATTTTACTCAAATAAAAACTACGTTACAGCTGTCTTTTTTATACCTGGTTATAAAGCATACGCGAGTGAGTGGAACAAAAAAAACGCAATGTCTGTCGCATACGTCAAAATCACCAGTTGGAATGTCAAAATAGTTAAAATTTGGTTTTACTTGGTCATTTCTCTTTTTCGGAAATTAGTACCCTCTAGTTCCAGTAAGAAGGTTCAAATCTCTGATCATTTTACCTTCCTACATTTTACCTTTTTGGATTTGGACACCCGATAGCTCAATGATAATTTGTGAAACTTCGAAATTACGTAAGTTCGAGTGTATGTGCATCTTTTTCTAACACCTTTTAAATTTCAAATATTTAAAATGGGTTAAAGTGATGTATATCACTTGCTATTTTAATACGGTTTCTATTACTTTAGTCCTTATTCTATTACAATTCTCAACCACAAAAATTTATAAAAAATCTGTCAGCAAGTTGTCAAAATTGTCGAATATGTTTGTATTGGAATTTTATAAGAATTTGATTTTGACAACATCCACCGAATCAAGATACTTTCCATGTCTCTTTCTAACTCGTGTCATTTAAATCAATACATCTCTTTCTGATTTTCTCGATCGACCACATTATCGCTGTAGTACCTATCTCTGTGTCTTATACTATAGTCATACTAAATACAGGACTTGGTTTTTTTTTAATTATATCATTATATGTTATTTAAAAAACACAATTATTATACCTACCTAATACCGAAACTTTCTGAAACAAACAATAAAATGGCATGCCCAAAAAAGAGTGTAGGTAGGTACTTTATATTTTCATGGTCCATGTGGCTAAGTAACATCATACCTGGGTTGATCAGTAAGTACCCGTGTTTGACAATAGATGGCATTGATAAGTAAAATTGACGTTATCATCTTGTTTTATAGTCTGTAACATGTCATCGTGCTTAATTTGAGATTATTTCATTGGCTAGGTTTTTTATGAGAGCTGTTTGTGTCTTTGGTGTCGTGTGTTTCTTATCATAATGGAAAAGGAACAATACCGATCCGTAATTCATTTCTTATCTTTGGACGGAAAACCTTGCGAACAAATAAAAGCGAAGTTGGAGGCTGTCTATGGGGACCCTTCACCATCTATGACAACCGTGAGATATTGGTTCAATGAATTTAAACGTGGTCGTACGTCTGTTTTTGACGAGGATCGGCCAGGACGTCCGTCAGACGTGGTTACTGACGAACTCGTCAAAAGAGTCCACGATATCATTCTCGCTGATCGCCGAACGAAAGTCTGCTAAGTAGCTGAAGAAGTAGGCGTCTCGTACGGCACAATAATAAAAATTTTAAACAATAAAATTGGTGTGAGAAAGGTGTCGGCGCGATGGGTGCCGCGATTGCTAACACCGGACAACAAAAGGGTACGAGTAACGATGTCAAAGCAGTGTTTGGACCGTTTTAATCAAAACCCGCAGGAGTTTCTTCGTCGAGTCGTGACCGTCGGCAGTACTACAGTGAGTTATTAGATAGATTCGATAAGAAATTGAAGGAGACACGGCCCCATTTGTCCAAAAAAAAGGTGCTCTTTCACCACGACAATGCACCGGCGCACTCATCTCACATCGTGGCGGCTAAATTGCAAGACTTGCGATACGAATTGCTTCCGCATCCACCTTACTCGCCTGATTTAGCTCCGTGCGACTTCTTCATATTCCCCAACATGAAAAACTGGCTCGGAGGAAAAAGATTCAACTCAAATAAAGAGGTCATAGCCAAAACAGAAGCGTATTTTGCAGAGTTTGAGAAATCTTATTTTTTGGAAGGGTTAAAAAAATGAGAGAAACGTTGGGAAAAGTGCATAAGCCTCGCAGGAGACTACGTCGAAAAATAGGATAAATTAAAAAAATAAATAAATGTGTTTTCATTTCGAACACGGGTACTTACTGATCAACCCACGTACGAGTATTTCGGGCTAACATCAGTTACATTTAGTAGGTACAATGATCATAATGTCGTAATTCAAACCCAAATTGATAGCGGAGTGACTCAGCACTGTTTTATTTTTGTAACTCCAAATCTGGGCATTTTAATCTGGGTTGATTGCAGTGAAATGACCGTGACATACAGACAGACATGATAAAAATGATACCAAAAATAAAGTGTTACTTTGAAAAATACGAGCGAGAGAGTAAAGTGAGCTTCACTCAGGATTGGGTTTTGCGCAGCTCGTAGCTTACTTCACAGCTGCAACTCAACAACTGTTGCTAAGACGTTGAGAATGGTTGAAATATATAACTTTTTATTTTATTTTTAGATTGTAAGTGTAACATATTAGATAACTATTATTAACTAGGTAGATTTATTCAACTATAATGATCTCAAATCTTGGCTATGATAGGTTGTAAATAAAATGTGTATTTATTGGTGATACAATCTCTAACTAAGCCAACTTAAATAGAAAATGTAACATAGTTTAACTTAGACAGGTAAACTCTAAAAGGACATGTCCACAAAATGTATGAAGTCTGGTATAATAATAATCAAAAATTCTAACCACAACACTCGTTACATTTCGAGAAAGTTCATATTTTTCTGAGTCCATCAGTTAAAAACAAAACAGAGCCCTCCGATTTTTTTAAAATTAATTTTGAATTTATTAGGATAAATAAATATATTTGGCTCAATAGTTTGTTTATCTCTAGCAACCCTGATTAAGGAACCTCGAAATTGTTAAATAAAAGCATTTTTACCAATTAGACACACTTTTAAAGTGTTTTTTTGTCACATTGTACCTACTAACTGGTCATACTGGTAGGTTATAATTTTTAATTTTAGCAAATTAAGTGATGAATGTGGAAGAGTTAGCTACGAAATGTAAGTAAAATAACGATAGAAGCACTTTATCATCGCTAAACTAGAAAAAGTAATAAGTTGTATTGTTATTTTTTATACAATTTATTTTTCACATTAAAAAAAATGGAGGGGTGAAAAAATCTAAATTAAACAATTTTGGGAAGCCCATAAAACAAGCTTTAATAATATACCACTTGTGGACGTCACCTTTATGTTACCAAAAATTGCATGTCCGCTAGGATAGGCTGTTGTTACTAAGAAAATTTGTACCACCATTTTACAAAGTTTGTGCAATAAATTTTTACTTTACTTTACTTTATGGCATGAGCTCAAACCAAATTAAAAAATCAAGACACATGAGGCCGGTTTTTTTATACATGTGGTGAGTGCGTCGGTGATGCGCCGCCATACTTCAACTGACAATCCAAGGCGTAGTTTCCTTGTACGGGTTTGTGTGGAGTCCTGTGTGTAATTGTGTCTGTACGCGGCGAGGCGTAGTTTTGCTGGCCTCACTTTTTTTGTTCACAACATTCTGTCTTGATTTTTTTATTTAGTCTGAGGGCATGAGTTAGAAAGAGACATGAAAAATATCTCGATTGAGTGGCTAGTTGCCGTGTTTTTCTCTCAGTAGTGTCAAATTTCAATACATATTTTTTTTACACACCAGTTTTGACAGCTCTGAGCCAGATTTTCCATACTTTTTTGAGCGACTACAGCGCTATCTCTCTAGTTGTAATAGCTCTGTGGTTGCCAGCACACTGGGCACGCTACTGACTGGCAGTGGGCTTGAGAATTTTTAGACTTTCATATGTCTGTGAATGATTCAATTGATAGTTTATGATATTTACTCTAAGTATCATAAAGTTAAATTACTACCCTTTTCTAAATATTTTGAGTAGGTACTGTACTCTGTCGGTCTTTTTGATAGCCTTTTGGACACAGACCTACCCATTGCAGACGATTAGGCTATACCTATCCACCACGCTAGTTCAGTGCGCATTGATAGAGTCTCATACGCCATCGAATTATTTCTACAGACGTATGAAAATTGCTTCACGATGTTCTCTTTCACCAAAAAGCTAGTGGTGTGTAAATCCGTACTTTTGAGTTTCAAAAATGTCATTGGTTTGGGACCGGGATTCAAACTCACGACCTAACAGTAGGGTAGTTGGTATTAAATTGGTAAAAGGTATTAGTATTAGTGACTTATGCAATCAAATGTGATTTGTAAACGGAAAAAATAATTGAAATTAGCTTATCAAGTTCAGAGATCTAAGCATGTAAAGATTTTGGTAGGAATAAAGAGGGTGATGTCTTATCCCTTTACCAAAAAGCATAACTTTATAATATATGACACTTGCAGGCAGTGACGTCATAGCCTGCTATAGGGCGCTCTCTGTCTAGAAAGAAAATAAATAAGCTTGTAACTTCTTTATTTTTAAGTTGATTTTATTTTTGGACCGACGAACCACCGGAGGAGGTATACAATTCGACGCGTATATTTTTTTATTTTTTTTTATGTATAACCACGCATTACTTTTTTCGTAGTGGTCCGATTTCAATAATTATTTTTTTATTGAAAAGAGTATACTTCGAAATTTGTCCCATTTAAATTTTATCGAAATCGGCTGGGCCATTATTGATAAATCAACAATAATGTGAAAAATGCTACATCGATCCATGCGAAATATTCGCGAATTCTGTACACGGGTGAAGTCGGTCATGCTAATTTTTGCAAAAAATAATCTTGTTGATAATCGGCTCTATATATATGGTTAGCTGTTACTAGAGGACATCAAAAAAATATTGTCAACTAGCCCATTGTGAGGCGAGGGTTGCTACTCCTAGACTGCCAGTACTGCCACGGGTTCTTAAAAACAGTAGAGGTAGAGAGACCAAATCTAACTTCGCAGTGGTTGTGAAGTTAGCTACAAGCTGCGCAAAAGCGTTCGTGGAGCTGTTATGTAAATAAAGAAGAAGTTTGATTTAGCCTATATTATTATACTTACAATTGAATTGAATTGACCATCACATGCGTCAATAAACTCATTGATATTTTGAACTAAAAATAACTTAAAATAAGGAAAATTAATGTTGACACTACTATTTTAATAATATTGATAACTAATTGCAACTAATTATTCATGTATATAGCTCTAAACATCACAACATGTCTAGACAATGGATATTATTTTATATCAAAACACTTACTTCCTGTGAACATTTGGTACAAATGGTACATTCCATCGGACCGCGCGGATTATATTTTCCTGTTAGTTAATACGACTCACCGGTATGATAGGTATTTCTTCGTAATACGCATACGCACAGCGGTACATAGTATATTGTAGCTGCGTCCATAAGTAGGTAACTTGGAGTATTAATAACTTACTATATTCATTCTCTAAGGTAGGTAAGTTCGCATAGGCCGGTTGGCTAGAACTGTCAGAGATTCAGGGCCCTCGCCCACGGCGACTTTTTGTAGCGATGCAGTCTCGATGCTGTCGCGCGTTTGCATCGCCACAGTCGCGATGCGGTCGCTCGGTAGCTCGTAGCGATGCAGTCTCGATGCTGTCGCGCGTTTGCATCGCCACAGTCGCGATGCGGTCGCTCGGTAGCTCGTATATAGCGATGCAGTCTCGATGTTGTCGCGCGTTTGCATCGCCACAGTCGCGATGCGGTCGCTCGGCAGCTCGTAGCGATGCAGTCTCGATGCTGTCGCGCGTTTGCATCGCCACAGTCGCGATGCGGTCGCTCGGTAGCTCGTAGCGATGCAGTCTCGATGCTGTCGCGCGTTTGCATCGCCACAGTCGCGATGCGGTCGCTTGGTAGCTCGTAGCGATGCAGTCTCGATGCTGTCGCGCGTTTGCATCGCCACAGTCGCGATGCGGTCGCTCGGTAGCTCGTAGCGATGCAGTCTCGATGCTGTCGCGCGTTAGCATCGCCACAGTCGCGATGCGGCCGCTCGGTAGCTCGTATATAGCGATGCAGTCTCGATGTTGTCGTGCGTTTGCATCGCCACAGTCGCGATGCGGTCGCTCGGCAGCTCGTAGCGATGCAGTCTCGATGCTGTCGCGCGTTTGCATCGCCACAGTCGCGATGCGGTCGCTCGGTAGCTCGTAGCGATGCAGTCTCTATGCTGTCGCGCGTTTGCATCGCCACAGTCGCGATGCGGTCGCTTGGGAGCTCGTAGCGATGCAGTCTCGATGCTGTCGCGCGTTTGCATCGCCACAGTCGCGATGCGGTCGGTAGCTGTGTGCCCTCGCCCACGTAGCCACGATTCAGTCGCGATACAAACGCGCGACTGTCGTGCGTCTTTTTTTTTAATGACTAAGAGCTGTTGGCCTCTGAGGCCTCTACAGCTTACCGGGCATGGGTACTGTCGCGCATCTGTCGCGATAATCGCGATGCCTACGCGCTTCCGTCGACAAGTATACAAGTCGGCGATGTGAAGTTAGGTATAGAAGTTTCTTTAGAAGCTTCTGTAGCTAACTTCACATCGCCGACTTGTATAGGTACTTGTATACAATGTGAAGTTAGTTAGTTAGCTGCGGTGCTCGTGTCGCCTTGCGGAGTGTGTGGACGCACCAATACAGTCGCGATGCTGTAGCGCGTTTGCATCGAGTTTGCCTCGCATCTGTAGCGCGTTGCAAATGCGAGTAGCGCGAAAACGCGCGTCAGACGCGCTACAAAAAATCGCCATATTCATATTCATATTCATTTATTGATACATTTTAGTACACGTCATTTAATTACATCAATCATCAAATAATTTAATAATTTTAATACAAAATAAATTCTCAAATTATTCAAAATTATGTTCATTCTAATTAAAAATAAAATTAAATACATCAAATTATACGAATCATTACAACAATTGGAGAAAAAAAAGAAATAATATTAACTGAATTAAATAATTATAAAGCTTCATACTAACAGTATGTGGTTACTTTTAGCGTCATGAATTCTTTTTCGATATCATAGAACGCCTGACTGATAAGCCACCGCTTTAGTCTTGCCTTGTATATGGTCAAATTAGATGCTTCAATGACATTTCGGGGAAGTCTGTTATAGATCATAGTTCCCATGACATGGGTCAACTTGGTGGACTTTGTCAGCGTTCGTTTCACAGGTAAGAGCCTGTTCCTGTGACGAGTAGTACGCTGTTTGGATTCATAGGCGATGGCCCTAAAGCCGGAAATATACTATCGAATGCGGATGCTGACGGACGCGACTGACAGCCGCGACTTAGCAATGTGCACGGTCTTAAAACATCCGGTGTGCCAGATCGCTCTCGGACGTCCGAACGCTCAAGGACGTCCCAAGGTGACGTCCGCGACTTATATCCGATAGTGTGCACGGCTCAGTGTACTTTCATAGTCTAGGTCGCGGCTGTCAGTCGCGTCCGTAAACCGCGTCCGATAGTATGACTTGTGTCCGAGTTTAAGACCCGAGTTCACCAACGCTTGTTTATGTTAAACGTGTGATTACTGTATCTAAACAACGCTTAAACTCGGGTCTTTGACTCGAATTCACCAACTTAACAGATGTTTAGTTTATTACCCGTTGGTTAAATCTTAAACATTGTTTAAACAACTTGAACAAGCGTTAGTGAACTCGGGTCTAAGCCGCCTGAAGGCCTCTGATTTAACGGTTAAAACAACTGGAACCTAGGCTTAGGACGTCCGTCTATAAGTTGAACAAACGACCGCATAAGCTTATATATTATTTATCTGTATTATATAAATTATAAATAAATTAATCCCAATTTTCCTTGGTCAAGGCATCAGCGTGAACAGTGAGATTTGCTAATTTTATTTAGGGTTCCGTACCCAAAAGGTAAAAACGGGACCCTATTACTAAGACTCCGCTGTCCGTCTGTCTGTCACCTGGCTGTATCTCATGAACGGCAACAGCTAAAATAATAAAAATGTCAATTTAATTTTCCAATTCAAAATGTTCCCACATGTAAAAGTTGCCGTATCAGATGCTGCTGTTCAGTAGTATCAGTTGATCGTTGGTGGCGCTAAACGCCCTAGAAATTAGAATCGACCGAAATAATGAGATAATAATTTAATAAAATTTAAATAATAATTTACGGCCAAACCACACATTTTGACTCAGGTGTAGGTGTAGGGAATTAATTGTAATTCCCATGTTTTACCTACCCCGATTTCTGTTGGAAACTCGGTTCTTGAAGTCGTTGACTCGTACGTCTACCTAGGACAAGTAGTCAAGTTAGGTAGGTCCGACTTCAACAAAGAGGCCAATCGCCGAATCCAACTCAGACGGGCAGCGTTCGGAAAATTGCGTAGCGTTTCTCGTCCGACATACCTCAGTGCCTCAAGTCGAAAGTTTTCGACCAGTGTGTGTTGCCAGTGATTACTTATGGTACAGAAACGTGGTCTCTCACTATGGGCCTTATCAGTAAGCTCCAAGTAGCCCAACGAGCTATGAAGAGGGCTATGCTCGGAGTCTCTCTGCGGGATCGAATTAGGAATGAGGAGATCCGTAGAAGAACCAAGATTACCGACATAGCCCAACGGATTAGCAAGTTAAAAGGGCAGGGCACATAGCGCGGAGGACTGATGATCGGTGGAGTCGAAAAGTTCTCGAGTGGAGACCACGTACCGGCAAGCGCAGCCTAGGACGTCCACCCACAAGGTGGACGGATGACCTCATTAAGACGGCAGGATCGCGCTGGATGCAAGCCGCTTCCAACCGGTCTTATTGGAGATCCATAGGGGAGGCCTATGTCCAGCAGTGGACGTCCTTTGGCTGATGGATGGATGGATGAATGGATGTAGGTGTAGAGTTTGTCACGTTAGGACTTCAAAAGTTATGTAGAGTTAGAAGCTTGGCTCTACCTGAGATTGATAACTTTTTGATAGTGCGGGCAGAAAGCTATAATTAGTCTCGTCTTGGCAACATTTTACATAAAAATAGTTTTTAGTGCGATACTCTTCTCTCGACAGATGATGTAGCTTATTATGAAGGCACCATCTTACATTTAATAGCATTGTGAATATTGTTCTCTCTTTCAAATGCATATAATTATGTAGGTGAAAATGAAACAGCAGTATTTTAAATTGCTATTAAATTTAGGATGGCGTCTTCATAATTGACCACTATATTTATTTATGCCATTTTGAGTAGAGAAAGAGACTCTTGCCGGGCTAGGATACGCACCACGCAATATTTCTTTCGACGTGTCAGAACGAGACATCGTTATAGCAAAGTATGAATCTGTCACTTTTTTACACTTCAAAAAGAGTTCTTTTCGTGGCTTTTCGTGGTCGCATGCTGGACTAGCTAGACTGTGGGGATATGGTACTTTAGAAAGATGTGAATATTTTCAAGCAAAGCGAGCGAAGCATCTTTGCTTCGAATTGTCAAATTTTCTTTAAGCAGATTATTGTCACTAACTCACTCCCTCTTTTATGCAGTAGGTGCAGCAGTGTGCCAGTCGACACACCGACAAGCGTGCGCTAGTGTGCGTCTAGCCTTCAACCATAACCTAGGTCCCAGGGAAGTACTAGGAAACAGCTCTTAGGCACTGGTAACTCGCACGAGCCTGCGCAAAGGAAATACTTTCTAGCCTACAACGTAAATGGAGAGACGTTTTATATTTTCAAAGATTTATTTGTCTGCAAAATTATGTCGAATTATACAACTAAAAGTCTTAAAGGACATGTCCACAAAATGTATGGAGGCTGGTATAATAATAATCAAAAACTCTAACCACAACCCTCGTTACATTTGGAGAAAGTTTATATTTTTCTGAGTCTATTACAACAGTTAAAAACAAAAAAGAGCCCTCCGATTTTTTAAAATTAATTTTACATTTATATTTCGCTAAATAGGTAGTTTATCTCTGGCAGCTCTGATTAAGTGACCTCCAAATTGTAAAATAAGAGCATTTTTACCAATTAGACACACTTTTTAAGTGATTTTTTTCACATTGTACTACTAACTGGTCACACTGGTAGGTTATTATTAATTTTAGCAAATTAAGAGATGAATGTGGAAGAATCAGATACGAATGCAAGTAAAATAACGATAGAAGCACTTTATTATTGCTAAACTAGAAAAAATAACAAAAAACCAAGAGTGACAAGTGCCAATCAGGCTCGCACACCGAGGGTTCCGTACAAATCCAGAAAATTTTACAAAATTGGGAAGTAAGTTGTTAAAAGCTCTATACTACCTATATTTTTTGATTCTATAAGGGTTACTTTTTTTCCTTTTGAGGTACGGGACCCTAAAAAATACATACAGATGAACATAGAACCTCCTCCTTTTTGGAAGTCGGTTAAAAATACAACCATAACCTAAGTCACTGGGAAGTACTAGGAAAACAGCTCTTATGAGGCATTTTATATTTTGTGATAGTTTCTGTGCAAGACATAAAAACATACTTTTTAACCGACCTCCAAAAAGGAGGAGGTTCTATGTTGGTACATGGATGTCCCATCAATTTATGCAAATTATTCGAATTCTATACACGGTGGAAGTCGGTGGAGCGATTTTTTGCGAAAAATTATTTTTTTTTTATTTCATTTGAAAAGGTTTACGTTTGACTACACACTGCCTGATGTTAAGCAGATATGCAGTCTAGGATGTAGCACGCTTACCTAGAAGATACCTATTTACTCGAGATTTGAAGACACCTACATTGTACTTTAACGGAAAGACAGACTCAGGCAAAGCGTTCCACATTCTGGCAGTTCGTATGAGGAATGTGGACTCAAAACGCTTAACTATTAATTGACAGGCCCCTCCATACTTCTTCTATACCTATTGTGAATAGGCATATACTTACGTTATACCTACTTGTGTGTCTGTACTATTATTATAACTGATATCAGTGTTGATAACCTCGACCTCCTTCGTCCCTTTCACTCCTCGCTATCTTTTTCACACAAGGACTTTTACTTATCGTCGATCCTAACGGCGCAGTTACACCGGAGACATCAAATAATAAATAAATAAATATTTTGGGACATCTTACACACGGCCTCTGACCCCAAACTAAGCAAAGCTTGTGATATGGCTGCCAGAGACTGATATACTACATATACTTATTTTTAAATACATACTTATATAGATAGTAACTAAATAAAACCCAGACACAGAGCAAACAATTATATTCATCACATAAATATTTCCCCTGGGTGGGGATCGAACCCATGCCTCTTTGATCCAGAAGCTAGGGTCACTAACCGCTGAGCCGAATCGTCGTAATTGACAACATGTTTAAACTCCAAAAGCAAGTAACTAAGTTCGTATAGGGCGGGTGGCTAGCCCTGGTGTCAGAGTTTTTAAGACGAGGCACCGGGCCGAGAAACACGAAAACGGCAAAAACGAGTACTTTTGAATGCGCGATGTGAGAGGATGAATGATATCGATTCAAATTTAAAAAATGTCATAGATAAGGGAAAATCTTAATAAATTGAATGAACCGGACAAAATTTTGAAAAGTAACCGGCTTTATTAAAAAAAAAATAAAACAAATTGCTCACCAAAAAAATTTTAGTAATTCGAATGCTCAGAATTATCAGCGACAACACCCCATTATTTTTTACGAATAAAATAGCCAGATCCCTTTTCTTTATTATAAACCGAGAATTTTTTTTTTTAAATTGTATATTATGAGTAATTAATTAAAAACTCAATCAAATCTCTTCGCGCCTACTCTAGTTTAGCTTTTACTCTACAGTGTTTGCTCAGAATATTTGATCCGGCACTATCTGGGCCGCCGCCGCCGTACCGGTGCGACGTTGCGACTCCGACGAGCGCATGATTCGCTCAGCGTCGGGCTGGCAACGCCGCAAAGTACGGACGGCGCGAGATGCGTGCTGTTTGTTTTTGGTTATTGTCTTCTAGGTACTCTGTGCGACGACAACCGAGTAATTTACTTCAGAATTATTTTCAAAATTATAAGTTAGACTTTAGTGTACTATATTATATTGTAGCTTTAGAACATTATTATAGTAGGTAGTAAGTTAGGTAGTATTTTTATTTGGTAGTGTGTAAATAGTAGTGAACAAGTGTGCATAGAAAATGGGGAGGAAAAATAAGCGGAAAGAATTGTTTTTACAAAAACGAAAAAGAAAACCTAAAAAAAATGACGGAATGTTTGGGTAAGTCGAATTACATATATAATAAACTTGCAATAAATAGTTGCACTCTAATGCCCTAATAATAAAGTCTATATTTGGCAAATACACATTCGTCTACAGATTATGGATTATCACATTCTTACTACCTAGGTACTTCAATTTTTCTGCATTTACCTATATTTACAATTTTTTTAGGTCAAAAAAACGGAAACTGCAACCTGACGATTGTCAATCCACATCCTCAACAGGGCCAGTAGATAGAGAGTGAGTCCATGCCAAGTACCTATCTATCATGTCAGCAATCAATTTAAAGTATCTAGTAATAATACTCCGTCTATTCTTTATTTTCAAGTGTGTACCTACTAAGATTTGTCTGTACAAACTAACCATACTGTAGGAAACAAATATCAGAACAAAAAGCTATGGAGTCGTCTCTTGATATTTTAGAAACCTATCTAAAATAATGATATTTATTAGGTGATGTTCTATCACCTAAATAATTGTGTTAGCTTTAACTTTTTAATAATTATATAATTACATCATTTTATTTTGTAGCCACCCAGAAATATCACCAACATACGCAGAGTTACACAACGTGTTGCCGACATCTGGGGATTCAGAGGAAACGGTAAATTTAAACACTTTTTTTAAATTATCACGGTTATAGTATTGTCTTTTACCGACTTCAAAAAAGAGGAAGTTGTCGATAGGGTTATTATTTTTTCTTCTTTTAAATAAACGAAATTAAAATTATTCTCCCTGCTTTATCACAAAGATTTTCCAGGTATTTAGTGAGTAGTTAGTACCTATACCTCCGCCACTGTACTCCATTTTGTACATGTCTAATTCCTTTAATAGTAATGTAAGTAATTTAATTTCAGTTAAAAGAACCAAATCCTGAAAATGAAGAGTTACAAAATGTGTTGCCCACATCAGAGGATTCGGTGGAAACGGTAAACTTAAGTACCTTTTTAAACTATCGCGATTATTGTCTTGTCTTTTTACCGACTTCAAAAAAGAGGATGTTGTCGATTTGGTTATATTTTGAAAATGTCGTTTTTTACTTCGTCTGCAAGTTGAACTTGTGTAATTTTGTTTCAGTTAAAGGAACAAAACCCTGAAAATGAAGATATTCCATACATATTCGAAAGTACCTCTGAAACTCTCATCAAAGCACACTATTTGTTTGAATTCTTTGAACAATATGAATCAGAGTACAATACTATACCTTATTGAAAAGGTAGTTTCAATTACTGAAGCCTATGTAACTCACTGTATGCATAAATAAATAACATTTTGATATTTAAATTGTAGAGTTACTGAAACAGTATATTTAAGATGAATAATTGGTTTGATTGGGTTTTTCTGGGTTTTCCCCAATCCTGCGCAACAAATGTTGAACCAATTTGAATGTATCCCCAGACAAGGTAGGAAGGTGTGTTGTGTTATTTTAATTGTATAAAATTTCGTTATCAAAATAGGAATTGATTTTTAAATAGATTAATTTTTGAGGGGGCGTGTTGGAATATGATACAAAAACTAATCTATCTCACTCTAACATGTAATGTATGTGAGTGTTTCTCTTTCCTTCACGACGTTTACATTATAGTAAAATACCCCTTTGTTCTACAACTTTAATGCTTATTATGAATTCCTCACCACTGTTCTTATAGAGCTGTGCTAGACCGCACTCGCACCTATCCTACCAAATATCGGTAAATAAATGATTTATATTTTAAACCGATTAACTAAATATTTTATTTCTGGCATCCAAACCCTTTTCTAAGTGTGTGAAGCACGATAAAAATAAGTTCATTGATTATGATACCTGTACATAATCAACATTAATTTGTATACAGGGTTATTTCTAATCAATTAGCATCCTTTTAGAGGTTTATTCTGTATATGTACATCAAAACTAACAACTTTTGTTCTGCAACATTTCTCAAAACTAACAACTTTTGTTCTGCAACATTTCTCAAAATTAAAAAAAAAAAGCTGTTCCATACATTTTGTTGCGGGTCACGGGTAGACTCACTATTCTACGGAGTGTCTACCCTTGACCACGGTTGATGCAACTCGGACGAAACGTCGGGATGATGAGTTATTTATTTATCTCGTAATTTCAGAGCGCGATAAGTCCCGTAGTATATAATAATAATGTGTTCAAATCGCGAAAGTTTAAAAACAGCAGTTGAAATAACCCTGTATTGTATGAAAAAAAAAAACATTAAAAAGATCAAAATAATTTTTGCCTTTTTTTTAAATTGTTGATTAAGGACAAGGCGACTCCATGATTATCTATGCTCTAGGCAAATTGAGTTGACGCGTGCCGCCGCCGCGCCGTTAGCAGCGCCACGTACGCTAGCCCAGCGTTGCCGCCCGCCGCTCTGGCGTGATCCTGTCAAGTGAGACCGCGTAAAATTTTGTCCGAGTGAAGGGGCGCGGTACTCGATTTTGAAACTATAGTTTATCAATGCGTCACCTTAATACGCCTTGGAAAGTTATTTTTACTCCAACAGTGTGAAAATTTAAGTAAAGATGTTTTTTGTCCGTCTCCACCGAGAGAAACATTTGTGCTTGGCATAATTTAACTCTGTGGGGACTGTGGGCCATATTCAGATAGCAAGTTCGGTGGGACCATGTCTTAAGGAAATTTTATACCTACGCCAATTTTTAATCTCGCTCGCACAATTTTATTACAATAAGATTTCCAAAAACTACATTGAAGAGTTTAAGTATGTTTTTACTTATTTCACACTTTTTGTAGATAAGTAAGTTTGCTTCGTTTTCACAAGCTTTCATTTAACTTGCAATATGTATGTAAGTTTGTAAGTTCGGTTGGAATCTTGCAAGTTAAACTTGACCAACTTCCCGGTTTTCGATTGAGCTGAAATTTTGCACGCGTATGTATATTGCGTGACATTGCAATATTATGGTACCCTGGAGCTGATCTGATGATGGAGTCGGAAAATGGCCATAGGAACTCCTGTACTAAACGAGATAGACCCGTCGTGTTTGGGCTCGTTTTACTTGTCTTGGCTGGCACTCTGCTGCTATATGGTATCCAGGATCTCAAAAGCTTGTATTTAAAAAGTTATATTTTTATAATAATTTGTTAAATCTCATAATTTGACAGAGTGTAAACATAAATAACAAATTATACACATTTTTTGACTTCCCGTCTGTAAAAAATCTACCTATCTTTTTAACCGACTCCAAAAAAAGAGGAGGTACTATGTTCGTCTGTAATTTTTTTTTTGGATCGGCGAAACGAATTATTCCAATCTGTCCCCCGGATCTGTCTCCTGGGGGACACACAATTGGCGAAAATATCGTTGAACACAGTTTCGCCTACAGTAGACCGATTTAAAAATATCTTTTTTATTTCGAAAGAGGTGGTCCAGTCTAAATTCCATCGATATCGGCTGAGCCGTTTTTGATAAATCAACAATAGTGAACATGGATGTCATATCGATTCGTGCAAACTATACTCTATAAAATTTAACTTGATCTCTGCGACAGTGACATTGACATAGAAGATTGACATTTTTAGAGTTGAAATAGTGGTGGAAAAAATCGATTTTCAAACATGTTGTAATGAAATCGAATAAGTAGTTGAAGGTGACAAATTGGATTTTATTTTCTTACTTTTATTTAAGATCAAGTATGTACACATGTAAATAATGTTATGATATTAATAAAATACTCATAATAATGTAACGATAGAATATAACGATGTTTTTCACTTTTATGGGTGCTAATGTAACATATAAATAATGGGTTTAATTTAATTACACATGTAAAAAATGTTATGATATTAATAAATACAATAAAATTAATGATAAATTAAGTTTTATTTAAAATATCGTTAGTATTAACTATCGATATTTTAAGTAAAACTCTATCTAAAACTCTGTGGTCATGATCATTCGTCGCCCATCACTAATCGGCATGCCCATAAAGTATGACATTGACAGGTACTGTCTGTACTATTAAGAAATTCAGGACTTCATAGGCGTGATTTTTCTGACAGCTGTCGCAGAGATCAAGTTAAATTTTATAGAGTATAGGTAAGTATTCGAATTCTGTACACGGTGGAAGTCGGTGGTGTAATTTTTGGCGAAAAATAATTTAGTTTTCAAATCTCTTAATTTGATAGTGTGTAAACAAAAATAACAATAGCACATTGTTCACCGAGAGGAGAAAGTGACCGATTACCGTCGAGGGTGTCGTTTGAAACACCCGAGATCGGGAATCGCACTTTCTCTCGAGTGATACATAGTGCTTTATACTACACCTACGAGGAAAATAAAAAAGTAATAATTAATAATAAAGTTAAAAAATCTTCATCATCACTATCACTACTTATCATTTTGATAGTTTTATTTTACTTTTCTACGAAAACTGAATCCTCAAACAACACACAGATTGAAAATGGCGCCAATGGCGTCTGCAATTTTCACATGTTCTTTTTTCAAATTGTTTGACACCATCCAACACACAGCTAGTGGCCAGTGTCATTTTGCGAACTTGGAGATAAAAACTCACTGTAAAAACTTTTTGGCTTTTGATATTTAGGTTACCAGCGCATAGTCTTACCCAAAATTAAAAAAGAAAAACCACGTAAGAAATGGATTTTCATACACTTTTCTCTCCCGCTCAGATGCGTTTTCTCGCCGCATATTTGTTCGATATGCAATGACGTACTTTCTACCGTAAATTTGATAAAGTATCAAGGTACTTTCCGAGCAGGTGTAGTATAAAAACACATTTTTTGAGATCTGCAGGGCGATTCTGTTAACCGATCTCGTTGCTGAGGTGACACGTTCTAGAACCTCTGTCGTTTTTTAGACAGTTCTGACAGCTCGAAAGCTGTCAAAAAAACGATAGAGCTTCGATCGATGACGTAATAACGTGTGACGTTCCTGAGTTGAAACTTATGTGAAGTTCATCCATTGCTCCGCCGTACGAAAGCCGAAACGAAACGTTCAAGATACAATTGATGACGTGAAAAGGCGTTTGACGTTTAAAACCTAACGATTGATGTCAAAAGCAAATGACGTCACTAAGTGATACATTTCGTACGTACTTAGAGCATTGATGTGGGGGTGTCGCGTCGTCAGATTAGGGTTAGCTCAATCAACATAGCTACCTAGTGATATCAAATCTATACTGTACCAGCCTTTTTAATAGTCCACTGCAGGACTTAGGCCTACCCATGAAGGGTGATTGGGCCACATCCACCACGCTGGCCCAGTGCGGGATGGTGGATTCACATGCCATCGAATTTCTTCTACGGACGTATACAGGTTGCCTCACGATGTTTCCCTTCACCGAAAAGCCAGTGGTGTGAAATTCCGTACATAAATTCCAAAGAACTCATTGGCACTGGACTAGGATTTGAACCCACGACCTCACGATTGTAAGGCGGGTGTCACTACCTCTAGACCACCACGGCTTATGCCAAATCTATACGTCTATGCAGAATTACTAATCATATCGTAAGAAAATTAACGTACATACTTACCTACTAATATTTTGAAAAACTAAACTATCCATTACCTTTATGGTTTAATTTTACTAAAGCTAATCAAACGTTATCCAATGCTTTTAAACAAAAATATTTGTGTTATTTATTTATTCGTTTGGGGACTACGTCCAGCCCGCATAGCACAGACATTATAATATGTAGACACGTGTGGGATAGAGTTAAATTGTGCATACTCATAGCCCATATTACCCATATTATATACAATGGCTTTTCAGTGAAGAAAAACGTCGAGAGGCAATCCGTGTTTGACAGTAGAAGATGTGTATTGTGAATTTGTGATGTCCTAATCGCACATTTTATAGTCTTAACCTCATACCCTCTCACCTCGCTCTTTGCTTCTTCATTTTTTTACTAGGGCCATATCGACCTTCGCGGGTAGGCTATGTTTAACAATGGACTACTTCAGAGGCAACATCGGATCAAAAACGACAACGGATCAAACAGACCCTTTTGCTGTTCTTTCTCACTACACCTCTGATTAATTTGACAAACGAATGATGTATGTAAACAAGCGGGGAAAGTGAGATAAGTAAATAACACCACATTTAATGTTGTCAAACGCAAACTTATTCTGTATAAAAAAAACTACTGAAAGAAAAGTGGTTCTGAAACATAAACTTTGATCACATCACAGACTTATCGTCTCATCCTTTTCATTAAATTGCAACTTCTAATTTGCCGAAATCTAATGTGTTTTCATTTAGCATGGAATACAATATGATGCATGTTATATTTTTCTTAGTTTGATTACAATTTATCAGTAACAATGATTCGGGCATGGTATAAACCAAAATCTTATAGATATTTTCGAATCACTTTAATACTTACTGCGTTATACTTAACTAGTTTAGATAGATAGATATAACTCTTTATTTTGTGCAATTATTCTATTATGGTACAAAGTAGATACTTATCTTAAATTAACGTCATAAATTATTTTAGATACCTAGTGTAACGAAATCTTTGTGTTTTATTCATATCGGCTAAATTATAAGCATGAAAAAGCGATTTTTGAGAAAATCTCACAAGTAACATGTTTTTCTGGCACATTTTTCATTTTAAAAAGGTTTAAGTAATACAATGCTATTAATATATTAGTGTAAATTACAAATATTTTCAAATTTAGTTAATTTTATAAAACCATAAACTAAAATAGTTTCTTCGAAATTTCATGAAAATGATCAAGTGACGATACTATCTAACTCTCCCCTTAGTAAAAGCTATCACGCTTGATTTAATAATGGCAGTATTATAAACCAAAGGTGACAATCACAAGTGGCAATCATTTGTAATGTATGACAATCATGTGACAATCTACTACAAGTAGCCGAAGTATAACCGAAGTATAGTCGAAGAACACCGGAATAGAAACCGGTGCAATAACGATCGCAACTCGTCTCGGCTACAACAAAATTCTCCATAAATGACCCCATAGTCCTGTGTATGTCTTTTGGCTACGAGTCAAGAGTGTTTTTTTTTAAGTGGAAGCCAGAAACACTCAGGGCCGTCTACAGAATTTCTGGCGGGAGCCTACTCGGACTCTCAAAACACAAATCCGACACTCATCTGACTCGTTTCGGAATGTAGCTAGGGAAAAACCTTTGCCCCAAAGACGTACCTACCGTAATACATAGTATCGTGATACCCAACGACGACAACAATAAGCATTTAGCTAAATCATATAGACCTTCAATCACAATAAGACTCCTTACTAATTTTCTCTATCGTCAGCTTATTTTAGGAAACGTCAATGTCAATGTTCGTATTCATTTTATGTCATATTAAATGTTTGGAGTATTTGAAAGTTGGTCCGGTGCGTTCAGACTATGCTATATTCTTTCTTAACCGATTTTGGAAAAAAAAGGAAGTTATCAACTCTACTTCTTGTGTTCCGTATGTCGCTTATAGTAATTATATTTAAATATTAATAATAATAATAATATATACTTTATTGTACACCAAACAAAAACAAATACAAACATTCTTACGACTAAGTAAATTTACAGGGTACAAGGGCGACCTTATCGCTCATAGCGATTTACAATATATAAAACAATCAGCAACCAGGCAGTTAGTTGGAATTAATAGGGCAATTGGCATAGTGATAGGTACGCCTATGCTTAATCACACTAAGGCTGTGTTTTCACCAATGATACGCGAGTATGAAGTTACTTCCTATTTTTTTCTCAAAAACGCATCAGTAGCTTTGGAGAAATCTCATGGCTACTCAAAGATTACCTATGATAGGATAGGCACATTAAGGCTTGAAACTCTCCAATACCTACTGATCTACGCCCTTGAATTAGGTATAACATTGAAAAAGAAACAACCACACCGTTTTCAAGTAATTTATTTATACAAAAGCAATTTTCTTTACAATAAAATATCTTAATTCACAGTTAAACATAATAAAACCTCTCTTACGTAAGCGAAAAAAATCCAGTAGGATACGTCTGTCGGATACAGTCTAATATTGTAACATAGTCTGAATGATCTGTTGTACAAAACGAGTTAGTAACGAAGCAGCAACGATCCTGAAACGTTCTAGTATCACGTCACCTACACAAACAAACATATTGTATATACACTTATGTCAGTTACGTCGTCGACAATTTTGAATAACAAATCAAAACGATGACTATCTTTATTTTCTCGCCTTTCAATTTTGTCTTCTTTAACTCCAGCCATCTATCCAACCATACTAAATGCTTTTTTAAATTGAATAATGTCGTCGCAAATCTTTAAAAATATGAAATAATAAAGATTTTAAAATAATAAAGCAAGAAAAAATCTGCAAATCTGACTTAAGTCAAAACCAGTATTCATGTGTGCGTTATTGTTTTTTTCTGAGATTGATGTTCGATTGCAACAAAATAAGGTTTTGCCCACAAAAATAGTTTATCAATTATTATTAAACTTCACCTGCTGGTTTTTGGGTCAAATCTAGTACTTCATTGATATTTGACCCGCTTTCTGTGGATAAATTAATCTGATGATTAGTTTTAGACATGTTTAATTCCGATGACAATACAATTTCATCTGATTCATTACAATAAAATTTTATACACTTATTCAGTATCAAATACCTATTCATTCTTAACTTACTGGCAATAAATAGTACCTCCTATTCAAAACCCTTATTTTAGATTCTGTTAGATTGTCAAAAGATCAAAATTTTCTCCAATTTCACCCGAATTCAGATGCAGGATGCAGCTGCGAGTTAATGTTTCATCAGGCTATTAAAAATGATGGTCGTTGGCGTAATTTCCTCGAGTATCGGCAACTTTAACTGGGCACTGCGGGCAATCAGCTTCTCGACCATCAACGGCGAACTTTTGTCCACGGGCAGCTCTGAAACAAGTCATCAATGGGGTCTCAGCAGTGACCTTTCCAGTTTCCCATGGTTTCTGCTTCTACAGAGCGGGATCCGGCGGCTTTCTTTTGATGAACGGGCCAGCTCTCCGTGAGATCTACTATCACTTGGATTCTTCTGCAGTGTCCGTCTTAGCTCCTTGTGGTATCAACTACCACGGGGCGTTCTCCGGCGGCTCTCCAGTGACCGACGGGCCAGTTCCCTGTAGCACCTGCTACGGGATCTATTACAATGGTTCTCCCAAAGACGTCGGTCGTTGACTTTCTTGTTAGGGTAGCTCGCGGAGTGCGTACTTTTAGGTTTGGAGATATTTTTACTCTACAAAAATGTTACGATTACATTTTTTTTAAATAAAATAATAATGTACTGTCGATTAATGTTGGTTTCAATCATTTGACCTCAAAGTAGGTAAGGAATCTCAAGTCCAAACGATAGGTTGCTACACACATATTGGTACGGCACATCGGCGCTGTAGTAAAATCGAATCTATGTGGATGAATGATTCGGTTCGGCAAATGCCGAACGTGCTTTTTCTGTCTAGACGCCACTGATAAATATTAAGATATATTAAAGGTAACTCTGAGTATGCCCCCACATCAACGCCCTGAGTACGTACAAAACGTATTCATTGTATTACTTAAGTGACGTCATTTGATTTTGATATCGATCGTTATTATTTACGTCACACGATTTTTTACGTCATTAATTTTATATTGGACGCTTCGTGTTGGCTTTCAAGCGGTGGAGTAACGGATGAGTTCACGAACGTTTCAATTTAGTAACGTCACACATATGTCACACGTTTTTACGTCATCGATCGAAACTCTATCGTTTTTTTTGACAGCAGTTTTTTTTCGGGCTGTCAGAAGTGTCAAAAAAACGAGAGAGGTTCTAGAACGTATCACCTCAGCAACGAGATCGGTTAACAGAATCGCCCTGCTGTACTGTACTGTACCAGCCTGTTTTAATAGCCCACTGAAGAACATAGAGTCGTAGATCCACGAAGGGTGATTTTTGACATTTCTTTAAGCCGCCATCCGATCTCAAAATACTTTTAAAGAGCCCTAGTTAAACTGACTTTTCTCCATCAAACCTTGAAGTTGTCGAATAAAAATAAACTACACAATATTCTCAAAACTATATCGCTAACTAAGCAAACATACCGCTTTTTAGAACAAATTCATGATTTCTAAGAAAGTTTATTGCATTTTTGGGCACTTTTCTGTACGTTTACAATTTTTTTTGAATCTGTTATTTATGCGCATGAATTGAACTAAAGTTTTCATCGATAAAATTTAGGAAGATGTGGTGATATCAATTTTAAATTGATTTTTGAATGCAAAAATCGGGCGAGACCGTGGGCGTATTGCTCTTCACCCGCTCATATGAAAAATTACGCTGATACTATGGCGCCTTAATTCATTACACCTACGTGCTATAGGTGGGCACACACGGTCAGTTCAACTGATCAGTTTTTCGCGTCACTCCAACTGGGAGCTCATACAGATAATGAAAAGGTGGGAATTGGTGGCTCCATATTTGAAGACAGTAGAGCCATGATGTTTCTTCGATAACTTGTGTTATTTCAATTTTTTATGAGAAATTATCGGAACCGAAGTTGTTTGAAATTTGATTTCCTACAACTTTGATTCCCATGAACATTTCCTAGGATCGATATATCTTTTAATAAGACGGTGGTGTCATTACTTGTGTTATTTCAATATTTCATGAGAAATTATCGCAACCAAAAATGTTTGAAATTTGATTTCCTACAACTTTGATTCCCATCAACTTTTTCTAGGAAAGATTTTTTTTAATAAGACGGTGGTGCCATATTGTTTATAATGGCACCACTGTCATATTCGAAAAATATCGATCCTACAAAAGTTGATGGGAATTAAAGTTGTAGGAAATCAAATTTCAAGCTTCTGGTAGTAGTTTATATATGGACTCACCAATTTCCACCTTTTAATTTACTGAATGAGCCCCATTTGGAGTGACTCGGAAAACTGATCAGTTGAACTGACCGTGTATGCCCACCTTATGATTGATAAATGCTACATAGGTAAGTGGGTATAAGCACAGTGACCTAAGCCAATCCTAAAGGGGTCGAAAAGTTATCTTATGGAGACCACGTACCGGCAAGCGCAGCGTAGAACGTCCACCCATCAACGGGCTGAATGCAAGCTGCTTCCAACCGGTCTAATTTAACTTCAGAAGAGGCCTATGTCCAGCAGTAACAATAAATATGATGGTACTTACGAGACTTACAATCAAAGGTATCTTCGATTCCACCCTTACCTATAACAATAACATAAGAATGTGAAACACTTGATATTTAGCAAAAATATTAAGTTTCATAACAAGATTGACTTTTCTTAATTAGACAAAACAATTACTTACAAGACAAAAGAATATTACATTACTTACATTGTCAGCATTCTGCGTAACTGTTTTATTTTTTCTCTAATAAGAAATACTGGGGTATGATTTGTGTTTAACCGACTTACAAAAAGGAGAAGGCTCTATGTTCGTTTGTATTTATATTTTTTCACAAACTGTCACAGTCTACCCGTGACCACGGTCGATGACCACGGACGGTCGTGACAACGGCCGAAACGTCGGGATGATGAGGTATTTATTTATCTCGTTATTTTAGTGCGCGATTAGTCCCGTAGTATATAATAATAATATACGAACTTACTAACTTTTTAATGACACACAACTTTTTACAACAAACAACAACAGACTATAATAATAAAATTATCAGAAGTAGAGACTAAAGCTGGAAAGATACTATCGGACGCGGCTTACGGACGCGACTGACAGCCGCGACTGATAGGTATCTAGACTATGAAAGTACACTGAGCCGTGCACACTATCGAACATCAGTCGCGGACGTCACCTTCGGACGACCTTGAGCGTTCGGACGTCCGAGAGCGATCTGGCACACCGGATGTTTTAAGACTCGCGTCCGTCAGCCGCGTCCGAGTATGTTTGCGGCTTAAGTAAGCCGTGGTGGTCTAGTGTTAGTAACACCCGCCTAACAATCGCGAGGTCGAGGGGTTCAAATCCCCGTCCCGTACCAATGAGTTCTTTGGAATTTCTGTATCTACAGATTTTCACATCACTGGCTTTTCGGTGAAGGAAAACATTGTGAGGAAACCTGCATAAATGTCCGTAGAAGAAATTCTATGGTGTATGTGAACCCACCAACCCGCACTGGTGGTGGATTTGGCCTAATCACCCTGCGTGGGAAGGTCTACGTCCTACAGTGGACTATTAATAAAGATAGTACAATACAGTCAAACGAGTCTACGCGCTAGCGCGTAGAAAATAGCGCTATATCACTAGGAAAATACCACCATAATTAAAAAAGTATATATAACTCATATTCATTGTAAAACTATGATGACATTTATAAAATCAAATAACCGCGAACGCAACTAAGGGTCCAAAGCGCCCAAGGCCGCTAGTACGAAGAGCAGCGGCCCGCGTGCGCCTCCCTGCAGCACTCCCGATAAAAAAAGCCAACAAACAACGAGACTTGCTCTCTTATCAATTATATTCAACCCGGTTTCAAGTCTTGCAAGTATTACGTTTGTATACATGCAATTATAAACTTTATATGCTTCACAACACAGGCGGAAGTCGAGTGCGACAGTGTCAAAGGCCTTGTGGGAGACGAAAGTGGGGTAGGGTAAATTTTGTTGCTACGTGCGCGGTTGTAAGAAGAAAGCGCTTTTTTGTTTTCGAGTTTATTTAGCACTTTATTAGATTGCGTTTTGTTTATGATAGATGTGTTGCGTTGTTTTGTTTTATTTGTTTTTGTTGCAGTGATTATAGTGAAGTTTGCCTGGGGTTTTTTTAGCAATCACTAAATGTAAGCAATGTTCTACACGGTTAGTCTTTAGATGGGTGACTGTAGGTGGCTTTTTTCAATTGAGCACTACCGCGGCTTGAACGACACATACAATTATAACCGCCTTACCACAAAAGCTTTAAACACGCTTTAAACACTGTTTAACCGAGCAATTTGTACTGTTAAACATTGTCTAAAACGTGCGCAAAACTTTTGTGGTAAGACGGTTATGGTTTAAAAACTCTTAACTTGAAACTTTCATACCGGGGCTTGCCACCAAGCCTATACAAACTTAGTTTACTTATTTGTTGGTACAAAATGTCGGAAATTATTGCACTTTATGCGATTATTCTACCAATAGAATTAGGATTCAATATTGACGATTCATTTTTTGTTTGGTAACTGAACTAATCTTATTATCAATAACAAGATTATTTTTTGCAAAAATTTGCATGACCGACTTCACCCGTGTACAGAATTCGCGAATATTTCGCACGAATCGATGTAGCATTTTTCACATTATTGTTGATTTATCAAAAATGGCTAAGCCGATTTTGATAAAATTTAAATGGGACCAATCTCAAAGTATACTCTTTCCAATAAAAAAATAATTATTGAAATCGGACTTCTATAAAAAAAGTTATGCGTGGTTATACATAAAAAAAAATTTATAGGTATACGCGTCGAATTGTATACCTCCTCCGGTGGTTCGTCGGTCAAAAACTACTAATAACATGAATGTCATATTTTGTAAAAAATTTGAAAAATATTTTTTACTACGGATGTGGTTTTCGTATATTTTGACTATTAAATTAGGTGAGTCACTAACCGTTATTTAGAGTAGCTAAAGAAATATTTTTTTCGCCGAAAATAGCACAATCGACTTCAATCGTTGCAATCTACGTAGGTACAACATTCGAATAGTTTGCTTAAATGTACGCTTATGAATGTATGCTTAAAAAAATGTACGTTATATTTAGATTCATCATGATCTACAGCCTTCTTTATCCCACTGCTGGGTATAGGCTTCTCTCTTATGTTACCTATCCTGTTTTTAGATTATTGTTGCTTTTTCAAAAGCCACTTAAGTCAATCGTGAGGCGCCAACTTGACCATACAAAAGCAATAAGCTGTTATCTACCTCTAAATATTATCCGATTTAAGCGTTTTTTTATGTAATCAGCAATTTAATCGCTAGGATTACGTCTTAGATTTTAGTTTTTTAAAAGTCCTTAAAGTTATAAGCCTCTAAAAAGTCTTATTTTATTACGCAAAAACTTGGCTGAAAAGTATAAATAATAAACTATAAACTTTTCTGAAAAAAATAAGACGTACCTACGAACGTGCAATATTTCTTGCACAAGCGATTGACACCAAAAAAAACATAACATTTTGTTACAATTTAAGGGATGAAAGAGTTTTCTCTCGGAACGTAAATTTTATAAAATATTTTTCTGGTCATCTACAGAAAATGCGAAGCACTGGTCGATTCACGATCCTCATAACCGATTTCTGTACTGTACTGTACCAGCCTTTTTAATTGTCCACTGCAGGACGTAGGCCTACCCACGAAGGGTGATTGGGCCATATCCACCACTCTGGCCCAGTGCGATTTGGTGGATTCACATACGCCATCGAATTTCTTCTACGGACAAATGCAGGTTGCCTCACGATGTTTTCTTTCACCGAAAAGCCCGTGGTGTGAAATTCCGTACATAATTATCGTCCGTAAACCGACTTTACTGACAACCAATAGGATTATTTACTAGGTACAAAAATCATTATTATAATTACTTAGTCCGTTAGTTAGATTATTTAAAAATATTGGACACGTATTTTTTTTTATGTCAATCAAACAATAAGTGACCAAGATAAACCTTGTCAAAGTTTGGGAGTAGGAGCACGTGACGTCACTAGTGCGTTACATTTGTACTATACTTGTAACGTCACGCGGAACTTTAACGGGCTATATTTTCATCAATTTTTGTTAAATTCACAAAAGAAAAAATATGTGTCTAATATTTTTTGAAAATCTAGTTAAGGTCGGGTCTTGTAATTGCAACTATCTGGTTATTGCGACTAATTTAAATAACTCCATCTATCGTCACTGTTTCGAACAATGACAGGCGTTATATTGTTCTTCTATCCTAAGGGCCAATGAAAAAACAAAGATGGCGCTGATAGCTATTGAACTGTGTGAATGACATGTCCTTTTGTCAAACCGCCATTTTTTTCGGAGTGACGTGGCGTACACGCGGAGCGTAATTAGTATTTAATTCTGTTTATAAGGGTTTTTGGTAGGTTTCTTCACAAAAAGAGTGATTATCTACCACGGTAAGTTGTTTTTTACGTATTTGTTTCATTCCACGATAAATCTAGCCCAAGTTATGGGTTCAGTTACATTTATCAGACTAAAAATCAAAAGATAGGTTATTGCAACTATTTCTAAATTTTAGGTTAGTTGCAATTATACGACCGCTTTTGTATGAAGTATGATAATGCTAGTGATGCGACAGTGAAAATGACCACTACGATAAAAATATTTTATCGAAAGGGATACTAGCCATACCAGCAGTAGTTAAATAGTTCGTTTATATACTTGAAACTAGTGCCGCTCTTTGAGACAAATATAAAAATTCTGATCCACTTGTGTAGTACTGAATAATATATGAATTATTTTCATGAATCATGGGCACTTAGGTTACCTTAGTTTGTTCAATGTACTACTTTTTTTTAAATATTGTTTTACTTCTATGAACTCATGACCTGTTTTCTAGTTTTTATGTATCTTTTTGTTTTATTTTCTAGATGCCAAAATATAAACGTAAAAAAGATAGGTACGACCTACTCTTTAGCACAACTAATAGAAGCTGTTGAAAATGTTCGCGAAAAAAAAATCAACAGCAACGAATTTATAAGTTTAATTACAAGTTAGAAGTGAGTATTTTAAGTTTCGTCAATTTAAATAATTATTAATGTCCGATGACGTGCTTTGATTACGTTCAATATAAACATCTATAAAACTGTATTACTGACTTTTAATGTTGCTACCATGCCAATCGATAAAACCACAACAAGGTTCCCAACACTATTTGTAGGCAAATAGTTGCAATTACCCGTCCCATGGCTAAAAAGTAATTTTGTGCAAAATTTAACTTTATTACCAAGGCATAGATATCAAAATCTTATGAAATATTGAACAAGTCATATATTTTCAATTTAACGGTAGCAGCACCCACAGAAAAATAAAGTAAAAAAGCAGTTAGTTACAATTACCCGCCAGGACTGGTAATTGCAACTATTTGTGCCTGTGTCAGAAATTTATTAAATAGGTTTTTATTCTTTACAGCTTTCCTATATTTATGACGATGATATAAATCTACATTAAATTTACTTAATAACGAATCTTTGAAAAAAAACATTTTACTTATAAATATAGAATTATCAAGCGGTGACGTAAGGACTCCAATATTTATAGTTGCAATTACAAGACTCGACCTTATTGTATTATATTTTTTTGGTAAAACAAGCCTATTATTTTATTCCTTTGTGTGAATTTGTACAGAAATAACAAACGGTTGGGTCTTGAGGAACCAGACGGTGCAACCAGGACTCAGTAGATAGTTGCAGACAACTTTATTGATCCATCACTCCACACTACCTGGGAAATGGAATTTCCCACCCGGGTTTGAGGGACTCTAATACTTTTTAGTCCATCCATCCATCAGCTATAGGACGTTCACTGCTGGACATAGGCCTCTTCTATAGATCTCCAATAAGACCGGTTGGTAGCAGCTTGCATCTAGCGCGATCCTGCGGTCTTAATGAGGTCATCCGTCCCCCTTGTGGGTTGACGTATTGGACGTCCTACGCTGTGCTTACCGGTATGTAATCTACAATCGAGAACCTTTCGACCCCATCGGTCATCAGTCCTCCGTACTATGTGCCCTGCCCACTGCCATTTTGCCTTGCTGATCAGCTGGGCTATCGGTTACTTTGGCTCTTCTACGGATTCATTCCTGATTCGATCTCGCAGAAAAACTCCGAGCATAGCATAGCACGCTGGGCAATCTTGAGCGTATGAAATGTAGGCTAGATGACTAAAAAAATGTAATTAGGCCGTCAGTTGGATTATCAAAACCTATCACTTATTAGACTAGTTTTTTTATTTTTTCAATTAAACAAAAAAATTATGAAGATATTAGTTTTTTCCCGCGGCTTCGCCCACGTTCTATTTTGACTTTCCCATGGAAACCTTTTATTTTACCGGGATAAAAAGTGAGTGTCCACTCTCCGACTTTCGAATGATGTCCAAGCCAAAAATCAAGCCAATATGTTGCTCTGTTGCTGCGTGAAAGAGTAACAAACCGACAAACATAATTTCGGATTCATAAAGCTCCACGTGACGTCACGCTTAGGTAAACTTTTTACATAAAATAGTGACCATGAATGTGTACCACGGATTTGGACTTGAATGAGAGGTCTTATCGTTTGTATTTGCTCCAGGCGACCTGTGCTGCAGTGCGCCAGTGCAAGGTGAGTCGTAAGTTGGCTAGTGGTGTAGAGAGGCCGCGGAAGCGACGGGGCGACGACCCCGGGACGAGGGCGGAGCCCTACCGACAGCGGAGCGCCCGTCGGACCGAAAATACAAAAAGAAATAATTCAAAACTAAGTTAAATAATAAATCAATAATATTATGAATATTGCATTTTAGAGCTATTAAAAGAGACATGCCAATTTCATTACAACTGGCATTCATCACACATTTGCTGACATTGCTGACTTGAATACATTTCCCGATCCTAAGAATATATACCTACCAAACCAACATTAGATATGACAATACTTGTACCTAATATTTCGGAAAGTTTATTTTTATAAAAGCTTAGAAAACCTTTAACAAGCAAATAAGAGCATTTCTGGTAGGCGTTTATATACAAACCAAAACAAAATATATTCTGAAGTTGTTTCAAAGTCAGATTGAATAAGTAGGTATTGTCTTTCTTTTCTTTTTGCCTTTTTAATAGTATAACGTAGGTACTAGGCCACTGCATAACGTAGGTGTACCCTCTAAAAGTGATTGAGCCATATTCATCACGCTGGCCCATTGCGGTTTGGGGGATTCACATGCGTCATCGATTTTTTTCTACGGACGTATGCAGGTTGCCTCACGATGTTTTCTTTCACCAAAAAGCTAGTGACGTGAGAATTCGTACATAAATTCCAAATAACTCATTGGTACGGGACCAGGATTTGAACTCGTGACCACAGCGGCTTCGAAGTATCTAATTTGGGGGTATATTTCCAGATTGTAATTGTCAGGAAACAATAACGGAAGTAGGGCATTCCAGTCCGGTTCAAATGAACACAAGTTCGCATTCCAAATTTAAACCTAGCCTTAACTCAACCTATACGAATAAGTTGAATTACCTACGCCTATGTGAACCAACTTATTATAAAAATGAGCAATTTAGCTATGGAAGTTTCAGGAATTGGCTTAAAATAATGAAGGTCAGTTGCCAAAAATAGTTTGGGAACTCCTGCTCTAGGGGGTAAGGGACAATTATCTGTAGGTAATAGTTTGTTTTTTTTTTGTAGATAATATTTTAATATTTTTAAAGTGGGCCAGTGGTCTAACTTTACAAATATTTGGACCACTGTCCTGTAAAAAGTTGCTGTTGTTAAAGTTGCTTGTTGTTAATGTTTTGCGTGACGTCAGGAGTGTCATACAAATATGTATAGACTTTCGTGAGAGACGTGACGTCACGACTCTCACTCCCAAACTTTGACAAGGTTTATCTTTGTCTCTTGCTGTTTGATTGACAAAAGAAAAAATACGTGTCCAATATTTTTTGATAATCTAACTCACGAACTAATTATAGCACTTAATGATTTTTTTTACCCAGTCAAAGTCATCATGTCTATTGTACTTACTTAGGCACCAGCTGGGACGTTATTTGTTTAGGTTTCATATGGTATCGTGGTTAGTGACAATAATTATGTAGTTTGATTTGTCTTCTTTATATATTTTGTCATATGTATATTTTACATAAACCACGTTTTATTTTAGCCATAGACATATACAGGGTTATCTGCTTGCCCTTTACTAAGCCAATTTTTAGGGTTCCGTACCTCAAACGAAAAAAACGGAAACCTTATAGGATAACTTTGTTGTCCATGTGTCCGTCTGTGTGTATGTCAAGACTCTTTATCTCGGGAACGCGTAAAGATATCGAGTTGAAATTTCAACTTTATACGCATATCTATGATTTCTTGCAATTGTGTAAAGGAAAAAATTCTCAGTTATCGTTTAAAATAGTTAGAGCCGTTTATGTCGCACAAACCAGCATATTTCGACACTCACAAAAATCAGAACCTACAGGGTACTTCCTGTTGACATAGAACTATGAAATTCGGCGAGAAGCATTGTCTCAGAGTACACATATAAGAATATATCTGAAAACTGTACATTTTTATTTAAATCATAAAAAATAGGGCCTCAAAATTCACAAAATATGGGTTCAAAATTCAAAGTGAGTAAATCGTATCATGTAAGGTATCATATAAAAGAACTTCATTAGCACATGCTAAAACAGGTTTTTAATTATTTTAACAATGTGTAATTTTCGATGAAAGAAAAGTGAAAAAAAAAACTTTTTTGTCAATGGTTATAGTATTGAGATTTTAACAACTTACTTCCCAATTTTGTGAAATTTTCTGGATTTGTGGTTCAAAAACTCCTGAACAACATCTTATCAGAGTTTCTCACTTGGACATATACATTGATGACTGGAGCGTCCTAAAGAGATGCTGCTCTGCATACAGCCGAAAAGTTTAGTTTCCCTCACAACTGGTAGTATGTAGGTATAAGTTATAAGGTTTTCTCAGATATAACTACATATTTATTTATTTAAGACTGATTTTTATTTTTGATACATTTGTTACCTACATAAATTTAGACTGATTGATTCGTTGTAGGTACCTAATTATGATTTAAGATATATTATGTTTCGTTTTGTTTCCTTGCTTCTGTTTTAACTTAATTGTACATATATATATAGGAATAGTATTTCAACTCTATAAATGTAGCGTATTGGATGTAAGTCTGTCAAGCTATATTTATTGTAAATAAATAAATTAGAATTTGAATGGTGGTCTTGCCGGATGGTCTTTCAGCTTAGTACAGCAGTTCTGAATAACCCTAAGTACCTATTATAAAAAGTATAAAAAATCCTTTCATTGTAGAAACTTCGTTCACAGAAGCTATTTTTTTATTATTGCCCTCTAAGTGCACTTGTTCACGGCAATTTATTTCACCGGACTACGGACCGTTTTTTTTTTCACCGGATTCGCGGTGGTGTGTGGCTTATAATGAAAGTGTGTTGACGCACCGAACATCCATCCGGCGAGATTACAGCCGGATGCACGTCCGGCGTCCACGTAAAATAAATTGCTGTGAACAAGTACTCTAACACTGTGACCACACCCCAAACCCTACCAGACAGCTTACAGAACCCAGACGGGAGGAACCTGTCCCCCTCGCTCCTTCGAGAAAACACATCTTCCCTCCCACTCGCACCCACCACACCGAGAAGTATGGATTTTGGGACTGTAAGTACTCGCGTATGTTTACTAACTTTTGTTTGAGAGTTTGTCCGTTTGATATTAATCAGTTCATTTTGAATATGAAGTTAAAATAATATAACTAATTATTTTTCGCCAAAAATGGGACAACCGACTTCAATCATTTCAATCTAGGTAGGTACGTAAAAATCGAATAGTTCGCTCAAATCGATGTAATAAGTATACGAGTACCATTTTTAAATAATTCTTATTTTTTTAAAAATCACTCAACCGAAGTCGAAAAAATATAAATGGGACCATACCTATCTAAACCATAATGTAACAAAAAATGAATCATCAAACTGTTTTCTCCATTAGCGGAATAATGGCATAACATACGTAAGTATAGAAAATAGATAGGTACCTACATAATAATTTTAAAACGATTATTTTTTGCAAAAATTAGCATGACCGACTTCACCCGTGTACAGAATTTGCGAATATTTCGCACGGATTGTAACACTTTTCACATTATTGTGGATTTATCGAAAATAGCTTAGCTGATTTTGATAAAATTTAAATGGGACCAATTTCGAAGTATACTCTTTCCAATAAAAAAAGAATTGTTGAAATCGGACGACTACGAAAAAAGTTATTCGTGGTTATACATAAAAAAAAAACAATGCGCGTCGAATTGTAGGTGGTTTGTTTGAGTCCTTTTTGCTACACTGAGTCCAATTGCACTCATCACTAGGTACAATACCATCCCTCCTCAGTACTATCAACTTTTACTATGGGTCCAACCTCGACATTGTGAAAAAAACAGATGCTCCACACACAAAAATACTACATTAAATGTTTAATACATCGTAGGTAGGTACATATAAAATGTAATTTAATATAACGGGACATTAGCTTTAAGTTTATTTTTAAATAGTGCCACTTAGTATAATTTCGAAGGACTAGGAATGGAAGTGGCAACATTCCTGGTGTAACGCTTGTAACAAACGCTGCTGATGAGTTCCAAGGAGGTTTTCAAGTGATATCGCATGATCGGCCGATGGGCGGGAAAATGCGATGATGACTTGACAGATGTCACTTGAGAGTGGTGAGGGAGCTGGTTCGGGGAGGTTATGGTGAACTGTGTTTAGAACGGCTCGAGTTGTGATACTTGATAAAATGGTGGCAGCGTGCGTTACGCTGCGGAACGCCATGTCCTTCGCTTAAAGTCTTCTCTATAATTGTTTTCATACGTAATCTTCTGTGAAATAAACTGATTGTTCGTGACGTCGCAATTTGTCTCCTCGCCCGCTTAACCCACGCCACGCCACACTGAAGCATTGTTGGGTCAGATGTTATAAAATCATTACCACAATGAATCACCATAACTGATGCGGATCCTTTTATGGATTCGACATCAGAAGTGGGATGGAAGGGCCAGACCAGAGGAGAGGCAGGATCACCAGAAAAATCCTCCTGAATGCATAAAAAATTATCAACTATGAATCAGAGCAATATTTTCAAGCAAATCACAAAAAAAAAGATGGCGAATGTTAACATAGAAGACTGCTATGCTACAAGACAATCTACACCGAAAGAACAAGAAGAATAGAATGTGCTTCGTGTACTGTTAACCAGAACACATCGCTCCAGCCTGTTTGTAGAAGCGGGTCCAGGGTCCAGGGAAGCTGGGAAGGCAGGGTCAACTGCAACTAACTACCAATCTGCGATAAGCAGTCTGACAAAACCCCGGGTGAGCTCGTCCAATTTTAGTTAGATAGTATTTCTGCATGTTTTTGACTAAATCTGATTTAGTTGTGTCGAGTTTCCTAGTACCGCGCGCCATGATTGGATCACATTCTCTTTGGATTGGATTTAAAGTGAACGTCGCGTATCACGTCACGGACGTAAGATCAGCGCATCACACTATTTCTCTCTTTCACTCTTACATGTCATTACGTACATCCGTCACTGTCTCACAATTCGTTCATGCTTATCGTGCGTTCCAACATTTATGCTAAACATTATAGAATCATTGCTGGAAAATAACAAACATTACGCGGTGTTATTATGTAACCAATGTCTTATTACGTAAATGCGATCCTTCTTCTTCTTAGTTTTGGCATCGCATTATTGTGCATTTGCCAGAAATGCAATCCTCACATATGATAGGCTTTTTCAACATTCGGCCAGTCAACTTTCAGTTTCCGCAAGGAGGTCGCATTACCATGCAAGAAGTTTATTGTTGATTCAACAAACTTCTTGGTACAATGCTTCCACAGATTTTACTTTCGGAGGTAGGTCAAGGAAATGTTTTATGTGATTCTTAAATTCTCTGTAATATGAAAAGCGAGGGTAAGAAAAACTGAACTCATTTAATTTTCGTTGGTGGGCTGTTCAAAAACTGTATCTAAGCTGAGTCGAAAGGATGCAGTTGTCTGGTTCTTGCGTAGATGGGTTGTACGAAAGTTGCACTGGGCTGAGTCGAAGGGATGCAGTTGTCCGGTTCTTGCGTAGATCGAAGGGACGCTGTTATCCGGTCTCATACCAGATGGACTTGAGTTAAGTGACAGTGGCCTGATTCGCGCATTCACTGGGTGGTGGGTGAGTGCGGTTTGGAGGCCACTGTTGTCCAGTCTTGGGTGTGCGATTTGGTGGTTTTGGCGAATAATAATCCTAATGAGCGCTGTTTTTCGAACCCTATGCTAATGTAAAGAAACCTTGTCTAGTCATCTCTTATTTATCTTCATAGCTAGTTATCATTTCGAACACGTCTAAAAGTAACATCACGTCAGGAATGGACGAGCGGTAAACGAATATTCTGTGCCTTTTTGATAGTCCGATGCTGAACATATGCCTGCCCACGACGGTTGGTCGGTCCATGTTTGCCACGCTAGCCCATTGCGGGTTGGTGGATAAACAAACATTCACATTGCTCTTTTGTTACAGATACTGATGATAATCGCAGGGGACCTGCGAATGTCAAGATGGCCGTAACGGGACATTAGCTTTAAGTTTATTTTTAAATAGTGCCACTTAGTATAATTTCGAAGGACTAGGAATGGAAGTGGCAACATTCCTGGTGTAACGCTTGTAACAAACGCTGCTGATGAGTTCCAAGGAGGTTTTCAAGTGATATCGCATGATCGGCCGATGGGCGGGAAAATGCGATGATGACTTGACAGATGTCACTTGAGAGTGGTGAGGGAGCTGGTTCGGGGAGGTTATGGTGAACTGTGTTTAGAACGGCTCGAGTTGTGATACTTGATAAAATGGTGGCAGCGTGCGTTACGCTGCGGAACGCCATGTCCTTCGCTTAAAGTCTTCTCTATAATTGTTTTCATACGTAATCTTCTGTGAAATAAACTGATTGTTCGTGACGTCGCAATTTGTCTCCTCGCCCGCTTAACCCACGCCACGCCACACTGAAGCATTGTTGGGTCAGATGTTATAAAATCATTACCACAATGAATCACCATAACTGATGCGGATCCTTTTATGGATTCGACAAATATAACATGTTAAAGAAGGATGCACGGAATTAACCTGTCAATATTTTTTATTTTTTTTTTGTTAGTAAAAAACCAAACATATTTTCTAAAAATGATATGTGCTTCAAAAATATAGGGATTTTTTGCTGTTTTCATATCACTAATTAAAATTAAAATGAACCCACCAGAAAAATTACAATATTTTTTTTATTGTTTTTACATTACGGATTACATACATAAGAAGTGGCGGTATGGTCTTAAAGGCTTTAGTGTCCAAAAATGGGCGAATTATTTGAAAAAAAAAACAATCTTTTATTACTGTTGCTGTCAAAAAAAAAGGAAATGTCAAATTCAGTCAATCAGATGACGTATTTAGTGTTGCCAGACATCGGTCTCGGTATCCATACTTAGCAATTTTGGAAATGTTGACGTGTTGATGTAATAATTATTTTCTTTTTTAACTATTGGCACATAATCCTGCGTTAACTCGTTTTAGCCCGTAATGTTTACAAACTGAGGTGTTATTATACATTTTTATAGAAACATACATTTTTGTATACTAAAAGATTATCAAAAAGAAAGAATATTCTTATTATTTTTATATGTACTTTTTATCATATACTTTACTACTAAAAACAAAAAGCAGTAGTTGAAGTTATCCGAGAAATTCGTGGCAATTTTAATATTACTCGTAATAATCCTTAAGGGTGCTATTCGAATCTTTCACTTGCTTTACTACACTTGCAGCAGCTGCACTAGGCCGGCTGTGGCTACACAACTGAGGCGTTAGTCCAGGTTTACACATAAATTGAAATTACATCTGTTCGATATTGCCCTATACATTTTTGTACAGCGCCCCTGGCCGAAACGATGAAGAACTAACCAAAATGTATGGAGCCACACGCGAACGCAAAAGTTTAAGTAAACAACACAAAACCTGGACTAAGGGCTCTGGTTATCTACGTAGTTGTATGAATTTCTACAAAAAGATTCCGAACACGGCTGCGGCAGCATGTGCTACCGAGCCTCGGCTGCAAGTGTTGTTAGCCTGTTTAAACAAGTCCAACGTACCTGCAATGTACGACGTAGGCAACCAGCATCGGAATCATTCCCGACTGCGGATACAAGCAGCGACTCATGTGTGTGCTACCTTCATTCGCAACCTGCATCCGCAGGCTGCAGCCGAGGTTCGAATAGCTGCTTTACTTATATTCTTAACTTATAGTTGCGGTTCTTGTACTTTTGCTAATGAAATGGATGAATACCGAATTTTCTTTATCATTCCATTTTTCATTTTCTTTTTATATCAGTCCTAGACATTGATTTTTTTGACGTGACAACGTCTTATAAATCGATGAACTCCAAAAAGTAATCTGATATTACAGACAAGATGACATGCACTGTTTTAAAAATCAATATAAATATCATTGAGACAATAATGACTAAAAATACATGACATCAAGTTTTTAAAATCGAGCACCATTTTAGCACTCTGAACATAACAAACCTGGCAATCCATAATCTTTAGTGTGTATACATGTCTATAAATAGGTACTTAGCTTGAAAATTGTTTTCGTTTTTTCTTATTTTATATTCAATTTTAGCCAAATTGTACATATTTGAACAGTTTTAGAAGCGTCATAAATTACATTGGTGAACATATCATTCTTAGAAAATAAGTGAGGAAAAATTAGTCTGTTCGTATATAACAGGTCCTGGTATGTATGGGCTCGCGCATCCTTCTTTTTAATCATAAAATCTGTCAGCACGTTCTCATTTTCAATAAAGCATTATTAATAGAACTGTCAAAAATAAATGTCATTAATAAAGAAAATGTCCGCAGTTCGGCAAAATTTTGGCAGCGTCGCAAAAATGCCTATGTTTTAGCGCTCAGCGCATTCTTGTGCGCACTAGCGCTTTAATTCTTAACATTTTATTACTAGATCTTAGACTGGCCTCGATTTAGATTTGACTAGTAAAGATTCCGTAAAAATCCCGTGTAATACAGAATTAAAGAGAATCCTGAAGTGTGCTAACACACCATAGCAGTGGTGTTTGAATTGACATGGATTCTATGAACTTAGGGTTCAAAATAAAGCTCAGCCTTTTGAAGCAGACGTTTGAAGTTTGTCAATCATTATCCATTAACCATTATTGTCCACCATTATTATGAGCCGAGGTGGTCAAGGGGTAGTGACATCCGCCTTACAATCGTGAGGTCGTGGGTTCGAATCCCCGGTCCCGTACCAATGAGTTCTTTGGAATTTATGTACGGAATTTCTCATCACTGGCTTTTCGGTGAAGGAAAACATCGTGAGGCAACCTGTGTACGTCCTTTCAATGAAGTTCGATGGCGTATGTGAATCCACCAACACGCATTGGGCCAGCGTGGTGGATATGGCCCAATCACCCTTCGTGGGTAGGCCTACGTCCTGCAGTGGACTATTAAAAAGGCTGGCACAGTACAGTACAGTATTGTGAAACCGATTTTGACATTTGATCACTAATTCAAGTGTCATTTGTGTCAAGATTAGACAAAGCAGTTTCTATGCGTTTTCGACGCCATGTTGCTGATATCTTACTGCCAACTTTTTTATTTTATTTCACTTCTACTGTTTTTCATTCTATTTTTCATTATTCTCAGTATCACACAGATTGATAACACTATTGTCACTTGGACATAGGGGCGCCCTAGCTCTCGAAAAAACGTATCATAGCTACGTCATAGCAAATCTCGTAAACATGGCGTCGATTTTACCCCGCCCCCTTGAAGCGTTGTGCTAAATCAATTCTTCGAAAATCGATTCGAAATTCGAATCGATAATATATCGATTTTTCCGAGAAATACCTGACCGCCCTCAGAAAAGAGACCTTCTCTCTTCTGTGTGACTGCCGATGTATTAAACTTATAAAGCGTAGTTTTTAAGCCTATACTAGGCCCAATTATGAAGGCACTAAGGTAAACGTCCCAATACTCGTGAATATCTGAACTTCGGTGACTTTGCAGCTCTGTCATGCTAAAGGTAATTGACTTTGAGGTCTGAATTTTTTGGACAGATCATGAACTTATCATACTGTACGTGGAATATATTATTACTATAAAATAATAACTGTAAAATAGATAAATATATTAAAATATTGAAAAATACCCATATGTCCCAATGCCCGTCAGGTTTGAGGTAATTATCGTCAAAGTGTCCCAGAAGTCGTGATTTTTTTTACCGACTTTGAACCTTATTGTCTATATTATAGAGTTCTATAATTTTGTCCTATAAATGATATTTGTATTGGAATAAAATGCAATACATTTTTATTTTAATATCTATTTAATCAGGTATGAATCGAATGAATAAAGAAAATATTTCAAAATTTTGAGAGTGAGAGAGCTAGTAAAATACGTAAGGAATACGTAAGATCAGTCCCTTGTCCTATAAGTATCTAACAATAATCCGGTTGTTAGGCACATGTGATACAATAAACAAACATTTTTTTTACTGAAACAACATTGTCATAATATTATATACTAAAAACTTCAACGACTAAATAAACTGTATGGTAGCGACACTCAAAAAACATTCTGAGATCTAGTGATTAACAATATGAAACGATATCACCCCTCTAATGAGTAAGCTCATTGCGAGAGGGCTCTACCTAAATATGTTTATAAAACTCAAAAATGTATCTAAATCTTAATAATATTAAATATGTTTAATATTATCTAGATTATAAATATAATTAAAAATATAATTCAACAGTCTATTGCAACCTATGGCCTATGACTTTGGTCTTACAAAAACTTAGGTTTAGTTTCACTTTTATCATATCAAAAAAAATGTGGATCTTCTTATATACATGCATAAAAATATGAGATCAAGTTATAAATTAAATAATTATATAAATAATACTACACTTGTATTCTTAAACTATTCATAAGATGAACTTCCAGCTCAATTTAAAAAAATCACAAACAAAACAAAACGAAATTATGACAAAGTTATGTTAAAAGATTATAGACAAACTTATGAATCTACTTAGACACATACACAAAAAATGAGATCAAATTTAAAGTTCTATTTTCTTACAAAAATAATACTAGGTACATTTGTATTTTAAAACTAATCATGCGTAGTACTTTCTAATCAACTTTTTGGCACAATCTACTTACATATTCATAGAAATACCAGTTCAATTTTAAAGTCATACTTTAAAAAATAATCGCTTTTTAAACTTTTCGTACGTTTAACGAGAATAACACCAGTGTAATTCAAATTAAGATCAGTGAGACAGTAAAACCAAACAATTAAAATGGTTTAATTTAACCATATATTTATCTAACACTGCGGAGTAATTCTGTTAATCTCGCTACTGAGGTGACACGTTCCCGAACCTCTCTCGTTTTTTTGACAGCTTCGAGCACTCAGAACTATCAGCAAAACGATCAAGAACGCGTCACCTCAGCAACGAGATCGACCAACAGAATTGCCCCGCTGATATGCAAATCAGATTTGATGAATTTGACAGTCCTTCTACAAGTTACTTATTAATCTTCACAATAAATACATTTAAACGATAATTCATTTGGCTGAACTTCTGCACATGATGTATGGTACCAAATTTTACAGTACTGGCATTGAATCATGTCTAATTTCACTGAAGTTTTGCACATCCTACAGTATCAATCCTGTTTGTCAGAACGTTTTTTGATTGTTTTTTTTGTCGTTCTTTTTCTTTGCCTGAATCTTTGGTGGGTTTATTTATTCTTTTGTTCTTTATATCTTTCGTTTTACTATTTTCTTTTTTAATATTCTTTTTGTGTTGCGCAAATATTTGCCATCTATCGGAAGTAATTACGGATGGTATTTTATTTTGGATTTACTTGGATTAGATGGTGTCTCTGGCCAAAACAATGCGTCTTTAAATGGTGTTGGCACAAGGAGATCCCCATAGAATTTCTTTGATTCATTATTTTCCTTATTTTCACCATGAACTTCTTTGTTTTCAAGTTGTACTATTTCAGATGATAAAATCTGTACTTTTTTTGTCTTGTCGGTTCTGTCTGTATGTGGTGTCAAATAAATTGGTTTAGAACATGTAGATCGAATTACGTTTCCCGCTGAATAAATATTTGTCACTGGTTTCTGAGGTGTCTGTAATTCTTGTTGTAATGATTCACCAAATGTTACGGAGTTATCAGAGTTCAATTTTAGAATGTTGTTTGTTTGGTCAGGTGCTATTTTGGTAAGTTCGCCGTTGATTACTTCAGACATTTCTATGTTTCCTTCTTTGGATTTTAGATTTTCATTGTTTATTTTTAAGGATTTTTGCGGCCCAGTTTTTTAACAAGTATGCTGACGCTATCCCGTAATTGGTCTTTAGTCACAGGAAAACCACTACCTGCCATAAAAATTAGCCACTTTTCTAAATGCTCTTCTTCTTCTTTTGTCAATATAGTAGGTGGTCCCTTTGAGCAGTCGACCAAACTTCTGCCATTAATTTTATCTACCAAAGTTGATCTTGGTACGTGAAATTCTTTTGCTGCAGAAGAAGGAGGTAAGCCTTTTGCAACAGCTTCCATAGCCTTTATCATAGCCTCTGTTGCGTATTTTTTCTCGGCCATGATGATCTGTAATTTTTATTTTTATTCAAGCAAACTGATGTAATTAAATTTTGGGGGAAACATGTGTGTCAGGTAGGGTTGACATGTCCAGGTTCTGGACTCTATAATCCGGGATTTTCACGCAACTTACTGGTCTCCGAATTTTAGGGTTAGAACCCTTATGTTAAATAATGATTTGTATGAGCTACGGGCATCCTTATTTCTGGGTTAGACTAGAAAACTAAAAATCTTATTTCGTAAACCGTTGATAACAAGGTGGCTCTGACGAATGTACCTACGAGTACTTAATACTGTAAGAACAGACCAGATTCAAGCTGCTTCCGCAGGAACACACTAGATGAAATCTACTTTCAACCAGTTTTGGTATTGGAAATCTGTATCCAGCAATGCTTGATGAAGACATAAAAATATTCCTACAAAATGCATTAATTTACAATAGGCACGCGCATTTTGTAAACATCAGTATAATTATTCATGTGTAGATCAAAAATAGCTTAATAATTTATAAATTATCTTAAGTATATTTTGGGCACTAAGCCATAAAAATATGCACCTTATGCCGTCACTATTAAAGTTTGATTTTCAAAAAATAACGACATTAGGTGCACATTTCAAAGTGAATATCAAGTCTGTCCCAATAGCCGTTAATTTATTTTTTATTTTGACGGGCATTGGGACAAATCGGAGTTACGGTGTACCATTACCTGACACACGTAATTAATAAATCTATGATTAAAGAAAGCACAATTTTATAAGTTATATCGTTAGAATATTAATCAAGCTTTAATCTCATTATAATTTCGCTTACCAAAACGAGCAACTGATTCAGTAAACATTGAACAGAACACGGCAAGTCAGTCTTCAGGTTCAGGAGCTAAACTTTGCAAAAAACACAAAATTTCGGAGCGTAGCACTTTAGATAAACACTGCGCCGACGCCATTACAGTTACGACTAAGTGTCGCCATTGAAATGAAAGCTAATATTACCAAGAATTTGATGCCATAAACAGTTTCGATGTAAGTTTTGGTATAATTTAGTAAAAGTCTTTTAATTTAATTTTAACGGGCATTGGGACATTGACGACATTGTGTACACTTACCTTATCGTAAATTAAACAGCAAACTTAAAAAGTGTTCTCTCTATCGAATGCCTAAAGTGAAAAAGAAACAGAAATATGCTAATTAGCTATTATAATTACGATAGCGCCTTCATAGTTGACACAACACCTTTTAAATGTACTGTTATAAAATTTTATTTATAACTTTCCTCATCACTTCGCACTTTCTAAACCACTATACAAAAGACATCATTCATTTTGGGCTAAATCTGAAAGAGTGCCGGCCAAAACAATTATTTAGGAAATAATATTCGTAGGTACATAATATTATCCTGTACATTTTACCCCACATGACCAACCCTCTAGAATCGCCTCGTGTGCAGTAGTTAGTTACCGAGTTTTGAAAACAATTATTTTTAAAATGATTTTATCAACCAGCTATATTATATATTAAACTAAGACACTGTTTAATGGTCACTTAGGCCAGCGAACGAATATTTTGATGTATTTGATAGTAGACCCTTTTGTGTTCTCTATTGAACTTAAAAAAAAATGTATTTGAATGACAATCATCAAAATCACTGAAACCGTTTCCGAGATCCAAAATCAATATTAGTTTAAAAAACACGTTTTCTTGGCATATCGAACAAAAAGTGTAAAATAATTTTTAATATAGGCAGAAAATAATAATGAACGAAAAATATTAATACTATTGTAAAAAAAAAGTGTTTTGGGCTAGGTATAATTTTTCGTAAATTGAGCAACCCACGCTTTTTTTACAATATTATTAACACGTTATTTTTCGTTCATTATTATTTTCTACCTACATTGGAAATTATTTTAAACTTTTTAGTTTGATAAGCTATGAAAGAGTGTTTTTTAGTTTTTTTAAAACCATATTTATTTTTCACTTTTTAGATTTTTTTTAGTAAAAATGTATTGTTATCCATCTTTGATAGGTGAGCTAATTTAAAGAAAATGTTATAACTCAAAGTAGGTCAAAATCGAGCTCAAAGGGGTTGGTTACAAGCAAGCAAGCAAACATACAGGTGAAACTAATAAAAGCCTGTTAATAAAATAAAAGACAAGCCAGCACATATTAACTACAGTAAAAAGCATCTAATACTACTGAATATGCAATGAACGGTTCTAATAAGCAGGTAAATTAGTAAATATTTTTTGTTAATATATGAAAGTAATTAATTTCAAAATTCGATAACTACGCAGGAAGTGATCATAGAGGATTGGTCCCATAGTATAACATGTTTAGAATTATATGCATCTATACTATTTGGTCGGAACTATCAGGATTAGCCCAATATGAATGTTGTCTTTTACAAACCTAATAGTTAACCAAGATTCCACATAAAAACATAGGTAGTCATTAATTAGTAGTCGGGTTAAAAGGAAGTTTGGCAAAAACGAGTACTGTACAACCATAGATTGCGTGTTAGAGTATTGCAGTCCGGTCACGAAGCCGCATTATGCTGTCCATTCATTACGGCTAGAAAGGATACAAAAAAGATTCTTATGGCACCTGGCCTTCTCAGCAAGGAAAGTAAAAATATTAACTACTTACATAAAACGATTAGCCTTTTTCAAAATTCAAACTTTGGTAGACCGTCGAAAAAAATTGGATTTAATTTTCATTCACAAATTACTGCACAATAGCGTTAATAGTCCAATTCTTCTAGCCAAATTTAAATTCAGAGTTCCATTTAGGTACCCGCGCAAACCCATAACTCCTTTCGCTCCTATCTTCCGTAGAACCGTGTTAGGCGCAAACTCTCCAGTTCCCAGAATAAGTAGGCTCATTAACGAATATCAACATAATCGTAATTTGGATATATATGGAGACAGTTTGTCTAAATTTAAAAATAATTTTGGATTCCATTCAGGCCGATATGGCCAAATAGAAAATGTTAATTTAATTTATTTTTTAGATTAGTTTAGTCTAGTAAACTATCTGAAGATTATGAAATACTAGTACAATCTTATTTTTACTAATATTCTTTATTGTTATGTAAAGTTAAATGCATGCTGTGCTTCCTTAAAAAAATAGCACATTAAGTTAAACTATATTGTAAGTGTTTATAACATATGTAATAATGTAGTTATTAATGTGAAGCCTTAATAAATAAATAAAAAAAAATAAAAATAGATTTATTATGACTTCTACCGATTATGCACCGAGAGAAGTATCGAATAACATAATGCAATGCAATAAAATCGTAACTTTGTCCATCACTATTTGAAGTAATGTAAACATTCAAAATATTTGCTTTTCTCAAAATTATCGTTTTATGCTGTGTTGTGAATTAAAATAGATAGTTTTAAATTTCATTTATAGTTCCGGCACTGAACACTTATTCATATTTCAAAAAAATAGACGTGAAAATACAAAAACTACGACTAACCTAAAAATTATAAACTTTCGCTTTTGTTCTTAGAACACGATTCGCAGCCCCAATCACAGCAGGTAACCATGGTTGTTTTTTATTGTTTGTGCCCTTATAATGTTAAACATTCTATTTATTTACACGTTTAATACAATATTTGTAGAAATCACAATCAGCTTTGCTATAGCCAAAACATAAGAATATAATTTCTTATTGGTTGGATGGTCTCAGAATAATGACGGCAACAACTGTCAAAAGCCTTTTGGGGTATAGTGGATGGTGGGGGGCGAAGAATTTGATTACATATTTTTAATGCCATAATCATAATTATGATATACGGAAGCAAACAATAAAATTAGAGCAATGAGGTGATGTAATGAGAGTTGGAGGGCAAAAATCACAATACAAACCACGCCCTTCGTTCCTACAGGACCTCAAATTAGCAGACCACTATAAGGTCTGAATCTTTGCGGGGGGACATAAAAATTTACTTCTTATCTATTCCCTCTATAATCTAAGCACTAGAAGCAAATCTCAACCGCAAAAATCTATGAAAAATCTCTCCCAGAGGTTGTCGCTGTCAAATATTTATTTATTGGAATTTGACAAGAATTTGACGTTAATTACCGAAAAATCCGACATAAGCCACCGAATCGAAATATTTTTCAGGTCTCTTTCTAACTCGAGCCATATTAAATTAATGCATCTCTTTCAGATTTTCTCGATCGCCCACATTATCCATTTGGTACGACCTATCTCTGTGCGTGCCATCAGTTAGTACCTATGGCTCTTCTTAGCACAATAATAATTATTTTTCACCAAAATTGACACAACCGACTTCAATCGACTACAAAATTTTGCTCTAATCGATGTAGGTATACCATTTTTAGATTATTGTTTCTATAAACAGCTCCGCCGATTTGGATACAATTTAATAGCGTAACATAATTACAAAAAAAAACCATCAATCAAATTGAGAATATTTTTTTGAAGTCAGTTAAAAATCTATAGAATTTTCGATCAACAACAGTCAAAATTATCAAACAGCTTTAAAACAGAAGGCCAAATAATATTCAGGAAATAACATATTATGTTATTTCTAATATTAATATTCACGAAATAACATATGAATATTAATATTAAACATAATATTATGAATATTAATATTAAACATATTATGTTATTTCGTGGTTAATTTTGGCGTCAACTCTTCACCCTATATAAACCATAAAAATCATCCAAAACTAGCTGTCAAAAGCAAGGTTTATATAATACATCCATGGTCAAAAGTTAATGTCAGTGAACAGGAATGCGGGAAGAGCTCCTATTGGTCGGTTCCTTTTTCTTCTAGCCGCGTCCCCGCAGCCGTTTAAATATGTACAAAACTTATCTGCATCCGGTTCTATATTTAAATAGATTAAATAGATTCGGTTGGTAAAGGGCCCCCGAGTTTTTTTTTTCTATGAGCATAGATAACCCAATGGCAGCGCGTGATGCATTCGTCTATTTTTTTTTCTATTGGCTTATGATGTTATCGCCTTTTGTATCTTTTTTGGTGTTTTGTTTATCGTTGGCTTGTGTGGGATAGGTGGGATGTATATTTTATTTTGGTACTTAAAAATGAGAACTATGAAACAAAACTTATAATTTAGTTTTATTTTTTTATTTTTACACGTATTTTATTATTTTGTCAATTAAATAAAATGGGATGAGATATAGCCATTAGCCTGTTATAGTTCCGCGTGACGTCACAATTGCCATACAAATGTATCTTCTGTGAGAATGACTTCCGTGAGAGAGGTGACGTCACGACCCCCACTCTCAAACTTTGACAAGGTTTATCTTTGTCATTTGTAGTTTAATTGACAAAAGAAAAAATACGTGTCTAATATTTTTTGATTATCTAACTTCCGGACTAATTATAATTTTTTTTTTCACCTAGTCGTCATACTGTCAAAGGAAGATGTTATTTAGAGTCCCGAGTGAAGCGAAGGGTTCAAGCCGCCCAAGACGAAGACAGGCCTTGGTCTAATAGTGCATACTCTAGGTACTTTTCATACCTCCTGCGAGACAATAAAAGCCCAAGGTTTTCCAATAGAAAGCCCCTTTGGAACCTCTCAAGGCCCGCCGATATCGTGTGATAGCGATGAACCCGTGCTATCGGTCGATGAGGCCACTTGATTTGCCATATCTATTGACGTAACTAAAAGGTATATCTATTTTCCCTACTATAAATGGAGGATAATGTTTTTTGGACTACTATCCCAACACCCTCAAAGTAAGCGGGGATAACACGGTCGATTTCACGGTTAAATAAATAAATACCATGGTGAGTACCAATCAGATTTCAGGTTTCATCAATTTCAGGTAATCATTTTGCAGCTAGAGCCTCCAAAAACATGATGTAACCAAAATATAAGCAAGTTTACAGGCACACAAACTAACACTAGCAGAAAATTAACGCAACACAAGCGCATCCAGACCGATATAATATATTTATATAAAGAGCATGACCGCCGGTCGCGTTCTTTTGGCAGAGGGGTACGCTTTGCAGCTTTCGAATCCTTTTGGCCTAACCAACTTAACCAACCAACTTACTTAATGGCAAAATTCGAAAGTCCGCACTAATCACGATATCTGTGGCACTAATTAATGATAGGTTTTATTCGGTAAGTACATCAAAATCAATGTATCATCAAAGTGGTAATTTTTATAATTAATTTATTTTTCAAAAACGAATCAGCCGATTTCGATAAAATTTAAATGTGCCCTCTATATGATCTACCAAAAAAAAATATTGGCGGATCATAATTGGCGGAGTAAACTGTTACTGTTTTTATTTTACTAAAAATAAAGTTGTATTATACCCTGGATCTCAGAAGGCTTTGTACTTACTCGTACTTAAATTCGGTTGAAAAGCCGCTGGGAAGACCTAGAAAGAGAAAAAGTACAGTAAGTAAGTTTAGTATACCTAGGCCCGTAACAAAAAAGACCATTTCGATGGCCGGCTGGCTAGCCCTATCAAAGTTTTTAAGCCACCTGCTAGCTTAGCATACAAGACTACGACAAGAGTTTACCGATGTGTGCAAAGGTGACAGATATTTATGCTTCATCATAACTCTGTCACGTTCTGACACGTCGATAGTATTATTTTATGGTCCATATGCTAAGCCCGCTGGAAGGCTTCCGACATGGCTGAACGGTTAACACAACCGGACACAAAATTTAACGTTTCATCCGAGCCACGGTCACGCTCAGTTGTAAATACCCCCGTGGTCACCCATCCGAATACTGATCGTGCCAAACGTTGCTATGAGCGATACTTAGTAAAAAAACCGGCTAAGTGCGAATCGCGCATTGAGGGTTCCGTATCGTATGGGAGCCCCTCGGCCAAAAAAATCACGTTTGTTGTATGGGATGTTTGTTGTTTGTTGCCCCCCATAAATATTTATTTTATTCTGTTTTTGTATTTATTGTCATAGTGGCAACATCAATAGTGAAAAAGACACAACCCTGGTTAAGTAACCTCCATTATTGTTTAATGGAAGCATTATTACAAATTAGACACAGTTTTTAAACGTTTTTGTCACATTGTGCCTACTAACTGGTAGGTTATAATTTTTAATTTTAGCAAATTAGGAGATGAATGTGGAAAAATCAGCTACGAATGCAAGTAAAATAACGATAGAAGCACTTTATTAATGCTAAACTAGAAAAAATACAAAGCTGTATTATTATTTTTCATACAATTTATTTTTCACCTTTAAAAAAATGGAGGGATAAAAAAATCAAAATTAAAAATTTTTGAGAAGCCAATATACCTATTAAGCTTTCAAATGATGTATTTAACATCTTGGTTCCATTTTTCTGTGAATAATATACCACTTGTGGACGTCACCTTTCAATTGTTTAGCTATCACGGTTCATGAGATACAGCCTACTAACAAACAGACAGATGGACAGACGGACGGACAGTAGAGTCTTAGTAATAGGGCGCCGTGTTTACCCTTTGGGTACGGAATCCTAAAAAGTAGAAAGCCCCTTTCGTACCTCTCAAGGCCTCACTGATATCGAGTGATAGCTGGCTATAAACTCAATGCTATCGGATCCGTACCGATATCCTTAATACTAAACTACATCAGATCACCTGATTTTTAAAATCAATTTTAAATATTAGAGGACATCTTACACACAGTCGAAAGCCCAATTACAGAGGCGCCAGGGTAAATTAAATAGCAGCGTAAAAAGCGTTCTCTCTATCGAATGCCTAAAGTGAAAAAGAAACAGAACTATGCTATTTAGCTAATATAGTTACGCTGGCGCCTCTGTAATTGGGCTTTCTATGGCACCAAAATAAGCAAAACTTGCGACATGGCTGCCAGTGACTGTTATAATTACGTACTACATACTTATACATATTTTTAAATACGTACTAACTTATATACATGAAGCTATGGTGGTCTAGTGGTAATGACACCCGCCTTACAATCGTGATGTCGTGGGTTCAAATTCCGATTCCGTACATACCAATAAATTCTTTGGAATTTATGTGCGGAATTTTACACCACCACTACGCTTTTCGGTGAAGGAAAACATCGTGAGGCAACCTGCATTTGTCTGTAGAAGAAACTCGATGGCGTATGTGAATTCACCAACCCGCACTGGGCCAGCGTGGTGGATATGGCCCAACACCCTTTAAGAGTAGGCCTACGTCCTGCAGTGGACTATCAAAAGACTGATACAGTACCTACACAGTACAGTACAGTTTACGTAGGTAGGTACTAGGCAATCATAAATAGTGCACAGGATTTGTTGATTTTTCGATTTCCCTCGCCAAAAAAAGGATGAGAAAGTTACATAAATGTTTAACGCAGATTGTCTGTACGTTTCGAGTGCCCCGCTTACATAAATATAGGTATACTTCCCGCCAAAGCTGGCGACCGTCATGTCAGACACGTCACCGGTTCAACGCCCGACGCGGCACAAATACGCGACCAGTTTTTAAAGACCCCTGAAGAATATTGACTCTACTGAATTTCGTATAGCGTTATATCAAACGGTAGCGCAGGTAGAGGTCTGGTTATGGTGGTTGGTATTGAGTCCGTGTAGGCTACAAAAGTAATTTTTGAGGTAGGTACGGCTTTGTCTTATATCTTTTTGTATTTTGGTAAATTTCGATTGTGCTATGGACAGTTTTAAAATCAGTTTTGGTTAGAGAAATATTTTGAGTGATTTCATTTATGCGATACTTAGGTGTTTGACATCTGACAACATAATTTTTTAACACATAATATACTTATAGTAAATTTAATTTAATGTAATGTACCGATTTTTTTATAAATTTATTGAAATATTGTACCTAATAATTCCGTTAAATACCTACTTAATTATTTAGTTTTGATGTACCGAATAAGTCCCTAAAAGATTGCTAATTGATTAGAAATAACCCTGTATACCTACTTAATTATTTAAGTAGGTATACAGGGTTATTTCTAATCAATTAGCAATCTTTTAGGGACTTATTCGGTACATCAAAACTAACAAATTTTGTTCTGCAAAACTAAAAAAAATTGGTTTTCCATAGAAAAATATTGTTCACCCGCGACCAAATCTATGGAACAGCTGTTTTTTTTTAGTTTTGACAAAAGTCGCAGAACAAAAGTATTTAGTTTTGATATACAGAATAAGCTCCTAAAAGGATGCTAATTGATTAAACCTTGTATACTAATTTATTTATTGATTGTTATTTTTGAGGATTCGTAGGGTATTCGTAGTAAATTATATTGTATAGTTAGGTATCTACTACTGAATGTAATTCTCTGCATCATCACCATTATCATAATTTTCAGCCTGTAATCGCTCACTGCTGAGTGCTGAGCACAGGCTGCTCTTCTTGTACGCCATATAATTACCTTACTGAAAATAAATTAAGTAAATCTATCTATCTATGGAAACGTTAGCAGACTAAGCAGACGTTTTTTTTTTGCCAGATATTTACCACCTCTAGGAGTTTATTTTTTTTTCCAATTTACGTATTTCATATAATAATTTTTCGCAAAAAATAGCATGACCGACTTTAACCGTGTACAGAATTCGCGAATTTGATAAAAGTCGTTGAACAAAAGTTGTTAATTTTGATGTACAGAATAAGCCCCTAAAATGATGCTTATTGATTAGGAATAACCCTGGATATCGCGTTATAATGCAATAATATGGTAGCATAGAGCTGATCTGATGTTGGAGTTGGAAGGTGGCCATAGGAACTCCTGTAATAAACAAGACCCGTCGTGTTTGGGCTCGTATTACTTGTCTTGGCTAGAACTCTGCTGCTACATGATATCCAGGATCTCAAAAGCTTGTATTCAAAAAGTTATTATTACATAATAATTTATTTAGTCGTCTAGTCTAGCCCTCAGTCTAGTCTCAATAATTAATAGTTTAAAAATACTAGAAAAAAACGCATTATGTGGCCTCTCTCACAAGTGCAAACACGACTATGATACGATATTCCATCATGGAATGCCAGTGCCTATCTTCCGGCTTCATCATCAGACCTTGAAACCTAATCGTGGTCAAAGTTCATTACAAGACTTTTCTAAGAAATTCAAAACAGCTATGATACGATTTTCCATCATGAAGTTCCAGTTCAGATCTTCCGGCTCCATCGTCAGGTGGGTGATTCTGTATGAAAACAAGCACGTAACGCGCTCTAACGTGCTCTTTGTTTTTAAGAAATTAGTATGAAAATTACTTATTTTTCAAATAGCATAACTTAAACTCGGTTTATAATTTATTTTAACGCAATTTTACATTTATCAAACAGTTTTCCAAATAAAATTCAAGGAAATAAAAAAAATACTTACCGCGTTACGTTACGTTTTGTCGATAGAGAATCAGGCTCCAGTACAGTTCAGTCCGACAGTACCATATTATTGTATTGTCATCAGAACTACATACAGCTGCCAATTTTCATTACGCTACGACCCTTGCAATATGGTTAAGTTACCCTAGATTCAATTACATAGGTTACATATACAGGTCGCTGGTCGACCTAATTTAAAAGCGTGTTAAAAATTGATGTGAGTATCAGTATCCGAAATCGGAGTGAAAGCATCAATGATGATGACAAATAGCGACTACGTCTGAATCTGTGCCTCGGCGCGTGTAAGCATATTATCAAGGCACCAAGGCCACATTACAATGACAATCATTAGGTATTTCATATTTGGTTTCAGTGCCGCAGACGCGCTGGCGCCCTGGTTAGCTATATCTTTCGGTTGCCACACGGAATCTGATAACGTTTTCAATGGACATTGTTACTTGTTATGATGTGCTATTTTCTTTTTCTGCGTCAATATTTTTTTCTTTGACATATGTGACTATTATGTGCTGAAGTTGATGAGACTTGAGGCCTGGAGATAACAACACCCGTTTATTAGAGTTTTAAAATCGCCCTAACGGCAGATACTTAAAAATAATAACTGGTTGCACTCTGGAAGTGCCGGCAGAAATGAAAATTTGAACTTATAAAGTACTATCATTTATGTGGTAAAATACAATATCGCACACGCACACTCGCGCAAGCGCCCTGCGCCGTCTTACGGATTTTCGATCAGGTCACGTGTCATGACGCGAGTTTAACATTTTTTAAAGAGTAAAGAAGTTTTCATTTAAACAAAGCAAAATAATTGGGTTGTCGAGCAAGCATTATACAAAAAGTTAGGCTTTCCAACTTTTTTTTATATGGCAAGTTTCTATATTAACAACTGTCCACCTAGAACTGTGGTTCCCAAACAACTGTCTGGGTTAAGGATCTATCTAATACAAGTTTACGTACACGGACTACACGGGATCCACCTCTAGGAAAAACAGTTACCTTTATGAATAAAGAACTTTTCAAATATCAAAGTTTAATACAATTTTTTATTACGTAACTAACTTTAAGTAACTAAAAAAAGTTATCTCGATAGAAGGGATAGGATTGTTTCCCATATTTTGCCATTACTTTTAACTAATTTTTAACCGCAGTGAGTTTGACGGGTCCGATTTGGTTTGTGTCGTTTTACCGGCAAGGTCCACTCCTCAGAATAAAGAACTTTTACGTGCTTTAATCTTAATATTTAGTTAGTCCTTATTCTGAGGAGTGGACCTATCATTTGTGTCTTATATATAATATTAGACAAGTTTTTTTTCTTTTTGTAAATGAAACAAAAAATATTAAGATTAAAAAATATTATAGCCCGTTAAAGTTCCACGTGACGTTTTCTGAGGTCCACTCAACACTCAGATCGCAACCCACCCTGGAAACTTAAGAACCCTTATAAAAATATTAATCAAAGTTACTTTGAGCAGTAAATTGTAAAAACTAGTTATTCTCTGAACAGTAGATCTCGCGACACATCTCTCTATTTGAATCTTCAAACCCCCTTTTTTGAGGGAAATACCCCCTATCAAAAATCGCCGATGATAAAAAAATCTGTTAATATAATCATAAACTAAGCTACTTAAGGATGAGGAGGTTAGTCTATGATATGATTATAGAACCTGCGTACCAAGTTTCGCCCAGTTTCGTTGAAAAGCGAAATCGCTGTGTTATAATAATTATTTTTCGTAAAAAATAGAACCACCGCCTTCCACCGTGTACATAATTCGAATAGTTTGCACAAATCGATGCATCAAAAATGGCTCGACCGATTTTTATCAAATTAAAATGGGACTAGGTACCTTAGGAGTATACCCTAATACCCTTACAAAATAAAAAAGATTTTTTAAAATCGGTTGTGTATGTTTATCGATATTTTCGCCAATTGTGCAATTGGCGAAAATATCGATGAACATACACAAAAAAAAATACATACAGATGATCATAGTACCTCCTCCTTTTTGTTACTAGGTACCTACCTTAGGAGTATACCCTAATACCCTTACAAAATAAATAAGATTTTTTTTAAATATCGATGAACATACACAAAAAAAAATACATACAGATGATCATAGTACCTCCTCCTTTTTGGAAATCGGTGAAAATGGAAATCGTCACTGACGCTCCATCAAATAAAAGCATAGAAAATTTGGATTTCGCGCGTTCTCCCGAACTTTGGGCCTTAAGTCGCTACCTCCCTCGCTATTTCATAATATTAAATAACACAATAGCCCAGGTAACCAAATTCGGTGTGATGATACGCGTGGCCTTGATAGAAGAACTCTAGACGAGTCGGCGACCGCAATACTTAATATTCTAGGCAGGGCACGTCGCGGGACGTAACTAGTGCGAATTACGTTTGAAATCCTTCAGGTATAAGTACATACGTCGCGTTAAGTAATAGTAATTGATTTTCGCAAAAAAACAGCAAAAGCAACTTCCATCGTGTACAATATTCGAATGTATATTTTTTCCATTATTGTTGATTTTTCATAAACAGCTCAGCCGATTACGATAAAATTTAAATGAGACCACTTCGGGAAAATAGAATCCTTTCGAACTAAAAAAGATATTTTTGATTCGGTTCACAAGTGAACATACTTACACAAAAAAATAGGAATCTACAAACGAACGTCTGTAGAACCTCTTCCTTTTTGGAAGTCGGTTAAAAAGAACGCTGGAGTGTCAAGTTGCGCACAAGAAAATTTAATTCCTATTGCATGTGTAATAGGAGTTAAATCCCTTTGCTGCAATTAAAGCTGAGTACTAGGAGATTTAACTCCTATTATCAACTGTGCAATAATAACGACGCTCCAGCGTTCTTTATAGGTATATGAGGCGACCTGTATTCATCGACCATTTAAATTCATCGTTATAGCATACAGACAAAGTCTCAAAGAGATAGGCACATCATTAATTTAATACTTAATTAATTTTATAAACGAGTTAGAAAGAGACATGAAAATATCACGGTTCGGTGGCTGTTATCGGCTTTTTAAGCACGGAACGTCAAATTTTTTACAAATTCCAATACAAAATAAATATAACAATTTTATTCCATACATTTTTGTGCTGTGAATTGTCCTCAAGCAACAACATCGTAAAAATAGGCATTATAACAGAAAAATACAATTAGTCCGTCAGATTAACTATCAAAGACATCGACTTGGCATTTTTTCTGTTCATATTGATGATCAAAAAATATTAGCCACGTATTTTTTCTTTTGTCAATTAAACAAAAATTGGTAAAGATATAGCCCGTTAAGGTTCCGCGTGACGTCACGAGTCACATACAAATGTATAGTATTGTCAGAGAAGTGATGTCATAACCCCCACTCCCGATCTTTAACAAGGTTTATCTTTGTCATTTATTGTCTGATTGACAAAACAAAAAATACGTATTGAATATTTTTTGATAATGTAACTGAAGAATTAATTATACTAATGATTTTTTACGCCCTCTTTAGTAGTTTTTATTCTTTGTTACAGCACCCCTCACATGTCTAAGGCACAGAGATACCAGAGGGATAATGTGGTCGATCGAGAAAATCTGAAAGAGATGCAATAATTTATTGGCACGAGTTTGAAAGAGATATGAAAAATATCTCGATTCGGTGGCTGTTGTCAGATTGTATCTATGTACACCATTTTTTTATTATTGTTGATTTTTCAATAACCACTCAATTTCGATGAAATTTAAATGGCACCAGAAGTATATATGATCTATTAAACAAAAAAATAATCATAAAAATATGTTCATAAATAATTGGTGGAATAATCGCGTAAAATACATAAAAAACTTCCTTCTTTAAGTTGATTGAAAATATAATTATCTACTCTGTGTGAAAAGTCTGAAGTACCTACTACAATGTTATAAGTCAATTCGTATTACACATATTTTTTTTTCTCTTAAAAGTTTATTTTAAAATGTAAAGATATTTATATATACAGGGTTAGTGGTAATCAATTAGCATCCTTTTAACGATATTTTTATATGGGAAAACAAAATTTTTGAGTTTTGGTAAAAGTCGCAGAACAAAAGTTGTCAGTTTTGATGCCAAAAATAAGCCCCTAAATGGATGCTAATTTATTAGAAATATTTTTACCCTTTACATGATATTTTCATATAACACAAAAAAAAGATTCAAAAGCCCAATTGTTTACTAACCGAGGCTCACGTTGTCCAAGATAAATATATTTTTGATTTTGAATTTGAATATCTCATTATAATTTTCCATTGCCTCAATACCAAGTCAATTTCTATTCAAACCATATGACCAAGTCGTATTTGGTAAGGTGCGCGGTTTTACGAGCGACCACAGAATAGGCAACAGTCACCAAGTCGTAGACGTTAAAAAAACGTCTACATCTGATAATACCTACTCCACACGTGTTTTATTATTAGATTCTGACAGTCACTAAACTTAACCAAGGGGAAGAGATAAGCACTATCAATGATTTTACTGAACTTAGTCTGATTTTTAGAATGATAAGAATATTTTTGAAGTGAAACTTCTAATGCGACTTCTAACAAGGTTTCGTTAAACGTATGAATGAATAGTATGAAAGCACTGTTGCGTTAAACGAAGTTTCACTTCTTCCGCGCGGAGGGACTCCACTCCACTCCACTCCACTTACCATGAATTCACTCTGCTAAATCTCATAACTATGGTATTGAACATCTTTGTTGTTTCTTGTAAGTGTGAGTTTCATTGTAAGTTTTCTAGTAAATAAACTTTCTTTCTTTCTTTCTTCTTACTGTTGTGTGCACGGATGAATCAATTTAAATACCTTGGACATATTGTTACGACTGATCTCAGGGATCATGTATACATGGAACGGGAGCGGAGGGCTCTGTCCGTCAGAGCAAATATAATAAAATATATATATATATATACATATATTTTGGGACATCTTACACACGGCCTCTGACCCCAAACTAAGCAAAGCTTGTGATATGGCTGCCAGAGACTGTTATACTACATAATTATACTTATTTTTTAATACATACTTATATAGATAGTAACTAAATAACAACCAGACACAGAGCAAACACTTATGTTCATCACATAAATATTTGCCCTGGGTGGGGATCGAACTCACGCCTCTTTGATCCAGAAGTTAGGGTCACTAACCACTGACCCACTGAGGCAGTCATGATGATAGCTCGCAGGTTCGCACGATGCCCAAATGAGGCAAAAGTCACGCTCTTTAGAGCGTACTGCACATCGCTCTACACGTGCAGTATTTGGGCTAATTACATAGATAAGTGTTACAGCGCCCTTCGCGTCCAGTAAATCAACGCGTTCAGGGCGGTGATGAGGCTGCCCCGGTTCTGCAGTGTCTCGGGCATGTTTGCGGAAGCGCGAACCGACTGCTTCCACGCGACCATGCGCAAGCGAGTCGCTTCCCTGGTGCGCAGAGTACGCAGCTCCAACGCTGTCCTGGCGATGATCACTACTAGATGGGACTGTCCTTTTCTTCGGCATTGCTCCAACAGACATGTTGCAGTACCAGTGCCGAAGAGAAGGTACATATAAGGTATAACACATGCCTTGATTCTATAATTATGTATGTTATGTTATTGTTGACTGTTACTGACATTGAATGACCATTATTTTACCATTTTTATTTTTTTCTGACATTTATTGCTATGCTATAATTTGAATTTTGTTATGATGACTTGTGATGTGTAATTTTCTTTTTCTATTTTTTTTTCTGCTAATATGGGCCCTACATGTCTGAAATAAATGAATTTTATTTTATTTATAATATCGAATTTATATTTTGACATTGACTATTTTTTATAGATTGTAGAGTCGATGAATGTACCGGGCTATGCAGAAAAGGTGTAATAAGCCGAAAGGGAATGTTGATCCATGATTTCATCATTATACCATTTTTACTATGGGGCCAACACCCGGAATTTACGTAAAAAAAATTGCTGTCCTTAACAAAATTGCATCTTACACAGTTGATTTTTCCTCGAATTGATTGTTTTTTTTTTATTTATTTCAATAAAATTTACATGAGTCAATAAATCTTAAAACACTTAGGTTTGACAAAAGTGTTCTAGTTCTCTACTTACAATTACAAGTTATTACAAGTACCTAACAAGTACCATTCCATTCCAAGGTTCCATTGATTTGAATCACCCCCTTCCGGCTTGGTACATTCTCCTTGAATAACCCTGTACACGCTGTCGACTTGCAGAAAAGACCTCAAGAGTCCCCACCCCAATTAGGTCGCGTGGTCTTTGCCATTTTTACCGACTTCCAAAAAGGAGGAGGTACTATGTTCGTCTGTACACACGTGTTTTTTTCGCCAATTGCGACCCGATTTAAAAAAATGTTTTTTAGTTCGAAATAGTAGGTATACTTCCGAGTTCCGAGGTGATCTCATTTCAATTTTATCTAAATCGGTTTAGCCATTTTTGATAAATCAACAAAAATGTACATGGATGTCACATCGATCCGTGCAAATTATTCCAATTCTGTACATTAATTTTACCCACAAGTAGTAGGTACCTAGTGACAAGTAGGGTTCATGATTTCTCGAGCTTTTCAATTTCTCGGGTCTCGAGAATTCTCGAGGCTAATTTCTCGAGGTTTCTCGGGTTGTCGAGAAATTGACATTTACGTACGTTATCTCATATTATTTGGTTGGTTCCAATAACGTCAACAAATTCAGTGGTTTTCCTCTCAAATGAAAGTATCAAATTAAAAACTTTTCTTGATTTTATTCAAAAACATTAATCTTATGAATAAGCTAAATAACTTTTTTGAAAAAAATACAGAATTAATGTTATTCAGACTCATAATTATAATGACAGCACCATTTTTGGCTGATCAACATGAAAGAAAACGTTAATATAATAATTTATAATTAAATTACAATCACTGCACCATTTTTGGCTGGTTATTTAGTTAATTAATAATAATTAATGTTAATTAGAATAAAAACAAATGAAAACTTTGCAAGATCAATGGAACATCTCACGCTGAGGAGCTGAACATACAGACAGATACATAACAATTACGAGTAGGTCAGTTTACTCTGTCTGATAAAATATGCCTTTAGAAAAACTAAAGCATTTATAGCTTTATCAGACAGCCGGTTTCTTATTTTATTAATTCCTGAAATTGAAAACACTCTTTCATTTTTAGTTGAAGTAGGCTTAACTGAAAGCAATGCTTTGTACATCGATTCTAAATTTGGTGACCTCTTCCCAGACTGTTCAAAAAGTATGAACTCTTTACTAGCGCTTGCAGCGAGATCAAAGGGTGCCGCTGCACTTTGGCCCGCGCCGCCACGCAACAAAACAAACGGCGATTTAATTTCTATGTAGGTACATGATTTCTCGAGTTCTCGACTTTTCTCGATCTTAATTTCCCGGGAACAAAGCCTAACGATTTCCCGGGAATTCTCGGCTCGAGAATTCCCGGGAATGAACCCTAGTGACAAGTAATCATAAAAGCAATTAGAAAAATACTCGTATTAATCCTTAAATTGAAAGAACGTAATTTTCTAACAAAACAAAATAATAAAGAAAGGGAATAATTAGGTAGGTATCTCACTTTATAAGGAACTCATTCATGCTATCTTTACCGACTTCCAAAAAGGAAAAAAACTTCGAAAGTATTTTAAGTTTCAAATATTTTTATTTATAGTGACACCCGCCTTACAGTCGTAAGGTCGTGGGTTCAAATCCCCGGTCCCGTACCAATGAGTTCTTTAGAATTCATGTACGGAATTTCACACCACTGGCTTTTCGGTGAAGGAAAACATCGTGAGGCAACCTGCATACGTCCGTAGAAGAAATTCGACGGCGTATGTGAATCCACCAACCCGCACTGGGCCAGCGTGGTGGATATGGCCCAATCACCCTCCGTGGGTAGGCCTACGTCCTGCAGTGGACTATTAAAAAGGCTGGTACAGTACAGTACAGTAAACACATACTTACATATTTTTCATAAAATATTTTCAAAATCAAGTCAGAGGTCATCAACCTCCCAACCATTAAAAGTAGGTAACGCTAATAAGTCAATGAACTCTATAAATAATTATAATTATTAAATTATTATGAATGCAACAATAACAACCAGTTGCATCATTATTTATCGACTGCATTTAATATTTATTGCATATTTGTCATTAATTATTGTGATAATTTAATTTTAATATAATTGACATTTTGCCCTTGCATTGGTCGGTATAGAACTGACTTTGTACTTTACAACCGACGTACACAAAGGAGAGGTTTCTATCTAGCCTTGTTGTCAGTTTTTTAGCAACAGAAAAACTCTTATGCTAGATTTGGTTGAAGCCATCTCAATCGTGGTCAAACATTGCTAAAAGATTGGGATATAGGGCCATTTTTAAACGACTTCAAAAAAACCGGACAAGTGCAAGTCAGGCTTGCACACCGAGGGTTCCGTACAAATCCAGAAAATTTCACAAAATTGGAAAGCTCGTTGTTAAAATCTCTATACTCATCATCATCATCATCGACAAAAGTTTTTTTTTTACTTTTCTCGTCATTCATCGAAAATTGTTAAAATAATTAAAAACCTGTTTTAGCATGTGCTAATGAAGCTCTTTTATATGATACCTTACATGATAAGATTTACGCACTTTGAATTTTGTACCCATATTTTGTGAATTTTGAAGCCCTATTTTTTTGTGATGTAAATAAAAATGTTTAGTTTTCAGATTTATTCCTATATGTGTACTTTGAGACAATGCTGTTCGCCAAATTTCATAGTTCTAGGTCAACGGGAAGTACCCTGTAGGTTGATTTTTGTGAGTGTCGAAATAAGCGGTTTTTTACGATATAAACGGCTCTAACTTCTTTATGTGATAACTGAGAAGTTTTTCCTTTACACAACTGTAAGAAATCATAGATATACGTATACAGTTTAAATTTCAACTCGATATCTTTACGCGTCCCTGAGATAAAGAGTCTTGACATACACCCAGACGGACAGACGGACAGACGGACAGACGGACAGACGGACAGACGGACAGACGGACAGACGGACAGACGGACAGACGGACAGACGGACAGACGGACAGACGGACAGACGGACAGACGGACAGACGGACAGACGGACAGACGGACAGACGGACAGACGGACAGACGGACAGACGGACAGACGGACAGACGGACAGACGGACAGACGGACAGACGGACAGACGGACAGACGGACAGACGGACAGACGGACAGACGGACAGACTGACAGACGGACAGACGGACAGACGGACAGACGGACAGACGGACAGACGGACAACAAAGTGATCCTATAAGGGTTCCGTTTTTTCCTTCTGAGGTACGGAACCCTAAAAAGAGCAGGTTCTATGTTTGTCTGTAGAGTACCTATGTTCAAAAAGTGAACTGTCGCGGCGTTACGGTGAACTAACAATAAGATTTTAATCAGCATCCAAAGTACCGACTACTTGATAGACGCGAGTCTACTGATGACAACAGAATGGGTGTCTTCCAAGTATCGAACACTTTTAGTTGTACTAGAAAAGATAAAGCAGTGTTGCCAACGTAACAAAATTAGGAAAATATCACACGAGCGGCCTCACCTACGACGCTTGTCATTTTGCACAAACTCTTCTTTTTTTTGTTGCATCGACATTTTCGCCAATTGAGAACCGATTTAAAAAAATCTTTTTTATTTCGACAGAGTATGCTCCCGAGGTGGTCCCATTTAAATTTCATCGAAATCGGGTCAGCCGTCTTTTGATAAATCAAGAATAGTGTAGGCACAAGGATGTCACATCGATTCGTGTGATTCGTGATTCAAATTTCCGGTCCCCTACCAATGAATTTATATACGGAATTTCACACCACTGGCTTTTCGGTGAAGGAAAACATCGTGAGGCAACCTGCATACATCCGCAGAAGAAATTTGATGGCGTATGTGAATCCTCCAACCCGCACTGGACCAGCGTGGTGGATATGACCCAATCACCATTTGTGGGTAGGCCTACGTCTTGCAGTGGACTATTAATAATTATTGTTCGCAAAAAATTGCGCGACTGACTTCAACCGGGTACAGAATTCGCGAATAGTTCGCACAGATCAATGTAGCAATTTTCATATTATTGTTGATAGAGGTTGTGTAGAGGTATATTAGTTGTATATTTGTTAGGTAGTCATGTCGACAGCCACTGGTCATGGCATATTTGTCTCGCCGTAGGTATATCAAGCTCATGTCTAGACACCCACGCAATATGGCGTGATCATGAGACCACCGGATGCTGACACAGCGACTCCCGGCCACCCAGCGCGTAGACTAAGCTCTAGATTTAATTAACATTTATTATTCATTCTGCTCTTGGTCACTGCGTGACACACTTGTCTTGTATAATTAATTAATATTCAATTAAAATTAGTTTTTAAAAACAAAAAGGACGTTTCCCTAAACAAGTCTGGCGCAGCCTTGTGGATTTTCCAGAATTTTCGCGAGTTTTAGTGTCGTAGTGCCCCTAAATCGGTACGCGATACGGTGATTTCGTGAAGAAGGAGAACTACGAACCAAATAAATACGACTCCCTGGGAAACGCGTGGACCTAGTGACCGGCGCAGAATCAGGAGGCCATGGGATCGAGCAGCCTAATGTGAGTAAACCTTTTCACATCCTGTTCTTATTTTCCCGTGACTTTTCCAAATTTTCCTCTCGATTTACATTATTGAGTGGAATAGCTGTAAGATTATCTGATTTTGTTTTACACGCAAATTGGTAAATAGTCAGATTAGTTTTAGGCAAATTCCCTTAATTACAATTATTAAGCGAATTAAAGCATTAATTAGGTAAACTTCCCGCAATTAAAAATTATTGTGTGAAATAGTTTTAAATAACTGATTCGTTTTACACTTGTATCGGTGAAAACTCAGTGTAATTTAAGTAAGTAGAGTAGAATAACTTATAAAAATGGAATATAGAGTAATTCCCAAAGAAATTTTAAGTATAATCCCGAAGTATGACGGTGATGAACAGCAATTAAATTTATACCTTTCAAAATGTGATTATGTGGTGAACGGAAGTAGAATTCCGGGAAACTTAGCCCAAGAACTATATATTTTTCATTCAATTACCAGTCGATTAACTGGTAGAGCCGCAACTCTACTTAGCGATCACCCAAACATAACCAACTATGACGCTCTTAAAGAGTTACTTACTCAACATTTTGGCGACCCGCGATCAGAGGAATGCATTGCTATCGAATTAGAGACCCTTAAATTAAAAACTGGGGAAACGTACATACAATTTTGCCATCGCATACAAAATGTTAAAAGCTCGCTATTTGCCAAAGTCAACAGGCTCACCGACGAAGGCATTAAAGCTGCAAAAATGATTGTATATAATAATACAGCTTTAAACGTATTCTTATATAACCTCCCAGAAGATATGATTCGCATTGTCAGGTTAAAAGGAGCCCCTTCATTGGAAGCTGCACTGAGTATCGTAACTGAGGAAGTTAACTTTAAGTTCCAATATGACGCCAAAAATAAATTACTTAAACAAGCCTCAGTGCAACTACCTACGATGAGCTCACAGCCTACACCAAAACCGTTTAGCGCACCTCCAGTTTTTAGGCAAAATATCAATCCGGCGCCAATGCCGACATTTAAGTTTGGCATTCCCCAGAACCAAGGTTTTAGACCAAATTTACCACAACAACCACGTTTCACGCCACCCATGCAAAATCTTCATAAATTTGGACAACCACAAGGTTTACCTCAACGTAATTTCGGTCAAGCGCCCCCACAGCGCGCACCGTTCCAGTACGGTGGCTATAGATTTGGTATTCCCCAACAACAAAACTTTAGATTCGGTATCCCGAATCAGCAGCACCCGAATGCTAACCAGTTTAAGTTCGGCATACCCAACCAGCAGGTACAACCACCTAGACTTCAGGAATCAGACGTCACCATGCGTACAGCACCTGTCAGGCAAAACCTTATGGTTAACGAACTGTTCTACGACGAGCCCAGCCAAGAACAAGCTGAGTACGGTTACGGTTACGAAGAGGACGTAGGATACGCTATGAACGATTGCAACTATACTGAAAACGTTAACGATTTTGACTATTCGAACCCTGTAATTGAAAACGGTTGTAACGATACCGACACAGCCGCCAACGCGGAAAATTTTCAGGCAACAGCCTCACCGGATGTGGTGAAATAATTAATTTAAATTACTGCGATAGTATCCTTAAATTACCACACGTGGTAATACCCGAAATTAACTCAAAATTTTTAATTGATACCGGAAGCAGCCGATCTTTTATCAGCCCCGCTAAAGCTCAAGAGTTTTTCAATGATTTCAGGTACTATGAACCGTTTAAAGTGATTAGCACACACGCGCAAAGCACACACGACGAAATAATACATATACCCTTATTGAAAACCTTTAAGAGCACACTCCGTCAAAAATTTTACATTTATGACGTAGATAAACGTTACGATGGTTTAATAGGATCTGACCTTCTGTCAAGATTAGGAGCGAACATCGATATGCGTAACCAAATTTTGGTGACGCACAACGCGAAAATTCCAATAATATACAACCCACCTTACGAGGTTGAGATTCCACCGCGATCTGAAATGAAAGTAAAAATTCCCACGGATTTACAACACGGCGAAGCAATTTTAGATTTCTTGCAATTTCAGGAAGGCGTTCGCATGCCTACTGCACTCGTTAAGTGCGAGAACTATTTTGCGGAAACGGTTATACAAAATGCAACCGAGACTAAGACTGTTATCACTTTCAAAGAGCCTTTCCATGTAACGGTTTTTGAGAACGAGGAATGTGAGGTAAACGTTGTGAAAGATGACTGTGTGATTGACGATGTACTGAAAGAAAATTTAGGAAAATTACGCCTAGATCACACAAACAAACAGGAACGCGATGCCATTACTAAGCTATGCTATGAGTACCGCGATATATTCTATTGTGACCAATTACCACTGACTTTTACAAACCAAGTAAAGCACCAAATTAGAACAACTAACGAAGATCCAATATATATCAGACCTTATAGACACCCACCTGTTATAAATCAAGAAATTCAAAAACAAGTAGATAAGCTTTTGGCAGACAACGTTATAGAAGAATCCCACTCACCCTGGAGTGCACCTGTGCATTTAGTGCCAAAAAAAATAGATGCATCAGGTGAAAAGAAGTATAGGATGGTCATAGATTACCGACGCCTTAATGAAATAACAGTAGATGATAAATACCCTTTACCTAACATAACGGATCTTTTCGATAAAATAGGTAAATCGCAATACTTCACGACAATAGATCTCGCCAGTGGCTACCATCAAATTGAAGTAAATGAACGGGATAGGGCTAAGACCGCGTTTACGACACAAGCAGGACATTTTGAGTTCAAAAGAATGCCATTTGGCCTTAAAACAGCACCGGCAACCTTCCAAAGGGCCATGGACAATGTACTACGAGGCCTACAGGGTATGCATTGCCTGGTATATCTTGACGACATAATAGTGTTCTCTAACAGCCTAGAAGAGCACGTCGAGAAACTCCGGAAAGTGTTTGATAGGCTTAGGAAGACTAACCTAAAAGTAACTCTAGATAAATGCGAATTTCTACGAAAAGAGGTCCTTTACCTTGGACACACGATCACTAAGGACGGTCTCATGCCTAATGACGATAAAATAAAGGCAGTATTAAATTTCCCACTCCCGCGAACTGCTACGGAAATTAAGAGCTTTCTCGGCTTAGTAGGATACTATAGGAAATTTATCAAAGATTTCGCCAAGCTCACTCAACCCATGACCGCGTGTCTGAAAAAGAGAAATAAAATAGACTGTACAAAACAGGAATATATAGACGCGTTCGAAAAATGCAAAGAGCTTTTAACAAACGCACCGCTCTTGCAATTCCCGGATTTTTCCAAACAATTCGTCCTTACAACCGATGCGTCAAATTTCGCTATAGGTGCAGTCCTTTCTCAAGGACCTATAGGAAGCGACAAGCCCGTAGCTTACGCGAGTCGCACGCTAAACGATGCAGAAACGCGATACAGTACAATAGAAAAAGAGTTACTTGCCATAGTATGGGCAACCAAGCATTTCAGGCCATACTTATACGGAAAGAAATTTACTATTTATACAGATCACAGGCCGCTAGTTTGGGCAAAATCCATAAATGAACCCAATAGTAAATTAACAAGATGGAAATTGCGTTTAGCGGAATTCGATTACGATATTATACATAAACAGGGAAAACAAAACTGTAACGCCGACGCTTTATCCAGAATTAAAGTAAACGCATTAGAAGAAGGCGACAACGTTTCGATGGAAGTCAATGTAGATAAAAAAAAGAAAAAAATTAAACAACAGCAACTTAGAGGCGAACCCGAACCTGTTCCGTCTACGTCACGTGAACAACCTCCATCCCCAATAGAACTGTCAACTGATTCCGAAGGGACAATATCCATATGTAGCTCAGGTAGAAGATCCCCCTACTCGATACCATCCGAGGGTAGCGTCACTGCAACCGCCTCTGAAGGCCAAGACGAAACAAATACTATAGGTACAATTCATTCAGCCGATAATTTAGACACTGACGGTATCCTTATATTACAGGAGGCTATAGATACCAAGCCTAACCAGATACTCATTCACGCATGGAACAGGAACGAATTGTCAGTCAAAGATTTGTCTAGAGATAAACAAAAGGTATTAGAAGTCCACCTCCCTTTAAATAACACAGAGCTGATTAAGCGATTCTTGAAAAATTACATCAGGCCCAAAATTAAATATTTTTTCTATTTTGAAGACCCAATCCATCGCAGTCAGTTTTCGGAAACTAGTAGATCTCTTTTCCAAAAAGGAACAGTAAAGTTTTACGAGTGTACCAGTCGCGTAGTTTATGTAGAGGATGAGGAAGAGCAGCGCCAAATTGTACTTAAATATCATGAAGGAAAGAATAGCCATAGAGGAATTAGGGAAACACTAGTACACCTCAGACGCACATATTATTGGAACAATATGACCGAAACAGTGTCATGCATCATAAATGCATGTGAATTATGCAAAAAAATGAAATATGACCGAAAGCCACTAAAACCAGAATTACAATTAACGCAAACGCAAATCAGACCATTCCAAGAACTATTTATTGATACTTTCACAATCGACGGAAAAACATATCTAACAATAGTAGATGCTTTCAGCAAGCTGGGCCAAGCCTTTGAAATTAGCGCAAAAACTACCCCTGAAGTAGTTAGAGCCCTTATAAAGTATTTCTCTTTGTACGGAACACCGAATAGGATCAGCGCGGACCCAGGAACCGAATTTAATAATGCATTAATGAAAGAAATGTTATCGTTCTATAAAATAGATCTACATATCGGTACACCTCATAATCCTAACTCTATGGGGGTTGTAGAGCGATTTCATTCAACACTTATAGAGATATATCGAATTGCTAAGTACGAACAAAAGGTAACGGACGCCGCGTCTGTTATGAGTTATGCCATTATGTCATACAACCACACAATTCACTCTACCACAGGCCTCACCCCGTTTGAGGTAGTTTTTGGACACACTGAGGCAAACACGGCATTTCATGTAGACTTTAACAAACAATTTACGCAACAATTGGTAAAAGAACATGTGAGGCGAACAAAACATCTGTACGAATACTTAACCGACAAAATTATTGATACAAAAAAAGCCGAAATTAAGAAACGTGGGGGAGATACAGATTTTGACTTAGATGTAGGCGATACGGTTTTTATCAAAGGGGTAAACGTTAGGCGAGGTAAAGACAAACCGCGATACCAAAAAGCTCAAATTACTGGAGCTATACGTAGGAACGTCGTACCAGTTACTACTCAGAACCGAGCTACTAAAGTTCCTATTAAAGACATCAAGCGTCCTCCACAGGTTAATCCTCCTGGTGGCTCAAGCGGGAGCCCTCCAGCTGCAACGGATTGACAAGAACCCTGGACTGTTACCCATAAAAGAAGGTCAAGCAGTCGTAAGTCATGACACTTGGACTGTCATTAAGATCCTAGACTTAAATTCTTTATATGAGGAACTAGAGTCTAATATTAACAATTACATAAGTTTGAAAAAACAGGTAAAAAAATATTTTCAGGGTAAAACTGTTGAAATAGACTTTACCGAGATAGAACAGCAAACCGATTATACTATGAATATAACTATAGAAAAGTATAAAGAACTGATTCCGTCAATAAGATATAAGCGTGGCTTAATCAACCCCCTCGGTTCATTGATTAAGGCTATTACTGGTAACCTCGACAATGACGATGCTATAGAATACGAAAAATTGATTCAGGAAGTAAAATCAAAACAAAACCATCTTGAGACCAAAATGACGATAGTTGCCGAAATGTTGGGTACATTCACGAAAATGGCTAACTCTACCAAAAGCAATTTTGACCTCATTGAGGAAAGCATTCGAGATATCAATCGTAATCTCAATGACTCTAAATTAATACAAGCTAATAACAGAGTCGTTCACATCTATAATGCATATACACATAACTTTCAAACCCTCTACTTAAAACTAAATGAGATTGAAACAGCCATTGCTTTTGCTAAAGTTAAACTATTACACCAATCAGTTGTAGACACAGACGAACTAATAGCATTGTTACAGAAAATTGAGAAAACTGAGAAACTTGTATTTACTGTAAACATGGAAAACATTGTTAAAATAGAGCAGTGTATAGAGATGAAAGCGTACATAAAACAAAATCAGATAAAATTTATTATGCATATTCCTTTAATACAAAATGAGGTTTTTAACTATATAAAATTGATTCCTTTACCTGTTCGTAATCCAGACACCGGCCTTACCTCCCTAATTATCCCTAAGCACCCCTATATCCTTGTGAAAGGGTTGAAAGCCAAGCCGCTCTCCCAGCCATGCCGCGAGGTCGACGAAGCCCGTTTCCTGTGCTTCGAAAATGACGCATCACCACTAATTGAAGACAATTGCGTCACCGATCTAATGAAATTTTCCACAAATATTTCAAGTTGCCATCCAGTTCCCGTAATCATTAAGGATGTAAGAGCCGATTTAATACAACCTAATCGCTGGATCATTTACGCAAACTCCGACACACTCCTTACTAGATATTGCGAAGAGGAAACTACCCAAGACACCATAGCCGGAACATACCTATTAACCATGGATGACGACTGTGAAGTAAAGATAAAAGAATTAAAGCTGAAAAAACACCAAGATCAGGGAAAGAACGTTATTGATAGCAAGCTCATTCAATTACCTGCGACACTGCGGAACGAGTCAGATTGTACGCATGGGATGAGACCTGTCAACCTTAACGGAGTCGATCTTTCGGATACGCAGTTCCTGAATTACTTATTGCAGAAAAGTGGAAGTGAATTTAGTGATAGTGAAAGCCATTATAGTGCATTAGATCATAGGAGTGTTAGCATAGGAAACCTTATATTTTGTGTAATCCTTGTAATCGGCCTTGTATTAGTAGCATTTAAGCGTAAAATTAAGTTTTTAAGTAAAACTATTCGGGATCATCCCCACCCTGTGGATAATCCCGAACTTGAGGAGGGAGGAGTCATGTCGACAGCCACTGGTCATGGCATATTTGTCTCGCCGTAGGTATATCAAGCTCATGTCTAGACACCCACGCAATATGGCGTGATCATGAGACCACCGGATGCTGACACAGCGACTCCCGGCCACCCAGCGCGTAGACTAAGCTCTAGATTTAATTAACATTTATTATTCATTCTGCTCTTGGTCACTGCGTGACACACTTGTCTTGTATAATTAATTAATATTCAATTAAAATTAGTTTTTAAAAACAAAAAGGACGTTTCCCTAAACAAGTCTAGGTATTGTCTATTATTATTATTATTATTATTTTTTGGTTTGTTAACCGTTTGTTTCTATGCTATTTAAATTTTCTTACAGTTATGGCCACGTTTTTTTGTCACATGCTTTTTTCTGCCCGTGCTTGGTTGCCTGGAAGAAATCGCTTAAAGCGATAAGGCCGCCAATGAGAGACCTAATGTTTTGTTTTGTCCTTAAAATCTGTTTTTTATGTAATGTGGTTGTCTAATAAAGTGTTGTTGGTTGTTAATTTTGTTGATTTATTAAAAATGTCTCAGCAGATGTCGATAAAATTTATTTATTAATCGATTATTAAGAAGACTGGTACAGCACATGAAAATAAATGATTGGGTATACCACTAGACCACGATTTTTAGAATTAGAATGCACTGAAATCGGCCTTAATAAAACCGTTACAGAGCGTCGGCGCAGACGCAGGCGTCGGCTGACATCACGGTGACGTCACGACCACGCCACCGCTCACGTTTATTAGAGAGCGAAGCGGATCATTTATAAAGCAATAAGTAGGTACAGGCCGAATCGAACAAGTCGTCGGATGTGAAGTTAGCTACAAGCCACGAGAAACCCAATCAACGCGTATATTCATGTGAGCTTCAGTCAGGATTGGATATTGCATAGATTTATACACTTGCGAACTCTGGTGTAATCATAAAAAGCAGATTATAACGCACTTATGGTACAATACAACAACGCTCTGCGCATCTTACTGAAACTTCCGAGATTCTGTAGTGCCTCTGGCATGTTTACAGAACGAAGGCTTCCAGGTTTCGCAGCTCTGATGCGACAAAGAATAGCGAACACACGAGAGGTTCTACCGCTCGGACAATATTGTGGTTCAAACTCTCATGCAAATAAAGGGACCGATTCCTAGAAGATGGAACGAGCTTCACATTGCAAGCTATAAATAATGACATTCAAAACATTGAAGTACACATTCATTGACAGATAAACTGTCATCATATACAACTTTTGTCACACTATAATTTAGATTTAAATTTAGCTAATAAGATTTACTTTGTTTTGCTTCACCCTATAAAACAGGGTCCTCAAGTAGACGTAAGCATATATATTAAGTTCTATATGTTAATACTCTCTTGTTGGTGCAAATAAATGTTCTGATTCTGATTCTGATTCAAAATCGAATTTGAATCATAATTTTTATTTTGTTATTTTTAGTCTTACTTTAATTATTGTAACCATGGATTTTTTTTATTCTGGAATAGAAATTATTTATTTATTTATTATTATTGCGCAACTTCATATCCGTTGACTTGTATAAATCAGACCTATACTAATATTATGAATCCGAAAAAGTGTTTTATGGTTGTTGCTCTTTCACGCAGTAACGGAGCAACGGATTGACCTGATTTTTGGCACGGACATAGTTTGAAAGACGAAAAGTGACATAGGCTACTTTTTATCCCGGATAATAAAAGGTTCCCATGGGATAGCACAAAAATCAAAACATTACGCGGGCGTAGCTGTGAGCAAAAGCTAGTAACGAAAGAAGTAAGTAATTTCGTTTAGGCCAGGTGGCTTACCCTGGTGACAGAATTTTTAAACCGCCTGAAGGCCTCTGACATGGCTAAACGGTTCATACAACTGGGGCCTGAAATTTAATTTGTCTTATGAGCCACGGTAGCGCTCAATAGACTGCCTCGGTGGCTCAGTGGTTAGTGACCCTAACTTCTGAATCAAAGAGGCGTGGGTTCGATCCCCACCAGAGCAATTATTTATGTGATGAACATAAATGTTTGCTCTGTGTCTGGGTGTTATTTAGTTACTATCTATATATGCATGTATTTAAAAATAAGTATATGTAGTATATCAGTCTCTGGCAGCCATATCACAAGCTTTGCTTAGTTTGGGGGGCAGAGGCCGTGTGTAAGATGTCCCAAAAATATTTATTTATTTATATTTATTCAATAGTAAATACCACCCGCGGTCACCCATCCGAAGACTGACCGTGCCGAACATTGCTTAACTTTGGTAATCGCTGACAGACACTTAGTCAATCTACACTATAAGCGCTAGTAACTTAGTAAGTATATAAAGCAATTGGAATTAGCTTTTTTCATCAGTATGGAATGTAAGAAAAAATGACAAGTCGATGCTGTTTTAGACTGCCTCGGTGGCTCAGTGGTTAGTGACCCTAACCTCTGGATCAAAGAGGCGTGGGTTCGATCCCCACCCAGGGCAAATATTTATGTGATGAACATAAGTGTTTGCTCTGTGTCTGGGTGTTATTTAGTTACTATCTATATGAGTATGTATTTAAAAATAAGTATATGTAGTATATCAGTCTCTGGCAGCCATATCACAAGCTTTGCTTAATTTGGGGTCAGAGACCGTGTGTAAGATGTCCCCAAATATTTATTATTATTATTATGTTTTAAAATTAAGTAGGTATCTCCTACACAGATAACTTATAAAGCCATATATACAGGGTTATTTCTAATGAATTAGCATCCTTTTAGGGGCTTATTCTGTACATCAAACCGAAAATGATACTATATAATGATAATGGTGAACGATATTTTTCTATGGGAAAACACTTTTATTGGGTTTTGACAAATGTCGCAGAACAAAAGTTGTTAGTTTTGATGTACAGAATAAGCCCCAGAGGATGCTAATTGATTAGAAATAACCCTGTATATTTATTATTATGTATAATATGTTATCCTTTGTAGAGTAGTGGACGTCCTATGGCTTATGGATAGATGGATGAAATAGCACGTAAGCCGCTGGCTGAAAAGGAGAATTACTTTCGACTTTTCCGAGCGAACGAGACCGGATACCCAGAGCACGTCTGTACCAGTCTAACCGCAGCATAGATCTTTCGAGATAGGACATGTCTCGATCTAGCGGGTTGGTATTACTTTAGGTACCTATACTAAGCGCCATACAAATGGGAAGTTATGCGCAGAACGCTGCACAAAAGTCGAAATATAGGTACGCGCGGGAGCCAGAGAGACGAGACGCCCGGGCACACCCGCCCGCTAACCTCATGCCACCCGCGCGCTCCCTACGCACTACCACACGCGGCATCGGCATTGTGAACGGCGAAGTGTCATCTGCGGCTAACTTCTCATCCGCCGATTTGTGTGGCGCTTAGTATACAGGGTTATTTCTAATCAATTAGCAACCTTTTAGAGGCTTATTCTGTACATCAAAACTAACAACTTTTGTTTTGCAACTTTTCTCAAAACTCAAAAAAAAAACAGTTGTTCCATATTTTTTCCATTTTGTCGCGGGTGAACGATATTTTTCTATGGAATAACAAAAAAAAAATTTTTGAGTTATGACAAAAGTCGCAGAACAAATGTTGTTAGTTTTGATGTACAAAATAAATCCCTAAGAAGATGCTAATTGATTAAAAATAACCCTGTATACCTAATTTCATGCGAAACTCACAGTTCAGTTTTAAAAGTCTATTTACCGTAATTTTAACAAAACATAAGCACAATACCAGTGTACATGAATCATGCAATATGATGTCTTCCACGCCGATTTTGGCTACGGCAACCATTTTCAGTATATGGGTATGGTACAGTAATAGAGATCAAACCAGACACATTTTATTTGAGCTCGCAGGCTCATATAAATATTTATTGTGAGAATTTATTACATATTAAATATGTGAATGTATTTTGTATTTGATGTGATACAGCAGGAAGATTACGCTATGTATCTTTAGTATAGCAATACATTTTCAGAGGTTTATATACAGGGTTACAGGGTAAGTCGACCTATTCCCGTTAAGGGTGTGTAGTTTACTTTGTTTCTGACTAATTTGACTATGAAATACAATATCCTAAATTAAAAAAAAACAGATATTTGAAATTGGTATTTATAAAATTCCCAATTTTCGGCTATCAGCTCAGATATTTTGAAACGTGTAAGTCGTATTATTATTTTTATTTGATTTTTACATGTTAAATAATGTTTTATGACCTCACTACCCAATATTGTCCGTAAAATTAACCTTTTATAAAAAGTATTTGAATTCAAATATCTCGAAAACTGTGAGATTTAGGATATGGTGTTTCATAGTCAAATCAGTCAGAAACGTAGTAAACTACACACGCTTAACGGGAATAGGTCGACTTAGCCTGTTACCCTGTATATACATATAATGATCATCATTATAAATAACTTTTACTATGGGACCAATTGCATAAAAAGTCAGTGTGTGTCATTTGTCGAGAGTAAATTAACATTTGCAAAGTACACCTTCTGTGCTATATTGTACTGTACCGGCTTTTCAATAGTCTACTGCTGAACATAGTCTACCCACTGAGGGTGATTGGGCCAGTGCGAGTTGGGGGAGTCAGATACACCATCGTACGTCGCGCTCGATGCGCTCGCGCTTAATTCGACATTTTCTATGCTTACTTCGTTTCTTCTCATCCCTTACAACCTTGCAACCCTCAGCCATAGTATGCTGGACATAGGCTTCCCCTATGGATGTCCAATAAGACAGGGTTGGAAGCGGCTTGCATCCGTGAGGTCCTGCTAACTTAATGAATTCATCTACCGTCTTTAGACGACGAACAAGAGGGTCGCGAATTTGTAAGCATCTATAGATCTCTATTTCTAGACGCATATTAATTATTAGTGTTTATAGCAAAAAGCTGGCTGTATGAGTATTTGCTACACGCTTAAGTGTGTCTCGCGCTGAGTATAGTGACGGCCACTCTTTATATCTCTGTGATCCAAACGGATTTACATCTAGACGCGTAACTAGTGTTTATTGCAAAAAGCTGGCTGTATGATATGTGCTACACGTATCTTCAACTGAAAACGATAAAGCCTCTGTAGATCTCTGTAAGCCAAACGGATTTACATCGAGACGCGTATTATAGCAAAAAGTTCGTGGTAATAAGTTGTATGAGTACTTACTACACGTACGAGTATAAGTGTTTCGCACAGGGTAAAGCGAAGGCCACTCTCTAGGTCTCTGTGAACCAAACGGATCTACATCTAGACGCGTATTATTATTAGTGTTTATAGCAAAAAGCTGGCGGCCATGACGTCACGGCTGGCACGTGCCAGATTTTATTACCGATTTCCAAAAAGGAGGAGGTACTATGTTCGTCGGTATGTATTTTTTGTAGGTTATCTGCTTACCCTGTAGTCCCTGTACTAAGTAAGCCACAAGGGGGTCGTTATGAACAACTTTTACAATGGGGCCAACCCAAAATTCGAAAAAAATAAATCAGCTGTTCCATACATAACTGCAACTCGGAATAAAGAAAATATAAGAAACAGCAGATTTTTTTCTTGAATTCCAGGTTGGCCCCGTAGTAATAGTTGTTCATTTTGATGGTCTAAATCACTTCCTTAGGCTTAGTATATCAGTTCTGAATAACCCTGTAGGTATGTGAACCGACCTTATAAAAATATTTTTTATTTCGAATATGAATATTTTTAGGTGGTCTCATTTAATTTTATTAAAATCAGCAGACACGTTTTTGAAAAATCAACAATAATGTTAAAATTACTCACTACATGGATGACATATCGATTCGTGCGAACTACCTATGCGAATTATGTACACGGTGGAAGTCAGTTACGCCATTTCTGACGATATCCAAACCGATAAGTCATCGCTGGTTAACACACTGGTCGAACATTTTCGACTTGAGGCACTGAGATGTGTCCGACGAGAAGACGTTACGCAATTTTTCGAACGCTGCCCAGCCGAGTTGGATTTGGCGATTGACCTCTTTCTTGAAGTCGGACCTATATACCTAACTGGACTACATGTACTAGTAGACGTACGAGTCAACGACTTCAAGAACCGAGCTCTCAATCAGATACTGTGGTACAACATGAGCATTATACATGGCCTTCGTTTTATCGGTGCCCATCTCAAGATCCACCTGTCTCAAGATCCACCTGTTGAGAAGCTCACAGAGACTCCAATCATAGCCCTATCCATAGCTCGTTGGGCTACTTGGACCTTATCAATAAGGTCCATAATAAGAGACCTCTTTTCAGTGTTATAAGTTACCCCTGGCTTACACTGGTTGAACATTTTTGACTTGAGGCACTGAGGTATGTCGGACGAGAAGACGTTACGCAATTTTTCGACCGCTACCCAGCCGAGTTGGATTCGGCGATTGACTTGTTTTTTGAAGTTGGATGGACCTACCTAACTGGACTACTCGAAAAATTTCCGAGCATAGCCCTCTCCATAGCTTGTTGGGCTACTTGGAGCATAAAGCCGATAGAAAGACCACATCTTTTCTTTAATAAAATAACTTGTAATAATATATTAGCTGAGAGACAGGTTAACCCCTTGACCTTGCGTTTTAACCCTAAACTTAAAACATCCCAAGGACATTCTCACATATTTATTAAAACAAACCTGTTTCCGTGGACAGGTTAAATGTAATTGTTATTATAATTACTTTTATTGTTATTATTATAATAATATTATAATTATTTCAAAGGGTGAATACTAATTCGTTGTTGCTATTGGCTTAAAAATGACTTGATAAAAAAAATTATAATGTTTGTCTAGGATAGGATGATCTATCTATTATTGCAGTAATTTAAATTATGTACCCTTGATATGCATTTGCGTAACCTTAAAGTGACCATTTATTTACCTAATAATAACTATATTATTATCTAATTATTTTATTTTTTAATATTATTTATTTTCAGGTGTAACAATATCTTAATGTAATGATTGGTTTTTTTTAAGTATCGTAGTGTTGATGTATCTATTATATAAAATTGTCGTGTTACAGTGTTTGTTACGGCTTGACCTAATTATACCGACTTACAAAAAGGAGGGGGTACTATGTTCGTGTATATGTTTTCTTTGTTTATGTTCATCGATATTTTCGCCAATTGTGAACCGATTTAGAAAAATCTATTAACTCGAAAAAATATACTTCCGAAGTGGTCACATTTAAATTTTATTGATATCGGCTGAGCCGTTTTTGATATATCAACAATAATGTACATGGATGTCACATCGATTCGTGCAAACTATTCGAATTCTGTACACGGTGGAAGTCGGTGTTGCGATTTTTTGCGAAATATAATTATTATTAATCTTATTGTGTATTATTTGTAGATCTGAGGATAAGTAATTCTAATATCCCTAGGGGGTAAGGGTGGCTACCTTTAGCCCCTTACTCTTAAGTTTTTTTATACGGTCAAACTTTTCGACCCCATCGGTCATCAGTCCTCCGCGCTATGTGCCCTGCCTGCTATAAAATAGAAATAGATTTCTATTTTCAAATAATTATAAGACAAGTTGAAAACGGCTTGCATCTAAGAGCGTTCCTGCAAACCGAATTATATTTGTTTTATTAATAATTAATAAAGGTATTTTGTATTTTTATTATTTAATCTGTATACCGTTTCGGTGGACATAGCTTTACTACTTATAATAAGTATATAACAATAAGTAAAGACTGAAAAAAATAATAATAAAATACATGTCATTCACCCGTAAAAAATCTACAAAGATTTTTTTACGATTTCAAGGTCGGATCTATAAATAAAGAGTTATACCTTTAATTGTGACAAAAACGAGTTTATTACTAAAAATAATAATAGTACGCAATTGAGGGTTAAACTATGGCCCTAAAAATAGACACATATAATAATATTCCGGCTCGTACGATTGGCTAGACAAAGTGCTCTATGATATTTAATAGATCTTATCTAATGTGTACAATAATGTAAAGCTTGTGAGAGGGTGCATAATATTACAGTCATCGAATTGGCTGGTATCGTAAGAGAGAGGCCTATATTATGCAGTGGGATGATACTAAAACTTGAAATTAGTAAAAACTAGTAAAGTTGATAAACGTTTTTTTACGACAAGATTGGTTCTATAAATTAAAAGTTATTCATAATTGATTATTACTGTAACAAGTTTATAGTTGAAAATAATAATAATAGGTACACACTTGAGGGTTAAACTTTCACCCTACAAAAAGACAAACTGCTCGATAATATTATCTTATACATGTAATATAATGCTTTTATATTGTTTAATATAATGCTATTATATTATAAGAGCATAATAATGTAAAAAGGCTAGACGACGTGATCTATAATATTTTATTATGTATCTTTGTGAAGATTGAGATGTGAAAGATTGAGTGATGTGAGGGTGTCTATTCTTACTTTCATATTATCTGTGGCATCGAAAAAGATAGGATGATGGGACTGAGGGAGAGAGGGATAATGATAATGATGACGAGAACTTTTGACAGAAATATAAAGTAACTGAGGCGAAATAATAGCCAAAATCAGTTCTTGTAATTTTATCTTTTGTATTGTATGTGACATAATTATTTACACAATTATTTTTAATTTATTTTTTGCAAGTTAGGTACGTAAGTATTCAGTCGTAACTATTTTTACTATGTTGAATTCTATCATTGAATGTAGTCTAGATTAAATAGGATTTTTGACCGACGAAACGAAGGAGGTAGGTACCTACTCAATTCGACGCGTATATCTTTTTTATTTTTTATGTATAACCACGCATAACTTTTTACATAGTAGTCCGATTTCGCTAATTCTTTTTTATTGGAAAGAGTATACTTCGGAATCTGTTCTATTTAAATCTTATCGAAATCGGCTGAGCCATTTTTGATAAATTAATATTAATGTGAAAAATGCTACATCGATCCGTGCGAAATATTCGCGAATTCTGTACACGGGTGAAGTCGGTCATGCCATTTTTTGCGAAAAATAATTACCTAGGTATTATTTATTTATTCCTTTGGGCCTTAAATATGTATGAAAGTAAAATGCTAATATCAATTTAAAATTAGCTTAAGATGACAATTAAATTAATTATTTTACTGTCTTTTATACTGGACAGTACCAGCCTTTTTAATTGTCTACTGCAGGAGGTGGGGTTACCCACTAAGGGTGTAAAGGGAAAGGGACTAACTAATAGAAAAAATATAAAACAGTTTTCAAGTATTGTAATAAACAAAATAATATATTTAATAAACATATTATGTTTTCCTATGATATGATACCCGATAAAGATTATTTTTAGATGAAATTAAATTCACCTTTACATCACTTCATTAAAATTAAATTAAAATTAGACTGCGCGTGCGCCAGTCGACGGAAGCGCGCGTATTCCCTGACGAAGGAGTACTAATTACTCTGAAACCGGTCGGGTTCACAGCGGTCCGGCCGCGATACTGTACGTGAGTACAAACCGGTGTTTTCTTTAGAATCATCTTTACATTACTAGGTATATTGCATAACTAGCTTTAGCTCGAGCCTTCGCCCGCGTGGTATTATATTTTTTGTGCTGTCTATGCCAAAAATCAAGTCAATCCGCTACTCCATTGCTGAGTGAAAGAGAAACAAACCAACAAACACACGTTTTGGATTTATAATATTATTAGTAAGGAACGGAAGTAATTATTACTACAACATCTGACAGATTTCGTCGTCGTCATGGTTTTTGCCATAGGACGTCCACGGCTGGACATATGCACCCCCCTATAGACCTTTAAAAAGACCGGTTGGAAGCGGCTTGGCTGACGAATCTTATAGGCAAGATGTTGCTTTAGCATTACATTTGTTTATTTATTTTTTTAAATCTAAATTACACAAACATAAAAAAATAAGAAAATAACAATAATGACCTCTATCACAAAAACATTTCTTACGAGTAGCTCAGTATGCAAAATTTTTATTTAGTAAAATTGTAATAAAATGTGGCTATAAAGTAACTTCCATTTTTATCATTTTTTGTCAAATCTTACATAAATTACAAAAATTCCAGGCTCTACTGAAGTTTCATGTAAAAATTCGCGTGTAATTAAAATTATTGTTTGTTTCTGTGCTGCTGACGGGAAAAATTTGCCCACTTATGACCTCAAAAGGGCCAAAATAAATGCAGCTTATGTGTTAAAATAATCGGCCAAGTGCGAGTCGTACTCGCGCACGAAGCCTTCCGTACCATATGAAAGCCCTCTTGATATATTTTATTTTAATTTAATTATTTATTTTTGAAGTGAATATACAACTTAATTTTCTGTGAATATTTTCGAGCATCTCCATGTTGCTTTTATTAATATCGAGCAAAAATATCTCGTTTATTGTATGGGATCCCCCTTAAATATTTATTTTATTTAAATTTAATAATTATTTTATATAGTATATATTTAACTGAATATTCTGTAAGTATATCAAGCATCAACTTTATTACACCATTATTAATATAGAGCGAAAAACGGCTAAAAATCAGGTGTGTTGTATGTATGGCCCCCTTAAATATTTTTTTTTTCTTTTTATAGTATTTGTTGTTATAGCGGCAACAGAAATACGTCATCTGTGAAAATTTCAACGTACTAACTACCTATTACAGTTCATGAGATACAGCCTGGTGACAGACAGAGGGACAGACTGATTTAGCAATAAGGTCTCGTTTTTACCTTTGGGTACGGAACCCTAAAAACACCTTTATTCCCGGAGAGATAGATTTTTTAAGATATAAAATATATTCTGCGTTTTACTTACCTATTATTTTTACAAAACGATTTCCTAGCTTAATGTTTTACTAGCTTTATATACCGAGGGATATTTTATTCGATTTTTTCCGCCTCGTTTTTCATTACTTAGTTTATTTTTATGTTATTTTTTAACCATTTCAGTAACATGAATATAAATAAAATGATCACCAAGCAAGGTGGTCAGGTAAAATAATGTTTTTATTAAGTGAGGATTTTTTTATATGAAAACATTGTAATCACTTTTCTTTCTTTGAAGCCGTATAGGAAACAATTGTCAAGAATTTTTTTACCGCAGAAAATGTTTATTTTAAATAAGTAGTTTTTATTTATTCAAATTGGTGATTTAAAGGGTGTCATAATTTTTTTTTTTAAAAAGGCATGACTGACTTCTACCTTGTACAGAATTCGCGATTAGTTCGAACGGATCGATGTAGCATTTTTCACATTATTTTTGATTTATCAAAAATGGCTCAACCTTCAATAAAATTTAAATGGGACCAATTTCGAAGTATACTCTTTACAGTAATAAATAATTATCGTAATTGGACTACTATGTAAGTTATGCGTGGTTATCCAAAAAATATGTTATATACCTAATTATACGCGTCAGATTGAGTACCTCCTTCGTTTAGTCGGTCAAAAAATATGACAGTATTTAAACGACTAATAATAAATACTGACTTGACATTTTTTGTAACAGTATTCTATGTTATTTGTATAGTAGTTATAGTTTTGAGAAATTGCAATTGGTATAAAATAAAAATATATAATTTAGTCAAATTACCTACCTAAACTTTGGTCAAAAGTAATGTAATGTACTTTATTTAATTTATCGATATCTTCGTAAATAGTAGGTAATAGTAATTTAACAACTTAGTATTTTTTTAGTATGTTATTATATGTTAGTATGTTAATTTTACCATAAATGGTTAAAAAAAGTTGGTATTATAGTAGGAATTTTATTAGGCCTAATAATATCTAGAGATATAGCTACCTAGATAGTTACTTGCAAATAGGGTCAAAAAATTCAATATCTGTATTTTTACACATTTAATTAGTACAGATATTAGTAGTATTATTCTTACAAGATTTATAATTTTTTATCCAATATAAGAATCATTTTTACAGGTAAAATCAGTCCATCAAGTAGGTACCTATATATATTTAGAACCAATTTTATTCGGTAGCGCTGGCGCATATATTCCAGTTTCAGTTTATTTTTTGACTTTTAGGTACCTACTTATATGTAATAATATTTTTTTTCTTATATTTTACAGTACATATAGTAGTTTAGGTTCTCTAGTAGGCCTAAATAGGTATTTTGAAGTAAAAGAAGAGATGGCCGGTAATTGGCCTATTTAAACAGTTTTACTTGCATATTTGGTACCAAAACATCTTGTTTCTTTTAAATAGAACTATTTTCTACCGAAATTAAGGAAAATATGTAAACATTTTCAAAGAACTGGGAATTGACAACCTTTCCAAAATTTTAGTAGAGTCAATGACGTTCTATGATTTTCAAAGTCAGTTTTCGGGCACTTTTTTGTAATATTATGTTTCTTTTTTGATTCATTATTGTAAATTAATTATCAAATTGCGTTATTTATATACGTTTTGGGCGTTTTAGTCAATTGCTTAGGATTTAATCAATATTTTTCTGACCACGTGATATGATGAGCGTCAACGCCAAAAAATCGATAAAAATTACGGAAAAAATTGTTTATTTGCAGAAACAAAGTTTAATTACGATAGAATAATAAAATTACTTACGTTTTTATGTAGAATTATCAAAAAATATCCACGTGGTCCATCATTATGATCACTGCACCACTCCAAGGGACGTCTGCGCACAGTCACTCCACAAAATTGCCAAAAATCCAAATTCAAAAGTCGAAATATGTCCAAAATCTACTTCAAACTAACTTTCCACAGTCCACAGCACAGTTTCCAACAGTTTCCTAAATAGGCCTATAAGAATCTTATTGGAGAACAGAGGTCGAAAAGTTTGCAAAAATTTCGCGTTTGTGCGTCCGAGCCGCGCGAATAGGCCTAGCCAGAAAGCCGCGCGCGCGCCTCTCGCAAACTAAGGCGAATATACCGATAAACTATAACAACTGATAATGCAGGATAAAATTACGATAAGGAATTAGGCTGATCGCCTTCGACATTTGCTAAATTTACCACGGGCACGACACGACACAAATTTTGAGAAAAAAAATTGCGTTGGCACTGGTTTTTTGGTTGGGGATTTACGCACTGGGGTTGATGTTGGCGTGGGTTTGAGGGGGTGGGTTTTTGGAGGGTGGATTGTAGGGTGTAGGGTTAAATAACGATGGTGGTTAAAGCGTCCGTGGCGCGCGCGCGACTTGCGAATTTAAAATGGCCGAGAGACGCTTGCCCGGCCACCTTGTTCGCTTGCCTACTTTACAGCAGTAGGCATGGCCCCTGTGGCAATGCCCACACGGCAAAGCTTGCTAGGTACCTTTATTACTTTTGAGATGGAAGAAAAAAAACATCAAATAACATTATTTATATCTGTATTACTAAACTTTCCTTTGCAGTGGTGTAAAATATGGGTATGTCTGGATAGAAAATAATTTTGAGATGATATTATAATAGGTAATCACTGCTAATATTTCTATTAGTAAAAAAATATATGTTATAATTACACATATTATTTATGTTACTTATTTTATGAACTTATTACATTCGTTTTTTAAAATAATAATAACAATCATCAAATAGGTACCTAGGTAGGTATATTTAATTTAACTCTAAGTAAATACAAATATTTCACAAATCATGGGGGGTAATTGTTTTCATTACAACAATAAAGTTAATATTTATTTTTCTAGATTTCTATTCATAAATAATAAATGTATAACAATATTAATTAATAATACTAACATTGAACAGAAAATACTGCATTATTTTGAAAACAATATTCTTAAATTAAAACAAGATGAACTTAAGATGAATTTTGATTTATAAGTAGTCGAAGTAATAAATACAAGCCACAAAAGATTCCTATCTAGATGATATTGTCTATTGAAAATTAAAATGATATTGTTAAATAAGAATAATCATTTTTAATGAAGTAAGTATAGGTACCTATATCCATATCCATATACTTAATAGTACCAAACTAAACAATGTTTTTGGGATACCTAGGTGGAAAAATATTGATTTTTATAAAATAATAAAAAAATAACTAAAGCACCTGGTAAGAATAATATGGAGATTTTTTTTTTCTAAAAAGGTATGATAGAAGTAGATAGGTGCCCTCTATTAGGTACTTCTTTACTATACTCCTTTGTTCCCCATCTCAAAAGTATAATGTTTTGTGCTGTGCTATTTTATAATTTTGTTTTTTTTTTTACTACATTACATAGTATTTTTAATTGTTAATCACTATTATTAAATATTTAACTGTCATTTTAGAAATAAATCATTCAATTTAACTCTACAATCATTTCACAAATCATGGGGGTTTTCATTAAATACGCGGCGACAATGTGTTAAATATTTATTTTTCTAGAGTTTTATTTACTAATAATAAATTAATAACACTTGAACAGAAAATACTGCATACGACAACAGGGGAAAATGGTAGGTACATATATTTTGATAATAATATTCTTGAAATAAAATAAGATGAAGTTAAATTTTGATTTCTATGTAATAAGTACAGACCACAAAAGATTTCTATTGATATTATCTGTCTATTGAAAATAGAATGAAATTGTCAAAAAAGAAAAATAAATTTTAATTGACTTTATAGGTAGGTAGATATATATTTATATATACTTAATAGTATCGACCGAATAGAAAAAAAACAATGTTTTGGGATAAGTGGAACCATATTAAAATATTTTATTAAATAATAATAAAAATGGGCACCTGGTAAAAACATGGAGGAAGATTTTTTCTAAAAAGGTATGAAGAAGTAGCTATGAAGAAGTAGCTCGTACATAGATATTAGCTATTCCCTATATTACTTCTTTACTATGTGTACTTTTTCCCCTGTGCCAATTATATAATTTTGACTGATATTTTGTTTTATTCGGAAACGTTATTTTTTTCCCTAGTCTCATTTTTACTCCTTTCTGGTCTGTATTTATTTAAAATGAAATCTATTTAATTTAATACAGTATTACAAAGACGTAAAACATCATGTTTAACCTTCAAGAGTCTGTGGATGATCCAATTGCAGTATTTGATAATTTGCTTTTTTATGTTGTTGGCAGCAATTGGATTATCCACAGTGTTTTACGTCTTTATAATACTGTATTAAATTAAATAGATTAAACTTTAAATAAATACAGACCAGAAAGGAGTAAAAATGAGACTAGGGAAAAAATAACGTTTCCGAATAAAATAAAAAAATTGTCACAATTATATAATTGGTTCAGCAGAAAAAAATAATACTAAATTGCATTTTATTTATTGTAGTAATAATTTAAGTATGTAGTTTTAACTTAAGTCTGTAGTGTACATTGGTATTGTATTTTGTTGTACCTAGTTAATAAATGCACTTACCCACCCTATCACAAAAAATATTTTTGTGAAATAAATGTTTGAATTGAGAAAAACAATAATGATAAATGACGTGTTAAATGCTGTATTATAGCATTTATAAATAATTTTCATGGAGCTCAGTCAAAGAGTTAAATAAAAAAAGTATGATTACATAACTACAAAAATATTCGTAATACGTCAGATTGACATTAGGTATTAGGTCAATTTTTAAGGAATCCAAAGGACTTTTTTATCTTAAGGTCTCTTTTTTAGGGTTAATAGGATGAGCTAGTTCTAGGTTTTGCAAAGCACGTACCTACAGGAACTTGCAGAGGTGTAGGTATATGCTCTTCGCCATGAACAACTTTTACCAAGGGGCTAAACCTTGATTCGAGAAAAAAGAGAAGTTGCGGTACATCTGACTGCCTCGGTGGCTCAGTGGTTAGTGAACCTGACTTCTGGATCAAAGAGGCGTGGGTTCGATCCCCACCCAGGGCAAGCATTTATGTGGTGAACATAGGTGTTTGCTCTGTGTCTGGGTGTATTTAGATACTATCTATATAAATATGTATTTAAAATAAGTATATGTAGTAAGTATATCAGTCTCTGGCAGCCATATCAGAAGCTTTGCTTAGTTTGGGGTCAGAGGCAGTGTGTAAGATGTCCCCTAATATTTATTATTATTATTATTAACTTTGATAAAATTTAGGTACGTTCCGGGAGAAAACTCTTTTCACCCCTTAAATAGTAACAAAATGTTATCTTTTTGATGTCGATCGAGTATGAAATATTGAACTCTACCTACGCCTTATTTTTTTCAGAATTTTTTTAGTAAATCATACTTTTCAGTATATATAATATATGTGATCATTATGAGCAGTTTTTACTATAGAGGCAACCCAGAAATCGAAAACAAAAAACAGCTGTCCCATAAAAAATTCAACTCGGGATCGACAAAATGTATGAAAGAGCTGTTTATTTTCTCTAATTCCGAGTTGACCCCATAGTATCAGTTGTTCATAATGATTGTCTTAATACCCCGTTTCGGCTTAGTATATATATATATATATATAATCTTTATTGCAGATAACACAGATCCATATAGTACAATGTTACATAGCCATAAACTTAAACTAAGGTACATTATACAACAATTTATACAACAATTTTGGCACTTAAATGAAACAAAATAAGTAATATAATATGAATGAACAGGATATACCTACACCAGTTCTGGATAACCATATAGAGCTCCTATAAGACCAACCGTTATTATTGGAGATAAACAAGGTGCTGCTTTGTAAAGTACCGGAGCAGTGTTGCCAACCCCAAGCTACACTAAAACTGTAAAGCTTTAGGAGCTGTTAAAAAAATCACAAAAAGATCTTGGACAATTGGTTCCCTTTGTGCAGTAACCCAAAAAAGCGTTGATACCTATGTGATAAACTTTACAGAAAAAAAACAACGGTAATTAATGTTTAATTACTATGGAATTTAATACTTATTTTCTAATTAGATTTTTGTTCAAAGCTGCCATCATATCACCAAATGTTACAAGCAGATAATAAGATCCAAAAATATGGAATTCCTTTAAAAGGAGTTTTTTATTAAGAGCGTATCGTGCGTAGAACTCCGCGAACAAAGTGAGACGGCGGTGAGGGGTCGAGGGGAGCGCGTCTTCGTATGGTGAAATTAACAATAAAAAATCATATAAAATTATCAAGTCAACTTTTTAACTGTTTTATGTAATTGCCAACACTTTGACTACTACTTAATAAACATTAAACATAATTTAAAAAATACTACTTATAAAAACTCGTTAAGAAATAAGTTCTTTCTTCAAAGACTTTGGATTTTTTTTCGATCGAGCGAAGTTAATCCTTCTTCGTATCAGATATGGTTTGCTAAAGGGAAGATATGCTCCAGAATAACATATAAATTAATTCTAAAAAAAATGTTTTTAGTACTAAAATCTTGATTCTGGTTAGACATTTTATACACGACCGCCCTTTAAAGAAAATAAATAATAGGAAAATCAATTTCCAACATAAATATAGCAAAATATTAAATACTGTATAAGGTAATGGCCTAAGCTCTATATATTTTTGCATTGTCTCTTTTCCACTTATTTTATTAACTTTTTGTTTTTGCCAAAATCCGCTGGGGAGCCTGTGGTCATCAAAGTGCCTTGCCAAATTGTAATTCTTTTGGTGTTGAAACCTCTATTCTATGAACCTCTATTCAACTCCAGAAAGAGATATGCCAAAAAATAGGTAAACTGCACAATTTAAACCTCTAGATGAGACCTGTACAGGAGAAGTAGCAGGCCAGGCCAACATCCTGACGGATGAAAAAAAACCGGACAAGTGCGAGTCAGGCTCGTACATCGAGAGTTCCGAACAAACACATTGTTAAAATAATTAAAAACCTGTTTTAGCATGTGCTAATGAAGTTCTTTTATATGATACCTTACATGATACGATTTACTCGCTTTGAATTTTCACCCATATTTTGTGAATTTTGAGGCCCTATGTTTTGTGATTTAAATAAAAATGTACAGTTTTCAGATTTATTCCTATACTTGTACTCCAAGACAATGCTTCTCGCCAGATTTCATAGTTCTATGTCAACGGGAAGTACCCTGTAGGTTTTAGTTTTTGTGAGTGTCGAAATATGCGGTTTTTACTACATAAACGGCTCTTACTTTTTTATACGATAACTGAGAAGTTTTTCTTTTTCACAACTGCAAGAGACCATAGATATACGTATATACAGTTTAAATTTCAACTCGATATCTTTACGCGTTTTTTTTTAGTTAGTTTTGGTATACAGAATAAGCCCCTAAAATGAAGCTAATTTATTGAAATAACCCTGTATAAGACTTTAGAATATAAAAATAAACATGATTACACCGAAATCAGAAAAGTTTGGCAATAATGGTATTACTTGCAATGGTTGTAATACTTATTGAAAATACCAATTAGAGTTGCTCTATCCACAAGACCTTTGGTCTTAAATTTTGAATGAATCCTTACTAATAATTATAAATCCGAAAGTGTGTTTGTTGGTTTATTGGTTTGTTCCTTTTCACGTTGCGACGAAGCAACAGATTAACTAATTTTTAGCCATGGAAAATTGAAAGACAGAAAGTGACGTATGTTATTTTTATCCCAGAAAAATCAAATGTTCCCATGGGATAGCACACAAATTAAGGTGACGCATTGATAAACAATTTTTTCTCAAAAATGGAGTACCGCGCCCCTTCATCCGGACAAATTTTACGCGGTCGCGCTCGACAGGATCGCGCCTGAGCGGCGGGCGGCAGTGAGTTTTTAATTAATTACCTACTTATAATGGACACATTAAAAAAATAACTTCTCGGTTTGTTAAATAGAAAAGTGGTCTGGTTATTTTATTCTTAAAAAACAATGCGGTATTGTCGCTGATAATTAGAATTATTAAACTTTTTTTTGTTGAGAAATTTGTAAGTTTTTTTTTTTAATAAAGCCGGTTACGTTTCAAAATTTTGTCCGGTTCATTATTTTTTTCAAAATTTTCAAATTTGATATTTTTTAAATTTGAATCATTATCATTCGTCCTCTCACATCGCGCATTCAAAAGTACTCGTTTTCGTGTTTCTCGGCCCGATGCCTCGTCTTAAAATACCACGCGGGCGAAGCCGCAGGCAAAAGCTATTTGAAAATAAATACTCATTAGAGTAAAATATTAAAAAAAAGAAATTTTTTTTTTGATCAATTCAAAGAGAAGGAAGCTGGTGTCATGTCGTACAGGGAGGTAAAGACACTGGCTGAGGACCGCGGGACGTGGAAGTTGCTCTACCGACAGCGTAGAGCGCAGCTACTGAGCTGCGCTCTTAAATTTTGAATGAATGAAGAATTGAAGAATAAAATATTCTTCTATATATACAGGGTTATTTCTAATCAATAAGCATCCTTTTAGGGGCTTATACTGTACATCAAAACTAACAACTTTTGTTATACGACTTTAGTCAAATCTCAAAAGCTTAAATGGCTGAGCCATTTTCGATAAATCCACAATAATGTGAAAAGTGTTACATCGATCCGTGCGAAATATTCTCAAATTCTGTACATGGTTGAAGTCGGTCATGCTATTTTTTGCAAAAAATATTTATTTGATTTTATGCTCCTGTGATCTAATTAACCTTATTTGATCGGAAATATCGGAATTGGAATTGGATCGGAAATATAGTGCAAAGTTGACCAAAAAAATTGTATATTTTTACTGGCCTATGCAAGACGTAGGTACCACACGAAGGGTGATTGGGCCATATCCACCACGCTCGCCCAGTGCGGGTTGGTGGATTCACATACGCCATCGAATTTCTTCAATGGAACCTATGCAGTTTGCCTCACTATAAATTCCTTCACCTAAAAGCCAGTGGTGTGAAATTCCCCACAAAAGTTCCAAAGAAACTCATTGGTACGGCAACGGTAATTGGTAATGTTCCTGTGGGATGACATAAAAACAAAAACCGGACTAGTGCGAGTCAGGCTTGCACATCGAGAGTTCCGTACAAAAATATTGTTAAAATAATTAAAAACCAGTTTTAGCATGTGCTAATGAAGTTCTTTTACATGATACTATTTACTCACTTTGAATTTTGAACCCATATTTTGTGAATTTTGAGGCCCTATTTTTTGTGATTTAAATAAAAATGTATAGTTTTCAGATTTATTCTTTCTCTTTTTCTGTACTCTGAGACAATGCTTCTCGCCAAATTTCATAGTTCTATGTCAACGGGAAGTACCCTGTAGGTTTTGATTTTTGTGAGTGCGAAATATGCGGTTTTTTACGACATAAACGGCTCTAACTTTTTTGAACGATAACTGAGAAGTTTTTCTTTTACACAACTGCAAGAGACCATATATATACGTATACAGTTTAAATTTGAACTCGATATCTTTACGCATTCCCGAGATAAAGAGTCTTGACATACACACAGACGGACAGACGGACAACAAAGTGATCCTATAAGTGTTCCGTTTTTTCCGTTTGAGGTACGGAACCCTAAAAAACGCGGGCCAAGCCGCGGGTAAAACCTAGTTCTATACAGGGTTACTGGCAATCCATTACGTCCTTAAAAGGATGCTAATTGATTACCAATAACCCTGTAGTATATTTCTGCCGGACTAGTATACACACCACGAAATAACTCTACCGACGTGTCAGAACGAGACAGAGTTATGATGAAATATAGGTATCTGTCAGTTCTGTCACTATTTCCCACGTCGACATAACTCTTTTCATAATCGTATACTAAGTAACCTAAGTAACCGTGGTGGCCTAGAGGTAGTGACGCCCGCCTTACAATCGTGAAGTCGTGGGTTCAAATCCCTGTCCCGATGAGTTCTTTGGAATTTATGTACGGAATTTCACACCACTGGCTTTTCGGTGAAGGATAACATAGTGATTAGTGAGGCAACCTGCATATGTCCGTAGAAGAAATTAGATGGCGTATGTGAATCCACCAACCCGCACTGGACCAGCGTGGTGGATATGGCCCAATCACCCTTCGTGGGTAGGCAGCCCAGCAATGGACTATTAAAAGACTGATACTGTACAGTATACCAGCTAGCTGCTGGTGTCCGTTAATAAAGACTTGGCAGTTAACAAGAAATAAATTGAATTCAAAAATTAAGCTGGTAAATTGGTACTCTACCAATTTAGTAGATAGGTACCTATTACATGTGGCGTTTGTAATTCGGGCGTCCAATTGTCTGTGAACACACAATTAATTTTAGTTAGTTACTACCATATACCTATAACATCATCATCAGCATTAGCGTTCAGTTGTAAATGCCACCCGCGGTCACCCATGCGAACTGATAAATTGGAACCTCTGAAATTTTGTTTGGGCATTGCAAAGAGGTTCTATTCTATAAAATCGAACTGATACGGGCACTAAAGAGGTTTCATTTTTCTTAAAAATCGAATTAAATTCCAATCCTCCTTACAATGCCCGCTGTCGTGCAATGTAAAAGGTTTTATTAGATTTTACAAAATAAAATCTCTTGAAGTCCTCAAATGTTCCTAGTTAAGAAATTTTCATACGTATTAGACGTTCCAAATTCAAATCACTTTACTCCCTAGGGAGTTTCAGATGACATTAGGTATTGACCTGCCTTAGCCCTCGAGATTGTGTTCTAACAATAAATATTCGTTTTACGTTGAGATTGTACGACATATAATGAGTCATTTTCGAGCAGGTGGTATGAAAAAAATATTTCAAAAGTGTATCTTGAATTTTGTCGCTGATTTTGTAGGCTCATTCTAAGCCTTTAAATTCTAAATTATTAAATTCTAAAGTTAATTTTAAGATGTGTGATAAACTACTTATACTTAATAATATTTAGTCAGTAAGTATACTTAGAGCTTTTAAAATTCAAAGATTTACCTAAGCTCTATATTATCTTTGAGACCTTATGTAGGGTTATACAGAACTGATGTATTAAGCCGACAGGAGATGATTCAATTATACTGCTTTTACAAAAACAACTTGTAAAAGTTGTTGTCTTTTACTATATGGAACCAAACCAAACCAAACTTTTACTATATGGAACCAACTCAAAATTCGAGAAAAATATCAGTTGTTTCATTTTTTTGATTCCGAGTTGCAGTTTTGTATGGTGCAGCCGATTTTTTTCTCAAATTTTGAGTTGGTCCGATAGGAGGTAAAAGTTCAAATGATGGTCTAAATGATGATGGTGCCCCAGTTGTAGCCATCTTAGTAAATAGGTAACATATGTGGCCACTTTGAATTTTAACGATTAGGTAATTAGACAAGTTAATGTTCAAATAATATTAAAAAAAATAATAATAATTTGAGATTCAAACAAACAATATTTGTGTTGTTACATTGTTTATAATTACCATTTATACAACAATTTTAACACCAAAATGGCCACAACCGGGGCCAATTTGGTGTCAAAATGTGTTATAAGGTCTCAAAAAGGTGGTTGGTCATTGGTGTAGGTACTACCACGTCAGTAAATCTCTGTTAGGTATAGGTACAAACTGCGGATCCTGACTGCGCGAGGATTGGGTTATCCACAGCTTATAGCTAACATCAGAGCCGCCAAGAAGTTTGATTCGGTCTATACATGTAGTAATGTACCTTATGTACCTTAGTACCTTCATGTACCTAATTTACTTCAGACAGGTACAGTAGGATAGGTAGGTATATTTCATCAAACTATTAGATTATGTAAGATGAGGAAATTTTATTGAATTTACTGTTCTTTAGTTGTATTGTACCTAGTACTTGTTTCGAGTCGTAACTGTACAGTAGCATATACCTAGATAGAGCCATGTAGGATAGAGCTTTCTTTTGCCTACCAAAAGAATTTAATTACATTCAGATAAATTACATGTGGCGACATCTAGTTACATTTGTAGACACTAACATGAATTTATGTTTTGCGCCATCTAGTAGTGAGTAGCAGTTTACTTTTCTTTTTCTTGTATTTTTTAAGAATAGGTTTTGAAATTAATTAATAAAATTAGCTCATAATATAGTGCTAAGGCAAAAGTATATTAATTATATTTTGATGTTTTAGATAGTCTAAAACTTAACTTTTCTACATCCAAAAGTCACGATCAGCTGATTTCAGAACTGTCAAATATGATTCGTATTTTTTACAATGGTAATACTGATCCAAAAAGACATTAAGTTTTATGGAATTTCCTATTGCTACACAATAGACTTTGGGTCATTGCGATAAGGGCTATAATTGTTTTTGAACACTAGTCAATAAGACATTTTATCGCCTGAGTAGGAAGTGGCACAAAAATAGGATTGCCAACATTTGAGTGACGTCAGACAAATGGAGTCATGGAGCCTTCTAAAATTACATAGGAGCGTAAAAGAAAAAAATATTTTTTTCTGCATTACCGCTCCGTTAACAAACAAATAAAACTGTAAAGTGACGAGATACGTGTTCGACGCGTGTGTTGTACTAAGAATATTTACTTCGAAGCAAGTCAAAGTGTTAAAAAAACATTGTTTTACAGTGAACGGATTGTTACTTGGTTACCAGTTATTTTTTCCAATATTTTGTGAGTATCCAGCGCCTTTTCTGCTAATAACTTCCTAATCAGGATCAATAAAATAAGTTTTTCTATCCGTGCATGTGATGTTTCATGGAAAAATGCGTTCATACAGTGTTTATAGGATCAGAGAAGCTGTGTCACGCAAAATTCTGTCCGGCTAAAAATATATCCAGAGTGTATTTTGGGATATATATTTGGTGATTTAGCGAGTGCGAGGCCGGGTGAGTCGTGTGAAAGTGATAATTACGCCTTAGGCGTGTTAAAAATGCGGTTTTCGCATGGCCTTGAAATTGGCAATCAATTATTTTTTTACTTGCTGGTGTCGAATTTCAGCATTCCATTCGACCATGCCTGTTTGTTTTTTTAATTATTACTTTTTAAATCTCGTGGGCTCTGCCACAGTTCGTGGTTACCCCAAAGAAGTTTTAATTCAATCAATGTTGTGACCTTGACTCTAACCTACCTATAGCTACAAAATCTATGTATTACAAGACTTCAAGGCTGTTGAAAGTAAAATCAATCTTATGCTGATATTTATCTGTGTTATAAATAAAATTTTCGCTTGCATGTGTAAACTTAAGGCACAGATGTTTATTTTTTTATTTATGGAGTCTCAAGGTCTGTAATAATAATGCAGGAATGACACCGGAGTTGCCAGGTTTTATAATCCAATAAAGGTAGTCATGTACTATCTATAGATAACATAAAGAAAAGGTAAACATCAGCTAAGCCTTGAAAATGTAGTAGTGAGATGATGATATACAATTACGTACTAATTACTTTGATTTAAAGATACAGTAGATAGATAGAGAAAGTTCAAAAGTGTTCCGTATATAACCAGGATGTAAGCACAGATACTTTTTTTTTATGTGAATAAGTCCGCGCTTGATCTCGGTTAATGCAATTTTTTTAATAGCTTAATACCAACTTATCCATATCTATCCAGGCCCAATATAGACAGGTGAAACTTTAATTGCTGATAGGTGACATTGGCTGCAGACTTCATGCAAGAGAAATTTCCTATGGGAAAGCTTAAAAATCCAAATGGGATGCGGGCAACCCTGCGAGTAAAAGCTATTTACAGTCAAAAACATTTAGGTACACATAGGAACACATATGAGAACACTTGGACAAGTCAATGTAAACGTAGAATTATTAAAAACTATATGTAAACAGAAATAACAAATAAAATCAGCGGCTATATATGAGCATACATATGCAGATTTCCTCACAATATATTCCTTCACTGAAAAAACAGCAGCACGAAAGTTCATACAGTTTTCTAAAGAACTCATGGTATGGGATCATGGAGGTTAAGAGTTGACTCAGACCATCATTATAAACAATTTTCACTATGAGGAAAAATTCGAATTCGAGAAAAAAATACTAAAAAAATTAGTTGTCTGTAAAGTTGGTTTATGGACGATAATTTCATGTCATAACGTCATAAGAAAATATCGTAGAATCAACAACTGGAACGAGCTGAACGCTGAGGCTAATCGTCTCACTTGCGCGAGAGGACCAAATAAGCAACAGATGATTAGCCTCAGCGTTCAGCTTGTTCCAGTTGTTGATTCTACGATATTTTCTTATGACGTTATCACATGAAAATATCACTCACTCAGTCACGTCAAAAATAATTTGTTAAAGATGTTCATAATGCAAGTCACTCCCTTTCGGCTTAATACAGGACAGTTATTATAACTCTTTATGTAAAAAAGACAAAGTTTCGGCATGTAGGTGTATCCTGAGACATTTGGGGATCCAACAACAGACTTTCTAAGGCCTAACAACACTGATGAAAAAAGAAATTATTTTAACACATCAGATATTCAGACAGAGACAGAGCATGTTCTGTGGTATTGCAAAGCCACAGAAGACACTAGAATAGCTAATGGATTGCATGACGCTTCTGCACTATCATCAGCCTTGTCATCCACATCGCCATCATCTCATTCACCATCTAAGCTACTGGAGCAGTTATCCCAGTGGCCCAGAGCCACGCTCCGTTACTTTAAGGCCAGGCTGACTCAAGTAGACACTGGAGGGGGAAATGCACAAAACACCCCATGCGGGACGTCAGTGCAGGGCTTATCACTCCTACTTCGAATTAGAATTAGAAATATTCAGACGGGATGCTAAATGAGCTCTAAAAATACACCTATTTCGAAAGACACAATTTGGAACTGATGCAAGCTAGTATAAACCGAATCAGACTTCTTTGCGGCCGTGAAGATAGCTACAAGCTACGGACATAGTGAAGTATATAACTAGACTAGGCACTAAATAATAATAATTACAAAAGTAAAAGAAGACGAGATGTGCAAGTAAAAAGAATGAACAGGACGAAAGTAATATTTATTGTCCCTATCTGCCCATACGTTTTTTTTGTCTGACTATTACGCACTGCCTAGCCATAGTAGTCAGACAAATTTATCGCGCCAAAAACTACTGTTGAATTTTTCATGAGATGCTTAAGTAAATCAACATATTTATGAACTTTTACTTATTTTCTATCATTTTTATTAGTATTATGCCAGTTTTTACTATTATCTAGTGTCTAAATATGAGAAAATCATCACAATGTGTATATAGCTATCTAAGTATGTATAGCACATCTTTTTTCTTACACCCTATACGCAATGGACGATTCTAGTCATACTTAACAGATAACCCAATCCTGACTGTAGCACTTAACAGCTGCACGAGGATTGGATTATCCGCAGCTTATAGCTAACATCACACCCATCAAAACTTTTATTAAACCTTTACCAAATTGTGAAAAATGTAAATAAAATCACCATACTGCGATTGAACTAACACCCGAGCTTGTCTGATTTTTACACAATTCAATAATTATCTGAACAAATATGTTTATTATAATGGTTCCAAAAAAAACTGTTCTAGTTGTGCGGGGGCTCATAAATAAAAATATATATATATATATATTAGGGGACATCTTACACACGGTCTCAGCTGCCAGAGACTGATATACTACATAATTTTAAATACACACTTATATCACTTCACTATAATCACTACATAGTATAGAACAAAGTCGCTTCCCGCTTTCTGCCTGTCCCTATGTATGCTTTTATCTATAAAACTACGCAATGGATTTTGATGCGGTTTTTTTTAATAGATAGAGTGATTCAAGAGGAAGGTATAATACACTTGTGCGAAGCCGAGGCGGGTCGCTAGTAGGTAATATTATGTACCTAAATTACACCCAGACACAGAGCAAACACCTATGTTCATCACAAAAATGTTTTTGCCCTGGGTGGGGATCGAACCCATGTATCTTCGATCAAGAAGTTAGGGTCACTAACCACTGAGCCACTCAAGCAGTCATATACAGTATGTTTTGCACTGGGTGGGGATCGAACCCACGTATCTTCGATCAAGAAGTTAGGGTCACTAACCACTAAGCCACCCAGGCTGTCATTCAAAATACCAATTATTTTAGTATTATTAGTTATAATTATTGTAATTTCAATTATTGGTACTTTACCTCTGAAATTATATAAAAGTCCAAAAAAATAAATTTTAATATAAAAAAAACCTCTGATATTCTCTTCCATAAAGTTCTATCAGTCTCTGTCTATTAATTATACCCCATAAAAGATTAGACAAAGACAGCGACAAATGTCAGAGGTAAAATAACTGAACATCCTGTATAGGTCGAATCACACATGTCGGCAGATGATGAGTTAGCTACAGGCTGCGCGAAACCCAATCAACGCGAAGTTTTAAGTGAGCTTCGGTCTGGATTGGATATTGCGTAGCTTGTAGCTAACTTCACATCCGACGACTTGTATGATTCAGCCGTACCCTGTAGAAAGCTAGAAATCTCCTCCCCCCCCCCCCCCCCCCCCCCCATATCAATCTGCCGCATTTATGGTGGTATCACTAGATCAGAGCGCGAAATGCAATATTTTGGCATTTACAGATAAACAAGTTTACACAAAAACTCATTTAACCGCACGTCTAGTAATTTTTTTTTAACGCGAATACTTCCGTGCTTGACCACCAACTCGCCTGATAGTAAGCGACATTGTGGTCGAAGATGAAGCACGCAGACTTAGAAGATACTAATCACTCTGATCTTGAAAAGCTTTGATTATATCTCTTAGGAAACGGGAAAGCAGGAAGACTGTACCATTCCCTGGCGGTACGAATCAGATATGTTGAGTCAAACCGCTTCGTACGTATCGAAGGAAAATCGACAGTGTAGAGGTGGTCTTTCTACTTGTCCTGTAGTAAAAAGGGGATGGTAGGATAAGGTCGTGCAGGTCAGATGCACACTCTCCGAAATGAATACAATAGAAAATGGACAGACTCGCAACCCTAAGGCGGTGCTCTCTCTAGTATACTAACCACCACGAGATAAGAAGTTAGCCGCAGATGACACTTCGCCGTGATTCGCTAATTATTGCGCATATGTGCACAATTTCGACGCCGCGTGTCGTAGTGGTGAGCACGGGCGTAGCGAGCGCGCAGGAGGCATGAGTTTGGCGGGCGGGTGTGCCCCGGCGTCTCGTCTCTCTGGCTCCCGCGCATACCTATATTTCTGCTTTTGCGCATAACTTCCCATCCGCCGATTTGTGTGGCGCTTACCCTTGACTAAAATCCAGGCTGCAGGAAAACACTGGATGCAAGCCACTTCCAGCTGCTTATTGGAAGCCCATAGAAGGGGCCTATGTCCAGCAGTGACCGCCCTACGGCTAATATATGGATGGATCTACCACAGATTCTCAGAGTTTATAGTTGTCTAGCTTTTCACAGAATATGCCGATTCATTCAACTTGCCCCGAATATATATTTTTAGGTATTAGGTCGTTGAACTTGCAGAAATAGGTATTAGTGTCGTTTGTTGATCATCTTTTAATAACAATTCTACTGTTTCGTTCTAGTCGTTCTAAATGACGATTCACCGTGTAATGGAGCATCCACACTCGCGAGCGACACGAGCACTGCACCTTGTGGCTAACTTCACATCCGCGTCTTGTATTGTATATCATTGCTGTACAAGTCTGCGGATGTGAAGTTAGCTTCAAGCTGCGTAATATCCAATCCAGACTGAAACTCAAATAAAGCTGGAAACATACTATCGAACGCGGCTGACGGACGCGACTGACAGCCGCGACTGATAGGTATTTAGATAATGAATGTCCACGGAGCCGTGCAAACTATGGAAGTATGGAAATTATTCCATATATTTGTTTTACAACTCACAGGTTGCCCCGGATCTTTGAAGGGCATTGATGGGGCCAACCAACACCAAGAGGCCCTTTTACAATCATTAAGTAAAAAAAATACAGTTTTTGGGTGATAGGAAGACGGAAACTATTGTAAAGGCGGGGAATAGGTACTTCTTAGGCTATTTTAATGAATTATTATTATATACTACGGGACTAATCGCGCACTAAAATTACGAGATAAATAAATACCTCATCATCCCGACGTTTCGGTTAGGTAGACTGAGAGTCTACCCGTGACCATCGATCGAAACGTCGGGATGAGAAGGTATTTATTTATCTCGTAATTTTAGTGCGCGATTAGTCCCGTAGTATATAATAGTGTGTTCAAATCGCCAAAGTTTAAAAACAATATCGGACATTTGTCCGCGGGCGTCACCTTGAGCGTTCGGACGTCCGAGAGAGATCTGGCACGCCCACAGACATACAAGTACTATAGCAGACGGAATATTATTACCTAGTTATATTTATATGTCAAACCATGATCTTTTACCCTTTTCGTACTCAGTTACAACTCAATAGTGGCATCTCATTCTTTCACCTATTGCAACACTGACTCACCCATAAACAAAAGTTAATGCGTGGCATATTTATTCCTCGCCGCCATCTTAGTCGAGACCTAAGAGACGTGCGAGTATTTGGTGTTTATTTAAGAATATTGCTTTTCTGGGACTAAAATACAACACAAAAGTATTCATTTACTATGGTGAAGTGCAGTGCGTATCGATGTGCCAGTGCTTCTTACAATAAAACACCTGGATTGACGTTTCATCTGTAAGTTTTTATGTGTTTTTGTTGTGTACCGGAACTTTTTTGCGTCTTTTCTTAGCTTATTTAAATATTATCGTAACATTTAACAACGTTTTACGTAGGATTATTTATCTGAGTTACTTTTGGTGAGTAGTATTGACCTAAAGGTAAAGAAATAGACAAAATCAGGATGAATTTTGATAGGTAATGATAAATTTTGACAGCCGAGGTACCTGAAGGACGGACTCAGTAACAAAGGCTAAATGTTTGAACTCTGCATTTATATTTTATCGTATTTTAAATGTGAAAACAATCAAGAACGATATAGACTGCCTCAGTGGACCAGTGGTTAGTGACCCTTAGTCCTTTGATTATTTACTTGTCCTGAGTCATGGGTCAAAGAAGTGTGGGTTCAATTCCCACCCAGTTCAAGTAATAATGTGATGAACATTATGTATTTGCTTTTTGTCTGGTTGTTATTATCTATAAAATATATGTATTTATTATAATTATGTATACCTATCTAGTATATCAGTCTCTGGCAGCCATATCACAAGCTTTGTTTAGTTTGGGGTCAGAGACGGTGTAAAAGATGTCTGATGTTTAGCCTGGCTAAATTAGGCAGTAAGATATAATACAGAAAGAATTTCACATTAATATTACTAGCATGGACATTTCCAAATTGATATTTCATGAAAAACTTATCAATTTTTTAAGTAATAATCCTAAATACGGCCCACGCTTTGGTGAGTTTCAATGTGTGTGTATATGCCACTCTGTTTAATACCTAATTTTCGGTCTGCTATAGTACTTGTATGTCTGTGGGCACGCCAGATGTTTTAAGACTGTGCACATTGCTAAGTCGCGTCCGTCAGCCGCGTCCGATAGTATGTTTCCAGCTTAAAGCTGCGCGCTGATTGGTTATTGTGCAGCTTGTAGCTAACTTCACTTCCGCCAACTTGTATCTATAATTGTTGTCTCGGATTGATCCTTCTGTACCTTTACTATTATTACCTATTATGTGGTAAGACACACAAAATGACAATGGGTAATATTATACGGACGATTGGCGCCATTTGGTTTTCTACCACTCAATACAATACATAATCATTGTCCCATCTCATGAAAGGTGACAGCTAGAACGTGGAAATTTTCACAGATGACGTATTTCTTATGCCGCTTCTTAGATAAACTTGATCGAAGTGCCGCTATAACAAAAAATACTAAAAACAGAAGAAAACATTAAAGGGGCTCCCATAAAACAAACCTGATTTTTTTGCAGTTTTTTATATATTCACTTTAAAATAAATAAGTTGTAATAAAATAAATATTTAAGGCGGGATCCCAAGTAACGTGATTTTTAACACGCTTTTATTAGTTTCACCTGTATGTTTGCTTGCTTGCTTGCTAGTAACCAACCCCTTTGAGCTCGATTTTGACCTACTTTGAGCGATCAGATTTTCTTTTAAACTTTGCACACCTATCAAAGACCGATGACAATGCATTTATAAAAAAAATTATGATGGCTCCATAGCGTGTTTTTTTAGTTTAACTTATTTATATTATTATGCTCGTAATAACGGCAACAAGAAGATTGAAATATTCACAAAATATTAAGTTGTATATTCCCTTCAAAAATAAATAGTTAAATTAAATTAAAATATGTTAAGAGGAGTCCGACTTGCACTTAGCCGATTTTTAAGCCGCTATCCAATCCCAAAATACCTGAATAGAGCCCTAGTTAAACTGACTTGTCTCCATCAAACCTTGAAGTTATCCAATCCCAAAATACCTGATTAGAGTCCTAGTTAAACTGACTTTTCTCCATCAAACCTTGAAGTATCCAATCCCAAAATACCTGATTAGAGTCCTAGTTAAACTGACTTTTCTCCATCAAACCTTGAAGTTATCCAATCCCAAAATACCTGAATAGAGCCCTAGATGAACTGACTATTCTCCATCAAACCTTGAAGTTATCCAATCCCAAAATACCTGAATAGAGTCCTAGTTAAACTGACTATTCTCCATCAAACCTTGAAGTATCCCATTTCAAAATACCTGAATAGAGCCCTAGTTAAACTGACTATTCTCCATCAAACCTTGAAGTATCCAATCCCAAAATACCTGAATAGAGCCCTAGTTAAACTGACTATTCTCCATCAAACCTTGAAGTTATCCAATCCCAAAATACCTGAATAGAGCCCTAGTTAAACTGACTATTCTCCATCAAACCTTGAAGTATCCAATCCCAAAATACCTGAATAGAGCCCTAGTTAAACTGACTATTCTCCATCAAACCTTGAAGTATCCAATCCCAAAATACCTGAATAGAGTCCTAGTTAAACTGACTTTTCTCCATCAAACCTTGAAGTTATCTAATCCCAAAATACCTGAATAGAGCCCTAGTTGAACTGACTATTCTCCATCAAACCTTGAAGTTATCCAATCCCAAAATACCTGAATAGAGCCCTAGTTAAACTTTATTTTTCTCCATCAAACCTTGAAGTTGTCGAATAGAAAAAAATACACAATATTCCCAAAACTATACGGTAGAAGATTCAATTACTTGAAGCACAATTCAAAAAACTTCGCACGATAGTAAATAAATACCAAGATGCCGCTTTTTTTTAGAACAAAGTCATGTTTTCTAAGAGCGTTTATTGCATCTTTGGGCATTTTTCCCACGCGTTTTTTTTAATGATTATTTATGTACCTACATAAATTGAACTATAGCTCTTGTCCATAAAATCCGAAAAGTGGTGATACCGATTTTATATTGATTTTTGAATGCAAAAATCCGGCGAAACCGGGAACGTATTGGTTTTCACCCCATGAAAAATTACGCCGATACTATGGCGCCCTAACCCCCAGGCCCGACGCAAAAATGACAGGGTGTTATAAGTTTCACGTGTCTGTGTGGTGTGTCTCATCATACCTCCCGAACCGGTTTTTGAACAGTGAATTAGTCGGGAGCATTTTTAAAAGGTTTCATCGAAATCGGTTCAGCCATTTCAAAGTTTGCTTGCTGCGGTAGTGATCTTAAGTGATCTAAGCCGTGGTGGTCAAGGGGTAGTGACACCCGCCTTACAATCGTGAGATCGTGGGTTCAAATCCCCGGTCCCGTACCAATGAGTTCTTTGGAATTTATGTACGGAATGTCAAACCACTGGCTTTTCGGTGAAGGAAAACATCGTGAGGAAACCTGCATACGTCCGTAGAAGAAATTCGATGGCGTATGTGAATCCACCAACCCGCACTGGGCCAGCGTGGTGGATATGGCCCAATCACCCTTCGTGGGTAGGTCTACGTCTTGCAGTGGACTATTAAAAAGGCTGGTAGGTAGGTAGTGATCTTATTGCTTTGGGTGTTTTTAAATTATTAACTTAATCCTGCTTAATATTATAAACGCGAAAGTTTGTGAGGATGGATGGATGTATGGATGTTTGTTACTCTTTCACGCAAAAACTAATGAACGGATTGAGATGAAACTTTGCAATAATATAGCTTATATATCAGAATAACACATAGGCTATAAATTATAATTATATATTGCGTATGCGGGCGAAGCCGCGGGTAAAAACTAGTATTTTATAATTATATTTGTTCTTTGTTACAGAACCAGCAAAACAATGCAAAGCAGACGGCCGTCGAGACACAAGCGCCAGTAACCCGTCACCATGCCCGTGGCGTCCCCGACCCGGTTCTCGACCTCCTCCTCCACCCTGACCGGCTCCTACCGGTCCACGCTCGCGTCTAGTAGCCTGGACAAGCCCTACTATCGGTCCACTAGTGGGACATATGTCTCGTCTACGTTGAGGAACTCTTATGGAGACCGGACTTCGGAGTACAGGTCAGTTTAGAGTTATCTCAGTCTGTAATTGAGTCCTACCGGTCCACGCCCGAGTCTATTAGCCTGGACAAGCCCTACTACCGGTCCACTAGAGGGACATAAATGTCTCGTCTACGTTGAGGAACTCTTATAGAGACCGGACTTCAGAGTACAGGTCAGTTCAGAGTTATCTCAGTCTGTAATTGGCTCCTACCGGTCCACGCTCGAGTCTAGTAGCCTGAACAAGCCCTACTACCGGTTCACTAGTGGGACATAAATGTCTCGTCTATCTTGAGGAACTCTTATGGAGACTGGACTTCAGAGTACAGGTCAGTTTAGTTAGAGTTATCTTAGTCTGTAATTGAGTTCTACCGGTCCACGCTCGAGTCTAGTAGCCTGGACAAGCCCTACTACCGATCCACTAGTGGGACATACGTCTTTCTACGTTGAGGAACTATTATGGAGACCGGACTTCGGAGTACAGGTCTGTTTAGGGTTATCTCAGTCTGTTATTGGCTCCTACCGGTCCACACTCGAGTCTAGTAGCCTGAACAAGCCCTACTACCGGTCCACTAGTGGGACATATGTCTTTCTACGTTGAGGAACTCTTATGGGGACTAGACTTCTGAATACAGGTCAGTTTACTCGTACTGATGTCCTGACAGTGTAAACTTGTTCTAACCCTAAGCTGTCCCTTACTCAGTTTTGACTTTATCACGTCACATCACGTCGGCACTGATAAATCTATGAACGCCGGCTGTATGCACGGAAAACCATGACTCTTTGTCACGTTCCGCCTGAGCCGAGAGAGCAAGCGAGAGCATGGAATAGGCGATAGAGAAGCATAAAGTTATCACGTAAAATAATCGTCCGCAAACCGATTTTACCATATACAGGGTTACAGGCTAACTCGACCTATTCCCGTTAAGCGTGTGTAGTTTATTACGTTTCTGACTGATTTGACTATGAAACACCATATCCTAAATCTCACAGTTTTCCAGATATTTAAATTCAAATACTTTTTATAAAAGGTAAATTTTACGGACAATATTGGGTAGTGAGGTCATAAAACATTATTTTACATGTAAAAATCAAATAAAAATAATAATACGACTTACACGTTTCAAAATTCAGATATTCAGCCGAAAATTGAGAATTTTATAAATACTAATTTCAAATATCCGTTTTTTTTTAAATTTAGGATAGTGTATTTCATAGTCAAATTAATCAGAAACAAAGTAAACTATACACCCTTAACGGGAATAGGTCGACTTACACTGTAAACCCTGTATATACTAGAGGGATAATGTGGGCAATCGAGAAAATCTCGAAGAGATGCATTGATTTAATATGGCACGAGTTAGAAGGAGACATGAAATATCTTCGGTGTCGATGGCCGGATTTTTAGTCAGGGAACGTCAAATTCCAGGTTTCTTACCAGTGTTACTACCAATCTTAATACCACTAGTAGTAAGAACGGTAAATTAATTACCGTTGTTACTATTGCAATAGGGAAGTTTCCTTTATCATAAAAACTAAAAATAATTATATATTTGCCAGTATGGCAATGGGGAACTATAAATGAGAGACAAGATGGAATAACTCTAATTTATTATTTAACAAAAACGACTTATATACTAAATGCCTATCAGTAACCGCACACTATCTTTGTCACGTACATTCGTCAGGTAAATCACGTACATTCTATAATCTATTGCTGCTACAGTACTCCCCCCTTAAAAAAAAAGAAAAAAAAAAACAAACAAAAAACGTATGCTATCCAAGTACATTTACAAAACTAACAATAATAAAATGTATAATTTACATAGTCGCGACCTTGCTGAGTCGACGCCGATCGTAGCAGAAAACAATGGCCAACGCACTCTGTGACTCACGTGTGAATCTGCTGACGCTTGCTGACACCCGGTGCATGATGGATCTATGCCGGACTCTGCCCATTTATACAAATGTAAACTACTTACGTCAGTCAAAACGGAATCGTACGACCGGCTTAACTACTCTCCCTGACTTCGTGACATACGTGCTGTCTTTGTCTTTGCTTTTATTCTCAGATGGCACGTTTACCGATTCATCGCCGATCACGAATGCTGGCTTCAAACGATCAATTGATATAATTTTCTCCTTTCCGTTGATCTTAATAGCATATGCCTTATCCATCCTTCTTGCTACTAGATATGGTCCTTCATAAGGCGGTGTCAAACTCTTCCTGATTCTGTCACATCGCACAAATACGTGAGAACATTCCTCAAGCTCAGGATGTACAAATATTGACTGACTATGCTTCTTACGTTTTGGTACTGACGTCATATGCGCAATACTCTCTCGCATATTTTTAATAAGCTCCTCGTATGTTTTAAATTGCTGCGGCGAACCAAAAAAATCTCCAGGCAGTTTAATCGGTGTGCCATATACCATTTCTGCTGCACTAAATCCTGTGTCTTCGCGTAAGCAATTTCGTAAACCGAGTAAAACTGAAGGAATCTCTCCCAACCAATTAGTGCCACAATTCCTTGCCATGAGCGCTGATTTTAAGGTCCTGTGAAATCGCTCTACCATCCCGTTGGATTGTGGATGATAAGGTGTCGTCCTAATTCTATGTACTCCTAAAAATTGTGTGAGTGCCTCAAAAATTCTTGATTCAAATTGCATCCCTTGGTCTGACGTCACTCGTGAAGGCGTCCCAAATCTAACTATCCAGCCTTCATACAATGTGCGAGCCACCGTCTCAGCCGTGATATCCCCCACAGGAAACACCTCAGGCCAAGAAGTACATCGGTCTATGATGGTGATTAAGTATCGCTTCCCCTGACACACTGGTAAAGCTCCAACTATGTCAATGTGGATATGTTCAAAACGCTGCGCAGGCATGAAATTCCCGATCGGCGATACCGTATGACGCTGTACCTTTGCTTTCTGACAATCTACGCACAGCTTACACCAGTTATTGATATCTTTATTCATACCTGACCATATGTACCTCTGGGTTATCAATTTCCTAGTCGCCCGCTTCCCAGGGTGACTCAACCCATGAATCGCATCGTAAACTTGCCTTCGAAATTTTTCTGGTAAATAGGGACGATATTTCCCTGTAGACTTGTCACAGACAATGCGCCTCGTAGAACCAGGATGCTGAACATCTTCAAATCTTAAACTTCTGTTGCTCCGTAGCCGGATTAACTCCTGATCGTTTTTCTGGCTTCTCGCTAAATCATCATAATTGATTGGTGAAGGCATGTCAATCTGCTCCAAACGCGATAATGCGTCTGCCACTACGTTATCCTGTCCGCTAATATGTCGAATATCGGTACTGTACTGTGAAATGTAGTCTAACTGCCGTATTCGCCTAGGTGTATCGTTTGCCGACGGTTTCTTCGAAAATGCATATGTCAAAGGTCGATGATCTGTAAAGATTGTGAACTCTCTTCCTTCAATTAACCTCTGGAAATGTTTGACTGCCATATATATCCCAAGTAACTCTCTATCGAATGTTGAATATTTTTGCTGTGTTTCACTCAACTTTTTTGAAAAGAATCCCAACGGTTCCCATCTGCGTCCAGTCTTTTGTTGCAGTACTGCACCAACACATGAAGAACTTGCATCCGTCATAAGGCCCAACGAAGCCGTTCGAGACGGATGTGTTATTAATACTGCGTTCATAATGCTTTCTTTGCATTTATCAAAAGCCTTTTCAGCCTCTGTCGACCAACAAATAGGAGAATTGTCATTTTTCTTCGAGTCGCGCAGATAACCATTTAAAACGCTCTGAAATTTAGCAGCCTGAGGTAGACTACTTCTGTAAAAATTAATCATTCCCAAAAATCTTCTTAATTCCTTGATAGTTCTCGGCTTTGGGAAATCTAAAATTGCCTTGCTTTTCTCTTCAGTGGGACGTATTCCTTGGCTCGTTATATGATAACCTAAGAAATCTATTTCACCCTTCAGAAACTCACATTTTTCCAGGTTAATATTTATTCCATTTTCATGCAATCGCTCAAAAACTATCTCCAGCTGCCGGTAACCATCCTCTTCATTTTCTGCCGCCAATAGGCAATCATCAACATAAACGAAAACGAAATCCAAATCTCTAAATATGGAATCCATGAATCGCTGAAATGTTTGGGCTGCGTTGCGTAAACCAAAAGGCATTCTTGGAAATTCAAATAATCCAAATGGGGTAATAATAGCAGTTTTCTCCACATCCTTGACGGGCACACAATGGTATGCTTTCCGAATGTCAATTTTCGTAAAAACTTTTTTATTTTCTAATACGTAAGTGAAGTCAATTAGCCTTGGTAGTGGGTATTTATCAGGTATAGTTGCCTTATTGAGCATTCGATAGTCTCCACACGGACGCCACTCACCATTCTTTTTCTTCACCATATGTAAAGGACTAGCCCACGGACTGTCCGAAGGGCGACAAATGCCAAGCTCCATCATAGTAGAAAACTCCTTCTTAGCAATATGATATTTATCAGGAGGCAATGGCCTCGCTCGCGCTGATACCGGTGGTCCCGTAGTAATAATGTGATGCTCAACCTTGTGTTTTGGAGCAGCGCGAAGAGAAGTAGATTTTGTGATGTCCTCATATTTTTCCAATAATTGTTTTAGGCGTTGATTTATTCCCATATATATAGTACGAATTGTCTGCTGCGTCGAGTTGCACAAAGATGCGGGCATTGTCAGCTCCGTTACTCTGTCAATAATTTTCCGACCAGCTATATCAACTAATAATTTAAAGTGCTCTAAAAAATCCGCTCCAATGATTGGTTGCCTAACATCGGCGATGACAAAGGTCCAATTAAAACATCTACGTAGTCCCAAGTTCAACGAAAGCGTTTTCTCACCGTACGTATTAATTTTTGTGCCGTTCGCAGCGTACAGTGCATATTTTCCATCCGGCGTACAATGTCTCTGCTTACATATAACTGAGATATTTGCTCCCGTATCAATCAAAAACCTCATACCACTTTTCCGGTCGGCAACAGTGAGGCGGTTAGACGGGTGAATAGCGCAGAGTTCTGCCTTGGCCGCTACTTCAATTAGTTTTCCTGGCCTAGAGTCCTGTCTCGAACCATCCGGCTTAATATATCGCTTAGCGTCCTTCGAAAATATATTGCGATAGAAACAAATCCGCTTCCTTTCCGTACAGTATGATCTTGACCTCGGTGAAAAATGTTGACGATAGTTATTACGTTGAATGCTGCGTTGAAATTCTCTGCGACCGTGCTGAATTGCACGTAGTTCCGAGCGCATTTCTGCTAACTGTGCCCAAACGCGTGCGCCATTATCTGTGTTTACAGTATTTTTGCTCGCTGCTGATACCTTAGTAACCTTGGTATAATATAAAATTTTGTCAGCGATTTGACCCATCTTCTCGAGCTCGATATCCCCCGTGCCTGCAAGCACGGCAGTGACGGATGATGGTAGCAGTCTTAGCCACAAAAATTTAATAATTTCGTCACAAACTCTACCTCTGCCGAGGTCCTTCATCTTGCGCAAAAGTTGAGATGGTGTCTGTTCACCAAGATCCATCTCAAAGAACAATCTTTGGAATCGATGTTGCTCGGTCTCTTCATTACAGTAGATTAATCGGTCCTTAATTGCCTTATATTTTTCCGTCGGTGGAGGAGAGATGAGGAGATCACTAACTTGCTGTATGTCCTCCTTTGATAGCCTGGTGATTACCGCATTATATATAAATTCGTCGTCTTGCGTTTTCGTCGCCAAAATTGCCTCCAAATGCGCAAACCACAGGCGAGGATGGTCTCTCCAGAGCTCGGGAACGCTGGACATTCTTGCTACCTCGTCCAGATCTGTCCCATGACTGCAGCCCGATTTTCCCGGTGAGGAAGTCATGGTTTATAATTTTCTTAACTCGTCACATTTCACTTTACGACACTCGGGGTCACCACTTTGCCAGTATGGCAATGGGGAACTATAAATGAGAGACAAGATGGAATAACTCTAATTTATTATTTAACAAAAACGACTTATATACTAAATGCCTATCAGTAACCGCACACTATCTTTGTCACGTACATTCGTCAGGTAAATCACGTACATTCTATAATCTATTGCTGCTACAATATACATTTAAGGACGTTAGAATTATATTAGACACAGTGAAAAAATTACTCGAATATCTTAATAAATGACAGAGTTATGGATGTCTAAACATGACCGCACGAAATCAAAAAACCTCGCGACGAATTTACGCGTGTGACGTCATTCGGCTTCAGAGCCGCGCCGTAGGTTAGGCGGGAGTAAGGAAAAAAGGAAATAAAATGCTTCATTCTATGCTGGGTATTTTTCTAAGCCACGAATACGTTCTAGAATATCATTGTACTTATCATTATGTTATGATCAACATTTACTATGGGACTAACCTCCCAATATAACGAATAAAAAGTCGGCATTCCCATGATTTTGTCGTGAGTAAATGAACTTTATTTCTAAATGGAACAAGACTTGGCGTGTGTACCTACTGTTCTGCGGTTATTACATGTGTATATATTGACTAGTAGTTTTCCAAATAGTAGACCTCACAAGTATACATTTTGGTGAACATTTTCTGGTAAGTAATCAGTTTTCAAAAATGCACAACTTGCACAGGCAAATATATTCATAATTACAATATTCTCTCCTAAAATATCATTGTAAATTATGACCAAATTTTACTATGGGACTAATCCCCTGTATAGGGTTATCCAAAACTTCTCAGCCTAATATTTGTTCTTATAAAGTCATTGTAGGTAATAGGTTTTTCAGGACTTATTTTTTAGTTCCGAAAATGACAGATGTCAAAGTGCCAGCTGCTATTATATAGCATATTATTATGAAATTCATACTAGAGTGGCATGACAGATGTCATCCGAAACGTAGATCTCGTTGAGCTCTATCAATTTTGTGCCTAAAGTAACGGTATAGAAACGACAGTTACGGAGATAAATTACATTAAAGAGCTGTCATCCGAAATATAGATATTGTTGAGTTCTATCACTTTTGTGAAGACAGCAATGGTCTAAAATCGTTAGTTACAGAAATAAACCGCATTTTAGTTTGACAGCTGTCACTTTGAGACCTGACATGTCATCCTAGTATGGATTCTAGAATTTGACAGTTGTCACTTTGTTCAGTCATTTTTAGGGTTTCGTAGTAAAACGAGGAACCCTTAAAACTTCGTTATGTCCGTGTAACGAACGGACGCCGTTTACAGACCATATTAAAAACTTTCCCTGAAAATTATTTTGAGCACTGTGGAATCATAAATTTTAGAGCTATAAAGAAAAAATTGAAATTTTTAAACATTAGGGGTCATCGACTTCACATGTATATTTCATACAAACAAACAAACAAACAATAACACTTTATTAGACAACCACATAACATAAAAAAATACAGGGACAAAACAATACAATTAATAGGTTTCTAACTAGTGGCCTTATCGCTTTAAGCGAATTCTCCCAGGCAACCAAGAATTTATACTAAATTACGTTTTCCTAGTAATCAACCATCTTAAAAATTGGTTTTTATCATCATCATAATCATCGTCACGTCTACGGAAGCCTATCATACGCATGTCTTGACACGAACTTGACAACTTATTGGGACTAGAAAATAAAAGCCTTGAAAAAAAATATCTAAATTATTTTATTAGAACAAAATATATTACGCTTCACCAGTTCTAGCTATCTAACCCTGTATAGGGGATCAGTCCCAAACTCTGACACCAGGGCTAGCCACTCGGCCTATACAAACTTACTTACGTAGTCCCATTATATACAATAATATCTTAGTAAAGAACCTTACCATTTTTATGATTAAGAATATATTTACCTGTGAAAGTTGTGCATTTTTGAGAACTTATTACAAGAAAATGTATACTTGCGAGGTGTACTGTTTGGAGAGCTACTAGTTAATGGTTACAGATGTAAAAACCGCAGTACACTAGATATATACACCAAGTCTTGTTCCATTTAGATATAAAGTTCATTTACTCACGACAAAATTATGGGAATGCTGACTTTTTATTCGTTATATTGGGAGGTTAGTCCCATAGTAAATGTTGATCATAACATAAAGATAAGTACAATGATATTCTAGAACGTATTCGTGGCTTAGAAAAATACCCAGCATAGAGTAAAGTACTTTATTTCCTTTTTTCCTTACTCCCGCCTAACCCACGGCGCGGCTTTGAAGCCGAATGACGTCACACGCGTAAATCCGTCGCGAGGTTTTTTGATTTCGTGCGGTCATGTTTAAAAATTCATAACTCCGTCATTTCTGAAGATAATTGAAAAATAAAAACACCATAATTTATTGCATGCTTAGTGTAATTTAATAAAAATAAAACTAGAAAACGGGAAACTTCCTTATTGAAAGATGTGGTTGGCAGTTTTGACAGCAGCTTGGAAAGATTTTCCATCCATTTTTGTGGTCGAGAATTTAGTCAAATAACAACAGCATTATCAATCTGTTATTTATAGATATCTGTGGATTTTACAGAGAACCATTTTTTTAATTGTACACAGGTCTCGAATCTCGATCGACGATGGCAAGCGTGAAAGGAAAACCTCCCTCGTGGAGTATTCTCGGAACTCTCGCGCGCCCAGCGTCACCGATTCCGACAGCGGCATATCTACCAGGTAATCCTACTAATATTATAAAATGATATAATAAAATTAAGTAAAGCACAGGTAACTCACGCGTAATTTTAGTAGAAAATTGCTAATATAGTTTCAATCGCATTTGGTGATCTTTCTCAAGGTTGGAGTACTAGCACGCGGGCTCGTCTCGCATAGCACTGAAGCACGCTGGTTTCCATAGTGAAATAATAAAATTAGTATGTAGGTATGGATGTTTGTTCCTCTTTCACGTAAAAACTACTGAACGGATTGAGATGAAACTTTGCAATAATAATGCTAATACATCAGAATAACACATATAGTTAGGCTATAAGTTATAAAGATATTGCGTGAAACGAAGTTCGCCGGATCTGCTAGTATAAAATATGTAGCGTTTATAGTGCAGTTTGAATAGGTGTTTGTCAGCGATCACCAAATAAATATAAATAAATAAATATTTTGGGACATCTTACACACGGCCACTGACCCCAAACTAAGCAAAGCTTGTGATATGGCTGCCACGGACTTATATACTACGTATACTTATTTTTCAATACATACTCACGTAGATAGTAACTAAATAACACCCAGACACAGAGCAAACACTTATGTTCATCACACAAATATTTGCCCTGGGTGGGGATCGAACCCACGCCTCTTTGATCCAGAAGTTAGGGTCACTAACCACTGAGCCACCGAGGCAGTCAGTTAACCAAAGTTAAGCAACGCTCGTCACGGCCAGTATTCGGATGGGTGACCGCGACATTTACAACTGAGCGCCACCGTGGCTCGGATGACAAGTTAAATTGTAGGCTACGGTTGTATTAACCGAGTGGGCATGTCAGAGGTATTTAGGCGGTTTAAAATCTCTGACACTAGCGCTAGCCACCCGGCTTATATGAGTTTACTTACCAGCCCCCCTACCGCCTAAAGCAATAGCAATCGTAATAGCAATCGTTTATGACTTCATTTTAGTCATTTGGCACCGCCTATGTGACGTTAGCCATCAAAGTTGTTCATTCAACGATTGCTTTCGCAATCCGCGCAAAGCAATTGATGGCTAACGTCACATAGGCGGTGCCAAATGACTAAAATGAAGTCATAAACGATTGCTATTACGATTGCTATTGCTTAGGCGGTAGGGGGGCAGGTAATTATAGCCTTTCATACTCCACTGGTGAACATAGGCCGGTATGGGCCGAATCAAAAGCATGTAGATAACATCACAGGTGCCAAGTTGTATGATTCGGCCTATACACTACATATCCTATACCAGAGATGGCGAACCTATGTTGTACAATTTTACCCTTGACAGGGCTTGAATACCGGTATTTTAGTTTTTCGTATACCGGTATTTTTTTTAACTCTACACGGGTTATCGTTTGACGACGTCTTGTCCAGCTTAAGCAAAAATGATGTCGTGAGTATACGTTTACCTAGAAAGTTCTTGTTTAGTGTCGATTTAAAGAATCCCAAGTCGTACTTGCCAGATAGAAACAAAAAAATCCTCATCCTTGTGGTTCGTGCTAGAAAAGTACAAATTAAGCAATTTCGACGTAAAAATATTCATAATTTCAAGAATTTTTAAACAACACGTAGCTAATTTGGATGCCACATGCAAGAAATTCCATATCGTGTGCTAGTGTTTAGCAAACGATTCGTAAAGACCGTGGAGTTTGCCATAGTTTAATTGCTAAGCCATGTTTTTTTAATTTTGGATTCCGGTTGATTAACCGCTATGGCTAAACCATGTCATAGCAAGCGGTTTAAAAATTCTGATACCTACCTATACGAACTTACTTCTAAAGTGTTTCTATAGGTCCAATTTTACAAGCGACTATGTAAATTTAATAGCAACGTAAAATAGTGTTCTCTCTATCAAATGCATACCGTGAAAAAGAAACAGGGCTACTCTAAATTGCTATTATAATTACTATGGCGCCTCTTAAATTGAGCCTATTGTGTGTCTAATTTTAATGTTTCTATGACCAATTAACTAAGTTGTTAGTCATAGACAGACACACATAAAATGAACAGAATGACTGCGCTAAAGTAAGTGTTATTTTGATTATTTTGTCGCAGATACCGCTCAGAGCGGTCCGAGTCTCGGTCGCGGGACATATCGACGACCCGCAGCGAGAGCAGCAAGGCCGAGCGGCCGAAGCGGAACCTCAGCTCGGCGGCGCTCGCCATGTCCACCGCCGAGCTGTACGACAAGTACTCGCCCGCCAACTACGTGCCGCTCACTCAGCGGATACAGCAGCAGGCGAACAGCTATGGAGATATAGCTAGGTGAGATTCTGAATTCAAAAAAAAACACGTAGCTATGGCTGTAATTTGGATGTCACATGCAAGAAATTCCATATCGGGTGCTAGTGTTTAGCAAACGATTTAGCGAGACATCTCAAAGACTCGCATCGAGAGAAGCAAAAAACGAAATGCCAACTCGGTGGCGCTTGCTATGTCCGTTGCCGAGCTCTAAGGTAAATACTCGGCGGTACGTTTCAAAATATAGATAGATAGATTCTACAACGTGTAACGGAAAGGCTGTATACATAAAAAGTGGGTTGATACTATATCTTATATAGATGCTGTATTCGAAATTTCGAGCCAAAATAACAACATTCACTTTAAAAAAAAAAAATTAAATATGACTGACTAGAAAAATCTTTTGCACGTAAACAAACATGTCACAACAAGGAGGTGTGGTCTGATTTTGATGGGCAAGGTCGTGTTATTGACCTCACAGCTGTTTAGTGTGATAGTGCTGTGCAAATTTGAATTAGTCATAAAAATGACTAGTTTTTCAAAAAAAGATTAAAAATCAGCAAACGAACTTACACGGCTAAACATGCCCCCATCTAGTTTGTTACCGTTATCTGATTTGGTACTTTCAGTATGTATACAGTCTTTCCGTTACACGTTGTATATTGTCATACTATGTAGCGCTCACTCAAAGGATACAGTAACAGCTATGACGATATAACCAGGTGAGATTCTAAATATAGATAGATTCTTTATTTGTCACTTGTTCATTATTGCCTGTATACCGCTTACGTAGAAAATACTACAGAGGCGAATAGCCATGGAGAAAATATAGTCAGGTATGAGTCTAAATTCAAAAAACAGGGTCATATCAACGACTCGCAGTGAAAGCAGCAAGGCTGAGCGGCCGATGTGGAACCTCAGCTCGGTCTACAAAAAGTATCGCTCGAATGTGATATGATTGTGTTATATTAGTCAAAACAATTAAATTACTTGTCACTATGTATTGTTATAGGTCGAAATCGATATCAAACGATATCGGTCGGCCACCAGTTTCCGATAAGCTGAGAAAAGCAAGAAATTCGGCCGCAACAATCATAGAGGTAATTATAATTCTGTCTCAAATCGCTTCAAAATGTCATCCAAATCGTATTTTGACCACTTTCATTTTAGCAAAACTCCCATCTCTATATTACTCTATGTTCAGAGTATAGTCTTAATCTATCAATCATAGTAAATAAACAGATAAACAAAAACTCTGAAATCTTTCAAAATTTAACTAGCAGAACTTGGCGCTCTGCCGATTTAAGCTGGGATTAGTACCGGATAAATTGTAACCGGTTTAAAAATGATACCGCTAGCTGTAACGTTTGGTTTTATGTGTCAAGGTTAATACGAAATCATTTTTTAACTATTATAATTTATTTTTAGTCCTAATTTTGATCCTGTCCACTTTTTTTTTTTATATTTCTTTGAAATGGCATAAGAGAGACGCTGTGCCGAGTGAGACTTCCCAAAGTGATGAAGGTTTCCCGCTCGCACCATTGCCATTTCGAAACGACACTTATTTGATTTGTACTCTTTTAAATCATGTACTGTACATATTAAATGTATGAACCGTGCAATGTAAACCGCAGGAAACTAGTTGGTTTTGGACTTTACATCAAACTTTTATTGTCTACGGAGTCTAAGCAAATGAATTGGTCAAAATACGACGATATTTGTACATTTATATTGTAATTTTCAAGCGATCGACATGAATTAAGATCTAATTTGTATAACTGTCTGCGAAATTTATGATTATTATTGATACATATTTCACTTTTACATTGACACACAATTATTTAGAACACAATTTTGTTCTTCTATTTATTTTCAATCTATATAATAGTCTACAAAAAGTATCGTTTTAAAAATGAAACCGGTATTCGATCCCCGAATCGTCGAATGTCTTATTACCGTACGATAAAACAATATTCATGACAAAAATTAATCTAAACTTTCGGGTCACTAATATAAAATAATGTTGATATATTGTTCACTTTTATATTGACATACAATAATTTAGAACACAAAATGTACTAGCTTATATTATTATCTTATATTTTTGAATCTACAGTTAGTCTACAAAAAGTATCGTTATAAAAATGAAACCGGTATTCAGTCCTCGGCCCGTCGAATATAATATTATTTTTTAACATATATTATTATAGTCAATTCATAAGAAAAAAATAATCTGACCTTTTGTCTAGTCTACCCAGTACAAAAAACAAACATACTACAATACAATGGGACGGGACAAAAACATTACTAAACGGCGGCCTTATCGCTTCAAGCGATGTCTTCCAGGCTACCAAGTCACAAATACACTTTCACACACACTACACAAAAGGTAGGCACACATACAAAGTCATACTAAGGTTTGAAATGTCATAAATTCATCAAAGTAATGATCCATCTGTGATTGGTTCTGATCTGATCCATCGCTCATTGGTTTTTAAATAACGTTCCATTTTCAAAAATGTTTCGTTTTGCTCACCGATAGATATTTTTTACAGTACTAGCCTTTTTAATAGTCCACCGCAGGTCGTAGGCCTTCCCACGAATGGTGCTTGAGCCATATCCACCACGCTGGCCCAGTGCGAGTTGGTGGATTCACATATGCTATCGAATTTCTTCTACGGACGTATGCAAGTTGCCTCACGATGTTTTTCTTCACCAATAACCGATTTTTTTACTATTTTTTTATATTTATGGGTACTGAACTGTATCGGCCTTTTTTAATAGTCTACTGCAGGACGTAGGCCTACCCACGAAGGGTAATTGGGCCATATCCACCACGCTGGCTCGGTGCGGGTTGGTGGATTCACATACGCCATCGAATTTCTTCTACGGACATATGCAGGTTGCCTCACGATGTTTTCCTTCACCAAAAAGCCAGTGGTGTGAAATTCCGTACATAAATACCAAAGAACTCATTGGTACGGGACCGGGATTTAACCCACGACCTCACGATTGTAAGGCGGGTGTCACTACCTCTAAGCCACCACGGCATATTTATGGGTGTTTCGATATAATTGATGTTTCTAAAATATTATAATATGTTTAAATAACATATTATATTGTAGGATATCATTATCGTCTTGTTTATGACCAACTTTTACTATGAGGCCATAACCTCGAAATCGCGGAAAAAGTCAGCTATCCCGTAGGTCTCTGACATAGCTAAATGGTTAAAACAACCGGCCCCCCTACCGCCTAAAGCAATAGCAATCGTAATAGCAATCGTTTATGACTTCATTTTAGTCATTTGGCACCGCCTATGTGACGTTAGCCATCAAAGTTGTTTATTCAACGATTGCTTTCGCAATCCGCGCAAAGCAATTGATGGCTAACGTCATAGGCGGTGCCAAATGACTAAAATGAAGTCATAAACGATTGCTATTGCTTAGGCGGTAGGGGGGCTGGGCCTACAATTTAACGTGTCGTCCGAGCCACGGTAGCGCTCAGTTGTAAACGCCACCCACGGTCACCCATCCGAAGACTGACCGTGCTGAACGTTGCTTAACTTCGATGATCGCTAACGAACATCTAGTCAAACTACGCTATGAGCGCTACAGCGCTACTTCGATGTTGGGCCTATAGTAAAAGTTGATCATAATACTGAGTTCAATGATTTTCTAGATTTTTTTTTTTTTATTACGAATAGTTTCGCATTTGACTACACACTGCCTGATGTTAAGCAGATGTGCGGTCTAGAGTGTAGCACGCTTACCTAGAAGATACCCATTACTCGGGATTTGAAGACACCCACGTTGAAGAATTATACCAGAATTCATAGAATAGCCCAGCGGATTAGCAAGTTGAAACGGCATTGGGCAGGGCACACTGTTCGTAGAACGGACTGTCCCATCGGCCGCATATTCCTCAAATGGAGTACACGTACTGGCAAGGGCACCGTAAGACGTCCACCGACTTTGTCCGTGAACCCGGTGATCTTATCGAAATTGCAGGAACACGTTGAATGCAAGTTTCAACCGGTTTTATTTGAAATGTTTTGAGGAGGCCTATGTTCAGCAGTGGGCGTCCTATGGCAGACAATAATAACCATAAGTTAGTTCAATATTGCTAAAAAATCCATTTAAAAGAGATATTGGTGGGCAAAATGATCATTTTTGTTATTGACTTGAATAAAAATTTAAAAAAAAACCGGGACTTTTATAAATAATGTTTTTTTATAAGCATGTGAGGTAAGTCTAGTGTTATTTTTTTGTTTACTTCTTAATTTATTATATTTTCATTTCGTCCTTTTTCATTTTTTTGTTCGGGGTTATATATGTAGGTAGGGTTGCCAACTATTTTACAAGAAATAAAGTATATTCAGGTCTATGAAGAATATTAAACAGTATTTTAGAAAAATGAACAGTATTATATTTGTTTGTTGTCTTAAATACATAACACATGATAATGTATTTGCATTTTGATGCTAAAAACAGTATTTTGTAGGTATACTTTATTTTTGTTCAACAGTAAAAAGTATAATTAAGTGAAAAAGAGTATAATACTGTTTTTTTTAGTTAAAATTCACTAACCACAAACTCTAGGGTCTGTGCCCTTTGTTAACTAAAATTTACAGTTATTTGATTATACTGTACAAATAGAGTTAGTAGGTACTAGAAATCTTAGCCTAAGTTAGTCAATGCACTGCGTGAATGCCACGAGCAGACCGGCGACCCGCTAGCAGCACCCGATCACGAGTGTGACACATGTGCCAGCCATCGCTCTCCTCGACCATATTTGAGGGAAAAGAACGACCCGACACATGATGTCGCCGCAAGAAGGAGCCTTCGATGGCGAGCATGTATAATACTGTTTAAAACAGTATAGTTGGCAACCCTAGGTATAGGAACGCTACCGAAATAGAAAAACTTTAATTGTACTATAATAGATCCAACCGTTTATTTTCTTTTTGACAGCAACAATAGAACGTAACTGCGTCATGTTACGCAAAAGTTCACTTTTAAATGCGAGATTTTAAAAATATGACAACTGCCTAAGTTTGCTCCTTGATCCCGTATAATAATCAACTGACAAGTTACTCAACTTGTGTAGCTGCAGTAGCCATAGAACGTAAATTTTTAAAAACGTTTGATATTTTATGTAATTTATAAAAAAACTACTGCACTTATGAACTCAACTTGTCAAAGATGACTATTATACGGGATCAAGGAGCAAACTTAGGCAGTTGTCATATTTTTAAAACCTCGCATTTAAAAGTGAACTTTTGCGTAACATGACGCAGTTACGTTCTATTGGTGCTGTCAAAAAGAAAATAAACGGTTGGATCTATTATAATCTTTATGAACAACTTCGACTATTGGACTAACTAAAGAGCAGCGAAAAAAATACTGTCTGCGTAAATTCGGTTTACGGACAAGAATTTTACGTGATGACGTCATAAAAAAACATTGTTGAATCAACAACTGAAACAAGCCGAACGCGCGGAGCCGATCTTGCCTCTCCATCGCTTGTTCAGCGCTCTCGCTTGCACACTAGGCCCAGGCGGAACGTTACCCTTTTTGTGCTAATAATAAGACGTTATCCAAAAAAACAGCTAAGTAAAAGTTCATTGACTTTTAAAAATATTTATAAAACAGCTGTTTATTTTTGGCCATTTCGATCCGTTTTATTATTATATACTACGGGACTAATCGCGCACTAAAATTACGAGATAAATAAATACCTCATCATCCCGACGTTTCGGCCGAGTTGCATCGACCGTGGTCACACAGTCTACCCGTAACCACGGTCGATGCAACTCGGCCGAAACTGTGACCACGGTCGAAGCAACTCGGCCGAAACGTCGAGATGATGAGGTATTTATTTATCTCGTAATTTTAGTGCGCGATTAGTTCCGTAGTATATAATAATGATGATTTTGATTCGATTTGGTCCCATAGTAAAAGTTGCATGATGATCAGTATAATGACTCTTTCAACTTCGGGAGTGTTCCTATTACACCAAGTAAACTTAATTTCATCAAAGTTACTTACTCTATTTCGTTTCTTAATATTTTGTACAATTAAGTTCAACTAGCAGATTAAACATCAAAATTGTTAGAGCCGTTTAAGAGATTTTGTCGAAACAAATTTATAAGTAAGTATATAAGATTGTTTGGTTCAAAGGTATACAAGGTAATCTGCGTACTTTGTACTAAGCCTAAAAGGAGGTGAATAAGGCCATCATTACGAACAACTTTTATTATGGGGCCAACTCAAAATTCTATAAAAATAAATCAGCTGTTCCATACAAAATTGCAACTCGGAATCGACAACATGTATGAAACAGCTGATTTTTTTCTCAGTTTTTGAGTTGGCCTCATAGTAAAAGTTGTCGTAATGATGGTCTTAATTACCGCCTTTCGGCTTAGTACACCAGTTCTAGATAACCCTGTATAAGAGAATACAAGTTTTTGTCTTGCAGCCTAGCCAAAGGAGATATTGCAATAATGTATAGAGTTTTGGGCCACCTGAATATTAGCTTTATTTGATGTGTACAATTATTACGCTATTATTTTTTTAATAACAGCCTACAGTTTGTGTAGGAAAATAATTTCTATATTACCTAATTAATAAATTAATATTATATTATTAATTAATAGGTTTACTGTAACTGTAGGTATAACTACAGTTTACGTTGGAAAATAATTCAGTGTTATAATGTCATTGCTCGAAAAACATGGCGGCCACGCACACATAAACCAATTTAGAAAATAACTTTACACAAAGTTAATAAGCATTATTATATTCAGATATTTTTTGTTTGTCACATTTTTTAGTTTATTTTGAAGCATAGTACAAAGTCTGGGCCTACGGTGGAATTATTTCTTTACTCGTTAACAAATAGATAAATTCCTAAGAACAACTTATACTATGGGATCAACTTAATTGTACAAAACGGGAAGTTAGAAAAACAGTTTATTTAGGTAAGTGAAGTGTGTGTGTTTGTATCGTGAACAAAATTTAAATCTAGTTTTGGAACATGGACGATTGTATTGGAACCGTCGCTGCGTCGTAAAAAGTGACTATAGATGCTGCGTATCACTAAGTTTTTTTTTTTTATTGTAGAGCTTTAGTTTTTTAGTAGGAACAAACCCTTTCTGTCTCACTTTCTCTTTAATACAGATAAAATTAAAAGCGAGATAGCATGTCTAAATTGTGACGTCGAATGTTTTTTTCCATCATCATAATGAAATCTGTAAGACCAAATGAACTGGCAACACGACATCATCATAAATTTCGCAGACACCCGTACAGCTATACGTTTACACGTGTGCGTGTGTGTTTGTGTGTTTTACATTCATTAAATAACATCTGCGCACTAAAAGAGCCATCTTCCTTGAGGAAGGAGCGAATACCTGTTTGAATCTCTTTTACTCTCTGTTAAAATGAGATGGTGATAGATCTTCTCCCTTCCTCAGCGCGTTCAGCTTCAGTTTTAGTTATCACGGCATCTTCAGAGGCGTTTTTGTTAAAAAAAAAGTCTCTTATAGATGAATGCATTGTAGTAAATAGATGCAAGTTGTGGTGCCTTTAAACACCCATGATTTGCGTCATATAAATTTGTAGTAAATTTTCCTTTAAATTACATAATTATCCTTGAATTGAAATACGCACTACTGTCCTTAAAATATTGTTTGGATCAAAGGGAATACCACCTGATGTAAATAGATGAATATGACGTAAATCTCGCATTGGTACCACAACGCATGATGTAAAACTAACACACACTCACACACGCCATCTTAGTCATATAGAAACGAAACATATGCATAAAACTTTGTAGAAACCCGAGGGAAGAAGATACAAAGAAATCTCTCCGTCACCGAGCTACAGTAAAAGAAACTCTATGACAAACGGCAATAAGGACTCGAATGGAAACGAAGTGCCATCCGTATCGGAAATAAGAAAAAGATTCGATCCGAAAATGACCGTCACAAAATTACCAGCGAACGATAGCAATAGATACACTAAATCTTCAGTAGAACAATATCTCAATCAATTAAAAGATAGCGAAAACGGTATCGTTGGGTACACTAAACTAGCTAAAGACGAAAGACCAGTCCCCGTACACTTACCTTATGTAGATAAGAATGGTATTTCTAAATGGGACGCAGGGTCCAGTTCGAGATCAAATTCGAACTCGGATCTATCGATCAGTAAAACTTTGTCCGAACCCGTGTCGTTAGCTAAACCTTTGGTAGAAAAAAATTACTCAATGACAACCTCTTTAACTTCAAAGTTGCCTTCGGAGCGCCTAGCCAGTATTAAAAGTCAGCTAGACCCAAACAACCCTATAGGAAAGATTCTAGAAAAATCAACAGTAATACAAGTAGAAAACGGCGATGCCGATTACAAAAAACTTAGAAATAGTCCCGAAGTTAAACTACGTAATAGCCCGGAAGTTAAACTACGAAGTAGTCCGGAAGTCAAACTAAGAAACAGCCCCGAAACGAAATCTAAAGAAGCGTTGAAAAACGAAATAGAGAAACAAGTAAAAACACCAAAGCATACTTCTAATTTCGCGTCTTACATACAAATTTCGCAGCCCATAGCCACCGGCACTTCAACGCCTAAAAACAAAGAAATGAACAACATAAATGAAGAATACGTTAACGGGAAAACGGAACCGAGAAAAGGGAAAGGGAGTTTAAGATATATAGACTCAGAAGATGACAAAGCTGTGTTGAATGATAATGATATCGAATCACCGAGCGGCACAGGATTCGAAAACAAAACATTCGAACATGAGAATTTCTTGAAGAAGCGTACGGAAAAGGTAGAGGATAGAGTGGAAGATGGTGTCAAAAGTATGGAAACTAGTACAGAGAGCACTATAAGTGAGCCCACAGAAGATTCCAGCCCTGAAACGCCATCGGCGAGACGAAGAATTCTAGACTTGAAGGACTTGGACGACGCTAAAGGGGTAAGTACATTAACTGTAGCAATTTTTGACGCCAAACTGTTGATAGATTATTTCGATTCCCATAAAATATCGTTGAAATATGTATGAATTTTGACGGTTACCAATAAAATTTTCAGATAGCTATTTTCAATGTCACTCAATAAGTTAAAATACATAATGATGACGGAACTATAATTTTATCGGTGCTTTCGATGTGCAAGCTGTGTAATTTAGTTTTCAGGTATATAGTTCGCTAGGTGATTTGTGTAGAATAGAAATCTATCAATATTAATTTTTTATAGATCCCATAGGCTAGTAAAACAGACATTTTTCACGCGGTTTTTTTACGATTTTTTTTATTTTGCTGTGATCATGACTTATGCTATTTCTAATTTTGGGCTTTTGTCTCTTTTTTGATATTCTAAGATTTTTAAAGCAAGCTTCTCAATGTGAAACGTTTTTTTATGTTTGGAGTCAAGCCAAAAATAATAGAATTTCTCTTTCAATACTATTTCCAACCTACTGCGATCGAAAAGTACACACCTACAAGGTTTTAAATAAAACAGCTGACTTTAGAGGACAATGTTATATTCTGTCTCTTCTTTTCTCCAATGTGAGAACGAAACAGCTACTTACTATTACTGTTTTGATTGTTTGCAAAATAAAATTCGCTCAACGATTGATATAAATTATTGTAAGTGTTAAATGTATTTGAATTCATTGGCAATATTCCTGGATATGTTTACTTTCATATTAATGAATAAATATAAATATGTATGTATAGATATTCGGGACCTCTTACACACACGATCTCTGACCCCAAACTAAGGAAAGCTTTTAATATGGCTACCAAAGACTGATACATACATAGTTTTAAATACATAATTTTATAGATGATAACATCCAGACACAGAGTAAACACCTATGTTCGTCACAAAAATACTTGCCCTGGGTGGGAATCGAACCCACGCCTCTGGCACATGCGTCAGGGTCACTAACCACTGGCCGAGGCAGTCAATATACTTACAGGGTTTTCAGAAAAAATGTATCATCCTGACAGGGGCTGATAAAATTAATTCGATGTGTTGCTCTATTGCTGCGTGACAGAGTAACAAACTAACAAACACACCTTCGGATTAATAATAATTACTAGCTTTTGCCCGCGGCTTCGCCCGCGTGATATTTTGATTTTTGTGCTAACCCAAAGGAAATATATTTTTTTTTTCTAGATAAAAAGTAGTCAATGTCACTTTCCGTCTTCTAAATTATGCCAAAAATCAAACCAGCAAACGCTATCCTGGATTTATAATATTAGTAAGTAAAGATAAGGGTAGTAATTGATAGTATAGTAAGAATGGTCTATATTTCTACATTAACTAATTTACACCAGAAATTGTTTGAGCATTCGGGTCTTAAATTTTATGAAATTCGAAATGATCTATCAACTATCAACCTATATTGAGCACTTGCCGTATGTTGTAGTAAGTGGCTCTTTTTTGTGCACTTTTCATTTCATTTGTGTGTTATTTTTGTGATTTATTTTCGTCTAGTTTTATTTTTGAACAGCTTTTATTAGCCGAATCAAATTTCCTAGCGGTTGCGAAGTTAGCTACAAGCTGCGCGAAACCAAATCCTTACGCAGCTGTTAAGTGAGCTTCAGTCAGAATTGGGTTTTGCGTAACTTGTAGCTAACTTCACAGCCGCCAAGAAGTTTTATTCGGCCTGTTTGAAACAATTCAATTTCAAGAAATATACTTGTAGGTAAGTTTGTTTCTTTTTCTTGTACCATGTCAAATAAATAAAGAACATTGTAAAGAATTCTGCTGATTCTTCAACGGATTTTTTCATTTCTGATTCAATCTCGCGGAGAAACGTTATATTTGGTGTGTGCAAATGTTCTTGGGTTTTTTTGTTTCTCCAAATCATGTTACTCTTTCTTGTACCATGTCAAAATAAAAGAAGAACTAGATAAATATTTTTTCTGATTCTTCTACGGATTTTCTAATTTCTGATTCAACCTGGCGGAGAAACGTCATATTTGGTGTATGTAAATTTTCTTGGGTTTTTTGTTTCTCCAAATCATGTTACTCTTTCTTGTACCATGTCAAAATAAAAGAAGAACTAGATAAAGAACTCTTCTGATTCTTCTACGGATTTTCTAATTTCTGATTCAACCTCGCGGAGAAACGTCATATTTGTTGTATGTAAATTTTCTTGGGTTTTTGTTTCTCCAAATCACTCAGTTTAATGAAATATACTTGTAGGAAAAACTGTTACTTTTTTGTACCATGTCAAAATAAATGAAGAACTATATAAAGAATTCTTCTGATTCTTCTACGGATTTTCTAATTTCTGATTAAACCTCGCATAGAAACGTAATATTTGGTGTGTGCAAATTTCCTTGGGATTATTTCAGGGCTATCTACCCGACCTAACGAACTTAAGTTTTGGGCTAAAAGTTTAATTATAAAGTCGTTTGTGTCATTCGAATTCTATATGTTTCCCCCGCCTACCACAAACTGACTGTCCGAAACACAGAACAGCGAACTACTTTAATTAGAAAGGAAATCGATGACAATTTTCTATGAAAACCGCTGTCGCCAAGTATGTATTACCACTGTAAAATATCTGCACAATAACTGTGCAATTTCCACTAGCTTCGGAAATATTTTTTTTACTTTAAAATAGAGCGTAGTATACTTTCTGTCACATCACCAAGATACGTTAAAGCCCATAACATTAATTTGGTCATAATTTAAATGCCGAGTTTAAGTTATTAAATACACTTTATTTTATTAATGTTACATCACAATGGCAAATGCACCAACATGCCAAGCCAAAAAAAATAATAATGGGCCATTCTCGAATTTGAATATGGTATCACAGTTATTTTTTGGCATTTAGCTAGTGATGAGCGATGTGATTGTGCAGTTTAATTTTATCGATAACGTGATTTTATACTTTTTGCATAATATATGGATTATGGAACTGAATCTATATAGTGTATAATTGATGACAATGATTGTGCAGTTTTATTAGTATTTAGGAAGTTTTGGAATAAACACTGAAAAATCATGTCAACGCGCCGTATTGTATTAATTTGTAAAACTTGTGTTTCTATCAGTGGTAATATGTGAAAATTTGTGCTATTTCGAAGATTATGAACTGAATTACGTACAATAGTGTAGACAAAATAATGTAATATGTAACGTGATTTTTTGTGTTGTTACAAAAACTCCATAAAGGGCGGCGCTATTAGTAAATTCGCTACTGCTTTACTCAGGCATGACTTAGATGTGACAGTGACTTTTTACCTACTTCCAAAAAGTGAAGGTAGGTACCTACTACCTACCAGGGCTAGCCACCCGGCCTATACGAACTTACTTACTTACTACCTACTATGTTCGTCTGTATGTATGTTTTTGTATATTTTCAGCGGTATTTTCGCCAATTATGGACCGTTTTATTTTTTATTTTAATTTTGAAATGGTATACAAGTACACCCTAGCTGAAATCATTTAAATGATATCGAAGTCAACTGAGCCAAAAAAAAAATGTAAAATCAACAATAGTGTTAACAATTACTACAATATGGATGCCACATCAATTCCTGCGAACTATTTGGATTTTATAAACGGTGGAAGTCGGCCAAATGCCATTGTTGGCAAAAAATAATCAATTGTATCTAGGTTTTTGTGCTGCCTACGACTGTGACTATTTATAAAATGATAATATCATAATAGAAATATTTTAATAAACAACACCATAATTACATGTAACAATAGTAGTAATTATCATAACATCATAATATAACTTACACTTGACACTGGCAAATACATATTCCATGCGACGCCAATCTTTAAAAGAAGCAGAATAATTTTATTGTTCTAGTTTGGAGCTCTATAATTGAATCATTGGATTAGCTGAATGTATACGTAAATGGTTACGTGGCCGAGTGAGAGCGCGTGCTTGTGCGAGCGGGAGATTTTTCGGGGTGATTCGTTTACATCTTTTCAATTTTAGCGTCTCTTAGTCAATATAATTATAATTATAGATATCTTTTAAAAACGGAACCGTTATACCTAGACACACTAAATTTTTTTATATGAACTATAAAATTGTATTAGGTAGGTACTTCAGAAAATGTAAATCTTTACTGAATAATAGTACGGCATCCTTCGTGCGCGACTCCCACAAGGCCGATTATGCTAATAAAATCAGATTATATTTTCAAACATACGTCAAAATAAAATGTAATTTAATTCAAATGCAAATCACCCCCAAAATAACTCATATTTTAACAAAACACTAAACACGTCTTCCATCAATTCTATTACAGAATACATTATGTGTATACCTTATCATCGAATGTATAATTACGGTTTCTATTTTAGGTATTGATGGTGGCTTCAGGCATCTTTATTATGTGAGCAATCACTTTTCCAAAAAAAATGTAGGAATCCAGTCATGTCGTCCTGTTGCCTCGATCCATTTACTCTTTGTCAGTGCTGGTCCAGCATGCGACCACGAAAAGCCACAAAAAGAAATCTTTCAACGTGTGAAAAAGTGACAGATATATACATCGCCATCACGCTGGCTCGTTCTGACACGTCGAAAGAAATATTACTTCGTGGGCATCCTAGCCCAGCTGAGAACTTTTATTCATAAGTAGTATAACAGTTAGAATGTGGTGCAAATACAATTATGTATTACTAAAAAGTACACCACAATCACAAATATTTTACTAAATATGCAGATAACAATAAATGTCTAATTTCGATAATATTAACTTACTATCAAAATTTATCGATATCGTTAATTTTTTTGATTATAATATGCTATAATTACAAAACATTTGAAATTAAAATAATTATATTGACATCGATATTTTTTTATTCCGACATATTATTTACTTTGTAGCAAAATTTATCGATGTCGATAAAATGTTTGCAAGTTTTGCCACCACTATCAACGAAATTCTAGGCAGTAAAAGATAACGTTTATATAAAAAAATGCCCACAATTTAGACTTGCTATTGGAAGGATATTCCTCCTTTTTGTAAACTAAAGTCTTTGCTCTGTATTCGACACGTTACAATAGCGCGAACTGGCATTTTTTGGGCAAAAATTACCTCTGAAATCACTTGAACGACTGAAACAGTAAATGTCACGATTTCACGTATCTTGAGTTATAACTCATGATAGTGGCTACAAACCCCCCTCCATATTTCCTTTCTATTTCCTTCTCTTTTCTGTGGTCCGAAAGCACAAAACATCGAGACTACAGATGTACTACATACCAAGCGCGCTGAAGCAAAGCTCATATAAACGTCGCCCAAATACGCAATCTCAGAATCTGCAGCTTTTCGGTGAAGGAAAACATAGTGAGGCGACATGAGTACGTCCGTAGAAGAAACTCGATAGCGTATATGAATCCACTAACTCGCACTGGGCCAGATTGATGGATATGTCCTAATCACCCTTCGTGGGTAGGTTTACATCCTGCAGGGGACTGTCAACAAGGCTGGTCCAGTTACTGTGAGTGTCAATGAACTAAGATCTTAAGTAAGTAAGTAAGTTCGTATAGGCCGGGTGGCTAGCCCTGGTGTCAGAGTTTTTAGGCCGCCTGAAGGCCTCTGACATGGCTAAACGGTTAAAACAACCGGGACCTACAATTTAACGTGTCATCCGAGCCACGGTAGCGCTCAGTTGGAAAATGCCACCCGCGGTCACCCATCCAAATACTGACCGTGCGGAACGTTGCTTAATTTCGGTGATCGCTGACAAACACCTAGTCAAACTACGCTACGAGCGCTAGATCTTAAGTACCTATAGTAGATGCACCGGTTGTGGCCACTGACCCAGTTTTGACCATTTTATACCAATATCGTACATAAATATAAATTGATTATAAACAGCGTAACACCATAAATATCGTTTGCGTGAATGTCAAAGTTTGATATTTAACATTAAATTTATCTACCCAATCATTAAAATTAAAAGTGGATACAAATTACACTAACCCAAGAACACTATAACGAGCCAAATCAAAATAAAATCTAAGTAATACCTCTTTCATTTATGGATTTTAAGTAGCAAATTTTTATTCTCGGGTCGTTTTCGTCCTCTTGGGCATATATGTGCTAAGATGACCACAGCCGTTGCATCTATCTTACGTGTGCGTTTCCCGGGCGCGATTGTAGGAAGCTCTTCATCTGTTCTCTCAATGTTTTGTGCGGAAAGTTCAATGGGAACGGATCTATATAAAAAGCTGGCGGGTTCGTTGCCATTTCTTGTATTTGGGTCGCGTATTTGTGCGAGACCGGCGTATGTCTGACGCCTTCTTACTAGCGAAACTAGTAGTTATTCGAACACTAGATCTCGCGACACATCCCTTTAACTAAATCTTCATAAGCCTATATTTCGACTCGCTCTTGACCGATTTGGTTCATAAATTTTAATACTAAACAATCATGTCAAATATTATTGAAATAAACAGTGGACCGGCAAACCCCCTTTTTTGAAGGAAATAACCCCTCCCCCACCCCTATCAAAAATAGCCGTTGATAAAAAATCTATTGATTTATAGAACCTGTGAACCAAGTTTCGTCGAGATTCGTTGAAAAATTAGATTAAAAAATTAGATTAATTAGACGAAAACTGACAACTGGACATGCGAAAGAAAATTCGCCGTGCTAAAACGTAAATCTTCGCTATCGCTCGATCAACCATAAAGACTAGACTAGGTAGATAATTATAACAATACATGCAGGGTTATCTGCTTGCCCTATACTTCGCCGAAAGGGGGTGATTGATTAACTTTTGCTTGGGGCCAACCTGGAATTCGAGAATAAAAATCAGCTGTTCCGTATCAATTTGCAGCTCAGAATCGAGAAAATGTATGAAACAGCTTTTTTTTTTCTTGAATATCGGGTTGGTCCCATACAAAAAGTTGTTCATAATGATGGCCTAAGTCACCTTCGTCCGTCCGGCTTAGTACATCAGTTTTGGATAGCCCTCTATGAAATAAGTGCGTCGTTGCTTCGTAGTTTGATTATCAAAAAATATTTTTTATTTTCCTTCGAAGCGGTTTGGAACAATGACATAAAATATGATGAGGATGAACGAAAAAGTCTTCATGAGACATGCCGTTTTATTTCTTTCCCCAGCTATACAGGGTTATTTCTAATCAATTAGCATAATTTTAGATGAATGAAGAAATAACCCTGTATAGCCATAATTAGCATCTAAAATGATGCTAATTGATTAGAAATAACCCTGTATAGCTGGGGAAAGAAATAAAACGGCATGTCTCATGAAGACTTTTTCGTTCATCCTCATCATATTTTATGTCATTGTCTAGGGTGAACGACATTTTTCTATGAAACAACAGCTTTTTTTTTGAGATTTGACAAAAGTTGTTAGTGTTGATGTACAGAATAAGCCCCTAAAAGGATGCTAATTGATTAGGAATAACCCTGTATACCCGTGTATTTATAAGATATTTATGAGTATTGATCTGTAGCAGTGCGTGTCTGCGACTCGTTAACTCCCTTATCTATGACTCCTTGGTATTCCTACTCGCCTGGTAATTCAGTTTCCAAAATTATCCTTAGGGGGATCGTCTCGTTTAGAGCGCGAAATTCAAATATTTTCGGGTTTTTTAACATTTACAGATAAACTACTCATTTTTTTTATTAATAATCAAATTAATTAACAGGTACATGTCAATTTAAAAAATAAATGTAAATAACAACGAAACTTACAAATTCAAGTCAATTATCCCGCCCCTCATGGTTCCCGGTGAAAAGGTGCCCATATTGCTAGCAACATTACCACGCTGAATAGCGATAGACAGCCTTTGCTTTCTTCACCCAGAGCGGGAGTCACCTCCTCTGTCCCTTATCCTCCGCCCTATTTCATGAACCAGAGCCTTAGCCTCGGCCCTCCAACTGCCCATGGTCTCAACCGCAATGGGCACAGAGTCATAGAGCGGCTCCATCGCAACTACTCATTTTAAGCTTACGAAAACTCATTTAGCGGCTATTAATAGGTTGACGAGTTACATACAGTTATACATAAACCAAATTAGTGGTCAGGTTATGCACCAAAGTGCATCAACTGATTTTCACCTCAGTTTTTAGTTAGTGGACTCTTGTGCATAAACTAACCACTATTTTGGTTTCTTCGTGTATATAATTCGTTAACACTACCGCTAAATAAGTTTTTGTAAAGTTACAGTCAACAGTTTGTCGGTAAATGTTAAAAAACCCTAAAAAATTGAACTTTACGTGGAATCCACCTTAAATGACTCCGGACTGTTAGGGGTTTAAATATATTTTCATCACATCTATTTGAAAAGGACTACTTGGTTCGCCTTTAAGTGCGCCCAAAGGAGGTGTTTTCTTTAAGGAATATTATAAGTGCGACGGAATGAACTTTGCCGCGCACTTTTTGAATTTGGAAGTGTTTGTGTAATGTTAGTGTTCAGCGCCAAGAAAATGAATGCATGAAAAGAATGTAAATATAAGTTTTCATTTGTTTTATTATTAGATACCATTTAATTTCAATTTAGTTGTTACTCTACGTTTTATAATAATATTATAGTAAAATATGAGGCGCCTTTTGTTTTCTCATAGAGGTGATGAAAAGTAGGGTGTACCACTCGGGCGCAAAATATATTTTTATCTCGGGCGACGTACTCGTACTTTGAATTCCTCGCTATGTTCAGGATTCAACTAAAAAATCCCTCACTTCGCTCTGGATTCAAAAAAGCGCCCTCGCCGTAAAAATATTATTTTTCTCCCATATGATACAATCTACTATTGTATGGAAGCTGTCTCAATTTTTTTATAAGTTTTCGAGCTCAATCAAAGAAGTTTTTAAGTACAGTAGGTTAATGGTTAGAGGATACTTATACAAATAATAGATGTTGAGTGCTATGATGCCCAAAAGTGTCACGTTCTCGAGATATTTGGATGTAAAGATCGCAAAGTTCTCGTACAGCGATCTTTTAATCCAAATAATTATTTCGAGAACGTGTCACTTTAGGGTGCTAAAGCTTTTAAAAGTCAGTGTGAATAGGCATCTTCTGAGTCTGCGTTCTTTGACCACAACGTCGTTTACCATCAGGAGAGTTGACGGTCAAACACGGTCTTATTCGCATTAAAAAATGTAGAATTAGTGAAAAGACTGAACGTATTTTAAACTCTTTAACTAAGTGCCTATCACAAAGAAAGTGTTTCAAAATGGCAGACACACCTCTGTTCGCACAATATATTTCAGTTGACAATCGGACCGAGAGAATCCGTCGCCGAAAATAACCCAAATGTACTAGTAACGTCTAGAAATAATATACATAGCAGAAAATCGGCACACAGCGCATTCGCACCGACACGTGGTTGAAAGTTCATCCGCCATTTTGGAGGAAACCGCGCGAACTTTGACAGATGTGAGTTTGACATGTAGAAGGTTTTTTTTTTAAATTTTTGGTACCGTGTTTGTTGTATTTTGCTGTTTTTATTTGCTCTCGATGTATTTAATTCAAATTTCTTGTGAAGATCAGTCTTATCTCTTCACTCGTCTTTTCAGAAACTGAAAAGTTTTAACGGGAACGCTTTTTCCGATGTCCATTTTCTTTAAAATTGCCATCTATCCATCCATCGGCCATAGGACGTCCACTGCTGAACATAGGCTTCCCCATAGATTTTCAAATAAGACCGGTTGAAAGCGGCTTCCATCCAGCGCGATCCTGCGGTCTTGATGAGGTCATCCGTCCATCTTGTGAGTGGGCGTTCTACGCTGCACTTGCCGGTACGTGGTCTTCACTCGAGAACTTTTCAACCCCATGGTCATTAGTACTTCGTGCTACGTGCCCTGCCCAATGTTTCAACTTGCAAATCCGCTGGGCTATGTGGGCCAGTTTAGTATTACTAATGGCCCAATTTTAAAGGCGCCATCGTAAATTTAATAGCAACGTAATTTTCAAAATGCATTTTGTGAAAAAGAAACAGGAACGTTCTAAATTGATATCCTTCCTACTAATATTATAAAGGTGAAAGTTTGTGAGGATGGATGGATGGATGGATGGATGGATGGATGGATGTATGGATGTTTGTTACTCTTTCACGCAAAAACTACTGAACGGATTGAGATGAAACTTTGCAATAATATAGCTTATATATCAGAATAACACATAGGCTATAAATTATGATGATATATTGCGTATGCGGGCGAAGCCGCGGGTAAAAACTAGTACTCTATAAAATTTAACTTGATCACTGCGACAGCTGTCAGAAAAATCACGCCTATCAAGTCCTGAATTTCTTAATAGTACAGACAGTACCTGTCACTGTCATACTTTTTGGGCATGCCGATTAGTGATGGGCGACGAATGATCGTGACCACAGAGTTTTAGATAAAGTTTAATTAAAATATCGATAGTTTATACTGACGATATTTTAAATAAAACTTAATTTATCATTAATTTTATTGTATTTTATGTATTTAATATCATAACATTTTTTACATGTGTAATTAAATTAAACCCAATTATATGTTACATTAGCATCGATAATAGTGAAAAACGTCGATAAATACTATCGTTACATTATTATGAGTATTTAATTAATATCATAACATTATTTACATGTGTACATACTTGATCTTAAATAATAGTAAGTAAATAAAATCCAATTTCTCACCTTCAACTACTCATTCGTTTTCATTACAACATTGTTTGAAAATCGATTTTTTCCACCACTATCTCAACTCTAAATATGTCAATGTGTAACTGTCGCAGAGATCAAGTTAAATTTTATAGAGTATAGTAAAATTACGATTATGTCGGGCCTTAGTACCTATCAAACTTCTTTGTTAGTCACCAACAAACCTCCTTGGTTACTAATCCAATAAAACTTCGCAACTTTTCGAAATCGGAAACATGTCAAATTCGACAGCTGTCAAGTTGATTTTCGATATTTTTTCGGTGCCAAAGTTTATATGTGTTTTCGTTTGCTGTTTTCTTACAAATATTAGTGTTTTGTGCATATTTTTAGCGATTGGTAAGAAACTGGTTGTGTGATGTCGGGTTTGGAAGCGTTTTTTTAAACGGGCAATTGCCGTGTTGATGAGCGAAGGACTGGAAAAAATGGCGAGGAGAGGAGGCCTGTATCCAGCAGTGGATGGGGCAGGCTGAATAGATAGATAGAAATGCCGTATTAAGCCCGGGCCACACCTTGGCTATGTTGGTTATATAGTTCCAACGCTCCAATGTCGATCTTGGACTAATATTGGACGCAAACCGAATATTGCGTCCAATAACCAACGCCCAACGTCAACACGCCATGTGTCGGTTTTTTGAACACGATCAAAGGCGAGGGGAGTGAAAGGGGTATGCGGGCCAGGAACTTGCTGTAATGCTTGTGTTGTGTTGGCCAAAACGTATTTTAGCCAACGTGCGACCGATTCGCTATCCAATTCGTAGCCAACCTTGGACTCAAGGCGTCGTCCAATGTGTGACGCCGGCTTTATTCTGAAGCCCAATTTTGAAAAGAGCCCAATATTTTTTCGTAGAGGAACGCTATTTGCTTGATATGCTCTTCAGTCCGCTTAAGCTTTCAATTTTCAATCTCGTAACCATCTCTACGCATACGTTCAGCCGTTCTAATAATTAGATTATAGAGCTCCTGATCTCAGACCAAATAAAAAATCAAGACAGAACGTCGTGAACAGACAAGTGAGGCCGGTTTTTATGACTTGTGGTATTGCGCCGCCGTAGTTCGACTGACAAGCCAAGGCATAGTTTCCTTGTACGTGTATGTGTGCGATTGTGTCTGAACACGGCGAGGCGTAGTTTTGCCCGTCTCACTTGTTTTGTTCACAACATTTTGTCATGTTTTTTTTATTTGGTCTGAGCTCCTGATCCGTACGGCCAAAGAAAGAAACAGACTGCCGTATTTCTGAATTACCTGAACTATTATCTGAAGCTTTTCAAAGTCAGAGTGAATAGGTAAGTCTGCGTGCTTCATCTTCGACCACAACGTCGCTTACGCTTCGGAGGGCAGTAATAAAATTCCATATAACTTTTCCCGCCGCACATTTTTAATGGAGAAATTACGAACTTTGTAACTAACCCGTCTATGAACGAGTAATAAGACACTATCCTAGTGGGTGTGGTGTAAAAAAATATATACACGCGTCGATTTGAGTACCTCCTTAGGTTTGTAGGCCATAAACCAAGTCAATCCATAGCTCCGTTGCTGCGTGAATGAGGAACAAACCAACAAGAACAGTTTAAAATATTAGTAAGGATAAAGATAAGACCAAGGAAGCGGCTTGTATCCGTTGTGACCAACCTCGGCTATTACATAAAAAGATATTTTAGGATTCCTAACAGTCTGATAAGGAAGAGATATAGCTAATAGATATACTAACACATACGTAATATATCTGTATAGATAAGGGCACGACATAAAATTCAGTAACACGGCGCGCGCTGAAAACGCATGAACTAAAATTTTAGTTAAAAAGTTATGTAAATATGTTAACTTAAAATTTTAAAAATAATCAATGTACTCCAGCTTTTACTCTAGAATTGACTCTTGTGCCGTAAATGGCTGCGCCTTTTTTGATTAAGTCCTTAAATTACTTGTCTTTTGTGTATCGTTATAGTTAAAATAAATAAGTTAATACACTTGTTCAAAAATTCAGTGTAAAATGATTAGAAATGTGTTAAAGGTTTCGGAAAAACTGTTCTTTCCAAATGTGAGTGTCAAAATAAAGTGTCTTTCTTAATTGCGGTGGTTTTATAGTAATAAAAATAATGGTTACTTAAATAATTGTATTATAAAAAATAAGATATTAAAATAATTTGTGTTAAATTAAATATATTAATGTTCGTTATGATAGTGCCGCATAAATTGATAATATATGCTATTTCAGTTAGTGTTATTCTAAAAGCTAAGGTTATGGCGATTTTCCTTCTACATATAGTATTGGTAAGCATAAGTTTTGTTTTTAAACTTTCGCGATTTGTATATATCATTATATACTACGGGACTAATCGCGCACTAAAATTAAGAGATAAATAAATACCTCCTTATCCCGACCTGTCGACCGAGTGGCATCGGCCGTGGTCACGGATAGAATTCACGGGTAGAGTCTACCCGTGACATCAAAGTTTAAAAAAAATCTGATCGCTCAAAGTAGGTCAAAATCGATCTCAAGGGGTTAGTTACGAGCAAGCAAACAAACATACAGGTGACACTAATAAAGACGTGCTAAAAATCGTCCTAGTTTCTCTGTTCACGACGTTCTGTCTTGACTTTTTTATGTGGTCTGAGGGTACATTCAGATTTTTCGGAAGTTTTCGGAACTCACGTCGCATGTAGCAATGGAGTCACCTTAGCACAAAATGTTACCTATTGATTTGTGACCATCTTCAACATTAATTCCTTATTTTACTCATCATTCCTTATTTCAGACATTTTAACAATAAAATTCGTATATTTTTTGCCTAACAATACATTAGGCCCGATTACGAAGGCGACATCGTAATTAGAATAGCAATTTAGAATATTCCTGTTTCTTTTTCACTAGGTATAATTATGCATTCGATAGAAATAACACTTTTTATGTTGCTATTAAATTTACGATGGCGCCTTTATAATTGGGCTTATTATCTGCCTTTATGCAAATCAGTCCTGCTAATCTAAGATTTTGCCATTCCGGTATTTGGCATATCTGTCCTTGTGCTGCAGAGACATCTGCAGAATATGCAACGAACCTTACAAACTACCACCTAATCTGCATCGATATCATGATAAACGGTAGAACTAAACACCGATAGGTTAATACACCGGCCCATTGCGAAATTTGGCATCGGCAACTGGCAGCATTCAGCCACCGCACCAGTTCTCGACAGACTACGGCACACGCTCGTTTCAATAAAAAAAATGCTCTTCCGCCCCGTGGGAATCACCTGACGCACCAATCGGCACGTTGATCTCATCTGTCAAATTTGACAGCTGTCAAATCACACAGCCAGTTTCGTATTTTTCTTCCGCGCGTGTGGTTAAATCGAAAGTGACCTTGTGCCGCATAGGTCTGCGCCCTTGTGATTGTGTAGTGTGTACTCTATTTTTATAGCGTCTCGGACTATTTTTAAATGACGCGTCAGTGATCTTTGACTTTGGATACGAATTTTCGAGTGGATATGTGAACTAATCACTGAACTCTCTTGTGATGTCCTCGATGTGTAAGAAGAGAGAAGATAGCCGATTTTGAAATAAGTGCAGTGGATATACGGTCTAAAGATTTGGAGACTTCAGTCTAAAATTTCACGTCTTGTCTCTACGAATGTCTCGATTCCTATCCCACCGCTGCCTGTGTCATAACTGACCTATCCATTAAATTAACTGACATATCTCAGCTGTTAGTTTTTGGTTACTTTTCACTTTAATTTAAATATCTCTTAAATAAGGAATAGTAGTTTTATCTTCTAATAATTGTGAACTGTGAAATAAGCTGCTCTATTATTTGGAAAATTACTCCATGATTAACTCAAATCACGTGTTTTTGGGATAATCAGCCTGTCTCTACCTACCCACTGCTATAACTGTTAGTTTTTAGTTACTTTTCTCTTCAGTATAAATATTATTGTATTTCAAATCTGGAAAAGTAGTTCACCTTCCAGTTGCTATTTATATCTGACTTATAATATCCCAGCTCTTAGTTTTTTATATACTTACTATTCCCTTTAGTATAAAGGTTATTATCTTTTAAATCTGGAATAAGTAGTTCGCCTCCCAGTTGCTATAAACCTGGATCGAATCGATACTTTGATTCTAGCATCTGAATTTGTAGTCTTCCCAACGTTTGCCTAAAACTAAACGGAGTTTTAATCTTATGAATATAAGAACTACCTTGACCTTAGGATTTCCAAAATAAATATTGTTCAGCTTACCAATTAAGTCCGCAATTGCGATTATATCCCAAGTAAAACTTCTTAAACACATTCCATTCAAATATAGTCTTATTCAACTAATATACCGTCAACTTGAGCTATCAGTCCCTTTTTGTTAGACCTTTGTTCTACCTCTCAAGCAGCGAGCTTATGTGTCCTCTTATTCAAAGTTCTATAGAATCCCTTTATGTTAAAGTCCACGTGTCTTCTGGAAGCTGGTCAATCTGGCCAATCTGCTGATTTTCCTAATATAACCTGCCCTACATTCGATAAACTATACCCTTGTACTTAAATAACAGATACCAGTAAGCTAGGTACTAAAATTATCTAGGGAACTTCTTACGAGGTGAGAAACCGATCTAAATCTTCCCAAATAGTTCTAAATCTATTCAAGATTCCAAACCTTTGAGAAAATCTTAAATTACTTTGGACTACAATTCATCATTGACTGAAAACATTACAGAAGATCTTTAAAACCCTGTTGGCAAGGAGTCATCAAACCGTTATATATCGACCGATTAAATCAACTATAAATTCATATATTGACTAGAAAGTTCTTCAGATTTTTTTTGGTAAGCTGAAAGAAGGAAAGGAACAAAAACACTAACAGTTTGGAGCCCATGAACAAATAGGCAGAATTTCAAACAGGCTTAAACACCCTTTAAAAACCTTTAGTTAAATCAAGATCAAATTGTGACCATACCTGAAGCTGCAGTCTCACTGAATTATCATTTTACACTTGAAAGGCCAAGACCAAATTATACTATAATAGTCGTAAAAATTCCAAGTAAAAATAAGCCAATAAACAAGTAATGACATCGACTGCTGCTTTTCACTGAAGTGAAGTGTCTTCATGAACAGTAGGTTCGAAAAGGTCTAAAACTTGAGAATAACAAAGACTATATTACATTGTCCAACTTGCATCTAATAGACTTTCGACAAAGCAGATAAAACCTGAGACCAAAATAAGCTGAAACAGAATCATATAACCAAGCTGTGTCTGCTGTTTGTCACGCTTGTTTCTTTGTAATAAGTGAAAGACGTGTCTAAAAGGCCTTAAACTGATTCACTAACCGTGACACTCTACTGCTTTCCACACCCGAGGTATACCACGATTGAAACTGTTATTTTTGTTTCTAATCTGTGTATTACAAAGACTGAAAGAAAACAAAGACCTCAAGTTACCAGAGTCAGAAATGCATCATCTCGAGTAGAAAACTGCTAAAATCGAGTTGGAAGACCTTAAAACGAGTCGAAAAGCCCTAAAGCCGAGTCGAACGCCTTAAGCCTAACCGAAAGCCCTGAAACCAAGTTAAAAAGGATTGAAATCAGGGCGAAAAGGTCTCAAAAAGAGTAACCGTCACATCGTCTGCTTCCAACTCTTGAGCAGTAGTTTCAATCACAACTTTTCTTTGTTTCGGATCTGTCTATACTTCATAGCAAAAAACTTAGACACAGCGACTCTTATAAAAAACTTCAATCCGAGCTAAAATACCTCAAGTTGAATTGGAAAGGCCTCGAGCCTCAAGGCTTCTATCTGAGTGGAAAAGGCCTCAAAGAAAGTTGAAAATGCCTCAAGCCTAATCAAAAAGCCTGAAACCAAGTGATAAAGGTCTTAAGCCAGGTCGAAAAGGCCTCAAACCGAGTTGACAAGGCCGTGTCGAAAAAGGCCTCAAACCACGACGCTTCGTTCGAAGACTTGTGGCAGTATCGGAAAACCGCGAAACCTGTTTCTAAGACTTAGAACAGATTTGACCACAACAGAAGGCGGAGGATTTTAGTTCCTGAATCCGTGCGTGCTGGCGTACTTAACCTTTTAAAAGGTCTCAAGCTTATTGGAAAAGGTGTTAAATCGAGTAACCGCTACATTGTCTGCTTCTAAGACTCAAGTCAAAGTTTCAACCACGTCACAAAAACATAAGACTCTCAGACCCAGTAGAAAACGAGTCTAAAGGGTCTCAAACTGAGTTGAAAAGGCTTTTAGTCGAATCGAAAAGGCCTAAAGCCGATTCGAAAAAGCCTCAAGTCGAGTCAATAAGGCCCCAAACCGTGTCGAAACAGCCTCGATCTGAACCGAAAAGGTCTCAAGCCGACAAAAAGCGGTGGGTTTTCGTTCCTGACATTACCTACTGTATTCATATCAAGACCTTAGACACAGCAGCACAACCTTATAAAAAGCATCAAACCAAGCTGCCAATAAAAGCTTCAAACCGAGTCGAAAAAGACCTCAGACCGCGACGTCTGCTTCTAAGACTTGTGCCAGTTTCGACAACGAAGAAAGGCTGAGCATTCTTGTTCCTGAACCGTAGAAAAGGCGTCAAACAAAGTTTAAAGGCGTCAAACCAAGCTTAAGAGGCCTCAAGCCGAGTCTAAAAAGCCTCAGACCGAGTTAAAAGGCCTCAAGCCTAATTGAAAAGGCCTCAATCCGTGTCGAAAAAGCCTAAAACCGCGACACTACCTATTTCCAAGATTAGAGCAGTTGTAACCACGACGGAAGGCGGTGGGTTCTCGTTCCTGGACCCTTGCATGCTGACGTACTTGGTCCTGGTGCTGGCGGCATGCGGCGCGCGCCTGCTGCGGCATGAGGTGCGGCTGTCGGCGGCGCGACCCGCGCCCGCCCTACGCCAGCCACGCCCTACACCAGGTCCGTATTCCTTCGTCTTTTGATGGATAAAGTAGAATATAGTCACGTAAAAAGTCATCTAGCCTCAAATCGGTTAATAAGGCCTCTAACTCAGTCGAAAAGGCCCCAAACCGAGTTAAAAAGACATTATCATTATAATACATATACTACGGGACTAATCGCGCACTAAAATTACGAGAGAAAAAAACGAGAGGGAGAAATTACGAGCTCCACGACCCAAAAGTCAATAAATAATAACGAGGTAAAAAGGCCTCAAGCGGGTGTAATAGCTAAGCCCTCAATTTGAGTGACCGCTACTGATGTAGTGGTCACTCAACCCCACTCACCCTGCTTCTAAGACTTAGTAGCTTCATTACATCCATAGTTCAGTATGGTACACTACAAGTAGAAGTAGTTCCACGTAATTGATACTATAGTATGGCTCATAGCATACTTACCTTGAAAAACTCTGAAACCACGCCGACTGACTGATGCATTTTCGAAAATTATTTTTCAAAATAAATATGTAATGGCCACATAACATCTGAAAATTTTAGTGTTAAACATTTGTGTATTCCCCATACTTACCATTATTCCCGGGATATTAGAGCGTGCGCAGACGCGGCGACAAATTGTCTCCGAGCGCGGCGCTCGGCTCGCCGTCAACGGTCGCGTCCACTCGCACTATGCATTCGCCCTCGCTGCGGTGACGTTAGCTCGAATGGTACCTCATACACTTCATACAGGGTTATCTGCTTGCCCTGTACTAAGCCGAAAGAAGGTGATTCAGACCATCCTTTATGAACAATTTTTACACTGGGGCTAACCCGAAACTCGAGAAAAAAAACTGCTGTTTCTTACATTTGTCGATTCTGAGTTACAGTTTTGTATGGAACAGCTAATTTATTTTCTTCAAAAGGTTAGCCTCGTAGTAACATTTGATCATAATTGTGGTCTTAATCAGCCCTTTTTGGTAAAGTTAGCTAGCTGATAACCCTGTACAGAATCAGTTGTTTCGTTTGTTTTTTCTTTATCACGTGATGGTTACTAACACTTACTGAAGTGGCGTAGCAAGGCATGGGCGAAGTAGGCCTCTGTATTTTTTTTTTCAATTCTTTAAGCTTTTCTATATACTTTGCGCATTTAATTTTTCTCACTTTCATGTGATGTACGTCAAGTCAATGTTTGGTATAGGCTGAGTCACACAACCTGACGACTGTGATGTTAGCTACAAGCTACGGATAGCCCAATCCTGATTGAAGCTCACTTAACAGCTGCGCGAGGATTGGGTTATCCGCAGCTTGCAGCTAACATCACAGCCGCCAAGTTTTTTGATTCGGCCAATAAGATTTATTGGGTAGATCTTAAAAAGGAAAAAAGAGGCTTCGCTGATGCGACTTCGCCCACGTCTATACAGGGCTATCTGCTTACCCAGTACTAAGCCGAAAGGGGGTGATCAAGACCATCATTATGAAGAACTTTTACTGTGGGGCCAACCCAAAGTTCGAGAAAAAATAATCAGCTGTGCCATACAGAATTGCAACTCAAAATGTATGAAGCAGGTGATCTTTATCCTCGAATTTCGGGTTGGGCCTGTAGTGAAAGTGGTTCATACTGATGGTCTGCATCGCCTCCTTTCGACTTAATACATATCTGGATAACCCTGTGTTAGTCCACGCTACGCCACTATCAACTGCAACTCTGTTTTAACTCCAATAAAGTGATAGTAAAATGGCTTTCATTTCAAAAACTATCGATGCCCTCTTGTGTGACCTGTAGCTTTGTTATTTATAACATTGGTGACACAAACCTTCCTTTTTACCAATTGTAAAAATATTCCACCCCGTTTTGTCCGTATTTTTCAGATCTTAAATGTTAGAAGTGACAAAATATTGCATTGCAACGAAACAATATAGACCGAATTAATTTCTAGGCTGCTGTTAGCTGACGTTAGCTACAAGCTGCGCAAAACCCAATCCTGACTGAAGTTCACTTATATCTATCTATCAGCCGTAGGATGTCCACTGCTGGACATAGGCCTCCCCCATGGATTTCCAATAAGGCCGGTTGGAAGCGGCCTGCATCCAGCGCGTTCCTGCGATTTTTATTATATCGTCAGTCCACCTAGTCGGCGGACGTCCTACGCTGCGCTTGCTGGTCCGTGGTCTCCATTCGAGAACTTTCCGGCCCCATCGGCCATCCGTTCTTCGAACAATGTGTCCTGCCCATTGCCACTTTAATTTGCTAATCCGCTGGGCTATGTCGGTAACTTTGGTTCGTCTGCGGGTTTCCTCATTTCTGATTCGATCCCGCAGAGAGACACCGAGCATAGCCCTCTCCATAGCACGTTGGGCTATCTTGAGCTTATTCATGAGGCGCACATAACCACGTTTCAGTTCCATATGTCATCACTGGCAACACACAACTATCGAAAACTCGTCTTGAGGCACTGAGGTATATCGGATGAAAAGATGTCCCGCAATTTTCCGAACGCTGCCCAGCCGAGTCGGATTCGGCGATCGACCTCTTTCTTAAAGTTGGACTTACCTAGCTAGACTTGTCCTAGGTAGACGTACGAGTCAACAATTTCAAGAACCGAGCTCTCAACTCACTTATACTAAGTGCACAAATCGGCGTATGAAAAGTCTGCAGCAGATGACACTTGTGATTCGCTTATTATTGCGCATGTGTGTAGTGGTGAGCACGGGCGTAGGGAGCGCGCGGGAGGCATTAGGTTGGCGGCGGATGTGCCCCGGCGTCTCATCTCTCTGGCTCCTATATTTCGGTTTTTGCGCCGCGTTCTGCGCATAACTTCCCATCCGCCGATTTGTGTGGCGTTTATACTTGTCGAGGATTGGGTTTCGAGCAGTTTATAGCTAACTTCACAGCTACCAAGAAGTATGATTCTGTCTAAGTGAAATTACTAAATTTTTATACAGCGTTGCTTTGTAAAGTGCCAAGACGTGTAGATGTGTGTATGGTCATTATTATGAACAACTTTTACTATAAGATCGACTGCGAAATCATAATAAAATCAGCTGTTCCACACAAAAAGTTCATCGAATTCATGGAAAGCTGGTAATTCCTTTTTTCTCAATTTCGCAGTTGTTTTTATTGTAAAAGTTATTCGTAATGATTAAAATTATACACCTCTGAAACTGTCTGTTATTTCAAAACAACGATTTGTTTTTGTGTAGGTATTTATTTTGATTTATATTTAAGTTTATTATATTTCTATTGACTATATTATCAACACATGGTACAAGAAAAAGGTCTAAACTAGCTAAAAAAGGGGTTTAAGACAATTTGAAATGTCTTTTAATGATGTAGTTTTTTTAGTTTGTTTTTCTATTTAAGTAGATTTTATTAGATTTAACAATTAAGTAGGTAGTTGAATTATAGAGGTGAGTACACGTGATAATATCGTAAAATACTTTGTTAATTTTGCCGTGATTTTTTTGGTTTTATTTGCATGTTTTTCTCATCAAGATTTAATTCTCATATTAATCTGAGTTTTGTGAATTGTAAATATTGCGTTTGGAAGTCTCGAAAGTAGTTCGGCAACTAAAAGTTGCCTAGCCACATTCGGCGACTAAATTACAACTATCTGCAATATTTGTCGACCGATTGTTCGTCGATTGAATGTTGCCGAGCATAATGTTCGTCGATTATGTGTTTTTTGCTGATTTTGCAGGAGTTGGCTGGCGGTAAGAGCGGGCCGAGCGGGCTGCGGCGTAGTAGCGAGCGCGACTCTATACCGGAGACGCGAGAAAAGTCTTCTAGTCAAACCAGCGGTGAGTCACAATTTTTGATTACCAGTTCAACATCTGCATCCTTTGGACAGGACAACTGATTATTTATTCTCGAATTTTGGTTTGACCCCTTAGCAAAAGTCGATCGTTAAGATAGTTATTAGAAGCACACTTGGGCTTCATCCATCAGCCATAAAACTTCCACTGCTGGACATAGGTCTCCTCTGTAGATTTCCACTAAGACCGGTTGGAAGCGGCTTGTATCCAGCGCGATCCTGCGGTCTTGATGAGGTCATCCGTCCACCTTCTCCTCTCCCATATTTATCAACGGATTTACAAACCACTGGCCACCACCTTCTGGGTGGACTTCCTACGATTATTGATACAGAAAATAAAATCTGCTGACACAAATTGTTACATCGTTAATATAATACACAGCGCCGCTTGAAAAACAATGATAACAAAGTTGGGGAATACAGTTTGTTGCTGCAGCTTCATGGGCCGAAGCGAATGTGCTTCAACTCTACGATTTTGCTTTCGTCTGTCCGAATGTTGATTTTACTCTACAGGTTGCATTTTTTTCAATGAATCTCGACGAAACTTTGTACACAGGTTCTTTAAATTGTTACCGCCTTACCACAAAAGACTTAAACACGCTTTAAACACTGTTTAACTGTGCAATTTGTACTGCTAAACACTGTCTAAAGCGTGCGTAAAACTTTTGTGGTAAGACGGATAGTTTTTAGTCGTTGGCGATTTTTAATTGGGGCATTTCCGACAAAAAGGAGGGAAATTTTCTGTCGTGCTATTTAATAGCCGACTTCGTTAAATATTATTTGGCAAGATTGTTTTTAGTATCTAAATCCACGTAACACACTTGCAAGTACGAAGCAAATCAGTGAAGAACGAGAGACAGATACAGGCTTATAAAGATTAAGTTAAAGAGAAGAACAATTTTTTAAATTACTACTTTGTGATTTCCAGGTCTGAACGGTCTACGGAACATCGGCAACACTTGTTTCATGAACAGCGTGATCCAGTGCCTCTCAAACACGCGTCCGCTGCTCGAATACCTCACTACAGACAAACATGTGTCGGAAATCAACACAACGCTGTCTTGCATGCGCGGCGCGCTTATTGGAGGTACGTGGAAAGTTGTCGAGCATTTTGTTCGTCGATTTAAAGTTGCCGAGCATCTTGCTTGCCGATTCATAGTTGCATCATCGATATTGCCCAGAGCAGTGGAAAGCCATACCCGTCCGTTGACGAATCGAATGCGGTGAAACAAACAAAGCAAATCAGCTCCTTATCAAACGCTAAGGAACCCAGCTCGTTAGCTATAGAGATTTCAACTCTCTAGCTATAGAGATATAGTAGATATATAGCTATATAGTAGAGCTCTATAGTTCATGAGATAGAGCCTGGTGACAGACAGACGGACAGTCGGACGAACGGCGCAGCCTTAGTAATAGTCCCGTTTCTACCCTTTGAGTACGGAACCCTAAAACAAATGTGTCGAAAGGCCTTTAAACACGATAATATTATAGGCCGCGTCACACAAGTTGGCGGAAATGAAGTTAGCTACAAGCTGCGCAGTATCCAATCCTGACTGAAGGCGTGTTAAAACGCTTTTATTATTTTCACCTGTATGTTTGTTTGCTTGCTTGTAACCAACCTCTTTGAGCTCAGTTGTAACCTATTTTGAGCAATCCGATTTTCTTCAAACTTTGCACACCTATCATCGGGACAACGCATTTATTTAAAAAAAGCATTATTACTCCTAAGCGTGTTGTTTAGTTTTTTTTTAAACTATTTTAATATCATTGTTTTTTGCAGCGTTCGCGAGCGTGATCAAAGAGCTATGGCGTACTGGCGACCGTGACTCAGTGGTTAACACGACGGCGCTCAAGTCGCAGGTTCAAAGGTTCGCGCCCCGGTTCATGGGGTACAGCCAGCAGGACGCGCAGGTGGGTCGCACATTAACTAATATTGCTTAAGAGCCGTATATAAAACACTAAGGTAAAAAGAAAAATGTCAATTAGCAAGACTCGCAGGTGGGTCGCACATTGACTGAGTTTTGGGGGTCATACATAAATCACTAATCTAAGAAAAAAAACACACACGGACACGGGCGGGTCGCACATAAACTAGAATATTATTGTCCGAATCATACTACTTGGCGGCTATGATGTTAGCCACAGGCTGCGGATAACCCAATCCTCGCGGAGTTAAGTAAGTTAAGTTTAGTTACTAAGTTAGCTTCAGTCAGGATTGAGTTTCGCGTAACTTTTAGCCAACTAATAATTTTATCTAATATTGCATATAATCCGCGCCATACAAGTCGGCGGATGGGAAGTTAGGCTCAGAACGCTGCGCAAAAGGCAAAATATAGGTATGCCCGGGAGCTAGAGAGATTCGCGCCGAGACACACTCGCCCGCCAACCTCATACCTCCCGCGCGCTCATTACGCCAGTGCTCAATACTACACCACTTGCGTAGGCATTGTGCACACATGTGCAATAATAAACAGTTGAAAGAAGCCGTGGTGGTCAAGAGGTAGTGACACCCGCCTCACAATCGTGAGGTCGTGGGTTCGAATCCCCGGTCCTGTACCAATGCGTTATTTGGAATTTATGTACGGAATTTCACACCACTGGCTTTTCAGTGAAGGAAAACATCGTGAGGCAACCTGCATACGTCCGTAGAAGAAATTCGATGGTGTATGTGAATCCACCAACCCGCACTGGGCCAGCGTGGTGGATATGGCCCAATCACCCTTCGTGGGTAGGCCTACGTCCTGCAGTGGACTATTAAAAAATAAAAGGCTGGTACAGTACTACGGGACTAATCGCGCACTAAAATTACGAGATAAATAAATACCTCCTCATCCCGAAGTTTCGGCCGAGTTGCATCGACCGTGGTCATGGGTAGACTCAGTCTACCCGTGACCACGGTCGATGCAACTCGGCCGAAACGTTAAAAACAAAATCTCTGAAATGGCTGGACCGATTTTTACGGGGCTTTTATAGGCAGGTAGCTGATAATAAGGAGTAACTTAGGCTACGTTAATCTACTGTTGGGCGGAACGAAGTTCAACTCCGCGTTCCGCGGTGTCTCCGTTCCTGTAACTTGCAGCTTGGAACTATTAGGAGTTTCGCTCTCATCGACTCTCAACTTTGGCTCTTACATAGAGTCAAAAGCCCAATTAGCCTCCAAAAAACTTGGTGAACTCTCTAAGGTGAGACGGTATTTCACACCTGAGCAACTGCTTAGCCTTTATAAAGCACAAGTCAGGTCTTGCATGGAATACTGCTCTCACCTTTGGGATGGCTCTGCTAAATATCAACTGGAGGCTCTGGAGTCGATTGAGCGGCGAGCCAGGAGGCTGATTGACAACGACACCTTGACTAAGTCGCAGCTGCAAAATCTTGAGCATCGACGTAAGGTAGCGTGTTTGTCGGCCTTTTATCGGATTCACTTCGGAGAGTGCGCTCAGGAGTTGCACAATCTGGTCCCCCCTGCCCCTTTCTTCTATCGTACGGCTAGACGGACGCGACCAACGCGCCACCCTTTTATGGTGGACATCCCACGCGTTTCGAATCCTCATTCCTCACACGAACAGCCAGAATGTGGAACGCTTTGCTTGGGTCTGTCTTCCCGCTAAACTACAACGTGGGTCCCAACTAGCGTGCTACACACCAGACCGCATATCTGCTCAACATCAGGCAATATGTAGTCAAACGCAAACCTATAAGGAATATAAAAAAAGCATATTCATATTTATTTACTAAATAAATATGAATATGAACGTCACAGCCGCCAAGTAATTTAATTCGACCTAAGTATAACAAGTTATTTATTTTTGTTGCAGGAATTTCTCCGATATTTGCTGGAAGGTTTACACGAGGATGTGAATCGAATCACTGTCAAACCTAAGCCTATCCTCACCGAAATCGACGATAATCTTAGGTAAGAGATATCACATTTACTTGTTACTTGACTACCAAGGGAGGGTATTGTTTTTCGCGCGTATCTTGTATGTTTGCTTGTTCACGTATGTTCCAAAAAAGCTGGTTGGGTTACGACAACAGGCATGATGATTACAAAAAAATAGTCAATCAGACTATCAATTACTTTTTGCAAAAAATAGCATGACCGACTTCACCCGTGTACAGAATTATTACATAGTATAAAACAAAGTCGCTTTCCGCTGTCTGTCCCCATGTATGCTTATATCTTTAAAACTACGCAACGGATTTTGATGCAGTTTGTTTTAATAGATAGAATAATTCAAGAGAAATGTTTATATGTATAATACACCTGTGCGAAGCCGGGGCGGGTCGCTAGAACGCAAATATTATGCACGGATCGATGTAACATTTTTCACATTATTGTTGATTTATCAAAAACGGCTCAGCTAATTTCGATAAAATTTAAATGGGACCAATTTCCAAGTATACTCTTTCCAATAAAAAAAGAATTATTGAAATCGGACTACTACGAAAAAAGTTATGCGTGGTTATACATAAAAAATATATATATATATACGCGTCGAATTGTATACCTCCTCCGGTGGTTCGTCGGTCAAAAAACGTTAGACACGTATTTTTTCGTTAGTCAATTTAAACAAAAATTTATGAAAATATATCCAGTTAAAGTTTCCGTGTGACTTCGCAAGTGCCACACAAATGTATAGACTTCTAAGAGAGAGAGATGACGTCACGACCCCCACTCCCAAACATTGACAAGGTTTATCTTTCGCATTTATTTCTCTACCAGCTTTTGCCCGCGGCTCCGCCCGCGTGCTATTTTTACTTTTGTGCTATCCCACAGGAACCTTTTATTTTTTCGGGATAAAAAGTAGCCTCTGTCACTTTCCGGCCCTTGAACTATATCCATGTCAAAATCAAGTCAATCCGTTGCTCCGTTGCTGCGTGAAAGAGAAACAAACCAACACACTTTTCGGATTTATAATATTAGTATGATTATCTTCCTTTATTATCTGTTTTTTATGATCTTTGTAGGTGCACTGGCGTTAGGTTTCGCCGACGTTGCGTGTAGAGTACACAGGCCAGCTACCCCGCGCACGCCACCTCGAACGGACTTGCATTTTATCTGCCAATAGTACGAGAGAACTTCATCTAGTGACTTATTTATCCGTACACCTATCCCGGTAGGCGAACACATTAAGCGCCTAGCGCAGTAGTAGTATTTATCGAGAGATAGTGACATCATTCACTAAAATCTTTATTATTTGATTTACAAAAGGAAAAATGCGTGTCCAATATTTTTTGATAATCTTATTCGCAGACTAATTGATAACAATGTTTTTTTTCCCCGTCATCATGTCTATTAGATTGGTTTCAAAACGCAAGTATCTTTCAAAAGTATTTAAAAACAAAATGGCGGATTTTCGGCACGGAGTTTAAGTAGTTCAATTTTTATTTAACCAAGCCTATCTATCGTGTCGGTATCGAAATAAAGGGAAATAAAAGGAAATTACAATAATACCCATATGCCATGTTTAAAGGACATGTCCACAAAATGTATGGAGGCTGGTATATTAATAATCAAAAAATCTAACCACAACACTCGTTACATTTCGAGAAAGTTCATATTTTCCTGAGTCTATTACATCAGTTGAAACCAAAAAAGAGTCATCCGATTTTTTAAAATTAATTTTGAATCTATTAGGATAATTAAATATATTTGGCTCAATAGGTAGTTTATATCTAGCAACCCTGGTTAAGTAACCTCCATTATTGTTAAATAGAAGCATTTTGACCAATTAGACACAGTGTTTAAGTGTTTTTGTCACATTGTACCTACTAACTGGTCACACTGGTCGGTTATAATTATTAATTTTAGCAAATTAAGAGATGAATGTGAAAGAATCAGCTACGAATGCAAGTAAAATAACGATAGAAGCACTTGATTATTGCTAAGCTAGAAATAATACAGAGAGCAGCTGTATTATTATTTTTCATGTAATTTATTATTTTCATTTAAAAAAAATTGAGGTATAAAAAAACCAAAATTAAATATTTTTGAGAAGCCGATAAATCAAGATTTCAAATGATGTATATATCATCTTGGTTCGATTTTTCTCTGAATAATATACCACTTGTAGACGTCACCTTTAATCATATTTAATATCGCTACAGAAAGTAAGTGTAAGAACGTAGTGGGCAGGCTTTTTAGTTAGTCGTAAGGCGATCGCAAGCCGACTACAACATCGCGCGATGCCAAAGTGCTCGGTTAAAAGCACTACTTAGGTGACATAACGGCGAGATTAGAGAAAACGGGTCATTGTGAAATATTTAATGTAAATATCTATGTCGGTAACTATGACGGCGCTCTGTCATTTTTTTACTACTTTCACTTAAGGACTGTGGTTTTGTATATATTTGCTCGAAGCCTGTTTACGTTCGTTGAAAAATGCGACATGTGCACAAGACGCAACATCCAAACATACATCTGGACAAATAAAAATATAATCAATTTAATTACTACTGTATAACTAATGTAATAATATATTCTCTTCCAGTGATTCAGCGAAGGCCGCCGAAGCATGGCAGCGCTACCTGCGCACGGAGGAGTCCCGCGTCGGCGACATTTTCGTCGGTCAACTCAAGTCCACGCTTAGGTGTACGCACTGCAATCATGATAGTGTTACTTTTGACCCTTTTTGGGATCTCAGGTAAATAGTATTCGATGTCGATATAAAAATATCGATATCGATGTTTTTCTATCGGTAAAAAGTATCGATGTCGATAAGACGTCTATTCAATCAAAAAAATCGATATCGATAAAAAAACATCGATTACGATTAATCGTACTTAATGAATAAATGGGCGATAAACAGTAATTTTAAGCGAAAATTCGAGATTTATTTCAAAGAGTTAATATAAACAACAGATATTTGTGGTATAATTGAGTCTTCGTCGGGAAACTGAAGTCGGCGCTCCGGTGAACCCATTGCAACTATGATATTGTCACTTTTAACGTTTTTGGGATTTCAAGTAAATAATATCAAAGTTGATACAATTAAAAACATCGATATCGATTGAAAAAAAGGGATGTATAAAAAATGTCTATGAATAATGATATTGACAGAAAAAATTACGATGTTGATAAATCGTCATGATCGATAAATTGGCGATAAGCTATATATACTAAGCGCCACACAAATCGGCGGTAGAGAATTTATCCGCAGATGACACTTCGCACTTCGCCGTGATTCGCGAATTATTGCGCATGTGTGCACAATGCCTATACAGATGGCGAAGTAGTGAGCTCGGGCGTAAGGAGCGCGCGGGAGGCACAAGGTTGGCGGGCGTTCCATACATACCATACATCCATACATAAATCAGCTGTTCCATAGATTTTGTCGCGGGTGAACAAAATTTTTCTATGGAACAACAAACATTTTTTTTTAGTTTTAACGAAAGTCGTAGAACAAAAGTTGTTAGTTTTGATGTACAGAATAAGCCCCTAGAAAAAGGCTAATTGATTAGAAATAACCCTGTATAGATTTAATGATGTTCAATACCATAGTTATGAGATAAAACTAAGAGAATCCATGGTATTTATGAGCGCACACAAAATGAAATATGAGAAGTTAGCCGCAGAGAGCTGCGCAAACGCCAAAATATAGACGTTAGCGGGTGCCAGAGACGAGACGGCGCACACCCGCCCGCCCACCTCGTGCCTCCCGCGCGCTCCCTACGTCCGAGCTCACTGTCACCCTTTATAAATGTAATTGTAAGTTTTCTAGTAAATAAACTTTCTTTCTTTCTTTATTTCTAGTTTGCCGATCCCGTCTCGTACTGGTAACTTGAAAATCCAGCAATGTCTGCAGCACTTCACTAAAGAGGAGGAGTTGGATGGCGACGAAAAACCGGTGAGAATATACAGGGTTATCCAGAACTGGGGTACTAAACCGAAAGGAGTTAATTTGATACGGAATTTGAGAAAAAGAAATCCGCTATCACATATCGTACAAATGACAAAGACAAAAAACTTTTTTATGGTCAGTGGGAGTTAACAATATCTTAGAAATGTAAATGCGTGTTCATGCTCCTTAAAAGTATTTTCATATTCATATTCATTTATTTCTTGCAAAATAGGTTAACAATTTTATTGTGATCTTAAATAACTTATAATAAGTACTCTATTTTCGCAGTCAGCATGCAAGAATGTTGTTGTTTTTTAGGGGAGAACTACTTACATTATCATAATTAAATTATACATACCTACACCATTACACAATTACCTAGCTAACAAAATATTGACATTTGGAAAATTAAAATACTAATAAACAATTAAACCAATTAATTAACAAGCATAAAATGAAACACAATTGTCAAGTTAAAAACATACAATGAGTGAAGTTATGTCAAAGTTGTCAATAGATGTCACAGGCTAAAAAAATATATCAGTTAAATTCGTCATGATGTCAATTGTGAAATTAATAAATGTCAATGTCAAAAAAAATAAAAATATTTACATAAGTATAAGTACAACAATAATAAGTTCGCTTAGTTTATACCTGCGGCTTCATCTGTCGCATTTCAGAGCCATTTATTTATTAATATAACTGATGGATTATTATTATATACTACGGGACTAATCGCGCACTATAATTGCGAGATAAATAAATACCTCACGTGGTCACGGGTAGACTGACCAGTCTACCCGTGACCACGGTCGATGCAACTCGACCGAAACGTCGGGATGAGGAGGTATTTATTTATCTCGTAATTTTAGTGCGCGATTAGTCCCGTAGTATATAATAATAATGTGTTCAAGTCGCGATAGTTTAAAAACAACAAATAACTGATGGATGTGAAGGAAAGCAATAAAATCGAGAGTTTACTGTAATATATTATAATATACTTTTTTTTTAAAGATAGAGTGATTCAAGAGGAAGGTTTATATGTATAATACACCTGTGCGAACCCGGGGCGGGTCGCTAGTAACTTATAAATTTGCAACTGGGAATCAACAAAATGTATTAAAAAAGATTCCCAAAAATGAACGCTTTTTTCTCGATTCCGAGTTGGCCCCAAATAATAAGTTATTCATAATTATGATCTGAATCACCTCCTTTCGGCTTAATACACCAGTTCTGGATAATCTTGTTACATTACAGAGGAAGCCGTGGTGGTCTAGTGGTAGTGACACCCGCCTTACAATCGTGAGGTCGTGGGGTCAAATCCCGGTCCCGTACCAATAAGTCCTATGGAACTTATGTACGGAATTCCACACCACTGACTTTTCGGTGAAGGAAAACATCGTGAGGCAACCTGCATGCGTCCGTAGAAGAAATTCGATGGCGTATGTGAATCCACCAACCCGCACTGGGCCCGCGGGGTGGATATGGCCCAATCATCCTTCGTGGGTAGGCCTACTATTAAAAAAGGCTGATACAGTACAGTACAGAGAAACGCTCATCAGTAGTGAAACGTAATCCTCAAAGTCAAATCTAAAATATAAAGTCAATGCTGTCAGTGAGGGAGCTCCTCCTCCAATGACATCCAAATGGCATATAGTGGGTTCGATCCCCACCCAGGGCAAATATTTATATGATGAATATAAGTGTTTGCTCCGTGTCTGGGTGTTATTTAGTTACTATCTATATAAGTATGTATTTAAAAATATGTATATGTAGTATATCAGTCTCTGGCAGCCATATCACAAGCTTTGCTTAGTTTGAGGTCAATGGCCGTGTGTAAGATGTCCCAAAATACAAAATAGAAATATATATCTAGCAGTTTCTATATGATAGGTGTGAACAATGGGTTAGTTGACAATATGTTTTGATGTCCTCTTATAACAGCGAACCATAAAGAGAGCCTATTAACGAAAACAATAATAAAATGACTCTATGGCCCTTATTAGTAAACTCCAAGTAGCCCAACGAGCTATGGAGAGAGTTATGCTCGGAGTTTCTCTGCGAGATAGAATCAAGAATGAGGAGATCCGTAGAAGAACCAAAGTTATAGGTATCGCCACACAATTCGGCGGATGAGAAGTTAGCCGCAGATGACACTTCGCCGTGATTCGTTAATTATTACGCATGTGTGCACAATGCCTACGCAAGTGCGAAGTAGTGAGCACGGGTATAGGGAGCGCATGGGAGGCATGGGGGCGACGGGTGTGCCCCCGCGCATACCTATATTTTGTCGTTTGCGCAAAGTTCTGCACCTTACTTCCCATCTGCCGACTCGTGTGGCGCGGAGTATACCGACTGCCTCGGTGGCTCAGTGGTTAGTGACCCTAACTTCTGGGTCAGAGAGGCGTGGGTTCGATCCCCACGCAGGGCAAATATTTATGTGATGAACATAAGTGTTTGCTCTGTCCCTGGGTGTTATTTAGTTACTATCAATATAATAAAAATAAGTATATGTAGTATATCAGTCTCTAGCAGCCATATTACAAGCTTTGCTTAGTTTGAGGTCAGAGGCCGTGTGTACAATGTCCACAAATATTTATTTATTATTATAGTCTAGCGGATTGGCAAGTTGAAATCGCAATGGGTCCCCTACCAAAGTAGGGCTGGACCAAAATGTTTATAAGTTTATATTACTGAACGTGATTTTCAGTTTACGAATCATAATTAATTGCAGATTTCACTAATACTAATTTCTTTAAATAATTCAGTACCAGTATATTACCCTATTACTCTATATAAGTACCTAATTGTGTTTGTATTTCCAAACAGACGTGTTCAAAATGCGGCGTGCGCCGTAAATGCCTGAAATGGTTCACCGTACAAAAGTTCCCGCAAGTTCTTGTGCTGCATCTCAAACGGTAAGCAGAACAATAGATTAGATAACCTAAAACATACAGGGTTATTCCTAATCAATTAGCATCCTTTTAGGGGCTTATTCTGTTAATCAAAATTAAGAACTTTTGTTCTGTAACTTTTGTCAAAACAAAAAAAGAAATAGCTTTTTTCATAGCTAGGTTATGCGAAACAGTTGTCAAAATCGGTCTAATATCGATTATTTATTGATAATATAATTTAACTGACGGAGTATTTTCGACAATACGACATTGACAATACAGGGTTATTTCTAATCAATTAGCATCGTTTTAGGGGTTTATTCTGTACATCAAAACTAACGATTCTTCAACGATTTTTGGCAAATCTCAAAAAAAAACATTTTTGCTCCTTAGAAACATCGTTCACCCTCGACAAAATGTACGGAACAACTGTTTTTTTTAGTCGCTGAACAAAAGTTGTTAGTTTGAATGTAGTTCGTGGAGTCCATCCGCGCGGAAGAAGTAAAACTTTGTAACGTTGAACGCTTAACGTAACAGTGCTTTCATACCCCTTCCATGATAGCGTTAAACGTTTAACGCAATCTTGTTTGAAGTCATATTAGAAGTTTTACTTCGATAAGCCCCTAAAAGGATGCTAATTTGATTATAGTCAAAAGTCAAAAACATTTATTTCCGTAGGAACACACATGGGAACACTTGGACAAAACAATGTAAACCAGTAACCCTGTATATACAGGGTTATTTCTAATCAATTAGCATCCTTTTAGGGGCTTATTCTATACATCAAAACTGACAACTTTTGTTCTGCGACTTTTGTCATAACTCAAAAAAAATAAATTGATTTTCCATAGAAATATATCTTTCACCCGCGACATATGTATGGAACAGCAGATTTTTTATTTTTTAGTTTTGACAAAAGTCGTAGAACAAAAGTTGTTAGTTTTGATGTACAGAATAAGCCCCTAGAAGGATGCTAATTGATTAGAAATAACCCTGTATAATATGTGAATCGATTCCAGCGAACAATTCGAGTATTGTAAGTAGATTGCAATGATTGAATCAGTAGCGGTATTTTTGGCGAAACCGAATCGATTTACTTTTAAAACTCTTTTTATTAATACAATGATTTTGACATTGAGGACGATAGAGACACATAATGGAAGACAAGCTCTTGGTTGCATTGCGTTATGAGAGGCGGAGACCATGACTTTCAGACATCATATGATGTTTCAATACGAAGAGGACTAAGTCAGAGCCATCAGGCCATATTATATGATGTTTCAATACTGAAAAATCTTCTTTTAGGTCATAAAGTTAGCCAATTATGTAGTAATACATTATAATGAAAATAGACGAGTTTTACCTACCAATAAAACTCATATTATGTCCGAAGCCTTATTCGAAGCCTTTTAAACATATATATTGAGAATGCATCTTCCGTTTCCGGCCGTATTTGCGGTTGTAGTTCCCTCTGTTGGGCTAAAAAGTCAACCCAGGCCGCCAAGTTCACAGGCAGCGAATAGTTCTCCTCATTGAAGTCTCAATAACATAAGGAATTAATGAACACCAGGCAGAACTTGCTGTAAGGCTTCGAATAAGGCTTCGGACATAATATGAGTTTTATTGGTAGGTAAAACTCGTCTATTATGTCCTTGAGCCGTTATTCGAAGCCTTTTAAACATATATATTGAGACGTGTTTGTTTTCGCCTGATGAACGAGACGCCAATGTGAATGCACAGAATAACGTCAACATTAATATTTATAGAATTAAACAGAATGAAAAACATCAGTCACAAATGTAATAACGTAATGTTAATATAGCGGATATAATTATGTAGCGCTACATAAAAATATTGAAGAAAACTAATATAATAGTCATTGCTACTATAACATCTTAGTTTCGAATATTGCCCCGGTAACGTATTGCAAATTATTCTGAATATCTTCTGAATCATCTCTACAGCCGCGATTTGTTCCAGAGTCTATAATTATAGTAATGAAATAAATAGAGAAACATAGCAGTTCGAATACGAAAATTCGACTCTTCAGACGAACTGACACACAAAAATACTGTCTAATTCGAGTATTGAATTACTCTGAGAGCGATTGCAAATCCAAATTGCAAAACTATAGGATTCATAAAACAATAAGCGATATTTTAATATTTCAAGCAAGAAATAATATGGGCAGTATGTGTCTGAAATAAATTAAAATTGAATTTATTACGATGGACAACGGGACGCATGGAATCATCGCTTTTCGTGGTAAAAACCGGGGTTTGGTTTCAGAGACATGTATGTAATAAAAAATATTTTGTTGACTTGCTTATCGTCGGTTACTTACTTGTCAAGAAACAGTTTCATGACAGTGACCGTAAATACAGTGCCGTAGATCTAGCGGCGGGCTGCGCTTAAAAGGAGACCTGTCTTTACAGTTCCCATTATTATTAGCACCAAAATGGGTAGGCGCTCTTTCACCCGTATTTATGAACGCTTCAATCTACCCGCAAAAACAAGTGTTATATCAAATTTACCTTCTCATCTGCCGCTCCCGGCATTGGTTTGGTTCAATGGACTTAATTGATTTCGAGGTTATATTAAGTTTACCTGGACTTGTTGAACAGTGGTAAACTAATGTGGTTTCAATACTCTATTAACCACAACAGCATCATAAAACAAACCTGGCAAATTATTATTGAATGCATATGGCGCAAGGGCTAATATAGACGAGTTTTACCTACCAATAAAACTCATATTATGTCCGAAGCCTTATTCGAAGCCTTTTAAACATATATATTGAGAATGCATCTTCCGTTTCCGGCCGTATTTGCGGTTGTAGTTCCCTCTGTTGGGCTAAAATGGCAACCCAGGCCGCCACGTTCCCAGGCAGCGTATAGTTCTCCTCATTGAAGTCTCAATAACATAAGGAATTAATGAACACCAGGCAGAACTTACTGTAAGGCTTCGAATAAGGCTTCGGACATAATATGAGTTTTATTGGTAGGTAAAACTCGTCTATTATGTCCTTGAGCCGTTATTCGAAGCCTTTTGAACATATATATTGAGACGTGTTTGTTTTCGCCTGGTGAACGAGACGCCAATGTGAATGCACAGAATAACGTCAACATTAATAGGTATTTATAGAATTAAACAGTATGAAAAACATCAGTCACAAATGTAATAACGTAATGTTAATATAGCGGATATAATTATGTAGCGCTACATAAAAATATAGAAGAAAACTAATATAATAGTCACTGCTACTATAACATCTTAGTTTCGAATATTGCCCCGGTAACGTATGTATGTATGTTATTATTGTACAGAACCAAATACTTAAGAGTCACATAGTATTGCTGTCTTACAGTTTCAATGTTATCGCTAATAAGTACTACATCAATTAGGAATTTAAGAAAGTAACTTAAATTAAAATAATAATAAAATTATGTTTATCATTTATTAATAGTCTGTCGATTCACTCTTTGAACGCGACAGCAATGGTGGTATCACCACTATCAGCCTCCGGCATAAAGGATTTTACATCATTGGTGATTCCAGTTTAAGATGCAGTTTTCACTACCGGTGTACGGCAATAGTTATCGATCCTATTAGGCACAAAACTTGAAACCGGAATTAGAAATAAAATTGTACATTTGCCAAAATCTGTCCACAACAAAACCCCTGAACTGTTCAAGGTTTCGGACTTGACATTTTGTTGCGGCCTCCTTGTCTAGCTGTTTTTAATAGATACAGTCTACATCTACAGTAATAGAAGGTAGATACTATTTGTTGAAAATGATATTTTTAACTATAAGTACAAAAGTTCTGAATTTCAATTAAGTAATAACAAGCAAGACTTAATAAAAACCAAAATAAAATAGTTACTCAGTTAAATCCTTCTAACTAGTGGGCTTTGTAATCTTAAATCTCCTCACAGTTGTTCAAAGCGAGCGAGCGAGTCAAGATGACTTACAGCACCCCTCTTTATCCCGCGTTAGAAAACCTTGGTGTGGTATATAACCAACTCTTAGATTCAAACGTGTTGAACTTTGTATTCAATAATGAATACAATAACCCGAAACTAGCACACCGTCGCAGCGTCGTGGTGCTTCCCGCAAATAATGAGTAGGTCGATTAAAAATTGATCATCAATTGAATAGTACATGTATTTGTATATATCCCGAACATGGCTAATCTTAGCACTATTATTTGATATGCTTTCATTTCACATGTTCGGAGCCAAGCTTCCTAACTGAATTTGATTCTGGAATATTTGAAATGATAATATTTAAGCCAAGCCAAGATAACTTTGAAGCCAAGAATTTCACGAATTATTCTAATTATTGTCATACCCTTATTTATAGGGTCATAAATATGTAAACTATACAGACCATGTTACATAAAAACTAAATGTAAATATTATATAAGTTACAATGCAATAAATGATTAAGTAGGTATTGTACCTACTGTTAATTTTATCTGTAATTAGACGGTGGCGTGGACCGGCTTAGTTATGCTATACTGGATTCAGGAAATATCTACTGTTAATTTTATCAAACAAATTTACAGGTATTAAGAGTATTATCTCTCATTCTTTTTACTTGGCTCGCAATATACTATTGTTGTACATATATGTATTATGATAACAAGCCATGAACTTTCACCCCATATTTTTAAATTTTTTCGCGTCATATTTGCGCTCTCGCTCGACCCATGAACAAGTCATTGCGTAGGCTCGCATGTGTTGCATGAAACTAGTGGACCTGGATTCTGAAGCTTCGCTTCGTAAATAAAAGACTTACATACCTAAACTTTTTGTTATCAGCCTAGTCAAGACTGATAGAATTAAGAATTTTGCCATTTTTCAGCCGTGTATACTAGAAAATGTATCAGATACGCAAATCAAACCAGCCATTCTTTTGTATGGTTTACGTTTTTCGCATGCACGACTTAAATTTGTCTTTAAAGGCAGAGACAATATCCGAAGCAAATATAAGGATAATAATTATATTAGAGAGTGAAAAACATTTCTCACTAAAAATGGTCGACCCTGTGGAATAGCCAACAGGTCAAAGTTCAATACTTTTTCTTTAAAACTCTTTAATCAGCTGTTGTCAAAGCTCTGTCTACAGAACCCATAAATACCACTGCACTAAGTAGGTATTGTGGTAATTTTTACTAAGGGGTCAATATAAACAGTTGACTCTGTGGTGTGTGAAACTGTAGCTTTTGTTGTACAAACAGTTTGAAGAAACATTGATCCATCCTCTTATTAATTGCAAAAGTATTCTGAATATCTTCTGGTTCATCTCTACAGCCGCGATTTGTTCCAGAGTCTATAATTATAGTAATGAAATAAACAGAGAAACATAGCAGTTCGAATACGAAAATTCGACTCCTCAGACAGACTGACACACAAAAATCCTGTCAAATTCGAGTATTGAATTACTCTGAGAGCGATTGCAAATCCAAATTGCAAAACTATAGGATTCATAAAACAATAAGCAATATTTTAATATTTCAAGCAAGAAATAATATGGGCAGTATGTGTCTGAAATAAATTAAAATTGAATTTATTCCGATGGACAACGGGACGCATGGAATCATCGCTTTTCGTGGTAAAAACCGGGGTTTGGTTTCAGAGACATGTACTCGTATGTAATAAAAATTTATTTTGTTGACTTGCTTATCGTCGGTTACTTACTTGTCAAGAAACAGTTTCATGACAGTGACCGTAAATGCAGTGCCGTAGATCTAGCGGCGGGCTGCGCTTAAAAGGAGACCTGTCTTTACAGTTCCCATTATTATTAGCACCAAAATGGGTAGGCGCTCTTTCACCCGTATTTATGAACGCTTCAATCTACCCGCAAAAACAAGTGTTATATCAAATTTACCTTCTCATCTGCTTGGTTCAATGAACTTAATTGATTTCAAGATTATAATAAGTTTACCTGGACTTGTTGAACCGTGGTAAACTACTGTGGTATTAATATTTTATTAACCACAACAGCATTATAACACAACCCTGGCAATGTATTATTGAATGCATATGGCACAAGGGCTCATATAACTATGTTGCAGTATTAAAATTCACGCAAAAAGCAAGTTGAAAATTTATAATTGAATGCTACATTGTATAGCAATTACACTGCAACAACAACCCCAAACAAATGCAATGTAAATCACAATCGAGCTCAAATGGCTACAAGAACGCGCAGTAATTAGGTACATTGCATCAACAAAAAGGCGATACAATAAACCTTAAAAAACGCATATAATTACATTGTTATACCAATTACACTGCAATCATTAAATGTTATCTTATGTATGATCACAAAATACAATACACATCGTAATAAATGAATGCATATGGCAAAAAAGGCGCATATCATTAGATTGGTATCAATAAATGTTATCATATATAAAACCACAAAAAGCAATACATATTAAGCTGAAAACATAATAAATGAATGCATAATGGCAACATGGGCACATATGATTACATTGCACCACAAAATCTAGATGTTTGTGAGCATTGTCAAAGAATATAATCGACGGTGCCGTAGGCGACCGGCTGAGTTATTCTATACTGGATTCAGGGTTAGCGCCGCCTGATATCCATGGAACTAACTACCTTCTGATCGGAGCAGGAAGGTTATGATTGTATGTTTGTATAAGCTAGGTGTATATCTAACCTTTACAAGTATTCAAATTGTCTGGAAGATAATGAAAAGAATTTACTAAAGTACCCCCATTAATATTTATGAAAAGAATTCTGAGAACTTGCTTTTACTAAACAAAACTTTTCTATATGGGGGTATCTTATGAAATAAGTCTTGGTAGTTCCAGTGACCGCCAAGTAATACCAGACCATCGAGAACAAGTCGCTCGAAAATTAAATGAATTGCTTGAACATTTTCATGCTTAAAATGAAAAACATGTATCATTTTATCGTAGCAATCAAGATTGTTTGCTATTACCGAACTTAATCGTTTTCAACATTAAAATGTTGCAATAAATCTCCGAATAAAATACCTTTCATTGAAACAAATAGCCCTACTTTTCCCTGGTTTAATAGTAATCGTTATCAGCATTTATTTGCAATTGTCAGATATTTTCAAAATTAATTGAAATTATAAGGGCCGCCTCGGCGGGCACCTCTATAGAAGACTCGATCTGCTAGATCGGCGCCGGAATAATTCTACTCTGAGGTATTTTGGTGTGTTGGGACCGACCAGCGGCTAAGTGCGTGTCTGTACCCGAGGGTAGTATGTACAACAGGTATAGTTTTGAATTTGCCATACCTGGTCAGTAAGGTGTTCTACTACCTTACTCTTTTTAAAGCTTACATCCTCAGCGACTTGGCGGTCACGTGGTCACCACCTGCAGCCCAAGTGGTGGTCCCCTCAGCGACGGCGGCGTGGAGGTCTGATATATAATATTCCTGCGGTTCCTAGTACCGCTACAGGACGATGACGTCGACTAGGTTCATCCTCGAGCACGTGAACAACTTTACGAATTTTTCGCATATTTTATTTCAGTCATTATGTAGGTAGAAATATAACTTTTCAAATTGAATTAATTCACTTTCAGAAAAAATATTTTGAAACTACAACCTATTTAAGTTATTTAGAACAATAGAAGTAAAATAATTTTGTGAAATGATTTTGAAATAACGACGAACGCTAACAGCGTTAACGTAACTTAACGGCACGGAAGTTAAGACGCCAATGAGGAGAACTATACGCTGCCTGGGAACGTGGCGGCCTGGGTTGCCATTTTAGCCCAACAGAGGGAACTACAACCGCAAATACGGCCGGAAACGGAAGATGCATTCTCAATATATATGTTTAAAAGGCTTCGAATAACGGCTCAAGGACATAATAACTATGTTGCAGTATTAAAATTCACGCAAAAAGCAAGTTGAAAAATTATAATTGAATGCTACATTGTATAGCAATTACACTGCAACAACAACCTCAAAACAAATGCAATGTAAATCACAATCGAACTCAAATGGCTACAAGAACGCGCAGTAATTAGGTACATTGCATCAACAAAAAGGCGATACAATAAACCTTAAAAAAAACGCATATGATTACATTGTTATACTAATTACACTGCAATCATTAAATGTTATCTTATTTATGATCACAAAATACTATACACATTAAGATGAAGCGTAATAAATGAATGCATATGGCAAAATGGGCGCATATCATTAGATTGGTATCAATAAATGTTATCATATATAAAACCACAAAAAGCAATACATATTAAGCTGAAAACATAATGAATGAATGCATATGGCAACATGGGCACATATGATTACATTGCACCACAAAATCTAGATGTTTGTGAGCATTGTCAAAGAATATAATCGACGGTGCCGTAGGCGACCGGCTGAGTTATTCTATACTGGATTCAGGGTTAGCGCCGCCTGATATCCATGGAACTAACTACCTTCTGATCGGAGCAGGAAGGTTATGATTGTATGTTTGTATAAGCTAGGTGTATATCTAACCTTTACAAGTATTCAAATTGTCTGGAAGATAATGAAAAGAATTTACTAAAGTACCCCCATTAATATTTATGAAAAGAATTCTGTGAACTTGCTTTTACTAAACAAAACTTTTCTATATGGGGGTATCTTATGAAATAGTCTTGGTGGTTCCAGTGACCGCCAAGTAATACCAGACCATCGAGAACAAGTCGCTCGAAAATTAAATGAATTGCTTGAACATTTTCATGCTTAAAATGAAAAACATGTGTAATTTTATCGTAGCAATCAATTATCGTAGATTGTTTGCTATAACCGAACTTAATCGTTTTCAAAATTAAAATGTTGCAATAAATCTCCGATTAAAATACCTTTCATTGAAACAAATAGCCCTGCCTTTTCAGATATTTTCAAAATTAATTGAAGTTATATGGGCCGCCTCAGCGGGCACCTCTATAGAAGGCTCGATCTGCTAGATCGGCGCCGGAATAATTCTACTCTGAGGTATTTTGGTGTCTTGGGACCGACCAGCGGCTACGTGCGTGCCTGTAACCGAGGGTAGTATGTACAACAGATATAGTTTTGAATTTGCCATACCTGGTCAGTAAGGTGTTCTACTACCTTACTCTTTTTGAAGCTTACATCCTCAGCGACTTGGCGGTCACGTGGTCACCACCTGCAGCCCAAGTGGTGGTCCCCACAGCGACGGCGGCGTGGAGGTCTCATATATAGTATTCCTGCGGTTCCTAGTACCGCTAAAGGACGATGACGTCGACTAGGTTCATCCCGTGAACAACTTTATGAATTTTTCGCACATTTTATTTCAGTCATTATGTAGGTAGAAATATAACTTTTCAAATTGAATTAATTCACTTTCAGAAAAAATATTAAGAAACTACAACCTATTTAAGTTATTTAGAACAATAGAAGTAAAATAATTTTGAAATAACGACGAACGCTAACAGCGTTAACGTAACTTAACGGCACGGAAGTTAAGACGCCAATGAGGAGAACTATTCGCTGCCTGTGAACTTGGCGGCCTGGGTTGCCATTTTAGCCCAACAGAGGGAACTACAACCGCAAATACGGCCGGAAACGGAAGATGCATTCTCAATATATATGTTTAAAAGGCTTCGAATAACGGCTCAAGGACATAATACATATAACTTTTTTAAATACAGACTTTTGAGATCCTGGATATCATATAGCAGCAGAGTGCTAGCCAAGACAAGTAAAACGAGCCCAAACACGACGGGTCTATCTCGTTTAGTACAGGAGTTCCTATGGCCACCTTCCGACTCCATCACCAGCCCCCCGACCGCCTAAGCAATAGCAATCGTAATAGCAATCGTTTATGACTTCATTTTAGTCATTTGGCACCGCCTATGTGACGTTAGCCATCAAAGTTGTTCATTTAACGATTGCTTTCGGAATCCGCACAAAGCAATTGATGGATAACGTCACATAGGCGGTGCCAAATGACTAAAATGAAGTCATAAACGATTGCTATTACGATTGCTATTGCTTAGGCGGTCGGGGGGCAGATCAGCTCCAATTTACCATATTATTGCATTATCCTGCGATATACGTACGAGTATCATACATATGTGTGTTTTCAGCTCAATCGGAAACCGGGAAGTTGGTCAAATTTAACTTGCAAGATTCCACCTGAACTTATATTCTCGTACATAGATAGATACATCCATTGCAAGTTAAATAAAAGCTTGCAATAAACTAACTGTCTGTTGCAGGTTTTCACCGACGGAGCGTTTCCGCGGCAAACTGAACGTTGTGGTGGAATTTCCTTTGTCTGGACTCGATATGGCGCCTTACGCCGCCGCGCGCGGACAACAAGCCACTTACAACCTGTATGCTGTCAGCAACCACTCGGGTAACTACATACATACAAACATACATACACTAGACAACAGGCCACTTACAACCTGTATGCTGTCAGCAACCACTCGGGTAACTACATACATACACTAGACAACAGGCCACTTACAACCTGTATGCTGTCAGCAACCACTCGGGTAACTACATACATACACTAGACAACAGGCCACTTACAACCTGTATGCTGTCAGCAACCACTCGGGTAACTACATACATACAAACATACACTATACTCTATAAAATTTAACTTGATCTCTGCAACAGTGACATTGACGTAGAAGATTGACATTTTTAGAGTTGAGATAGTGGTGGAAAAAATCGATTTTCAAACAATGTTGTAATGAAATCGAATGAGTAGTTGAAGGTGAGAAATTGGATTTTATTTACTTACTTACTATTATTTAAGATCAAGTATGTACACATGTAAATAATGTTATGATATTTATTAAATACTCATAATAATGTAACGATAGTATTTATCGGCGTTTTTCACTATTATCGATGCCAATGTAACATATAATTGGGTTTAATTTAATTACACATGTAAAAAATGTTATAATATAAAAATATACAATAAAATTAATAATAAATTAAGTTTTATTTAAAATATCGTCAGTACATACATACATTCATTCATACATACACTAGACATGACACCTTACACCGCGGCGCGCGATGACAAACCACTTACAATCCATATGCTCTCAGCTACCACTTTGATAATTACATAACTACATACATACGAGGGTGGGTCAAAAAGTTCGCGGAATGGAGGGGTTAGAGACGGGAGGGGGTAGTTATTTTTACCTGTCGCTACTTGTTGACTCAATACAAATATAAACTATGGAGAAAATTGAGTATCGTGAAGTTCCTCACTAAGCAAGGAAAAACGCCTCAGAACATTATGGAAGAAATGTCATCAGTTTACGGGGACTCTTGTCCTGGAAAAACAATGATTTATAAGTGGCATAGTCTTTTCAAGCAAGGCAGAGACTCAATTGAAGACGATCAGAGCTCAGGTCGGCCTATTGAAGCAACGTCCTCAGACATTGTTGAAAAAGTTGAAAAACTTGTTCTAGAAGATGCACGCCTGAAGAAGAAACAAATGGCAAAGATGACTAGAGTATCATCAACGACCATTTTGAATATTCTCCATGACCATCTGGCATGTCTAAGGTCAGTGCAAGATGGGTACCGAGAATGCTCACAGCGCTTCAAAAACAGCAGCGCGTCGAGTGCTCGCGCGAGTTTTTGAAGCTGTGTAGTGAAAACAGGGGTGAATTTCTGAACCAAATTGTGACTGGAGATGAAACTTGAGTTCATCACTATGAACCTGACTCAAAGCAGGAGTCAATGCAGTGATGCAAAAAAGGCACAGTACCGCCTAAGAAGTTTAAGGTGTCACAATCGGGCGGAAAGATTATGGATGCAGTTTTTTGGGATTCCGAGGGGATTTTATTGATCGATTATAAAGGTAAAGGTGTCAATATCACGGAAAAATACTACGCTACATTATTGAAAAAATTAAAAGTAGCAATTAAAGAAAAAAGATGGGGAAAATGGTCTCGAGGTGTGCTCCTTTTGCACGACAACGCACCCGTTCACAAGAGTCATGTTGCGATGGCTGCCTTACGCAAGTGCGGCTTCGAAACTTTAAACCACCCTTCCTATAGTCCAGATTTGGCCCCTTGTTATTATTATTTGTTCCTGAACATGAAAAAAGAGCTTCGTGGAAAGAAATTTACGGATGACGAAGAAGTGAAATCGGCAATTTCTGCATATTTTGAAAGCCTTGACAAATATTTTTTTTTAAAGGTATAAACAAATTATTTGAAAGTTTTGAAAAGTGTATTAGGGTTAATGGAGAATATATTGACAAGGAAAAATAATTTCGTGTTTAAATTCACCCCCCCTCCCTTTCATTCCGCGAACTTTTTGACCTCCCCTCGTACATACATCTCAGATTTAGGCGGAACGTGACAATAAGTCATGCTTTTTTCTCTAGTTCATCGATTTATAAGATGTTAATCAACAATCATAAAAAATAAAAATCCTTTTTGATTGTCGAAGCACCAGAGGAGGTATACAATTCGACGAGTATATATATTTTTTTATGTTTAACCACGCATAACTTTTTTCATTGAAGTCCGATTTCAATAATTCATTTTTTATTGGAAAGAGTATTCTTCGAAATTGGTCCCATTTAGATTTTATCGAAATCGGCTGAGCCATTTTTGATAAATCAACAATTATGTGAAAAATGCTACATCGGTCCGTGCGAAATATTCGCGAATTCTGTACACGGGTGAAGTCGGCCTTGCTATTATTTTTTTTTTTTTTCAAAATAATAATGATCCTTTTTGTGTTGTAGGTACGACGTATTCAGGCCACTACACGGCGTACTGCAAACATCCATACACGGGGGACTGGCACGAGTACAATGATTCCAGGTATTTATTACATATTTCATCCCCCCATCTTGGAAGAGTATTGTGGCTCTTCGATATCTGAGTGCAAAAGCAGTTTTTATCCCCTAAAGGATAAAGTAAAATTGAATTTAGAACATCGTGTGCACTAAGTTTGTGAATTTAAAACATCATTAAACCTATTCACTTCTCTCTCCATGGTGCAGCATTTGTCTTACAACCTTTTTTAATTTTTAAAAACTCAGATCCGAAGGAACCTTCTTGATGTACTTTTTTTTAATATGCCTTACGTGTCCCAGTTTGTTTTCACGTCATACTGATTATATAAGTTTGACAGCTGTCATTCGAAATGTAGATCTTGTCGAGCTCTATTACTTTTCCGTAGACAGCAGTAGTCTAGAGTCGATAATAACCGAGATACATCACTTTTAAGTTTGACAGCTGTCATCCGAAATGTAGATCTCGTTGAGTTCTATCACTTTTGTGAAGATAGCAGTAGTCAAGAAGCGATAATAACCGAGATAAATCACTTTGAAGTTTAACAGCTGTCACTTGGATAGCTGTTACTGTGATACTCGTCGTAACAAATTATACGATCCGATTTCGAATGTGTACGAGGGATTTTACTTATCTTCAGCTTAAGACTGAATGGTTGTCGTCAAAACCTTTTTTTCCCGCTAACTATTCATAGAATACTCGAATACTTTAGATTTAATGTCTTAAACGCTACCGGCAACACTGGTCGCCGCAGTGTCGCCGCGGAGCTTGTTTTATTTCTTTGTTTTTTTAATTTTATTTATATTAATATTTTTTTATAATTATTATAAATAATATAGTTTTATTTTTAGAGTGCGAAATTATTTAATTTAATTCTTTAAGAGTGGTCATATCAATTTTATTAGATTGAATGTCTTCACCGCGGCATCGCGTCTCGGCGGCAACGCCCGTGTGGCATGTCTGTTATAGACTATTTCTGTTTCTTTTTCACTTTAAGCAATCGACAGAGAGAAAACTTTTTACGTTGCTAGTAAATTTACGATGGCGCCTTCACAATTGGGCGGAAAAAATTATAAATTTCTCTCCAAATAAAGTTTAATAATTCAAATGCTCAGAATTATCAGCGACAACACCCCATTATTTTTTACGAATAAAATAGCCAGATCACTTTTCTATTTTACAGACCGAGAATTTATTGTTTTTAATGTGTACATTATGAGTAATTAATTAAAAACTCCCTGCCGCCCGCCGCTCTGGCGCGATCCTGTCGAGCGCGACCGCGTAAAATTTGTCCGAGTGAAGGGGCGCGGTACTCGATGTTCGAAACAATAGTTTATCAATGCGTCACCTTAATATGTGCATCGTATCGTTTCAGAGTATCTCCGATCAAACCCCGTGACGTGGTGTCTGCGGAGGCCTATGTCCTGTTCTACGAGCTGGCCGGCACCCGCAACCACTCGTAGCGCCCAGGTCGGCCTTAACTCGCTCACAGCGATGTCTGTATAGGCTGAATCAAACCACTTGGCGCCTGTAAAGGTTTTAAGTTTCGAATTAAAGTTACCTACATGCTGCTCAATGTCCAATCCTAAAGCTCAAAGCTGGTTGATTGGATAGCTAACTTCACATTCGTCGACTTGTATGATCCGGACTATACAAGCTAATAATCCAATCCGCAGCTGTTAAATGAGCTTTAGTCGGGATTGGGTTTTGCGCAGCTTGTACCTAACTTCACAGCCGCCGAGTTGTGTGATTTGACCTATATATAGTTAGAGGGTTCCATGATGATTACATTATATACCTCGGGAGTTCTGATAAGATCGGTATCGTATTTACATTGCTTGACTATCAAACCAAATAATAAAACCAAGCAAATTTTAGACGCAAACCTTGTTTACATATTTGTTTTATGAAGTTTGATGATGGTTTTATATTATTAAACAGTTTAATCTCTTAAATGTTTATCACGAAGAATTACTCTTGGAAAAAAATTGTTTTATGGGGAATTTCAAATTACTCTAAATGTGACCGGATATAATTTAATAGTAGATTGTATCATATGGGAGCAAAATAATATTTTTACGGCGAGGGCGCTTTTTTGAATCCAGAGTGAAGTGAGGGATTCTTTAGTAGAATCCTGAACGTAGCGAGGGATTCAAAGTACGTCGCCCGAGACAAAAATATATTTTGCGCCCGAGTGGTACACTCTACTGTTCATCACCTCTATGAGAAAACAAAAGGCGCCTCATATTTTACTATAATATTATTATTTGATAAAACGTAGAGTAACAACTAAATTGAAATTAAATGGTATCTAATAATAAAACAAATTAAAACTTATATTTACATTCTTTTCATTCATTTTCTTGGCGCTGAACACTAACATTACAAATACTTCCAAACTCAAAAATTGCGCGGCAAAGATCATTCCGTCGCACTTATTTGTTCCAAATTCAAAAAGTGCACGGGAAGACAATTCCGTCGCACTTATAAAGTTCCTTATCGAAAACACCTCCTTTGGGCGCACTTAAAGCCGAACCAAGTAGTCCTTTTCGAATAGATGTGATGAAAAGAAATTTGAAGGTTAACCTCTAAACGTAACAGTTACATACTAAACTAACGTTTCAGGGCACAAACAATGTCATTACGCGATAAAAAAAAATCAACTTCTAGCTAATTTCACAGACAACATTAAACTTGAAGTACTAGGAGACCAGAATAGGCATGATGACTGGGTTGAAAAAATCATTATTATATTGAGTCCGTCAGTTTGATTATCAAAAAATATTAGACACGATTTTTTTCTTTTGACAATCAAACAACAAATGGCAAAGATAAACCTTGTTAAAGTTTGGGAGTGGGGGTCGTGACGTCACCTCGCTCACAGAAGTCTATACATTTGTGTGCCATACAAACGTGTAACGTCACACAGAACTTTAACGGGCTATATTTTCATCAATTTCTATTTAATAGACAAAAGAAAAAATACGTGTCTAATATTTTTTGATAGTCTATCATTTTTTTAGTCATCAAGCCTTATTGAAGAAGCGTCATGGAACCCTCTGGCGACAATTTGTGGAAGTACGCAATATTATAAGTAACTTATTAAATTACACTAGTCGTACTATGTAACGCTTGGAGTGATATTAACTAAATAGGTATTTATTTATTTTTAAATGTATGATAAGTTACAACTGACAGCACCAAAAATAAAAAACAATACCCTTTCTTGACAGTCGGATAAAAAAGAGTTTCATTTACGGCGACTTTTCGATAAATATAACATGATGTAATTTAATCTTTTCACTGTATAAGTCACTATACTAAGCGCCACACAAATCGGCGGATGAGAAGTTAGCCGCAGATGACACTTCGCCGTGATTCGCTAATTATGCGCATGTGTTTACAATTCCGACGCCGCGTGTCGTAGTGCTTAGGGAGCGCGCGGGAGGCATGAGGTTGGCGGTCGGGTGTGCCCCGGCGTCTCGTCTCTCTGGCTCTCGCGTTTACCTCGCGTTATATTTCGGCTTTTGCGCAGCGTTGCGCATAACTTGCCATCTAAAAGTAAAAGGTATCTTAATATGAAATTTCAAAACTGTCCGTTGTTCTGTTGCTGCGTGAAAGAGTAACAAACCAATAAACACATTTTTGAATTTATAATACTAGTAAGGATTTCACGTTTAGTCTTACAGTAAAATTTTGTTGTAACGAGTACAGAGGTGTTCTTAAATATATTTCCGTCTTCTAGTTTCAGTTTATTTGTTACGACAAATGGGTGTCACAGACACACTTTTGAATAGTCCAAAACAAATTACAATTACTCAATGTTTACAAATTACTTACATTAAATCATAATTATTTTCATTACATTTTTCTACATTCTTAAAACCAAGTTGATTTCAGTCAAATATAAACATTAAACACAAATAACAACCTCATTACACTAAATATTCTGAGTAAGTAAATGCAAAAAAAAACAAGACTAAACACAACAAGGTGCCACTTTATGAGTGATGAAAACCTACCAAACTAAATGCCCAATTGCCCATCCACTTTGGTAGATTTTCCTCAGTCAATAATAAAAAGAATCCAGAAAAAAATCCTATACATGCTCTATGCTCTATGAATCTAGAAAAAAATCCTATACTTGCTCTATGCTCTATGAATCTAGAAAAAAATCCTATACATGCTCTACGCTCTATGAATCTAGAAAAAAATCCTATACATGCCCTGGATTAAAAAGAGGATATTTTTGGTGCTGTCGTTTAAACTTTGTCAATTCGTATAGCAACATCATGTATCAAATCGAAATTGGAAAAAACCAGGCCTCAAAGATGAAAAAGATGAATTTGAATGAAATGCGCTAAATGTCCAAAATTTCCATCGTCGACACCCTTCACACCGCTTCAAAAAACAGAAAGAGCGCTACAAACTACTCTATTTTAGATTAGTTTTTGTGGCTTCGCTAAAAGTGCATCTGGTTTTTTCCGCGTTCGAAAGTAACAAATTATACCACCTCGACCACTGTATTAACGCAATCTCGAAATATATTAGTTTTTCTGAAAGATATTCCTAGTCGTATACAGGGTGTTATTTAAATATTTAGTCAATTCAACGATTTCCGATGAGGGAAAATACAAAACATCACATAATTTAATCACATTTTTTTCTGTTTAATTTTTTTAAACTACTGTGGATAATTGACTTACATAATTAAGTTTATATTATCACTGATCAACGATGAAAGTTAGTCTTCAATAAAAACAAATATGAATTCAGTTTCGTATTATAAAGCGTCCTTTCTGTCTGTCATATTATTATCGTAGAAGTTTAAAAAACTACTACATCATTTTTTTATAGGACCATATAACTAGGTACAGTTAAAACTTGCGATATGGTCCTATTAAAAAAAAATATTTAGTAGTTTTTTAAACTTCTGCGATAATAATATGACAGACAGAAAGGACGCTCTATAATACGAAACTGAATTCATATTTGTTTTTATTGAAGACTAATTTTCATCGTTCTTCTCTAGTGCAGATGTCACATTAAAGTCGCCGTATTAAAAAAATCGGTAGGCTTTTTTTGTTTTTTACTAATACAATATACTCGGAAATACATGTGATTTCTCGAGATGTTAATGAATAAAAAAATGATGAATAAAAAAAGTTACTTTTTTAATACAGTTTTTTTTAATATCAGCATTTTTGTTTGATATTTTTAGCTTGATAAATCTCACTGCTAGGCAAAGAAGTTAGACTGTCTTAAAAAGCCGTATAGCGAAAAATACAGTCACGAAACGAATGTCACAAAACCACACACCCTGTATGTGACTGTTATATTCAAAATTATTTTATTAATGTGTCAGAAAAACCAAAGCATTGCTGTGTAGATTTAATATTTAATAAATTAAAAGAAATTCGTCCTCACACTGTATATAAGAGTGTAAAGCTTATTAATTAATAAATAATAAAAAAATAATGTTAATAATAATGATAAAATTTAAATTTTGTTGAACAATTTGTTGAAAATTTAGATGTTTATTGTACAAACAAATATATAGTCGACTGGTTATTTTCAAAGGTTGGCTTTTCAAATGTCGGATAAGTTTTAATTGTCAGATAAACTTAGTTTAAGGATTGGGAGAAAATAGTTAATGTTAACAATTATGGACATAAAAGTTATCTGAGAAGGTTACAAGCATAAATTGCAACTTAAGCACACATTTGATAACCAACAAACAAAAAATGAAAGTACAATTAGAATAATCGTTCCAAAATACTTAGCTAAAGCTAAATATGTATCGAAATAAAGACAATTACAAACTGTAAATGTACAATTGTACATATAAGATGTACAATACATGTTATATCAACTATTTAAAATTTGTAAAGTAACTTAAATTTGACTTTAAACAAGTTATCCGAACAAAGTAGAATAATAAATCTAAAAATCTTTGGTGATTTCATATAACGAATCACCACTGTCCTTATTTCTCAGTTCAAACTTATCTGTCGTTTGGTAAACCAACCTTCCCACAAAGGGATAAATAACTTATCCTTTAATAGTTCAATGAGAAATTGTACAGCATTTTGCATCCTGTCAAAAGTAGAAAATTATATTTAATCAGGGACAACGCAACGCTTTCTTTTTAAACTTCACAAGTGATATATAATTTTATTTAATTTCACTGTTGTTTATTTTTTGTTTGTAATTTTCACAGAGATACCAGAGAGATAATGTGGTCGATCGAGATAAGAAAGAAAGAGATGCAATGATTTAATATGACATGAGTTAGAAAGAGACTTGATAAATATCTCGATTCAGTAGCTACCTAGTTACCGTGATTTTTCTCTCAGTAGTGTCAAAGTCTAATTCATATTTGACAGTTTTGACAGCCATTGGCAAGGTTTTCTATACATTTTTGTGGTTGAGAATTGCCTCAAGCGACAACAGCGCTATCTATCTAGTTGTAATAGCTCTGTGGTCATTATGTTTACCTTTTGAAAGACAAAATCTATATTTGACAGCACTTTCAGGCTCCAACGACGTTTATAGTTTAAAAAAATCTTGGCACAGCATAGAGCTATTACAACCAAACATATCGCGCTACATTTCTCAACCGCAAAAATGTATGGAAAATCTTGCCCAGAGCTGTCAAAACTGTCAAATATGAATTGGAATTTGACACTATTGGAGAAAAAACACGACAACTAGCCACTGAATCGGGATATTTTTCATGTCTCATTCTAACTCATGCCATATTAAATCAATGCATCTCTCTTTCTTTTTTCGACCGACCACATTATCCCTCTGGTGTCTCTGTGGGCCAAAATATGAATATGTGTCATTATGTCATAATATGAATTAAAAAGTAAAATTTGTATCGTGGCGTCGAGCACATATCTGCAGAGCCACAGTCCCTAAGCGAAAGTAGTAACGTCATACATACCGACTTAGATATTTAGACTAAATAATTCACAATGACGTGTTTTTTCGAATCTAGACATTATGTTACCTAATTAGTGCTTGTAACCGAGCACTTTGGCATTGCGCGGCGTTGTAGCCGGCTTGAAATCGCCTTACGACTAAACAAAAAGCCTGCCCACTACATAGCTTGGGCAGGGTTTTGGCTCGGACACTTTTGCACGATTTTTTGCACGATTGTGACTCTATAGATATTTGCTCGAAGTGATATATATACTTATTTATTTTGAATGTTTGCTATATTTACAGAAATAGATATAACTCATCGTTATGAACTACTTTTATTGGACTAAGTTTGTAATCGCAAAAAAACCTTCTGATCCAAATAGTTTCAATGATTTTCTTCAGTTGATAATTTTTTGCGATTTTAGAGTTGATCTTTATTAGAAAAATAGTAAAAATTGTCAATGACGATTATACTTGTTTGATTTAATTTAATAGGTTTACAAAATTATTTATAAATAAAATATACAATACACATATTATAAATATGATACACACTTTTAAAATTTGAAAAAAAAAATACGAAGCGTTGTGTTTAACCCTTAACACAAGATAGGAACAATAAAATGATTGTCGCATTTTAAGATCATAGTACTATGGGACTAACTTTGAAAACTCGAAAAAACTAGCTGTTCTTAACATGTTGTCAAAGATTTTTCCGCGATTTCAGAGTTAGTACCATAGTTAACATAAATTATTATTATGGTTTGAGTTTGAATAATGTCAATATAATTATACGTACTAACATAGGTAGTCGAATATACCTAGAGTATTTGGTAAATTAATAATTTATTTACATTAATTTGTGTATATCGCGTCGTCATATTTTTTATAACATCAAGAGTTAGAAAAGAAAACAATCATAAATTACCTTAAAAGTATTAATATAACTTAGTAAATTAAATATATAGACTCGTTCATACTAACGTAGCTAAATACTAAAACAACTAAATATACAGGATGTTTCTTTAATTGACGGACATATTCTATATTGCGTTATCTGCTTATCCTGTACTAAGCCAAAAGGGGTTGATTAAGACCATCAGAATAACTTTTACCACGGGGCCAACTCCAAATTCGTGAAAAAAACAGCTGTTCCATACAAAACTTCAACTCAGATTCGACAAAATGTATTAAACAGCTGATTTTTTTCTCGAATTGAGTTTTGGTTCCATATTAAAAGTTGTTCATAATGATGACTTGATCCTTTCGGCATAGTACATCAGTTCTGGATAACCCTGTATAGAATGTGATTCTCTCATCGTCATGGCGCTCTTTTGCTACGGGACCAGTATTCTGAGTGTGAGTTTTGTCGTAAGCATGACGCGCTCTTCGGCGAGCGCGTAAGCATGTAATTTGTATGAAGAAATGTACAGCGCCACTAGCGGCGCGTTTTAGAAACAACAATTTCATACAAATTACATGCTTACGCGCTCGTCGAAGAGCGCGTCATGTTTACGACAAAACTCACACTCAGCTTACTGTTTTTGAAAACTCGAAAATACAGCTAGATTATGTCGAAAGTTATTTATTTTTTATGAAACAGCTGTTTTTTCGCGATTTCAGTGCTAGTCCCGTAGTAAAGGTTGGTCATAAAGATGAGTGCTGTGATATTCTAGATATATCCGTCGGTTATAGAACAACCATATCGTGTTCAGTTAAAATATGTTCAATTTTGTTTTGTTCCAGAATAAATAAGAAAACTGATCAGGTGTTGTCACCCGGATTTTAAATAGATATGACGACGTGGTAACGTTAAGATTTTTTTTATTTAATTTATCACATTAAGAACGCCATTTTGTATCATTTGTCATTTATTTATTGTACTAAAACCACGTATGTTTATTATACAGGTTGATTTTTTTTTATCTTGCTCCTTACGAAACTTTATGGTTCATTAATTTTGTTCTTTTTCATTGATTTGATTTGTATCACATGTTTGCACATGAGAAATAATACTGGAACAGTACCCAGAAGGTAAAAAAGGTAAAAATACCAACGACATTACCAGTAGTGCGACCTACGTAGTCGTAGTAGTGTGGGGGTCCCACCACTGGTGAGGATAGAGGTGAAATGACGAATATTTCAAGTTGTAACTCTTATTTGGACTTAAGAGCATGTTTACTTGTTGAGTAGTAATAACAACTTTTTTATATTTTGTATAATATATCCTGCTATATAGCTGACCCGGCGAACTTAGTTACAACAACTCAGAAACCTTCTTTGGCTCATGCACAGCAACTTTGCTAAAGATAATCACATGATCAAATGCATAGTTTACGATTCTATAATAGACATGGTAGACAAACATTCATTTTTTTTATATATTGATAAAACATTTTTAAATTAATTTTAACAATAAAAGTTTTGCCGTATTAATGTTTTCTTTAGCTTAAAGTTACACCATTTGTCTTTAGTAAACCGAGAAATTGAGGACGCAATAAAATAATCAGCCTGTATAATGTCAGTTTTCATTTTCATTATTGTTAGATAGGTTGTTATATTTAATATATTCATGTTACACGTACCATTGTTGGCTTTTTTTATATAAATTATGCATTTGTTTTATTGCTGATGATATTTTAGACGAGGTTAATAATTTATTATATTATATTGATAATGCCATTTTAATTTTTCGGTGTTGATTAAAAAATGGAAGCCTTTGCAAGTTTAGATGTTAAAAGATAATGTAATAAATGATGATTTAAAAATATAAAAATCGTTTTTTATTATTCAATAGACTAGTTAAAAATAAATTAACTAAGTAATTAATTAATTTATTTAAAGTGCTTATTTAACTAAATATTATGTGAATACTTCAGGTATCTACCTGTCATTGTTATTAATATCGAGCGAAAAAAATGCTAAAAATTCAGATTTGTTGTATGGGAGCCCGCTTAAAGGCTCCTTTACACACAGGCGGTATAGCAGACGGGCGGGCATCTGTATTGTACTGGTAAGGTTATATAAGAAGGGCTCACACAGGTCCGGTCGCAGTACTGCCGTACCGCCCTTTACCGCTCGTACCGCTCTACCGCTCGTACCGCCTGTGTTTGATGGAGCCTTAAATATTTTTGTTTTTCTGTTTTTAGTATTTGTTGTTAAAGCGGCAACACAAATACATAATCTGTGACAATTCCAACGTTCTACCTATCACGGCTCATGAGATACACCCTGGTCCGCCAACCTCATCCTCATCCTCCTCGACCATCATCCCGCGCGGTCCCTAGCCCGTAACACCACTACCACGGTAATAGATAGGGTAGACGCCCCGTTTGTGGCCACTTTGCACCGGCTGTGGCCGCGTTGGTGTGCCGATTGTGGCCACTTTACATTTTAAGAAAATTAGTATACAAGATTGATAGAGTAGGCACTTTTGCAAGATTTTAGCATAAGTTGTTACGGTAAGTGATGACTTAGGGATAATTAATATTAGACCGGGCCGTGGCCGGTCACTAATGTTAGACGCTGCATACATTTCGTATGAAACTATTTATATTGGTGGCGTAGACGTGGCCCATCCGGGCCCGGACGTACCTCGTCCGAGCAGTGGTTAAGTCACTAATGTGAGACGTTGCATTAACTTGCATTCATATAAGGTACAGTGGGTGATTAACGCCCACCTAACTTTAATTTCAAATATTTTTGGTATTTCAATAGTTATGGAAGAAAAACACCTTTCTAAATAAATTATGTTTATTTATTCTACATATAATGGCACATTACAGTGAGTTTTACTCATAATACTTATTAATAGCCTGCTTTTTAAAAAACATTTATTTGGGCGTTATTAAAAAGTATGCGTCCATTGACGCCCGTTTTTTAAACTAAGCTTTAATTAAACAACTAGGTTTAAAACAAAAAAAAATTAGGTAACTTACGAAATCTTACTTTGTACTATCGTGATTACACTAAAAATAAACAAATAAAATCAACATTTAATATAGACTTTGCCCAACTTAAGAATACACCTCATAACACGTCGTATCTTTGTATTTAGTCATATTTAAGGAACTTTTTAATAATTTTCAAATAACCTATCGTGAGCACAAGGCGTACTAATCATTTTTAAAGCAGAATTAAGATATTTTTTAAATGTTCATTGGGCGCAATTACATCGTTAGTGGGTAATAACGCCCAATAGTAATAAGTATTAAAAAAAGTCTAGTCAATAGAGTTCGACTACTCTGTCAAAAAAAGTATTAACTGTTTATATAACAATTAAACTAAAATTGCCAGATAATCATAATAAAGTATGTCTTACATAAAATAGTCAGTCTGAAGTTACATTAATCAGTCTTATAGAAACTATACTTTTTTTTAACAATATGGACAAATAAACTCTATATCACATTCGGAGAGGCCTACGCATTCCTCATGGTACCATCTCTTACATACTATGCATTGCGCCATGTCTAACTCCTCTATCTCACCACAAGCATTACAGTACCAGACTTCATCGCTATTCCCGTTCATCTTCTTTTTATTCTTAGTCTTATTTTTAGTGTCTTTCGCTTTGTTTTCTTTTTCACGTCTTTCTTCTAATTTCTTCTCACTTATTTTTTCTTCTCTTTTGTCATTCGTCTTTTGTGTTTTAGAAATGTGTAGCTTTTTCTGCTCTTTCTTAGTTTTCTTCATGCTACTGTAATTTTGTTTATTAGATTTTTTAGTTTCAGTTTTATCATTGAATAAATCCTTAGTGATTCTTTGCCCTTTATAGTTCATCGCTTTCTTACGTGGTTTTGAAGATTTATTTTTTGCATAATTAGGCGTAGGTAGGAATTGTTGAAATTGCGTTTTATTCTCTTGTTGTAAACTGGCTAATGGTACGTTGTCTTCATCTAGGTTGCAAGTTTCATTTTGAATAGGACAGATCATTTGTTTTTTCGGTGTTTTTGTTCCTTTGTTGAGATGACTGTTGTCTTCATCTAGGTTGCAAGTTTCATTTTGAATAGGACAGATCATTTGTTTTTTCGGTGTTTTTGTTCCTTTGTTGAGATGACACTGACTTCCATCTCTTGATGATTCGTCTGATGTGTAGTTATAGATATCATCAGCAACATATTTGGATTGATTGAAAAGAGGCCTAGTAACGAATGAATCCAAATCAGAAATCGTTGAATCAGAACCCGGATCGTCACGTAAAGATTTTTGTAATCCTGAACAGCTGGGAACGGCCAGATCATGTTGTCCTAAATGTTTATCGCCATTGTAGTGTGAGGAATCAAATTGAGAAATACCAATTAAGTTGGTATCTGGTATTAAGGAAGGTGAATCACGATCTTCTTCTATCATAACTTGTGATTTAAGGTTCGGCCAAATTGATGCTATGTCAGAATTATCGGATGACGAGCTGTAATCCACAAGACGGGACTTAACTGGGTTAATATTTTCATTAAGTAAGTCAGATTTTCTCTGAATAGTAGATAACTCAGTAACTAAAGCCAAATGGTGATCATGATCTTCATTAATGTCATCACTATCAGTGCTATCATCTAATGAGTTTAAAATGAGATTCTGCAGAGGTTCCTGGGTTCGCGGGCATGGCATTTCCGACAAAACAGATGGGGCAAATGCTTCCTCTGGTATAACTTGGGGATCGAAGGGAAAGAGACCGGTTGCCTTGAACCCATTGACTATATTGCTGTGCGTCATACACTTGGGCCAAACTCTAGTAAATATTTTATTGAATGTAGCTTTTGTGAGTGTTCTGTCGGCGCTTGCACATAAATAGTTTAAGACTTCTTCGTCCCAATGATGTTCAAAAGACTTGTTTACGGACTTATCCAGAGGCTGTAACTCATGGGTTGTATTTGAAGGAAGGCAGTATAGCACTATGTCATTATTATCAGCTTCTTCGAGTGCTTCAACTGATAAGTGACACTTAGCGCCATCAAAAACAAGTAAACATTTTCCCGCAACTTTGTATTTGGCTAGGTGCTGGATAAATTCTACAAACAAATCGGCAGTCATGGACCCTTTCGGCGCCATTCTTACTAAAGTTCCGGCAGGTAAGTTTTCTGAAAGGTCTGGTCTTTGTCTTTGCCCTTTAAAAAGAATCATGGGAGGAATCGCGGTTCCTATGGCATTAACACACATTGCTATGGTCACATTTTCGGCATGTTCGGGTGCAATAAGATGTACTCTTTTACTTCCTTTCTCCGCAAGTACCGTGTGCTGGTTGTGGACTGTAATTCGGCAACCCTTCTCATCCATGTTGTATAGTCTTTCAGGATGTTGAAGAATATCTAATGGTTCGTATATTTCTTTTACATTCTGAAAATGTTCCCTAACTATTGCTTTGTTAAGTTTTTGAGCTCGCGCTGGGTTTAATATTTGTGGTTTTCGTTTAGTGATCGTTGGGTTTCGCTTTAAAAACTGCCTTAGCCAATCAGCACCCGCAATCCTTTTTGTAGAATTGAAATTATTTTTTATGTCAAATCTCTCGCAAAACATAAAGGCTTGTTTTCTGATAAATTTAGGTGTGAGAGGTATTCCGATTTTTGCAAACCTTTTGATTCTACCACACAAATCATTTTCCTGAGCCTCTGTTAAAATAGGTTTTCGTCCCATACGTTTTACGTCTTGGCCGGTTTTCATATGGTCCCTCAATGTTCGTCGCGGAATGTTATACTTGAGAGATATGGCTCGCTGACTTAATTTCCCTTTTTTAACAGCTCTCAAAGCGGCTTTCAAATCGTCTTCTGACCAAGATTCTCCCCTCTTTTTACGAGGCGACATCTTTATATCTAAAAATATAAAAAATAATGTAATGGAAATATTTCCTTTATATGTCAATATATATCTTATTAAAAATATCTTAAAGCATAAACAATGAAGTATAAGAAAACAATATTTGAGGTTATATTGATCGCGTCGATAATTAATTTAATGTTCAGTATATCAATGTATAGGTACTCATTTTTTTAGTAGTTTCTGAAATTAGAAATGCTCTATCTATGGTTATGGTTATAACGCCCGTGTAGTGTAATAGCGCCCAACCGTTATTTTAACGGGCGTTATTACCCAGCTGGGCGTTATTATCGGACGCTGATTCAAATGGCACGTTTATGGAAAAAAACATAGAAATCTACGCCAAACATTCAGGCAATAGTGAACTAAGTTTATCTTGAAGCAATTAAATCTTAAAAATTAACCCAAAACGCAAAAAAACACATAAAACCACTCACAATTTCGTTCCGGTACTTTTTATAACAGTGTGGTACATGTCCGATCCTGCCGGAACGCGGCGTCACACTGCCGCGGATAATGGCGTGAGCGCGTCGCCGCTTGTTTTGCGGTTTCTTATTGGTTCATTCTAAGTGTGCGTGGAGTAGTAACGGAATATTTTTATATTTAGTATGTTTTCTGCCATCTGGGCGTAAATGCGCAGCGGGCGTTAATCACCCACTGTACCTTAGTATGAAACTGTTTATATTACAACGGGGCGTAGACGTTCCCCGTCCTGGCACGGCCCGGTCTAATTTAAATAATCCCTGATGGCACTGAAACGATATCTCTTACTATGGGGCCTTATTAATATGCTCCAAGTAGCCCAACGAGCTGAAGAGAGGGCTGTGCTGGGAGTCTTTTTTTTTAAATAAGCGTTTTTAGACCGTACAACGCCATCTAGCGCTAGCGTTCTAAAGCAAAAGCGAAATTCAATTTTAACCGACTTCAAAACAAGGAAACCTAAACAGTGTTTTACTATTATATCATGTAGGTACTTATTAGAGCGTTTTTGACATATTTACTTAATAACGTTTACATCTATTTTTACAGATATCTGTGTTTACATTAACTCATTCAATGCCGCCGACACGCGTCGCATGTTTTGGCAAATTCCTATCGCCATGCCGCGGGCACGCCACGCGTGCTCTCGGTTTTTTCAAGATAAGTCAAAGATTTGGGTATGTTTTCTGTCAAGAAACTCAGAGCATAAACCTTGTGCCGTAAGCTAAACAGTTATGAAGTGGCCTATAAGATCTAACGATTTTTTTTATGTTATCAAAAAAATGTTATTGTGCAGTGCCGCGAACACGCCAGGTATGCTCGTCTACGATAGTTCTCAACCTTTTATATTGATATTTATTAATAGTAAATTTATCAAAAGACATGGCTACTTTTTCAAAGAAATTTGCCCCGCTTCAATATTTCGAATAATTATGCATGCGTCAGGATCAAAATTGGATTTGCTAATACAATTTATTGTTTTTTGCATTTTTCAATCAAAAAAAGGTGGAAGTTAAAAGTTTAGATGATATGCATCATTTTATCATCTAAATATACAACAGCACCTACCAATGGGCTGCAGCCGGTAGAGCATTTTTATTTTCACACAACACATAGGTATTTGAGGTATTATATACACCATATATTTTGTTGAACCATTAGCTATGCATTAACATTAATTTCGTATTGACGCGTTGAATTGACCGTGGCCGAAATCCACCGTCACATTTGTTATTATTTTTTAAAACTGAATGATCAAACAAAACTCCTCGTGCGACTGAATTAACAGTGAATGAAATTATATTTTTAATGGAAAATATGCCAGCGCTTCACGTGTTGTACATTCACATCAAATCACAGTTGTGACTTGGTGTTAAACGTTGATGTGGTCTGGGATGACGCACTTTCCTAGAAGAAACCTATTCACTTGCGACTTGAAAACACTCACCTTGCACCCGTCCGGAAGGACCCACTCAAGTAGTTCCCGCACCCGTTCGTACAATAAAAGTGAAACCAAAACGTTTTGTTCTAATCATTGGTAGCTAATCATCTACTATAAAATCGCTTTTTATTGATCCTGGCGATCCGGTAAAACAAAGGACTAGACGGAATTTGATCATGAAGCTCTGATGCACAGTGCACACTCCCCGAATTGTACCTATCCGTACAATGTAAATGTATTTCTAAGAATGCACTTGGCAAAAATACCGACATAAGTAACAATGGCATTTGTTAGATAAAATTACCGACAAAATCACCGGCTCAAACTTATCTAATATGAATATTTCTAAGAATTCACGTGGCAAAAAGGCCGCCATAGGTAATAATGGCATCAGTTAGTTATTACCGACAAAATCGCTGCTTCAAACTTTATTCTGCGTACAAGCCATTTTAAGCGCTATCGGAAGAACTTACGGTTCAAAATTTCTTATGCATAGTTGCAAAAGAAATTTTGAACCGTTACAGCTAGCACTATTGTTTATAACCGCTAAACAAAAGCGCTGATAAAAAAGAGACTTGTCATTGATCTTTGTTTTGCACCTTAAGGATAACTGAGACAGATATTGGTTGGATTACACAATTTTGCATAGGAGCCATCATTGCAGTGTTCGAAGTGTTCGACATCGCAAGCTTCTCCCGCTTTCTCACATTTAGTGATTTGTTAGATTGCTCCCTCTGTGACCCCAGCTACTGTTTCGGACTTGTTTGATTGTTCTTGTGACGACCCCGGCTAGTGTTCTTGGACTGTATTTGATTGCTCTTACGACGACCCCGGCTTGTGTTAACGGACTTTTGTGATCGCCTTCACCTCGACGGCTACCCTTAGCGGACCAAAGCAGTGCATCAGTGGTAAGTGATATTAATTAATCCTTACAATTACTATAAAATACAGTAATACCCCGACTTAAGCTACTTCGACAAACGCGCATTCGGAGTTACACGATTTTTTTTTTGTTACTTACACGTTTTTAACTGAAAAGTTTTTTTATTAATTCAATTACAATATTACGTAGAAGAAAAAAACATTGACTAGTGACATTTTATTAAACCTTCTTACAACTTTGAGTTACATCAAAACAACTTCCAATTGTGTTTAAACAGTTTATAATTCAGTAGAAACTCTATTATCCGACCCTTAGTTATACGATTGCGCAATTATCCGGACTACCAACCGCGACCTATGTCTGAAAAATTAACTTTTTTAGCTTCTGGACGAGAGAATTTATCTCCAGGGCATAAAACTACGATGTACAATTGCACATACATAAATACGTGCATATGTATATCGTGTGTTAGAAAATGATATAATTTTTTCATATACATTGATTTTCGTTGATGTGTTCTTGTTTTAAAATCTAATAAAGACATAAAACTACACATGAAAACCGAAAAAGTTTTATTTACACATTCGATTATCTGGATGCCTACTGACAACAATTTGCCTGGTTAATCGAGTTTCTATGTATACCTAGTTTGTCATATTATCTACAATTAGTTTTCACACATTAATTTTCTAAATCATTGTTATACTTAGTCTCCAGTCACAATTAAACATACCTTATATGTATATGAAAAATTGCACCCTTCCGTGAATTCGACTTATATGGAAAGCGCTCCGTTCCACTTATCACATAAGCGTAGGTGGGCACTCGTTAATCCGAAGTCAACATTTTTACTAACTTTTAAAGATGTTAACTTCCGCAAAGATACAGAAGTCCGTTAATCGTTAATCCAATGCCTAATAGTTACCGCACGGCACCGACAAGTGCCGGGAGGCGCTCGCTTTCAGACGAGTACTTCAACATGTTTAATGTTCATAAGGAAATTCATAGGAATAATGTGCACTTAATGCCCGTCGTTTAATTACACATTTAAATTAATTATTAAGTATTGTGTTTTGCTCCTAACCTGTTAACTTTCAGAACCTAAATCAACAGGTTTCATAAGTTTGTGGTATTACTGTATATGCAATTTTGTAGTTTTTTGTGTGCTTAGTGCCGATCGATCGATATTTTAAACATTAATTTTACGCTTTAGGTCATGGACCCTATGGATTATTCAACGCCATCGTGCTCTTGGGAAGACCCAAATTTGGTTTTTCTCGACATAGAAGAAACTTTAGGAGCCATGGTAGCTCTGGAATCATCTCCTCCAAGAAATGAAGCAACTCCGCTTTTGTCTGACGCTGAGCTGTATGGTATATTAAGAGGAAATATTCTAGATGAAATGGATAGTGATGATTCCGAACCAGAACCGGAGCTGGAGAATATTGATATACCTGCAGAATCAGCTATACCCGATCACGAATGGTGCCCAGGAAATCCTGCCGACTACCCGGACTTACCATTCACACAGACTCCAGGTCTCAAAGAAGAAGTCGCCGATACGCCTATTGGCTATTTTGATGCTATATGCAACTCGGAGTTGCTCCAGTTACTAACAGACTGCACGAACAATTACGGGGCACGAGAGAAAACGTCCGCACGCGCCCCGAAAAGTAGAAGTAGCTTGTGGAAACCAATAACGTGCGACGAGTTAAAACTGTTTTTTGGTCTACTTTTTCATATGGGTTTCATAAAACTTAATAGAATTTCCGATTATTGGAAAAAGGACATATTCTTTAATCAATATTTATTTTCTAAGGCAATGTCAAGAAATACGTTTTTACTGATATTAAGAATGTTATGCACTAGCTTAGAAGAAGCAACATCGAGTTTCGATAAGATTAAAAACATAATATTATTTTTTAACAAAAGAATGTCGGAGTTATATTACCCGACAAGTAATATAGTGATCGACGAATCTATGATGCTATGGAGAGGCAGATTACGCTTTAGGCAATACATGAAAGGAAAAAAACATAAGTACGGTCTGAAGTTCTATGCATTGGCTGACCAGTTAGGGGTAGTATTAAAACTCCACTTGTACGGCGGTGCATCTGACGCTATTGTGGGAGGAACAAACCACGTCAAAAAAGTAGTTATGCATTTAATGGATGAATATTTAAATAAAGGCCACCATCTATTTTTGGATAATTTTTATACAAGTATTGAATTGACGGAAGATTTATATAGGAATAATACATACTGTACAGGCACACTTAGAAAATTTAGAAAAAATAACCCAAAAGCAATGTTAAAAGCCAAGTTAAAAAAAGGCGAATTGTGTATTGTACACAAAAACAATGTGTGTATAATAAAATGGTTGGACCAAAGGGAAGTTCTAGCTATATCAAGTAAATATAATGGAAATTTAAATATTTTTACCAATCGCAGGGGGCAAAAAAAAGAAAAACCGCAAATGATAATACATTACAACAAAAATATGAATGCGATTGATCGGCATGACCAAATGTTGGCATATTATTCGTGTGAGCATAAGTCTCTTAGATGGTACAAAAAAGTCATCATTCATATTATGCAGGTAATAATGATCAATGCCTATTTCCTGTACAATAACTTCTCAACCCACAAATCAACTTTGTATGATTTTAGATTAAGTGTCATCAAATCAATTGTAGAGCCATATATTGATCCGCTACAAAAAATTAAAAATCAAAGTGTTCATTGCCTAATGGCATTACAAAAAGATAGTAAAGGCAGAACTAAAAGAAGAAGATGCAAACATTGCTGGAACACTAAAAAAGATAGAGTGATGGTGACTGTTGCTTGCGATACCTGCCCACAACAGCCAGGCTTGTGCATAGAATGCTTCAGAGTGTATCATAACTATTAAAAATAATAATACATAGTACTTATAGAGTATTACACACATAGAATCTAAGCTTAAATTTAATCTAAATTACATAGGAATACTATAGATGATTTAAATGAGTGTTTTTTTTAAATAAATATACTTTTTGATCAGCAAATCAGTCTTTTTGTTTCAATTACAAAAAACAACTCTTACCTAAACTATTTTGGCTTAAAACCTTTTAATCGAGTAATATTATTAAAGATTGTTAAAAGTAACTTTTAATGATATTTGGCAATACTAGATATTTTTAAAGATTATTTGTAACTTTTAACAATCTTTAAAAATATCAAGTATTGCTTTCATTTTATTATATCGAGCTTGACCGTGATATTTTCCTAATTCACAAGCCACGACTTTTCCAAAAAACTCATTGCATTGGCTTTCCATGCTAGCATTGTTGGTACATGTACGCTCCGATTCGGTCATAGTGCCAACTTCTTTATATTTATTATGTATGGACCTGTCGCCAGTCATAGTGCTCGTCTCTTCTTTATGGTATTCAGCAACATCGTCTGTCATGTTCACTGTCCATTTTTGGGAGCTGGGTAATCCGTGAAGAGGCGAATATTCATTTTGTGGCTCCGTAAATATTTCTTGAGAATCATCAAAAGAGTGATTGATGTATTCTGTAAAAAACGTTTGTACATCACAAAAAAATCAGGGTAAAAAATTATATTAAGTTTGAATATAGGTAGATACTGAAATAGAAATAGGTAGAATGAGTTTCTTTGGAACTTATGTACGGAATTTCACACCATTGGCTTTTCGGTGAAGGAAAACATCGTGAGGCAACCTGCATACGTCCTTAGAAGGAATTCGACGGCGTATGTGAATCCACCAACCCGCACTGGGCCAGCGTGGTGGATATGGCCCAAACACTCTTCATGGGTAGGCCTACGTCCTGCAGTGGACTATTAAAAAGGCTGATACAGATACTGAAATATCATAATTAACAGATTTTTTAAACATAGCACTTGCGGATTTTGTGTTAAAAAATCGGTCAAGTGGAATCAGCCAAATCTTCTTGGACTTGTCCATGAAAGTTTTCGTAATTTACGATTTATGATGGATTAAAAAAACTACTTACTAGATTTCGTTCTAACCAATTTTCGGTGTAAGTTTACATAGTTATTAATGTACATTATATACATTTTTATTATGTTATAATTATGGTGAAATAAGTTTGAAAACTTGTGTAATATTTTTTTTCTTTATAAAAGGAAAATTAAAAACTTGGCTTTAATGTTTATTTGTACAAGCAATAAACGTTAAGGTCTAATAAGAATTATTTTTGGAGTCGCAAATAATAGTCTTATTGGAGATCTTTAGGGGAAGCCTATATCCAGCCGTGGACGTCCCATGGCTGAAATGATGATGATGAAATAAAAGTATTTTGGACTAGTAAGCTTAGGAAACCAGGCCAAATTACTAGCAATATTATGATCTAAGAACACTTTACTGCCATAAAAGTATGTATTAGATTTAGCCTTTGTTCTTTAATAAAAAAAATTGTTGATTGTTCAGAACATTTTCCTAAAAAATCTCAAAAAAGTTGTATGTTTAATTATTGAAAATAGAAACATTATATACATACATAAAGTATTAAAAGAAAAAAAAACTTTTATAAAAGTTATATAAATAAATGTACTTGAAAAAGATAAAGAGACCTTTATCTACATTACTCACGTTCTAGATTTGGACGTTTATTTGGTGGGGGGCTATCTGCTTGCGTCAAATCATCGTCATATTCCTCTGTTTCAGGCACATATTTCGTCTTTTCTGTAAAGAAAATCTTAAAATTTAATTTGTTTTTTTTTAAAGTTTGAGAATAACAGGGAAAATTACGATAAATTCTTACCGTGAAATCTATTTCGTGCCATAACCGAAGTTTTAAAAAAACAGGGACTTGCAGAAACACTGTATCTCTTATGTAGACCAAGAAAGACTAACTAAAAAGCACAATTAAAGCTGTAAAATAAATGTTTATGATTTTACCTTCATATAGTGCCGGTGAACACCTCTAGCGTGTCCATGTAATTTCATCTTGTAATGCCGAGAGCACGTCTAGCGTGCTCACGTTGTGTATACGGCGGCATCGCTGGGAGCTACTCGCATATAGGGGTGGCATTGAATGAGTTAATGAATGCCGGAATGGCGGACAAGTGCAAGCGAAAACGCGGAACAAGCAAAAGAGAGGCATTGGTGGCAATTCAGCAACATTCGCACGAAACTATAACTAGTCGCACTAAAATTTTTAGTTTAGTGCAAAACTAGCAAAAAGCTATTCGGTGTTTTGAATTGCCTAATCGGCCTAAGCGTACGGCTTGTTTTATTTACCAATTTTTGGTGCCAACCAATTTTTTTTTATTGGATTTAAGGATTTTAGGGTAGGTAACATTTGACTTCATGATGCTAGAGAGCTAGCAATATCCAATCCTGACTGAAGTTCATTTATAGCTGCGTGTTGATTGGATATTGCGCAGCTTGCTATAAACGACCTGTATGATCAGCTATTAGCAAAAAATGAGATGAGTGTGGAATAATCAGGTAATAAGGCCCAATTTTAAAGGCGCCACGCGCTTTCTACTCAATACATACCTACAATACAAATAAAAATCGTTCAAGGTCAAGTCAACAATAAGTTCTTTAGGACATAATTACGAAATTTTACACCACTATTCAGTAAAAGAAAAGGAATACCTCGAGGTATTCCTGTCAAATCCTGTCTAAAGAAAAAATCGACGATGTATCTGAATCCACCAAACCGCACTGGGCGAGCGTAGTGGATTTACTAGATATTGCCCAATAGTCCTTTTTGGGTAAGTAATCCTTTTATAATAATAAAGTCGAAAGCGTGTATTGATTTGTTACTCTTTCACGCAGCAACAGAGCAGGTGCTTGATTTTTGGCTTGGATCAAAGGTAGGGAGTTACTTAGGCCTATACTTTATATCCCGGAAAAATAATAGGTTCTTATAGGAATGCACAAGTCAAAATGTCAAGAGGACAAAACCTAGCAGCGGAATAAATGGCAATATAAAGGTAAACTTTGTTAGTAATTAATTTATTATGTTTGCTGCGTGTCTAGAGAAAAAAAATCCTGTATCCTTTTATAACAATAAAGTCGAAAGCGTGTATTGATTTGTTACTCTTTCACGCAGCAACAGAGCAGGTGCTTGATTTTTGGCTTGGATCAAAGGTAGGGAGTTACTTAGGCCTATACTTTATATCCCGGAAAAATAATAGGTTCTTATAGGAATGCACACGTCAAAATGTCAAGAGGACAAAGCCTAGCAGCGGAATAAATGGCAATATAAAGGTAAACTTTGTTAGTAATTAATTTATTATGTTTGCTGCGTGTCTAGAGAAAAAAAATCCTGTAAACACTTTAAAAATTCAACTTTCTGAGCCTCAATGACGTCAGTTTCCGTGGAAGCGCCATCTTGTGAGGAGTAGCTAAACTAAAACACCATGTTACAGCTCACGACATTCTTGAACGATTGACAGAATGAAAGGCACTGATGCTCATCGTTGTTGAACGAGTCAACGATAGATGGCTCAGTTCTTAAGAATGTTCTAATCAATAACACACTATTTGAGAATGAAGATGTAAGTCAATGGACATTCAGATGTGATTCAGAGCATAGAAGCTGTAGAGTGTACACACTTATTCATGCTTTTTGAATATTATTATGTAAGCGTTTTGTATACCAAATAAACTTAGGTAGATAAGTAGGTACTTAGAACAACTCGAAGGTGTTAGTTTGCATTCGAAGAATTCAAGTAAAAATAATTGTTATCGATATATTATATAGGTTCCTACCTACACCTACCTATTATCGGTTCTAAGTTTTTTTTTGTAGGAGGTACGAACCACGAAGTTATAGGTGTAAAAACCTATAACTTCGTGGTACGAACGACGTAGATTACCTACCTAATCCTATTAGGGTTAAGACAACAATTATCTTAAAAAATATACGTGTACGAAGACTCATATTTTTCAATTAATCTTGACTAGTCCAAAGAATCACAAATAAAAAAGGTGTAGCAATGTGAAATAATTTGCCCATGCCCACTTTACTTGTCATCTCTTTGTTGAGGCAACATCGTAAAAAAAATACTCTCGCACATAGCAATTTAATTCTTATAATAGGTGAAAAACCACAAAAAAAAACACTCTCGCTACGCATGCTCTATACAATAGTTGTTTTATTTTATTGCTCAATTCTCATTTCGAATTCTATTTTTTAATTTAAAAATAGAGCGCTCGCTACGCTCGAGTTTTTTTTACAATATGAATTGCATTTTTCAGAACTGTTTACCTACAAGTAAACGCAGATATATTTTTTTTGTTATAATTTCATTCCCACCGTCCTCAGCACAAGCATTATTATATATTCTTTGGCACAAGTTAGGTAGGTAATATCATTTAGCATTCACAAGCGGACCCTCGCACTGCAGAGGTCCAATGCATCTTGATTGACCCGTATCCGGGGAACTCTCTTTTTTATTCTTTTTGTCGTGTCATCTTACCTAAAATCAAGGTTTTTTTCAAGACATGACACTAACTAGAAAGTTTTCACCAAAATGTATACTTGTGAGGTTTACAGTTCGGAGAACTACTAGTAATAGTTACAGAGATGTAACAACCGCAGTAAATACACTAGATACAAACACCAAGGCTTATTCCATTTAGATATAAAATTAATTTATACTACACCTGCTCGGAAAGTACCTTGATACTTTATCAACGGTAGAAAGTACGTCATTGCATATCGAACAAATATGCGGCGAGAAAACGCATCTGAGCGGGAGAGAAAAGTGTATGAAAATCCATTTCTTACGTGGTTTTTCTTATTTAATTTTGGGTAAGACTATGCGCTGGTAACTTAAATATCAAAAGCCAAAAAGTTTTTACAGTGAGTTTTTTGAAACGACACCCTCGACGGTAATCGGTCACTTTCTCCTCTCGGTGAACAATGTACTATTACTCGCGACAAAATGTATAGAAATGCTGATTTTTTATTCGCAATATTGGGGGGTTAGTTCCATAGTAATTCTTGAATTTTCGCTATAGCCCCGATGTTCGTCAGTGGTTTTTGATCCTATTTCCTCTCAAAAAGGTAAAAGATAGAGAGGGGCCGTGCCATTCACTAATCGATGAAAAATTTTGATAGACACTACTGCATGATTTGTAAAAATGGGCCAGATGAGTGTGATTATTTGCTTATAATCATTATATTTTAAACGTATCTACACCCATCAAGGCAAACAGTACCTATTATTATTTTTTATTTTTAAAACATATTCTTCGTCTATGGGCATTGTTTCGCATACCTATTTACATAATAAATATTTAAAAGCAGTAACACATCAATTATAATCTTTAGTAAATTGTACAAATCCTCACATTGAATTACAACAAAAGAATTCGGCAAGTCACCTAGTGCCTTTGCATAGGGATGGCAAAAATCGATATTTTGGCTGACGTACGCCCCACACTGTCTAGCAATTTGAAATTGCCGCGTGTGACGTCAGCGGTGATGTCTGACGTCACAGGCCAGCCGCTTGACGAACATCGCTATATCTATCTCTGTTCATCATTTGAAAACTGAATCGTGATGAGCGAAACAGCGATAATCGCGTAAAGGTTGTGAATCGAGTTCTTTTTTTCATGAGCTAGTGAAGTTCAATGTGATCCGTACGTAGTGATAAGAGAAACACTGATAAGAACACCTGTCAATGTTATAGTGACGTATGAAATATCGTCAAAATAACGCAACAATCTAGTGACAGCAGTTAAATAGTGAAATGAGTGCCAAAAAACAAATTGATCGTTAATGTAATTGATTTTGTTAATGAAAAATCGGAGGCCGTCGTTGAACGTCCCAAGGCGAATGACGTGAGAAATAGTGGCGCCGCCAGCGGCAGGCGCGCGGAACTAAACAGTAGTCGAAAATCTCGCGATGGACTCATAGTTCCGGGCCATTTTTCACTCGTTTAGCACGAAAATGGCCAGCAATGTGAAACCGATGCACAAAAGCAAACATTTCCCGATCGACCAGCTCGTATGCGTCGGTAACTATGAGCTCGAAAAGACCATCGGGACGGGCAACTTCGCCGTTGTCAAACTTGCTACACATGTTATAACTAAGAGTAAGGTGCGTACCTATCGTTGTATCGTCGCGTATTCCAGTGGTTTTAGTGTTTTATTAGTGTAATTTACCTGTACCAAGTGTGTATTGCGACGTGTGTATCGTTTGTGTGTTGTTGTGCTCGTTTATCTAGTTGGAAACCCGTGGTTTTTTCCACTGGTGCGAAGGTTCTTGACTGTGCTACACTCAGGTTTGCCAAAGTTTACCCCAGAGAACCAGTTTCGTTTACTATCTCATGAATGTGGACGGAGAAAGAACGTGTTTTTACAAAAAAATAACATTACGCGACTCGATAGAAAGCACTGTGTTTACGATGCGATGACTTGTAACTGGGCACTTTCGAAATCAGCCGGGCTATACTGGTTATTCCAAATTTTTCAAAAATGAAAATAGTAAACATGATTTGCATTCCAAAATCAAAATTCCAATTTCCAAAACACAATTTAGTAATGACTTTTATCGTAAATTTTTGCACTAATTTATAAGTGAGTGACCTTCAGCAGTTTTTTCAATCATTATTATCAATTGAACACTATTATGGTCATCCTGGACTCAATTATGAGACTTGTCTTGCCACTGGAGAAGTTTATTTGTTTAATTATTTGTTTCCTTGCTCAAGACACAAGTCATACATTCTTGTTAGATTCTTATTAGTAAGATAAAAGCTGTTATAATCCGCTTTTGTCTGGTTTATGTTTAATATTAATTGTGTTAAAGACCTACTGCATTAATTTACACATCCTAAATATTAATAAATAAACAGTAATCAGTATCACATTTCTAAATATTATGTAAACTTTTATAATCAAGAACACCTATTGTTTACAGTTTAGCAATAAAGAATTCTTATTCAGCGATCACTAAATCATCATCTGAACAGCCAAATTTACCTGTAAACAATAGAAAACCAGTTAAAGATAAGTAACATCTTTTATAGGGTTATCTAGAACTGGTGTACTAAGCCGAAAGGAGGCCATCATTATGAAAGACTTTTTCTATGGAGCCAACCCGGAGTCCAATAAAAAAAACAGCTGTTTTATATATTTTGTCGGCTGCTGTCGGAATCAGCCAGAATGCTGCTCAAACTAATACATAGAGTATAAATTGTATACGTAGCTAATTTAATCAGAGCGACATAGGTATTTGTTCAAACTAAAAAACTCTTTAAAGTTGATTGAAAAAAACATATTTTGTTGATTCTGAATTGCGATTTAGTATGGAACAGCTGATTTTTTCTTGTTCTGTTTTGGCCCTGTAGTAATAGTTGTTCGTAATGATATATGTTTTTAACACCCCAATAGTAATCAAATAACAAATTTAATGTCTTTGCTCATTTAATAAAATACACCTTTAAAAAAAATCAGAGCATCACCTTTGTTCAACAATCTGTTTCTGATTTTTGCAATAATGCCACCAAAGCACAGCCCGGACACTCCGCGATTCTTCATACAAAATCTGCTGTCTTACGCACACAACAGTACATTTTACTCACAGACACTACACATACGCACGAACGCTACACGGGTATTTGTGTGTAGAACGCCTATGGTTGTCAACGACCCATGTCGACCGTATGAATTGTAATTCTGACTTACCAAGAAGTTTTGTGAATACTGATACGATGTACTAGCCGCTGCAGGTTTCACATACAATCGTACATACACTTATTTCGATGAAATCACTCATTTACCTACGTAGAACATAACCAAAACACGGCACTGTTACGAAATTCCCTTAATTTTCTCACATATTGTTGAAGTATCCAGTAATATGAACACGCACACACACGATTATGTATATTTGTAAAATCATCCCATAATTTAAACAAAAGATATACCTAGTAATTAACGATTAAGTAAATCACGCGCTAAACGCACCGACCGATGGCCAACTGAGGGGGAAGTCCCTAATTTCATATTTCATACACCTACGCTAGTGAGGCCCCTCACTGGTTAAATAGCGGTTGCGGGATCGTTGCTGGTTTTTATAACTGTTTCTGGCAATGTTTTCGAATAATTGCAAAAAAATATTTTTAACCCTTGACGCAAAAAAGGAGGTTCTAAAAGTTTATCACAATATTCTTAGTAGGTTCTAAAAGTTTATCACAATATTCTTAGTAGGTTCTAAAAGTTTATCACAATATTACTGTTTCTGGCAATGTTTCCGAATAATTGCAAAAAAATATTTTTAACCCTTGACGCAAAAAAGGAGGTTCTAAAAGTTTATCACAATATTCTATCAAAGAAGATATAATAATACTACGTACAGTACATGTCTTGTGCCAGTGTGATGAGAATCCAGAATTTTAAACGGTATTTTTTCGGTGTCTCTGTCGACTTTTTAGAATATAATATCAGAATTTTAGGCATATTTGCAGAGGTCGTTTTTTTCAATAAATATTGATATTTTGGGAAAAATCTTAGTAAAAAGATTTTTTGAGAACCTCTAGAAGATTTTTTGTAAAAGGTATAATTGGCTTGATGACAAAAAAATATAATTATTCCGTTAGATAGATAATTATTAAATAATATTTGACACGATTTTTTTCTGATGTCAATTAAGTAGCACTAAATATTTATTCAAAACAATGATTTAAAAATTGTTAATGATATAGCTCGTTGAGGTATGATTAAGGACAGGGCGGACTCAGGACGGGCGCGGACGTGGGCCCGTACAACGCACGTTCCAAACATTTTGTCTTATGTAAATCATCTCCGCGAAAAGCAAAACTAAAAAAGAAAAGTATAACTCCCTACTCCCGAACTTTGACAAGGTTTATCTTTGTCATTTATTGTGAGATTGACAAAATCTAATTCTTTATGTATGAAAAAATATTTAGTATTAGTATTTATGTAGAAAAAATAACTACAAATTATAGGACTGTACATATTAACTCAATGTTATATACATGTTCGTTTATTTACAGAAAATATACAAATACAAATTAGCACTTATCTACTAGGTATGTATGTGTTAACGCGAAACAATACATTGCATATCGATACCGATATTCTGTAACAGTTGCGTTACGATGATAACTAGTATTTTCACGCCAATGGCAACTCTATCAGTGATCAGCACGACGAGCGAACGAGAGATTATGCGCGCGAGTAGCGGCGCTACGTACGTTATGTTGGTAGCATTACGAATTCTCTATCAGCATTGAATTAGTTCCCAATTTTGGCCGCGCGCAGAATTATCTTGGCGTACTTTACGACCGATCCGCCATACTCTCATGCGAAAGTGAGCTAGATGCGAAATAAATTTACAAAAATGAATATCATTCTAGTGCTTATAAAGTATAATGAATTCATAATAATTTGACAGCACTGTAACTAAAAGTAAGCGATTTATTTTATTTGAAACAAATTAGGTATCAAGAGAAAGGAACTAAATTTGAATGACATAATTTTTATAACAATATTACAAAGTAAATAATTTTATTATTTACTTTACCTTATTTTATCTTTAGGGAAATAATGAAATGATATCTTGTCGCGAATTGTTGTAGAACAGCCATAAACAGCACACGTCTTCCCCATTGTAAGTCTGTATTTTTTGTAGTCGAAATCACCGGCCTGTGCAACCCGCGCGCAGAGTGAATTTGACGAGTCCTGACGCGGGGTGGAAGTGAGGAAGACTCAAACGGGTGGGGGGTAACGAGTGGCCGTTCTATACGTAGTATTATTATATCTTCTTTGACCAAAGGAAGAACACTCATGTTTTCAACAAATGTTGGTTTAATTGTGTGTAAGGTTTTCTGCAGTTGTAACTACCTTCTGTACGCTTACAACTAATTTTCTGTACAGTTTCCAGTTGGCTTAAATAACTGACACATCTATCACTACATAGTATAAAACAAAGTCGCTCTCGCTGTCTGTCCGTCCCTATGTGTCCTTAAATCTTCAAAACTACGCAACGGATTTTGAAGCGCTTTTTTTTAATAGATGGAGTGTTTCAAGAGGAAGGTTTATATGTATAATACATGCATAATATTGTAGAGGAACACTGATGAATTTACAGGTTTCTAATGTGATGTCGTAAATAAACACATTTTTTTGCGCTTACATTGCAAACGCTGACTGAACCCCACGAGATAAATCAAAATAATGTACTACGGTATTGTACACCTCAAAAAGGTCAACAAAAAAGTCCGCGATGGTATATGTTTATCTCTTAAGGATAGCCCACAATAACCATTTTTTTTCCATTACATTTTACGGGAAAAAATGGCTTATTTAGAAAGTTATTTTAAGCAATACATAATTAATGCTTATCCAATTAAGTACCTTAAATACATAGTCCATTCAATATAGATCAATATGGCCTTTTACAGCATGTAATTTAAATTAATATTTTCGAAGATATTACAGATTTAAAATGCAGGGACATATCGGTGCGGCGCGGGCGGTAGGGGTCCGGCCGGCGGGCGGCGGACGTTTGTATTTACGTGTGTGGGTATGTTTGTAATGAATAAACTCGAAAACTACTGTGCAGATTTTAAAAATTCTTTCACCATTGGAAAGCTAAATTCACTTTAAGTAACATAAGTTATATTTATTGATAGAAAAGATTACGAATCCTTACTAAAACTTAAGTAACGTAACCCAACGTGTAAAAAAATGTCTTAATTAAAACGTCTTTCGTTGCATGCGCAGCGGAAACTATTGATGATATAACAAAAGTCTGTTCTACAATATTAAAGAACATATCAATATCTACAAAAAAACTTCGCAATACCATAATGTCCAACTACTATCGTTATGTCACAATAACCACTTATTACTTTTTAAAAGTTAATAGAAATACCGACCAATATTCGACCATGTTATTCATACTTCTGTTTAAATCCTTATCCAAATAAATCATATTGTTTTCAAGACTGTTTCAATATATATGTATAAGTAAATTGTTTTTTGAATCGTTCAAATCGGCTATTCCGAAACACTTAGATAATTTTTAGGGCCTAAAAATATAAAAAAATAAACGCTGTCGCGTTGTGCATGTATTATATCACCCCTATTCCTATAAGTACTGTTTATATACCAGTCTTCTTTAATCGTCCACTGCAGAACATAGGTCTGTTTACGAAGGGTGATTAGGTCATATCCATCACGGTGGCCCAGTACGGGTTGGTTGATATACGTCATCAAGTTCCTTCTTCGGATGTACATAGCTACATAGGTACCTATGCAGGTTGCCACACGACATTGTGAAATTCCGTACATAGTATGTTCCAAAGAAACTCATTGATACGGGATTAGGATTTGAATCCAACAACTCTCGATTGTAGGATAGGTGTAACTACGACTTGACCACCACGGCTCTATATAGGTACCACCTCTATTAGTGCGCTGATTTCTGTAACACCTTGAGATTTGGTTCTCCAAATCTACCCCTAAGTAAGGCGAGCCGACATACCGACGATTTAAAATTTCTGTTGTAGTGGTAGTGAATAGGTACTGACATACATAGTTCATAAAACGAATGATCAATGAGGGTTTAAAATTCTCGAACGTAGACAATGTAGCTATTGGCAAGTGTAGAAAAGGTCTCCACGTGAATCTAAGATCAGGTCGAGACCACCAGATCACGTTGGATGGCAGCGTTTCCATCGGTTCAATTTGCTCTTTGGGATAGCAAGTTGTAGAGGTTTTAGATAGGGCACACAATTCGTAGAAGTAGAACTGATGGCGAATATTTTACAAAGTTATCAAATGAAGAAAAGATCAAATACAAGTATATAGTAGAAACGTCAACTAACTTACGTAGGTAGAATGTAGATGGACTGAATATTCTAACCGTTTAAAAACAATGAAACCAGAGCCATAGATAACGTATAGCCGACCCATACGAACTTACTTTTATTTAGATGGCCAATACTATCTTTATTTTATGTTAATAGTTGAACAGATTAAGACTACGGGAACACCCGCGATTCAGGTACCTACGAGTAGCTTTCAACCCATCCTATCGGTTCGTCCGGTATGTCTAGCAATGGACATTATAATAGATAGATACATTTCAATACTACAATACTTTATTGAGAGTCAAAATTTAATTGACGGAATGATCGCATAACATATGTACATACTAAATGAAACACAATCTAATTGAGAACCTCATTTTTTGGTGGATACATTTATGGAAGCTGGATGCAAACCTCTTGCAAAGGTTTTATTCGGTGTTATTCAAGATCTAATAAGGGAGCCCTATGTTTAGTAGTGGGTGTTCTACGGTGAAAATATTTGCGTATAGGTAAGCTAATGTAATATGAAAACGCGCCAAAATAACTGTGCGCATGTGTGTGACGTTACTTGGTTACATGGTAGGTATATAAGCACAATACTTATAAAATGTCTCCAGTCGTACCCGGGCGAAGCCGGGGCGGGCAGCTAGTTAATTTATAATTCATAATAATTTCGACAATCTTGTCTCGTCTCGAGTCTCTACCTGAGAATCCCAGGGCTTGAGACAACTAACAGCCCTTCAAAGAGGCCTTCAGGTGGCTTAAAAACTCTGACACCAGGGCTAGCCACTCGGACTATACAAACTTTTATGCCTTACTTAACATATTACTTACAGACACTCTGGGATATATTATGAAGCTAGTTTATGCCCGCTGCTTCGCCCGTGTGGTACTTTAATTTTTATGCTATTCCATAGCATATTTTTGGATAAAAAGTAGCCTATGACACTTTCCATATTTTAAACAATGCCCATGCCAAAAATCAAGTCAATGCATGCACTGTTGCTGCGTGAAAGAGGAACTAACTAAAAACACTTACAGATTTATTTTCATTTTATTTCTATATTTGCATAATGTTAGCATACGTTACAACAGTTCTTAAACTAATGTAATATTAGTATGGAGTCTGGATTACTAGGAATTTAACATATATTCATTGTTCAGAACCGTCTTAACACAAGTTATCTGTACGGTTCATCATTAACCTATTGTGATTTAGATCGCAAGTGTTGTCAGAAAGGGGCGTCAATAAATTACATGATTTATTTTTAGGGTTCTGTACCCAAAGAGTAAAAACGAGACGAGACCCTATTACTGAGACTTTGCTGTTTGTCCATCTATCTGTCCTCAGGCTGTATCTCATCAACCGTGATATCTAGACAGTTGAAACTTGCACAGATGATGTATTTCTTTTGCCGCTGTAACAGCAAATACTAAAAATATAATAAAATAATTATTTAAGCCGCTGTAACAGCAAATACTACAAATATAATTAAATAATTATTCCCATAGAACAAATGTAATACTTATGCTGTTTTTGCTAGATATTAATGACGCTAACAGGAAGACTCTTGTAATATTCATAGAATATTTAATTGTACATTTAATTTAAAAATAAATATTTAAGGGGGCTCTCATACAACATACGTAATTTTTGCTTGATATTAATCATCGACTTGGTATTTTCATATTGATGATATTAATGACGACACTTGAAATATTCACAGATTAGGTAGGTATTTAGTTTCAAGATAAATAAAATAAATTAGGGGAGGGCTCCCATATGGTATGGAATCCTTTGTGCGCGAGTCCAACTCGCACTTGGCCGATTTTTTGACTTGCCCTCCCCCTCTTGATATATCCTGATATTAGCCTAGACCCTCCTTCCCTAAATTTCGGATTCGACTACATCTCATCCACTTTTCCGTCCCTCATCATATTATGGCCTGCCCAGCACATGTTTTATTACAATTTACACAACTGTTTTGCATTTTTGTCTTTTCTTTAATTTTTAGGGTTCCGTACCCAAAGGGTAAAAACGGGACCCTATTACTAAGACTCCGCTGTCCGTCTGTCTGCTTGTCTGTCTGTCACTAGGCTGTATCTCATGAACGGTGATAGCTAGAATGTTGAAATTTTCATAGATGACGTATTTCTGTTGCCGGTATAACAACAAATACTAAAAATTTAAAAAAATAAATATTTAAGGGGTTTAATTTTTACAACAAACCTGAATTTTTAACCGTTTTTCTCTCGAAATTAATAACGGTGACATGGATGCTTGAAAAATTCACAGAATATTTAGTTAAATATTCACTTAAAAAATGAATAATTAAATTAAAATAAACAATTAATGGGGATCCCATACAAGAAGCCTGATTTTTGTTCGATATTAATAATGGCAACATTGGCAACAGGAAGATGCTTGAAATATTCACAGAAAAATAAGTTGTTTATTAAAAAATAAATAAAATAATTAGAATAAAATATATTATATATTAAATATATTCGCGAGTCCGACTCGCACTTAGCCGATTATTTCCATCCGTTATTAATACTTTATAAATCAGTTTTATACAGGGTTATTGGTAATCAATTAGCACCCTTTTAAGGGCATAATTGTTCTGTACATCAAAACAAACAACTTTTGTTCCACAACTTTTCCCAAATCTCAGCTTTCCCAATTTTTTTTAAAATGTGGAATCTACATAATGTCTTAGATTATTACAAGTAAATAATCAAAGTATAATGTATATATATACAAATAAATTGTTTTTTACATACCTGACAAATGTTTAATCTTGTTTGTATATTTTCACAGTACCTATTTCGTCTGAGGTCCAAATCTCGCGGGTGGCGGCGCGCGAGCTTTTTACATAGATTTTATTATGTTAAACAAGACATCATATTTATTTTTATTTTGTATGGATGAAAATAAATATGAGCTTTTAAAAGTTCTAGAACAAAAGACGTTTGTTTTGATGTACAGAATATGCTCTTAAAAGATGCTAACTGAATACCAGTAACCCTGTATTTTCTGTATATTTCCATGTTGTTTTGGCACACTTGAAGTTTTTTAGAATGATGTTTTGTCAGGGACCAGCAACATGTGGCTGCCCCACTTAGTAATGAATATGTTTAGCCTTTAATTTAGTTTATTCAAAATCTTCCTATTTGAATCTCTCCATGTGGGAATAATATTGTTGTTTCGGGAAAACAAATATTGAGTATTATGACTGGCAACACTTCAAAGGCACATCACTGGGCTGAAAATATAATTTAACGATCATCAAATACTTAATTGAAAAGTCCACTTTTTTGCAGAAAGTCTGAGCTTTTTTTTGAATTAGAAGACACACTCGGTTCAGGTGAAACGTAACACTTTTTCGTGCGTGCAGCCGGTGTTCATCGATTTACAAGACGTTATCACGTCAAATAGTATTGAAGTTATTATTTTGAAACGACGATGGAGTCTAAAATGAGTTTTGTCCTACTAGAGCTAAACCATCATAGCTTCTCACTGAAACAAACAAAGATCTGTAAAGAGAATATAATACTGGGTGGTATTAATTGCTCGCTGTGCTCGTACTTAGTAAAAATAATACTTTTTCAACACAATTACTCATAGGTAATGTGGCTCTAATTTCACCGCAATTAGGCACATAATGACACCTGTAATCAAACTGACTTTTTCATTGCTATTATTCAACATATAAAGTTATTACAAGTGAGTTGAGTTTTTTTATTTTATTGGTTCAGTTGCTGTGTTCTTAAAAAAAGTTTCGATACACGTGTGTATTGATGATTACCGTCCTCAATGGCGCCTCAGCGGTAATCACCAACATTACACACTTGTGCCATAACTATTCTCTGCTTGCTTAGAAAAGACATTGAAAAATTTCTTGCTCGTGGCGCTCGCGCAATATTTACTCTATTGATTGGGGCGTTCAAGTCACTGAGACGGATTGGTGGAAGCGTAACGCACGGTCAGTCCTCGGTTGGGTGACCGCAAGTGGCATTTACAACTGAGCGCTACCGTGACTAGGATGACACGCTAACCGTTTAGACATGTCAGAGACCTTCAGGCGACATAAAAATCGGACACTAGGACTAGCCACCAGTCCTACAGATACTCGTACGAAGTTATATTTTTCTTTTATCAAATCGCGGGTCCAACCAGTAGACCAAGCATGCGACCAGGATAAGCCACGAAAATAACTCTTTTCGACGTGTGAAAAAGTGACAGATATACAATATACTTTGCTATAACTCTGTTTCGTTCTGACACGTCGAAATAAATATTGCGTGGTGTGCATCCTAGCCCGGCAGGACACGTTTGCCTCGAGAGGTGGTGAACCTGGAGAGAGGCCTAAGCTCAGCAGCGGGCGATCACGGGCTTTGGACAATGGACATAAAATAATTATTTTTCGCCAAAAATGGCACAACGGACTTCAATCATTGCAATCCACGACGCACCGGTTGTGGCCACCTTAATACCATTTGTGGCTACTTTGAATTTTAAGAATTGTAAGTCTATTCTATGTTAAATTAATATTTTTTAAAGAAGTTTTGAAACATTTAGATTCACACAAACAATATTTATGGTATTACATTGTTTATAATTACCAGTTATGCAATAATTTTGACACCTAATGGCCACAATCGGTACACCCACTGTATGTCATATCACGACTCCCAAACAGGAGGATGTTCTATGTTCGTCTGTATGTATTTTTTTGTATATGTTTATCGATATTTTCTCCAATTGTGAACCGAATTAAAAAAAATCTTTATTTGTCCAAAAGGGTATACTTCCGAGGTAGTCCCATTTAAATTTTATCTAAATCAGCTGAGCAGTTTTTGAAAAATTAACAGTAATGACTGTACACATTGTATAAATCAATTCGAGCGAACTCTCGAACATTGTACGCGATGGAAGTCGGTTTTGTCATTATTGGCGGAAAATAATTATTGGTTTGCTTTTCCTTTATAATTATTGTTGATTTTTCAAAAACGGTTTAACCGATTTCGATTAGATAAGATTTAAATGGGACCATTTCTGAAGTATGAAACTACGAACATAAAAATAATCATCAAACAGTCGAATTGAGAACCTCATTTTTTGGAGTTCCGTTGAAATTTTTTTCATTTTCTCTGGCAGTCTGCTAACGATCTGCCCGCGGGGTCATGTGGCGGCCTTGCAAAGGTTACACGACTTATTTAAAGTGCTTGGTTACTAGGCATTTTGAAATCTAGATCGTTTCTAGGTTTTCCGGGCCCGATGGCCCCATGACGTCCTTCGTACTGTCAAGCATGCGACCACGAATAATCACGAAAAGAACTCATTTCGACGTGTGAAAAAGTGACAGATATATACTATGCCATAACGCTGTCTCGTTCTGACACTACGAACGAAATAATTAGTGGCGCGCATACTAGCCCGGCTGGCCTTTTTAAAGGTACTGTACTGTATCAGCCTTTTTAGGGTTCCGTACCCAAAATGCGACCTGTACACGAAAACCAATATCTGGCCAGGCGAAAGCAAAACGCCAAAACGTTGGTTTTCGTCTACAGGTGGCATTTTTCAACGGATCTCGACCAAACTCGGTACATAGGTTCCAGTTTTTCTCATCCCATCTATTCGAAAAGGACGACTTGGTTCGCTTTTAAGTGCACCCAAAGGTGGTGTTTTTTATAAGAAACTTTTAGCGGGCAGTAATGAGTTTTTACATCTCTCATGTTCGGTAAGTAGGTTCTTATTACCTCCAAATAGGGTTTGTAGGTTAGCGCTCTAGGGTAATAATGTAGCTTGAAAAGCCCTAGGGCTGTAAGTAATCTTCTATTAATCGTCTCTATAAGTGCGCCGCAATTATTAGATATATTTGCCGCGCACTTTTTGAATTTGGATCATGTTAGTGTTCAGCGCCAAAGAAATCGAACGCAAATATTATTATACTTGTTTTATTATTAGATACTACTATTTAATATCAATTTAGTTGTTACTCTATGTTTTATTAATAATATTACTATAAAATATTTGGGGTATTATATATAATGAGGGTGATGAAAACTAGAGTGTATCACTCGGGCGCAAAATATGTTGTTGGCTCCCTCGCTACGCTCGGGATTGTACTCTAGAATCCCTCTCTTCGCTCTGGATTAAAAAAAGCGCCCTCGCCTTAAAATATAATTTTGCTCCCATATGATACAATCTACTATTGATCCCTTATGATATAATGAACTATTTATGTTGTTGTCTTCATTATTTTAACATTTTGTTGACGGCGATAGGGCTATTTCTCTCAAAAAGTGGGGAAATTTGCTGTCGCGCTACGGTCTAAAGCGAGTCGCGAGTCGGGATATAAGCTTATGAAGATTCAGTTAAAGAGATGTGTCGCGAGGCCTACTGTTCGGAGAACTACTGGTAAAATTACATAGTATGTTCAGATGCTGCTCGGAGAACTACTAGTAATATTACATATGTTGAGATGAATTTTCGATTTTCGATCTGGCAGTCGTACTTGTAAATCCCTTCTGAAAGGTGTCGCGCGAGGTCACGGGCCGGCCTTGTAAAGGTCGCCGATTACGTAGGTACTAGGTAGGTCGACCTAGACCTAATCCTAGGGCTTGGGTCACACTGTGTGTCCTAACTTCGTAAGTATAGGCCGGGTGGCTAGCCTAAGGTCTCTGACATAGCTAAACGGTCACAACAACCAGAACCAATATGTGTATCTAACGTTTCATTCGAGCCACGGTAGCGCTCAGTTGTAAATGGCTCCTGCGATCACCCATCTGAAGACGTGAAATTACGTTTTTTTTTGAGTGGGCGCTCTCTATATAATTATTTTTTTGCAAAAAAATAGTATGACCGACTTCACCCGCGCGTGTACAGAATCATTACATAGTATAAAACAAAGTCGCTTTCCGCTGTCTGTCCCCATGTATGCTTATATCTTTAAAACTACGCAACGGATTTTTTGTTTTAATAGATAGAGTAATTCAAGAGAAATGTTTATATGTATAATACACCTGTGCGAAGCCGGGGCGCATCGCTAGAACGCAAATATTATGCACGGATAGATGTAGCATTTTTCACATTATTGTTGATTTATCAAAAATTGCTCAGCCGATTTCGATAAAATTTAAATGAGACCAATTTTGAAGTATAACTCTTTCCAATAAAGAATTTTTGAAATTGGACTAGTATGAAAAAAGTAATAAGTAAGTACGTGGTTATACATAAAAAAAAATACTCGTCGAATTGTATACCTCCTCCGGTGGTTCGTCGATCGAAAAATTGGATAGTTTTAATTATTTATTTTGAAAGTGATCGAAATATTCTGTGAATATTTGAGGCGTCTACTAGTTACCTATATTAATATCGAGCGAAAAACGGTTAAAAAATCACGTCGGTTGTATGAGAGCCCCCTTCAATATTTATTTTATTCTGTTTATAGTATTTGTTGTTATAGCGGCAACAGAAATGCATCATCTGTGAATTTCAACTTCCTAGCTATCACGGTTCATGAGATTCAGCCTGCTGCCCCCCGACCGCCTAAGCAATAGCAATCGTTTATGACTTTATTTTAGTCATTTGGCACCGCCTATGTGACGTTAGCCATCAAAGTTGTTCATTCAACGATTGCTTTCGCAATCTGCGCAAAGCAATTGATGGCTAACGACACATAGGCGGTGTCAAATGACTAAAATAAAGTCATAAACGATTGCTATTGCTTAGGCGGTCGGGGGGCTGGTGACAGACAGACCGACGGACGGGAAAACATCGGAGTCTTAGTAATAAGGTCCCGTTTTACCAAAAAGAAAAACCTTAAAAATGGGTCACGTATGTTCCCTTAGCAGTGAGCTAGGCTCTGTAGTGTGCCACAGCCTAAGGGCACAGGGTTTAGGGCAGCTGCGGCTAACTTTGACCTATCGCTTTTAACGACTTATTCCTGAATTGCCATATTTGAAATTATTATTATCTATATTATATTATAGGCAGAATCAAAGCGAAGGTCTCTGCTTCAACTCGATGATTTTGCTTTCGTCTGTTCGGATGTGGATTTTCCTCTAATATTTTTCAAATGACCACATAAAATATGACCACAAAAAAGGCGCATTTTGCAACGAATCTCGACGAAACGCTAGAGTCAGCGCGAGAAATTATTATTTTTGGGTTATTAATGCCATTGTTGAACTATTCAGCTTAGATTTACAAAAACTAATTATACTGCAATAAATAGCTTCTATCTAAGAGTTTGTGCAAAACTCTTGTGTTTGTGTGTTTGAGAAGGGTCGGGTGAGGTCGGCCGTGTGATTTACAGATATCTGTGGCTGTGTTGCATTTTACTCATTTTGTTACGTTGACAACACAGACTTTCCCTCTTCTGTGGTTGACAACACGGCTCTGCAATTGCTAGCACAACTAAAAGTGTTTGATACTTGGTAGACACCATTCGGTTGTCATCAGTAGACTCGCGTCTATCAAGTAGTCGGTACCTTGGCTGCTGATTAAAATCTACTAGCTTGCTACACACTAGACCGCATATCTGCTCAACATCAGGCAGTATGTAGTCAAATACAAACATATACGGAATTAAAAAAAAATCTTATTGTTAGTTCACCGTAACGCCGCGACGGTTCTCTTTTTGCATAAACTCTACGGTTATCATTTCAATTGGTTTAGTTTAATTTAGCTAAAACTGTTAGTTGGGTGATTTTCATCAGAATCTTTGTTAAACTTTTTTTTTTTGTAAATTGAGTATGATATTGATAATTTGAGGCATTCAAAAAACAAAAAAAAAAAATAAAAAATAAAATGTCTTTACATACGGACAGACAGACGGATAATAAAGTGATCATACAAGGTAACTAGGTATAACAGAATACGGCTAAAACGTTATAATTATACGGTCGATCCGTAAGGAACCCAACCAGTTTCGGAGTATTTAGAACTCCATCCTCAGGGAATACGCGCACCCTTGATCATAGAAGGGTTCCGTTTTTTTCCTTTTGAGGTACGGAACCCTAAAAAGAATTTAGCACGGTGACTCTGGCGTTAGTCCTTAAAACTGTAGAGTTGTTTACGCTGCTAGGGCTTCACACTGGCAGAGAGCTTTCTCAGAAAATCCCTATTTCACCAGGTCAGTAGTCCCTATAGCTGTCCACTTGGAACCAGAGTCGATTGTAGTAGGGCTAGAGCTACTCGCCCCCGGCAGAAAGGCTGAAGTCAGTGACCAGCCTTGGCGCGACCTCGTCGCTGCAAAAACCCCACTTTACACGGATTTTTGCTTCCCGCTGTATAAGTTAGGTACTGAGGGCATGAAAGCAAGTGATGCATGTTTTGTACAGGGCTCCGTACTGAACACACGCACTGAGGAGTGGCGCACTCTGAGGTGCGTTTACGCACTTACTACACTAACTGGCTGACCAATCAGAAACAAGATAAAATGTATCTACCTAAAAACCTCGATGAAACAGCCTAGTCAGGAGAAACATTATACCAGTGCAGTGGGAGTGCGTGAACGGGGCAGATAAATTTTTAGCCAGGATGTTTTTTGCCGGACGGATGTACTAAACTAAACGGGTGACATAGACTTAACCGGGTTATTTTTATTATTCTGGACTGCAAAAACGCACCCCTGAACAGTGTCCCATAGCACAATTGACAAATTGTCTTCATCAATTAAGTAACGTAAGTTCGTATAGGTCGAGTGGCTAACCCTGGTGTCAGAGGTTTTAAGCCGCCTTTGACATGCCTAAATGATTCAAACAACCAGTACTTTTCGTGTAACGGGTAAATCCGAAGACGGATCGAACGTCCGACGTTTTCACCAACTTATCCCCTCGAAGAGGAAACTATACCTTGTAAAATATAGCTTGATACGCGAGACATAGACATACGCGTATTGACTCACGCACATCAAGTACCATATTTTTTTATACTCAAAATGTTCGGTTCACAATGTTGTACTTCATACTCGTGCATCTCGAATTGTGTACCGAATATGGTACTTGATGTGCGTGAGTCATTACGCGTATGTCTATGTCTCGCGTATCAAGCTATATTTTACAAGGTATAAGTCGAATTATACAGGGTTACTGTAATCAATTAGCATCCTTTTATTCTGTACATAAAAACTAAAAACTTGTTCTGCGGCTTTATTCAAAACTAAAAAACAGCTGTTCCACACATATTGTTGAGGGTAAACGATATTTTTCTATGGAACAGCATTTTTTTTTTGATATTTCATAAAATTTGTTGAACAAAAGTTGTTAGTTTTGATGTATAGAATAAGCCCCTAAAAAGATGTTAATAAGGAAGTGTCTCGTTTTCTAGTTTTATTTTTATTAAATTACACTAAGTCTGCTAAGAATCCCCGGCAGAGATCCGGCTGCCACCCCAACCGACGACGACTGGCCCTGGCAACATATAACGTGCGCACTATGAGGACTGATGAGAAGATTGCGGAACTGGAAGAAGAGTTGAGTGGGTTGCGATGGGATATTATGGGGTTATCTGAAGTCCGTAGAGAGGGCGAGGACACGATAACCCTGAAATCCGGCAACCTACTGTACTACCGGGATGGTGACCAATGGTCCCAAGGTGGTGTCGGCTTTCTCGTTCACAGGTCTCTCGTTAACAACATCATTACCATCGAAAGTGTGTCGAGTAGGGTTGTATACCTGATACTCAGAATATCCAAACGATATTCGTTGAAGGTCATCCAGGTATACGCACCGACCTCGTCACACCCAGATGATGAAGTGGAGGCTATGTATGAGGACGTAAGTCGGGCCATACATACGTCTAAGACCCGCTTCACGGTTGTTATGGGAGACTTCAACGCAAAGTTGGGCAAGAAAAGCGATGATGAGTTGAGAGTGGGGCAATTTGGATGTGGGCAACGGAACCCCAGGGGCCACATGCTGGCAGACTTTCTGGAGAAAGAGGAACTCTTCATGATGAACTCTTTCTTCCAGAAGCCACCTCGCAGGAAATGGACCTGGATGAGTCCCGACGGTACCACGAGAAATGAGATAGACTTCATCATGACTAGCGAGAAACGGATATTCAACGACGTCTCCGTGATCCACAGGGTAAAAACTGGCAGTGATCACAGAATCGTGCGAGGCAAACTGAATATCAACGTTAAACTCGAAAGGTCCCGCCTGATGAAGTCTACGCTCCGACCTACTCGTGCCCACATACAAAACCCCGAGAACTTTCAGCTCGAGCTCTCAAATCGCTTTGCTTGCCTGGAGAACTTTGCGTCGGTGGACGAGATCAATAACGGGCTCGTAGAAACTGTCCAAACGGTGGGTTCTAAGTTCTTTAGACCCCGCCGTTCAGATAAACTTAAGAAATTCTCCGATCATACTCTAAATCTCATGGCCGAACGACGCTCGCTAAGACTGCAGTCTTCCGATGATGTAAAGTCATACAGGCGGCTCAATAGACAGATTTCAAAATCGGTGCGGTGCGACATTCGTCTCTTTAATACTAAACATGTTAAAGAGACAATAGAGCGGAACAAAGGCTCCAAAGTGTTCGCGAGGCATTTTTCTATTGGGCAAAGCCAGTTGACAAAGCTGAAGAGAGAAGATGGCAGTATAGCGTCAACCAAGGCAGAGGTATTGCAGGAGATCGAAAGGTTTTACGGACAGTTATACGCCTCGGTAGCAAAGCCTGTAAACAGCACGGCCAAAGACCCAAGAGCCAAGCTGACCCGACACTTCACCGAAGACATCCCGGACATTAGCCTATACGAGATTAGGATGGCCCTGAACCAACTTAAGAACAATAAGGCGCCGGGTGACGACGGAATCACTTCAGAGCTTCTGAAAGCGGGTGGAACGCCGGTACTAAAAGTCCTTCAGAAGCTTTTTAACACCGTCGTCCTCGAGGGCATAACGCCAGAAGCGTGGAACAGAAGCGTGGTGGTGTTGTTCTTCAAAAAAGGTGACAACACCTTATTGAAAAACTACAGACCCATCTCGCTTCTGAGCCATGTTTATAAGTTGTTTTCAAGGGTCATTACGAATCGTCTCGAACGCAGGCTTGATGACTTCCAGCCTGCCGAACAAGCCGGTTTCCGGAAGGGCTTTGGCACCATGGACCACATACATACGCTGCGGCAGGTTATACAGAAGACCGAGGAGTATAACCTGCCACTTTGCTTGGCGTTTGTGGACTATGAGAAAGCCTTTGATTCGGTTGAGACGTGGGCTGTGCTTGAGTCTCTTCAACGATGCCGTATTGACCATCGGTACATTGAAGTGCTGAAGTGTTTGTATAATAACGCCACTATGTCGGTTCGAGTACAGGAAGAGAGCTCCAAGGCGATCCCTTTGAAGAGAGGCGTAAGACAGGGAGACGTAATATCTCCGAAACTGTTTACTACTACTCTGGAGAACGCCTTTAAGCTCCTGGAATGGAAAGGACTCGGCATCAACATCAATGGCGAATACATCACTCACCTTCGATTTGCCGACGATATCGTAGTCATGGCAAAGTCGATGGAAGAACTCAGCACGATGCTCGAAGGCCTTAATCGAGTCTCTCAACAGGTGGGTCTTAAAATGAACATGGATAAGACAAAGGTCATGTGTAATTCTCATGTTGTACCCACCCCTATTTCAGTTGGGAACTCGGTTCTTGAAGTCGTTGACTCGTACGTCTACCTGGGACAAGTAGTCCAGTTAGGTAGGTCCGACTTCAAGAAAGAGGCCAATCGCCGAATCCAACTCGGTTGGGCAGCGTTTGGAAAATTGCGTAACGTCTTCTTGTCTGACATACCTCAGTGCCTCAAGTCGAAAGTTTTCGACCAGTGTGTGTTGCCAGTGATGACTTATGGCACAGAAACGTGGTCTCTCACTATGGGCCTTATTAGTAAGCTCCAAGTAGCCCAACGAGCCATGGAGAGGGCTATGCTCGGAGTTTCTCTGCGAGATCGTAATATCTCCGAAACTGTTTACTACTACTCTGGAACTCTAAAGAGAATCAGGAATGAGGAGATCCGTAGAAGAACCAAGGTTACCGACATAGCTCAGCGGATTGGCAAGTTGAAGTGGCAATGGGCAGGGCACATAGCGCGGAGAACTGATGACCGATGGGGTCGAAAAGTTCTCGAGTGGAGACCACGTACCGGCAAGCGCAGCGTAGGACGTCCACCCACAAGGTGGACGGATGACCTTATTAGAACCGCAGGATCGCGCTGGATGCAAACCGCTATCAACCGGTCTTATTGGAAATCATTAGGGGAGGCCTATGTCCAGCAGTGGACGTCCTATGGCTGAAATGATGATGATGATGACTAAGTCTGCAATAAATTATGGTGTTTTTATTTTTCAATTATCTTCAAAAATGACGGAGTTATGAATTTTTAAACATGACCGCACGAAATCAAAAAACCTCGCGACGGTATTTACGCGTGTGACGTCATTCGGCTTCAGAGCCGCGCCGTGGGTTAGGCGGGAGTAAGGAAAAAAGGAAATAAAGTGCTTCATTCTATGTCGGGTATTTTTCTAAGCCACGAATACGTTCTAGAATATCATTGTACTTATCTTTATGTTATGATCAACATTTACTATGGGACTAACCTCCCAATATAACGAATAAAAAGTCAGCATTCCCATAATTTTGTCGTGAGTAAATGAACTTTATATCTAAATGGAACAAGACTTGGTGTATCCCTTTCAGACCTGAGATTTTTTTTCCCTATAATTATGAATATTACTGTGGGAATTACTTATTTAGAGCCTAAATGACGCTACAAAAATTGAAAACAAAATCTAGGTATTTCAGGTTTTCCACAAAAGTACTAGCACGATCGTGCGGGTTCGGCGTATAATCAGAATGTGCACGCTTGTGTATTTTCCTAATGATACTCATTTGTTTGAAAATAAAACAAGTTTATACAGTATAATAAACTTTAAATGAGAACTTTTTAATCAGCCTTTAGATTGAATGCAGTCTTAATTTGTTTTATTCTATTACTTATAATGAACTTTTAACGTAAAATTAACTGGTAATGAGCAACAACTTTCTAATTATTTATAAATCTAAGTAATATTGTATCACAATCAATGAGATCTATATAATCAACTTAATCTAGTAATTTACTTCTGATGAAACAACGAAAAACAATGTTTTCCTCTAGAGAGGCACAAATATACTTTGCACTTTGTGCAAATAATCTTAGACCGACTGTTACATGACTCTAATTTGCAAACTCTTGGAGATAGTAAATTGTCGTCAAACATTGGTAAGTGGCCATACCCATCGTGTCGTTTTGACTCAGACGGAGTTGGCTGTTTGAATTTTTTGATGAAAGGACCAGCAACTTCAGCATCCTCGTCATAATTATCGTCCATCTCCAAAATCCTCTTGGTGGGAGTTTGAGTCAACCCTTCTGCTATATCTAGGCGAAAATTTAAAAGATCCATAATTTTACTTTGAGGGACGTTCAATCGAATGCAATCATTGCGATACAGACGCCATGCATTTACCACAGCTAGGTCAACAAAATGAATTATGACTTTCAACGTCCATTTTCTTGTTTTTATAAATGCACGGTAATATTCCATTTGCTGGTCCAATACGTCCACTCCACCCATATTACTGTTATAATTGGATATAACTTTCGGACACGACACATCTACGTAGCATTTTCTGTTTTTATCCCATCGTTTCACAGTTGCTATGTTATCCGATCCTGTACAGTTCGAGACCATCATAACAGACTTATTGTCCTTCCATTTCACAAGAGCTAAGTCATCGCACACAAATTGTTGAGATTCCCCTCTCAACATTTTGTTATCTGCCTTGAAATTTAGATTTTTTCTCTCACTGATCCTGTTCATCATTATAGTACCAGTTCCATGTAAATGTAACTGTTGTAGCCTCTCTATTAGAGGAATACTCGTGAAAAATCGGTCAAAATACAAACAACTCCCAGGAGGAACTGCTTGGGCTAAGTGTAATATGACCGAGGCACCTACACCCAGTTCTCGCTCAGTAAATGCTGTTCTAGCTCCGAGGTAGATTTCAAAATCTATCATTAGGCCCTCACTTGTAGCAATGACAAAATTTTTCAACCCAACAGGCCGAGGTTTGTTTCTTACAACTTGACGCAAACTACATCTTCCCGTGAATGGAATCATCTGCTCATCTATTGAATAGTTTCCGCTAACTCTCTCTAACTTGCGACAGGCCTGTTTTACTTGATTGATCACAGGTTGTATTTTCCACAAAGGATTAAGCCGTTCTTCGGCAGACGAGGGTTGGTCTTCAGGTACAAAATGTAGTGCACTTCGCAAGGTTGTAAAGCGATCGCGTGTCATAATATCAGCTATTAATGCTAGCCGTGTATTTTGGCGCCAAAACAGATACAGGCGAGGATAGTTAAAAATTCCAATTAACAAATGTATGCCAAACAACTGTTTTATTTCATCACCAGAAGCATTCAATACACGACCAGTTTTTCGCATGTGATAATTATTTGTACATTCCGCTCCTAATTTATAGAATTCGTCATTAAAATAGTCTGTAAAGTACTCCATTGCAGCTCTTATTGGATGCATCGGAAGTAGTTGAAAGTCATGTGGTTTATCGGTGTATTCTGTTTGTCTCCATATCCTACCTCTGCTTTGTCCACGTCGACTTGGTGTAATTCGTGGTGAACTTACTGGTTGATTAGTAGTACTTGGTACTGGTGCATCTGGAAGTTGTTGAATCTCATGCAGTTGATCCTGCGTCTCCTCTTCAACTTCAGTGTCGAGCAAAAAGTTTTCCTCCAAAATATCTTCTATATCTGAGTCGTTTCCGTCGCCCAATATTTCTAAAATGACGTCATCGGACAGACCTCCTGTAATAAACAAATTACATCAAACTATAATAAAATATACCACACTACGTTCACAAAATGTTCAAATTAACAACACGCACGAACGTAACATTTTAACCGTCAAAAATACCTAAGAACCGAACTGCTACGATAGTGCGCATTACTTTTGGTTCAACGAAAAAGATAGTAATTTACAAAATTTCCATGAAATTGAATCAAAATCCAATAAATAATATCATTACGTTCATCATTATTACAATAAAACAGGAATCCATAAAAAATAATGACATTTTATTTACTTACCGGCGTGGGAGTTCCGAGAAAAAAACGCAGCCATCTTTCACCACGTCAGTGGTACGACTAGAGCTGTCACTGGGATCAACTGTTATTTTAAATATACGCGCCATAAACCGCACGCTCGATGCATGTCGGTTTCGTTCCAAAAAACAAAAAAATGTGCCTACGACTTTTTTTTCTAAGGATGCGCACGCCTGTTTAACTCAAAACTCTGAAAGGGGTATGTGTCTAGTGTACTGCGGTTTTTACATCTGTAACTATTAACTAGTAGCTCTCCAAACAGTAGACCTCGCAAGTATACATTTTCTCGTAATAAGTTCTCAAAAATGCACAACTTTCACAGGTAAATATATTCTTAATCATAAAAATGGTAAGGTTCTTTACTAAGATATTATTGTATATTATGGGACTAAGTAAGTAAGTTTGTATAGGCCGGATGGCTAGCCCTGGTGTCAGAGTTTGGGACTGATCCCCTATACAGGGTTAGCTAGCTAGAACTGGTAAAGCGTAATATATTTTGTTCTAATAAAATACTTTAGATAATTTTTTTAAGGCTTTTATTTTCTAGTCCCAATAAGTTGTCAAGTGCGTGTGGAGACATGCGTATGATAGGCTTCCGTAGACGTGACGATGATTATGATGATGATAAAAACCAATTTTTAAGATGGTTGATTACTAGGAAAACGTAATTTAGTATGAATTCTTAGTTGCCTGGGAGAATTCGCTTAAAGCGATATGGCCACCAGTTAGAAACCTATTAATTGTATTGTTTTGTCCCTGTAATTTTATTATGTTATGTGGTTGTCTAATAAAGTGTTATTGTTTGTTTGTTTGTATGAAATATACATGTGAGGTCGATGACCTCTAATGTTTAAAAATTTCAATTTTTTCTTTATAGCTCTAAAATTTATGATTCCACAGTGCTTAAAATAATTTTCAGGGAAAGTTTTTAATATGGTCTGTAAACGGCGTCCGTTCGTTACACGGACATAACGAAGTTTTAAGGGTTCCTCGTTTTACTACGAAACCCTAAAAATGACTGAACAAAGTGACAGCTGTCAAACTTAAATGCGGTTTATTTCTGTAACTAACGATTTTAGACCATTGCTGTCTTCACAAAAGTGATAGAACTCAACAAGATCTATATTTCGGATGACAGCTCTTTTAAGTAATGTATCTCCGTAACTGTCGTTTCTATACCGTTACTTTAGGCACAAAATTGATAGAGCTCAACGAGATCTACATTTCGGATGACATCTGTCATGCCATTCTAGTATGAATTCTATAATAATATGCCATATAATGGCAGCTGTCACTTTGACATCTGTCATTTTCGGAACTAAAAAATAAGTCCTGAAAAACCTATTACCTACAATGACTTTTTCATTTACTCACGACAAAATCATGGGAATGCTGACTTTTTATTCGTTATATTGGGGGGTTAGTCCCATAGTAAATGTTGATCATAACATAAAGATAAGTACAATGATATTCTAGAACGTATTCGTGGCTCAGAAAAATACCCGACATAGAATGAAGCACTTTATTTCCTTTTTTCCTTACTCCCGCCTAACCCACGGCGCGGCTCTGGAGCCGGATGACGTCACACGCGTAAATCCGTCGCGAGGTTTTTTGATTTCGTGCGGTCATGTTTAGACATCCATAACTCCGTCATTTATTAAGATATTCGAGTAATTTTTTCACTGTGTCTAATATAATTCTAACGTCCTTAAATGTATATAATTATTTTTAGTTTTTATGATAAAGGAAACTTCCTTATTGATTACCAGTAAGTAACCCTGTATAAGTTGACGGATGTGAATAGTTACAAGCTGCGCAATATCCAATCCTGAGCTCACAGAAAGCTGCGCGTTGATTGGGTTTCGCGCAGCTTGTAGTTAACTTCACATCCGCTGACTTGTATGATGTATCATCGGCCTATACGAATTGACCTCCGAGCAAATAAAAAAATCAAGAAAGAATGTTGTGAACAAACAAGTGAAGCCAACCAAAACTACGCCTAGCCTTGTACAGACAATTCACACACACATCAACGTACAAGGAAACTACGCCTTGGCTTGTCATTCGAACTATGGCGGCGCAACAGCGACGCACTCACACATGTATAAAAAACCGGCTTCAATTGACTGTTCAACGACGTTCCCTCTTGATTTTTTTATTTGCACTGAGGAATTGACATTAAAAGTGTATAAAATAGTTTAATCCCTTCGTCACGCTAGGGATGCAAGTAGGTCTGTGCTACACCCCGGCAGAAAGGCTGGAGTCAGTGACCAGCCTTGGCGCGACCTCGTCGCAGCAAAAAACTCGACTTTTCACGGGTTTTTGCTGCCCGCTGACAATTACACTTTTTGTCAAAAATGTGTGTGGTGTGGTGGCGCATTTACCTATTTCATTAACAGCGAAAACTGGAGCCCTAAATATTAATAATAATATTATAATAATAGTCATTTGATTTGCAAGTGGTCGTTCTAAAGAAGCCGTGGTGGCTTAGAGGTAGTGACACCCGCCTTACAATCGTGAGGTTCAAATCCCGGTCCCGTACCAATGAGTTCTTTGGAATTTATGTACGGAATTTCACACCACTGGCTTTTCGGTGAAGGAAAACATCGTGAGGCAACCTGCATATGTCGGTAGAAGAAATTCGATGGCGTATGTGAATTCACCAACCCGCACCGGGCCAGCGTGGTGAATATGGCCCAGTCACCCTTCGTGGGTAGGCCTACTTCCTGCAGAGGACTATTAAAAAGGCTGATATAGTACAGTAATAGACATTGTTTCACTTAGGGATTCCATGCATTGGCGTATAGAACGAATCAAAGGACATGTCCACAAAATGTATGGAGGCTGGTATAATAATAATCAAAAATTCAAACCACAACACTCGTTATATTTCGAGAATATTCATATTTTTCTGAGTCTATTACAACAGTTATAAATAAAAAATAGCCCTCCGATTTTTTAAAAATGAATTTTGAATTTATAAGTATAAATAAATACCTATACTTGGCTCAATATGTAGATTATCTCTAGCAACCCTGATTAAATAACCTCCAAATTGTTAAATAAAAGCATTTTTACCAATTAGACAAACTTTTTAAGTGTTTTTTGTCTCATTGTACCTACTAACTGGTCACACTGGTAGGTAATACTTTTTAATTTTAGCAAATTAAGAGTTGAATGTGGAAGAATCAGCTGTGAATGTAAGTAAAGAAACGATAGAAGCACTTTATTATTGCTAAACTAGAAAAAATAATAAGCAGTATTGTTATTTTTCCTACAATTTAATTTCGCATTTAAAAAAAATGGAGGGGTGAAAAAATCTAAATAAAAAATTTTTGGGATGCCCATAAAATCAGCTTTTACTTACATGATGTATATATCATCTTGGTTCAATTTTTCTCTGAATAATATACCACTTGTGGACGTCACTTTTCTTGCCGGCTGTCAAGTTGGCTGCAAGCTGTGCAAAACCCGATCCCGATTGAAGCTCACTTAACGGCTGTGCGAGGTCAGGGTTTCGCGCATGTAGCTAACTTTAAGAAGCCTGAAGCGAAAGATTTTCTTTAGGGGCGGAAGCTGTCTACTTTTGCCTATTATCCCGGAAAAGTACGTTGTATTTCAATTTTCGCGATTTGAACACATTATTATTATATACTACGGGACTAATCGCGCACTAAAATTACGAGATAACATGTCTACCCGTGACCACTGTCGATGCAACTCGGCCGAAACGTCGGGATGAGGAGGTATTTGTTTTTCTCGTAATTTTAGTGCGCGATTGGTCCCGTAGTATATAATAATAAAGTATAATGTATTTACTACTTTAAAGTTTTCTGAGGTGGGCAAGGCCCGTGTATCAATGAAATCGTCTATTGCCGTTTGCTTATTATCGTACAAAACCATTTTCAACGCCGATAGAGATGTAGTCCGTAAACAGATTTTACAGACAAACAATGTTTTTATGTAATGTTTAAGTTGAAATGGGATTGGGCGGGACACGTCTGTCGCATGCTGGACAACCGCTGGGCAAAGGTCACCACCGACTGGATTCCAAAATCCAAACGACCTTTGGGTCGACACAGACGCAGGTGGCGCGACGAACTGAGTTCGCACGACAAACACTGGACCACCAACGCAGTTTCATTTTTTCATTTCATTTATTTCTCAACATAGATACAATTGTGTATACTTGTGAATGTCCAACAAATTACATTAAAAATTAAGTACAATTGAAATAAAACTGCATAAATATACAATTACATTGGAATAAAAATAATAAAAAAGGAATGTCAAATTACAGAAACAAATGTCATATTACAATTAAAAACTAAATTAAAAATTGAATGTCAAAAGCATAAATATAACTAAAGTACATAAGTACGTATCATCAGATACAATAATTATTATTACAGTCAGAACCTAGTTTGCGCAGAGAAGCTTTGTCATTTGTGAAGTCTTCTACTTTGTAATAAGCCCTTTTTATGAAGAAGTCTTTTAGTATTTTTCTAAATGTAGTCTCTTTTAAATTTTTTAGACTCGTAGGCAATAGGTTATAAAAACATAGTCTGTTCATTACAAAAGAATTGCCAGTTTTGGCTAATCTAATCTTTGGTAGAATTAGTCTGGACTTATTCCTTGTAGTACAGTTGTATATATCAGTAGATCGCGCAGTCTGGAAGGAGGGAAGGGAGGCCTTTGCCCAGCAGTGGGACAATACAGGCTCAAAATAAATAATAATGTTTGATTAAAACTATAGTAGGTACATATTTGCCATGTCGCCTTATCTTTTTGCACAGCGCTGCTGGCAGAAACGACAAAAAACTAACGAAAATGTATAGAACCTTCGAAAATGATAATCATTTTCGCATACTACACCAATAGGTATCTTCTAGGTAAGCGTGCTACACCCTAGACCGCACATCTGCTCAACATTAGGCAGTGTGTAGTCAAACGCGATCCTATTCGAAATTAAAAAAAAAACTCATACTAATGCCTGAGAATGTATCCAAGATAACTGCTTAACCTTGTGCGGTATAGTAGCTACGCTTTATTCTGTGTCGACTCAAGGATACATCGAGCTTTGTGTCAAGGATATACTCAGGCTAGGACGAGGTCTCACTATCATAGCACGATTACTGTACCTATCTACAGGGCTATTCGCATGGTGTATACTAAGCCGAAAGGGGGCGACTCAGACCATTATTATACTAGTATTTCTCTGAACAGTAGACCTCGCGACACATCTCTTTAACTCAATCTTCTAGTACATCTCGACTCGCTAAGAAATAAGTATATCTTGACTCGCTCTTCATCACTTTTAAAACAGAATACAGTTTACTGAAGCTTCATATTTAAACAATCGGTGTACACTGGGGCCCACACTAGGGTAGCCTGCGTCGTGGGCTCCAGGCTCTTCCACTAATAGTTAGTTTTATTACAACAATAACTGTACTGTACCAGCCTTTTTAATAGTCCACTGCAGGACGTAGGCCTACCCACGAAGGGTGTTTGGGCCATATCCACCACGCTGGCCAAGTGCGGGTTGGTACGTCGGTTGTCGGTTCTACGGACGTATGCAGGTTGCCTCGCGATGTTTTCCTTCACCGAAAAGCCAGTGTTGTGAAATTCCGTACATAAATTCCAAAGAACTCATTGGTACGGGACCGGGGATTTGAACCCACGACCTCACGATTGTAAGGCGGGTGTCACTACCTCTAGACCACCACGGCCATTGTACAATTTGTTAAATCAGGCAAAAGTGCCTTTATGAACTACAACACAAAATACAATACCACTTTATATGCTAAAACTATGTACACTACTACTACATAAAAAGCAATTGGATCATCCACAGACCCTTGAGAATCCCTCAACGGTGACAAGGGCAGTGGGCTTGAGCATTTGGATTATCTTTGGACCTTCAAGGGTCTGTGGATGATCCAAATGCTTTTTATGTAGGAGTAGTGTATGTAGTTTTAGCATAATGTACATGGATGACACATCGATTCGTGCAAACTATTCGAATTCTGTACACGGTGGAAGTTGGTGCCAGTCGGTGGTGCCACATTTCGCGAAAAATAATTATTTACATAAGTTGTCTTTAAGTTAATCTGTATTTAAATATATGTAACCCTACCTACGGCATTAGGTACTTAACTCTTCTGTGAAATTTTAGGGCAATTGCTTAAGTTTTTTTCACAGTTCATTTTGTTGGCTTCTGCATTTGTACAACAAGTTATACAAGTTTTTTTCTAGGCTTCACTAAAGTTTTTCTTATTGTGCGAAATTGTACTTTTGTTGTGAAACTTCAAAGGGGAATTTACATTATAGAGCCAGGGGTCACTATGGGCACGGTAATGGTACCTAACAGTATTCCGTCTTCATACAAACGGTCCTAACGCGAATCATACCTACGCGCCTCGGAGTTCGATATGCTCTCGGTATGCTAGTCAGCCGCGGCGCGCCGTAGTGATAAACGAACGATAACATGTAAGTAGTAAGCATGCGATTTACGTTTTTCGGGTTTCGTTTTACTACGATACCCTTAAGACATCAAAAGCAATATGTATTCTTATTGAACGCTTTCTCTTTCATTCTCTATCTCTTTTATTGTTTTCACTTAAATTTTTTTATAAAAATACGGCTATAAAAGGCTAGCTGTAAGCAGTTTTTTAGGTTTCTAGAGGGCATGAAAACTGTATAATACGGCAAAAGGAACATCACTAAGTACTAAGTATACTAAACACCCAAATCGGCGGAGGAGACGTTATAGCCGCAGATGACACTTCGCCGTGACTGGCTAATTATTGCGCATGTGTGCACAATAGGCTATTTGACAACATTGAAAATATACTATTGATTGTGGTAATCCTTAAAGATAACAGCATGAAAATGACATATTTCACTTTATTTAAACTAAAATATGCCTAATTTTCGCAAATTACACGAAACAAAATACGATATTTTTTTAATATCTTATTTGTGACGTGAACGCTCTAATAAGGGCGGCAACTCTGGTGACGTCGCTTAATAGTAAACAAGAATTTCTTGATTGACTGTTGTTTGTGTAATTTGTGTTTTGTGATTTCGGAGTAATATTATTGGATCTTTAAGTTACTTTTAAAGTATGGTTTGTCAATTTTTAGATGTGAACTAGCGTATTTACTGGTATTAACTAGTACGTTATTTACAATTGTGTGACGTCAAAGACCAGCGCCATTACAGAATGTCGTTTTTGACGGGATCTTAAATATCTGTTCTTTAATACTGATTTTCATTGTTGATACAGTAGATCTCTCGGAAATATAAATGTAGTGTGTTTATTATGTTCTAACGAATAATTTAAAACGATTTCCAAAAACTAGTCAAATAGCCTATTCCGACGCCGCGTGTCGTAGTGGTGAGTGGTGGTGGTGGTGTGAGGGGCGTAGGGAGCGCGCGGGAGGCATGAGATTGGCAGGCGGGTGTGCCCCGGCATCTCATCTCGCATATTTCGGCCTTTTACCTATATTTCGGCTTTTGCGCAGCGTTCTGCGAATAACTTCCCATCCGCCGATTTGTGTGATGCTTAGTATAAGTTGGTATAGGCCTGGTGGCCTGCCCTGGTGTCAGAGTTTTTAGTCCGTACTGGGCACTAAAGAGACAGTTGTTATTCATGTAGATTAGCTTAGGACATGGCGTAACAAACGATTCAATTCACTATCTTATGGATTGATCCATCCATAAAGTATGTACGTTATCAGATCAAGCGATGTGATAAGGCTACTGTTGTTTTTAAATGGTGAAAAACAATAGAATAAGTAAACAGCACAAAAAATACCAATTCGCTGGTTAGGGCCCATAATTATTATCACTTTGTATTCATCGTCATCTAAAGACTTATTTCACTGATTTTTGCGATATATTTCTTTTTTGTTTCGTATAGGTTTGCATTTGACTACACACTGCCTGCCTAGATATGCGGTCTAGTATGTTGCACGCTTACCTAGATGATACCCATTTACTCGGTATTTGAAGACACCCACGTTGTAGTTTAGCGGGAAGACAGACCCAGGCAAAGCGTTCCACATTCTGACTGTTCGTGTGAGGAATGAGGATTCGAAACGCTTGGTTCTAACGCGCGGAATGTCCACCATAAAAGGGTCGCTTTGGTCGCGTCTGTCTAGCCGTACGATAGAAGAAAGGGGCAGGGGGGACCAGATTGTGCAACTCCTAGGCGCACTCTCCGTAGTGTATCCGATAGAAGGCTGATACTCGCTACCTAGATAGATTTTGCTTTATATATAAGTGAGGGCTATGCCCCGAGTCTCTCTGCGAGATCGAATGAGTAATGTGGAGGTCCGTAGAAAAACCAAAGTTACCGACATAGCCTAGCGGATAGGATAGCTGAAATGGTAGTGGGCAGGGCATATATCATGGGGCACTGTACAGACGTTCACCTATAATCGGTCCGGACTCGTGGTTACACCGCTTTGTTACACCAGTGTGACTACGAGTAAACTTTTTTACTCGTGGTTATACCGTGTGCACGCTAATAAAAAAATTAGGACTAATGGTCACACTGCTAGTGTGGGGAAATAAAAAAAAACTACTATGTAAAATGACCGCGTAAACCCAGAGACTAAATACTAGTAGTAGTCAGAAAATATACTAGTAGTAGTCAGAAAATATACTTGTAGTAGTCAGTACATATACCTACTTGTAGTAGTCAGAAAATATACTATACTAGTAGTTGACAGAAAATATACTAGTAGTTCGTTTTAAACTAAAATTTTCCAATTCCTACTCAAATATAAAACAATTATGACATTTTTAGGTAACAAAAAATTGCATGTCATTTAGGAAACAAAGACATCAAGATCGCAGGATCGCGCTGGATGCGAGCCGCTTCCATCTGAATCAATGAAACGGATCGAATCTATGGCTGAAACGATGATGATGTAGTGATTTCTAAATGAAAAAAAATGGTTCTCAGTAAAGTCGGCTTACAGACGATAATTTTACGTGGTAGCGTTATAATAAAACATTGAATCATCAACTGAAACAAGCTGAAATCTGAGGCCGATCGTGCTTCTCTATCGCTCACTCGCTTGTCTCCAAGCATACAGGCGGAATGTGACACTTTTTCGTGCGTTCATAGATGACGTTATCACGTCAAAAAGTAAAGAGGTTCCATTACCTGTAGGCCAGAGTAGAACCTTTAAAAATAATAAAGATTGAAAAAAAAATAATAGTAGGATGAAACCCATTAGAAAAGGAGGGGAATATTATAAAAATAAAAGGAAAAATAATTTACGGGCGATCTGAGGTCGGGAAGGGGATGAGGGGGGGGTTTTAAGGGGATAAAACGGTTTTTCTCGATTTCCGGCAAAACTAAAAGTCCTATCGAAAAAAGTCAAACAGCAAAGTTGTAGGTAATAAAAAGATCTAAAACTTTTGTGTTGACACTTTTTTCACATAACCTCAAAATTTATGTGAAAAATCCAAAAAACCGAGTTTTTGGTTTTTTATTTTTATCTTTTACAATAATTTTTTTTTTTTAACAAAATTTGGTGAAAACTTACCTTTTTATGTCCCAAATACGCTGTAATTTATTTGATTAAAAATATTAATTTTTTTCACCTTATTTTGAATGAATATCGAAAAAACACCCTAATTTTCAATCGAAAATTCAACCGTCAAAATATCAGCTTTTTTCAAAAAGTTGGTATGTTTTCTGTTTGTTGAAATCTCTACTTTCCGATGGTGAAAAAAAATATACATGTTACTATAGTAAATCTTCTCAGAAAGTGCAAAAAATCGAAAATAAATATTAAAGAAATAAATGTCAAAATGTACAAAAAATATATTATAAATCTATTAAAAATGTATAAAATATATATAGAAATCGGCCAAAAGTTTGTTATTAAAAATATATTTACGATATATATTTTATATATTTTTTATAGATTTTTAATATATTTTTTATCTATTTTGAAATATTTTTTTTTCATGGGATTAACTAAATTTGTTTGTCTAAAATTAAGGAGATTATTATTTTTCTATCTTGTACTAAAATATCATTTAATTTCAATCTTTAGGTTATGTTACGTTAAGCATACTATTTTTTAAAGAAAATATTACGATTTTTATGTTGGAGTTGATTGATACAGATATAAATATGAAGCATGATGCGTAGGAAGGTAAATACTATCTCTATCAATCAACTCAAACATAAAAATCGTAATATTTTCTTTAAAAAATAGTATGCTTAACGTAACATAACCTAAAGATTGAAATTAAATGATATTTTAGTACAAGATAGAAAAATAATAATCTCCTTAATTTTAGACAAACAAATTTAGTTAATCCCATGAAAAAAAAATATTTCAAAATAGATAAAAAATATATTAAAAATCTATAAAAAATATATAAAATATATATCGTAAATATATTTTTAATAACAAACTTTTGGCCGATTTCTATATATATTTTATACATTTTTAATAGATTTATAATATATTTTTTGTACATTTTGACATTTATTTCTTTAATATTTATTTTCGATTTTTTGCATTTTCTGAGAAGATTTACTATAGTAACATGTATATTTTTTTTCACCATCGGAAAGTAGAGATTTCAACAAACAGAAAACATACCAACTTTTTGAAAAAAGCTGATATTTTGACGGTTGAATTTTCGATTGAAAATTAGGGTGTTTTTTCGATATTCATTCAAAATAAGGTGAAAAAAATTAATATTTTTAATCAAATAAATTACAGCGTATTTGGGACATAAAAAGGTAAGTTTTCACCAAATTTTGTTAAAAAAAAAAATTATTGTAAAAGATAAAAATAAAAAACCAAAAACTCGGTTTTTTGGATTTTTCACATAAATTTTGAGGTTATGTGAAAAAAGTGTCAACACAAAAGTTTTAGATCTTTTTATTACCTACAACTTTGCTGTTTGACTTTTTTCGATAGGACTTTTAGTTTTGCCGGAAATCGAGAAAAACCGTTTTTTCCCCTTAAAACCCCCCCCTCAACCCCTTCCCGAACTCAGATCGCCCGTAAATTATTTTTCCTTTTATTTTTATAATATTCCCCTCCTTTTCTAATGGGTTTCATCCTACTATTATTTTTTTTGGTTGCATAAATTATCGAGCCTGGTGTACTGGCCATACGGATCAGAAACGTTGGGTCAAACTGCTTCGTACCTATGTATAGAAGGAAAATCAACAGTGGTGTAGGAGGAATCAAATCTTTTAGTGACTGTGATGTTAGATACAAGCTGTGAAGAACCCAATGCTCAGCTGTTAAGTGAGCTTCAGCCAGGATTGGGTTTTCCGCAGTTTGTAGCTAACGTCACGGCCGCCAAGAAGTTTGATTCGGCCTATAATATGTATCGAATGAAAATCAACAGTGTAGTGTGTAATGACGTTTATTCTACTTGTCCTGTAGTAAAAAGGGATTGGAGGATAAATGCCTTCGTGGTTTTGTATTTTTAACTGACTTAAAAAAATAGGTTTTCTATTCGTCTGTATTTTTTTTTGTATATCGACGGAGTAATCGCGTAACATACATGATGTTACGCGATTACTCCGTCGATTACAAATCGATTTTGTAGATTTTTATTTTTTGGTAGGTCATACTTTTTCTCTCACAGAAATACCAGAGAAATATTATGGTCGATCGTGAAAATCTGAAAGAGATGCATCGGTTCAATCATCAATATAGAAAAATGCCAAGTCGATGGGTTTAATACTTATATTATAGAAGGTTTAATATGGCAAAAGTTAGAAAGAGACGTGAAAAATATCTCGATTCTGTGGATTATTCCGAATTTTTCATAGAATTAAAACTAAATCTAATTCTATGGGATTTTTTGACAAGGAACGTCAAATCCCAGATATTTTACAATTTTGACCATTGAGGAAGGAATCCTTTTCAATGGTCACGGTTTTGACGACAACTTGGAAGATTTTGGTGGTTGAGATATGCCTCAAGTGACACTGACAACAGCATTATCAATTTGATCTGTTATACATAGGATATCTGTGATATATAAAAAAAACCGGACAAGTGCGAGTCAGGCTCGCACATCGAGGGTTCCGTACAAACACATTGTTAAAATAATTAAAAACCTGTTTTAGGATGTGCTAATGAAGTTCTTTTATATAATACCTTACATGATACGATTTACTCACTTTGAACTTTGAACCCATATTTTGTGAATTTAGAGGCCCTGTTTTTTTGTGATTTAAATAAAAATGTACACTTTTCAGATTTATTCCTATATGTGTACTCTGAGACAATGCTTCTCGCCAAATTTCATAGTGCTATGTCAACGGGAAGTACCCTGTAGGTTTTGATTTTTGTGAGTGCGAAATATGCAGTTTTTTACGACATAAACGGCTCTAACTTTTTTATACGATAACTGAGAAGTTTTTCTTTTACACAACTGCAAGAGTTCATAGATATACGTATACGGTTTAAATTTCAGCTCGATATCTTTACGCGTTCTTGAGATAAAGTGTTTTGACATACACACAGACGGACAGACGGGCAGACGGACAGACGGACCGACGGACAGACGGACAACAAAGTGATCCTATAAGGGTTCCGTTTTTTTCGTTTGAGGTACGGAACCCTAACAATAATAGATTAAATATTAGGGGTCATCTTATACACGGTCCCCAAACTAAGCAAACCTTGTGATATGGCTGCCAAATACTGATATACTACATATACATAGTTTACATACATACTTACATAGATATTAGGTACCTAAATAACACAGAACAAACCTATGTTCATCACATAAATATTTGCACTGGGTGGGAATCGAACCAACGCCTCTTTGGCTCAGGAGTCAGAGTCACTAACCACTGAGCCACCGAGGCAGTCAATATGTACTTGAATTTTGTTAAAATATGTTTATTTTTCTTGATTTCAGGTTGCAATAAAAATAATAGACAAATCTAGACTCGATGAGGACAATCTAAAGAAAACTTTTCGAGAAATCGCCATCATGAAGCGGCTACGGCACCCACACATAGTTAGGTTATACCAGGTGAGTTTTAACACCCTTTTAACCGACTTCAAAACAGGAAGTTCTGAATTCTACTTACGTACGTATGTTACTTGTGTTACTTACGTATGTTTTTAACCGACGAAACGGAGGAGGTACTCAATTCGCCGCGAATTTTCTTTATTTGTAACCGCGTATAGCTTTTCACGTAGTGGTCCGATTTCGATAATTATTTTTTTATTAGAAAGAACATACTTCGAAAATGGTCCCATTTAAATTTTATCGAAATCGGCTGAGCCATTTTCGATAAATCAACAATAATGTGAACAATGTTACATCAATCCGTGCCATGGGGCACCACCGGCAGAATAGAATAGTGGCTCCCTCAAGCACCAGATGTCGTAAATGGCGACCGAGGTGCTCAATCTGAGATGGAAAGCTCAAAACAAACCAAAACTACTCGCCAACTCACATTAGATCAGCGCGGCGGAGTATGGTCCAACCTCCCAGCCATTACGGACAAAACGACAAAAAAAATTTGAGAAAATATTTTTTTATTAGTTATATCTTGAAGTTGGTTCCATATAAATTTTACCGAAATTGGTTTTATCGATGGACATACCGATACTTCGATTCCAGTGAAGTATTCGAATTTTGTGCGTCGATTGCAACGGTTGTGCTTAGGATTTGGGTATTCCCGACAATGTCAAAGTCCCGGGACAAGACCCAGCCTACAACCAAAGTCCCGGGAATTCCCAGGACCTCGAGGCTTCGCTTTTCTTCGAGAATCAGCCGTTCCATACAAAATTATAACTTGGAATAGACAAAATGTATGAAACAGCTAATTTTTTCTCGAATTCCGGTTGCCTCCAAAGTAAACCTGTTCACAATGGTGGTCTGAATCACCTCCTTTCGGCAAAGTACATCAGTTCTGGATATTTTTCTTTTTATTATTAATACAAAATCCAGTACTGTTTTAGCTAAAACAGATTGCGCCAGCCTCCTTCAATTTTTGAAAATAAAAATGATTACTTAACAGATTCGACAATTTTTTCTCGTCTCGAGTCTCGACACGAAAGTCCCGGGACTCGCGATAACTAAAAATACAAAAAGTTCCGGGAATTCGAGACACGAGATGTCACGGACCCCAAACCCCAGTTTGCTATTTTTTTGCGAAAAATAGTTATTTGTTTAGTAGATCATACTTTAGAGGTGGTCCCATTTAAATTTTATCGTATTTGGCTGAGTAGTTATATTAACACTCGCGCAATTTCAGACATTTATTTTGCATAGTATTATATTTTGATATTTTATTATTTATTTCCGTTCCAGGTGATGGAAAGCGATCACACGATATATTTAGTAACAGAATACGCGCCAAACGGGGAAATATTTGGTAAGTCTTTTTGACTTATTAATCTAGCCTAAAATTAAAAATTGTGGTCCCATTTAAATTTTATCGAAATCGGTTGAGTGGTTTTTGAAAAACTAACAATACTAGAATATACTCATCGATTGGAGCGAACTATTCGAATTTTGTACCATATACAACGTAGATCGCAATAATTGAAGTCGGTTGTGCCATTTTTGGCGAAAAATAAAAAACTCTTCAATCCGCAGATCACTTAGTATCCAGAGGTCGAATGCCCGAGCACGAAGCGGCGCGAGCGTTTAGCCAAATGGTATCCGCTGTAGGATACTGCCACTCGCACGGTGTAGTGCATAGAGACCTCAAAGCAGAAAATTTGTTGCTGGACCAGCATATGAACATTAAAGTAAGTTTTACGCATACATTTATAGTCTAAGAGCAAACAAAAGATAAAATAGGGAAGAGAGGATAGTGATATAAAGGATATTCCGAAGGAACCATATCAGTTTTCCGGGTTAACAATAACCTATGACACTTGCAACCTTCAAGCGATGCAAAAAACCAAGTCGATCGCTTCAATCATCTAGTATCCAAAGGACGAATGCCTGAGCACGAAGCGACGTCCTCCGTTGTAGGATACTGCCACTTGCACAGAGATCTTAAAGCGGAAAAATTGCTCCTGGACCAGCATTTATGAACATTAAAGTAAGTTTTACGTATGTTATATTTTCTAAAAGCAAAACAAAATTAGTTGTCTGTACTGTCGCTTTACGGACGATTATTTTACGTGATAACGTCTTCGTAGACTTAGGCCGATTATGCCTCTCTATCGCTTGTTCTGTGTTCTCGCTCAGCTTAGGCGAAACGTGACAATGAGTTATAAAAAGGATTAAAAGGTTATTATAGGAACCTTCTGTTTTTCCGAGATAGCCGCAGTCCGTGACACTCCAATTTATTCACCAATAGTACTAATAATAATGACTGACTGCTTCGGTGGCCCAGTGGTTAGTGACCCTGAATCCTGGGTCAAAGAGACGTTGGTTCGCTTCCCACAAAGGGCAAGCATTTTTGTGATAAACGAAGGTGTTTGCCCTGTGTCTGGATTTTTATTATCTATATAAGTATTTAAAAAATTATAAGTACTTGCTGCCCATCCCGGCTTCGCCCCGGTACGGACAGACTTTAAAAGTGTAATAAACAAATGCGATTATAAATACCCTATTTGTAATCGCATTTGACTAGTATTGAATTAGTTAAACGTATTAGTGAATTCTGCAATCAATTATGATTCGTAAACTGAAAAAATAATTAAAATTGGCTCATCAAGTTCAGAGATATAAGCTTGTAAAGATTTGGTAGGGATTAAGAGGGGACGCTTTGTCCCTTTCCCACAAAGCATTACATAGTATGGCGAATGTATGACACTTACAGGCCGTGACGTCATATTATGCTATCGTGCGCTCTTTATCTAGCAAGAAAATATATATGCTTGTAATTTCTTTATTTCTAAGTTGATTTTATTATTGTTTTCGTTCATCGGCTCTGTTTAAGGTCATCTGTTACAAGAAGCCATCGAAAAAAATGGTCAACTAGCCTATTGACATATAAAACAACCCTATCTCTCAAGTTGTATCAAACTGCACAAAGTGTGCAAAATTTGGTTAAAATCGGTCAAGTACTCGTAGTTTAAGAGTCCATCCCGGACAAACATCGCGACGCGTAGTTTATAAAGATACTAGTTTTTACCCGCGGCTTCGCCCGCATGATATTTTGATTTTTGACGCAATATCATTATAATTAGGAATCTGACTGCCTCGGTGGCTCAGTGGTTAGTGACCCTAACTTCTGGATCAGAGAGGCGTGGGTTCGATTCGAGGACAAATATTTATGTGATGAACATAAGTGTTTGCTCTGTGTCTGGGTGTTATTTAGTTACTATCTATATAAGCATGTATTCAAAAATAAGTATGTGTAGTATATCAGTCTCTGGCAGCCATAGTACAAGTTTTGCTTAGTTTGGGGTCAGAGGCCGTGTGTAAGATGTCCCAAAAATATTTATTTATTTAATTTATAGCCTATGTGTTATTCTGATATATAAGCTATATTATTGCAAAGTTTCATCTCAATCCGTTCAGTAGTTTTTGCGTGAAAGAGTAAGAAACATCCATCCATCCCCACAAACTTTCGCGTTTATAATATTAGTAGGATATCAGTCTCTGGCAGCCATATCATAAGCTCTGTTTAGTTTGGGGTCAGAGACCGCATATAAGATGTCCCCTATTATTTATTTATACTAGGCTCACAGGTATGTTTATGTTACAGTTGGCAGATTTCGGGTTCAGCAACGAGTACAGCGCAGGCTCCCCGCTCGCCACGTGGTGCGGGTCTCCCCCCTACGCCGCGCCCGAGCTGTTCGAGGGCAGGCAGTACGACGGACCTCGCGCTGATATATGGGTAACATATATTATAGCCAGGAGAGTTAGCTAGGCGGGATGAAATTGACGTCACAACGTCAATTGATATACTAGAAGGCACTGGTGCGTTCCAACGGAGATCCCAGTGCCGTGTATAAAGCATAGAAGTCGGCTACCGAGGGGGTTTTAGTGCTAAAAGCAAAACAAGACATTTAGGCTAAGACCACATAACCCAGTTGCGCCCCAATGCAGCTAGGTATCTGTAAAAGATTTCCCCCCAGTCATCAAAAAAAAGAAAGGCGGGATGAAAATAGGTGGATCGTGCAGGATATTTGGATAGACAGAATGTATAGAAATAAGATGTTAGACGGGATGACAATAGGTGGACCGTTCGTTCGTTTCAGCCATAGGATAGTGGACACTGTTGGACTTTGGTCTCCCATATAGATCTCCAATAAGACAATAAGGTAGTGGCTTGCATCCAGCGCGATCCCGCGGTCTTGATGAGGTCATCCGTTCACCTTGTACTGGACGTCCCACACTGCGCTTATCGTTACGTGGTCGCCACTCGAGAACTTTAGGACCATCGGTCAACAGTCCTCCGTGCTCCTCCGTCCCAAGTACTATAGATAAAAATAAAAGTAGTCTAGAAGTCTTCCTATTTAGTCTAAATAGGTAGTAGGTAACTCCAAAACCGCATTACTAACTAAGATTAGATAGTTCAAATGGGAACCTATTTAAGGCAAAAAAAAATATGACTAGGATAGATAAATACTGAAATGATAGTTCGGTTTCAGCAAAGAATAAACGAACGTAGTTTAGCAGAAAGGACTCAACCCACACTGCTGTCCAAAATCAAAACGTAGCATGCGACTTGCGATGTAAAGACACTTGTTACGTTTTGATTTTGGACAGCCGTGTGGGTTGAGTCCTTTCTGCTAAACTACGTTCGTTTATTCTTTGCTGAAACCGAACTATCATTTGAATGTTATCAGGTGGAATATGGCATGCCATGGGCAAGACTCTTTGTTAGACGGGATGTCTCCAGTATGAAACAAGGAAGGAAACAAGTGGACCAAGGCTGCTATCATGTGATACCGTTTTCCCGGGATCTCCCGATCACGATGATGCCGGGTCTAGACTGTCGTCAAATACTTGATTCGTCAAATTCTGTTGTTCGAAGAAGGCAATAATAATTCTTAATACAACATATTGTCTGTTTGCAGTCGCTCGGTGTAGTGCTATACGTGCTAGTTTGCGGCGCGCTCCCATTCGACGGCGGGACGTTACATGAGCTGCGGAACGTTGTGCTCAGCGGCAAGTTCCGGATACCGTACTTCATGAGCCAAGGTGAGCTTCACAGCCATGATGAGATCTGAGCCAGAGTGAGGTATGAGTGTCTATGAGGAAAGATGAGAGCCATGGTGAGATGTGAGCCATGGTGAGATATGAACTATGGTGAGATGTGAGCCATGGTGAAATGTGAGCCATGGAGAGATGTGAGCCATGGTGAGATGTGAGTCAGTGAGATGTGAGCCATAGTGTCTACAGGGAGTGTCTATGAGGAAAGATTAAAGCTGCGGTGAGCTATAAGCCACTCTGAGATGTAAGACTAGATGAAGAATGAGTTAAGGTGGAATATGGGCAAAGTGAAGTATGAACCGCAGTGAAATCTGAACCAATATGGCAGCCAAAAGGCCTAAGCATAATATGGGTCTCGAACATATCAAATTTAGTGCTACACCTGCTAGTTTATTTATATCGATGGGAAGATATTACATGAGCTGCACAACGTGCTCAGCGGCAAGTTCCGGGTACCGTTCTTCATGCCAAGGTGAGCTGTGAGTCATGGTAAGATGTGAGCCAGATTGAGATGTGAGCCATGGTAAAATGTGAGCCAGATTAAGGCATGAGTCAAGGTGTGATATTAGTCACGATGAAATGTGAGATAGGGCTAGATATGAGCCACGGTGAGTTAAGGATGGATATGAGCAGTGGTGAGAAATGAGCCAGAGCGAGATGTAAGCCAAAATTTGGTACTGATTATATTTTTTTTTACAACCATCTTAGGAGTTGTTCTTTTGTATTGCAGAATGCGAGAATTTAATCCGGCACATGCTGGTCGTGGAACCTGAGAAAAGGCTTTCGCTGCGCTCCGTGGCACGGCATCGCTGGTTGGTACAGCACACTTCACGCGGTGAGTTGCGAAGTTTACGTCGTATTACCGATAAATGTCTATAGTTTAACTTGAATAAAAAATTAAAATTTGAGTAAGGTATGTCGTTCGACATACCTCAGTACTTGAAGTTGAAATTCAAAAGGTTAATGAGGCCAGTAACAAATATCAGTTGTTTTTTGCTAACCTAGCACTGAATTTCCGATCCAATTTAAATATTTTTATGAGGTTTAGGGACACGTCATTAAAATCACAAAATTTTGTGAATTTACTAGAGTTTTAAGCGCCATCTTGAGAAAATGTTTCTAGCCGATATCTCGGAAATTACGCACTTGAAGGCAAAAATTATTGAGACCATTGTTGTATAAAATTTGGGATCTTTTATTTACTGTTACCTTTTTTTTTTTGTAAAACTCACCGTTTACTGTTTAGGGCCTGTTATATGAAAAGATTTTTCTATCTCGGCCGATTCTTAGGTGTAGATAAACCGGTATATGAATGAAATGGACCATAAATTGTAAATGGTCGGTACATGTTAAACCGAATCATACAAGTCGGCGGATGTAAAGTTGGCTACAAGCTGCGCGAAACCCAATCAACGTGCAGTTTTTTGTGAGCTTCAGTTGGGATTGGATATTGCGGAGCTATCTTCGCACCCGCCAATTTGTATGATCGGCCAATAATGCCTACAAACTTGTGTCACTGTACCTTGTAAAATATAGCTTGATACGCAAGACATTGACACTGACATACGCGCACTCACGCACATCAAGTACCATATCTTTTATAGTCAAAATGTTCGGTATACAATGCTATACTTCATGGTAGAAGCATGACGCATGTCTTTAGCACGCGTATGTCTATATGTCAATATCTCGCGTATCAAGCTATATTTTACAAGGTATAAAATGGATGTGTTATTAACAGATGTGTCCGTGGACGTATCAGTGGGCCAGTGCGAGTGTCACCCGGGAGGGGGCGCGGCGGGCGGCGAGGCGGGCGGGGCGGGACATGACACCGTACTCGCACACATGCTCACCATCCCGGGGCTCACGCACACACACATACAACAGGTGAGAGGGCATGGGAGGGCTGATAGGGGACAGTGGAGAACACCGTGCTCACAGTTACAGTACGAGTATGTTTCATTATTTCCTAGCTATTTAGGCTAAATAATGATATTCATTGTAATGATATTCTTGATTATAAAAAAATCAGACGTTTAGCTTTATTCTCAACGAAGTTACAATCGGACATGTGTAAATAATTTTTTGCAATTATTATTTTATTTTTATTCACTTTGGTCTTTTGGTAGGCATCAGTGGGGCCCAAGCCAACACTGAGAGGCCCTTTTACATTTTTCTTTTTTTTTTTCTTTTTTTATTTGTTTTACAACACACGGGTTGCCCCGGATCTTTGAAGGGCATTGATGGGGCCGAAACCAACACCAAGAGGCCCTTTTACAATCATTGAATAAAAAAATACAGTTTTTTGGTGATAGGAAGAGGGAAACTATTGTAAAGACGGGGAATAGGTACTTCTTGGGCTATTATAATGAATTATTACATGATTATAGGCTGGTCTATGGAATGAGGTGCGGCACCCGCCAAGTGATGCCTCATTTCAAAATATTTAGGCGGGTGGTGACTTGCCATCCACTAAATGGGCCCCCCATAAAGGCAACCGTAATTTGGCGCCTGAGGGGCAACATTGGTGTGGACGGCCTAGGGTGTCGAGAGGTGTGCTGCGCTTTCACTAAACGCTACTCGCGGCGTTATGCCCTTTAACACTTCCACCCTGGAGCTTAGGTTCTTAGCTCTTGCGGTTTCCACTCCAAGCCGGCCAGTTAAGGCAAGAGAGGAGTCAGGGGTCTCATTTAGCCCCAGGGAATCAGGGTTCGCGGTGTCGCCACTCACCGACGGCTCGCCACAAAGCCGCCCCTGCCCCCCTTGTTCACAATATTATTTTTTTACGTTGTTGCTATTGATTAAATATACTTGAAAAAAAAATCACTGTAACATTACTTTTTTGGCTCAGATCATTTTACACTTAACATTATTATTATTTTTTTATTAAGAAGTTAAGAATTTTTAGATACCGTTAATTATAAAACTGTACATTTCATAATGATGTAATTATCCATGAAAATACATGTGTTCTCACACCTAGTTTGATGGCCATGGCTACATATTTCATGTATTGTACTGAGAGAAATAAATTATTTTTCAACTTCTTTTTTATTATTTTTTGATCACACTTGCTCATAAAGTAGCTCTGATTTCACCGCAATTAGGCACATAATGACACCTGTAATCAAACTGTGATTTTTTCATTGCTATTATTCACAAGTGAGTTTATAGAGTTTTTTTTTATTTTATTGGTTGTGTTGCTTTTTTCTTAGTTTCGATACAAAAAAATCGTGTTCAATAGTAGGTACAAATAAATTAATGTACCTATTGCTTGCTCATTTCATGCAACTTCGTATTTAAATAGATAATTTCTACTTGTACGTGTTTAATAAATGAAACCTTCACTCAAATATAACTTATGTTTGCTCTGTAATCAATAAAAACTTGAAATTCCCCATTTTGTACATCGTTAAAACGCTATCCGCGAAAAGCCAAAAAAAGAAACCTCATTCTTTTAGTTCATGGCCGATTGCCATCGCGCGCGCATTTGAAAACTGATTAATTTTTCCCGCCATTTCTAAACATTTTTCACAACTCGTTTTCACTGTTGAAAATATTTTTTTAGTATTATTTTATTCACAAGTGTGTTGAAAAACGTCGTATGTTACACGTGTGTATGGATAATTACCGTTCTTGGCTCTCTTAAGACCCTTACCTACGGCTCGGGTTTCAATGGCGCCTCAGCGGTAATCACTAACATTGCACGTTACACTTGTACCATAATGTACTATTATTCTCACACAATATAATATTCTGACATTTTTCATGCTTGTTTCTTGCAGTCGGTCCAAGAGCAGAGGTTTGACCACATATCGGCGATATACCATCTCTTGATGGACAAGCTATTACAGCGGTCAAGTGCAAGGAACAGTCTGCAGCATCACGGTGAGATTCACATATTTTCACATATTCACATATCGGCGATATACCATCTTCTGATGGACAAACTTTTTCAGTGGTCAAGTTCAAAGAACAGTCTGCAGATTCACATATCACACATTGGCGATGTACCTTCTGAAGGAGTTCAAGGCTCCGCTAAGTTTCAAGTTTCATTCGATCAATAATTTGTAATAAGATGTTATTGACGTGATAACGTCTTATAAATTGATGAACGTCGGCTGTACACACGAAAAAGTGTCACGTTCCGCCTGAGCCAAACGTGCAAGCGAGAGTGCGGCACAAGCGATAGAGAGGCACGATCGGCCTAAGAGTTCGGCTTGTGACTCATATGACATTATCACGAAAAATTATAGTCTGTAAATCGACTTACAGTCAACTTTTTTTTTTTATATTTCATATAGGTAGGGTTGTGTTTTACTACATAATGGCTGATGTTGACCAGATATACGGTCTAGGGTGTAGCATGCTAAAGGTAATAATTAATTATATGCAATATTATAATTAAATAAATATAACAGAAGGCAAACTTTGACTTTTATAAATGTGAAACTTGCGGATGCAACCCTATCCATGGCTGTCTGTGTTAATGTGTGTATTATTTGTTTAAATTTTGACATTTGTATTTATATTTTGTGACATATTATTAAATTCTACAATTATTATTATGACATTACATGTTTGCATGTCCAAGACGGATAGAATATAGTGAAACATTTAGACCTGTACCTTGTGCATACCTATATTCTGGCAATGAAATAATTTTGACTTTAAAAAAAACTTAACCAATAATTATGTTTGATATTTTTCAGATTCGTTGGACTCCACTACGGGTCAACCCCTCGATCTCACTAGTTGTAAGGTAATTACTTGTTTATTTTTTTTTGCACACTACTTCTAATAGTAGTAGTTCTGGAAACTTTCGATATATCAGAGTGGGGCTCAACAAGGTGATCCTTTGGGCCCTTTTATTTTCAGTGTGACTAATCATTTAATTTATTTCTTAACATACAATAGGCATGATGATTGGGTAAAAATTTCATTATTATAATTAGTTCGTGAGTTAGATTATCAAAAAATATTGGACACGTATTTTTCCTTTTGTCAATCAAACAATAAATTACGAAAGATAAACTTTGGCAAAGTTTGGGAGTGGGGGCTGTAGACGTCACTAGTGCGAAGTAGTTTGTACATTTGTGTAGCACTCGTGAGGTCACGCGAAACTTTAACTGGCTATAAACATTGATAAAACATAAAATACGTAGGTATCTTTTATTTTTTTTATTCTATCTGACGGACTACTTATATTTTTAGTCGTCATACGTATTTAGCCTATAAAAAGAATCACATGAATGGATGATTCTAAATGTAATATTTTTCAAGGATTCTTGTAATATTATCTTATGTTTATACCTGTTTTTTTATAGAAGCCAGAAGAAGAACAGATGGAGTCAGAAGACGTGACGTCACAAGACTGCCTTCTCTCTCTGCCCGACGGCACCACCGACTGTCTCACTCACACTGCTCACAATTTGGAAAAGGTACAAACATATGAAAAACTAGCTGGCCCGGTGAACTTCGTCTCAGCATCTGTCAACTGTCAATGACCGGTTTTACTCGCAGGAACATTTTGTATAGGAAAATTAAATTAATGATTTTGTTATTTTTCTCGCAACGTTTATATCCGTTTAAACCTTTCCTTAACTTACACAACTGTCCACAAATATTTCAAGATCAAAATTAGCCAAATCGGTTCAGCCGTTCTCTAGTTTTAGCGAGACTAACAACCAGGATTCATTTTTATATACAGGGTTATTCTTAATCAATTAGCATCCTTTTAGGGGCTATTCTGTACATCAAAATTAACATCTTATGATTCAAGATCCAAGATCATTTATTTGTAAAAACATGGTAACAGTGTAACAACAACAAAGTCGTATACAGGTCTTGATACATGTAGATGTTGAGAGCGCATGTTTTTGCCTAATGTGGCGTACAAATGTCGTTATAAATATTTGATATGATAATTAAAATTTAACAAAAAAAAGAAATTTCACAAATTAAAAAAAATATTTTCAAGTACCTACTAACTCTCTTTGTACAGTATAATCTAACAATTGTAATTTTAGTTAACAAAGGGCACAGACCCTGGAGTCTGTGGTTTGTAAAAATTTTCAATAAAAAAAAAAATTAAATAATAATCAAAATTTTAAGAGTAGGTATTACTGAATAAAAATATGTCAATTAAAATAAAGTCAAGTATCAAAATAATGTCAAGATTTGAAATATTGTTCTGCGACTTTAGTTATAACTCAAAAAATATCAGCTGTTCCATACATTTTGTCGCGGCTGAACGATATTTTTCTATGGAACAACAATTTTTTTTTGTTTTGACATAAGTTGTTAGTTTTGATGTACAGAATAAGCCCCTAAAAGGATGCTAATTGATTGGAAATATAAATAGATAAATTCTATTGATTCTGTATATAGATAGTTTCTCAAAGCCTTTGTAAGCCACGAAAATACTGATAGATATAAAAATGTCTATAAAAATATCTATCTGAAAAAAATTGATTTGTCAAATATCTCACATATAGACATACGAGTATTCACCCCCGAAGTTAGCTACAAGCTGCGCAGTATCCAATCCTGACTGACGCTCACACAAAGCGTTGATTGGATATTGCGCAGCTTGTAGCTAACTTCATTTCCGCCAACTTGTGTGATGCGGCCTATGCTAATGTGTTGTGTGTTCCGCAGTTCGGTTCGTGCGTAGCGCCAGAGGAAGTAACCCCCACCACCGAGCCCGGCTCCCCCCCCGCCACGCGGCGTCACACTGTCGGCCCTGGAGACTGTAGACATACTCCGGTATGTATATTTTCCTCAGAATGAGGACTAAAGTAATGGGAAACGTACTAAAATAGCAAGAAATATACATTTGAAATTATTTTTATCGTGCTTCACAGACTAGGTGTATAGAAACTTTCTTTTTGTGATAAACATTTCAAAAATGGACCCGTTCGTAGGATTTGACCCTGCATCCTCTGGGACTCCGGCGCCTTCGCAGAGAGCGTTTTAGCTTAATTGGACAAAGTATCTGGGCCGGAGTCTCAGAGGATGCAGGTTCAAATCCTGCGAACGCGTCAATTTTTGAAATGTTTATCACAAAAAGAAAGTTTCTATACACCTAGTCTGTGAAGCACGTATAATTTTATTGATTAATCAATGCGTCATTTCTCGTTAATGGTAAGAAGTTCTAATAATTTCACATTAAGTGACTGACTGGTTTAAAACAGTTCTCACAAATGGCGCTTCCAACAATGTAGTAGTTGGTAAAAATAATAAACACTCACTAATTCGGCGCCTTCGCAGAGAGCGTTTTAGCTTAATTGGACAAAGCATCTGGGCCGAAGTCCCAGAGGATGCAGGTTCAAATCCTGCGAACGCGTCAATTTTTGAAATGTTTATCACAAAAAGAAAATTTACATTTTACGTAATTTCGAAGGGTGTCACAAACTAGCATTGAGCTATCTCGGCTGTCCATATTCAAAAAGGTAATAAGTAGTAGGAAGGTAAAATGATCAGAGATTTGAACCTTCTGCTAGAACTAGAGGGTTCAAATTTCCAATCATATCGCAAAATACAAAGTAGACCATTGTGACAATCCAACTTGTGATTTTGACGTATGTCGACAGATAATGCGTCTTTTTTGTTCGTGTAGTTTTATTTGAGTAAAATTTAGCAAGGTTTCTATTACTTGTTTATTATTACTGATACTATTCTGAGATCTTTTCACAAACATGCTTGGAAATGTGAGCATTTCTTTGACAACCTTCTTGGAAATAAATCGAGATTACCGTACTGGCCAAATAAATGAGAGCAGCGGCCGGCAAAAGTTGTATGAAAAAAAAAAAGTTGCACTTTCTACCTTTTTGAATTCGGACAGCCGAGATAGCTCAATGCTAGTTGACGATACCCACCCAAAAACTATTCCCACTTAAATTCAAGATGGCGGCTAACGCACCGGCGGAATTTGGCCATTGTATTTAGACTACCTGTGACCCGACAAGGTTAAAGGTTGCAGCAAAAAAATTGCTGCCGGGAATTTTTGCCCCATATTTTGACTTGCCCGTCTGGGCTACAGAGTTACTACAATCTCTTGAGGAAATTTTTCAACCCTAAAAATGCATGGAAAATCTTCCAAGCTGCTGTCAAAACCGTCAAATTAGTATTTGACGTTCCTTATCTAAAAAATCGACAACAACCACCGAATCGCGATATTTGTCATGTCTCTTTCTAACTCATGCTATATTAAATCAATGCATCTCCTTTGGATTTTCTGGATCGACCACACTATCCCTCTGGTTGTAATTCGGTTAGGTTCGATCCCCACCCAAGGCAAATATTCATGTGATGAACATAAGTGTTTGCTCTGTGTCTGGGTGTTATTTAGTTACTATCTATATAAGTATGTATTTAAAAATAAGTATATGTAGTATTGAATATGTATAAGCCGTGGTGGTCAAGAGGTAGTGACACCCACCTTACAATCGTGAGGTCGTGGGTTCAAATCCCCGGTCCTGTACCAATGAGTTCTTTGGAACTTATGTACGGAATTTCACACCACTGGCTTTTCGGTGAAGGAAAACATCGTGAGGCAACCTGCATACGTCCGTAGAAGAACTTCGATAGCGTATGTGAATCCACCAACCCGCACTGGGCCAGCGTGGTGGATGTGGCCCAATCACCCTTCGTTGGTAGGCCTACGTCCTGCAGTGGACTATTAAAAAGGCTGGTACAATATATGTAGTATATCAGTCTCTGGCAGCCATATCACAAGCTTTGCTTCGTTTGGGGTCAGAGGCCGTGCGTAAGATGTCCCACATTAAAAAAAACATATCTCTATGATGATACCCTTCGAAATTACGAAAGTTCGAGTGTATATGCATCTTTTTCTAACACCTTTTAAATTTCACAATCAAAATGGGACAAAGTGATGTATTCTCTTGCTATTTTAGTACGGTTTCTATTACTTGTCATTATTCTGAGATTCCACCTGCCATGTTAGCCCTGCTGCGCGAGAAATGGGTTTTGCGCAGCTTGCAGCTAACTTCAGAGCTGCCAATAAGTTTGATTCGGCCTATATGAATAACCCTTTATGAATCTATGTATATTAGAGGATTTGATAATGATTATTTTACAGGGGAGCGAGCTGGGTGTTTGCGGGGCAGCGTCAGCGGACCTCAGGCCTTCACCGCTCTACGTCTCTACGCACTTCAACGTACGTATTGTCCCTACGGCCAATAGGCTAGATATCAGCGTTTTTAACACGCTTTTATTAGTTTCACCTGTATGTTTGTAACTCGTCAAGAAACAAGATCTTCATTCAAAACTGAGGTGACTTTGGTATTTTTTAGATCGAGCAAGGTTATTCCTTGTTCGTATCGGAGTACCTTTACTAATTGAATATAATTATGCTTGAAAATTACTTTTTTTTTCAGTTCACAAAAACATGATTTTCTTACAAAAATCATCATTCTCTCTTCAGTAGTTTTTGGGTCGGCGCCCCCTTAACCTGTGGTCTGTGTGTATATGGGGGTTCGCTGTTAATCTATAAAATTTGAATAAGTAAATAAATACTAAGGAACATATTACTCTAATTAAAAGAAAATTGTCTGACTTAGGCTTCTCATTTCCGTAAAAAATGGGAAGCATGCGAGGTCTGCTATTCGGTTTGGTACTAGTATTAAGGGGGTTCTTGAAATTATACTTAATTGTCTAGGAGACCGCGGAATAAAAAAGGTTAAGAAACGCGGGGCAGATAGATTTAAAAAATATATTAGACACCTATTTTTTCTTTTGTCAATTGAATAAAAATTGACGAAGGTATATCTAGTTAGAGTTCCGCGTGACGTCACGAGCCCCCCTAACTTTAACAAGGTACATTACTACTACGAGTAGAGACTATACTTCGAGCAAATATCTTCAAAGACAAAGTCCTTAAGTGAAAGTAGTAAAAAAAATGTCCGAGCGCCGTCATCATCAACTTGGCATTTTTTCTTTCCTGCCGTCATACATACTGACTTAGATATTATATAATTCACAATGGCCCGTTTTTTCTCGACGTTATGTCGCCTAATTAGCGCTTGTAACCGAGCACTTTGGCATCGCGCGGCGTTGTAGTCGGCTTGCAATCACCTTACGACTAACTAAAAAGCCTGCCCACTACTAGCATGGGCAAGGTTTTTGTTAGGACACATTTTTTGCACGATTGTGACTCTACATAGGTACGAGTACTCTGTATAGATATTTACTCGAAGCTATTATACTTATTATATTTCATTTGATACGAATATTTTTTCTTTCCCCAGGGTGGTGCGAGAGTGTCTCTACTACCTCATACAAACTTGGCGGCAAAATTACCGGCGGTACAACATCAACCCCCCGCCTACTTCAGCGTTAAAGACCAGCACTTGCTCAAACCTCCTATCGCTATGCAGAGTCAGAGTAAGTCTCCATTAGATTATCAAAATTATTGTCGAATAAAATTGATTTATTCACTCATTCTTTTGTCGATTTATTCTTTCGTTGGTTCATTATATACAGGGTTATTCCTAATCAATTAGTATCCTTTTAGGGGCTTATTCTGTACATCAAAACTAACAACTTTTGTTTACGACTTTCATCAAATCTAAAAAAAAATGTTCCATAGACAAATATTGTTCACCCTCGACAAAAGGTATGGAACAGTTAATTTTTTTGAGTTTTGACAAAAGGCGCAGAACGAAGTTGTTTGTTTTGATGTACACAATAAGCCCCTAAACGCCTAAAGGGATGCTAATTGATTAGGAATAACCCTGTATATTAATTATTGATGATGAATAATTTGATTGTTTGTTTGCAGCGTCGACGTTTGGTCGGCGCGCGTCAGACGGTGGCGCGCACGTGCCGAGAGGGAGGGAGAGAGCATGCTGTCACTCCGCACCGCCCCATCACGTGAGTTTCGTCACTACAAACTATAGATGAAGACATTTTGCATATACAGGTTTATCAGCTTACCTTGTATTTACAGAGGGTGATTAAAACTATAACTATGAACTACTTTAACAGTAGGTTCACGCCAAAATAAAAAATAAAAATAGCAGTTCCATACAAAACTCGGAATTGACAAAATGTATACAGGGTTATTTGCTTATCCTGTACTAAGCCGAAAGGGGGTGATTCATACCATCATTACGAACAACGTTTACTATGGGGTCAAATCACAATTCGTAAAAAAAAACAGCGATTTCATACAAAATTGCAACTCAGAAATCGACTAAATGTATGAAACAGCTGATTCTTTTTCTTTATTTCCGAATTCCAGGCTGGTCTCACAGTAAAAGTAGTTAATAATGATGGTCTGTGAAACTTCCTTTCGGCTTAGTTCATCAGTTTTGGCTAACCGTATGGCTGTATACTTAAATGTTAATGATTGGTGATAACATAATTTGACATGATACAGTTGCAGGATGCCCAGCATTTTTTGTCACTTTAATATAAAAATTTGTTTTTTTTTTTCATTAATCAGGTATCCGATAGCGGTGCCCCCAGCCGCGCGGATTCGGAGGCTACCGGCGAGGCGGTTGAGGACTATAACACCAATTTATGCAGGTCTGTTTTACCCGCAATTTTCTATACGATCTTAATTTTTTTACTAATATTATAATTTTAATTTAATTTTTTACTAACCTCTGAATTATATCTATGCCAAGAATTAAGTCTATTCTCCAACCTTTGAATTATATCCATGCCTAAAATCAAATCTATTCCCCAACCTTTTAATTATATCCATGCCAAAAATCAGATCTATTCTCCAACCTTTGAATTACATCCCTGCCAAAAATCAAGTCTATTCTCCAACCTTTGAATTACATCCCTGCCAAAAATCAAGTCTATTTTCCAACCTTTGAATTACATCCCTGCCAAAAATCAAGTCTATTCTCCAACCTTTGAATTACATCCCTGCCAAAAATCAAGTCTATTCTCCAACCTTTGAATTACATCCCTGCCAAAAATCAGATCTATTCTCCAACCTTTGAATTACATCCCTGCCAAAAATCAAGTCTATTTTCCAACCTTTGAATTACATCCCTGCCAAAAATCAAGTCTATTCTCCAACCTTTGAATTACATCCCTGCCAAAAATCAAGTCTATTCTCCAACCTTTGAATTACATCCCTGCCAAAAATCAAGTCTATTCTCCAACCTTTGAATTACATCCCTGCCAAAAATCAAGTCTATTCTCCAACCTTTGAATTACATCCCTGCCAAAAATCAGATCTATTCTCCAACCTTTGAATTACATCCCTGCCAAAAATCAAGTCTATTTTCCAACCTTTGAATTACATCCCTGCCAAAAATCAAGTCTATTCTCCAACCTTTGAATTACATCCCTGCCAAAAATCAAGTCTATTCTCCAACCTTTGAATTACATCCCTGCCAAAAATCAAGTCTATTCTCCAACCTTTGAATTACATCCCTGCCAAAAATCAAGTCTATTCTCCAACCTTTGAATTACATCCCTGCCAAAAATCAGATCTATTCTCCAACCTTTGAATTACATCCCTGCCAAAAATCAAGTCTATTTTCCAACCTTTGAATTACATCCCTGCCAAAAATCAAGTCTATTCTCCAACCTTTGAATTACATCCCTGCCAAAAATCAAGTCTATTCTCCAACCTTTGAATTACATCCCTGCCAAAAATCAAGTCTATTCTCCAACCTTTGAATTACATCCCTGCCAAAAATCAAGTCTATTCTCCAACCTTTGAATTACATCCCTGCCAAAAATCCAGTCGATCTGTTGTTTTGTAGCTGCGTGAAAGAGTAACAAACAAAACAACAGCGTTTCCGTTTCGATATTCTTACTCCTCACTAATATGAATTATAAGCCCGGAAGTGCATTTGTTGGTTTATTAGTTTGTTGGTTTGTTTTTCTTTCACGCAGCAACGGAGCAACCGATTGACTTGATTTTTGGCATGGACATAATTTGAAAGACGGAAAATGACATAGGATACTTTTTATGCCGAAAAAACAAGACGTTCCTATGGGATACCACAAAAAATCAAAATATCACAATTAAATACATTTTGTATTCATATTTCCCTTAAAATGGGGGAAACTTAATGTAGAGCAGCGCTGTTTTGTCCACTAATTTCAATAAGATCGTTTAATATCTAAATCTTAAAAAAAACTACTGTTTGGGAAAATACTAGTTATAGTAGTAAGGATGATTATTACATAAATAAAAAAAACGTGACGTTTTTTAGATTATTTATATGGTATATGATATTTTAAACTATATTTTGCACTACCATGTTTGTGACAAATAACCTTGAATGACCATAGTTTAATTCACAGTAAAAAAATGATTGATTGATATTTAAACAGGTACATGGTGACCCGGGGTAGCAGTAAGCGGCATACGATGGCGAGTACTGAGGATGCGCACAACACACCGCCACACAACACACAAAATAATGTGAGTATTGGATGCTGTGAAGTTAGCTACAAGCTCCTGAAAACCCAATGCTTACTGAAGTTCACATAACAGCTGCATCGCAGTTGCTAAGAATTATAAACACTTCAAAAAGGTGACGTCCACAAGTGGTCACCTGGTGGTATATTATTCAGAGAAAAATAGAACCAAGATGATATATACATCATTTGAAAGCTTGTTTTATGGGCTTCCCAAAAATATTTAATTTAATTTTTTTCACACCTTTTTTTTTAAATGCGAAAAATAAATTGTATGTAAAATAATAAATAATAAAAATAATAACAATACGGCTTATTATTTTTCTAGTTTAGCAAGAATAAAGTGTTTATATCGTTATTTTACTTCCATTCGTAGCTGATTCTTCCACATTTATCTCTTAATTTGCTAAAATTAAAAATTATAACCTACCAGTGTGACCAGTAAGTAGGTACAATGTGACAAAAACCACTTAAAAACTGTGTCTAATTAGTAAAAAATGTTTCTATTTAACAATAATGGAGGTTACTTAACCAGGGTTACTAGATATAAACTACCTATTGAGCCAAATATATTTAATTATCCTAATAGATTCAAAATTAATTTTTAAAAAATCAGAGGGCTCTTTTTTGGTTTTAACTGATGTAATAGACTCAGAAAAACGATATGACATTTTTCGAAATGTAACGAGTGTTGTGGTTAGAATTTTTGATTATTATTATACCAGCCTCCATACATTTTGTGGACATGTCCTTTTTCAGTAATCAGTAATTTATTAATGTAACAAAAATAAAAAAAAAATGTTTACAAACAATAAAAGAAAACTTAACACTACACTAATACACTAACAAAACATTATTTTGTCTATAAGTCGGCTCCACCTCAGCATGATGCCGGCTGCAAACATTTGTGAAATGTTCATCACTAAAATCACTCTTTGAAAATGTATTTATGACTAGCTGACCCGGTGAACTTCATCTCACCATCTGTCAACTGTCAATGACAACTTTTTCATGCAGGAAAAATTAAATGTATGAGAAAATTAAATTAATGTTTTTACAATTTTTCTTGCACCTTTTTATATTTTTTCAGCCAAATTGGTTCAGCTGTTCTCGAGTTTTAGCGTTACTAACACTCACTTTTTTAGGGGCTGATTCTGTACATCAAAACTAATAACTTTTGTTCTAAGACTTATGTCAACACAAAAAAAAAAAACTGCTGTTCCATACATTTTGTCGAGGGTGAACGATATTTTTCTATTGATCAGCGTTTTATTGAGATTTGACAAAAGTCGTTGAACAATAGTTTTTAGTGTTAATGTACAGAATAAGCCTCTAAAAGGATGCTAATTAACCCTGTATAAATTTAAATGAAACGTATTAATTTATATTGTATTGTCCAGGCGAGCAGTTCTCCCGGATCGTCATCGAGTCTGCGAGTGCGGCGTACAGGGTTACTCACCGTGACCGAGCGGCCACCAGGTGCGCACTACTACTCGCTACTGCTACTTGCTACTTTTTACAGCTTGTTAGTGAAACGCGACTGGAGTATTTGCACGGGCGCGCGTCTACTTAAAAACTACAAAGCATTCAAGATTTATATTCAATCTTCTTTAAAAAATAAAGTGATCGTTATAATATAATACCTAATTACCTACATAATTATTACAAAACATGAGTAATTTTGGTAAAATAAACAAATGTTACATAACTTTGCAATAAACAAATGCTACATCATTCTATGATAAACAGATACTACATCATTTTATGATAAAGAAATGCCACATCATTTTATGATAAACATATGTTTACATCACTTAAAATAAACAAATGTTACATAACTTTGCAATAAACAAATGCTACATCATTCTATGATAAACAGATACTACATCATTTTATGATAATATGTTTACATCACTTAAAATAAACAAATGTTACATAACTTTGCAATACACAAATGCTACATCATTCTATGATAAACAGATACTACATCATTTTATGATAAAGAAATGCCACATCATTTTATGATAAACATATGTTTACATCACTTAAAATAAACAAATGTTACATAACTTTGCAATAAACAAATGCTACATCATTCTATGATAAACAGATACTACATCATTTTATGATAAAGAAATGCCACATCATTTTATGATAAACATATGTTTACATCACTTAAAATAAACAAATGTTACATAACTTTGCAATAAACAAATGCTACATCATTCTATGATAAACAGATACTACATCATTTTATGATAAAGAAATGCCACATCATTTTATGATAAACATATGTTTACATCACTTAAAATAAACAAATGCTGTGGCCGAATCATACCAGTCGGCGGATGTGAAGTTAACTACAAGCTGCGCGAAATCCAATCAACGCGCCGCTTTATGTACTGTACTGTACCAGCCTTTTTAATAGTCCACTGCAGGACGTAGGCCTACCCACGAAGGGTGATTGGGCCATATCCACCACGCTGGCCCAGTGCGGGATGGTGGATTCACATACGCCATCGAATTTCTTCCACGGACGTATGCAGGTTGCCTCACGATGTTTTCCTTCACCGAAAAGCCTGTGGTGTGAAATTCCGTACATAAATTCCAAAGAACGCATTGGTACGGGACCGGGGATTCGAACCCATGACGTCACGATTGTGAGGCGGGTGTCACTACCTCTTGACCACCACGGCTTAATGTGAGATTTGTGTGAGATTCAGTAATTATTGCTTATTACAGTATAGCTTGTAGCTAACTTCATATTCGCCGACTTGTATGTTTCAGCCTAACTAAACAACATTTTATGATAAACAAATGCCACATCATAATATTTTCAGATTAACAAATAATACAAAATACAAAAAGATTTATTTACTAAAAAAATTCATTAAACCTCAGCACATAATTATGGGTAATTAAATGTAGATTGTTTTATTAAATACTAGCTACTACTACACGCGTTGCTGTGGCTAAATAAATTAAAATTGCGACTATAATTTGAGATTTAAACTATCCTATCTCTCAAGTTGGATCGAACTGCACATGGTGTGCGAATTTTATTATAATCGGTTAAGTGGTTTAGGAGTCCATTGAGGACAAACATTGTGACACGAGATTTATATATATTAAGATTACATAACTTTATGATAAACAAATGCTACATTTTATAATAAACAAACGATACACACAGGGTTATTCAGAAAGGGTCTACCTAGCCAAAAGTGGGTATTTTAGATCATGATTAGTAACAAATTTTACTATGGGGCCACACCAGAATTAGAAAAAATAAATCAGCTGTCCCATTCCATACAAAAACGCAACTTAAAATCGACAGCTAAAACAGCTGATTTTTCCCCGAATTCCGGGTTGACCTCATAGTATAAGTTGTCCATAATAATTGTCCAAATTAGCCCCTATCGGTTTAGTTTATCCTATGGGAACAACCAGTATAGATAGTGATAAAATCGAAAGCCTTAATAATACCTAGGTAATCATTATTTTTTGCAAAAAATAGCATGACCGACTTCATTTCAGAATTCGCGAATATTTTGCACGGATCGACGTAGCTTTTTTCACATTATTTATTTATTTATAAAAAATGGCTCAGCCGATTTCGATAAATTTTAATTGGACCAATTTCGAAGTATAACTCTTTCTAATAAAAAAATAATTATTGAAATCGGACTACTATGAAAAATTTATGGGTGGTTATACATAAAAAATATATATATATATATACGCGTCGAATTGAGTACCTCCTCCGGTGGTTCGTCGGTCAAAGAAGATATCTAAAGCCCTCCGAATAATGTTATCGCTCGGTTAATACTCCAGTCAGAGTAGCATTGCTTGTTGATATTGCTTGATGTTATTAAGTTGTTTTTTAATTGCTTTCTAGATTTTGTTTTAAAGTTTTCAAATTTATTTTTTTAAAAGACGAACGTTTGAGACTCACTAAAATTTACGAGATTACTGCGAATAACTCAATCGTCCGTTTTGTATTTTATAACGAATGGTTCACTTTTGTATTTAAATGTTCAATTGTAAAAAGATAATATTTATACCCTTCTTAAATAAAACGAGACTGCAATACATTTATGTAGTTCATTGGTAAAATGAAACGAAAAATGAAATACGTAAATACAGTTTCATTATGTCGAGATAGATTTTAACTAACTCAAGAAAACCTGTCTAAAAGTGAACCATTTAGTTTCAAAAGCATGTCGCAAGCATTTTGTTTTTATTTTTGCTAATTTTATGTTTTTTTCTTTTTCAATCGACATTTTTTAGTAATAAGTCCCGAATTGGTAATGGAGGTCGAAGCCAGAATGAAAAGAGATTACCTTCCGCCGTCGATTCAAAACACATATCAAAGCAACAGTGGTTTGAGTCAGCCCCCTAGCCCGGGTACTCCAGGCTTTAGCCAGAATCAAGGCTCAATAACGGCTGGAACCCCCACTTTTAGCCAGAATCAAGGGTCCATAACGGCTGGGATCCCTAACTTTAGCCAGAATCAGGGATCTATAACGGCTGGTACTCCAAGCTTTAGCCAGAATCAAGGATCTATAACGGCTGGAACTCCAAGCTTTAGCCAAAATCAAGGATCAACAACCGGAGGAACCTCGAGCTTTAGCCAGAATCAGGGGTCTATAACAGCAGGAACTCCTAACTTTAGCCAGAATCAGGGGTCTCCAATAGCTGGGACGAGTTATAGCCAAAATCAAGGATCGATAACCGCAGGAACTCCTAGTTTTAGCCAAAATCAGACTTCTATAACTACAGGAAGTCCGAGTTTTAACCAGAGTCAAGGATCGTTTACTGGAGGAACTTCTAATTTTAACCAGAACCAAGCATTTAACCAAAACCAAGGCTCGATTATGGCCGGGACCCCCAATAGTCAAAATCAAGGAATGTTAACGCCTGGGACACCTAGCTTTAATCAGAATCAAGGGTCTATTGCTACTGGAATGAGTTATCAGACTCAAGGATTAATGGCTGCAGGAAATTCTTGCTATAGCCAAAATCAAGGAATGAATGCTGGAGCAAGCTTTAACCAAAATCAGGGGTCTATCATGGCTGGAACCTCGAACTTCGGCCAGAACCAAACGATAGCTGGAACCCCTAGCTTTAGCCAAAATCAAGGGTCGATTACTGCTGGTCTTCCTTTTAGCCAAAACCCGGCATCTCATCAACCGCTCAGACAGCAAATTTCTGGACCATGTTGTAACCAAAATCAACCTTCAAGTTTCCAGAATCAGGGGTCTATTACAGCAGGAACGCCTACTTTTAACCAAAACCAAGGAGGATTCAGCCAGAACCAAGGGGCGATAGCAAGCTACAACCAAAGTCAAACCAACCAGAAACAGAGGCTCGAAACTATACCCCAAGGGTCCATGATAGGTAGTAGTATCCAGGGAGCCATGAGTAACAAGGGGTCTATAACATCAGGTACACCCATGAGTCCGACCGTGTCTTCTTTCAATAGCCAATTTTCGACTCAAACTTGCCCTATACCGGGATCACCTGGACCAAACCAAGGATCGATAACTTCGGGAACTCCTGTGAACAGTATGGATTCATATACCAATTACGGGACTAACTTTGGCACGGGTACCAATATGGGTTCGATCACGAGTGGCACTCCCGGTGCAAACTTCACCAATTTCGGCACACAAAACACTAGTTTCGGTACGAATTCGAACGCTTTTGGAGCGGGAACTAATTCAAATTTCTGCACAAACATGAACACAAGCAATTTTGGTACGAGCAACACAAATTTTGGTGCCGGAAACACAAATTTCGGCTCCATAACGACAGGCACTCCGATCAACAATTTCCAGAATTTAAACATACAAGGGAATAACATGTCTGCTGGGTCAATTACCGCTGGAACGCCGGTAAACAACTTTGGTGGCACAAATACTAGCTACAATGCTGGTAACACAAATTTTGGTACCACATCATCAAGTTTTGGTCCTTCGAGCCCGAATTACGGAATTAATCAATACACGACGAGTACTAGACAGAGAAAGAACTCGGGACCGCAACGAGTGAGAATCCAAACTTTGGCTACTGTACAAGAAATGGGTAAATGATTTTTTTATTTTTTTTGGGTAATTGGTAATTAATAAATTAAAACTTTGGTGCTTAGAGGTGGAGGGCTTATTCGTGAATAAAGACTTAACACAAAATCCAAGTGGAAATCATCGAAATCATGTAAAAAAATCATTTCGCTGAATAAATATAGAAAAAAAACATCTCGAAATCGAATTTGCTTTCGGGTAAATTTTTAAAGCATCGTGTTTTTTGATTCATTTTTCATGTTGACATTTTTTGGCAATCGCTTATTTTTTTATTCAAAAATGTTTTTAATAGGTAAGTAACACATTGTACTATGTAGCTGGGTTTTTGCATGTAGTTTTTGTGTGAGTGTTTTCTGCATTTTCGTAGTTGTGTGTTTGTGTGTTTTTAGTCATCTAGTCTATTCAAAATTTCTACAGTTGTTCAATTTTTATATCTTATTTGTGTATTATATCTGTTAGTAAAAGACAGTGAACTTGTTAATTTTTTTTGTTTTTGCGTATTAAACCGCGTCTAATCATCATTTCGCCGATGTTACGCTACGATGTGATTAAAAATAAAAACAAACATACAGACTTGAAATATATAATTATTCCTTTTGAACTTGAAAAAATTGTTTTCCGAAACCTACATTCTCCAATAAATTAAATTTCAAAGTAATTATTGAAAAATTTCACTGGTATATGCAAGAACGTAACATACGTCCTCGCCTTTCATGCACTCACCTAGTTCAATTTAGTTCAATAATCTCTATAGGCAAGTACCTAAAGTGTATAGAACACAGATATACTAGAGGAATAATGTGACCGATCAAAATAATCTGAATGAGACGATTTGAAATTGCACGTGGTAGAGACGAAAATAACTCGAAAGATACTCTGGATTCGGTGGATTAGGCCAGTTTTTTGGGAGGATAGTCAAATTTATAAACACATTTCACAATTTTGAGTCATCAGTCATATAATCCTCGGATCCGTAAGGAAGGCCCTACGGATCTTCAATTAAACCAGTTGAAAGTGGCTAGCATCCATCTTAAGATGAGACCATTTTGACACTGGTAGGCCGAACATTATGTATATTTTTGTGGCGAGAACCTTCTCCAAATTGGTCTGACGCGTTAGTTTTTTAATAGTTTTTATTCTGTGGTATAAAAGCATAATATGTGTGGTCGGTTGATAGCTCGGGAACACGGGGCAGAGCGGTACTCGCCCGTGCGACGCGCCGAGTGCAGCCCGCCGCGCGCGCAGCACGACATCGCCTCGGCGCGGCTGGAGTACCAACAGCTGCAGGTAAATATCTAACAACCAACTTCCCAAATAGCTGACGAATCCGTGAAAGTTGATCCGCTATCAATTCATCCAATTACACACAGGCAAATATGACAGAAGGATGTGTATGGTGGGTTACCAAACAAACAACTCCCCTATTAGCTGATTAACCAATCTCGTGTTGAGACCTGCATCGTGCAACAGCTGTTAGTGTGTAGTTGCCGCCTCTATGGCTGGGTTTTGCTTGTACCGTGTCCGTGTTACAACACCAGTGTTCAGCTCGGTTAGAGTTCCAACTGTCGCAGGTAAATATTTACTAACTTAATTGTGCTATGTGCCCTGTCCACTGGCTTTCCAATTTGACAATCCGCTGAGCTAAGTTGCTCACTTTGGTTCTGAGTTTAATTCGATCTGTTAGATAGATTTACTAACTTAATCGGGCTATGTACCCTGTCCACTGGGATTCCAATTTGCCAATCCACTATGCCAGTCACGTTGGGTTTTGATTATGAATCGATCTGGCAGAGAGACTCCGAGCATAGCTGTTTCCCAAGCCCTGCAGTCTTAAGCTAATTACACGTTCTGTACTACACTGGTCTGTATTGCGCAAACGACTGCCGCGGTATTTGAATGTGCGATTTACTTGGATACAGATGTCACTTTTACTTTGAATTCGCTAGTACAGGGAAAAATAATTTACCAATACCGCCCGCCTCGGAGAAGGCAAGGTCGGTATACTTGTCCTGAAAACAGCAACTTAGGAGGCCTGCAAGTGGAATACTAATCGAATACATTGATTAGATTTTCCTGTAACGATATTCTTTATGTGACATTGACTTATTTATACTCATTGACATTATAAATGTAATCATTAATTTCATTTACGATGTATATGACATTGAAGTGTTCTGTATATATTTGAACTGTATTATTGTTGATTGTATTTAAAATTTGACTTGTAACAGTGGTGTTATCAATAAATAACTACGACTATGACTATTCAAAAGGCGTGTTTGTTTCAGCGCGGCTTGGAGCGGCGCGGCGGGCCCGGGGCTTCGCCCCCGCTGCCTGACGGGAGGCTGTCGTCTGTCTCTATGCCAGGTAATCATTGCAGCTTTTTAATACTAGATTCAGATTCAGATACTTTATTTGTCAGAACATGGTAATATCAGGTAGATAGGAGATATCAGGACCTCATTTTTCTTTCAATATCTCAAACTAAACTGTTACTATAGACGATACGACCAAAAAAATATAACATTCCATTTATGATTTTCTAAAAACCATTATTTCATTAGGTTTGACTATTTTTGTTCAGTTTTACACAACACAATTGTATAATAATTATTGCAACCAACATTTTCGGACACACTCTAAATTATGAAGAAAGTACTTCGGTAAAATACAACAAAATACAATAAATCTAAAACTACTACTACACAAAATAATAAGTCATCCAAAGACCACATAAGGTCTAGAGATAATCCAAATGCTCGTGCCCACTGCCAATCGGCAGCGTCCGCAGCATGCTGGCAGCATTGCCACGTTAAATGGCAATGCTTATACCTTATCAAATATCTTGATTTGATTATTTTGATGTAATTCTTTATTTCCAGGTTCCCCAATCCACTCGATATGTCCGGGCCCGCCGGCGTCTCTAGAGTTATCATCGATATCGAGCGAGGCGGCACGCGCGCTGCTCTCGGCCGCGAGAGTTGCCCTCAACGACAACGTTGTCGCAGAATTACATCGTACTGGCACTCTTACACAGGTAACTTTTCAGATCAACGTTCCCCTAAATGATTCGCCAATCCACAGGTTTTCTGCTGGGGCCGTGTGTGAGGACACACTTTGTCAGGATGGAGGTTAATCTCAAGGTACGTCTCTAGATCTCAACGACATCGTCGCCGCTCAATTACACCGTACTGGCACTCTGACACAGGTAAATATATTATACGAGGTCTTTTTCAAGATCAACGTTCCCCTAAATGATTCGCCAATCCACTGGGTTTCGACTGGGGCCGTGTGTGAGGACACACTTTGTCAGGATGTACAAATGTTGGGTTTTGAGTAAAAGTCGCCGCTTAATTGCACCGTACGATCAATTAAGCGGCGCATCTCACTATCATACTATCTACTCAGGTCTATACATATAATATTGTTATAGCATAAGGTTTTGATTTAAAAAATTGGTTGTCTGTAAAGTCGGTTTACGGACGTTAATATTCAGATTTCAGATTTTTCAGATATATGTTATGTTAAACGTCAAGCATTAAACGTTTCACGTGATAACGTAAAAAACATTGTTGAATCAACAAATGCTTAGGCCGGTCGTGCCTCTCTATCGCTTGTTCCGCGGTCTCGTTGCACACTCGGTTCAGGCGAATCGTGACGATGAATCATCGTTTTTCGTGCAGCCACCGTTCATCGATTTATAAGACGATATCACGTCAATAATATAATAAACGAGCTGAAAGTGGGTAAGACCATCATCAGGGACAACTTTTACTATGGGGTGAACCCAAATTTGAGAAAAATATCAGTTGTTTCATACAAAATTGCATAAATCCGAAAGTGTCTTAATAGTTACTTTGTTGCTCTTTCAAACAGCGACAGAGAGACCAATCGATGTAATTTTTTGATCTATGGATCATGAAAGCTTGATAGGTATATATACAGGGTTATTTCTAATCAATTTGCATCCTTTTAGAGGCTTATTATGTATATCAAAACTAACAACTTTTGATCTGAGAATTTTGTCAAAAAATTGGTGTTCTATAGAAAAATATCATTCACCCGCGACCAAATGTATGGAACAGCTGGTTTTTTTTGTATATTGACGAAAGTCGCAGAATAAAAGTTGTTAGTTTTGATGCAGATTTTAATTTAATTTGATACAGAATAAGCCCCTAAAAGGATGCGCTAATTGATTAGAAATAACCCTGTAGATAATCCTTGGTTTGTTCAACTACATCACAAAAGAACCAATTAAATTACATGAATACATAATTTATATTGCTAATTATACAGGGTTAACTGCTTACCCTGTACTAAGCCAAAAGACAGTTATTAAAACCATTGCTATGAACAACTTTTACTATAAGGCCTACCCAAATTCGAGAAAAGATATCAGCAAAAACATAAAACTGTATTAACCATAGAAAACTGCAACTCGGAATCGACAAAATGTCTGAAACAGCTTATTCTTTTCTGGAGTTGCGGTTTGACCCATAGTACAAGTTGTTCATAATGATGGTCTGAATCACCTCCTTTCAGCTTAGTACACCAGTTCTGGAGAAGACTGTATAAAGTGTACTTTCTCATCCCAAAAGCTGCAAGTAAAAGCTAGTCCAAACTAAAATCCCACCTATTTTTGTTCCACAGGACGTAGCAATAGCCCTCGGCATCAACATCCACTCGCTCGCGCCGTCCACCGCGTCCCGCGACATCCTGCAGGCGCTGCGGCAGCTGTACCCCCTGCCCCCGCCGCCCGCCGGCTCGCCCCTCCACCAGATCACGGAGGGGCTCAGCTACCTGCACACGGGATCTATCACCAGAGGCGAGTGTTCTATATACACTGTAGCGACTAACATAGTACGCGCGGCATCAATACGCGCGCCGCGCGGAACTTAAACCGAAGTCGCGCAAACGAAATTTACAGCGACGGTTGAACCACATCAAGAGCTAATGTTACACTGTCGGATAGCTATCTGTATAATAAGTTACTTTAATATACATTACATTGATGTATATATTAAACTGATGTAATATATTACATTATTATATATTAATGGCCTGATTCCTCATTTTCGTATTCTGAAATTATTGAAAGAATTGACAAATTTTCGCACTCGCTGTGCTCGCGCATAACAAGTAGTGCTGCTGTGTTCTGTTTTCCTCATTCTTCTTTTGAAACTATTTAAGAAATTGATTTATTATCGTGCTCGCTGCCCTCACGCATAGTAGTAGTAGCCTGCATTCCTCAACAAGAAGTCTGTTTTAAAATTGCTGAAAAACATGAATAAATTTTCCGCCCCCTATGCTCGCGCAGTGGCGGACACTTTTGCTCATGCCTCCTTTGAAATTTATGAAAACACTTCTGGATTTGACAATTTTCGCGCTTGCTCGCGCATTTAAGCGCTGTGGCGATCTTTTTACAAAGAACTTTCTTTTGCAAAGGAGTGGTAATGTGTTTCTGAAAATATAATAAATATGAAAATCTAAATAAAATTTTCTGAAAATACTGACAAATTTTGTAACTTGGTCCGCATCAAAATGTATTTTTTTTTGCTGTTTTAAAATGAAGACAACTATTTATTAGAAAAACGATAAAAAGAAGCCAGGGACGCGTAATTGCCGTCAACTAACTACAACAACTTGATGACTAGTACATTCATATGCCCGGAGACCATTTTTACCAAATTAAAAATACTATCAAAATAAAATGAAACCGTAACGCAACCCTAATGCCTCCAAAAATGGTATGAAATTCATCACCGAGTCTTAACTTTTCGACATACGAGGGCATCTCACATAGATTTTTCCTATCGTACTAGTTATTAGCAATTTATAACCAGCACAGTCATCAAATTGTCGTTTCGTGGTGATCATCTTTGTGGAGACCACACACCGGCAAGCGCAGCGTGGGACGTCCACCCACAAGGTGGACGGATGACCTAATTAAGACCGCAGGATGCAAGCCGCTAGATCTAGGTCTTATTGGAAATCTTTAGGGGAGGCCTATGTCCAGCAGAGAACGTCCTATGGCTGATGGATGGATGGATCTTTGTGAGTGAATATGCTACACTACGCTACCGACTGTGGAGTCTCCACTCACCAGAGAGTCCAGAGTGTGTGTTACTCCATTGATGATGCTGAGGAACAATGGAGTAACACATTGGTCATCAGTTGGATTTATTATTATTATTTATTAATTTATTATTTACAGTAAAATATAGCTTAATTATAATCAGTATTAATAAAAATAAATTGTCTGCAGGTACGCCTCAAGCGTCCGCCACCCCTCTCGACCTCCGAAGCACGGTAGACATGGATACGGGTCAGTACCCTCCACTCCTGCCCATAATCCACCCCCAACTCCACCTCGTAGCCCACAGATCCCTCAACAACTCCCCCATTTCATCCCCCCCATCCCCCCTAGACATGATCCAAGAAGAAATAGGAAACGGTCACGAAAAAGACCCCAGACTTCAATACACGCACCCTCAAATAAGCTTAACAGACTGCCTCGGCTCAGAAATTACTCTAGTAGCTTCTTCGTCGGAAGATTCCATGGATAGCTTAGAAAATTCCAAATATCCAATACCCCAGTTCGTAATATCGGAACCTTCCGATTTGGACGACAGACCATCTATAATAAAAGGAATAGGACGGAAGGTTAGCCAGGAAACGGAGACGGAAAGAGAGGAAAAGAGGGATATGGAAGTCCAGTCTCCTAAAGAAGAGTTGACTGAGGATTACCGTCGTAGGGGAAGCGATAAATCGCTCGCTTTTAGCGACGATTCTCTATCCAACGATTCGACAACTGTTTCTCCGAATTGCGAACAAAATATCCAAAGTATATATTCGAATTTGGTCTCTATCAGCTCGGGGTTCAGCGAGAATCGCGGGAGTTTTTCTGAGCATAGAGAATCGTTTTCCTTTTCTGATAGAGGCAGTATATCGGAAAGGGGAGACTATACCCGCGGGAGTATATCCGAACGGAGCGATTTAGGGAGAGGCAGCTTTTCGGAAAGGGGAGAAACGCCTAGAACGTCGTTCTCCGCTCAGGGAACGTTGGGGGAAGTCAAAGAGTACTGCGAAGACGTGTACATGTCTAAAAATGACCAGGAGATAGACAAAATACAGAGATCCACGATGGACTTGCGCCTTTCCGAAATATGTCGCCCCGAAGAAAGGATCCCCATACTTCTAAGTCCTCAGGACGTGTGTTGTGCTCAAGAATACTACGAAGTCACTTTATCCACCGTTTGCTCCAAATTGGACTCAATGAGGATTATAGAGCTTTTAAAAGAAGCCATCAATTCTAGAGTTCCACCTCAAAATATATTCATAGAAACCACAGACCAAAAGAACACTGATACGGAGTCGTTAACAGGTTTTCTGAACCTGGTTTACTCTGGCGGGATCCAAATTGAACTGGTTGTGTGTGAAAATAAAGCGATGGAGAAGAAAGGTTTAAAAATGAGAAGAATATCAGGTGACCAGAGGGAGTATGGAAAGCTCTGTCAGCAACTGATCACGAGCTTGACAGTGTGAAAGGGTTGATGGACTGACGTGGCTTGGTTAGGCTGACGCGCTTGGTGGTGTGAAGCGAGCGGTGTGGACTGACGTGGTTTGGTTGGACTGACGCGCTTGGCGGTGTGAAGCGCGCAGATTGGACTGACATGGCGACATGGTTTGATCTGGCTGACGCACTTGGCGGTGTCAAGTGGGCTGTTCGGACTGATGTGGCTTGATGAAATGTTTGAAATCTTAAGCTTTGTGGTAACCTCAGGTGGTAACTAAACGTGTTTGATGTTTTCTGTCCCAAACACGCTTGATTACAAAAGAAATGGCTTGACAGAAAACTGACGACTGGTTGACGTTGATAATGTGTATAGATTCTAAAGATTATACTGACTTGTCCGTATAATAGAGGCACCGGTTGTGGCCAGTACCCCGTTTTTGTGTCAAAATTGTTGCATAAATAGATTTTATTAACAAGATGTGAATGTCAAAGTTGAAAAAATTCTTTAAAAATATAATTAACATTAAAATTATAAGTGCAATTAAAATTTAAAAAGGCTAAAACTGACACTAATATGTCCACAACCGGTGCATCTAATATACTGATCATTTTCACCTACTGTTCTTATGGGAGCTACTCTGAAATCGCGAAAAAATATATCTCCATATATTCATAAGTCAATGAAAATTTTGAATAGAAGACTTTCGCGTTTTTATAGTTGGTCCCGTAACAAAAGTTGTTCATAATGAGCATATACGTCTCTAAAAGTCCCTGACTTTGCGAAACCATTTTAATTTATTGTTGCATTTATACAATAGGCATGACAAATGGGTAAAAAAATATCATAATTAGTCCGTCAGTGGTTTGAAAAAAATATTGTACACTTATTTTTTAATTTTGGTAATCAAACAAAAAATAGAAAAGGTAAAGTCAAAGTTCGAGAGTGGGGGCTCGTGCTGTCACTTTATGGTAAAAAGTCTACCTTAGCCTGACGTCACACGGAACCTTGATGGGCTATATTTTTGACGTGATAACGTCTTATAAATCGATGAACGTCGGCTGCCCGCACGAAAAAGCATGACTCATTGTCACGTTCCGCCGGGGTCGAGCGTGCAAGCGAGAGCGCGGAATAAGCGATAGAGACGCACGATCAGTCTTAGCGTTCGGTTTGTGACGTATATATGACTACCACTTAAAATTATGGTCCGTAAACAGTCTTTTAATTTTTTGTTTAATTTATTATTAAATATTTGGGGACATCTTACACACGGTCTCTGCAAACCCAAACTAAGCAAAGCTTTGTGATATGGCTGCCAGAGACTGATATACATATTTTTAAATACATAGATAGATAGTACCTAAATAACACACAGAACAAACACCAATGTTAATCATATAAATGATTTTCCTGGGTGGGGATCGAACCAACGCCTCTTTGACCCAGGAGCCAGGGTTACTAACCACTGAGCCACCGAGGCAGTCGAAATGTGTGTCTGATATATTTTGACGATCTTACTGACGGAATAATTATTTTATTTTTGTCGTATAGCCTATTATATCTTGTGAGAAAGATTCATTCCTTATTTCCTTGTGAATGTGTTATTTTTATTTATACGAATTATATTAAATAAATGAGTGAGTACGCTGTATGATTCAAAATGACCTAGCGATAATTCTGTACGAGATCAGATTTTCAAATGCCATCTCTTTCTTTTATGTGCAATTGAAAAGAGATGAAGATATTCTTTTTTTAAGTTTGTGGCGTTATAACTTACGAATGAATGATAAGTCAGGAATTCTAATTAGATTATCAAACCAAACAAAGTTTGATTTAAAATTCGAATCACTACCGAAGTTACCGATAATCATGTTTGGTATTGTACTGTACTAGCTCTTTTAATAGTCCACTGCAGGACGAAGGCCTACCCACGAAATAATATTGGCCCATATCTCCCACGCTGGACCGGTATGGGTTGGTGGATTTACATACGCATTCGAATTTATTCTACGGACGTATGCAGGTTACCTCACGATGATTTTCTTCGAAGCCAGTGGTACGAAATTCCGTACATAAATTCTAAAGAACTCATTGGTATGGGATTTGAACCCTCGACCTCTCAATTGTAAAGCGGGTGTCACCAAACCACCAAGGTGTCGTTTGGTGCTTCGTTTTTTTTAATTTAGAACGAAAGTAGGCTTTGGTTCGCGCGTGAAAATGTTCGACTAGTGTCTCGCTGGACACGACTCTTTGGGTCATTTCTTTAACACAATTACATTTCCTAACCTATCATTATTCGTAGGAGCAGAATTAACGTCCTTTTTAATATAAAATTTATAAATAAATAAAGTAAAAATATTTATTTTATTTATTTATTTTCGTAAATTTTGACACCAAAAAAGAGTACAACTCTAATTCGATGACATCTTCAATGACTTAGTTGTATCAACTTAAAAATATACATTATAATGTATATAGTACAGGTTTGTAGAATAATTTTATCTAATTCAAATAGTGATAATATAAGTAAATTTGAATTGTATTTACAAAAAATGTACATAGTAATGTACTTTAGTAATTGTATAATTATTATAAGTGATTCAATTATTATTATATAACGTAATAATTAGTAAATTTATTTATGAAATAAATCAAACAGGAATGTTTATATATGCAATCAAAAAAACAATAACATTTATAATTCCAAAATTTTGTTATTTTATTTTTTCATTATTTATTTATAGTCACATTTGTATATAATTTTGTATGAAAATTAGTATCGATTCTTATGCATATGTATATTAGACAAATTAATGTAATTTATTCCAAAAGATATATAAATTTAGGTATGTACATAGATAATAATAATTCAATTTAATATTTTAATTTTATAGCGCCGGAATAATATCTTTATGATTAAAAAATACGTACAATTAAAATATCTTATATGTACCACAAATATTATTTATATAAAAATTCTAAATGAAAAATTATAATTGTATATTATTATGATTTATAAATGGCAGTTATGATTTTATACATATTCAAAATTTTTACTGAATATTTAATTTTTTGTTGACGTGAAATATTTCATAGTTATAATAAAATAATAGTAATCATCATCATTCATATGATTTGTCATTTATACGATTTAGTTTGAATTTTAGATACATTTTTTTTCCAAATATATTTTTCTAAATTTGATCGCAGGTACAAAAACTTATGAAAAAACTATTTCCGAAAATTGAATGCTTAAAAAATAAAACGATTTAAAAATTGTTGGCCTATCACAGTTCGTTTAGTCTTCGCGGCATCACGAAAACCACTGTAGAGAACCCACTGCTGGACATAGGCCTCCCCTATATGTTTCTTGTAAGACTAGTTTGAAGCGGCTTGCATCTAGCGTGAGACCGTCTCCCCACCTTGTAGATAATCACCCTACGCTGCGCTTATCGCTACGTGGTCTCTTTTAGAGAACTTAACGGCCATTGGCCATAGGTTTTATGTTGTGTCATAAGACTACCCGCTTTGTTGATACACACAGAGTTACTTCGGAGTAATTATTATTATGTTTTGTCTTTCACATGTAAATTTACATTGTCAAAGAAAGACAAGATCATTTTTTGCAAAAATTAGCATGACCGACTTCACCCGTGTACAGAATCATTACATAGTATAAAACAAAGTCGCTTTCCGCCGTCTGTCGCCATGTATACTTATATCTTTAAAACTACGCAACGGATTTTGATGCGGTTTGTTTTAATAGATAGAGTAATTCAAGAGAAATGTTTATATGTATAATACATCTGTGCGAAGCCGGAAAGCATCGCTAGAACGCAAATATTGCACGGATCGATGTAAGATTTTTCACATTATTGTTGATTTATCAAAAATGGCTCAGCCAATCTCGATAAAATTTAAATGGGACCAATTTCGAAGTATATTCTTTCCAATAAAAAAAGAATTACTGAAATCGGACTACGAAGAAAAAAGTTATGCGTGGTTATACATAAAAAAATATATACGCGTCGAATTGTATACCTCCTCCGGTGGTTCGTCGGTCAAAAACAGACAAAACAGGCCGAATCACTCTTGGCGTCTGTGAAGTTAGGTACAAGATGCGCGATACCCAATCCTGGCGCAGCTGTTAGAGGGCTTCAGCCAGGATTGGTTCTTTCCGCTTGTAGCTAACTTCATAGTCAAGAAGTTCAATTCGGCCTATAACTACCATTAGCAGTTTAACAACTAAAAGTGACACCAAAAAATTCCTATTTCATGAAATCTTATCCTAAATAAATCTTGATAAAATAAGAATTTCGATGATTGCATCATTATGTACAGTACAAAAGATATTCATAAATAATCTTAATTCAGAAATATTTTAGTCCTGTTTGTCAGATATTTGAACCTAAACTTTTTTAAGTATTAGGATAATTTTGCCATAAGTAAGTTATAGCCATGATATCAAAGTTATTTATAAGAAATTGTACATAATTATTAAATAAATTCCAATTCCATAATGTTATGAATTGTTTTATTTTATGTAAACACAAAGACACACATAAGCGGACCGGTGTCGATCGGACTTCATTCATAGCATTTGATTTTGTTAGACATAGCTTATTACTTATTATAGAAAAGAACGGAATAAGGGGAACATCACTAAGAGTAATAGAACACAATGCGTAGAAGTCCCCGCATTCTTAGGACAAGATAAAATATCATTCCAATCACCACCAGAGCCAAATAATCGAGGTGTTCCACAAGGTAGCATTATGGGCCCTATAGATATCATAGGCTACATTAATGATCTCCCTAATATGACGAAACATAAATGGACGACATTGCTATTCATAGCATTTGATTTTGTTAGACATAGCTACTTATTATTACTTAAGAAGATAGAAAAGTACGGAATAAGGGGAACATCACTAAAATGGCACGAGAGCTACCTCAGTAATAGAACACAATACGTAGAAGTTCCCGCGTTCTTAGGAAAAGATAAAATATCATTCAAATCACCACATGAGCCAAATAATCGAGGTGTTCCACAAGGTAGCATTATGGGCCCTATAGATATCATAGACTACATTAATGATCTCCCTAATATGACGAAACATAAATGGACGACATTGATATTCATAGCATTTGATTTTGGTAGACATAGCTACTTATTATTACTTAAGAAGATAGAAAAGTACGGAATAAGGGGAACATCACTAAAATGGCATGAGAGCTACCTCAGTAATAGAACACAATGCGTAGAAGTCCCCGCATTCTTAGGACAAGATAAAATATCAGTCTAATCACCACATGAGCCAAATAATCGAGGTGTTTCACTAGGTGGCATTATGGCCCCTATAGATATCATAGGCTACATTATCTAATGATCTCCCTAATATGACGAAACATAAATGGACGACACAACTCTATAGAAGGCAGTAAAAAAAAAACGAAGATCAATTAGAACATGACGTAAAAGATGATCTTAATTCCATTATAACCTGGCTTAAACGTAATTATTTGTGTGTTAATCTCCATGAAACTAAGATTTTCAAACTTATACCTAGTAGTATCTCATCTTATGGGTTGCCTGGAAGAGATCGCTTCCAGCGATAAGGCCGCCTAGTGTTGCACTATCTTAAGAATTTCACTAATGTATTTATTGTTAATTTATTTTGTGTGTACAATAAAGAGTTATTTGTTTGTTTGTTTGTTTGTATCTCTTTGTAACTTAATATTAATTACGACGGAATTGCTCTGGAACAGGTAGAATCAACTACATTTTTCGGTTTAGTTATTGATAAGAACTGTAATTGGTAGGAACATGTTATTGATAAAATTTGTACACAACTAGACCGATACGTATACGTTTTGAATCGCATGCAACGTGCAGCCACGACACAAACCGCACTCGGCGCCTACCACGGCTATGTGTCATCACTGTTAAGTTTTGTTATATATGGGGTCTGGTTATATTTGGGAAATAGCACCGGCGCTAACACTCTATTCATCACCCAAGAAAAATGTATTCGCACTATAGCCAATATAAAATAAAGGAGTAGCTGTAGACCTCATTTCATCCGTTTAAAAATCCTCACGCTCCCATCCATATATATCTTGGAATCGGCAACATTTGTAAGAACACACATAAATCTTTACACCAAAACTAACAACCCGAGAAGAAAAAATAAACTAGTGCTCCCTGAACCCAAAATGGAGATTTTCAAAAAAGGCCCCGAATACAAGACAATAAAAATATATAACAAAATCCCCGACTCACTAAAATACGGAACTTCTGACAAAGCATTCAAAAACAAATTACGCCACCTCCTAACACACAAGTGCTATAGATGATTTCTTCGAAGATAAACTTTAAACTCTAGATATAATTTAATAGACATAACTTATACATAAGGGTCTAGTCATAACATAAAGCTATAATAAATAAGGTCAGCCATTCAATTATTACTGTTACAGATATAGATAAATATTAAAAGTACCTAACTATTTCGAAGTAGAATATTTTTGAAAATTCTTTACTGTTAAATACACTGTCTGGCATTAATCCTACTTCCTACTAATATTATAAACGCGAAAGTTTGTGAGGATGGTTGGATGTATGGATGTTCGTTACTCTTTCACGCAAAAACTACTGAACGGATTGAGATGAAACTTTGCAATAATATAGCTTATATATCAGAATAACACATAGGCTATAAATAATAATGATATATTGCGTATGCGGGCGAAGCCGCGGGTAAAAACTAGTAATATATAATTATGCTACGCCCTATTAGACAGGGCGAATATGTCCACCTACTGAATTAGCAATAAGTATTAGTCTAATATGCTAAGCACTGATTGTATTCACATGTACGTATACTCGTATCTTGCAAAAATAAATAAACTAAACTATATGGGGTAACTCCGTTAACTAGGAAGAAGCATTTAAAGTACAAAAAAATGCGTCTGAGCGCTGTGCGGCGCACATTTCCTAGCTCCCTGTAGACCTGTCTAAAAAATGTAACATTTTACCCTTGCCTTTACATAATTATATGAAATGTGTTTATTTGTTCGATGTCATAATTCTGAGTTTCCATTAAGTAGTGACGTGATTGGAAGGGACAGACAACAACGGCGTAAATATAAGTTGGCTGTGCCAGGTCAAAGGGTATGTGTGTATAGTAACAATGTGTATTATATGGCTATTACTATATACAATGAACTGCCTGATTGTTTTAAGGAATGAACTGTTAATAGTACAAATTATTTAAATTTCTTATTGGCAAGTGCTATTATGGCATTGACGAATTTTTTAAAAAGCGGCTTAAACTATATTAGGTTATACCTAACAAATGTATAATAATTAAATTTGACGAGCATGTATATTTGTCCTTGAAAAAAATAAATTTTGTACACCTGTAAAGGTTTTCTACCTTTACAGGTGTACAAAATTATAAAATATTTGCTACTATCTATGGAATTAGACCTACGTTAGACAACATTCCCGCAAATAAAATGTTTTTTTTTTTAAATCTTCTCCAGTGATTCGCTCGTGCGAGCCAATCAACCACCCTCCGATTCTACCTATTTTTGTGACGTTCAATTGCTCGCGCCTACGAAGTAGTCAGTAAAAAAACAGTATAAGAAAAAAAAAATTAAAGTCAAAGATCTCTAAACATTTTTATGTACCTAGATGAATGCTCGGTAATGACGCGATACGCGGAGATCCGTGACTATCGAATGAAAACCAAATTGTGCTCATTGGACCCCAAGAAACTACCCGATAGGCACAAGCCGGACGCACGTAGTTAGCCGTGGTGGTCTAATGGTAATGACACCCGTTGTACAATCGCGAGGTCGTGGGTTCAAATCCCGGTCCCAAACCAAAGAATGTACGGAATTTCACACCATAGGCTTTTCGGTAATGGAAAACATCGTATGACAACCTGCATACGTCCGTTGAAGAAATTCTATAGTGTGTGTGAATCCACCAAACCGCACTGGACCAGCGTGGTGGATATGGCCCAATCACCCTTCGTGGGTAGGCCTTCGTCCTGCAGTGGACTATTAAAAAAGCTGGTACAGTAGGTACAATAGCTGCTTCGGGCCGGCTTTATCGGGGACAAATTCTGCCGAGCCGAGTCGACTGTGCCGGCCCGCTTATGGGATGAATTTTACAGGCCGAATCAAAGTTCTTGGCGGCTGTGAAGTTGGCTACAAGCTGCGCAGATCACTTCTCTCGCGGCTGACACGAATTTGGTTTAGGTAGGTACCTACCCAACTAGGCAGATAAATGATGATATTTTTATTCATGACTCCTCTCGCAGGTTCGCTGTTAGTACATATATACGAGTTTATACTATAAAAACATTTTAGGGCCAGATGTCCTCTTCATTAGTAGCTCAGCAGAACTGGCCCTCTTTAATAAAATGATTAGGGCGAGATGTACCCAAAAAAAATCTCCGAGCACGACTCGCCCGCAGCCCAGATTTTCTTAGGGCCAGATGTTACCTAACCCTAGGTAGGCTTGAATCATGTTTTTCGATCTGTTTGTCACCGGTAAGTACTAAACGGTAATAGTCATGGACTATGGTATATTTATGACTAAAAAGAACAAACTGTTTTCCTCTCCTACAATAACCAGTCAAGGTTGAACTATGAGAGTACAGAAGTCAGTAAACGTAAGAGCTCAGATTAAAATGGTCACAATGCATATGATTAACAATGTCTAATAGTCATACTTCATAGGAAAAAAATCTTACAAACGAGTTCATTTCTTAAGGGGGTTTGTGGCCAAATTAGTTCTTGCTCTTAAGTTTACCTACTCTCGTTTACTATGGAGCCTGCAATTCGAAAAAAAAAACAATACATTTATAACACAAAATCACAAATACAGGGTGCCGAACAGGTAGAATATGGCGGTTAATTATTATTACTATACCATATTGTATTACCCATATACGCAATAAAGATATATATGACTATGACATTTTAAACATACATTTTGTCGATTCCAAGTTGCAATTTTGCATAGAACAGCTGACTTTTTTAATCTTGGGTTGACCCAATAGTAAAGTCAGTCACAATGACGGTCTTAATGATAACGATGGCTATTCACTCGCTGTTATGAACAACTATGGGAACAGTGGAGCAGTACCACTTGCAGCGGAGTTTGATTAGGTGTTTGTCAGCTATCAATGAAATTAAGCAACCTTCCGCACGGTCAGTATTTGGATGGGTGATCGCGGGTGTCATTTTAGCGCTACCGTGGCTCGAATGACACGTTATGTTGCAGATCACGGTTGTTTTAACCGTTTAGCCATGTCAGAGGTCTTCAGGCGGCTTAAAAATTCTGACACCAGGGCTAGCCACCCGGCCTGTACGAACTTAGGTACCTACCTACTATAGGAACAATTGCCACATCAAAATTAATTTGTAAGTAAAGTTCGTTTTGGCCGGGTTGTCAGAATTTTCATGCCGTCTAAAAGCCTCCGACATGGCTAAACAAATTAAAATTAACTTGTAAAAGTGTGAGTGAGACACCTATGGCCGGTTGAAAAGCCTTTAAAAGTGGGTTTTTTGAAAAAAATGCTAGAACATCAACGAAATGTGCTCATTACCTACGTACGAGTAGTTTAGTCGTGCCTACGGCACGAGTTGAAACCGTTACAAGCCGTGGTGGTCTAGAGGTAATGTTAGCTGCCTTACAATAGTGAAGTCGTGGGTTCAAATCCCGGTCCCGTACCAATAAGCTCTTTGCAATTTATGTACGGCATTTTACACCACTGGCTTTTCGGTGAAGGAAAACATCGTGAGGCAACCTCCTGCTGCACTGGGCCAGCGTGGTGGATATGACCCAATCAGCCTCTGTGGGTACGCGTGCGTCCTACAATGGACTATTAACTGGTACAGTACAGTTAAACCGCTATGAGGAAAATAAGGCAGGCGCATATTAATTACTAGCGATAGTGACCCGCCCCGGCTTCGCACAGGTGTATTATACATAATAAACCTTCCTCTTGAATTACTTTATCTATTAAACAAAACCGCATCCGAATCCGTTGGGTAGTTTGGAAGATATAAGAAAATACACAGACAAACGCACGGAAACAGCGACTTTGCTTTATAATATGTAGTGAAGTGATAGTGATACTATTGCAATGTAAATACGATTCGTATTTTGGATAGTACCGATCTATTCTGTATTAGTATCACGATAGACCATAAAAATTCTACTTAGGTGCCTACGTGAATACGTGTTTCCTTAAGACGCTCATAAATAATTATCAGGGGGCATCTTATACACAGTCTGTACGGGCCCTAAACTAAGCAAAGCTTGTGAAATAGCTCTGCTAGTGACTGATAATTATGTACCTATGTAAGTATAGAAACTTTATTTTTGTGATAAAAATTTCAAAAATTGACGCGTTCGCAAGATTTGAACCTGCATCTCTCTGGAATTCCGGCCCAGATGCTTTGTCCAATTAAGCTAGAAACGCTGTCTGCGAAGGCGTCGAATTAGTGAAAGTGTTTTATCATTTTGTATTATACATATAAAACTTTCTCTTGAAACTATCTACTGAAAAAAAAACGCATCAAAATTCTTTGCGCAGTTTTAAAGATATAAGCTTAAGCATACATAGGGACAGACAGACAGCGGGAAGCGACTTTGTTTTATACTATGTAGTGATGTAGCACCCAGATACAGAACAAGCACCTATTTTCTAATAGGCTACTGAGGCAGTTTTAAAATATTTCTTAGGTAGATACCTAAGTAGGTAACTACGAGTATCATAGTATTATTATAGACAAAGCTATACTTACTAAAGTAGTTCGCTGTTCTGTGATACTTACCCAGAATACCTACCTACCGGAGTCTCTCTGCGAGATCGAATCAGAAATGAGTTGGCAAATAACTAAAGTAAACGACATAGCCCTGCGTATTGGCAAGTAGAAATGGCAGATGGCAGGGCACATAGCAGGGAGGAGATATGACCGATAGGATCGAAAATATCTCAAGTGGAGACCACGTACTGGCAAGCGCATCCACAAGATGGACGTACCTCACATAAACTAATAAATAAATAATAATAAATAAATATTCATGTGTTGACATAATTTTGTGAGTAAATAATTGCTTTTTTATTTTAATTTTTTTCAATTGAGTTTCTTTACTCTTTTTATAAATGTAAAAAGCACGTAAGTAACTTTTTATTTTATTGACCTGTAACAAAATGTTATTACTAAAGTAATATGAATAAATAAAATAAAAAATAGGTAATATAACCTCTTAATAATTATAACCTCTTTAAGAACGCAGGAACACGTTGGATGTAAGCCGCTTCCAACCGGGTGTTTTTGGAGATTAGACGAATTTTTTAAAGATAATTTAGAAAACATAATAATAAACCGTTCCAATTCAAGCGATAAAATTGTCATACCCTCATAGGGTCATATTATTAGGGGAACATAACTATACAGAACATGTTAGTTAAGAACCACATGTAAATCAAAATCAATACCTACTAATATTATAAATCCAAGTGTTTGTTAGTTTATTGGTTTGTTCCTCTTTTACGCCGCAACGGAGCAACAGGTTGACTAGATTTTTGGCATGACCATATTTTGAAAGATGGAAAATGATATACTTAGGCTACTTTTTATCCCCGAAAAATAAAACATACCCCATGGGATAGCACAAACTATGATGATGGTCAGTGGGGGCCCTTAAGGTCAGCTAACTAGTCAGGTAGCCTAAAGACTTTTTTAATTTAAGTCCACTGGTGAACATAAGCATAACTACGAAGAGCTACTGGGCCAATCGACCACACTACTGCCACACACGAATTTTTTCGAGGTAAGTATGTAGGTTGCTTCACGATGTTCCTTCACTTTAAAGCTATAGGTGTCTACATGAATAAACTTTGTTCTACAGGGTTATCCAGAACTGGTGTATGTACTAAGCCGAAAGGAGGTGATTCAGACCATCATTATGAACAACTTTTACTATGGTGTCAATCCGGAATTCGAGAAAAAAATCAGCTGTCTCATACATTTTGCCCAATCCGAGTTACAATTTTATTCTCGAATTTTGGGTTGGCCTCATAGCGAAAGTTGTTTTTAATGATGGTCTTAACCAGCCCCTTTTGGCTTAGTGCAAGCAGATAACCCTGTATAGAATACAATAGAATACGCGATAGGTTTCGATCCCACGCTTCACGTTTGTAAAACCAGACTAGGAAACTAGCAGGTGTATGAGAAGATATACTAATGGGATGACTAGAAAACCAGGAAACCCCCATGTGAAGACAATTAGCAAACAAGGAAAATGCTGGATGGGTTTCCCTCATATTGTCTTAATATTTCGCATTCATGTCGCAGAACCGCATTTTCCTCATCATGTAACTGTTTAGCAGAGCCACTAGGCCTATAAATACTGAAGACTCGTTTCATAGAAATCATTAACAGCTCGTGTCTCGACACTGAAGCATCAGTCAATAATTCAATACAAAAGATTCAAAATGGTGAAGGACAGCCGTTCCCTGTTGGTTCTGGTGTGCGTCACCTTCCTGGTGATAGTGTCGTCTCCGCAAAATGCCGCTTTAGCCGACGTCCACCTCGGCAGCTGCGTGTGGGGTGCAGTCAACTATTACTCCAACTGCAATGCGGAGTGCAAGCGCCGCGGGTACAAGGGAGGACACTGCGGCAGCTTCGCCAACGTCAACTGCTGGTGCGAAACGTAGCAACTGTGAAAAAAAGATTTACTAAACCCCAAGTGCAGTAGAAGACAAATTGACGCGTGATGAGGGAGCTTCCAGATGCTGTAATATATACCCTAATATCACAGGCGGCACCAACAAAACATCAATCAAAAATTTCACTTGAATGGTTCAGTGATGTTGTCCATCTATTTTGTCTTCCAGTGTATCAAAAGCTAAATAATATTTTTTTACAGAATTCAATGTAATTCACACCAAATCAGTTAATTCTGAAAATAATGTGATAATATAGAAATTAAATTATCAAGCGTTTTATCGCCACATACCGGAAATTATTCAATATTGTAAATATTTTTCAATATTTGATGGGTTTTTTGTTTATTAAATGTACCTACTGCTTAAATATGTTTTTTTTTATACTAGATGACTGAATGCATTAACAATACTCTAGGGGCGTAGTTGTGCTCATCGATATGACTAACTTTTACTGTGGGGTAACTCCAAACCATACATTTTATCGAGCTACGATATTTTTTTTAAATGGAATACCTAGCTGTTGTTTGCGATTTTTTGTTTGATCTTATAGTTAAAGTAAGCTATTTATAAAGATGTGCAAAACTAGATCCCAGAGTATTGTCAATAAAAGAGATAGGTAAAGCAATAATAATAATATATCGTACTAAGGCCATTACCTTGTACCGAATTCAATTAGTTTGCTTTATTTGTTTTGAAAAGCGATTTTCCTATTATTTTCTTCATAACAATCTTTATTATTAGGAATTTCATGTTTTCGTATATTAATATCTTTTGACATTGCTTATAAAATATGGCGGCGTGATGGCGGCCTATTCAATTAGAAAATATGAAATTCCAGTCGAATTAAGCATTCAATGCGGTTGTTTTACTTTGAGCATTTATTTAACTTATTTTAATGGATTTTTTGAGCTACTGTACACAGTATGATCTATTTGTAAGATCTTATTTGGAGGCTAAGGCCGATCAAACTTCTTGGCGGTTGTGAAGTCAGCTCAGTCAGCAAGAACAAGCTGCGCGAAACCTAATCTGTGAGCTTCAGCCAAGATTGGGTTTTAGCAGTTTATACCTAGCTTTTAAAGTAAGTAAGTTCGTATAGGCCGGGAGGCTAGCGCTGGTGTCGTCAGAGTTTTTGGCCGCCTGAAGGCCACTGAAATGTTTTTTTTTAAACGGTTAAAACAACTGGAACCTACAACTTAACTTGTCATCCGGTCGCGGTAGCGCTCAGTTTGAAAATGCCACCCGCGGTCACCCATCCAATCACTCACCTTGCGGATCGTTGCTTAATTTCGATGATCGCTGACATACACCTAATCAAACTACGCCACCAGCGATACTAGCTATTAACAACATCACAGCCGCAAAGAGCTTTGAAGACCTACTTACGTTTATTTTAGTGGTAAGAAAGGCTAGGATAAATTATTTCACATTCTAGATGTTGTAAGCAAATAATAAAATAGAGTGCGTCAACTTTGCAACATTTCTAGGCATAGAACTAGACTCATACGTAATTTAGAAAGCACAAATTAAATCAGAATAGAACTCAGACTAGCTATAGACTTACCGACTGCAAAAAGTGCTTATCACGCATACGCGTGCTCATTCTCCAATAAAGAAATATACTATGGGGGAATATGTAGTGTAAACGCACAAGTAATATTTGTAATACAGAAAAAATGTATTCGTAATCTCACAAATAATAAAATTCCCGACATTACCAAACAAAACTTCCATAAACCATATTTTATAAAACTTGAAATGATGTCTCTGGTGTCCAACTATGGTGTAATATAGGTATTCGAAATATGTAAATTTGTCAAAAAGCACCCTGACTATTTTTACCTCAGAACAATGACAAGTAACAGAAGTATTGCTAAATTTTACTCAAATAAAAACTACGTTACAGCTGTCATATTCATATCTGGTTATACAGCATACGCGAGAGTGAGTAGAGCAAAAAAACGCAATGTCTGTCGGCATACGTCAAAATTACAAGTTGTAATGTCAAAATGGTAAAAAATTTGGTTACACATTTTCTTTTTTATGATCGGAACTTTGAACCCTCTAGAGAGAAGGTTCAAATCCTACTTTTTACCTTTTTGAATTTGGACAGCTCAGTTAGGTCAATGCTACTTTGTGAAACCTTTCGAAATTACGTAAGCTCGGGTGTATGTACATCTTTTTCTAACACCTTTTAAATTGCATACATAAAATGGGACAATGTGATATATGTATATATCTTGCTATTTTAGTACGGTTTCTATTACTTCAGTTCTTATTCTATGATTTTGACAAAGTGTCTGATAAATCGCACAAAATTAGATCACAATACAGACACAAATTCGTAAGATCAAAGTCCAACAGCTAAGCAATGCATAGGTAGATATTCCAGCCCTCATTCTATGGCTATAAAAATATTTAGTAAACTGCCAAACAAGATAATCTAAAAGATATCTAAAAGGAATCAGGAAAACAATTTCATAAAACAACTTAAAATTAATGTTCCAAATGCTTATTATACACATTAGAACATTTTTTTAACAATAAAATTTTTGTTCCTGTTTTTCCGAATTTTCCTTATACAGGGTTATTTCTAATCAATTAGCATCCTTCTGAGGGCTTATTCTGTACATCAAAACTAACAACTTTTGTTCTAAGACTTTCGTCTAAACTCAAAAAATTTTTTTGTTGTTCCATAGAAAAATTAGTTCACCCGCGACAAAATGTATGGAACAGCTGTTTTTTTTTGTTTTGACGAAAGTCGTAAAACAAAAGTTGTTAGTTTTGATGTACAGAATAAGCCCCTAGAAGGATGCTAATTGATTAGAAATAACCCTGTATAAGGGGTCAAATAAAGTCCCAAAGATGGTGAAAAAAACACACAATTACATTCAACAAGCTGAACCTTTATAGATAAAACCTGGTTTGGAGCAGCACACAACATGTTTCAATACAGGAACTATAATTATTCTGGAAAATCTATGGGATAGGAATAGCCAAAATTAATCAGTTTAGGCTACAGCCCAAACCGCTGAAGATATCGACTTGAAATTTGGAATATAGTACCCCATAATGGTGCACTAAATACGAACATTTTGATCATTTGACCTTTGACGGGGTATAACGGGCCTCTTTGTTCGAAAGTAACTTTTTATTCGTGTACTGATTAACATGAAACTTTGAATATGTGCTTTAGTCAAAATAAAACATACTTTTGATCCTGTATTTCCGAATATTCCTTATCTAAGGGGTCAGATAAGGTCCCGAAGTTGATGGAATAAGCGCCAATTACATCCAACGAGCTGCACAGTTATGGATGAAATCTGGTAGGTATGTAAGGAAGCTCACCACATGTTTCATACAGGAACTATTATTATCCCGGAAAATCTATAGGGTTTCTTAGGGATAGCCAAAATTAATTTGTACAGATAAGGGAAATCGAATTCTAACGAAATTTGGTACGAAGCTAGACTTTGACACAAATTACCACTGAGGATACTGCTATCCCGGAAAATTTGAGTGGGTCCTTCAGGGTATAAATCTAAGAAAGACTGTGAAAATCAAAGCCATTTTGTTTGAAAATAACCCTTCATTTTAACTAATAAATTATCATTGTTGTCCTGGGAAAAGTCCCGGATTCCTTGTCTAACGCTAGACCAAACACCCTGGATAACTTGAATGCGTTTTCTTCAATAATATTTAATGTAGTGAAATATCTATAATCTAAAATAGTAATGATTTATCCTTCAATGGGGCATAATGGTCCACTAATAGTTTACGAAGGTTTTTATTTTGTGAGCCAATACACTTACAGGATACATACAGATCAATGTACATACTTTACTATGGGATTAGCCCCGAAAAAGCGAAAATTATCTATTTTATACATTTTTTTACGGGTCCATGAACTTTGTGTGATGAACAGCTGATTTTATTTACATGATTTCAGGGTTGGTACCATTGTAAAAGTTAGTCATATGATGAGTATAATATAATAACATCCTAACAGATACACCTTCTGATTTAGATATAGACTATGTATTTCTCAATTTCTTTTCATGAGAAACCATAAAAAAATCAGTTATTTAAAATGTGTTAGTGAAAGAACTTGGATTAATGAGTTTCAGGAAAAATATAACTTTACTAATTATAAATTATTAATGTTCTGACATTGAATTGGTTTGACAAGAGAGTAAGGCAATTCCATGAATTATTTTTCTATTATGACATAAAATATAAGCGGTTTCCACAGGAAAAAAAAAATTGAAAGTTGATATCAACGAAGTATTTTTTTATCTCGTGGGGTTCAGTCAGCGTTTGCACTGTAAGCGCAAAAAAAATTGTACTAAATAATTGTCGTAAATTTTACGACATCACATTAGCAACCTGACAATTTATCAGTGTTCATGATCAGTGTGTTGCTCTACAATATTATGCATGTATCATACATATTAGAAACCTTTCTCTTGAATCACTCTATTAATGATTTAAGCATACATAGGGACGGACAGACAGCGACTTTGTTTTATACTATGTAGTGATAGACAACAATTCGGTTTTAATTAATACTCGCGTCTACCAAGTATAGTCGGTACCTTGGCTGCTTAATAAAATCTCATTGTTATTTCACCGTAACGCCACGACCGACAGTTCTCTTTTTGCACATATTCTAGCTATTGTATTTTATTTATTTACGTACACCACTACCACACATGAATCTCTTCTTCTTCTTCTTAGTTTTGGCGTCGCATTATTGTGCATTTGCCAGTGTTAAGTATTAAGTTTAATAATTTTTGATAATATTTTATCAAAATAGTCACTGTCGTAGTCTCGTCATAGTCCAATAAAGTCGCTGTCAAGTCCAATCATAGTCCAAGTCATTCCTCAGTAAAGCAGTGGAGACTTTACTACAGGCGTCTATGGAGTTTTGGTAACAACACGGAACAACATGATACGTCACATTATATCACTTGCCTACACTCATGCAGGTAAATCAGCTCATAATCAACGAAATACCACTATTTTTCACTAATTATCACTGATAAAAACACAAGTTTAACAAAATAATACAATGAGGCGACATGATTTTTCCGCGTTCCCGCCAAAACTCCGACATGAATCTCTGTTATTATTTGTTACAAAAAGATAGGCTACGTGATGGCGATTTCAGTAGAAAAACAAATTTAGTAGTTTTCATAGTTTTGAAAACGTTCACACTGGCGCGCATGCGCCATGCGTGCAGTTATTACCTAATGCATAAATGAATGCACTGCAAGATGCGATGTAATGCGTGTAGATGTTTTCTTTTTTTTTCAATTTTTCTTGACAATACATGTTTGACTGCGAGTTGTTTGTTTATTAACTACCTACTGTGAGTAATTAATTTTTAACTATTTAGTACTAACCAAATTAATGTTAACTAGGTATTTAGTTCTGTCAAATTTTTAAGGAAATATCTTTGACCGAGGCCGCGAGCGAGCGAAGTTCAAGGTCACATAATTTTCTTCACATCGGTCGAGATAGAGTTGGAATACATATGCTGCTTTGATGTGCTGCGACATTAAATCTTACGACTACTTAAGCATGATCGAATTGTGTAGTTATTGATTTACTCGAAAATGCTACTAATTGCGAAAAATTGCGATGCTTACAGTTCGGGGAACTACCTATACCTACAAATACATTAAAATGAATACTTTTCTCAATAGTCCCTCATATATGAATAGAAAGGTTAGTATGATTTAAGACGGAAACAATTATTCTCTAAAGTTGAAGTGGCTCCGCGCCTGCCACTACGGTTGCAGAGGATAGGGATAGCGGCTGACGACATACCGACACTCCTCTTCTCCTGCAGCCTCACCGCCTCCGCCAACACGCTGGCGGCACCCGTTAGGGCCGCTGGCAGGATAGGCAGCGGCACACTCGCCGCCCTTCCATCCCGTCGCCGCCCCCGCCTCAATGGGCTCGGCCGCGGCATCGCGACGAGCGCGACACCGCAGTCCACCTTAGTCGACTAGCACCCGCACCTGTATCAGTCTCCTGTGTCGTCCGCCGCCCCTCTACCGCGCAGACGAGGACTAATTTAAGCGGTAGGATTATAGTCGACATACCTCATACTGAATGGCGATTAGCTTCTTCCTTCATAATGCGGACCGCTAAGGATTGGAATGCCTTACCTCCGTCATTATTTCGTGACAATTTTAATCTGGATATATTTACAACAAGATTGAATAAGTTTCTTCTTGGTATACTTAGGCAGGTAGGTACCTACTCCATCTTCGGCTGCAGCTTCACTATCTATCAGGCGAGTTGGTGGCCAAATGAATTATTATGAATTAAAAAAAATGCTTGATGCTTCGCGCAACCCAATCTACGCGCACCTTTATGTGAGCTTCAGTCAGGATTGTACATTGCGCACGCGCAGCACTCTACACCTTAGTCAATATATGCGGCTTGGCTGTTTCGCTAACTGCGCATGAGCGTAGAGTGAAAATAATTATTAACTGTTCATTTATTCTTTTATACAAACAGTTCTTGTTGTAACGTTCTTTTATAGTTATTGGCGTTTGGCCCCGCGGGCCCAATGGGGGCCTTCAAAAAGAGTCATGGTCGATTCGCCCCGCGGGACCAACAGCTTGCGGGGCCAAACGCCGCAATACCCAACGAAACGGCCTAAGCTGTAGAGTTTGTGAAGTAACAACTTGTAGAGCTAGAAGCTTGGCTTTACATAAGATCTGACAACTTTTTGATAGTGTGAACTGTGATTTAGTCTTGGATCCATATCAAAATGTTTTTGTTTTTTATAAATTATATCTGATGCAGGGTCATTTATAAAGGGTAGGTAGGTATACTTAGCCGAAAAGGGGTGATCCAGGCCATCATTACGAACAACTTTTACTATGAGGCTATCCCGGAATTCCAGATTAAAAAAAATATTAAATAATATTTTTTTGCAAAAAAATAGCATGACCGACTTCAACCGTGTACAGAATTCGCGACTATTTCGCACGGATCGATGTTACATGTTTCACATTATTGTTGATTTATTAAAAATAGCTCAGCCGATTTCGATAAAATTTAAATGTGATAAATTGCGAAGTATGTTCCTTCCAATAAAAAAAGAATTATCGAAATCGGACCACTACGTAAAAAGTTATGCGTGGTTATACGAAAAACACCACTTCACACCACTGGCTTTTCGGTGAAGGAAAACATCGTGAGGCAACCTGCATACGTCCGTAGAAGAAATTCAATGGCGTATGTGTATCCACCAACCCGCACTGGGCCCGCGTGGTGGATATGGCCCAATCACCCTTCGTGGGTAGGCCTACGTCCTGCAGTGGACTACTAAAAAGGCTGGTACAGTATATAGTATACAAAAAAAATATACGCGTCGAATTGAGTACCTTCTTCGTTTCGTCGGTCAAAAATGTGGAGAAACAGATGATTTTATTTAAGTGAAAACTTCTATAGCGGCGTTGTGCACTTTTCGGCATGGGTAAAAAATGTTAAACTCGCGTCAGGGTACGTAAATGTCCAAAAATTCGTAATGCGGAGGGAGAGTAGACCGCCGACGCCGCCGGTGCGGCGTAATAATTTTATTAACCCCCTTTTTTTACCGTGCGGCGAAAATGTATTCCTGCTATAAAAAAAATCAAGATAGAATGTTGTGAACGAACAAGTGAAGCCGGCAAAACTAAGCGTTGCCGTGTACAGACACAACATACACATGTACACATACAAAGAAACTATGCCTCAATCGAACTATGGCGGCGCAACACCGACGCACTCACACATGTATAAAAAACTGGCCTCACTTGTCTGTTCACGACGTTCCGTCTTGAATTCTCCGACATAACTACAGGTTTTCTTACGATATTTTCCTGTCATAGTTCGCAAGCCTACTGGAAAAATGTTACCGTCTACTAAACCTCTTAGAAGGTCCGAGATGACACGAAATGAAAACGATACCTCGAACTTTCTTGGCAGATTCTTATACTTAAGTCATCTTTACATTTGATACGACGCGCCACTTCAGGATAATTTCTGTTTTATAAACTAGTAATCCGCCCCGGACTTGGACCTCGCGCTATCCCTATTTTATATCATGAATAGGTACCTACTGGGATAAAAAAAACTGTAACAATATTTCTATGAAGGTTAGAGATTTATTTTAAAATAGTCATCCACAACTCCCGCAGAAAGTGGCGCCGTTTTGCCTCTTTTTACCACGGCCCTCATATCTTCGCAACCACTGAACACAAGATGCTCATATTCGAACTTAAAAATTTTATAAATATAAACTACGTTCATGCTACATTTCATGGAGATCGGTTGAGCGGTATTACTTGAGTTATCGTCGAACAAATATACATACAAACATACACCCAAGTGCCGGTTCGTCCCAGTAGACTCTGAGACCTCACTTACGCTCGGTTAATTATCAAAAATGCGACCTGTAGTGAAAAATCACCATCTGGACAAACGAAAACAAAATCTCCATATTAAAACAAGCAACAACATTATTATATTTATTATATTATAAGCATTGCCATTCAGCGTGGCAATGCTGCCAGCATGCTGGGCACGCTGCCAGCTGGCAGTCGGCTTGAGCACTTGGATTATCTTTAGACCTTCAAGGGTCTGTGGATGATCCAATTGCTTTCTATGTAGTAGTAGGGTAGTATTGTCATTAAAAAAAAAAAAATTAAAACGAAGTTAAGTCTTCGCTTTTGCTTCTGTCAATACACAATATCCGCCTTATCACAAAAGATTTTAAACACGCTTTTAACATGTTTTAACCGTGCAATTTGTACTGTTAAACTTTGTCTTAAGTGTGCGTAAAATTTTAGCGGTAAGACGGCATAATATCTCCTTTTTGACCGACGAACCTTAATTTTATTTTTTTACTTTAATTATATATTTTATTTATGTATAACGCATAACTTTTTTCGTAGTAGTCCGAGTTTAAATAATTCTTTTTTTATTGGAAAGAGTATACTTCGACATTCGTCCCATTTAAATTTTATCGAAATCGAGTCATTTTTGATAAATCAACAATAATATGAAAAAATCTACATAGATCCCTGCGAAATATTCGCGAATTCTGTACACGGGTGAAGTCGTCTAATTTTTGCAAAAAATAATCTTGTATGTAGAATATTTCTCGCGGGCTCTCTGACTATGTCATGTGGTAGAAATACCTCCCGTGCCTTAGTGATTGGCTTCACACAGTCGCGCCAACTCGTCTTTCGTTTTGAGGAAAATCATAATATCTGCTTTAAATTCATCAAACTCGCGAAAGTGTAATGAAAAAATACTAAAGGTACCTACTTAAACTACTAGTGAAGTAACTTGAATGCAAATGAACTATTCAATGGTTATCGTGGTTTAATATTATGTCTTAATTTTGTATGTTTTTTGACAACGAAATACATATATAAAAGTTACAATAAAAATACAGCAAAGTGACAAACAAAAAAAAACTAAGCTGCGGGAAATGTGAGTTTGAAGTGTATATAATTATTTTATGTAAAGTTATCCAAAAAAAAAAACCAGAATATTTTACGCATTGTCTTAAAAATACCCGCAATAAATCGAAGATTTTTTTTATTGTGTTAAATATAAAGCTAATTTTAATTACTCTAGACTATACTCTACATAATTATATCAAAATGAACGTTTGTCTGTATGTCCTCTATATAATCGTAAAGTCATCGCCGGGTCAACCAGTATCTTATAATATTTTAGTTATGTTCAGGCGCTAGCCAATCTCTGCAACGATTAGCTAAAGCCTGACGAAAGTTCGGTTAGCACAGCCGCCTCACGACCAATGGTTAGGTTCGTGCGACGCCTGACTAACCCACCGACGCAACCGTGGAAGTCCACTACCGTCGCCGTAACGCCTGGCTATACTGTGATAGCAAGCGAAGCTAGGACATGGATTATTCCATCGGCCGTTCGGTCGTCGCGGGGACCTACTCTCTACTCCCCGCCCGCCTCTATAACTCGTCGTCCCCTGCGCTGCAGGCCTCTGAATGGGCTCCGTCTGGATCCTCGTAGGTCCGACGGCCGGTCGTCTAGACGACCTGACTGCTGGCGAAGGTGGACCCCTGACTCCGAGTGCAGCCGCCCGAAGGTACTCGCCACTGCACCCCTCTAGACTCCGAGTGCAGCCGCCCGAAGGTTCTCGCCACTGCACCCCTCTTATTGTGAATCAAACAACTGTTACATTGCGATTGATTTTATTACATGCTTAACTACTATATATACTACAGTCTCTTACATCTAATTGGTCTTGAAGTAAGCCTAATTTGATGACCGTGCATATTTGTGTGCCGATGCCTCGCCTGGATGGTCGACAATGAATCTGGGTCGCGACTTTGCAGATTCCGCCGGCTGACGCTATCCGCTATACGGCCCAGTATCGACACGCTGAGCTAAGCATGTTCTTTATGGACATTCTGGGGTCTCTCCGGGACGGTCTTCAGTTGGTCCAGCTCCAACACCTCTGCCTTCGTTCCGCTGGAACCGTTGCTACGGTCCTTCCTGCTGGTTGATGGCGTGGATGGGATGCTACTGGTCTCGAACCCCTGGTTGTCGTGGTTGGTTGGCTGCCCGATCTGCCCGGCTTCTCTTCGTGGTTGTCGAGTGCGTCGTCGTATTGTTATCAACATGCACTGCGCCACCTGAATCGTTCTGGTCGGGCACCTAGTCTCCGTGTGGTTGGTGAAGAGTTGCTCAACAATGCAATCCTCTTTTAATTGCATGTTCTTCACCACTCCAGGAAAACAAATAAAATTATAGAGTCAATGAAAGCATGTCTTGAAACCTTCTCGGTTGATCTCAAAATATTGCTCCTTGATTCCCTCTATCTCCATCTTGATCTTCTTTCTTCTCTCTTCTTTCTTGCTGCCCCTCATCCCTTGCCCTATTCCTGATCTAAACCCTCACACTTAGCTGATTATCTCTCCTTGGATCAGTATTTCTGCACCTTCTCAAGTACCTGGTGATTCCCGCTTGTGGGAGGCCAGGTCCCGAATTGCTACTGTCCGCGGCAACTAAGCGCTATTTATGAATACTTCAACGTGCAACGAACGTAGCGCTTGTTGATTACGCTAGCCCGAGGTACGTCAAAGGTGGTCTGTCAGTTTCAAGTCAACTAAAGGACAGGGTACGGCGTCGTCCCCTGCGCTGCAGACCTCTGTATGGGCTCCGTCTGGATCCTCGAAGGTCCGACGGCCGGTCGTCTAGACGACCTGACTGCTGGCGATGGTGGACCCTTGACTCCGAGTGCAGCCGCCCGAAGGTACTCGCCACTGCACCCCTCTAGACTCCGGGTGCAGCCGCCCGAAGGTTCTCGCCACTGCACCCCTCTTGTTGTGAATCGAACAACCGTTAGGTTGCGATTGATTTTATTACATGCTTAACTACTATATATACTACAGTCTCTTACATCTAATTGGTCTTGAAGTAAGCCTAATTTGATGACCGTGCATATTTGTGTGCCGATGCCTCGCCTGGATGGTTGACGATGAATCTGGGTCGCGACTTTGCAGATTCCGCCGGCTGACGCTATCCGCTATACGGCCCAGTATCGACACGCTGAGCTAAGCATGTTCTTTATGGACAAGTTATTAAGTGTTATATTTGTAAATACGAATTATGTAGGTGTTTCTTATAAGAAATATATTTCCATAACTTCAATTGAAATAAAATGTAGAATAACATAAAACTTCTAGATACTCGTAATGCTAATGCTCACAAATACTTACGAAACATTTGCAAAATAAAACTTACCATAACAATTTAAAACCAACGATGTCTTAAGCGTTGTTCCAAACAAAATATAAATTGTCACATATTAATTATACACAGCAATTCTTTGGGTTTTTTGATGTTGCAATTATGTCTGTTACCTATAAGGAAAACGTTTCAAAACAATAAAATCTAGATCTCACCTATTGATGATTTCTTTTAAAGGGTTAGGTATCGGTTATTTTTCTTGAATTCCATAGTAAAAGTTTTTGGCTCCATAGTGAAAGTTGTTTATAAGGCCTGAATCACCTTTGTTCAGCACATCAGTTGTGATTATGAGCCCTTAGTACAGGTTTTGTGTAATTTGCTTAAACTTTCGCGTTTGCGTGTGGCTCCATACTTTTTGGTTAGTTCTTTCTCGTTTCCGCCAGGGGCGCTATACTGGTTTAGAATCTATGTACAATATGCCTACACATAGTCTACACAAGTACACTTATTCGTACAAGATCTGCGGGAAAACGAATGTTACTACACAATAATATTTTCTGATGTTTGAATAATTAGCCTAGTAATTAATTCATAAATTCAATGTAAGAAAATTAAGAGAGCTTGAAAAATCAATGGCTTTTAATCTTGCCAGCGTTGAGTGCAAAAATGGTGTGACAAAATTTATTTATTAATAGAAACTAATGATTCATATACAAAAATGTGTAGAGCCTCACGGTAACATCTGTAGTTCAATTTACGTGTAAACCTTACCCCTTTGGATAATCCTCCTTAGTCTACTTAGTTGGAATATTTAATATTTTAATGCAATTGGATTCTTTTTTACAAATTCAAAACAAACTTCTGCTACAACAGTTTACTATCATACAAATCACTAGCTTCTCAAGGACAAGTACGGAATAATGGTCAACACGCGAATATAGACCGTAACCGCTGGACGATACGGGCTATCACGGCAGACTGAGTGATGCGACTGACGTAATCTGTCTTGTGGATCGTACATGTATCATTAATTGTTGTTTTGTTTCTTGCCTTGTCCAGTTGTACTTGTACAAGACATTTAAGGCAATCGTGAGGCACCAACTTGACCATACAAAAACAATAATCTGTAATTTACTTATAAATATTTTATAATCCGGTTTGAGTGATTTTTCATCGTTTCACCTTAATCTAAAAATGACGCATACATCAATCGAGCGAACTTTCCGAATTTTGTGGAACGATTGCTGTGATTGAAACGGTTTTTTGGAAAAAAATAAATATTAAGGGTCTCTCACCTAAACTAAGTAAAGCTTGTGATATTATATGACTGCCAGAGACTAATATACTACTTATATGTATTTTTTTTAAATACTTACTTATACATGGTTATTTTCTTTTTATTCTGTACATCAAAACTAACAACTTTTGTTGTGCAAATTTTAATGAAAATTAAAAAAAAAAATCAGCTGTTCCATACATTTAGTCGCGGGCAAACAATATTTTTATATGGAACAATATTTTTTTTTGAGTTTTGACAAAAGTCGCTGAAGAAAAGTTGTTAGTTTTGGTGTACAGAATAAGCCCCTAAGAGTATGCTAATTGACTAGAAATAACCCTGTATAGATAATAATATCCAGGCACAGAAGAAGCACCTATGTTCATCACATAAATGCTTGCTCTAGGTGGGAATCGAACCCATGCCCCTTTGGCCCAGGAGTTATGGTCACTAACGGTTGGGCCAATAAAGCAGTCAATTATGACGCAACTGGAAAATAAATCATTAGTGGATGGTCCTCTGTTTCTTGACGTCGGTTTGTAATGGATAAGGATAATATTGCAATATTATTGGATGACTCAGAACCGGAATAGAACAGGAAAATTATTGTTATTGTACACAGCTGGGTACAACGCCGCTTTCTAGCCATTCATCATCATATGAGCCAAATTAAACTCTTTGGCGACTGTGATATTAGCTACAAGCTGCGGATAACTCAATCCTAACTGACGCACACTAAAGGTTCGTTGCACATTATGTCAGGCCGCATCGCAGTGCAAAAATCCAAATTTATATGTTTTTTTATATAGACTAACGCACACTGTGCGGGCCGCATTTTCCTCATTTCCATACTTATGCGGCCTGCTCCGCCCCGCTGCGGCCCGACATAATGTGCGCGAACCTTTAAAATACAAAGCTAGAATCAGCGCGCGAAATTCAAAACATGGGTTTTTTGCAATCACCTCGGGTGGTATTTTCAAACTGAGCGCTACCATGACTCGTGTAATCACACGTTAAATTGTAGGTCCCGGTTGTATTAGCCGTTAAGCTTTGTCATAGGCCTTCAGCGGCTTGAAACTCTGACTCCAGGGCTAGCCACTCGGCCTATACGAACTTAGGTACCTACCTACTTAGTACAGCAACAGTACAATCATACGGCTGAATTGAAAATAACGTTTATATTTGACTGCCTCGGTGGCTCAGTGGTTAGTGACCCTAACTTCTGGATCAAAGAGGCGTGGGTTCGATCCCCACCAGGGCAAATATTTATGTGATGAACATAAATGTTTGCTCTGTGTCTGGGTGTTATTTAGTTAATATCTATATAAGTATGTATTTAAAAATAAGTATATGTAGTATATCAGTCTCTGGCAGCCATATCACAAGCTTTGCTTAGTTTGGGGTCAGAGGCCGTGTGTAAGATGTCCCAAAATATTTATTTATTTTCAGTAATTCCCGATCCAGCTAGTTAAGCATGCGACTACGAAAAGACGAAAAGAACTCATTTCAACGTGTGAAAAAGTGATAGACATTTACATTGCCGTAACACTGTCTCGTTCTGACACTACGAAAGAAATAATTCGTGGCGCGCATACTAGCCCGGCTGATCATATACTCCAATTCGAGATGATGAAGCAGGAAACTTATTTAACGGAGGCTGGGGACCACGTCACTCCAGAAATGATTGTGCAGGGTAAGTTATCTTGAATACTTTAACCGACTTCTTTAATCTCTTTACTCTTCTGTTCTGTGACATCGAATCAGGAACGAGGAGATCCGTAGAATTTTAAGAACAAAAGTTACCAACATAGCTCTATTTAATTTATGTTTTCTCTAGACCTGAAGTCTCAAGACTTAGAGAGTCAGGTGACGGCGGTTTGTGCAGCCCGCAGTATCCTCTGCGTTGAAGATCCTCCCGTCACTCCTTTGGTGCAGGCTGGTATCATACCTCCACTTGTCAAAGCCTTGGACAGATTCGACAGGTATAAATGCTCTACTTCTTCTCTAGACCTGAAATTAGAAGGGCAGGTCAGATGACAGATGTACGTGCTACCTACAGCATTCTATGTGTTAAGGATTCTCCTACCAGCTCCCCTACGGCCTAAAGCAATAGCAATCGTAACAGCAATCGTTTATGATTACATTTTAGTCATTGCTATTGCTTTAGGCGGTAGGGGGGCTGGTGTGCGAGTGGTGTTATGATGGTATTCTACACTACCATCATAACACTCGTCCAAGCCTTGGACAGATATGGCTCTTAAAGATCCTGCCTTCAATTTCTTGGATAAGTATGACAGATGAAAACCTTACTAGTATTCATATAAACTCATACTAACTTAATTATTAACTAATTGTCTAAAATTAATGAATTCAGAAGAAACCGAAAAAATTATGGAAGTTTTGAAATAGTTTATTTTGTTGATAGGCACTATTTAATCTATTTATCACCGACAGAAGTTGTCACGTTTACAAGATTACACCCTCTCACATTCATACATGCATAATACACTCTCACTCACAGAAACACACACACGTGTGCATGACCTCATGTTTCACACATACATACATGTATTACACTCTCACACACATTACTCAAAGAGAGGTTCAATCAACACTATACTCACAATAGTTTAAGTAGAAAATTCTTTTCATTTTTTTTTTCTTTTAAGTTGTTAAATTATTAAACTTTTCCAAAAAAATTGTTAAAACCTATAGTGAAATTTAATTGGTAAGCACTTAATTATGGAATTACCCTGTAGGGAGGTTGCTGTACGCTGTAACAGGCACTAGCCTAGTTCGGCAACAGTATATTTTGTACATTTTGTTATGGTAGATCATAATTAAAATTGTTTTATAATTTGTTAACTATAGAGTAATAAAGATTTATTTATTTATTAACTTATCTAGTCTCGCAAGTGTACACACATCAATCCCTATTTACCTATTTAGTTCCTTGCAGTTTCTATGTAAGTAAAAAATAAAAAATAAATGCGATAGGAGATAATATTAATGAAATGATTTTACTTTTCAGTCCAAATTATCAATACCGTGCACTGGGCGTGCTCTCCAACATCGCCTTTGGATCGAGCGAGCACACACTTTCAGTTATTAACGTAAGTGTTTTTAATGTATCATTTTTTTTAATGAAATCCTAGGTCTGTCTTCCCGCTAAAGTATAACGTGGGTGTCTTCAAATTGCGAGTAAATAGGTATCTTCTAGGTAAGCGTGCTACACCCTATACAGCATATCTGTTCAATACCTACTGTCATACATTAAATCAATACATACTGTCATGTAGCCAAACGCAAACCTACACGGAAAAAAAAATCCGTAAAAAGCCGTGGTGGTCTAGTGGTAGTGACACCCGCCTTACAATCGTGTCTTCACTCCTCTTATTGGAGATCTTAAGGGAGGCCTTTAAAGATCCGAAATTGTTGAGTTTTTGAGGCGAAAGTGAGTAGTAGTAGATTTTACATAATTTATAGTCATGTTAAATTTAAAGTTTTGTAACCAAATTATTATTGACATGAGTGACCACTCTCACTCGAATATGCAGTGCCCGACAGGGTCCATACTGAACTTTGTACCCTAACTTTGTTATTAACATCCTGTACTGTATGGAAGCATGAATAAATGAAATGAAATAATTGTGTCTGTACACGGCAAGGTGTAGTTTTGCCGGCATTACTTGTTTGTTCACAACGTTCTGTTTTGATTTGGTCTAAGGGCAGAACATGTTAAAACAATTTATTAACCAGTTTTAATAAAACTAGTTTGAACAAAATGACTTTCATTTAATTATGTACACTTAAGGTCGCTGAATTATTGTTTGCCAAAAATGACAACAGACCTCATATTTAGGCTTACCATACGTCCCGGATTGACCGGCGTCCCGACCGGTTTGGTCATTTGTTTTTTTTTTTACGCGTGATGTTGAGACGTGCGGAGACGGAGTGCGGTGCGCGTGGTGTATGCAACGCCTGCTGCACCACCCTCGTGCCCCGCCGCTGCCGGCTGTGCGCGTTTTGCGCGAGAGGCGATTTTACGTTTTTTTTTTTAATTACATTGCATTGAAAAAATGTCATTCCAGCGAAGAGCACGACTGGTACAAAAAATAAATACAAAAATTTCAAACGGCTTTTCTGTAATCTTTATTTTGTTTGTATTTGTGTATAATTTATAAAGAAACATTATAATTTGTAGTTTTGGGTAGTTTTTTTCTTAGACCGTCTAAACCGGGACAGGAGTCAGAGGGCTCCTGTCCTGGTTTAGACCTTCGTGGATGTGGTAAGCTTATTCCTCCATTTTTATCATAAATCAACGAGAGCTGAAAATCTTAAAAGTCATTATAAATTATATATAGGATTATCTGCTTACCCTATATTAAGCCGAAAGAAGGTGATTAAGACCTATCATTATAAACATTTTTTACTATCGGGCCAACCTTAAATTCGAGAAAAAAAATCAGCTGTTCCATACAAAAATGCATCTCAGAATCGACAAAATGTATGAAACAGCTGATATTTTTTTTCGAATTTCGGTTTGGCTCCATAAGTAAAAGTTATTCATAATGATGTTTTGAATCACCTCTTTTCGGCTCAGTACACCAGATTTGAATAATCCTGTAGATAGAACCATCATATCGGACGAGAAGTTATCCACGTATGACACTTCGCCGTGATTCGCTAATTATTGCACAATGCCGACGCCGCGTGGCGTAGCGGTGAGCACGGGCAAAAGGAACTCGCGGGAGGCATGAGGTTAGCGGGCGGGTGTGCCCCTTCGTCTTGTCTCTCTGTCTCCCGCGCATACCTATATTTTGCCTTTTGCGCAGCGTTCTGCGCCTAACTTTCCATCCGCCGAGTTATGTAGCGCGGACTATACCAAGTTTTGTAGGTTTAAATCGGTTCAGCGACCTATCAGCTGTTTTTTTTTATCTGCGGTGAGAATCTATATGGTTTTTTAATTTGTTCAGAGTGGAGCCATTCCCAAGATGATATCCTTCCTATCAAGCGAAGGAGACCTAGCAGAACGGGCCATCTTGGTGCTTGGAAACTTTGCCCTTCACGGCGCGGAGGCGCGACGTGCCGTGTTGTCGCACGATCCAGTACCTCGCATGCTGCCATATATGAGTAGTAACACGCCTCACTACCAGTTGAAGTCCTTTATACGAGCTTTCAGTAACTTCTGCAGGTAAGTAATTTTAAATTCGAAAAGGCCGGGTGGCTATCCCTGGTGTCAGAGTTTTAAAGCTCATATTTAGGCTTACCATACGTCCCGGATTGACCGGGATTGTCCCGGTATCAAGCCTTGGTCCCGGCGTCCCGACTGGTTTGGTCATTTGTCCCGTTAGGGGATGCCTGAAGGCATCTGACATAACTAAATTGTTAAAACAACCGGGCCCTGCAATTAAATGTGTCATCCGAGCCACGGTAGCGCTTAGTTTTAATACCACCCGCGGTCACCCATCCGAAGACCGCCCTTGCTGAACATTGCTTAACTTCGACGATCGCTGAAGACACCTCGTCAAACTACACAATGAGCGCTTCTACTGAGTGCTTCCACTCTGCCCCACCAAAGCGCCCCACTGGTGGGGCAGATTCCACTCCTTAATTTTTTGAAATCTGAAATGTTTGAATTCAGATAATTGTGCTTTTAGTTTACAATCTTCTTAATATATTGGATTCAATGTTGTCACTTATCTGTTCTTATGGTGGAGCGTTATAATGTTTAAAATTTTGAAGTCGAATTTCGCACTTCATTGCACTAATAATTTAATTTAAAATCATGTGACACCCCTGGTGGGGCGGATTCCACTGGCCTAAAAAGTGAGTGGAATTTGCCCCACCAAGACGGGATGAGTGGGGCAGATTCCACTCCAAAAAAAAAGGAGTGGAATCTACCCCACCAGTGGGGCGCTTTGGTAGGGCAGAGTGGAAGCACTCCTACTTTTACTACTTCTGCAGGTATGATTTTCACACAATAGGATAACACTTATAACGCAAAAACGTCGGGGTGTTATAATTATTAAGTTCGACGTCTGTGTGTATCAAGTGTATATGTGTGTGTCTCTGTGACATCGAAGCTCCCAAAGGGATGAACCACAAAGATGCTAGAGGGATAATATAGTCGATCTAGAAAATTTGAAGGAGATGCATTGATTTAATAAATCAAGAGACATGAAAAATATTTCGATTCAATTATTTTACAGATATCTGTGGATTCAATGGGTTGTTGTCCAGTTTGTGACAAAGGTGACGTCCACAAGTGGTATATTATTCAGAGAAAAATCGAACCAAGATGATATATACATCATTTGAAAGCTTGTTATATGAGCTTCCCAAAAATATTTAATTTAGATTTTTTCACCCCTCCAATTTTTTTTAAATGCGAAAAATAAATTGTATGAAAAATAACAATACAGCTTATTATTTTTTCTAGTTTAGCAATTATAAAGTGCTTCTATCGTTATTTTACTTGCATTTGTAGCTGATTCTTCCACATTCATTTCTTAATTTACTGTAATTAAAAATTATAACCTACCAGTGTGACCAGTTAGTAGGTACACTGTGACAAAAAATCACTTAAAAATTGTGTCTAATAGGTAAAAATGCTTTTATTTAACAATTTGGAGGTTACTTAATCAGGGCTGCTAGAGATAAACTACCTATTAAGCGTAATATATTTATTTTTTCTAATAAATTCAAAATTCATTTTAAAAAAATCGGAGGGGTCATTTTTGTTTTTAACTATGGTAATAAACTCAGAAAAATATGAGCTTTCTCAAAATGTAACGAGTGTTGTGGTTAGAATTTTTGATTATTATTATACCAGCCTCCATACATTTTGTGGACATCTCCTTTTTGTCAAATTCAAATTCCGCAATTTAACCTGCAAACCTTTTATTTACATTAGAAAACTGTAATAGAAATTACTAAATATTATCATTAAACTAGAAATAACCTACATTTAATTACCTATATGTGCTAAGGTTTAATGTAAACTTTTTGGTAAATAAATCTTTTTGTATTTTTGTATTTGTAAATACCAATTTATATTTGACAGTATTAACAGCACTAGGTAATTATTATTATGTACTACGGGACTAATCGCGCACTAAAACACACATAGTACATAATAATAATGTGTTTAAATCGCGAAAGTTTAAAAACAGCACTAGGTAAGATTTTCAATGCATTTTTGTGGTTAAGAATGGTCTCAAGTGATAACAGTGCCTTTCTCTGGTTAGTTAGATGTCTGTGGGATAAACCGATTTCGATTTTTTTTGCTTGAAAGAAGAATTGTTTGGGAGAGCTCTTAGCTATCCTACTAATCCTACTCCTACTAATATTATAAACGTGAAAGTTTGTGAGGATGGATGGATGGATGGATGGATGGATGGATGTATGGATGTTTGTTACTCTTTCACGCAAAAACTACTGAACGGATTGAGATGAAACTTTGCAATAATATAGCTTATATATCAGAATAACACATAGGCTATAAATTATAATGATATATTGCGTATGCGGGCGAAGCCGCGGGTAAAAACTAGTATAGCTATAAACGCGAAAGTTTGCGAGGATGGATGTATGGATGTTTGTTACTCTTTCACGCAAAAACTACTGAACGGATTGAGATGAAACTTTGCAATAATATAGCTTATATATCAGAATAACACATAAGCTATAAATTATAATGATATTGCGTCAAAAATCAAAATATCATGCGGGCGAAGCCGCGGGTAAAAACTAGTGTTTCATAAAAATAGATCCAAGATAGCTACCACCAGAATGGCGGATTAAATCGTCATCATAATTACATCTACACACAAAGCACTTTTACTTAACACACACGAGGTAATTTATTTGCACTGGTCACTTAATAGCCCGGGAGGTAAGCGCAAAAAATGCAAGTACTTTCTAAAAGTTGAATATTTGGTACCTACGAGTATGACGTTATCTATGTGGTGTAAAACAATACCCCAGAGTCATCAGCTGAGTTCTTTAGCGTTTGTGAGGGATACCCGTTTGAATTTAAATAAAATAGATAAATATGAAGCCGCTTGTACTAAGCTAAAAGAGGGTGATTAAGACTATCATCATTAACACTTCACTATGATAACTTTCGCCAACTTAAAATTCGAGAAAAAAATCAGCTGTTCCATACAAAACTGCAACTCAATCGACAAAATGTATAAAACAGCAATTTTTTTCTCGAATTTTGGGTTGGCTCCATTGTAAAAGTTGTTCATAAAGATAGTCTGAATTACCTTCTTTCGGGCTAGTACTGCAGTTCTGGATAACACTGTATAGGTATTCATAACTAAATCTCAAAAAAGTGCACATATCCCTACCAGGGGGGATAGCTTGGTGGGGATAAGTGTACCAGCCGAATTTTATGTCAGCGTCGCAAGAAAAAGGATTTGCGCAGCTTGTAGGTACTCACTTCAGAGATCCAGATCAAGAAGTTTGATGTTAATAAAAAAACCGAGGTGGCCTAAAGGGGGTGATACCCGCCTTATGATCGTGGGGTCGTGGGTCAAATCCCGGTCCCGTACCAATGAGTTCTTTGGAATTTATGTGTGGTATTTCACACCACTGACTTTTAGGTGAAGGAAAACATCGTGAGGCAACCTGCATACGTCCGTAGAAAAAAATCGATGGTGAATCCACCAACCCGCATTGGGCCAGCGTGGTAGGTATGGCCCAATCACCCTTCGTGAGTAGGCCTACGACCTGCAGTTGACTATTAAATGGCTGATATATAGTATAGTAAATAAATAAAAATAAATCAAAGAACTAATTCTCAAAGCTGAATTTCAATTTCTTTTCTTTCAGCAACAACGATGATGAAGCCATAGAAAAACTTAATTTCGTATCACCGGCGCTGCCATATTTATCTGATTTACTGGACTGTGATAATGGCGAGGAAGATATTTTAGGTGAGTTAAACCACCTACCTACCCATACATAATCTATCATAACTTTTAAACTTTACATTCTTATCAGGCCCAATTTTAGAGACACCATAATAATTATAATAGCAATTTAGTCCCTGTCTCTTTTTCACTGTATGTATTTGATAGAGAGAACACAATTTTATGTTGCTATTAAATTTACGATGGCGCCTCTAAAATTGGGCCTAATGTCTGCAAGATCTAATCAGACTGGAGATTCGTAGAAGAACCAAAGTTGTCGACACAGCCCAGCGGATTGACAAGTTGAAATAGCAGTGGGCAGGGCGCATAGCACGGAGGACTGATGACCGATGGGATCAAAAAGTTCTCGAGTGGAGACCACGTACCGGCAAGCGCAGAGTAGGCGGCTGACCCATAAGGAGAACAGAGACCGCAGGATCGCGCTAAATGTAAGCTGCTACCAACCGGTCTATTATCTTATTGGATATCTCTAGGTGGGCCTGTCCAGCAGTGAACGTCAAATGGCTGAAACGATGAATGTTGACATTTTTAATGATATCATTTAGAAAACAGAGGTTTCAAAAGACAACCAAACACGACTCAAGGTTAATATTATTTGTAGCATTTTAGTCTCTGGCAGCAATATTATAAGCTTTGCTTGGTTTGGACTCCAAAACCGTGTGTAAAATGCCATAAATACTAAATTCGTATAGGGACCAGCCCTGGTGTCAGAGTTTTTAGGCCGCCTGAAGGCTTCTGACATGGCTAAACAGTTAAAACAACTGGGACCTACAATTTAACGAGTCGAGCCACCCGCGGTTCCCATCCAAATACTGACTGTGCGGAACGTTGCTTATTTCGGTGATCGCTGACACACACCTAGTCTAACTACGCTACTAGCGCTACAGATACTCATGTGATATATCAAAATATTTTAAAATTTTGCAGTGGACACCTGCACGGCTCTTGCCAACATAATGCAAGGGTTCAACGAGAGTATTGAAGCAGTTCAAGCCGTGGAGGGTTTGACTCTACGTCTCGTATCGTTGCTGGGCCATCAGGCTGACGACGTGAAGTTGGCAGCTCTAGTGGCGGTGGCTAATATGCTCGCTGGGACAGAAACACAGGTTAGCTTTTAGTAAATTACACAGGTCTACAAAATAAGTATTTTGAAAGTGGTTTTCGTTTTTTTACGTTTTTCTTATAATTTTCGGTGTGCTGAATTTGAAAATGATATCATTTTGTCAGAGAATGTGTCGTTTTCTGACACTATAGGTATCTATTTTTAATAATATTTTTTAGTTTATAATCAACTAGTAAGCAATAAACACATTTGTTTTCCCAGTGAGACTCCTTTTGGTGCATTTTAGCTTGTAGGAAGCATATGGAAAGACTATCTGAAGCGTCCGACAGTAGTCTGCCTTCGTTGAGACAGTCCATCGTTACTGGTATCTTTTTTCATATCCATAATATCTTGTTGATATTGTTCACCTTATTCTTCAATCATATCCCCAAAATTTGTCATAGTTCCTATTATACGTATGACTTCATAATAGCCCAAAAGCCCTAAAACTCTTATTTATTATTAAATTTTACAGTAAATACTTGCTCACTGTCGATACTCGTGACTGCCTCGGTGGCTCTGTGGTTAGTGACCCTAACTTCTGGATCAAAGAGGCGTGGGTTCGATCCCCACACAGGGCAAATATTTATGTGATGAACATAAGTGTTTGCTCTGTGTCTGGGTGTTATTTAGTTACTATCTATACAAGTATGTATTAAAACAAAGTGTAATGTAGTATATCAGTCTCTGGCAGCCATATCATAAGCTTTGCTTAGTTTAGGGTCAGAGGCCGTAAGCATGTGATGTCTCAAAATATTTATTAGAAAAGAAAAACGAGAGATTTCCTCTAGATTTACTCTTCCTTTTACTCTATCACTCTTTACGAACATGACTGTCACTTCTGCTTAGACATCTACTTTTGTTCACCGTAGACAAATAGATCGATTTTCAAGTAAGTAGACTGGTAATTGACGAAATTGCTACTGACGCCAAAACCCTATGTGTACAGTACACGGATTAGCTTTTTAACGAAAAACCTACGTAAAAACTATGCGCCTATAAATATACAATAAGCGTGAATTCCAGGATTTTAAGAAGCATTTCCGGATATCGTACTGATTCCCGCAAATTTTGGGTTTATCCATGTAACGTAATAAAAATACAGTTACTCCATATTTTGTAAGTTTTAAACCCTCTCAAATCATTCTGAATTTTGACAACCTTGCACTCGAGCCCCAAGACATAAACTTTTAGCTTAGTTTGGGGCTTCCAGTTCGTCTATTTGGAAATGCATTTTTAAAATAAGGCAATGCTGTTATGTATCACTATAGTATAAAACAAAGTCGTTTCTCTGTCTGTTTGTCTATATGCATGCTTTTATCTTTAAAACTACGCAGAGGATTTAGATACGGTTTTTTTTAAAGATAGAGTGATTCAAGAGGAAGTTTTATGTATAATACACCTGTGCGAAGCCGGGACGTATTAATTGTTTCTCGCTTTATGTACTTCAAATACTTCAATAGCTATGTATTATGCTTTTCGTTTTTAATAAACTCTACTTTAATGCTTACGTTTACTTTCTTTCTGAATTGAACCACCTATTCGGGATAACAGAATATTTATATGCCCTGAATTATACTCAGATTGACCGCTGCCTCGATACCAACTGCTTGGACTATATCCCATCTACACTTGGATGCAACAACGCGTCGCTAGTCAAGGAGGCAGCGCGAGCAACCGCTAACATTTTCGCAGGAAGCCACGCTCAGATACAGCGAGTGATAGAGAAGAATGTACTCCTTTCCCTACGATATATACTCATGGAAGGCCAACCTGAGTAAGTCATAATTATTTTTCGCCAAAAAATGGCACATCCGACTTCAATTGTTGTAATTTACGTACAAAATTCGAATAGTTCGATTTCGAATAGTTCGAATTCAAATCATTATAATAGCGACATCTTTGGTGTACAATGTACATCACTACATCATTTAAGATTATTGTTGATCTTTCAAAAACAGCATAAGTACCTAGCCAATTTCGATAAAATTTAACTGGCTGACTGACTCCGGGGTAGGTGTTGTACACCACTAATATAACGTCATACCAAAAATTTCAGAAAATGTTTTCATTTTTTTTTGCGCTCGTCTCCCGGGCTATAACTAAAATGTCTATAAAATATTTTTTAAGGTGTCAAAAGCAAGCAGCTCGTGCAGTTACTAATCTGTGCTGCAACGGCTCAGCAACGCAGTACTACCTGCTCGTGTTCTTTCGGGTTTTGGACCCGTACTGCGCTCAACTTGACTCAACGGATCACGCATTAGCCGCCGATGTGTTGGAAGGACTGTACCATTTGATAAAGGTTTGAATAATACAATTATTTTTCTCTAAAAATGGCAAAAAACGCTTACTTTACTTTATCTTCGGCAAAGTGACGGGCCAGCTTAGCTCTTGGGTCTTTGCCCACGTTGCTATCAGGTTTAGCGAGCGAAGCGTTTAGCATTGCATATAACCTTTCGATCTCTTCTAATTTAAGTATATCTGCCTTGGTCGACGCCATACTGCCATCTTCTTTCTTCAGCTTTATCAACTGGCTTAGCCCAATAGACAAATTCCTCGCAAACATTTTGGAGCCTTTGTTCCGCTCTATTATCTCCTAGCATTAAAGAGACGAATGTCGCGCACGTTTTACGAAATTTGTCTATTGAGCCGCCTATATTACTTTGCATCGTTGGAAGACTGCAGCCTCAGTGAACGTCGTTCGTCCATGAGATTCAGAGAGTAATCGCATAATTTCTGAGGTCTATTTGAACGGCGCGGCCTAAAGAACTCAAAGCCTACCGTTTGAATAGTTTCTACGAGCTTGTTGTGAAAGAGACGAAGAAATGGATCGCCCTGATTTTTTTGTATGGGTATTCTTCAAAGATTGGAAAGTGTCGTGAACTACGTTAAAATGTTTGTGTGGGATGACACAAGAACCAAAGTACCACATGTGCGAAGCCGCGGGTAAAAGCTAGTAAAATATAAAAATATATTCCGTACATTTTACAGGCAGCAGAGAGAGACAAGTATGTAGAGCCTCTGTGTTATGATCTAGACGATATAGAAGTTCTTGACCAAATGGACCCGCTACAGGAGAAATTGACTGAAGAGGTAATATTTAATAATTTATTTATTCAGGATAAAAGAGCGCAGCTTTTTTGTTGGAGCAACTTCCACGTCTCGCGGTCTTCCGCTAGTGTTTCCACCTCCCTGTACGACATGACATCTCTTTGATCTAATCTAAAAATGCCCTGCGTATTCTTCCCCTTCCTCTCTTTCCTTCTACTTTTCCTTCTATATGATTTTCATTAGAGTGTCATGTCGTACAAGGTGGTGTTGCAATCATTTATTGCATCCAATCTGCTGATGATATAAACTTGAAAAGAAACAATTTTGAATGTTTATAGATAAAATATGGTATGCAAGTAGAAAACGACATGGGCCAAATCGAGCATACCCAAAAATATTCTTTCATGACAAAAAACATAGGTAATATTACCCCGGGCGGGAGGCGCAAAAATGCAACTACATATTTTCTAATAGCTAAACTTTTGGTATTACGGTACGTTATCATTGTGGTGTACAACAATGCCCCAAAGCCAGTCAGCCGGGTTCATTAGCGTTCAGTGGGGATACCCGCGTGAAATTTAAAAAATAAAGGAGAATCTTGCAATTACTTGTAAGAGCTGAAAAAAAAGTACGTGTGGGTAGTATCAAAAATTTTGATATGATACTTATATAACCTATTTTTTTTTAATTGTTGATTAATTTATATTGCAGAATCATCTAACGAAAATATCGTACGTAAGAGCGCAAATCCGAAAACATGCCCGAGAGGAGCGATCTATCATACAGGATGGAAAGAAGTTCACATCATATGTAATTGTTGAAGGTACTTTCTATGAGCATTAATTAGTATCGTCGTCATCTCCAGCCTCATCATCCTTATTATCACCATCATTATCATCATCTTTATAATCATAGTTATCATCATTACAATCGTCATCATCGTCATCCTTATCATTATAATCATCAAAACTAGCCACCTCATTGGCCCAGGTTAATAACCCTGACTCCTGGGTCAAAGAGGTGTGGGTTCGATTCCCACCCAGGGCAAGCATTTTTGAGATGAACATAGATGTTTTCTCTGTGTCTGGATGGTGTTATCTATAGAGGTATGTATTTAAAAAAAATATGTGTATGTAGTATATATATCAGTCTCTGGCAGCCATGTCACAAGTTTTGCGACCGTGTGACAGATCTCCCCTGATATTTAATAATATTACAATCATCATTATCAGTTCTTGATAACCTACTGCAAGAGATAGATCATATTTTATACCATTCACAGGTTTCTGTTGGTGAGTGCGTGTACGTATACATTTGCTCAGAATTATCAAGCTTGTTTTAGCTGTGCTAGGAACCATAAAACTTTTAATTTTATTTTGAATTAATGTTATTATAAGAAAAATTTAATCGTCTAATGAACACAAACATAATCCGTTCTTAAAATACTTTTAAATAATAGCAGCGTTTTACCTGAAATAAAACGCATATTAAATACTTACCTTACTGGAAGCTTTTATAATGAGAGTGCGTATCCCTTTCCGTCGAACAGCTATCGTTTTCAGTCCCTTTAAGCGTTGTAACCGGAAGCCTCCAGGTGGCGCCCTTGTGGCGATTGCGCGCCATTTTATTTTCTAGGAAAAATAGCGTGCCTTTTGGCCTCATTGCGTTAATTTTTGTAATTGCCACCAGGCAGAAATCAAAAGTAAAGCTTCCAGTAAGGTAAGTATTTAATATGCGTTTTATTTCAGGTAAAACGCTGCTATTAAATAGCTTGACCGTTACTGGAAGCTTTTATAATGAGATTCTGTTTGTTATCGCCTGGTGGCGTCACCTGGAGTGGGGCTTTTAATTATAACTTATAATTGTGTATTACGCCAATGTGATAACTTATGATTATGTATTACGCCAATGTGATTACGCCAATGTGAGATATATAGCTCTGGTGACAATTTAGTTTTTTAATTATTAATGATTTCAAATACATTAAGCTATATTTATTAATATAATTATAGTGAATAATGTCCTGAATATATAATTTTAACTCAAATCTCAAAAGAAAATGGACATTAAGAATCTTCCGGTCACTTCAAAGGCTCAATCTTAAATTAACATGACCTTAAATAGGCAAGATTACTTTTAATTTGTAAAATAAAATATAAACAGTTATTTAAGTGTTAACGTACAAATAATTTACGACATACGTAAAGCTTTACTATGTACATAAACCAAAATCATCGCATATCAACATGCATATACTTACGGTTAGGCTGGGCGGCTCACCGAAAAGTCAGGGTTTCTATGCCACTAGAAAGAATCTGACAACGTATAATAGATCCTATTGAAAAGGATTTGTTCGGCCATGATATTTACCCAAAATTATTGCAGGAATGCGATATGCATTCATATTCTGCGTCCTTACTAAGCAGGGAGTCCCACGCGATGGAACTGTTACTTTTAGAGTACTTCTTTCTCTTGAGAGCGGTGGAAGGCTTGCTTAGCCTGTACCATTATTGCAGTGATGCGTTATGCATTCATATTTTGCGTCATTGCTCAAGCAGGTAGTCCCACGCGATGAAACTGTTACTTTTCAAGTACCTCTCCCTCGTGAGGGGCGGTGGAGGGTTTGCTTAGCCTGTGCCATTTTTTACAGGGATGCGTTATGCATTTATGTTTTGCGTCATTACTAAAGCAGGGAGTTCCACGCGATGGAACTGTTACTCGTGAGAAGCGGTGGATGGCTTGTTTAGCCTGTGCCATTATTTCAAGGATGCGTTATGCATTCATGTTTTGCGTCATTACTAAAGCAGGGAGTCCCACGCGATGGAACTGTTACATTTAGTGTACCTTTCCCCCGCGAGGGGCGGTAGATGGCTTGCTTAGCTTGTGCAGTTCGACACATGAGTCGACAATTTGGCAATAAATTTCGACTTTGTAAATAAGTATAGTAACAAAAAATAAATAAAATTGATGTACTTCAGATTTTGACCTCAAATTAGCAATGTAGAAGCCAATTCAGTCCATATCAATATAAGAAAATATTAAAAATATGAAATACAAAATGTCACTGACCCACTAAAATATAATGGTCAAACCAAAAATGGCAGCCAAAATAAAATCAAAATAATTATGCAATCAGCTGTCACGGTACTGTTATTTGTCTCGTACTTATACTTACAGAATACATACATATACTAACAGATACAGCTGTTAGTAAATCTCTATAGATTTAATGGTCTTTGGAGTTGCGACTAAAGATTGTCATGCGAAGCAGCGACTTAAAGAGTTGTTTTAGCTGCTACTAGCAATTTACGAGAAATAGATTGCTTTTTAGTTCGTTCCAATACTAGGTTTGACAATCTCACTTAAGGAATTTTAATAACTCGCAAAAGAAAACAAAAACTAAGAAATAACACCACTGGCAAAATGAACCCTTTGAATTATAATGACTCTTGGCACGACCGTAAAGTTGCGAATGTAGGATTAATCTGGACTTAACGATTAGTTTTATGTAAATCAAGTGATCTTAATTGTTTATTTATTTAAATAACTCAAAATCAGTTAGGCTGATTTTTATAATATGCTCGATCACAACATTATCAAAAAATAAGTAATAAAGAGATCACTTATTTATTTAGATATTTTATTGATTGCGTAGGCGGCGTAAAGTTTGCCGTTACCTATGTACTTGCCAGAAATATTCATAATATTTTATGAAAAATGAAGGTAGTAAGACCTACTCTCCACACCAAAAAAGTTTTGTTATTTAGACTAGACTAGCCAGGGTTATCTGACGCGCATTTGTGTTTCAATCTATTTTTACTAACACTACATTCCTATTTTGTTTGTATTTAAGTAAATTAAAAAGTTTCGAAATTTAATATATATGGTCAGTAGTCATAATTACAAAATAAAATATTACAAGGGTTATTAACCTGAGCCAAGATGGTAAACAGACTCGTCTTCACCTTTTCTTTCTTAGCAATCACACAATCTAGCAACAGTGGTCTCTGGCCACAAATGCAACATACATTAGTGCATGTTTACACAAAGACATGACCAACATTTTTATCACTTCACTATTTTCTCCTTAATTACAACTAAGAACGCCATTTCATCAAAAATAAAAATCCCACAGCTATAAAATGCAAAAAAAAAAAAAACAAAGAGAGTATGTAACTCACTTTTTAGTGACGTAATTCTATTATTTATGTTTCTCCTTATCTGTAGGAGAAAAGCTGTTCACGATTGCTATCCTTGCGGATAAGACCTACTAATTGTCTCCAAATAGTTTCGATTTTAGTAGAAACACAACATAGTGCTGCTGAAGCAAGTCTTGCTATCACCGTAACAGGGTACTTGCATGATTGCATCTTGGATGGTTTTCTGTCCCGAAAATGTGAACAGACTTAATAGAGCTTAAATAGGTGCGAGCTGTTTAAATATTTCTTTATGTTCTTACCATTTACAAACTTCAAACAAGGAAAAGTATGATTTTTCTTATGGCATATTTTATTCATGTATTTTAATGATTTAGCCCCATTTTACACAAACCTTTACTTATTTTATTATTTTTGGGTATGCTACAAATAAGACAGCTTATTGCTTTGGTTTGAGATTACTCCCAGTCGGAAGAAAATCACTACTTTTTCAGTGATTTATTACAAGATTTTGAATGCTTGATAGTTATTGACATAATTTCAATACGTCAAGATTGCAATGATTGAAGTTACGTTTTTCAGTGATTTATTACAAGCTTTTGAATGCTTGATAGTTATTGACATAATTTCAATACGTCAGGATTGCAATGATTGAAGTTACGTTTTTCAGTGATTTATTACAAGCTTTTGAATGCTTGATAGTTAGTGACATAATTTTACTACGTCAGGATTGCAATTATTGAAGTTAGAATCATATGAATTATTTTTATTCAATTTATTCAATGAAGCAACTGGTCTTGTAGCTATTAGTATGGAATCCCGGTGAAAATTTTAGTAAAAATCGCACTTTTAATTCTGCACTTAAAATATCGAATAAAACAGTACTCGCAGCTTATTAAGTTGGACAACGCTATTATTACATCACAATTTCACAAGGAGTTGCGAGGATAGCATATTATAGTATGTGTTAATTTACACTCAGTCTTTAATCCTGTGACATTAACATGTTATGATTAGTAGAAGTACATTTACATTCAGTTTTTAAATTATTTGCATAAATCGTGTAGAATTCACTCCGCGGGAGTGGCATGTATCACAAAAAGCACTGACCCCATGACGGCAGTTGACTTATATGATGTAAAAGTGCATTGTACACTGTATCACTCACTTCCCAAGTAGAGAATTTCACAAAAAGCACTGATTCCCTGAGGGTAGTTAATCCGATAGGTGCGCTAACCTGTTCGTATTATAACCTTATCGATTTTATCATTATATGATCGGTAAAAACATGTTCATATCAAGCACACGCCACTGCTATTATGGTAGCTTGTTCCGTTCATAAGAGGGCGTTAAAAATACCGACCCCACGAGGGTGGTTCTCATGCATTAATGCATGGTAGTGTTGCTTCTTCCATACTGTTCTATATGGTTTTGTCAAACAATTTGCTAAAAATAATCAGAAGGTAGGTAGTTTTTGAAAACTAATTTACCCTAAAACGGCAGAAAAAATGTAATATCACGTATATTTCGAGTCGTGACAACAAAACTTCCTCGCAAAGATATGCTTAGCTAATCAGCAAGCTCAATAATAACAACGAAACAACCAATCATTTACTCGTTATTTTCCAACACGCGTTGGAATCATTTGCACGTTTTCTAACAAAGAAAATTAAATATAAGCCCATCAAATTAAATATAACTTTGCACTAAATTTTACTAACTGAGCTAAAGACCTGATCAATTTAGAAACTCGTAAAATAAAATTAAGGTCGTAAAGTGGGTGTAGTTATCGGCTATCGTAAGGTGCCGTATATTTTTTTCCCAAGTTGCTTGATACTAGGTTTAGGAAACCTAGGTAAATCTTACGGTGCCGAATATCTCAACACTTCAATATTAAACTACAGTAAAACAAAATTCTGCTGCAATGTAAGCTTAAAGAAGTTCTTACAATGACTCGGCTGTCATTTATTAAATAAGATTTAATATTAAAATACCCGCCCCGCATTTGATGCTTAATTTGAATGGAATTTTTCAAGGCGGTCATCAGGCCGACATATTTTACAAGCAATATCAAAATATTGTAACATCCGAAAATAAGAAACTCAAGGTGCCGAACACTGCAGTGTTAACGGCTGCTGCAATATAAGCTTAATTTTACCAAAAATCCAAATTTCGCTCACCCATTTTCATCGATAGATTTCTCAATCTGGTTGGAAACGTTCAGCACGCTTACCCGCTGCCGAAAAAGTAGCTCTGCTTAGCTGACATCACACGACTTGTTGAAGCAGTCGCGTTCATCTATTTTTTAAAGGAATATGTTTAACAGGGATGAAAACAATGGTATAGGGCAACCGATTGCCCTATTTTAAGCACTTTTGGTTAAACACCTTTAGGCTCTGTTGGAAATATTTGTAAACGAACGGCAAAAGCCGTTAAAATTAATTTATTAACAAATTGCTCACTGGTTGTTAAACCTTTGACACAGTAACTTTGTTTTAATCCATTTTCTAGAGAAATAGATGAAGTATGTGGCACTTACTGCGCAGGTATACTTAGCTCCGTTATTTCATGGAAATAACGTGTTCATTCCGATGATGAGCACCACCACGTATTCACTGAGTTTAATCTTTATATTAGTGATAATATAGTTAATAATTTTATAAAATAAACTGTGCAACAGGCCGGGAGCTAGCTAGAGCTGCCCGGAGCTGTTGCTTCGACGAAAAATTCAACGCCAATGAGGCCAAAAGGCACGCTATTTTTCCTAGAAAATAAAATGGCGCGCAATCGCCACAAGGGCGCCACCTGGAGGCTTCCGGTTACAACGCTTAAAGGGACTGAAAACGATAGCTGTTCGACGGAAAGGGATACGCACTCTCATTATAAAAGCTTCCAGTAACGGTCAAGCTATTTAATAGTAAAATATATTTCAAAACTTATTTTCAGATTTGAATTCTCAAGATCCAGCAGTGAAGCTAAATGCGGCACTCGCCGCTTTTTCTATACTCAGCGAAGATAGTCCTCCAGTTAACGCTCTGTTAGAGGCCGGAATTTTGGCAAGACTTTTGGACATTTTGGACAATGCCACGTAAGTTATTTATTGTTAAGGAAGCGAGGAAAGCATCCTATCACAACTATCCTACGAACACGGCTCGACGACAAAAGAACAAAGAAGATGATTTGTTTTATTCTGTCTTAAGTATTTATTGTTATAACAAAAATACATCATATTCTGTGAAAATTTCAACTGTCTAACTATCGGGGTTCATGAGATAGTCCGGGAGGTAAGCGCAAAAAATACAAGTACTTTCTAAAGGGCTGATTTTTAGGGTTCCGTACCTCAAACGGAAAAAACGGAACCCTTATAGGATCACTTTGTTGTCCATCTGTCCGTCTGTGTGTATGTCAAGATTCTAGAATGAAGAACTATGGCGGCGCAGCAGTGACGCACTCACACATGTATAAAAACCGGCTTCACTTGACTGTTCAACTACGTTGCCTCTTGATTTTTATATTTGCTCTGAGCTTACGGGTAGATAAATAATTTACAAAAAATGTATCTTCAGCGAATTACCTGAAAATATGTAACAGAGCCTGTCAGTCAGGCTTTAAAGCAGTGCTACCTTAAAGCCTTACTGACAGACCTCTAAAATATATAAACTGTAGAATACACAGTCGCATTCAGAGCCTTGTTTTTTGAAGTCAGTTAAAAGGGAAAGTTTTTTTTCAGCTCGCCACGTCTCCTTCAGCTTGCAGCCACTTGGGCAGTTTATATCACGGCTGGCACACGGAAACACCTGACAGCATTTACTGATGTAAGAAAAACCTTAATTTATAGGCCGAAAACTTCTAGGCATCTGAGAACACGAGACAAATGGTTCCGCAGTAGAAATATAAGATTATCTGCTTACCTTGTACTAAGCCAAGAGTTGGTGACTAAGACCATCATCATAAACAACTTTCACTATGAGGCCAACTTTAAATTCGAGAAAAAAAATCAGCTGTTCCATACAAAACTGCTCGGAATCGACAAAATGTATGAAACAGAATTTTTTTTCTCGAATTTTGGGTTGGCTCCATTGTAAAAGTTGTTCATAATGATAGTCTGAATTACCTTCTTTCGGCTTAGTACAGCAGTTCTGGATAACACTGTATGGGTATTCATAAATTTTATGTCAGCGTCGCAAGAGAAAGGATTTGCGTAGCTTTTAGGTACTCACTTCAGAGATCCCAAGAAGATTGATGTTTATAAAAAAACCGAGGAGGTCTAGAGGTAGTGACACTCGCCTTACAATCGTGAGGTCGTGGGTTCAAAAGCTGGTCCCGTATCAATGAGTTCTTTGGAACTTATGTACGAAATTTCACTCCACTGAGTTTTCGGTGAAAGTAAAGTAAAGTAAATTTTTATTGCTTTAAACTGTGTCATTACAAAGGTGTTAAAAGTACATTATTGGTTTCAACAGTTTGTCCGAGCGGACATGCAATGAGCAATATGGTAGCCACCCTAAGACTCGGACTAGAGTCGTAAAAGATGGTTACCTACCATAAGCATTACTTACATTAATTAACTTACATAAATAAACATTAATTAATTCAGTTCTCGATTGACGTTCACCGAGTTCAGACGATACTAGCACGCGTATATAATATATTGTTCTACCCTCACACCTACTTTCGTGATGGCAAAGTGTAATAGCTGCGATAAGACAATAGCCAAAAAACATGCTATTTTGGAGTGCAGCCGTTGCGAAAAAGTAGTTCATGCTTCAAATCTATGCACGGGATTGAGCAAGAAGCAGCTGGCGGCGCTTAAGGCTGCCGAAAACCTGGAATGGACTTGTAATGAATGCAACCAAAACTCGTCTAAAAGAAGGTCATTTGTTACCCTAAGTGACCTGGAGGAGGAGGATGACGACGATGAGGAAGCATTAGGTAATTCCTCGGTTGATGTAAAAAAGCTACTGGCCGATGTGAGAAAGGAAGTGAATAAGATTGTTCAAAGTGAGATGCAATCCATCACTAAAGCTGTTCAGTTCTGCAGTAATAAGGTGGAGGATATGGTCGAAACAATGGATGCCTATTCTAAAAGGATGAAGGACATAGAGAAAAAGCAGACACACCTTGAGAACAGAAATCTTTATCTAGAGACGAAAGTACAGGCACTAGAGCAACATATGCACGAATTGGACCAGCAACTTTTGTCTAGTTCAGTGGAAATTACAGGAATACCCGACTCCAGCGATCTAGATTTGCCTGGATTAGTAAAGGGTCTGGTTGAGAAGTTCAATTTGCCAAGTGAAGAGGTTATATCAGTTAAGCGGCTCCAGTCACGAAAATCTAGTCTCGGACCAGTACTGATCAAAATGAGAGAGGAAACGTCCCGTAACCATCTTCTGACAGCAGCCCGGTCAAAAATCACTACAGTGGGGAGCGTGTGGCCGAATCTAACTGGAGCCTCAGCGGATGATAAGTTAATCATTCGTGAAGCGTTAACTCCGTTCTACAAAAATTTATTATGGCAAGCCAAACAGGATCTCAATAGTGTTTTCAAGTATGTGTGGTTTAGGGAAGGAAGCATCCTGGCTCGCAAGACTGACAACGCCAAGGTACAGAGGATAAGATCTAAAGTTGATGTAAACGCTCTTCTAGCCCTAAAAGTAGCTAAGTGAATTGGATCTTACGTCACTGCATATATAAATCGATCTTTGTTTAATTTAGTTTTTGTTTATACTATAACGATATGGCAGATACACATCTAATAGTAAACGTAAAAGAACTTTTTAATTGTACAGATCTAAGTTCTTATACAAACCTCCTGCAGAAAAATTCCTATAATCTAACCTTTTTGCATGTAAATATTCGATCCTTAATAAAAAACTTCTGGAAAATAGAACATTTGTGTAGCGACCCTCAATGTAATATTGATCTACTAGCATTGACCGAGGTGAACATATCCAGCAACATCCAAAATCTATACAATATTCCGGGGTACACAATGCACACGGCACTAAGAAAGGGCAAAAAAAGGAGGTGGAATCATCCTATATGTAAAAAACGAACATAAATTTATTGTAACGCAAACTACGACACAGTACTTTGAATGCTTATCCGGTAAGCTTACTACTTCATCTACTTCACAATATATATGCACAGTGTATAGACCAACGGATACAAATAAGAACTCATTTGTGAACGAACTGGATAAATTGCTGGATAATTTCACTGACACTGATTGCTTATATTTGGGTGACACAAACATCGATCTGAAAAAAAACACCCCCATTAAAAAGTCGTACTTAGATGTAATGCACGCTCACGGTCTTTTATGCGGAATCACAGATTTTACAAGAGTAGAAGAACTAAATAATAAGGTAACCAAATCTTGTATCGATCACATTTTCGTGCGATCCCGCATAAGAGATGCGTTCTGCGCTGCACTAGGCACCGTACTGGCCGATCACAGACTGACGGTGGCCACACTCGTAGGGCACTCGCATGTACAGGTTGCTCCGAATTATGTAAGTCGCTGTAACAATTCTAAATTATTGGAACATCTAAACAACATTGACTGGCAACCAACGCAAACAATGTCTTGTCCTAACATTATTTATAAATACATTACAGATAATATAAATTATTGCTATAAGCAATCAGAGTTTAAATATAAACAAAACAACAATTCTAAACGTAACGCTAGGGGCTGGGTTAATAAGGAAATCATAAAACTGTGTAAAAAACGTGACGCTTTATATAACATGTGGATAAAAGATACAAGTAATATAAAAATAAGGGTTGAATATAAAAAAGTTAGAAATCAAACCAATAAACTTGTACATAAATGTAGAAATAAATATTACAAGCAAGAGATAGATAAATATAAATGTGATACTAAAATGTTATGGAAGATAATAAATACTATGGCTGGAAGAATAAGCAATTCAATCGATGGTATAATACAAAAAGCATTTTACCCTGATACGAACAAAATTATTGCTGATAATTTTGCTACGCAATTCCAAAGCAATGTTAAATCTATCATACCTACTTGCTCGAGAAAATTATTAAAGGAATGTGAGTATGAAAAGCCCATAGATAAATCTAGTTACTATAAAGCAGCTACTGGCCGTAAAGTGAGTAAAATTTTGAGTAATATTAACATAAATAAAGCACCAGGAGCAGATGGAATTAGAGCTGTAGACCTAAAGAGACTGTCTGATAGGATAGCTGAGGTTATCGCGCGATTAATAAACGCATGCGTTGCTAAAGGTACCTACCCTCGAGAGCTTAAATCGGGGAGAGTAAGACCTATTTATAAAGGTGGCAGCACGAGCGACTACGGTAACTATCGGCCAATCACAATATTGCCAGTCATTGACAAGGTAGCAGAAAAGTACATATGTGGCCTGATAAAACATTTTTATCAAACGCGAAGTGCTATCTACCACGCAATATGGTTTTCAGCCAAAAAAGAGCACCACACTACTGCTATCGCGTTTTACTGATGAAATAAATGCGAGTCTAAATGAGAAAAAACATGTGTTGCTTGTTTTTATTGATTATAGCAAAGCTTTTGACATGCTTAGGCACAATTTACTTGTTCGGAAGCTAGATAATAGTGGAATAAGAGGCAAACTATTAGATTGGTGTAAAGACTATCAGAAAGATCGCAATTTTCAGGTAAAAGTAGGTAAAGAGTTCAGCTATACTGTTGACGTCACTGAGGGTACAGCGCAGGGCTCTGTAGCCGGTCCGTTGCACTACTTGGCGTATGTAAATGACGTCAACAATGTAATTGAGCATTGCAAGGTGTACCAGTTTGCCGATGATACGTGTTTGGTTGCTGCTGACAGTGACATATCCAAGGCACAAAGCTATATTCAAGCTGACTTTACAGCCATTTGCAAATGGTCCCATGATGCAGGGTTAGTCTTAAACGCGGAGAAGACAAAACTACTACACGTTCACTCCAGCCATAACATATGCACAACAAAGGTCAGGGTGGTTGCGCACAGTCACGATTGTTTGCACGAATCGGTAGTCGCCGATGGAATCACGTGCACTAAAGACTGCATAGATCTAAAACGGGTGACTGAGCACACTTACCTAGGCCTAATTATTGATGATAGATTTAATTGGTCAAAGCATGTAGACAAGGTATGTGGTAAGATTAGAGCAATAATGGCTAACTTTTTTATCATCAAAAGCCGAGTGCCCTTCTCTGTACTCATGACAATGTACAGGGCACTAGTAGAAAGCATAGTATCTTATGGGTTAACTAGTTATGGGAGAACATACAAAACTTACCTTGAAAAAATATCGACGCTTCAATACAGATTGCTCAAACTAATTGTCCCAGTTAAAATAAAAAAAAAATATATAAATGACGAGGGGGGTTTGTTTAAATACTGTAATGTGATGCCCATTCAAAACAAAATTAAATATAGTTTACTTAGTGAACAATTTTTCAGAACAGACATTCAGCACGAAGTTAAATCAGTCGGTGTGCCAAGAAGCAATAGGTATAAAAAATTGATAGTGCCTAGGTATAAAAATCTTTACGGAACACGTACATCGCAATATTTAATTCCAATCCTTATTAATAACCTCCCACGTGAAATAAGGGATAAACTAACAGTGTCAAATTGCAAGCGAATCCTTAATCAATATTTTACGACTTTGAATGAACACTAATACGGAGCATCCTATATGTATCTAAAGCCGAGCGACCGGCCGCGTGTGTTTTATTGCACCTGGTTTGACGAGGTACGTCGGCGTCGCATCGGTCTCGGTTGAGCCGGAGCGAAGCAAGTAGGTACCTACGGCAGCCGTAATGAATAGCGGTGACCGCTCGGTTTTGTTTATTTTTATGTTGAGCTGGTACTTGTTAGGTACTTGTAATAACTTGTAATTGTAAGTAGAGAACTAGAACACTTTTGTCAAACCTAAGCTAGGTTTAATAGTGTTTTAAGATTTATAACCTAATGTAAATTTGATTGAAATAAATAAAAAAAAAAATATAATCATCAGCTATTTACATCATTATTATTTAAAATATTCGTATGTATGTTTGGGATCAACCGTTTATAAATTATACAATTTATAACAATAATACCTATCTAATATTAACTTTATCTTATGCTTAAAATATGTTATTCTATAAAACCTGAGATCATCCATGAATAAATATAAAATTATTATGGCAGAAATTGATTATCTGATGATTTTTCTTGTATTCCTCATAGTAACAATTGTTAGTGATAATGATCTACTATTCACTTTAATTATATAATCAAAGACTATTCACTTTATAAAGGTGTAGTGATAACAATTAAATAGAAGGAAAATATCGTGAGGCAACCTGGGCCACCGTGGTAGATATGGCTCAAATACCCTTCGTGGGTAGTCCTATGTCCTGCAGTGGACTATTAAAAAGGCTGGTACAGTAGTAATAAAAAAGAAATGACAAACTAGTTTTTACCCGCGGCTTCGCCCGCATGATATTTTGATTTTTGACGCAATATCATTATAATTTATAGCCTATCTGTCTAGGCGACTGTCACTACCTCTAGACCACCTCGGTTTTTTATTAATATCAAACTTCTTGGGATCTCTAAAGTGAGTACCTACAAGCTGCGCAAATTCTTTTAAAAGCTATATTATTGCAAAGTTTCATCTCAATCCGTTCAGTACTCTTTGCGTGAAAGAGTAACAAACCTCCAACCATCCATCTATTCATCCATCCATCCATCCTCACAAACTCACAAACTTTCGCGTTTATAATATTAGTAGGATGCTTCCAATATTTATTTTTTCGACAGAGTGGAGCCGTCCCTAAGTTAGTAGCCCTCCTCTCTTACGGAGGATCGTTGGCGGAAGTAGCAGCCTCAGCTCTCGGGAACTTAGCATTACACGGGCCAGAGGCTGGGGACGCCATGTTGGCTTATATCGGGACTGACGCGGGACTGACGGGACTCAGGGGATATGTCAAGACTTACAGGGACTCCTGCAGGTAACTACTGATTCATCATCTACAGTAATAGCAGCATCAGCTTTCGGGAACATAACTGTCCAAGGGTCAGAGGCTGGGGACGCCATGTTGGCTTATATCGGGACTGTCGTGGGGCTGACGGGACTCAGCGGATATGTCAAGACTTACAGGGACTCCTGCAGGTAACTACTGATTCATCATCTACAGTAATAGCAGCATCAGCTTTCGGGAACATAACTGTCCAAGGGTCAGAGGCTGGGGACGCCATGTTGGCTTATATCGGGACTGACGTGGGGCTGACGGGACTCAGGGGATATGTCAAGACTTACAGGGACTCCTGCAGGTAACTACTGATTCATCATCTACAGTAATAGCAGCATCAGCTTTCGGAAATATAACTGTCCAAGGGTCAGAGACTGGGGACGCCATGTTGGCTTATATCGGGACTGACGCGACTCAGGGGATATGTCAAGACTTCAAGGACTCCTGCAGGTAACTACTGATTCATCATCTACAGTAATAGCAAAATCAGCTTTCGGGAACGTGGTCTTGCATTGATCAGAAGCTGGAGACACTATGTTAGCTTAGATCGGAACAGACACTGGACTGACGGGACTCAGGGAATATGTTAAGACTTACAGGGATTGCTGCAGGTAACTCCTTATCCACCTCCTACTGTAATAGCAGCGTCTGCTCTCAGGAACTTGGTCTTGAATTGATCAGATACTGGGGACTCCATGTTAGCTTACATCGGGACAGACGGAAGACTGACGGTATTCAGGGGATATGTTAAGACTTACAGAGACTGCTGCAGGTAACTCCTGATTCATCATTTACAGTAATAGCAGCATCAGCTTTCGGGATCGTGGTCTTGCATTGATCAAAGGCTAAGGACGCCATGTTAGCTTATATCTAGACGGACGCGAGACTGACGGCAATCGTCGCAAATCCTATTTGTGCCTAAGGTATTGCCGCATGCGTGATTTAATTGTGTTAATTTCTACTTTATTACCATCTGTATAACTGTCTCTTTCGATAGTCTGTCTGTCCATGTTATTTTCGAGATTCTTCTGTACACAAACATTTCAAAAGCTTCCAAGCGTTTGTACAAAGTCATGAGACTTTTGAATGTTGATTTTTAAAATGTTGTTGAATTATGAAATTCAACACCTACCAAAAAACTGTTTGACAGAGACTGAAGATAAAGCCTTAAACCTTTTTAGGTAGTAAAGTTAAATGCTGAACAGAAGATAACTCGAGTTGCTTAAATTATTTAAACTACCGGCTTATACGAACTTTATTGATTTTGTGTTACAGAAGGGTCGCTGGGCAGCCAATGGCAAATCTTGGTCGAGTGGTAACATCGGTGCCCTTCGTGTCTGAAGTATTGGATGTCAGAGACCACATTATTTTGGGTAAGATTTGGTTCTTCCGGATCGTTAAATTTGTTATTCAGAGTTACTGGTAATCAATTAGCATCCTTTTCAGGTCATATTATGTACATTAAAATAAACATCTTTTATTCTACTATTGGTTTATATTTATTTTTTATATTGACTTTTGTTTTATTTTTCCATACAAGTTTTAAAAAAATAATTTGACTGGTCTATTACACGCGCGCACTTTGAAGCTTGCGTACGAATATGATGGGATCGTGATTCAGACATTTTATATATTATTATTTTTAACCAACTTACAAAAAGGGGGAGGTTCTATGTTCGTTTGTATATTTTTTTGTGTATTTTCATCGATATTTTAGCCAATCGTGAACTGAATCAATAAAATCTTGTTTTTCAACGGGTATATATACTTCCCCACCCCATTTGAATCCCGAATTATTATTTTTTATGTGTTTTAAAAATCAACAAAAATGTAAAAAAATATACATTAATTCGAGTGAACTATTGGAATTTTGTACACGATGAAAGTCGGTTTTGCCATTTTTTGCGAAAGATAATTATTTGATAATTTTGAATCCCCCCTTCCGTCCGGGACTACCACCCATGCCTTAAGGTCGCCGTAGAGCTGTGCTACGCTGCTACGCCCTGTTAACTACATGCATGGCTAAAATTAGATGAATGAAGTGGATGCGATAGAGTTATGAAGTGTAAGAAAGAACCACAACAGTTTAAAAAAAATTGGGAAATTAGTTGAGTTTTGGGAAAAGTTGAAGAACACCCACCTCCTCCCTCCTTCTATCCATACCTACGCCCATAGCTCTACGATACTATTGATATTTTGCAGAGGACGCTTGTTGGGCGTTGGCTGATCTGACGAGCGGGCCGCCCGAGGTTGTAGAAGCGATACAAACGGTGCCTCGACTTATGGCGCGCCTCGTGTCTTTGTTGGGGCACGAAACAGCAGCTGTAAAGGAGGCGGCGCTGCAGACAGTGGGACACATGGTCCTTCGAGCCGGACCACAGGTATCATACCTTAGAGAAACCTTCATGTACAAACGGTACCCCTACTCGTGGAGTGCCTTGTATCGATGCTGGGGCACGAAACAGTAGCTGTGAAGGAGGCGGCGCTGCAGACAGTGGGGCACATGGTCTTTCTAGCCGGACCACAGGTATCATACCCTATACACCTCATGAACAAACGGTACCCCTACTCATGGAGTGCCTTGTATCGATGCTGGGACACGAAACAGCAGCTGTGAAGGAGGCGACGCTGCAGACAGTGGAGCACATGGTCTCTCGAGCCGGACCACAGGTATCATACCTTAGAGTAACCTTCATGTACAAACGGTACCCCTACTCATGGAGTGCCTTGTATCGATGCTGGGGCACGAAACAGTAGCTGTGAAGGAGGCGGCGCTGCAGACAGTGGGGCACATGGTCCTTCTAGCCGGACCACAGGTATCATACCCTATACACCTCATGAACAAACGGTACCCCTACTCATGGAGTGCCTTATATCGATGCTGGGACACGAAACAGCAGCTGTGAAGGAGGCGGCGCTGCAGACAGTGGAGCACATGGTCCCTCGAGCCGGACCACAGGTATCATACCTTAGAGAAACCTTCATGTACAAACGGTACCCCTTCTCATGGAGTGCCTTGTATCGATGCTGGGGCACGAAACAGTAGCTGTGAAGGAGGCGGCGCTGCAGACAGTGGGACACATGGTCCTTCTAGCCGGACCACAGGTATCATACCCTATACACCTCATGAACAAACGGTACCCCTACTCATGGAGTGCCTTGTATCGATGCTGGGACACGAAACAGCAGCTGTGAAGGAGGCGGCGCTGCAGACAGTGGGGCACATGGTCCTTCGAGACGGACCACAGGTATCTTACCCTATACACCTCATGAACAAATGGTACCCCGATTCACGGCGTGCCTGGTGTCGCTGCTCGGACACGAAACAACAGTTGTAAAGGAGGCGGCGCTGCAGACAGGGGGGGCACATGGTCCTTAGAGCCGGACCACAGGTGTCGGTACCTTATAAACTTTAATGAACAAACGGTGCCCTGTCTCACGGTGCGGCTTGTATCTTTGCTGGGGCACGAAACAACAGCTGTGAAGGAGGCGGCGCTGTAGACAGTGGGGCACATGGTCTTTTAAGCCGTAGCACGGTTATCATCACTACACATTATAAACCAAAGTCGCCAGTCTGTCTGTCGTCCTGTCTGTGTATCCATTAATAACTTTCAAACTACTTATAAGATTCGAATGAGGTTATCACTATCTTTTAGAGTGCTTCAATGAAAAAGTTTATAGCTATAACAATTGTACCTAGGTACCTTATAAATTTCATGAACAAACGGTGCTCTATCTCACAGCGCGCCTTAAAACGCTGCTGGAGCACGAAAAAGCTTAAAAGGGGGCAATGCTACAGATTGCCACACTCACACACGTGGCACTTCGAGCCGGACATCGGGTTTTTTTTTAATAAACTATAGGACTATGTTTTGACATTTGAATTCCGGGGTGGCTCCATAAGATAAGATAATATAGTCATAGTCAAAAGAATTCGTAATTATGGCTTTTTCGACTTATAATAAGCCGAAAAAGGGTGGCAAATAAGATAAAATAATACTACGTAGTAAAAAGTAATCAAATAGCCCTGTATGTTATTGTTACGCTTACACAATTTGAAAATATTAATTAGTTATCAATGCGTAAAAGTAAAGTAGTAGTGTATAAAAAGTATAAATAACTTTGTATTATATTTCCAGACCGATCGCTGTCTTGACGCAGGTTGTCTCGACCACATAGTGTCCATACTACACAGTTCAGAACCTGCCTTAGTACAGAAAGCATCTCGAATTGCCTTCAACATCCTTCGAGGGTCTCCCGCTCAGATACAACGAGCTTTGGACAAAGATATCCTCACTCCGCTCAGGAATATCCTGCTTCATGGAGAAAATGAGTGAGTTCCTATGAAAATCAAATAAATGTCAATAAATTAGTAATCGTCAACCAAAAGGTGGCCAGCTGAGGAGTATACTTTTCAACATTCATGAATATAATCGCTATAAATGTCTAATATCACGGTGTAGTGAACATTAGAATGTAGAATAAGAGTAAACAATGACAAAAATATACAGAAACCGTATACCAAGTTTTTTCAAGATTCGTAGAAAAATGTGTAATGTGACCTGTAAAGGAGGACTGACATCCAGACAATCAAAATCAAAATGTTCGTCTCAAAACTGAGATAATCTCTCACTTCGTTCGCTAGGTCAATTAGTGGGTTAATTTTAAAGAGCACAACGCGAGTTTCTTTACGGTTCTTCTCTGCTATCTAGGGCTTCCAAAACCTTTAAGTATCATTGCTCTTTACGGAGTACCCTCTCGGGTTCTATGACATTAAGTAAGTTTAGCGAGTCACCAATGACACCAATCCATATAACAAAGTTGCCTGCCTTAGTGCTTGAGTTGCCTTCAACATCCTCCGAGGGACTCCAACTCAGATACAACGAGCTTTGGACAAAGATATCCTCACTTCGTTCAGGAATATCCTGCTTCATAGATAAAATGAGTGAGTCACTGTAAAAGTCGTAGCGCTCATCGCGTACCTAGTTTAACTAAAATCACTGAAGTTAAGCAACGTTCTGCACGGTCAGTCTTCAGATGAGTGACCATGTGGAGAGACCGAGACACGTAAAATAGTAGGCGGCTTAAAAACTCTGACGCCAGGGCTAGAGTAGCTATCCTATGTCCTATATAAACTTCTTTTCTTTTTACTAATTTACTGTAGATATCGAATTAAACATTGTCACGACAGTGAATAAGATCAGGGATGTGGGCAAATAGGAAATACAAAAATAAATAAATAAATATGTAATAAATATTAGGGAACATCTTACACACGGTCTCTGACATACGAGTAAAAAAAACTTAAAAAGTTTAATACAGAAAATAACAGAAACAACGATATTATAATAGGAGGCGTTATCGCCTGCAGCGATTTCTTCCAGGCAAACTAAATGGAAAAATTTTAAAGAAAAATCATGTTGTGATTGGGCAAAAAGTGGGATTCCAATAATATGCAGGGTTATTCAGAACTGGTGTACTAACCAGACAAGAGGTGATTCAAACCGTCATTATTTAACCAACAACTTTTACTACTATGGGACCAAACCTAAATTCAAGAAAAAAAATCCGGACAAGTGTGTGTCAGGCTCGCACACCGAGGGTTCCGTACAAATCCAGAAAATGTCACAAAATTGGGAAGTAAGTTGTTAAAATCTATACTATAACCATCGACAAAAAAGTTTTTTTTTTACTTTTCTCGTCATACCTACATCGAAAATTACATATTGTTAAAATAATTAAAAACCTGTTTTAGCATGTGCTAATGAAGTTCTTTTATATGATACCTTACATGATACGATTTACTTACTTTGAATTTTGAACCCATATTTTGTGAATTTTGAGGCCCTATTTTTCTATGATTTAAATAAAAATGTACAGTTTTCAGATTTATTCCTATGTGTGTACTCTGAGACAATGCTTTTTGCCAAATTTCATAGTTCTATGTCAACGGGTGAAGCCGTGGTGGTCAAGGGGTAGTGACACTCGCCTTATAATCGTGACGTCGTGGGTTCAAATCCCCGGTCCCGTACCAATGAGTTCTTTGGAATTTATGTACGGAATGTCACACCACTGGCTTTTCGGTGAAGGAAAACATCGTGAGGAAACCTGCATACGTCCGTAGAAGAAATTCGATGGCGTATGTAAATCCACCAACCCGCACTGGGCCAGCGAGGTGGATATGGCCCAATCACACTTCGTGGGTAGGTCTACGTCCTGCAGTGGACTATTAAAAAGGCTGGTACAGTACAGTACATGTCAACGGGAAGTACCCTGCAGGTTTTGATTTTTGTGAGTGTCGAAATATGCGGTTTTTTACGACATAAACGGCTCTAACTTTTTTAAACGATAACTGAAAAGGTTTTCTTTTACACAACTGCAAGAGACTATAGATATACGTATACAGTTTAAAGTTCAGTTCTATATCTTTACGCGTTCTCGAGATAAAGAGTCTTGACATAGACACATACGGACAAACGGACAACAAAGTGATCCTATAAGGGTTCCGTTTTTTCCATTTATGGTACGAAACCCTAAAAACAGATTAAACTTGCATTATCTATCTATTATATAAAAGGCTTCCCTGAGTGACTGACTGACAGACAGCCTACAGCCCAAACCGCTTAAGATATGAGCTTGAAATTTGGAATATAGGTACATTGAACGACGTAATGGAGCACTAAGGACGAAAATTTTGAACTTTCGACCTCTAAGGGGGTAAAACGGGCCCTTTTCGTTTGTATGTAACTTTTTATTCCCTGTACCGATTGACTTGAAACTTTGTATACATGCTTTTCAAACAAAACAAAAGTTACATTTTTTCCTGTTTTTCCGAATTTTCCTCATCTAAGGGGTCAAATAAGGTCCCAAAGTTGGTGAAAAAAGCGTCAATTACATCAAACCAGCTGAACCGTTATAGTCGAAAATTGGTATAAAGGAAGCACACAGCATGTTTTAATACAGGAACTAATAAAATCCAGGAAAATCTATAAGGTTCCTTAGGGATACGCAAAATTAATAAGTTTAGGCTACAGCCCAAACCGCTGAAGATATGAGCTTGAAATTTGGAATATACGTACATCGTACGACATAATGAAGCACTAAGGATGAAAAACGTACCCAACTCTAACTTACGGGGTAAAACGGGCCCTTTTTGTTTGCATGTAACTTCATATTCCCTGTACCGATTGACATGAAACTTTGTATAGATGCTTTTGAGACTAAATAAAAAATATGACTTTACCTGTTTTTCTGAATTTTCCTAAAAAAAATCCTTGGGGGTCTGATACGTCCCAAAACTTCAAAGCCCTTTTTTATATAATGTAGTATCTAGAATAGGATTATGATAATGATAGTTTATCTTAAAATGGGGCAAAATGGGTCCCCAAAAGTTTACGATTTTTTTTATTTTGTGAGCCTTAAGCTTAGCGCACATATGGATCAATATAGGTATTTTACTAAGGGATCAACCCTGACAAGCGAAAATTACCTACATTTTCCATACATTTTGTCGCGGGTCGGGTCGATGAACTTTTTGTGTTGAACAGCTGATTTTATTCACGTGCTTTTGGGGTTGGTACCATTGTAAAAGTTAATCAAATTATGAGTACAATAGCATCCTAGAATATGCTTGACTAGAATTACGACTTGTGCGCCATTTTTTTTATTTGCCTGGAAAATTAAATTTCTAATGACTTAATGAAACATGTCGAATACCTGTACCGGCCTTAATTAATAGTGCACTACTGAAAATCGGTACTACGGATAGTACTACGGATAATACAAACAGGTAGGTCTTAAGATGAACATGGACAAGACGAAAGTCATGTGTAATTCCCATGTTTTACCCACCCCGATTTCTGTTGGAAACTCGGTTCTTGAAGTCGTTGACTCGTACGTCTACCTAGGACAAGTAGTCCAGTTAGGTAGGTCCGACTTCAACAAAGAGGCCAATCGCCGAATCCAACTCGGATGGGCAGCGTTCGGAAAATTGCGTAGCGTCTTCTCGTCCTTCATACCTCAGTGCCTCAAGTCGAAAGTTTTCGACCAGTGTGTGTTGCAAGTGATGACTTATGGCACAGAAACGTGTTCTACCACTATGGTCCTTATAAGTAAACTCCAAGTAGCCCAACGAGCTATGGAGAGGGCTATGCTCGGAGTCTCTCTGCGAGATCGAATCATTAATGAGGAGATCCGTAGAAGAACCAAAGTTACCGACATAGCCCAACGGATTGGCAAGTTGAAATGGCAATGGGCAGGGCACATAGCGCGGAGGGCTGATGGCCGTTGGGGTCGAAAACTTCTCGAGTGGAGACCATGTACCGGCAAGCGCAGCGTAGGACGTCCACCCACAAGGTGGACGGATGACCTCATTAAGACCGCAGTATCGCGCTGGATGCAAGCCGCTTCCAACCGGTCTTATTGGAGATCCATAGGGGAGGCCTATGTCCAGCAGTGGACGTCCTTCGGCTGATGGATGACTGAAAATAGGCCTATGCGCGAAGTGTAATTGGGCCATATCCATCACGCCGGCCGAGCACGGGTTGCTGAATTCACATACGACATTGATTTTTTCTACGTACGTACAGGTTGCCTCAATGTTTTCCAGCAATGAAAAGTGAAATTTCTTACATAGTTACTCATACAATTATTATTATTGGTTCTCTCGGTGGCTCAGTGGTTTGTGACCCTGACTCCTGGGTCTAAGAGGCGTGGGTTCGATTCCCAGGGCAAATATTTATGTGATGTTCATATGTGTTTGCTCTGTGTCTGGATGTTATTAATGTACTTTTATTTATTTATTGCACACTATTTGTACAAAAGGAGGACTTAACGCTAAACAGCATTATCTGCCAGTCAACCTACATGTATATGTAGTATATCAGTCTCTGCCAGCCAAATCACAAACTTTGCTTAGTTTGAGATCAGAGACCGTGTGTGAGATGTCCCCCAATAGTTATTTTATGTATTTATTTATTATTATTGAGTTAATTTCAGAAATTTGGCAATTTATCATCCAAAAATTCACGTACTCCGTAATAAGCTTTAGATACAAGTAAATTAAATAACCAAATACTGAGACAATTCAGGCTAAACCGTAGGCATTATTTTGCAAGTACTACGATAGTAGGCTCAGTTATGAAGACGCCATGGTAAATATAATAACAACATAAAAAGTGTTCTCTCTATCGAATGCTTAAAGTGAAAAAGAAACAGATATAATTATGATAATTAGCTATTATAATTACGATGGCGCCTTCATAATCGTGCCTAATGCGGGCCAAACGGCAAGCTTTTATAATTTTAAGCAAGTATTTAGACATCGCAGTCCATGCTGCGTGCTATAAATAACCATCTTAAGCAAGTACTAACAATACGCGGGCCAAACCGTGACTTATTATCATTATAGTCAAATACTGTTACAATTTTGACCAAATCGTGGGCATTATCTTTGCAAGTAATTTTAAGGAAGTATTAAGACAACGCGGGCCAAATCGCGGACTATTAGATATTATTATAAGCATGTACAAAGACAACGTAGATCAAACCGCGTTCTATTTTCATTTTAAGTAAGTGCCTACGTACTAAAACAACGCGGGTGAAGCCGCGGGTTTTAAGCTAGTAATATGTATAATTAGTATCACCTCTGAGGCCCGTGTCTTGCGAGTGGCAGCGCGCGCGGTTTTACATAGAGTTAATTATGTTTAGACCGGTCAAATTTTAACTATCAAATTTTAATTTTTATTGTTTTATACCTATATGAAAATAAATACGAATTTTTAGAAGTTGTAGAACAGAAAATGTTTGTTTTGATGTACAAAAGATGCTAATTGATTACTAGTAACCCTGTATACTGAAATGTCTACTAGGTAGTATACACGTGAGTACATTCCCGTTGTATAAGGTATAAAAAACCTTACAGGTGTCGAAAACAAGCCGGAAAAGCAATCACATGCGTCTGCAGAAACGGGTCAGAGGAACAACGGGAGCTTTTACTCTCTAGTGGAATTTTGGAGCCGTTCTGTGCTCTCTTGAAAGCGTCTGACCCCGCGCTGGTGGACTGTGTGCTGAATGGATTGCACCCCTTTGTAGAGGTATGGACAAAGTAATAATTTACATTTTAATGTATGTACACAAGTACAGAATATTTTGTTTCGGCGAAACTAGCATAGCTTCGTAGGTTGGGTGACTAAAAATATAATTAGTCCGTCAGATAAAAAGTTTCACTTCAATTATGAAATAATCGGCCAAGTACGAATTGGACTCGCCTACGAAGGGTTCCGAACCGTATGGAAGCTTTATTTTATTTTTATTTTTGAAGTCAATATACATCTAAATATTCTGTGAATTTTTCAAGCTTTTACCTGTTACCATTATTAATATCGAGCGAAAAACGGCAAAAAATCAGGTTTGTTGTATGTGAGCCCCTCTTAAATATTTTTTTTTGTGTTTTTTGTTATGGCAACAGAAATACGTCATCTGTGAAAATTTCAACGTTCTAGCTATCACCGTTCTTGAGATACAGGCTGGTGACAGACAGACGGACAGACGGACGGACAGCGGAGTCTTAGTAAGTGGGTCCCGTTTTCACCCTTTGGGTACGCAACCCTAAAAATATTATAATGTGTAGAAGTAATTTTTTGCCAATGAAACAAAAATTGATGATCTCCCGCGTAACAGTTCCAATGTGAAAAATATAGAACTTTTCTGGTAGAGGTGACGTCACGAGTCCTGACTCCTGAACTTCGCATTGCCTACAAGTTTTTTTTATGTACATTTGGCCACCAACTCTCGTGATGGAAAGCGAAGTTGTAGTCGAAGATAGAGTCTGTAGACCTAGAAGATACCTATTCACTCTTGACTTGAAGATATCCAAATTATAATTGTCAGGAAACAATGACGGAGGCATTCCAATCCCTGGCGGTCCGCATTATGAAGGAAGAAGCGAATCGGCTTTCAGGATTATTATATCAATTTTTTTTTTCTCTTTGGGATTTCTGTACCTAGCCGAGAGTTAGAGAAGTGGTCGTCAGTCACTTTTTTGGTCAAGGGCCACATAGGACAGTGCGTAGTTCACTGCGGGCCGCACCTTGATGTACTGATTATAACAGTTACTGCGCTGCCTACGGAACTTGCTGAGGTAAAAAGATAGCGATTGTTTTAGGTTTTTTCAGTGATTTCAAAACAGACATGAGCAAAACACACCAATTTCACTGCTATTATGCGCGAACGCAGCGAGCGCCAAAATGTTTCGGCATTTTTTAGTTATATTCAAACGGATAATATGAGCAAAGCAGATTAACAACACAGCTGCCATGTGCAACCAGTTAGCTAGTTACCAAGTAATTTGAAAACAGATATGATCATAGCACACAGTCATGATCTCCACTTATATCGCGGGCCGCATTAATCACGGCCGCGGGCCGCGATTTGGCGACCATTGAGCTAGATCGAGTCTAATATATAGTGTTTTATCTATAGGCTGCTGAGAAAGACGGAAATTTGAAGATTTTTTGTTCTAAATTGGATGAATTCGGCGTTCTAGAGCAGTTGCAACGGTTACAAGATCTGGATATTGGTGACGTGAGTTTTCTCACGGTAATGGTATCTATTACCGTGGTATTGTCCACTATAATAACTAATAGCTCTCCGAACAGTAGAACTTGTGACTAATCTTTTTAACTGGACCTTCATAAGCCTATATTTCGATTCGCTCTTGATTTGGTTTATACTCGCAAAACTTGCTAGGATATAGAAACTTAACAATCTTGCTGAATATTATCGAAATTGGCCGATAAATAGCGCCAAAGCATTTTTTAAGGAAATACCTCCTTATCAAAAATTGCCGACGGCACAAATATCCATTACCTAATAAAACCTGTCTTTATTGTTTCGTGGAGATTTTTTGAAAAATGCGGCCTGTTGAATAATACCATCATCTGGACAGACGATAGCAAAATAGCCGTGTTTGAATCGTAGACCTTTAATTTCGCTTTGGTCATATAAAAAGTTATTTTTATATCTAATCCTAGCACTGGTGTGAGTATTTAAGCCGTCTGAAGGCCTCTGACAAAGCTAAACCGTTAAAACAACCGGAACCTACAATTTAACATGTCATCCGAGTTACGGTAGCATTCAGTTGGAAATGCCACCCGCAGTCATCCATCCAAAGACTGACCGACCCGAAAGCTGCATCTTACGGACTAATAATTTATGTGTCATACTCCCTGGCAGGACCACATCGTTATATCTATATAATAGATAGTGGAAAAATATGTACATAATTTGTACAAATACAGAAATATTAAAATTTGTACATAAGTACTTTTAGAGTAATCGTCAAATGAATGTGGTCCTGCCAGGGAGTATACTCCTACCATACCCGAAATATCAGCTTTTACAAGGAGGTGATGCATGTAAATAATTGTACAGAAATTGTACACCTCGAAAGCGCTTACAGCTCTGGTCTATGTTAGGTGAATGAAATTTTAATCACGTTTCATTATTTCGCAGAAAAGTTTGCCTGTTTTAATTTACATAGCAACGTGAGATCAGAAATGTATCGTATTTGAGTCGGCGTTGTAATATATTTTGTAGTCGCCATTTCATTCCAAAGACGTGCACTGTTGGACATAGGCCTCCACTATAGATCTCTAATAAGATCGGCTTGAGGCGGCTTAAATTCAGCTCGATTCTGCGGTCTCAATGAGATCACCCGTCCACATTCATTTGACGATTACTCTAAAAGTACTTATGTAAAAATTTTAATATTTCTGTACAAATTTGTACAAATTATGTACATTTTTTTTCCACTATCTATTATATAGATATGACGATGTGGTCCTGCCAGGGAGTATGACACTAATTTATTATTGATTTTTCCAGTCATTATGTCTATGAATCTGGTTTTATTTCAGGCGAATCGAAATAACGCTATGTTATTAACCGTGACCCTTCGGCGATACTCCCGAGACGAGCACCTCGTCATCTGTAATGGCCAGATTGTCACTTTGGACGATATTGTACAAGGTATGGTGTTCCAGGCTCTCAGAACCTTTCTATACTCAATCATAACTAGTTTACCAAACATAAGATCTCGCGACACTTCTCTTTAACTGAATCTTCATAAGTCTTTGGGATGATTTATACTAGACCGGGCTGGGCCGGGCCCGGACGGGCCTCGTTAAAATATTTGTATTATACCAGGCAGGGGCTGGACGTGCCCCGTCCCGGTCTAATATCATCCCTACATCTCCACTCGCTCTTGATCGATTCTAACCTATATCCATTTTCCATGCAAAACGTCAGGTCAATCCATCCTGCTGCGTGAAAGAGTAACAAACAAACACTTTCGGATTTATTATCTAATCCTAGCTTTTGTTTGTGGCTTTGCTTGCGTGGTAATTCAATCTTTGTATCCCCTGGGAACATTTTACTTTTCAGGGATGAAAAGTTGCCTATGTCACTTTCCTTTTTCAAACAATCTTCATGCTAAAAATCAAGACAATCCATTGCTCCGTTACTGCTTGAATAAGAAACAAACCAACAAACACACTTTTAGATTTATAATAGATATTATTAAAGATAAGGAAGTAAACATAAGGATTAGTAAAAATGTACACGTGATTCTAGAGTAACATGTTCTGTATGTCCATAAAATGAAAACTTATTCTCTTTTTTCTGCAGGGATAAAGTCCCAAGATATAGAGTTACAAACTCGAGCTGCAAGCGCGGCTCACATTATGCTCAGGGGCAAAGATCCTCCCGACTCTGCCATGGCTCAAGCTGGACTCATCCCACATTTCATCGCAGCTTTGGACAGAGACGACTGGTAAGAAATAATCCTCCCTTTCGAGAGATCGAGATCGAATCAGAAATGAGGAGATCCGTGGTAGCACCAAGGTTACTCCGACATAGGTATTAAAAAACATTTTTGATTGACAAAAAAAAAAACAATACGTGTGCAATATTTTTTTATTATCTTACGGACTAATATTATAGTAATGTTTTTTTTCCAGTCGTTATGACAGATTTGTCCAATTATTCTAGTATCTTAATGCATATTATACATTAGACGATTTTTTATTGATATCTAGAAAACATAATATCTAATAATAATATAATAATAATATCTAATAATAATAATCTAGAAAACATAATAATAAATCGTTCCAACAGAAATAATAAAATTGCCATACCCTTATAGGATCATTTGTACATTGTACAACTATACAAAACAGCGGATTTGCAAGTTGAAATGTCATTAGGCAAAGCACGAAGGACTGATAACCAATGGATCGAAAAGTTCTCGAGTGGAGACCACGTACCGGTAAGCCCAGCGTCCACACGCAAGGTGGACGAATAACTTCATTAGGACCGCGGTATTGCTCTGGATGCAAGACGCTACTAACTGGTCTTATTGGAGATCTATTTATTGGGGAGGCCTACGTTCGTCAGTGGACGTCCTACAGCTGATAGATGGATCGAATCCCCAAGATACAGAGTTGCAAATCTGAACTACATGGGCCGCTCACAATACGGCTCAGTAGAAATTAATATAAATAATATAGAATTTATACTAAATTATTATAAATTCTCAATAGGACAGACTGGTCTCATTCCGCTGTTACTCGTAGTTACAGTGATCAGAGTTGACTGGTAAGATAAATAAGTCAAAACAGTAAAGTCCCAAATTTCAGAGACACGACGCAGCTGTAACCGCGCGGCCACGAACTCGCCCCTATTAGCATAGCAGGGTGCGAGGTGACGAGCCGTAAGAACCCAATGTAGTAAAATGTTCGAATGACGCCACGACCTCGCTCCGAGCAATTCATCCACCTTGTGGGTGGGCGTCCTACGGTGCGCTTGACAGTGGTCCCTACTCGAGAATTTATCGATTCCACAAGATTGTCTGCTTGTAATCAAGATATTTTTATTGTTCTATGGAACGATTCAGCACCGTCCTTCAACGCCACGCGGTTTGGGCTCTCAACCACATTACATTTGCTAACAGAGAAATCGTGATGACTGCTATAAATGTAAGTAACTCTAGCAATACCTCATCTGTTGCAATAATTATTCTGAGGTCTATACCTATTCTATATGACGTATAACATCTTATAAATCGATGAACGCCGGCTGTACGCTCGAAAATCTGTCACGTTCCGCCAGAATTGAGAGTGCAAGCGAGAGCGCAGAATAAGCAATAGAGAAGCACGATCGGCTTAAGCGTTCAGTTGGTGATTCTCTTATGACGTTATCACGTAAAATTATTTGTCTCTCTGCGAGGTGGAATCAGAAATCAGGAGTTCCGCAGACGAACCAAACTTAGGTACCATACCAACATAGCCCAGTGGATTAGCAAATTAAAGTAGCAGTAAACAGTGCACCTACTTCTAAGAGCAGATGACCGATAGAACCGTAGAGTTCTTCAGTGGAGACTATGGACCGGCATGCGCAGCATAGGACGTACACCGACTAGGTGGACAGACGATGTAATAAAGATCGCAGGAACGCGCTGGATACAAGTCGTTTCTAACCGAATTTTTTAGAAATCCATAAGGGAGGCTATGTCCAGCAGTGTCCTACGGCTGATGAATTGATGTAAATTGGTTAGCAACCAAACCACCTGGAACTAACAACAATCAACATGAAATTCTGCTGTCAACAGAACGGAGTCATACCCAAAGTTATTGGTTTACTAAATCGCGGATTTGACGCGCCTGAAGGAGCCTGCGGGATCCTCGGAAACATAGTCAGGAAGCACCTGGATTCAGGAGAAACAGTCTTGGAAAGCGGGGCGCTGCAAGCCATGTTCCCTTACATGTGCCCTGATTCGCCACATATGGGGCAAATGAAGCATATTTTGCAGTCGTGCAGAATTTTGTGGTAACTATTTTTAACTTATCTATTAATTTTTGTGTCGTGATACTTTTTAAAGATACAAATTTAGTAAAAAAACTTATTACATTACGTACTAAGTTTTATGGTTGTAGCTAAATATTAGTTAGCTTTTATTATTGCTAAAAACATCATCTTCCCGATTTTCTAGTGGGTGATTTTGCAAAATGTACAAAAAAACACAAAAATTAACATTTGGGTCTGTCGTTGAGCATGCGTGCGGTGTGTGAGAACAGTGTACTTATTTAAAATCATCATTAATTTGTTGTACTAGTGTTAATATAACAAAGGCTTATATTTATTGGAGTTTTATTTTTATTTTTAGCCAGTTCCAAATGAATTTTGAACTTGTATCACCGGTGCTGCCGTACATACGCGACCTCCTAAACGTTGACCGTGAAGAGGTTTTGGGTAAGTCTATAGTGATAGCTATGCTACGAGTACACTGTATTATTACTAGACTGTAGTCAACTGATTGTTGATGCTGACTCATGAAAGGCGATTGAGCCTTATATGACCAAAAAATGTTTGAACTAATACAGGATTATAATACTACTTATCTATTCTATGACTGCTCAGTTAATCAATTGTAGCTAGGCATTTTTTAAATGCTTTTGAGAGAAAAAAATGTTTACAAGTGAACTAGCTGATTATCTTCAGTGGTCAATGCTCCATTGTGATAAAACGATTTTTATCAAAAACCATTAATTCATTTAAATGTTAAAAGCCAGTTCTCGTCGTTAGACCAACTGCTAAGTCCCACAATCCTCTGCTGGTGTTTTCACTTCCCTGTACGACATAGTAAATAAATAAAACTTTCATTGTTCCTAAAAGCTAGCAAAAACGTGTATCAGATCACATACCAGTGTGACATATGTCGTAGAACTTGGCTCCTTATTATTATGTTATGGGAAAATAATTATTAGCTATCTACTATAGGTAGGCATAATTATAGTTACTCAACTAAAGCAATTTAGTTAAGTGACGAAATTGAAATTAAATGATGATTCTGAAATAGATTAATTTTTCAGAAAATGCCTGTCGTGTAATACAATGTCTTATCGACGGCCCGTCACGCGAGGAGCGCATCGCGGCAGTGCAGGCCGTGTCGACGCTCACGGCGCGCCTCGTTGCTCTACTCTCTCATAACTCACTCGTAGTGACGTCAGCTGCTTTAGGAGTTGTCGGAAATATGCTGGTTGGCACCGACTCTCAGGTAAGTACGGATTTTGTAACTGGTCAGCAGAAAAATACACTGTACTAACCCAACTTTTTTGTCACTTAAGACTAGTGTAAACCGCGAACTTCAGTATACAAAAACACGCGCTTTGTCAGTATTAACTTTCGTTAGTCAGACTCTACTCGTAAGTATGAATTGGAATTTGACTGTATCGGGAGATAACACGGCAACTGCCAACGGCCACTATATTTATAGATATTTTTCATGCCCTCTCTAAACTCATATCATATTAAATCAATATATTTATCACCTTCAAATTTTCTCCATCGACCACATCACGCCTCTGGTTTTTATAGCTCTGTTGTTCCGAGAAAAACTCTTTTCACCCCATAGACCCATAGAGGCCAACCTCAAAATCTTCCAAGCTCAGACCAAATAAAAAAATGAAGACAGAACGTCGTGAACAAACAAGTGAGGCCGGTTTTTGCATACATGTTGTGAGTGCGTCGGTGTTCCGCCATCATAGTTTGACTGAGGCGCCAAGACGTAGTTTCCTTGTACGGAGTTGTACTTGTATCTATGTGTATTTGTATCTGTACACGTTTAGGCGTAGCTTTGCCGGCCTGGCTTGTTTTGTTCACAACATTCGGTCTAGATTTTTTTATTTGATTTGAGCTTCCAAGCTGCTCTCAAACCTGTCAAATAAGTACTGGGATTCGACATTATTTGTTTAAAAATTCGACAACAACCACCGGATCGAGATATTTGTCTCTTTCTAACTCATGCCATATTAAATCAGTGCATATCCTTCGGATTTTCTCGATCGACCACGTTATACCTCTGGTTGTAATAGCTCTATGCTTTTATTCTCGCAGAAAGAACGGATCATGGAACTTGATGTACTTACTCCTCTGATGAGAATGTTGGATGAGCAACCCAAGTAAGTATTAGAAAAATATTTTTTCTAATGACGAAGTAACGTAGCTTTCAGAAAATGCTTGCATTTCTTTGTCGCTAGCCTTCCGGACTATTTGTAACGTCAGGGAATAGAACAGACCCTTCTTGTTTCCTAAGAGATATAATAATTAAATCAAAGTATGAATTTGAATAGCTAATTTTATGTGCTTTATCTTCGACCACAACGTCGCCTAAAGACCAAATTATCCGTGAAATATATTTTTTTTCAACACTTGCTCGTAAATTGGCTCAAATTTCACCGCAATTAGGCACATAATGACACCTGTAATCAAACTGTGATTTTTTCATCGCTATTATTCACAAGTGAGTTATATCTAGAGTTTTTTTTAAATTTTGTTGCTATCTTTTAGTCTATGGCCGATTGCCATTGCGCGCGCATAGGAAAACTGATTATTTTTTCCCGCCATGTCGAAACATATTTTTACAACGCGTTTTCACCGTTGAAAATATTTTTCAATAGCGCCTCAGCGGTAATTACCAATTTATTTTTTATTCCGTATAGGTTTGCGTTTGACTACATACTGCCTGAAGTTGAGCAGATATGCGGTCTAGGGTGTAGCACGCTAGTTGGGACCCACGTTGTACTTTAGCGGGAAGACAGACCCAGGCAAAGCGTTCCACATTCTGGCATTTCGTATGAGGAATGAGGATTCGAAACGCTTAGTTCTAACGCGCGGAATGTCCACCATAAAAGGGTGGCGCTTTGGTCGCGTCTGTGTAGCCGTACGATAGGGGCAGGGGGACCAGATTGTGCAACTCCTGAGCGCACTCTCCGAAGTGTATCCAATAAAAGGCCGACAAACACGCTACCTAACGACGATGCTCAAGACTTTGCAGCTGCTTCCTGGCTCGCCTCTCAATCGACTCCAGAGCCTCCAGTTGATATTTGGCAGAGCCATCCCAAAGGCGATAGCAGTATTCCATGCAAGACCTGACTTGTGCTTTATAAAGACTAAGTAGGTGCTCAGGTGTACATTACACACTTGTACCATAATGTACTATTAAATAATTATCTGATTTCAGTTACGACCTGAAATATTATTCGACGGTCACGCTCCACAATATTAGCGCTTCCAAGAGGCGGGAACACATCGATGCTATCGTCGAAGTAAGAATCACTTTTCTTTAAATAGCTGTGAGTGTTTCCATGGTAGTAGAGTTTCGCAGAGGAACCTTAATTCATTTCCTAACTTTTTTTACTAATATTACAATCCGAAAGTGTAATTTTTTGGTTTGTTATTCTTTTACGCAGCAACAAAATAACGGACAATTTTTTTTAGCATGAATAGGTATAGTTCTAAAGTTGGAGAGAGAGGCTACTTTTTATGCTAGAAAAATTAAAAGATTGCTTTGGGATTGCATAAGATTGAAAATGTAACGCAAGCGAAACTGCGAACAAAAACTAGTATCGAATATACTATCTACAATAAAAAAACATATTTCTTAAGTTTAAGCAAAAGTACTTAGGGGTTATATTGCGTTTACTACGCCGAAGTGGGGTGGTTACACAGGGTGCTTTAGATATTTATGGAAAACTTGTACAGGTTAGTTTCAATATTCGTTCGAATAATTTACAGAACGGAGCCATCCCAAAGCTAATTTCACTGTTCACACACGAAGACCTAGTGGTGATGGTGGCAGCCACCACACTCGCGAACATCACGCTCCACGGAGCTGACTTGAGGGACTTGGTATTAGAGCACGGCGCGGTGCCGGCGCTCAGGCATCAGATGAGACCCGACAAAACCGTGGAACTGCTGAGAACCTGTGTAATGGCTTATAGCATCTTTTGCAGGTAAAACCACACACACGTACACTGACCCAAATTTAACTGTAACTCTTCGAAAGAACTATTCGAATTTTGTACGTAAATTGCGACGATTAATATCGGTTGTGCCAATACTCGAAAAACGAAAATAATATATCGAATTGAGAATTCATTATTTTGTATCTTTTAGACAAGACGAGCACAACATAGTAAAGTTCGAGCTTGTGGCTCCAGCTCTACCTTACACATATAAACTACTGGATTATAAGGATGAAAATGTATTAGGTAAGTCACCCCCAACGATAATGGATGAATAAAACTCTACAGATTGATGTTTAACTACAACATTTGTTTGTAGAGTACTTTGTGCCTACAATTTAGATGTGTACTATAGATATATAGCCCAGGGGATTAGCCAATTGAAATGACAGCAGGCAGAGCACAAAGCATGGAGAACTGATAAGAGATCTCGATTGAAGACCACGTACCAACAACCGCAGGGTAGAACGTTTACCCACAGTGAAACAACCTATTCAAACCGCAAGATCGCGGTGGACGCAAGGCAATCTTAACCGGTTTGATTGGAGACTTATAAGGGAGGCCTATGGACAACAGTGAACGTCCTATAGTAGATCCCATAAGTCACTGTCTTACATGTTATGTGCCCTGTCTACTGCTATTTCTACTTTCCTTGATAGGTAACTTTGGTTCTACTGATCACTGTCCAGCGGTGCTAAATTCAAAATTCAAAAATTGTTTATTAATGAAAAAGTACATCAAGTTTTTGGTGGCTCTAGCAGCCAAACTGGGAGTTTGAAACCCGTCTTTTGGAAACCAGTTCCTACTTAGGGAGCAAAATGATAATAGCAATATGTCGTAATCGTAACAAAATTAGAATGATAGGTATTGTATCATTACATATTGCAAGTTTAAGGGTGCCATAGTAAATTTAATAGCTACTGAAAATATGGCTGTTTCTATTTCACTATTATGCATTTGAATGATGAAATTGATGGCGCATTTAATATTGGCCGCATTGTATGTAGAATGTTTGCTGTTTGTTTGTTTTGTTGTGATGTTTATTTTGTGGTTCATTAAATTATATTTTTGTCAAACTGTAATGTAAATAATTGTCTATTAACAGAACAATCATGCTGTGCTCTCGCTAACCTTCTGAGTGCTACCCGGCATATAGAAGCTGTGCAGACTGTGCCTGGCCTTACGGAGCGCCTCGTGGCCTTACTAGGGCACAAGGCAACTGCTGTGAAGAAGGCTGCTCTGAATGCTGTGTCTAACATGTTTAGCGGAAATATTACTCAGGTATTTACCGAAACAGAAGTTAAGTAACACTTCTGTTTCAAAGTTATCAGTACTCCTTCATCAGGGAATACGCGCGCTCCCGTCGACTGGCGCACGCGTATTCCCTGATGGGAATGTAGACGCGTAGTATTCAACAGAAGGAGTACTTTCTATGCGTCATACATAATTATTGTACCGACGGAATGTACATTAAACAGACCAAGATGTAATCTAACCAGTCCCTCCAGTGTCACGACGCCAGCATGCTGGGCACGCTACCAACTGGTAGTAGGCTTGAGCATTTGGATTATCTTCAGACCTTCAAAGGTCTGTTGAGGAACCAATTGATTTTTTTATCTATCTATCTATCTATCAGGCTGCTCTGAATGCTGTGTCTAACATGTTTAGCGGAAATATTACTCAGGTATTTACCGAAACAGAAGTTAAGTAACACTTCTGTTTCAAAGTTATCAGTACTCCTTCATCAGGGAATACGCGCGCTCCCGTCGACTGGCGCACGCGTATTCCCTGATGGGAATGTAGACGCGTAGTATTCAACAGAAGGAGTACTTTCCATGCGTCATACATAATTATTGTACCGACGGAATGTACATTAAACAGACTAAGATGTAATCTAACCAGTCTCTCCAGTGTCACGACGCCAGCATGTTAGGCACGCTACCAACTGGTAGTAGGCTTGAGCATTTGGATTATCTTCAGACCTTCAAAGGTCCAATCAATTGATTTTTTTATCTATCTATCAGCAGTAGGATGTCCACTGCTGGACATAGGCCTCCCCCATGGATTTCCAATAAGGCCAGTTGGAAGCGGCCTGCATCCAGCGTGTTCCTGCGATTTTTATTATCTCGTCAGTCCACCTAGTCGGTGGACGTCCTACGCTGCGCTTGCTGGTCCGTGGTCTCCATTCGAGAACTTTCCGGCCCCATCGACCATCCGTTTTCGAACAATTTTATTTTTATATAGTAGTTGCTTAAGCGTAAGTATGTAATATTGTATTTTTAGGGTTCCGTACTTCAAAAGGAAAAAAACTGAACTCTTATAGGATCATTTTGTTGTGCGTCTGTCCGTCTGTGTGTATGTCAAGACTCAGTATCTCGGGAAATCTTTTTGTCGATATTACAGTATAGAGATTTTAACAACTTACTTCCCAATTTTGTGAAATTTTCTGGATTTGTACGGAACCCGTGCGAGCCTGACTCGCACTTGTCCGGTTTTTTTTAACCGACGAAACGGTTCTGAAGTCAAGTTGTCCGATTTCAATAATTCTTTTTTTTGTTTGGTCGATTACACTTCACCAATAATGGTTCCATTTAAATTTTATCGAAATCTGCTGAGCTATTTTTGAAAAGTCAACTAAATTAAAAAATTGTATACTGAAGAGCTTTTTGAATTTTGTACATGATTGAAGTCGGTTGTACCATTTTAGTGAAAAATATTACTTATTATGTAGTAGTAGTTTAGTACCTATGTGGTTTGAGCGTAAGTATGTAGTCATCCATCCATCAGCCATAGGACGTCCACTGCTGGCCATAGGCCTTCCCTATGGATCTCCAATAAGACCGGTTGGTAGCGGCTTGCATCTAGCGTGATCCTGCGGTGTTAATAAGGTCATCCGTCCACCTTGGGGGTGGACGTCCTACGCTGATCTTGCCGGTACGTGGTCTCTACTCGAGAACTTATGTTAAGTATGTAGTAGGTATTTTATTTTGTGATTGTTAATACATATTCTAATTTTCTCAGGTAGAACGGTGCCTTAACGCGAATTGCCTGGAGTACATCGCCTCTCTGCTAGAAAGCAGCGACCCTTCCGTAGTGATGAAGGCTATACTAGCCACGGACAAAATCTGTTCAGTGATACATCGCGATATTATTATACCATTGAGGTAAAATATAAGCTGTTCTTATGCATCCTTGCATTTGTACCATACATGTCTTTCATATTTACAAAAGAAGATATCCCACCAAAAACATTTCAACTTATGCCCAAGATTGGACGGTGACTTGCGTCCAAGCTTGGCTAAGAAATGAACAGCCAATCAGTCAACTATTATTGTTCCACGACGTCACGTCATCCTTCTTTGCCTTAAATATGTGGCGCTTGGAGAAATTACAAGTGTGGAGCTCTCGTATTATATTGAACATTCACAATACATCTGATCGTGTTCTTCTTAATTATTACGCAACGAGAGAGACAGAGAAAGAGGTCCGCGATCTGCCCTGTCTTGAAATCTCAATGAAGCCAAGTATTTCATCAAAAACCGTCTTACCTGTGAAATTATACACTTCTATTTTCTTCACTTTTCTTTGAACTATGACTGTATCAGCTAAAAGCTACACAAGCCATCACAAGAAAAAAGATTCAAGTTTTCATTTAACAAAGGATTTCACATCTAAACACTTCCCGAAAAAAAAAAATCACAACATTCACTTTGACTAATAAAATGCGGCTTCACGTCTTACAAGATGATAGTTGCTGTATGATTAATTGATTACGTCTCTTTATATCTAATGAGAAACATTTGTAAGATAAAGCAGTAGCGACTATATTTTTTTACCGTTCAATTGAATACGAGAGCTCCAGTCTTCATACTAGGCACAAGATGTGTCGTGTAAGAACAACGAATTGACTTATTTTGCAGGCGTCAAGGCGAACACGATCGCAGCGAGACGCGACCGACTGCTGCCAGGATGGTGGACCAGACTTATGGGATACAGACTACGTACAGGTATACCAAGCGGCCACACAAGTCGGCGGGTGGGAAGTTATGCGCAGAACACTGCGCAAAAGTTGAAATATAGGTACGCGCGGGAGCCAGAGAGACGAGACGCCGGGGCACAACCGCCCGCCAACCTCATGCCTCCCGCACGGTCCCTATGCCCGTGCTCACCACTACGCCACGAGGTGTCGGCATTGTTCACACATGCGTAATAATTAGCGAATCACGGCGAAGTGTCATCTGCGGCTAACTTCTCATCCGCCGACTTGTGTGGCGGGGACTATTACTTTTATTTGTTTCATAACTCACGGGTTCTTATGCCCCGAATTTTATAAAGGCATTCGAGGGGCCAGAACTAACACCAAGAGGCCCTTTACTTAACACAAAATCTAATAAAAACGCTGTTTTACGGTGGTAGGAAGAGAAAAAAATATTGTGAAAACGGAAAATTGGTACAGTTCTGGGCTATTGGAATGAAATATTACATGATTCCTAATAAGTTGGTGTATGGAATGATATGCGGCACCCGCCAAGTAATGCCTCATCTCAAAATATTTAAGCGGGTGGTGGCCATAAAGGCAACAGTTCCTTATTCCTTATTATTATACCTTATTCTTACGAATGGGATACTTTTGCGAAAAATAATTTATGGGTACAACTTGTTCATTTCACAGTTCAACACTTCATCGGAAAGAAAGACAAGCGCTCACTGATTACACATCTGGTTCACGTGATTACTCCGATGCCATCGTGAAAGTAAGACTTTTCTTTATTCCCAGAAAAAAACTGTCATATACCAATTATGTCCATCCATCAGCCATTAGAAGTACACTGCTGGACATAGGGCTTCTTTATGGATCTCCAATAAGACCGGTTGGAAGCGGCTTGCATCCAGCGCGATCCTGCGGTCTTAATGAGTCATCCATCCACCTTGTGGGTGGACGTCCTACGCTACGCTTGCCGGTACGTGGTTTGCACTCGAGAACTTTCGACCCCATCGGTCATCAGTCCTCCGCGCTATGTGCCCTGCCCATTGCCATTTCAACTTGCGAATCCGTTGGGCTACGTCGTTAACGTTCTTCTTCGGATCTCTCATTTCCTATTTCTGATTCGATCTCGCAGAGAGACTCCGAGCACCTATTATGTATACAGGGTTATCTGCTTACCCTATACTAAGCTGCAAGGAGAAAACCATCATAAACAATTTTCACTAAGGGGCTAACCCAAAATATGAGAAAAAGAAACAGCAATTTTTTCTGTTGTGTCATATGTATGAAGCAGCGGATTATGTCTTCTCGAATTCAGATATGACCCCCATAGAAGAGTTTTAATTATGACGGTCTGAATCACCTCCTTTCGGCTAAGCCCATCAGTTCTGTATAATCAGAATAGAGGATTATTTAGAAAGTGTCGGGAAGCAATGGGTGAGGCTAGCACAGGACAGGAAAGATACGCGAGAAAGAGAGGAGGCCTATGCTCAGCAGTGGGTGGAGCAGGCTGAATAGATAGAAAAGTAGAATATCTATATCAGTCCCTGGTAGCCATATCACAAGCATAGCTTGTGTTTGGGGTCAAAGTCAGAGAGTAAGATGTAGGTACTATAAAATTTAAAAAAATGAAATTGGCTTACACAGAGTGGAGTGATACCCAGAATAGTAGCGCTCTTACCCTGCGAGGGTAACGTGACAGAAGCCGCGGCTACCACGCTGGGTAACGTGGCGGGATACGCCCTGGAGGCGCGGGGCGGGGTCAAACGCAAACCTATATTTAAAAAAAATTTTGTCTGTAAAGTCTGCTCACGAATGATAATTTTACTTGATAACGTCATAAGAAAACATTGTTGAATTAACAACTGAATCAAGCCTGAACGCTCAGACCGATCGGCCTCTAAGAGCGTGGATCAAGCTATCTATAGCTTATTTGCACGATCAGCTCAGGCAGAACGTGACAGTTTTTCATGCGTGCAGTCAGCGTTCATCAATTTAAAAGACGTCATCATGTAAAAAAAATGTTCTTGGCACAGGGAAACCTAAATTGGGGGGGATGGGCTATGATTATGGAACAATTTTTACTATTTAATAAAAATTGGTTTACACAGAGTGGAGTGATACCCAGACTGGTAGCGCTCCTACCCCGCGGGGATAACGTGACAGAAGCCGCCGCTACTACCCTGGGTAACGTGGCGGGGCACGCCCTGGAGGCGCGGGACGTGGTGCGAGCCAGCGGCGTGCTGCGTGCTATGCTGCCCTACATACGGCCCGATACTCACCTTAAACAGCTTCGGATCTATGTAAGGAGCTACTACGGTCTAATCAGGTGAGAACTGTATTGCAGGGCATGCTGCCCTAAATGATACCTGATAGTCATCTGTCGGCAGTTGAGGATTTATATACGGAGCAACTACGATCCATTTAGGTAATAATTGTAAAATGCAGTCATAACAGGGCACGTGGTGACGTCAGCAGCGTGGTGCGACCCATGCTGCCCTACGTGAGACTTCATATTCATCTTTGGCAATCGAGGAACTATGCTCGGAGTTACTGCGGCCTGATTGGGTGAGGATTGTAAGATACAGTCATAACAGGACACGTGCTAGAGACGTGAGGTGACGTCAGCAGCGTGCTGCGAGCCATGCTGCCCTACATGGGACCTCATACTCATCTTCGGCAATTGAGGATCTATGCTCGGAGTTACTACGGCCTTAATCGGGTGAGGATTGTAAAATATCTATAACGGGGTACGCGTTAGAGATGCGAGGTGAAATCAGTAGAGTTGTGCTGAGGAAAGATTTTTTGAAAAAACGTAGAAAATGGTTCGTTTGGTTCGCGTAATTTTCATCTACTCTACAACTTGATTACCCAATCCCCCTTAGTTACGCAATCATCCGCCACACATGAATCGATTTTGATTATTTAAGTGAAAATTTCTTCAGCGGCGTTGTGTACTTTTAAAAATGTGTGGGTAAAAAATGTTAAACTCGCGTCAAGACGTAGGCTGATCAAAAATGCGTAGGAAGGGTTCCATTTCTGCCGGCACTCCCAGTGTGCAACCCGTAACTTTTCGTTTTTAATAACTACAGTAACTATTTGTCCTTTCAGATATTCTATGGTGGAGATCGACCTAGTTTTGCCAGCGCTGCCATATTTATTCGAGCTTTTAAAATTGACGGACTCAATCGTGCTTGGTAAGTTTGGGTCCTTTCTGTTGTGACCGACAGAGTAGCCTAGCTTAATAAAATTGGTAAAGCACCGACAAACCCAAGTACCGGTTACTTATGTAGGTTTAAATCCAGATCTTTCGACAAAAGATACTGCAAAGTGGGACCAGACTGTGTACAGTAGCCCAAAATATCTATTAAAATTTGGTAAATAAATGCGCAGAGTAAACCAACGGCATTAAATGCTTAAGTTAAATAGTTCATATTATCCAATTTGATTTTTGTTCACAGCCGTCATATTTACAATTAACGTTAAAATTTAAAGATAATTAGATCTGAAAATATGAAATTCTTTTAAATGAAGATTGATACATAGAAAATAATAAGCAAATCATTTTCCAAAACAAATATATGTACCTAATTGAATACTTTACAAGGTATTGGCTTAAATTCGATATATTTTTGCATTATTTTCTACTATTATCCGACCGTTTAACTTAGTCCTCTCCTCGGGCGCCGGGTCCCCTGCGCCCGCACCTGTATCAGTCTCCCTTTATCGTCTCCCTCGGCGCCCCTGTACCGCGCAGGCGAAGAGTAAGTTAAGCGGTCGGATTATAATTTAGTGTGAGCGTCAGAGAGTAGCCTAGCTTAATTGGTAAAGCACTGGGTAACCCGAGTATCAGTAGTAGATAACATGCTATTTCGACAATATTACAACAATCGTAGAATGTGGAACGCTTTGCCTGAGTCTGTCTTCCCGCTAATTGTACTTTAGCTTGAGGGTCTTCAAATCCCGAGTAAATAAGTACCTTCTTGGTAAGCGTGCTACACCCTAGACCGTGCTTAACTGCTTCTGCTTAACATCAGGCAGTATGTATTCAAACGCAAACCTTTACGAAATAAAAAAAAAATCAAACACGTGTGGAAAGAACCACCAACAAGAACCGTTATAGTCTAGTATTAAGAACACCATCCTTATAATCCTGAGGTCGTGATTTCAAATACGGGTCCTGTACCAACCCTACGGGCTGTAGGTACTTATTTCAAAGACAGGGCCGGTGCCAAACGGGCGTTGCCGCCGCGACGCAAAGCCGATCAGGCGATCAGTGTTGCCGGTAGCGTCTTAGACATTAAATCTAGCGTATTCGAGAATTCGAGTATTCTATGAATAGTTAGCGGGAAAAAAAAGGTTTTGACGACAACCGTTCAGTCTTAAGCTGAAAATGAGTAAAATCCCTTGTACACATTCGAAATCGGATCGTGTAATTTGTCACGAGGAGTGTCACAGTAACAGCTGTCCAAGTGATAGATGTCAAATTTCAAAGTGATTTATCTTTATTATTATCGATTCTAGACCATTGATGAACGCCAAACCGGGTCTCTCTGTGAGTGTCAATGGTGTTAGTGACTCGAAGGGCATAGCAAAATTATTTAAAGATCACTTTACTGTTAAATCACCCTTAGGGCAGTCACAGTCAATTGCTATGTATTGGCGAAGGTGCTTGACAGTCTGCTCAACATACAACTAGACAAATATATCAATATACATGATAATCATTTTGGTTTCAAAGCGGGTCTCTCCACAGAGTCAGCTATTTTATGCTTGAAGCAGACTGTCAGGTACTACGCCGATAGAAGTACGCCAATATATGCTTGCTTCCCCGACCTCTCGAAGGCGTTTGAAGGGTCTGCTATGATATATTGTGGGAAAAATTGACAGAAACCACGATGCCTTCAGAACTAGTGAACATTTTCAAGTACTGGTACTTGAACCAGGTCTTGTTCGGTGGTCTACAGCTTTATCGGAGCCGTATAGGTTGGAGTGCGGGGTAAGGCAGGGGGGGGGGGGGGGGGGGGGGGGGGGGCTGACTTCGCCCAAGCTCTTCAACCTTTACGTGAATGCCCTAATCGAGGAGCTCAGCAGCACCCGTGTCGGCTGCCATATTGACGGGGCCTGTGTCAATAATATTAGCTATACGGACGACATGGTGCTGCTAAGCGCATCGCTCTGTGGCTTGTCTAGGCTGTTGAGTATTTGTGAAAAATATTCACTTTGTCACGGTTTGCTATACAATGCAAAGAAAAGTGAATGCATGGTCTTTGGGGCCAGAGGTGGTAGGTGCCCTGATACTGTTTTAAACAGAGTTCAGCAGTTCCGGTATCTGGGACATGTGGTGACCTCTGATCTGCGAGACGATGCGGATATCGAGGGAGCGGAGAGCGTTATCTGTCAGAGCCAATATGATAGCCCGCAGGTTTGCGCGGTGTTCGAGGGACGTCAAAATTACGCTGTTTCGAGCATTTTGCACGTCATTCTATACTTGCGGCCTGTGGGTGTCGTTCACACAGAAACAGTACGGCGCTCTTCGTGTCCAGTACAATAATGCGTTTAGGATTCTGATGGGGCTGCCTCAATATTGTAGTGCGTCAGGGATGTTTGCTGAAGGGCGTGTCGATTGCTTTTACACGACGATGCGGAAGAGGTGTACATTCTTGACGCGAATCGCTTCGACTGTCAATACATGAACCATTGTCTGATGGTTCATGTATTGACTAACAAGGATATGTCGAGAGGCATTTTTAAGATGTGTAAAATTTTTCAAAAGTGTATGTCGACGCTTGAAAGGCAAAAATTACCAAGCGACAGTTTGGGCGATATTGAGTTATATATATCACTGAAATCAGAAAAAAAAACTGCGTCGATTGGTCTTACTCTCACGGCGCTAGGACGAAGTTTGTTGTCGTTTGATAACTTAAAAAAAGACACATTTTCACAGTTTTCGGCGTCCAAGCGACTAAAATTTTAATGATTTATGAATATTTTTCACATAGTATGGATTAGATTTTTATAATTTACACTAAGTAATTTTTGCCTCGACTCTAAATAATGCATCTAAACATAAAGTATTTTCTGCCTTGCGAGTACCCAGGAATTTGCATTACTTAAGAATTTTTACCTGATTGTTGTTTTTCTCTCTCGTAATTTAAGACTTTTTAACACACCTTCAATAAACATTCTTTGTCATTTAGTACTTTTTACCTAAATATAATTTATTCAAAAATGTGAAGTAGTGAATATCTACCTGCCTAAAACAGGATATATTTTGTCGTTAAGTAATTTTCTACCCGCCGATTTTTTAAAAGTTTATGTTACTTAGATAACTATTTCTGATATGAGATTTCTCTAAAAGTGACCTTATCCATACAGCACCTTTTTTGTTTTGTCACTTATCCGCACTGTAAATCAGATTCTAAGTGGCTGTTGGTAACAAAATAACGATTACGTCTTCACCGAACTGTCGCTTAGACAACACGCATGCGTGCGCGCATGGTGCAAAGTGCTTATCTCGTAGCTTGTTTGTGTACTCGGTAAGTGCATTATTAAGATTTTATGACTTTATATTTATAGATTTTCAGATATGACTTTATAGTAGATTATTAAATTTATATTTTACATTGATTTAAATCTATTGTTAAAAGTACATAAAAATCGAAAAAAGCGAGTAGATTGAAGCGAGATAGAAGCTTAGTAATTTGGTGTGTTTCAGTGTGTTTAGCATATGTGGACTTTGAGATAGCCATTGATTCGGTCAAGACATGGGCTGTGCTTGAGTCTATCCAGCGATGCCACGAGTAGTCCAGCCTGTCTGGAGACAGGTCAGTTCCTAAATTTACGGAAGACGGATAGGTTAGTCCTTCAGAGGAAAGACGGGCGCCCTGCGGACTCTCCCTCCGCGTACTGCCCTATAGTACTGCTGGGTGAGGTGGACAAGCTGTTCGAATGCGTGATAGCTGCTTGCCTCATTCAGTATCTTGATAGGATTGGTCCACACTTGTCCGACGAGCAATTTGGTTTCCAGGCGGGCCGGTCTACAATCGACGCTGTTAAACGTGTCAAAGCCCTCTCGGACGAGGCGGTGGCTCATGGCCAAGTGTTGGTGGCGTGTCTCTAGACATCGCCAACGCATTTAATACACTGCCGTGGGTTTGTGTAGAGAACCTATGAAGAGGCTGCCAGTCTTGCAATGGCAACGGTGCAGGTGGTGGCTAGAAGGATAGTGAATCTGGGACTCCAAGTAGCGGTGAACAAGTCGGAGGCCCTGGTATTCCATGGCCCTCGACGAGCGCCGGAATCACTAGGGAGAAAATCGATTAAGGTGAAGCCTACGATGAAGTATCTAGGCCTACACCTCGATGAAAAGTGGAACTTTTAGGAGCATTTCGCCCAGTTAGTTCCTCAAATAATGGGTGCGGTACTTAAACGCCTTCTTCCTAATCTTGGGGAACCAATTGCCGCTAATCGTTTTTTTTTTATCTTGGAGTGGTGTGGTCGATGGCCTTGTACGGGGTGCTTATATGGGCGGACACCCTGAACCGAGAAACGGTCGCTTTTCTAAAGTGACCACAACGCGCAATGGCCATCGGGGTAGTCAGAGGTTATCGCACTATTTCGTGTGACGCGACATGCCTTTTGGCTGGGTCACCTCAATGGGATTTAGAAGTGGAGGTAAATAAATAAATAATTTTATTTTCAGACAACACAGTAAATCGTTAAAATCAGTAAACACAAGGTACATGCGAACATACTCGTGGCGCACGGAGCTCCGCCAACGCGGGCAGAATCCGGCACTCGCATGCATGCTTGAGGAGTGGAAGGAGGAGCTGGCCAAGCATACGAGTACAGCTGGCAGCTGGACCGTCGAAGCTATACAGCCCATCCTCGTTGACTGGCTGGACAGGGCGCATGGGTCGCTTATCTTCCGGCTCGTGCAACATTTGCAGGTGCTTTCTGGGCCTGGATGCTTCGGGAAGTACTTGTGCCGCATAGCCGGAAGAGAACCGACAACAGAGTGCCACCACTGCGGCTGCGACGAGGATTTGGCGCAAAACACTTTGGAGGAGTGTTCCGCATGGGCAAATGAACGCCGAAGCCTCGTCGCAAGTGTAGGAACTGATCTCTCGCTTCCAGCATTGATTCAGTCAATGCTTGGTTGTGAGAGATCGTGGGAGACGGCCGTTTCCTTTTGCGAAGAAGTTATGTTGCGCTTGTGTCGAAAGGAAACGGTGGAGCGCGAAAGGGAGAACTTCTCGGAACTCCCGATGCGCCGCCAAAGAACTGGGCGTCGGAGAAGGATTTTCCACTCTTCGACCCCGTAACAGGTGGCTTGGGCAACGAATTCGAGGGAGTTCGTTGCCTGAAAAGCGTAGCCCGAGGGCTACGCTAAGAAGAGCGTGCGGTATTTCCCCGCGCCACTTAAGGAAAGAAGGGTGAAAATCCACCCTTAAATAGGGCAAGGTCCTAGGGTGTCAGTGCTACTGGAGCCGCGAACGAGTGCGAAAGCGTCCCCGCAGCTCCAGCACATAGGCAGCAACATCCCAGGGTTTGTAGTGGGTACACCGATCAGTGAAACACCCACATAACCACCCTGTTCCCCCGGCGGGGTGGTATCCATAAAATATTTCTTTGAAAAAAAAAAAGGACAAGTAGTCCAGCTAGGTAAATCAAACTTCAAGAAGGAGGTCAATCTGAAATCTGAAGCTGAAGCTGAATCCAACTCGACTAGGCAGCGTTCGAAAAACCACATGACGTCTTTTCATCCGATAAACCTCAGTGCTTCAAGACGAGAGTTGCAACAGTTGTGTGTTCCCGAAACGTGACCGTTTACTGTGGGCCTAATCGCAGCGTAGTCTTGATAAGATTATGGGTCCACCTCCGAGATGAACGGAAGATCTCATCAAAACCGCAGCATCGTGCTGGAAGCAAGACGTTTCCAGCCGGTCTTATTGGAAATCTATAGGGGAGGCCTTAGCCCAGCTGTGCAATGTCTGCAAAGACAACGAAGACGACAAATTAATAGAAACAATAATTAACAATAAAATAGGTAATGATTTGACATGGTTGATTTTTATAATAAATATTTAGATAGGTTTTCCAGAAACCGATGTCAACTTTATAGTTTTAATTTTAAGTAGTTTTTATTGTGACAATATTTTTGATAGCATTTTTTTTCATTCATCATTAGATGAGGTTCATACTCAGTAGAGAGTGATTGTAGATGATTACAAGGGCTGTTTAAGAATTGGTGATGACGATATCCGTTGAAAACTTTTGCAAAAGTAGTGTACAAACCTGAATTTTTGTTAGGTTGTTCCTTTTTGGAAGGTAAGTGTAGGACTTTTTGTCCTACACTTACCTTATTTAAATAGGACTATGGTTGAAATTGCCTGGCAGTAAAATGGTTTATCTTTTTATTTCGATCATTTTACCTATGTGTTAAACATCTGTTTATTCTGGATGCATCATTTTGCTTCAAATATAATCATAAAATATTGGAGCTTAGTTAATTTTACATGTTTTATGATAACATTTTGTTTTTGGTTAGTAATTTTTACCTGTTTGTGATTTTGATCAAAATTTTACTAACCGACACTATCTCTTATATTATTGAGAAAAATCATATTTTTTAAATGACAGTTCATAAAGCTTCTAAATTTCATTTATAATCTATTAAAACCGAGTAGAAATGAGTAATAGAAAATTTTATATGATTTTTTTTCCAAAAAATAAAACTTTAAAACGCTCTGGTGTAAAGTTGCCAATATGTCGCTTGGTAATTATTGCCTTTCAACCGTCGATTGTCTATATTGTAATTCTGTAATTTTTATTTGATTATATCTGATATCCTTTAAATGATTTGTTTTTGTATGCTGAATTATGACTCAATGATTGGTCGAAATAAATAATTTTTGATTTTGATTTGATTGATGTCTTCACAAATTGATAGAGCTCGACGAGATCTACATTTCGGATGACAGCTGTCAAACTTAAAAGTGATTTATCTCTGTTATCGATTCTCATTGATGTCTTCACAAAAGTGATAGAGCTCGACGAGATCTACATTTCGGATGACAGCTGTCAAACTTAAAAGTGATTTATCTCTGTTATTATCGATTCTAGACCGTTGATGTCTTTACAAAAGTGATAGAGCTCGACGAGATCTACATCTCGGATGACAGCTGTCAAACTTAAAAGTGATTTATCTCGGTTATTATCGATTCTAGACTACTAATATCTTCACAAAAGTGATAGAGATCGACGAGATCTACATTTAGGATGACAGCTGTCAGTTGCTAAGGCAACACTGGTCGCCGCGGTGCAGCGGCGGTGCAGCGGCGGCGCCGCTGCGGCATCGCGTCGTGTCGACACCGCCCGATTGGCATCTCTCTTAGATACCATTATTGTGGATATGGTCCGATCAAAAAACAAAGTACCTATCTGTTGTTGCAGAGAACACATGCTTAATCTTAGGAAATCTGATCCTTGGTCCGAACGAGGATATAAGAGAAGCAGTTTTATCCATACCTGGTATTACGGAGAGAGCAGTGGAACTGATGGGACATAAAGCTTTCAACGTGAAGATAGCCAGCCTCACTCTCGTTGTCAATATCATTTCCATAGGAAATGAGCTGGTATGTCAACATTCACCGAATCCGAATCAAATTTCTTGTCGGGTGTGAAGTTAGACACAAGCTGCGTATGACGAAATCTTAACTGAAGCTCATTTAATATCTACCTGCGCGAAAATTGGGTTTCGCGCAGTTTGAAACTAACTTCACAGCCAAGAAGTTTGATTCCGCCTATATCAATCCTTAATTATAAAATAAGCGCGTCTTTTCATCCCTCAGTCGCCCTATCTATGTGTCCACTGCCATTTTAACTTGCCAGTTGCTGGGCTATGGCGGTAACTTTGGTTATTCTGCTGGTCTCCTCATTCTTGATTCGATCTCGCAGGAAAACTCCGTGCATAGCCCTCTCCATAGCTCGTTGTGCTACTTAGAGCGCTCTAATAAGGCCCATAATGAGATAACAATTAGATAAGGTTCATTTTTTAGTATTTTATGTATTTTTTAGTATTATTCTGATTATTTGTAGGCCGAGAGTTGCCTCAGCGACAGTTGCCTCGAGCACATGGTATCTTTCCTCAGAAGTAGTCACCCCACGCTGGTCGAGTATGCCGTCCAAGGCACCACCAACATTTGCTCTCGAGGTTCCACAGTCATACAGCGCGCCTTGGATAAGGGTATTCTTGCCCCACTGGGTGATATACTGGCCCACGGAAATGTCGAGTAAGTACCTTTCATTTATTTGTTTAGATCTATTGGAGCTGCTTTAAGGACTGTTGTCTCGAGTTTATCGTGTCTTTCGTCCGAAGTAGTCACCCAACGCTGGTCGAGTACTCTATCCAAAGCACCACCAATATTTGCTCTCGAGGTTCCACTGTCATACAACGCGCCTTGGACAAAAATATCCTAGCCCCGGTAGCAGATATACTCGTACAAGCCACGGAAAAATCGAGTAAGTTCTCTACCCTTTGTTTATTTGTGACTAGTAGTAGTTTTATAAGCCTAAGTAAAATTATTTTTTAACTCAGTTTTTATTGACAATACTACACTACTACTACATAGAAAGCAATTGGATCATCCACAGACCCTTGAAGGTCTAAAGATAATCCAAGTGCTCAAGTGCCCAGCATGCTGGCAGCATTGCCACGCTGAATGGCAATGCTTATACGTTGAGCCAAATAAACACCAGCATTTTGGTCACGCGTCGCGTCTACCTGCTCAGAAAGACTTGAAAAAGAGATGAGCTCCCGGCCCCCACGGACCGGGAAAGTTAGTAAAAGTTGCCTCGAGCACATCATATCTTTCCTCGTGTCTTTCCTTCGAATCGGTCGCCACACGCTGGTCAAGCACGCTGACCAAGGCATCACCAACATCTGTTCTCGAAGTGTTAAGAATCTGTTACCTATACAGCGTGCCGTGGATAAGGGTATCTCGGCCTGCTGGCTGATATACTAGCCCGCGGAAATATCGAGTAAAACAAAATCGTACAAGTGCGAGTGAGGCTCGCACATCGAGGGTTTCGTACAAACACATTGTTAAAATAATTTACGAGTAAAATCTGTTTTAGCATGTGCTAATGAAGTTCTTTTATATGATACCTTACATGATACGATTTACTCACTTTGAATTTTGAACCTATATTTTGTGAATTTTGAGGCCCTATTTTTTGTGATATATATAAAAATGTACAGTTATCAGATTTATTCCTATATGTGTACTCTGAAACAATATTTCTCGCCAAATTTCATAGTTCTATGTCAACGGGAAGTACCCTTTTTTGTGAGGGAGTGTCGAAATATGCGGTTTTTTACGAAACTTAAACGGGTTTAACTTTTTTAAACGATAACTGAAAAGTTTTTGTTTTACACAACTGCAAGATACCATTATACGTATACAGTTTAAATTTCAATTCGATATCTTTACGCGTTCCCGAGATAAATAGTCTTGACATACACACAGACGGACAGACGGACAACAAAGTGAATAAGGGTTCCGTTTTTTTCGTTTGAGGTACGGAACCCTAAAAAAGAATAAAGTGGTAAAATATCACGCGTGTGAAGCTACGGAGTAAAGCATAATGACTTATACTAAAATATACAATTTCAACATAATATTTTCTGAATATTAATTAAAAAGATATTCAGCTATCTTCCTACAGAAAGTCTCTAGCTACGGCCTCAGAGCAAATAAAGTGCGAGTGCGTCGCTGTTACGCCGCCATAGTTCGACTGACAAGCCAAGGCGTAGTTTCATTGTACGTTGATGTGTGTGTGAATTGTCTGTACACGGCGAGGCGTAGTTTTGGTCGCCTTCACTTGTTTGTTCACAACATTCTGTCTTTATTTTTTTATTTGGTCTGTGGCTACGGCAATAGAAGTTTAGTTTAGGTAATAATGACATGTTAGTTATTTTAGGTAATAGTTGGCCTCCTGTATGCTGAGTGTGAGTTTTGTCGTAAACAAGACGCGCTTTGCGGCGAGCACGTAAGCATGTAATTAGTATGAAGAAATGTACAGCGCCACTAGCGGCTCGTTTTTGAAACACAACAAGTTCATACAAATTACATGCTTACGCGCTCGCAGGAGAGCGCGTCATGTTACGACAAAACTCACACTCAGCATACTGACGTCACGGCAAATCTGTGAAGTGTTTAAAATGTCTACCAACTTATAGCGTTGGCGGCTCCACCTGTGATTACCGTATTAGACAGATAATCACTCAACTTGAAGTCATTAGAGCTTCTGAACATTGACGTGAGGCATAGGTGAATATTTTTATTTAGTTGCTAGATGCGCCGCGCGGTGTTACCCGCATTAAATTGGTCGCACCAACTCAGAAACCTTCTTTGGCTCATAGACAATAACTTTGCTAAAGGTCTTCACATGATCAAACGCATACTTTACGATTATAGGACATACAGACAAACATTCATTTATGTATACACAATGTGTTTGTCTACGGGTGTCGGAGCCTTAAGCGGTGACATCTATGGCAAATTTTGAACAACTTTTACTATGAGACTAACTCAGATTTTTTATAGACCTTCGACAAAAAGTATGGGATAGCGGATTTTTTTGCGTTTTCAGAGTTGACCCAACAGTAAAAGTTGTTCAAAATTTGCCATAGATGTCACCGCTTAAGGCTCCGACACCGTTAGACAAACACATTGTATATATTTATATATATATTCTTGACGATGCTATTGCTGATATTTTTTATTACCTATCATTTTGTTTTATTGAATAGTTCTATGTGTTCAATTATTTTGTAATTTTGCAATGATATTTATTCTGTAATGACGTTTCTAAGCACATGTGATACCTATGTCAATGGAAATAAATGAATTATGAATTTGAATATATATATATACTAAAGAGGTAATTATGTCTATGTCTACAGGTGTCAAAAACCGGCTGCGTTAGCCATATTGAACCTATGCTGTAACGGCACGGCGGCCCAGCGCGGGTTGGTAGTAAAATCAGTTCTGGGCCCGTACTGCGGGCTCCTGGCTTCCCCTGACCAGTCACTGGTGTGGTTCGTGCTGGAAGGACTGCACACCTTGCTGCTGGTACTGTGCGAACCACTTATTGCTAAATAATTTATTGTAACATAATTATGAATACTCAATTATTTATTGCAACGTATGTATACACTATACTCAATAATTTATTGCAACTTATGTATACACAATACTCAAACATGAATTGCAACTTATGTATTCACAATTTTCAATCATTTATTGCAACATGTATACACATTATACACAATACTCAATCATTTATTGAAACATAATACTAGCTGCGCGTCTCGATTACGAATCATTTATAGCCACAAAAAAATCCAAATAATCATTCTTACTGAAAACCGCGATGTGTAATCTGTTGTATAGTTTATTTTTTGTTGTTAATTTTTTTATTATAATGACAATACTACACTACTACTACATAGAAAGCAATTGGATCATCCACCCTTGAGGAGACCCTTGAAGGTCTGTGGATGATAAAGTAAATAAATAATTAATTAATAATAATATAGTTTAATAAATCGAGGATATACATACCGTCTAGCCATGTCAGAGGCCTTCAGGCGGCCTAAAAACTCTGACACCAGGGCTAGCCACCCGGCCTATACGAACTTACTTACTTAATCGAGGATGACAGACAGTCAACACAGAAGGATATAAAAAAGCGAAGGATATAAAGAATCTTCTTAATAACATTACTCATAATAATTTTCGTTGAGATTCGTTGAAAAATGTCACCTGCAGAGGTAAAACAAAATGCGCACAGACGAAAGCAAAATTGTCGATTTAAAACTGAGAACTCTCTCACTTGGTTTGGTCCGTCAATTAGCTATGAACCTATAATATTTTTTAACCTATAATTCTTTATAGGTTGCTGCTGCAGAAGGCAATCTGAAGGATTTATGTTTAAAATATATTGAAGTTGGAGTGCTACACGAAGTGCAAAAACTTCTGCAGCGAGAAATTGGTGAGGTGAGTGGATAATACTTCTAGAGGATGTAGTTAAAACTTCAATTTCAGTAAACACGGCAGTGATACCCATTGCGTTAATCTATTAATTATGCAACTGCTCTAATTGCGTCATAATGTGTAAATTTAAGCGCTGACTAACCCGATGGATGCGGATTTTAGATTATTGTGGATTTTCAGAAACAACTACGTAATTTTGATAAAATTAGCATAAAATCAATTTTGGGATTTACCCTTTTCAATAAAAAAAATAATTATCGAAATCGGACTACTCTCTAAATAAATTATGCGTGACACATAAAAAATATACGCGTCGACTTGATAACGTCATCTGTTTCGTCGGTTTAAATCCATTATTATAAATCATAAAGTGTATTTGTTTGTTTATTGGTTTGTTCCTCTTTCACGCAGCAACGGAGTAACAGGCTGGCTTGATTTTTGGCATGGATTTAGTTTGAAAGGCCGAAAGCTTTGAGCAAATTTCTAGAGTCACAATCGTGTAAAAAAGTGTCCGAGCCAAAACTCTGCCCAAGCTACGTAGTGGGCAGGCTTTTTAGTTTCAAGCACTAATGTTAAGAAAACGGGTCATTGTGAATTATTTAATGTAAATATCTAAGTATATCGGTATGTATGACGGCGCTCGGACGTTTTTTATTACTTTCGCTTAGGGACTGTGACTCTGTAGATATTTGCTCGAAACCACTATTTTTTGCTAAAATTAGCATGACTGACTTCACCCGTGTACAGAATTCGCGAATATTTCGCACGGTTCGATGGAGAATTTTTCACATTATTGTTGATTTATCAAAAATGACTCAGCCGATTTCGATAAAATTTAAATGGGACCAATTTCAAAGTATACTCTTTCAAAAAAAAAAAGAATTACTGAAATTGGACACTATGAAAAAAGTTATGCGTGGTTATACATAAAAAAAATATATACGCGTCGAATTGTATACCTACCTCATCCGGTGGTTCGTCGGTCAAAAAGGTGCAAAAACTACTTTATATCCCCAAAAATTTTAAAAGTTCCTTTGGAATAGCTTACAATTTGAATTGATATAACCCAGGCAAAGCCGCAGACAAAAGCAAGTATTTTAATAAATCCACTTTTACAATGAAAAAGTTTCATTATGTCTGTATAGGGTGAAACAGCCAGTTCACGACCACTTAGTGGACTAGTAATCTTTGAAGTGATATTATTCATTATAATGATAATGTTCTAATTCAAATAATACTCAGAAGTTTAGAAAAAACCTTAAATAATTGAAAAAACATAAGTTTTTTTGTATTTTATGTTAGTAAGTATAAAATAAATAATGATTTATCAAAATGTGCTATTTTTTAGTTCCCGACCACATGTGGTCAGTTTGCGTCCGACATTTTCGTTAGTTGACGTCCACTCAAAAGCCAATGAAAAAAGAGCCTTAGGGCATGTTCTTAGGGTCGTAAATAATAACAGCATCGAATAATTATGTTTGAATGACATTTAATTTTAGTGATCTAATCTTATTTATTCAATTATTTTAATAATATTGATTTATCATCTATTCACACTTATTTAGTAATTTAAATAATAGTTATTTAGTCGTTTTTGTATGGCATAAGATCCGTGGTCGTTAGCTGACCGATTGCCGAGCACCGAAATAATGCTTTAAATTTTAATGGTAATCAACACATTTTGCTGGTCGCATTCTGAAGTGTACATAAACCACGTCTTAAAGATCTATCTGACAAAGACTAAAATGCCGTATCATGAAGTATCAGTTAGAAAATGTATGAACAAGATCGATGGCAAATAGTCATTTGCCGACCATGTGGTCGTGAAATGATGCATACACAATTTCAGTAGGTTAGTTTGCCGAACACCTATTATTTTAATTAAAAGCGCATATTTTACATTAAAATGACCCGTTAGGCGTAAAAACATGTTTTCCTAAACATTCCAAGCTACATTTGGAAGCGTGAATCTCGACAAAAACTTGTTTTACTTGCGGTTGAAAAAGTGTCCTCTCACTATTTTTTTCGTAAATTTGTGAAACCAATTCCGACACGTCCACTATGGGTCTGGTTCACAGGCTCATTGAAGTGCATCACGTATCAGAAAACAAATCACAGTGTCGCGGAGGGTCAGCGATAGACTAAAGTATCGTTCTAAAACCAAAACAAACTTTGGCGCGCTTTTATTTAACTATTTATAGTGGTTTTATGAAAAAGTGGTCAAAAACCGGTGGTGGTCGGCAAACTGGCCATTTCACCCTAATATTATAATTTTCTTTGTAGGTACTCCGTCATAAAGCGGTAGTGTTGAGCGATAACATCTTATTGAATATCGATTCAAGTAACATTCAAGAGAAGAAAATGTCAACTGCAGCAGAAATTACACAAGGTATTTTTACATTTTGAACAAATAAATGAGAACGCGTTTAAAACTTAACGCTGCGAAAATTTTAAATTTGACTTGCACTGCTAGGAATAGTCGTCGTTCGCCGTTTTAGCCATAAGACGCGCACTGATGGGTATAGGCCTCCCCTATAGATCCCCAATAAAAGCTATTGGAAGTGGCCGTTCTGCAAGCAAGCACAGTGTAGGATGTCTGTCCACGCAGATGCAAGCCGCTATCGTATGTCCGTAGAAGAGGCCTATTTTTAAATAAGAGGACGTTCTATGGCTGAAGCTATGTACGTCGTTTTAGCCATAGGACGTCCACTGCTGGTCATAGGCCTCCCCTAAAGATTTCCAAAAAGACTGGTTGGTAGCGACTTGCATCTAGCACAATCCTGCGGTCTTAAGAGTGCGCCTAATGCCATGAAAAAAACAGATTTCACCCGTGCTTCTTGCCCGCTATCATCTATGCTGTTTTGTTTAGAATTGAAAGTCGCATGACACAGTTCACGATGATTTTAGTTTCAAGCGCCAGCTTACATTTTTAGGTGACATTTTATTTATTTATTCAAAATTTAAGCATATTTTAAAAAAACTAATCGATTACTCTACTAGAAAATTAGTTTGGTTACGTAATTTGTCAAAAATAATGTGGTCTTGTCGCTGATAATTTCGAGCATTTGAAAAAAAAAGTTTTTGTTTTATGATGCGAAGTTTTAATTTTTTCTAAGGTAACCATATTATTTTCCAAAATTCTACGCGATTACTCTGCTACTATAGGTTCTTTCCTTGCCGGACGTGGTCTCCACTCTAGAATTTTTCGACCCCATCGGTCATTAGTATCACTCTATTGTACGTTTGTGCAAATACGCAAATTGACAACATTTCAAATTTTTAACATAGTATTATTTATTTATTATCTGAAAGAATATTGCAAAATAACATATACGTATTTTTTATTTTTCCAATACGACTTATATTTTCCGTAAAATTAAGTTTTGAAAAGTAGCTTATTCTAAAAGGACGTAACTGCAAAACTTAGGACTCATAAACCTTTTTACTGAAGCCACATTAGAAAAAAATAGGTGCTAGCGTTACTGTCACTGTCAATGCCAATCAATCCGTCACAACAAATAGGCCGGGAGGTCAGTGCATAAAGTCCACTATGTACCGCGGTATACTATGGGAAGAAAAATATAAAACAAGTTTAACAACTGCCAATCACCTGAAATATGTAACAGGGTCTGCCATATAGGCTTTAAATTAGCACCACTTAAAAGAAGAAGAATAAGTAGTAATAGTTCCAAGATACTTTTAAAATTCAAACGGATTCTTCCACCAAATGCTAGGGAACCCAGCTGACTGACTCCAGGGTATTGATGTACACCATTTTGATAACTATGTACCAATAATTCAGCTTTTGACAAGTATTTGCATTTTTTGCGTTTACCTCTCGGGCTAAAGCAAAATAAGTAATTTGAAGATGACACTGACATTTTATTTTTAAACTACATTTTATGTGTCAACACTGTCAGTGTTAACTGTCATTTTATATTGCTAGTATTTTTTTATCATAGGCAACTGAACTTTTAGTATAAATCCCGAAACGGCTTAGGTGAGACTTTTTATCTAATATCTTAGCAGTTACTGCACTAAAAATTTTGGAAAAATAAGCATAATGATCAGCATCCCGATATCTCGAAATGGTTTTGGAATTTCATAGACTTGTGAAATATGAAAACTTGTCAATTTCTTACCCGTTTTAACATGGATATTTACGTTCGTTATCTTTACACCACGTCTTTAAAAAGTCGATTTTGGCATTAGGCGCCCCCTTAATGAGGTCATCCGTCGGCATTCGAGAACTTTTCGTTTAAAATGTAAAATCTGTTGACTATCTTTTAAAATCTTCACATGATGATTACTTGTATTGAATTCAATTATACAAGTAAACTTCGTTATGTTTCCAATACTGGATATTGAATGTTTTCTTTAATGGCAGATAATGCTATTTAGCGTTAAGTCCTTCTATTTACAAATGGTGTGCAATAAAGTGTTAAATAATTAAATAATCTTTAAAACCAACTTCTATTGAACTTAGCAGGGAATTGTAGTGACAAGATTCGATTAATGTTACTACAATACCCAGTTAGGTCCGAAAAGCAACTCGGCCATGTCGCTCTGGGCAAAAGAGTGCAAATTCCAACTATAAAAGCCGGAGCGATACTTGGCTGAAATGCACGGGCTTTTGTAATGTCGCATCAGTCATCAGTCCTCCGTGCTATGCGCCCTGCCAATCCGCTGGGCTATTTCGGTAACTTTGGTTGTTCTATGGATCTCCTCATTTCTGATCTGATCTGCGAGATAGCAGAGAGATTCCGAGAATAGCCCTTTCCATAACTCGTTGGGCTACTTGGAGTTTACTCATAGGGCCCTTAGTACACCACGGACGATAACGACGAAATATTTTTAGGGTTACAGTCCCAAGATGTAGAAACAAAGGAGGCAGCAGCGCGCGCCGCTCGTCGCTTCATCTCTGAAATGGATGTGTCTACAACAGACCAAGTGAATGCCGACGTCGTTGCACTTCTCTCAACTGCTTTGGAATCTGATTGCGGGTAAGAAATTTGCGTAACTAACTAACAACACTATTAACCTATTCTAAAACAGTCCGCACAAAATAATTACATGATTTTAATTATCGCTGCAAATATCGTGTGAGACGGATAAAGGCCATCGGTTCGATTATTAGTATAGGTTTGAACATATAAACCCCACCTATAGCTTTTAACAGTTACAGTTTGAACAGATACAGATACCATCAATAGATACCATCGATGAAATTCTGCAGAACGCGGAAGAGGGAGTTCCAGGGATTCGTATTCGAGGTGTGGCTCTCTTTATGGACAATAACAAAGAAAGATTCGGAATAAGCTTTTGCCAAGTTAGGAACCAGAAACGCGTCCGCTTGTCACCTGGTCTAGCATGTCTACTTAACGGAAGCACCGCCAAAGTAACAATGAAGCGGAAATTCTATGACGCTATGCCAGTGTGCGACGCAGGCGGCCACCGATTCCGACTGGTGAGATCGAAAAACAAAACGATTGCACTAGTCGAGTGGGCTGCCCAGTCACCTTTTGCACAGGCTAGCGCACTGCTTGATCATCTTATCAGGATAGTGGACAGCACTCCCCGGGTGATAAGCGTGGACGCTATGGTGGTTGAACGGTCGAAGGCGGAAGCTACAGACCGGCTGGGTTGCATCAAAGCCTCGGAACACCATGAGGTTATCGTTTATGATGACAGAGGAGAAAATTTGAGTTATCTAAAGTCTCCAAGTAACGATCTTGATAATGCAACAGATAGCTGGGGCTACCCTATTCCAAATTCAGCCATCCAATCTGGTTCTGAAAGAGCAGAACTAATAGCAGCTTCTGAGAGACCCGTTCTCCGCCCAAGTGGTAATGATGGTGCCATGTCGGGTCTCCTCAGTGCTGCAAAGCAGAGCTTGTTCCGATTCATGCCTAAAACACCACCTCCACAGACAACAGCGACCTCGAAGAAGGCTTCACCACCTCAGGCAACCCGCACGAGAGCCGACATGGGACAGGTCGATTCGCCCCGTTATATCATGGCCTCAGCGCCACGAGACCACGCGAGAAATGCCCTGATCGAATACCTAGCCTTATTGAGAGCGACAAAAAATGTCAATCTTAAGAACTGCGACAACATTGTGGAGTTCTTTAGGCTGGGTGGTCCAGTAAGTGAGAGTCTACTAAAATCAAGACTCGAGGAGGCAGAAGCAGCCATATACAACAACGTCACTTCTTAAGTCATCAGAGGGAACATGATAGGATAGCATATGGCAGCTTACAGCGCAGAAAGTGGTTTTGTGGAGTTGAATGAGGGAGAGACGAAGCGAATAGGAAGACCGAAATACACGATACCATCAAACGACCCAAATGTAGTCACCGCCAAGTGCACAAAGATAATGCTAGACGATAGAATCCTCGAGATGGCTAAAACCATCGAACGGAGCTCGGACGTCGAGATAAGCTGGCAAAACTGGGCGGTACCAAAGATACAATGGGTCAACGGGGTACCAGGATGTAAAAGACATGGGTGATTAGACACTTTGATGTGGACAGGGACGCTATCATCACAACAACAACAGAAGCAGCAAAAGACCTGAGAGAGAAGCTATCGCATCGAATAGGAGAACTAGTAAAATCAAGAGTGCGAACCATGGCTTCATCCCTCGTAAATGGTTTTGGAAAAGAAAGCTTCAGCCGCCTTCTGGTGGATGAAGCTCTAATGAACCATTTCGGAGCTATAATAATGGCTGCACGACTGTCTGGTGCTAGCGAACTTGCCCTCATTGGGGACGTCAATCAGCTGCCTAATATCGACTGAGAAAATCTCTTCGAGATGAGGTACCATCGCCCTACCCTGATTGCAAACATCACCCAGGAGTTGCTCTGCACACATAGAAACCCAATGGATGTCGCGTATGCATTGAGGGAAATATACTCAGGTATATATTCCTCAGTTAGGTTCAAGGGGGCTCAAATATCCAAAACCCTCCCCAACACCCTTTTCTTAGTGCATACGCAGGAAGAAAAGGAGACCCTAATAAGCCAGGGTTATGGAGGTGGCTCAGGATCGCGCACCCTTACCATCCACGTAGCTCTGGGACTGACGTACGAGTCGGTAATCTCCATTAAAACTAAGCCTAGAATAAAGCTACACGAAAGCATCTCACACGCTGTCGTTGCATTGTCTCGGCACACTGGAACTTTCATCTACTACGCTGACGACATCGAAGGTGATGCCATCAGTCGATTCGTGCGGCGTGCATCGTCTGCTTCTTTGAGGGCTATCAAAGACTATAACCTGCAGATGGCCATCAGAGACCGGATCGCGGCGGTGATGGAGGCTCTGGGCCGGGAGGAGGCAAAAGAGTTGTTATAGAAGGACATGGGAGCGATCACAAGCAGAGTAAATTCCACCGAGTAACACACGGAAACGTAGCCTTGGACCCTGCTGGTGATCGCTTTCTCAAAATAAATCAGAATAAGTGTGCATTAAATAGACATTAGCTTGCGTGCATGCCTTGAGCATTCATATTCGCCATCGAAGGCTCCTTGCGGCGGTGTCGTGTGTCGGGTCGTTCTCTTCCCTTAAATATGGTCGAGTAGAGTGATGGCTGATACATGCGTCATACTCATGATCGGGTGCTGCATGCGGGTCGCCGGTTTGTTCGTGGCATTCACGCAATGCAATGAAACCACTAACTTAGACTAAGATTTAAACTAACCCCTCTCTATTGTACAGTCGCATTCTTTCAATTGTAACTAACTTAACAAAAGGCACAGACCCTGGAGTCTGTGGGCCATTAATTAAAAAAAAGAAAAAAACCCAGATACAGCTAGTATCCTTTGAAGTTTGTCCGCCATATTGCTGAAACACCAATGTGATATTTGATCAGAAGTTTAAGTGTCACCTGTGTCAAGTTATGTCATTGAATACATAGCAGTTTCCATGAATCTTCGTCAGCCATTTTGCTGTAATTATGACGTCTTATTTTTTTACTGTCTGTCATTACTAAGTGTATTTTATATTCCAAGAGACTAGATACCACATCTTAACTTAAATCCTGGCGTTGCTTAAAAAAATATTGTCCTAAATTCTTCTACTGCATATTCACAGATTTGAAGATAACCGTTGGCAACGCTCAGTTACGCGCTATCGTCACTTGGATGAATATTTAAATTGTAGGCCCTGTTATTTCTAACCATTTAGCCATGTGGCCTTCAAGCGTCTTATAAACTCTGACACCAAGACTAGCCACCCATCATAAACATTATTTTTCCGTTATTGCCTGCTACTGAGCATAGTTCTCTTTTCTTGTAAGCTAGAGTTTGTGCAATAATAGAAGCGTTGTAAGTGAGGTCGCCTGTGCGCCATTTTACTAATTGTGTTACGTTGACCACACTGCTCTGTCATTGCTAGTACAACTAAAAGTGTTTGATACTTGGTAGACACCAAGGACTTTGTATACTATCTGGACTGCGCACAGACGAAATTTGGCTCAAAGTTAGTTCAGGAAAATTCAACCTTAACGCGTTGTAACAAAACATATATTCCTTTGAAATGGCATAAGAGAGACGCTGTGCCGAGTGAGACTTCCCAAAGTGATGAAGTTGTCCCGCTCGCACTATTGCCATTTCGGAACGACATTTATATATGGTAGAATTATTACCTGTAAAGCCGCGACTGTCTTAACCATTTCTTAGTTTTTTTAACAATGTAGTTTGTTAAGATTTTAGTTAAAATTGCGAATAGATGCCAATAAACAGAGTTTGACATTTATTTTGTATGAATATACCTACGTCTTTACGATTAGCGGTTATTTTTTATTTTTGACTAGAGTATCACCGTCGATTGCAAATGGCGTACTATGGTGTATACAAAGAAGTGTAGTAGGGTGACTATGCTGGACATATTTCTTAAACATGCTGGGTGTACAATTGCTGTATAGTCGTGGTTGTCATTTTTAATTTTTTTGGGTTGTAGATTTCAAAATTGGCATCCATATTGGAATTAAAAACGACAGACGTCACTTTTTTGAAAAAATCATGGGTGTAGTTTTCGAGGTTTTTTGGGATGTAGATTTCAAAATTGGCATCCATTTTGGAATTAAAAACGACAGACGTCACTTTTTGCTAAAAGTCGCGATGAGTGTCGCTTTTGAGGTTTTTGGGGGTGTAGATTTCAAAAATGGCATCCATTTTGAAATTAAAGATGGTGGACGTCACTATTTTGAAAAAGTCGTCATGGGTGTCGTTTAATAGGTTTTCGGGGGTGTAGATTTCAAAAATGGCATCCATTTTGAAATTAAAGATGGCGGACGTCACTATTTTGAAAAAGTCGTCATGGGTGTCGTTTAATAGGTTTTTAGGGGTGTAGATTTCAAAAATGGCATCCATTTTGAAATTAAAGATGGCGGACGTCACTATTTTGAAAAAGTCTTCCGTAGTTAACAGAATTTTAAGGCTTCCGTAGTAAACAAGGCATCCATTTTGAAATAAAAAATAGCGGACTCACTTTTTTGAAAAAGTCGTCATGGGTGTAGTTTTCGAGGTTTTTGGGGGTGTAGATTTCAAAATTAGCATCCATTTTGAAGTAATGTTTGCCATTATCAGATCAATCTGTGACAAAGTTTTCCGTGAAAAAGTGTTTGTGAAAAAATTATTCGTGGTTAAGTACTGACACGGGTTGCGTGATATGTGTCAAGATTACATCTATGAAATTTAAACGTTGTTCAACACCGTAAATATGGATTCCAGACTCATCGAGATCTACATTTCCGATGACAGCTGTCAAACTTAAAAGTGGTTTATCTCCGTCATTATCAATTCTAGACCATTGCTGTCTTAACAAAGGTGAAAGAACTCTTCAAGATCTACATTTCCTATAACAGCTCTCAAACTTGAAACTGAATTATCTCCGTGTATATTAATTCTAGACCATTGTTTTTATGGGGATTGGTTTTATAGAGATCTTCAAGGAAGGCCTATGCCCAGCAGTAGGCGTTTTATTGCTAAAGCGACGAAGATGACGAAGGACGATGAGTTAGGGGTAAGATAACTGCGATTCCTGCGTGCAGTAACATTCCAAAGAAAAATTATATCCCAAGATGATCGAGATGTTATGGTCATCCTACTTGGAAAAGAGACACAATCATCTGATGTGGTATCCTTGTCGGCACGTTTTTCTTTGCCAGTACTCAATCCTGTTTATATGATAAATCCATGGTAGACACCAATTCGGTTTTCACACTTGCGTGTACCAAGTATAGTCGGTACCTTGGCTGCTGATTATAATCTCATTGTTAGGACACCGTAACACCACGACGGTTCTCCTTTTGCACAAACTCTACGCGACTCATTTGTATTAACTTTATTTTATTTCTAGCCCACAACTTCAGCACGAGGCAGTTTTAGTGATAAATGGCGTGACTCAGGGGTCACGTGAAAGATGCTTAGCTGTTGTAGAGGTACTAAAAACTTATTTTAGCTCCTAGAACAAAGTACGCAAGTTTTATCAGTTTCTTCTTTTTAGCCTTATGGCATACCCATGGATCTCCAATTATGCCTTTTGAAGTAACTTGCATCTAGCGTCGGTAATTCTACTATCTCAATAACATCATATTTTTTACCTTGATGACATTCTAAGCTATGTAACATAAAAAACATATTTTTATGTGTCCATCTTATTATTTGCAACTCACAATAAAAATCACTCAAAAAACTCGATTCATAATTCTAAATGTAATTGAACTGTAGTCATAATTTGAGTCTCAATATCTCAAATAGAACACCAATTCATATTGTTTCTTGATATCAAAGTTTTCCGCAACACAGTCACAATCATTGGGCCACAGGGTAAACTAGGAGTGGATTAACTGTATTTTTTTTTAAATATTACACAAGAATAATTATTTTCACATTATGTTGTCAATGATCATTTGTCATTTTACTTTACTTTGAATTATTCAAAACAGAGTGGAGCCGTCCCCAAGCTAATATCCGTGGTACCAAAAGGAGGCATCATAGCATTCAACGCACTGTGGGCCCTCGGGAACATAGCGTGCTCGGCGCCCGAGCTGCGGGATCAAGTACTGGCTGCCGGAGTGGTGCCAGCCATGTTACCACACTTGGATGTTGATACACCACTGCCGCTTTTGAAGAGGTGTGCGTGGACTTTGGAGGCCCTTTGCTGGTATGTCTCAAGCATTATGTTATCCCATCCATCATCTAGTCATCCACTGCTGGCTTTCCTAAAGATTACCAAATATCCGTGATATTAAAAGGAGGCATCGTATAATTCGCGCCACACAAGTCGGCGGATGAGAAGTTAGGCGCAGAACGCTGCGCAAAAGGCAAAATATAGGTATGCGCGGGAGCCAAAGAGAAGAGACGCCGCCGGAGCTCACCCGCCCGCTAACCTCATGCCTCCCGCGCGCTCCCTACGCCCGTTCTCACTACATCGCCACTTGCGTACCTAGGCATTGTGCACACATGCGCAATAATTAGCGAATAACGGCGAAAGTCATCTGCGGCTAACTTCTCATCCACCGACTTGTGTGGCGATATCTATAGCATTCACTGCTGGATATGCGTGGATTATTGAAGCCTTTTGTTGGTATGTCTCAAGTACTATGTTGTCCCATCCATCTATCCGTCAGCCATTGATCGGCCACTGCTGGACATAAATAAATAAACTAAAAAGGCCTTTTTTTCGTACATTAGAAAGCTACAGGTCGCGATATTGAATTAGATATATTTTTAGTGAATTTAACTTTTAATAATGTATTAGTATTTTTCTTGTTTTAGTCTGTTAAGACCTCCGCTTTGAAAGGAAAGCCACTTGTCTTTTTTATTTTATTATTTGTTTTGACATACACATTTTTTTATATTTTAAGCCACGATGAAGAATCTCCAGAAAAAATTAAGTGTGTATCTCCGGCGTTGCCTCGAGTATCAGAAATACTTCAGAACGTTGATGACGAATACGTATTGGGTAAGATCTTTTTTGGCATTAAATACCGCGTTCTTTTATGCATATTTTATTAAATAATTTCGATCCTTGGATAACATTTAGCAATCAATATTTGAGTAGGTACTTAAGCTTTGGGTTTCCAATGAGTTCAATTTTAAAAATAATTAGATTAGCCTAATTGCGGACAAAAGTCCACAGCTTTTCACGAGATATTTTAGTTTCTGTGCTATACCACAGGAAGCTTTTATTTTTCCATGAAAACCATTTCACCTGATATAGGCATGTCATCTTCAATTGCCAAGAGATTTGGACGCTGCGGGCACATAAACTGGTGATCCATACTTTGCTCAAAAGGCTCCGTAGTTACATTCTAATCATATTTATAGTATTAGTATGGATTTACTTCTGAATCCGTGGTGGTCTAGTGGTAATAATAAAACACCTAGTGGCAGCGTGCCCAGCATGCTGGCAGCATTGCCACGCTGAATGGCAATGCTTATACGTTGAGCCAAATAAAATTAAAATTGAATTCAAAATTGAGCAAATACTATTGGCTTTTCAGTGAAGGAAACATAAACATTACACGTTATGTCATTTTATTATGTCCGTAAAAGAAATTCGATAACGTATGTGAATCCACCAATCCACATCGAGCCAACGTGGTGGATATAGCCCAATCCCTTCGCGAGTAGAGGCCAAAGAGTCATCTTTGTGATTTACGAGTAATAAGCATTTCAAAAATCTGAAACGAACGCAGGATTTGAAACCCAACTGAACTAGCCCGCTTCCTACTGTACTGTACTTTATCAGCCTTTTAAAAGTCCACTGCAGGACGTAGGCCTACCCACGAAGGGTGATTGGGCCATATCCACCACGCTGGCCCAGTGCGGGTTGATGGATTCGCATACGCCATCGAATTTCTTCTACAGAAGTATGCAGGTTGCCTCACGATGTTTTCCTTCACCGAAAAGCCAGTGGTGTGAAATTCCGTACATAAATTCCAAAGAACTCACTGGTGCGGAACCGGTATTTGAACCCACGACCTCGCGATTGCAAGGCGGATGTCACTACCTCTAGGCCACCACGGCTTATACCACCGCTTCCTACGCAAATGCCAAATTTGTGAAATGCTTATCATTACCACCAACGTATAGCGTTGGTGGCTAGGGAGATAACTCTTAGAAATAAAACCTAGTGTGGAAAGCACTTTAAATAAAATTATTATCAGAAGCCTATGTCTTGCAGTGGACTATTAAAGTGTCTGGTACAGTACAGTACTTCTAAAATGCGTTATTTAATATATTGCAGAGCAAGCTTGCTGGGCTCTCGTATTGCTGCTAGAAACCAGTGAGGGTATAGAGGCGGTGCAAGCGGTAGACGGTCTAACGGCTGCCATCGTAGCACTCCTCAGCAACAAATCTGTCGACGTCCAGAGGGTGGCTGTCAACGCTCTCATACGGATGTTCGCCGGGACTGAAGCTCAGGTATTATAGTATACATGGTCATTGGCGTTAATATATTCCAGAGCAAACTTGCTGGGTCCCAACTTGGTTCCCAGCGATCTTCCTTTGACTTCACGAAAAGTGAAAAGAATATTCCTCCAGAATCACCATCTAGCAAGAGAAAACCATTTTATCCACTTTTAAATGTCAGTTGTCATTGTTAATCCATACTTTGTTTCCTCTATATATGGTTTAATGGTGGAAAGACAATTTGTCCCTTCACCATGCTACCCGTGCTGGGTAGGTGGGTCCCAGCGCCGAGCCTCTGCTAAAGTACATCCCCGTCATTCAAAATCGTATTGGATCCCAGTGCGACAAAGAAATTTGTGAATTCTACTGAAATCACATTTATCAAAAAGTACTGAAAATCTACCGCAGTACCAAATATACATCAAAAATCTACTAATAAAACAGCTACTTTTTCGAAAACACCGACCTACTAATTTGGAATATCATTATTTTTTTGTTTGATAGATCATGTTTCAAAAGTAGTCCAATTTAAATTATATCACAATCGGCCGAGTAGTTTTTATTTTGTTACTACAAACTGTATTCTATTTTTGAAGCCCTTTCGTTTGATACCTTTATCGAAAAATATAATCCGCCATGTTGTGGCGGTGGCCATCTTATATTTACGTAAACACTGAATAGGTACAAAAATTGATTTGTCATCAAAACTAAAGATGTTTATCATGTGTCTTATTAATCTGTCCACGGGAAGGGGGTCGAATTTCAATCTCTAGATTTAACTCAAAAAACGAGCAAGCGAAGTTAATTAAAACTGTTTAAAAATCAACAATAATTTAAAAATTACTACATCGATGATACACTGATACGTGCGAACTATTTGAATTTTGTACACAATGGGAGTCGGTTTTGCCATTTTTTGCAAATAATTATGGTAAAAAATATCGTTTTATGAGAACTCTCCATTTTCAGATTGATCAATGCCTTGAAGCCGGCTGCGTAGAACACATGACGTCACTCCTCCAATGCGAAGAGCCCCGCATCGTCGATCTCACTCTGCAAGCAACCAGCAACATGCTCCGTTTCACTCACTCTCACAGAGAACAGACGCGGGATCAACTACTCACTCCCATATTGAATATACTGACTGATGCGGAACCCAAGTAGGTTATGTAGATATAAGCCTAATCAAACTTCTTGGCAGCTGTGAAGTTAGCTACAACCTGCACAAAACTCAATCCTGAAGGTTACATAAAAGCTGCGCAAAGATTGGATTTCGTGCAGCTTGTACCTAATTTCAGGAAGTTTGATTTGATATGACAAATATTAATGGTCGCCGTCACTAAATTGCGAAAAACATTTGTTTGTATTGCTTTGTTTTTAACTACCACTAAATGCAAGACTACTTATTTAATCTAAAACTACATAAACCACTAAGTACATAACAAGTAATTGATCCATATACCCTTGAAGGTCTAAAGATAATCCAAATGCTCAAAATCACTGCCACTTGGCAGCGTGCCCAGCATGCTGGCAACATTGCCACGCTGAATGACAATGCTTATACGTTGAGCCAAATAAACACCAGCATTTTGGTCTTTGTTTTTTAATTTAATTTAATCTATTCATGTCACACAATTTGTTTGTAATGTTGGCAGCTCTCCTCGCCTGTGCTACGCGATCAACGCGCTCGCGAACTTCACTTCAAGCGGAACGCGCGCTCACCGACTTGCAGTTGTAAACGTAAGAACAATCTCAACAAATACTTGGTTTTTTGTGTCAAAAATTCCATTAATTTATAAAACCAGTGTAGCAAGTTTCGTCAAGAAAAATACGTAAGCGGCCCAGAGCCACGATCCGTTACTTTAAGGACCTGCACTGGCTCGGATAGATGCTGGAGGGGGAAATGCACAAAACATTCCATGCAGTACAGGACTTATCGCCTCCACTTCAAATTAGATGAAAGCAAAATCTTTAAGCTGAGCAGAGATCGTTGCTTCGCTTTGGTCAATAAATTTTATATTAATATTCCTTGTCTAAAGGGTGGAGGCATCCCGAAGCTAGTGGCCCTCCTGTCTCAAGAAGCCTCAGTGTCTGCACCGGCAGTACATATCCTGGGCCTCATAGCTGAAGTGAGGCCGAAGACTCGGGACCTGGTGCTGCATCACGGAGCTGTCCGGGCCATGGCGCCACTCCTTACAGGAGATACTCCAGTAGACTTGCTGACTGCCTGTATGGTAGCCTACTGGAAATTTTGCAGGTAACAAAAATATGATTTGCCATAGTAAGATCAGTACTCCTCGCTCTTTAGGATTCCTTGTGTTAAAGATGTCAAATCAGGGACAACTACAAGTAATTAACACAAAACATATCACCTCAGCTTCGAAAGCAGACGTTCAATCAACATAAAAGTTAGTAAAATTAAGAGCAAAGGCTTGGATCCTGGTGCTGCACCAATGGGCTGTCAAGGCAATGGCGCCATTCATTCCAGTAGACCTAATGACTGCCTGTGTGGTGGCTTTTTTTCTAGTAATATAATACTGTTCTTGACCAGCCTTTCCAATAGTCCTCTGTTGAACATTGACCTTGAGACAGTCACTGCACCGGCCTTAGTTTCTGGTTCATTCTATAAAATATATCTTCATACAGATAGATAATCTTTAGATCTCAGATGGTCACAGATGATATTTGATAATTCTTCGTGTTTTGAAGATGTGCGAAAGTCTGCCTTATATTTAGCAACTTGTTGACCTCAGCCTTTTTGTAAGAAGATAAAGGCCAAACACAGTTTGATTCAAAGAAGTACGATAAAGTTATATATTTTCTAGGAGCGAGCCTGATAAGGCGCTGGTGAAATTTGAACTAGTGTCGCCGGCGCTTCCCGGAGTGGCGGAGCTACTGGCTAGTGGAGATGAACAGGTCTTGGGTGAGTTTATTAAGAAAAAATAATTTATTCAATTCAACTTGTCAACAACTATGATACAACATTTCGAATTCAGAAATTTAACTAACCTAACAGATTATAACCTTGAGGGCTCCTGATGCAAAGGTGCCCATAATGCTAGTAGCATTACCGCGCTGATTAGCGATAATCCTTTGCACCAAGAACCACCCAGAGCGGGAGTCACCTCCTCTGTCCCTTATGTCCCCTAATGTCTCGAATTAATGACTTCGCTTCCGTCTCCCAACTGCCCATGGTTTCCACGGCAGGGGGCACAAAATCATAAAAGCGGTTCCATTGCCGCATACTTCACCTCAAAAATATTTCTTTGGTTCTTCACTTAGGCAAATGATTTCAAATGTAAAATGACTTTCCCAGTTGAACAAATTGTTAAATAATAAATATTCCTATTCTATAACGTCATCTTTTACAGAGTATGCCTGCCGATCTCTCATCTGTCTATTGAAAACGAGTGAACGTATAGAGGCGGTGCAAGCAGTGGACGGACTCACGGCGCGGCTCGCGGCACTACTCACTCACGAAGCGCGTGACGTCAAGAGCGTGGCTGTCACTGCTGTCATGCTCATGCTATCTGGGACCAACGCTCAGGTATCATCTATCAGCCATATGACGTCCACAGTTGGACATACGCTTCCCTATGGATATCCAATATGACCGGTTGAAAGCGACTTGCATCCAGCGTGATAACGTGATCCTGCGGTCTCAATGAGATCATCTGTCCACCTCGTAGTTGGACGTCCTACGCTGCGCTTGCCGGTTTGTGGTCTCCACTCGAGAACTATACGACCCCATTCATCATTACTCAGGTATGAGTGTAACTAAATGTGTTCTTTTGTTTGTATAATATGTGTGTGTGTATGTGAGAATGGATTTGGATATGTGTAAACGTCATTCTACAGATTTCTTACCCCAAAGAGAAGGCATTAAATGATGCATTTAGACGATATCGAGAATTCGAGGCCCTACATCAGGTGTTTCAAATTTGGTTTGTCACTTTGTCACTGTCTTTCGATTGTCGATAACTCATATACCGAAAACGAGTGAGCGTATAGACATGCATGCCAGACCGCGCGCGCGCGTCACGAGCGTTTGTGTGTGCGTGAGTAAGGACAATTGCTAGGCTGGTCTGAGTTTGTGACACGTGTACAGATTTTACAGATTATTTACCTTAAAGAGAAGGTCTCAAATGTTGTAGCACATAGATGATTTTGATCTCCCACCATTAAATGGGCTTGCTCGAGGCTGAAGACGTCGCATCGTAAAACGATGTTGCGTCGTATCATGTTGCGACGTCGTACAGTGTTTGATTACGGGCCCTTTGTTTTAAATTTTATTCCTACATCTGTTTGACTAAGTGTTCGTTAGCGATCATAGAAGTTAATAGTCCGGGAGGTAAGCGCAAAAAATGCAACTACTTTCTAAAAGCTGATTTTTTGGTATTAGGTAGTCATGGTGGTGTACAACTATACTTCGGATTCAGTTAGCTGGGATGCTTAGCGTTTGGTGGGGATACACGAATGAAAGAAAGGCATACAGAAGAAATCTATTAGGATCATTGCACAAATAGAAAATACTGACAGTTGTAGATCATTCTTCATAAATACAACATACTGCCCTTACCCTCCATTTATATCCAGGAATTGTACACATAGGTAGGTACGTATTTTAAAACAACAGCACATTTCTTAAAACAAAAAAAAAACATAATTTAAACACTAGATATAGAGATAACTTAAGTTTGCCATCATCTAGAATAAAAATACTTAATGAAAGCCCATATTATATGGCAGTCAAAATATATAATAAACTACCAATCACCCTACGAAATGAACAAAAATTACATCATTTAATTCTAAATTAAAACAATTTTTAGTATCACATTGCTTTTATTCGCTAGATGAATACTTTGAAGTCACCACCTACAAAAGTAATAGGTAAATAAGTTTATTTCTAAGTAGGTGTTTATATTATTTGATTATTTGTATGACGATCTCTTAATAGTTCTATAATTGCTTACTACTAAATATCTAAATAACTATTCTTAAACTTATATAGGAGGAAGAATTCATAAGAATAAAATGTAATTATTTGATAAATATATTTAGAGAGCGCCCTAGCAAGTTATAATTTTGCAGTGCCCGATAAGAGCGATTAAGTTGTAAGCACATTATATCTTAATTAAGACCTCAAATGTAGTGGTAATAAATAAGGCGTGTGAGTAGAATATTAACTAAAAAAAGTTTAATCGCAGCAAATTACCTGAACTGAAACAAGTAACAAGGCCTATCAGTCAGGCTTTAAAGAAGCGCCGACTGAAATTTACATATTTTTGGTGATTGGCTGTGGTTAAACTCTTTTAAAATTACTTATCTAACCGTACACCAATTTTCAGATTTTAGAAGTAAATGCAAGATACTCATTTTTATTTTTGAAAATTCAAGCGGGTATCCCCACCAAACGCTAAGCATCCCAGCTGACTAACTCCGGGGTATTGTTTTACGCCACCATGAGTACCTAATACCAAAAAATCAGCTTTTAGAAAGTAGTTGCATTTTTTGCGCTTACCTCCCGGACTATAAGCAGCGTTCTGCACTGTCAACTTTCGGATGGGTGTCACTTACAACTGAGCGATAACGTGGCTCGAATGAGACATTAAACTGTAGGTCCCAGTTTTAACCGTTTAGCCATGTCAAAAGCCTTCAAGTGCTTATACACTTTTATCTGATACCAGGGCCAGCCACTCGGCCTATACGAACTTACTTACTTTTTTCGTACATCTGTCTATTTAACATCGCAGGTGGATCGATGTATAGAAGCCGGCTGCGTAGAGCAAATGTTGTTGTACCTGAGATGCCGAGATCCAGATCTTATAGAAGAGGCGCGAGAGGCAATGAAGACCTCCCTGGGAGAGGACCACCCTCTGACGCGAGACACAGAAAACCTCACTCCACTCATGACGATACTCAACTGCCCTGCTAAGTGAGTGAGATACGTTAAAATAAATATAAACATTTGGGGACATCTTGAAAACTTTCAATGACCCCAAACTAAGCGAGGCTGGTGATATGACTGCCGAGCAATTTTAGAAATATTTTTAACTAAATTGTTTGGACTTATTTTTTTAGTTTCTTCATTCATGAATAATAAATAACTACACACTTACTAGTAATTTATAAACATGTTTTTTCGAGTGTGAAATGAATTTTGTATGATAATGATTTGTAACTAATAGTTACAAATAAAAAGTAAACAAGACTGATATACTACATACACATCTTCTTTTCTTCTCTGATCTTTAAAAGTTGTTACTCGTAGAATAACTGTTTTCGCACAACTAGTTGTGTATCAGGAGTATGATCTAAATAATGATGACGATGGCTACTATAGGCTGAATCAAATACAGCCTTGGCCAAAAGTATTAGGCACCTTTAAAAAACCAAAATGCATGTTTACTACTTAACCAATAACTGAGTGATTATCTTAAATGACTTACCGGGATCATAAATAACTTCTTAGAATATCAAGCGGCTCTTTGTTAAGGTCTTAAATACCTGGTGACCAAAAACAAAGGATTCGGTTTTCTTTCGGTCTTATGTCAATGTTTGGTCACTTGTGTTCTGGACTCTAACAAGTAAACAAGCTTTCATTTCTGTTGATGTGATTAAATTGACACCTAATTTTGTTAAAAATGCCAAAAAAAAGTGGAATTAGTTTAGAAGATAGAGTGAAAATACAGGATGCCTAATACTTTTGTCCAAGGCTGTATCTTGACGGCTGTGAAATTAGCTACAAGCTGCGCGAAACCCAATCTTCGAGCAGATGTTAAGTGAGCTTCAGTCAGCATTGTGTCAGCAGCTTGTGACTAACATCACAGCTGCCAAGATGTTTGGTATTGCCTATAGTGGACATCGTCTGAGCTCAAAGATATGTGAATGCAGTATATCAGTTTCTAACAGCCCTAGCTCACCAGCCTCGTTCAGTTTGGAGTAGTAGAGTAGTAAGATATTTTCTAAAATTTGTTTACTCCCTGGTTTAGGGGCCAAAAGTGCACAGTTCGTGCGATCAGCAACCTGTGCCGACGTGCAGCACCACTGCAGCGCGACCAGCTCATATCTGCCGGAGTCCTGGGCCCGTACTGCGCGGTGCTCGCGGGGACCGACCACGAGCTCATAAAATACGTCCAGGACTCGCTAGACCAGCTGCTACAGGTGGGTGCCTACTAACTTGAGACTTTTTGGTGAGCCTTGAATAACCCTTTAAGGTTGAGAAATTTGAGAGGATGCAGATCATGGTTGCGCTAAGATGAAATGATAACCACGCTAGGAAATGTGACCAACTTGTATCCTGTGGAGTCCTGGGTCTGTATTGCACGGTACTCTCTGGGCCCGACCACGAGCTTATACAGTACGTAATGGATTCGCTAGACAAGCTGTTACAGGTGGGTACCAAAGGCTCCTGGACTATTAGCATTGCAAAAGAATTACATCATTTTATATCCATACTTATTCATCATATCATTTGTTAATTTTATTTGGCTATTTGCTATGGTAGAGATGCTGCATGGTCTATGGAATACTTTATATAGATTTATAAAGCTCCGCAGCTGCAGCGCTGCGACCTCGCTTCTGCAACGCTGTACGTTGCGGCAGATTTGAAGACGCCCTTACCTTATTGTTTAGTCGGTTTTATTATCTTATGTTAGTAAAAGATCATTATATTGTACACCACCAAACGCCATACGTCTGTATGACGTATGTCTATTAGGGTTCTGTGGTAGAAAACAGAACGCTCCGGCGTTTGGTGGTGTGCAATATAATGGTCTATTACTAACCCTCGCACGAACGAGCACGCAACCTGTCAGAGGGCTGAGTGGGAGTTTTTCATTATTTTTGAAACTTACTTGATCGCGTTAACGTTTGATGTGATTTACCTATATGGAAATGGCACAACGCCATCTTGTGTCACGTAAAGAAAACTAAACAGTTAAGTGTGAGTTTTATTTACGGTAATGTAACGACCTAACCGATTGAACACAAGCGCGGCAACGTCTATGATTGGCTTAGTCAAATGTATGTTTCAATGTGCTCGAGTGTGTGCTTGACAAGTTCGGTCACCGCGACGTATAAGTACTTAATTTGATTTAATGCATTATTTATTTATTATTAAGGTGCAGAAAGACAAGACAAAAGGAAACAATGATAGCCATTAGCCAAGCTCCCCCAGCACTATCGACGTCTGCTACGACGCCAAAACACGTTGTTCAAGTTCAACAAGAAATTGCACAAAATATGCGCTAATCGGAAAAAACTTGCAGCCTCTACTGCGGAAAAAAAAAAAAATACATTTCGCGTTGCTTTGAAAAGTTTCAGTTACTGCAATTACACAAGAACACTGATTCAGTAAGACAGTGCCACGCCACACAGCTAGTGTATTGATGAAGAAGCTGAGTGCATTTTTTTCGAAAAAAATAATCAGCAAATATGTAAACATACATTTATACATATATGATTACCTCCTCGCTCACCAAAAATGTCGCCATGTTACTTAATTCTATGGGAATACCTCAAATCTAAAATCTACATCAACAGTCTTGGAACCATACAAGACCTAATAGAAAATATAAAATTGCAGCCATTGAACTGGCGCTTTGTAGTCGCGTCTCAGCAAATCTAAGAGTCCGACAGCAAAAATGCGCCCAAAAAAAATGGTAGACATCATTATCATTATTGTCATATTATTTTCAAAAAGTAAAATCCGCATTGTCACACGTTATTAAACTCTAATAAAAAATAAATTTTGGACATCAGTTTTTTTATGTTTCTTTTATCTCCCTGAACCATTACTGTGTTTACAAAAGTGTGAGAACTCGACGATACCTGCAATTCATGTGATAGTAGATTGGTTTTTCTAAATAACTATCGATTCTAGATCATCCAGAAAAATATAGAACTGAAATAAATTTACATTTCAGATGACAGCTGTTCAAACTCAGAAGTGGTTTTTATTCGTAACTATCGATTCTTGATATTCTTGATCATTGCTGTCTTCAGAAAAGTGATAGAGCTTAAGAGATCTACAAGTCGGATGACACCTCTCGAACTTAAAAGTGGTGTATTTTCGTAATTATGGATTCTGCTTAGACAACTGTCATCTGAAATGTATATATCATACAGTTGTATCACTTTTTTGAAGACAGCAATATTCTAGAATATTGTTTGCATAACGAGATTTACCTACAATCAATGATGTTTCCTACAATTCGGATGCCAAATGCGGTATCCGAAATGTAGTTCTCATGCTTGCCAAATTGTGTAATACCACTTTATTATTATAAGTGACTAAAATGCTGTTTATTTGGCTCAATGTATAAGCATTACCATTCAGCGTGGCAATCCAGCCAGCATGCTGGGCACGCTGCCAACTAGCAGTGGGCTTGAGCATTTAGGTTATTGATATAGGTAGACCTTCAAGGGTATGTGGATGATCCTATTGCTTTTTGTGTAGTAGTAGTAGTGTATGTAGTTTTAGCTTATAGTATTGTATTTAATTGTAGTTAGTAAATTCACTTTTTCCCGATAATAAAAGATCTTGTAAAAAAGAAAAAAACAATAAGTTATAATGGATTCTCACGTGAGTCTCAATGAAGTGACTATTGTTATTTACTTGTCGCAGGTCCCAACGAATGATGACAGTCTGAAACCATTCTGTTCGAGTTTGATTAAAATTGGCCTTCTTGACCAGATGAGGCGACTCCACGAGCAGGGAGATGAAGAAGTAAGAAAAATCCATTTTGTCGAGAGTGCGCTCAAACTCCACGGCCTTATTCCTCCATCTCCTTTTTACAACAGGACAAGCGGGAAAACGATTCGCCTTTTCTTTCATAATGCGGACCGCTAGGGATTGGAATGCCTTACCTTCGTCACTATTTCCTGACAAATACAATCTGGATATCTTTAAGACAAGAGTGAATAGGTATCTTCTAGGTCTACATAGGTACTCCATCTTCGTCCACAACATCGCTTTCCATCAGGCGAGTTGGTGGTCAATTATATTACGTCACTTCATTTTTCAGATATAGTATTATTTATAATAGTTTTAACCAGGTAGTACCTTTAACCTACAGGCAACATTGCACGTTTTTTTATATTTAAATTATTTTTTTTAAATTTAAATTTAATTAATTTTATAGCTAAAAAGCTTGGCACCTGTCAGCACTAGCTCCCCATCGCTCGGTCGGTCACCTCATTCCTTTTTCGTGCAAGGCGACGAACGCACGCATGCACTTCAAAATGTCAAAACGAAGTGCCCAACAAAAAGAAAATTATTAAAATAGAACAAAAAGTGAAAAGTAACAAACGTCGGATCCCATCATCTGATTCATCATACAGCGAGAACACAAAAGGTATGTGTACCTCCAATTGTAATTAAATAAGTGTTTTAAGATCAATTACATTGCAATTGACTGCGAGTCACTTGTGATAACGCGAGTAGCTGCGAGCTACCCGCGATACATACCTAGTATGTTTATGTAAATAACTTTTCATAGTTATTATATGCTTAAACACTTATTAAGAAATCGTGATAGACTGCGAGTCTAGTACGATAACGAGTGCAGCTGCGAGCTACCCTCGATTGAATATAATATATTATTAATTATATTATAATATGACAAAACACAGAGTCTATCATGATAACGAATGCAACTGCGAGCTACCCTCGATTGAACAAAATGTATTCATTACCTTTGTTATATGACCAAATACATAATGATAAATCGTGATAGACTGAGAGTCTATCGTGATTACTAGTGCAGCTGCGAGCTACACTCGATTAAACAAAAAATATATTTTACCTATGTTATATGACAAATTACATATTACTAAATCGTGTTCGTATAGACTGAGAGTCTATCATGATAACGAGTGCAGCTGCGAGCTACCCTCGATTAAACAAAATATATTCATTACCTATGTTATATTACAAAATACATATTACCAAATCGTGTTCGTGATAGACTGAGAGTCTATCATGATACGAGTAACGAGTGCAGCTGCGAGCTACCCTCGATTAAACAAAACATATTCATTACCTACGTTACGTTATATTACAAAATACATAGTACTACGTCGTGATAGACCGAGAGTTAATTATGATAACTAGTGCAGCTGCGAGCTACCCTCGGTTAAATAAGAACTATTTATTACGTTATGTTACGACAAAATACATAGCGCTAAATCGTGATGGACTAAGAGTTTATTATGATAACGAGTGCAGCTGTGAGCTACTCTCGATTAAAAATAAATTAATTTAGTTAATTATACACGAAAAAATACATAGTACTTAATCGTGACGGACTGATACGATAAGACGGGTAGCCGAGAGCTACCCTCGAATAATAAAAAGTACTTATTATAAATAGACTTATTCTGTCATCTGCGATTCCAAAACGAAAACCCACATTTCTAAATTCTAGTTCACATTTGCCTGTCCCAAAACGAACGAATATAGTTTTTCTGTAATTACAGAAAACTCGTATGTCAAACTTTACGCGGACATGATGAATGAACCGTTCGATCAGCCGGCTAAAATATCGGAAAGCCAAACGGCTGAATCACTACCATTGGCGCAGCCAAGCTCGGCCCTGAGCCTCTTTTGGATCCAGTAGACCCAAAAATTCGCAAACTACATCCGCACCATCTATCAAAGACCCGCCAGTATCGCCCTTGGATGCAGAGCTTCTGTCTGTACTGGGAGCGTATTCATCAGACATTTCTGACTTCGGATAAGTTATCCACAATAGCTTGGCCAACTTATGGTCTCCTTTACTCCGTAAAGGGTTGCTTAAAGCAGACAAAGAAACACTGTCAAAAGAACATTAAATCCCATGTAACTGCAAGCTTTTACAAGCCCCAAACTCAATGCTGAGATTTCAGCGGCAGTGACCGACACCGTACGAGGTCGCGATAAAAAACTTATGGACTTATGCGGAGAGGTCGAGGCAGGGGAGCGTCAGCGGGAGCGCCGTCGACACATCGTCGACACTAGCTCACGACCACGACTCATTCGACATCGAAGAGTTCAAACCAACCCAAAGCCCGTGCCAACGTTCAGCAATAGTTCAGGTACATGCTGCTCGACTTAACTTACTTTTATAATTGCTGATTGAATATAACTAATAACGAAGCCATCTTGATATGGATCGAAAAAGGGCTTACCTTCTATCTCTTTCAAAGATGCGGTGGCTCAATCGGTGGTCCTTCGGTCTAAATTTAAGCATACGAACACCGAGATATGTTCAATGCCATCAGTAAAACTTATACAGTTAGGTGTCGTAACTGTTTGCAAACCATGTAATGGCCAGTTTGTATCAAACATATTTAAGTCCAATGGTGGAAATATATTCATTCTAAATTTAAAATATTTATAGAAATAACACTTTTTAAAATCGCAAATGACGGCGCGGCGTCGAAATTAATACCAGAGTGTGGTTTTTTAGCCACCATCGATTTGAAAGCTTAGTTATCAGTCCCAATGGCCTATACTGACAGAAAATACTTGAGATTTGAATATTAACCTCCCAAATCACTTGAATCTGTATCGTACGAGGTCACGGCGATGCCTTACGGATTGTCCGTGGCTCATTAAGTATTAACCAACATAATGAAAGAAGTTTTAAACTGTCTCAGAAATCGAAAGTCATTGTTCAGTAAGCAATAACATGTCTCGACGATAGACTGTGTATAGGAGACTGATTTGAAGAGCGCAGACATAATGTACAATCGACATTATATTTGCTACAATATCTGCTTTTGTCAATACGTAATATAATATTTGGGTTTTGTAATAAAGCTATTAAAAAAAAAAAAAAACCTAAGCAAACCAAGAAGTTCCTAGGTTTTATTTATGATTCTTAGGAATTTACCATGTTTTTGCTATTAGAAAAGCGCAACAATATTGCCCCATTAGTTTCTGAATTTCTTTTTTATTTACCCAGTTGTACAATTCGCGAATTTACCAAATTGATTAAAGTCCTTATAGCGGCCTGCCCCGCAACAAAGTATGTATTTTTGTATACGTTTTGGAAAGGCAAAATTTATCCTTTTATAAGCAAAATAACGAATGTGGCACTTAAATTTAAATCCCAAATGTTGTCTTAGAAGACTTATATTGATGTTTTTGGCCTTTTTGCCTCGTATGTAAATACCAAATCCAATCGTGCCGATTCAGCATCTAGAAAGATAAATCCAGATACCGAATGGGAACTATCCGACAACGCCTTTCAGGACATAGAAAATCTCTTCGGAATTCCAGAAATCGACCTATTTGTTCCTCGCAGCAATGCTTAATGGACCACCATCACCTGCACGCCAGTCTTACCCTGGGTGCCGCGAAACTCTGCGGACAGCATTTACATGACGTGACGCCCCACTGGACGCAGTCGACCAAATGCTCGCGTCACTGTCCGCTAACAATATAATACAACGTTTCGTTCAACATTTGCTGGTAGTTTTGCGAGTCTCATAAAACATACGTTCACCATGGTTCTACACCATTAGTACTATCCTTTCTGACCGATTCTAAACAATTTAATAAAGGTTGCTATGGATCCTTAAACAGTCATAGGTCAGCCCTATCGCTTCTTTTAGATGACATAAGATAAGATAAAATAAGATATACTTATTGGCCTTCTATCTACATACGTGACACTAGGCAAGTCAAATTTACAATTATAACACAATGCATAATTACGGATGAGACGATCGCATTAAGCGTCTTCTCAAAGGTGCAAATGAAATGAAGCCAAAATTTCCCAAATTTACTTCAACATGAGATCCAAAAGTAGTTCTGAACCTTGTTTTGAACTGGTATCCAAATTTAGATTTAACATAGAAAATATCACAAAGAAACGTGTTATTAACTTGTGTACTGCACACAAAGTCCAAACTACGAGTATATCACTAATAAAATTAAAAAATATCATAATGTTAGACAACGGCATCAAGATAGTAGTAATATTGGATCCAATAAAAATTACAGCACCCGGCTGCGATCAGCCGGTACTATTTTTACCATACTTTTTGGGAAACCCAAAAATCTGTCTTGCTTCAGCATCAAAGACTATATTTCTTTACATAAGGTTTGAGAATTTCGATCGCAAGAAATTAGCTACTGACAATAAAACAGCAACATAAGGTTGCTACATCTTAATCCATCAGTCGTTGGATTAAAACTGTGTTGTCGGAGAGCAGCACAGACACATGCATTTTTAGCGCACATAGTACGCGACATGCTTCCACCTCCGCCGCGAACTCCGCGGAACTCGGTATACACGTGATACGCAAAACAGCGGACCTGGACTGCCACGTCTAGCAGTTTAGCTTGCTTCTGTAATAGACCTATCATTAACACATCCGAATGTGATTTCGTTAAATCAATTGTTTTTCGCTACAATATAGAAACATATTTAAATAACTCACAATCATATAGATCATTAAACAATGTAAGGCTGATTGTTATACCTAAGGATAATATAATTGATTACTAAAAGACTATCAAACCACTGAAAATTAAAACATTTGGTATCCGTAATGTTTTTATTTGTTGTGCAGCAATACAAGCAAAACAAAACTTCATTCTCTAAATATCTACCTGGTTAAAACTATTATAAATAATACTATATCTGAAAAATGAAGTGACGTAATATAATATATGATCAAACGAACTTCCAAGTGAAGTTCGATCATTATTATATAAGTCACTTCATTTGAAGATATAGGAAACTACCCAATCCCACCCTTGTAAATACGGCGATGACGTATGTTAGCCCATATCTGATTATGAAGCGTTGTTTTGGGGAAAAATCTCTAAAAATAATGAGGTGACCGACCGAGCGGTGGGGAGCTAGTGCTGCCAGGTGCCAAGCTTTTTAGCTATAAAATTTCAATTCTCTAAAAAACGTGCAATGTTGCCTGTAGGTTAAAGGTACTACCTGGTTAAAACTATTATAAATAATACTATATCTTCAAATGAAGTGACTTATATAATAATGATCGAACTTCACTTGGAAGTTCGTTTGATCATATAATGTAGCCCTATGTTGAATTTAAAAAAATAAGGCAGATTTAAAGATTGAACTATGTGACCGGCAAGCGCAGACTCTAGACTAGGACGAGATAGCTAGGACGTCCTGCCCCAATCAGCACAGATGACCTCAGATAGCACTAGACGCGCAAATAAGTCATTCATCTTAATTGAAAATAAATCTGAATAGCTTATATCATAAAAAAATGTATAAACTACATTAAAAACTGACAGTAACGAAGCTCCCTGGTTTGGGCGGATCTCGACGGCGTAGCAACAGTTCAATGGACAACATTTCATTTTTGCAAAGAGTTCAAAATTCGTAAACCATTTGGAGATTATCCATTGAAAACCCCATAAAAATTAAAAAAATATGTCCACTATTTTTCAAGTTATTTGAAAAATAAATGAAATAATTAGACAAACAAAAAAAAATATTAATCTATCTGAGCATATATTTCGATTACCCCGCATTAGTTCAAAAATTTAAAATTAATGGTAGTCATTAATAGCATAACGTTGTATTCTATCTACTTTAAAATATTAATAAGCCAAGGCGATTAAAAAACATCAAGTTGTGGAAGGATTATACTATTCAATTGTATAAAATACTTACACTTCATTACTTTATCGTTAAATAACATATAAATAAATGGAAAATCTAATTTGAATCCTGGCATTCCGGTACATTTTTTTTATTTGAGAGTCAATAATGTACGACCCAGTAATTCACGACATGATAAAGATATCGTATTAAAAATATGGATACGTAGTGTATCATCTCTGGCAGCCACATCACAAGCTTTGCGTAGTTTGGGGTCAGAGACCGTGTGTAAGTGTGTAAGATGTCCCCTAATATTTATTACGAAAAAGCAGATTTTTTTAAATAAAACAATTATTTTCAAATGACACTACTGTTTATTTTCAGATAACCACGAAAGTGAATCATCTTATCGACAACTACTTTTCATGAAACCTCAAATGAAGACAACGTACCTACTTACTTATTTTACAGTACAGTCTAAAAATAAATCTATATCTAACATAAAGACAATATATTTTTATTGTAGAAATAACGTTATTTATATAAAATAAATGCTACATAAGAGCTTAATAAAGATGGTGTTCTAAAACATTTTTACTTTGATTTTCTGCGTCTCTACCTACCATTCATTATTGTCTAAGTGTTTTGCCAACTAAAAACTAAATTTTCTAGCTGAATATCTAACTATATACATACTGCTTAAATAGTATTACTATGTTGATTATAATACTATTGTATTAATTGAGTTTTGTCTCAAAGTAAATGACTTTTACACCAAATCACATTATTATGGTACTTCTAGTATATCGCAAAAAATACAATTACTAAAATGTAAATAATAAATTAATTGTATTTTTATTTTCGATATACGAATATTATTTTTGTAACTTTTTAGGGTTCCGTACCTCAAAAGGAAAAAACGGAACCCTTACTTTGTTGTCCGTCTGTGTGTATGTCAAGACTCTTTATCTCGGGAACGCGTAAAGATATCGAGTAGAAATTTAAACTGTATACGTATATCTATGGTCTCTTGCAGTTTTGTAAAAGAAAAACTTCTCAGTTATAGTATAAAAAAGTTAGAGCCGTTATGTCGTAAAAAACCGCATATATCGACACTCACAAAAACCAAAACCTACAGGGTACCGACTTCCCTCTGACATAGAACTGTGAAATTTGGCGAGAAGCATTGTCTCAGAGTACACATATAGGAATAAATCTGAAAACCGTAAGTACTTTTTTATTTAAATAAAAAAAATAGGGCCTAGATTCACACAATATGGGTTGAAAATTCAAAGTGAGTAAATCGAATCATGTAAGGCATCATATAAAATAGCTTTATCAGTACATTCTAAAAGAGTTTTTTAATTATTTTAACAATGTGTAATTTTTGATGTATGACGAGTTTAGTGAAAAAAAAATAACTTCCCAATTTTGTAAAATATCTGGATTTGTACGGAACCCTCGGTGTGCGAGCCTGACTCGCACTTGTCCGGTTTTTTTGTAGCAAAAACAAAACACCGACATCAAATAATTTTTTCGCCTAAAACTTCAACTGTGAACATACGAATAGTTTGCACAGATCAATAGAGTGTAAACAACCAAAAAAAAATTGGCGGTTTATCGCGAAACGGTATATTACATACAAAAAAAAACTATTAGTCAAAATGGGAACCTTTTTTGTAAAAAGTTATAAAATTTGTCGCGAACGCAGGGATTAAGTAAATCAGCCACTTTTGGATCCCCGCACCGGTCTGACGCTTTACCAACTAAGCTAATCCGCCTCCGAATTTTTTTTTTTTTATTTATTTTTTTATTTTACACTACAGACTCCGGGGCCTGTACTTTTTATTAACAATGTTTCCACTTTTTTTTTGAAGAAGACAATATATTTTACTAATCTACGTTACGTATATGCACCGAGCAGTCCTTCCCCCGCAAGCAGCACCCGTTCACGAGTCGACGCACGTGCCAGCCATCGTCCTCCGCGACCATATTTTTGGAAAGAGGGCTCGCTGCCGCAAGAAGAGGCGTCCAGGCGAGCCTGAGTGCTCCGGGCATACACGCAATCCTTATGCTAACTTAATCTACGATTAACTATAACTATCGTCCATTCGCCTCAAGACCTCCGCAACCGCCGCGTTCCTATCTTTTATGGCCATTTTAAAGTTATAATCTAGGATGTCTTTTGGTGCCGCAGCCGTTGCCCGTCGCACGAAGCGGCCGTGATATGTGTGAAATGTTTATCATGCTGCCAACTTATAGCTTTGGCGGCGCCACCTGTGATACCCTGTATACCTAATACTGTAGATATTAGACAGGTAATCGCTCAGATTGAAGTTAATTAGAACTTGATTGAATTGAACATAAATCTAGTGTGGGAAGCAATCCTTTTTTATAGTTGGTTAAAAATAGAGATGTGTCACGGTTGGCTCTTGTGGTGTTATCGATACAACTACCGAACTGCACCAAAATATTAATAAATAATAATAAAGATTAATAGTCCCAAATGAAGGGATTTGAGAATGAAATGATTTTAATTTTATAATGCTTCCCACACTAGGTTTATCTCAAAGAGTTATTTTTGTGATAAACATTTCAAAATTTGACGCGAACGCAGGACTTGAACCTGCCTCCCTCGGATCCAGAATGCGCACTAGCTTAGTTGGGAGAGCGTCAGGCTAGTGATCTAAGAGAGGCAGGTTCAAGTCCTCCGTTCACGACACATTTTTGAAATTATCCTTTGGATTTGAGAATGTTTCTAATCGTTGACTTTCAACGACGCCCCCCTCGTGCGGCTCGGCACGAAGCTCGTAGTCCCTCGCTTTTGGTTCGACACAAATCTGGAAGAAAGTAAGTTACAATTACAAAATTAATAATTCCGGGAAAAGTACTAGTTTTTGGCCACTCTAGCTGCCAATATAGGTGTTAAGAACGTAAGAACCCATGTTTTGGTAGCTTATAGATGTATTGTGTTCAAATCGCGCAAGCCTAAAAACAACAACAGCTTATAGATAGTTTCACGTAGTGAAGGCTGGTAAAATAATAGTAGTTCTCTGATCGGTAGACCTCGCGGAACATCTAATTGAATCGTTATAAACTATATATCTTTAGTAGGTCTTGGTTTATTTCGTTTATTCTCGCTAATCTTGTTCAAAATCAAATTCGAAAATTTTCAACAAAGTATACAATTGGCAGGCACTGTGTTAATATTTAAACTGTTTTGGTGGCTCAGTGGTTAGTGACCCTGACTCCTGGGTTAAAGGGTTCGATTTCCACCCAGGCCAAGGATTTATGTGATAAATCAATGATAGGTGTTTTCTGTTTGTCTGGGTGTTATTTAGGGATTATCTGTACCTATTTAAAAATATGTTTAAGTAGCATATCAGTCTCTGGTAGCTTATATTATGACAAGCTTTGCTTAGTTTGAGGCCAGAGACCGTGTGTAAGATGTCCCCTAAATACTTAACAGTTATACCAAATAATATGAAATCAGCTAATAAATAGTTGGATAGTATTTTTTTCCCTTTTTCGATGGAAACACCAACGCAATCAAAGATTACTGACTACAAAAAATCCATGAATAGGTATATAATACCTGTGTATTACTTAAGATATTTAATTACATGCAATAATTAAATTCTATTATTAATTAAATATAATCAAAATCAAATCGTATTAAGTACATATTTTAGGGTACATTAATTACATTATAAAAGTTTTTGCATTTATATAGACACTTATATTCATCACATAAATATTAGATGGAAACACCAACGCAATCAAAGATTACTGACGACAAAAAATCCATGAATAAGTATATAAAACTTGTGTATCAAGTTTCGTTAAGAATCGATGAAAAATGCGATCTGTAGAGAAAAATCAACATCAACATCTGGACCCTGAATCAACACATGGATCAATATTAGTATTTTGTTGCGACGCACTACCTTAGCTATTTGAAAGAAAGATACGTGACTATAATAGTAGTAGTATAAATAAGACAGGAAGAAAAATGAAAAGATTCACAGAAAATATAACAACTTTAATAGATACAAGATTATATTTTGCAAAAAATAGCATGACCGACTTCACCCGTGTACAGAATTCGCGAATGTTTGGCACGGATCGATGTAGCATTTTTCACATCATTGTAGATTTATCAAAACCGGGTGAGCCGATTTTGATAAAATTTAAAAGAAACCAATTTCGAAGTACACTCTTTCCAATAAAAAATATTTTTTTAAATCGGATAACTATGATAAAAGTTATGCGTGGTTATACATCAAATTACATAAAAAAATACGCGTCGAATTGAGTCCTCCTCCGGTTCGTTCGTCGGTCAAAAAGAATTTTGAAACAGAAAATAAGAAATTTATTCTGGTTACAATAAAATTTATTCCAAACAATACGACGGGTAGGTTTGGTGATCTAAACAGAGTTTTTCAAAGCGAGGGGTGAGCTGGGCCCGCGATGATAGCCTGAATCACCTCCTCTTTTCGGGTTAGTTCACTAGTTCCGAAGTCTTTTATAAGTACCTATTTGTAGATTTTTCTGTCGAGAACTCTATTTCTTTCGTTCGTTCTTGAAGTCGTTGACTCGTAAGTCTACCTAATACAATTAGTCCAGTTAGGTAGGTCCGACTTTAAGAAAAAGATCAATCACCGAATCCAATTCGGCTGGGCTACGTTCAGAAAATTACGTAATGTCTTCTCGTCTGACATACTTCAGTGCCATTAGACGAAAGTGTTCGATCAGTTTGTTACAGTGGTGATTTTTTTTTTTTTTTTGTTCTGGTCCACATAAATCTACGATCAGTTCCACTTTAAGTAGATGATTTGGGTGTTCAGTTGACATGTCAAGTGTGCTCTCCAGTGAGTGCATCTCCTCTTATTGATCTTATTCTAATTGATGACAGACTTTCTTTTTAGCCTCGGTATATATCCTTGCTCTGTGAGTGTCACATCCAGCTCATTGGGATGTCTTTCTAGCCGATGCTTGTATTTTTTGCAGGTTCCTAATATCTCTTCTTGGACTGTGCTCATTTCCAGGTTGCTGTGGATTTCAGTATTGGTAGTGTACCAGGGCACTTCGCTTAGTGTTCTCAAGATCGTGTTTTGCATCCTTTGGATTTTTGAGATTTGCAAGTTACAAGCGGATCCCCACAATTGGATACCATACATCCATATTGGCTTAAGAACGCTTTTGTATATGAGCAGTTTGTTGTCGATTGACAGCTTGCTGTTTCTTCCAAGTAGCCAGGAGTAGCTGGTGTATCTTAATTTGATTTCTTCTCTTTTAGCTGAGATGTGGTATTTCCAGGTTAGACGACGGTCCAAGTGCATTCCTAAGTATTTCACTTTGTCCTGGTGAGGCAGCGTCACACCTTCTAGGTTCACTGGTGGGCAGTTTCCCTTTCTTAGTGTGAATGTTACCTGGACTGATTTAGACGCGCTCGCTTTTATCCTCCATTTTTGAAGCCAGTCTGTAATCTGGTCGAGACTTTTTTGCAGGTTTGCAGATGCTACTTCAGGGCTGGAGTTACTGGCGAGGATAGCCGTGTCGTCGGCAAATGTGGCCGTGGTAACATTCTCTACTTGGGGTAGGTCTGCTGTGTTCAGTGTGTACAACACTGGACCCAGGACTGAGCCCTGGGGGACTCCAGCTTTAATTTCAAAGAACTCAGATGTTGCATTCCCTTCCTTTACTTGAAACAGTCTACTAGATTGGTAAGACTCAAGCAGGAGGTAGTAGCTGTGCGGTAGGTACTTTTTTATTTTATATTGAAGTCCTTTGTGCCAGACTTTATCGAAAGCTTGCTGGATGTCAAGAAATGCAGATGAACAGTATTCTTTTTGTTCCAGAGTTTTTCTTACATGTTCATATACACGGTGGACTTGTTCAATTGTGGAATGTTGCTGTCTAAAGCCGAATTGATGACTTGGTATAACCTTATTATTTTCCATAATTGGGACTAGTCTGCGCAGTAGGATCCTTTCAAATACCTTTGATAATGTTGGGAGAAGACTAATCGGTCTATACGAGGTAACTTCATGAGGTGGTTTCCCTGGTTTGTGGATCATTATTATAGTTGATACTTTCCACAATTGAGGGTAGTATTGGACTCTTAATATGCCACTATATAGCATAGTGAGGAATGCAATTGCTTTCCTTGGGAGGTTTTTTAGTATCTCCTTGGTTATTAGGTCATACCCGGGAGCTTTCTTATCTTGTAGTTCTTGAATTGTTTTCCACACTTCCCTAGCCGTTGTAGGTTTGGGTGGTGGGGCGAGTTGGAAGTCCTGTCTTAGTACCTCGTCTATGCTTGGATCTTCGGCTACGTTATGTACTTCATTTGGAGAGAATACTCGTGACAGGTGAGCTGCAAATACGCCCGCTTTTTCTTGCGCTGTTCGCACCCATGTGTCAGTTTTAAGGGATGGTTTCATCAGCTGTGGGCGATTCATGTTTTTAGTGAATTTCCATAGGGAGTAATTAGTTGCGGGAGTAGCAGTCAGCGATTCTAATTGAGATGCAAGTGTGACGTCTCTCCACTCTTGTAATCTTATTTTGAGATTGTTGGATGTGCCATTTAAAATTCTCTTGTCTTCTTCCAACCGACTGCGCTGCCATGTTTTACGGAGTTTTCTTTTTTCCTGAATCAGTTTTTTTATTTCTAGCGGGATATTATCCTGTTTCATGCGAGTTATTGTGGGTGTTGACTTCCAGCACGCTTCTTGTATTAACATAGTTATATGTTTTGTTGCATCTTCAATGTCTATCTTAGATTTTAGAGCTACTTTGAGATTTATGTTTTCCTCAACATGTTCACGAAATGATACCCAGTCTGTTTTTCTGTTGTATAATTTTACAGATTCTTCATATTCTAAGAGTAGCGTGCTGCATGTGAGTAAAACTGGTGTGTGATCAGAGTCGCCGTCGTGGCACGATTCTGCCTTGAAATAGTGTCCTGACATGCCTTTTGTAATAAAGAAGTCGATCAAGTCAGGTTTCTTGTGAGGATCGCTAGGCCAGTAGGTTGGTTCTCCAGTTGTTACGGATATTAGACAGTTATTGTCAGTACACAATTTCAGTTGTCGGCCTCTTGTCGTGTTGGTTCTAGAACCCCGGTACGTGTGTTTCGCATTCCAGTCTCCCCCTGCTATGAAACGGTTGCCAAGTGTCTTGAAAAATTCTAAGAATTGGGCTTCTGTTATTTTATGTTTAGGTGGACAATAGACAGCTGAGAAGGTGATAGGACCAGCTTCTTCCAGTACACATACCGAGGAGGCCTGTATATGGTCAGTTTTAAATTCTGGGAGTTGATAATAGCTTATTGATCTTCTGATTAGTATAGCTGCTCCAGCATGAGCGGTGCCATCTGGGTGATTCGTCATGTAGATGTCATAGCCGTCGATTTTCACAAGTGTATTACTTTTACCATGTGTTTCCGATATGAGGACTATGTCTAGTTGGTGGTCTTTAATTAGCATCTTAAGCTCTTCTAAGCTGGACGTTATTCCGTTTATGTTCCAGGTGGCTACCCTGAGTGTGTTCATTGCGAGAGTCGGTCTATGAGTTTTACTATGGTGATTTATGGCACTGACTTATTAATAAGTGCCATAGCAAGAGACCACGTTTCAGAATAGATATGACTGAAACGTGGTCTCTTGCTATGGCACTTATTAATAAGCTCCGAGTAGCCCAACGAGCTATGGAAAAGGCTATTCTCGGAGTCTCTCTACGGGATTGAATCAGAAAAAAGGAGATCCATAGAAGAACCAAAGTTACCGACATAGCCCAACGGATCGGTAAGCTAAGATAGCAGGGGGCAGGGCACATAGTGTGAAGGACTGATCACCGATGGGGGTCAAAAAGTTATCGTACTACCGTATAGGAGACCACGTACTGGCAAGCGCAGCGTCGTGGACGTCCACCCACAAGGTGGACGGATGACCTCATTAAAGCCGCAGGATCGCGCTGGATGCAAGCCTCTTCCAACCAGTCTTACTAAATATCCACATGTCTATGTCCAGCAGCGAACTTCCTTTGGCTGATGGAAGGATGGATGGAGGTAGATTTTTTAGTCATGTTTGATTTCAATTCATTGCCTTTGTGGCTCAGTGGTTAGTGACCCTGACTTCTGGATCAAAGAAGCGTGGGTTCGATCCCTATCCAGGGCAAGCATTTATGTGATAAACACTAGTATTTGCTCTGTGTCTGGGAGTTATTTAGGTACTATCTATATAAGTGTGTATTTAATAATATGTATAATTATATAGTTAAGCAGTCTCTGGCAGCTATATCACAAGCTTTGCTTAGTTTGGGGTCAGAGACCGTGTGTAAGATGTCCCCTAATATTTATTTATTTATTAATATTTATTTAGAACAGGGTTCTCGAAAAATTTGCAACTTACTCGGGTTCCGATTCGTCAGATCTCCAAATCTGAATATCCGGAAGTCGTAGGGCGTGTCATAATGTATGTATTTTTTGTGTTCATCTGTAAAATAGAGCAAAAATGTATTTTACTTATTTTTAGGGTTCCGTACCTCAAAAAGAAAAAAACGGAACCCTTATAGGATCAGTTTGTTGTCCGTCTATCCGTCTGTTCTTCTGTGTGTATGTCAAGACTCTTTATCTCGGGAGTAAAGATATCAAGTTGAAATATAAACTGTATACGTATATCTATGTTTTCTTGCAGTTGTAGAAAAAAAAATCTTCTCGGTTATCGTTAAAAAAGTTAGAGCCGTTTATGTCGTAAAAACCGCATATTTCGACACTCACAAAAACTAAAATATACAGGGTACTTACCGTTGCCATAGAACTATGAAATTTGGCAACAAGCATTGTCTCAGAGTACACATATAGGAAAATTGTACATTTTTACTTAAATCACAAAAAATATGGGTTCAAAATTCAAAGTGAGTAAATCGTGTAAGGTATCATATAAAAAAAGAGCTTCATTAGCACATTAGGACATGCTAAAACAGGTTATTAATTATTTTAACAATGCGTAATTTTCGATTTATGACGAGAAAAGTGAAAAAAAAAACTTTTTGTCGATGGTTAGGATGGTTAGGTCCATATAGAAATTTTAACAACTTACTTCCCAATTTTGTGAAATTTTCTGGATTTGTACGGAACCCTCGGTGTGCGAGTCGGACTCGCACTTGTCCGGTTTTTATTTATATTCCATATAGGTTCGCGTTTGACTTCATATTGTCTGATCTTAAGCAGAGATCTCATAAGGTGTGGTACGCTTGCCTAGTGTAACGAGATAAAAACGAAACACTCAGTGGTAGTTTCTTCTTTTATATACGCCTAAAAACCCTGATCTAACAATGTCGTGGGTAATCACGGTCTCGCACCAATGAATTCCTTAGAATGTACGGGATTTTACGCCACTGGCTTTCAGTGAAAAAAAAAACATCATTAGGCAACTTACATACGTCCTTAGAAGAAATTCGTTGGCATATGTGAATCCACCAAACCGCACTGGAACAGCGTGGTGGATATTGCCCAATCACACTTCGTAGGTAGGACTACGTGCTCTAGTAGACTATTAAAAAGGCGGGTACAGTACAGTACAGTTAATTGTTAACTGAATCATTTCACAGGTCGTAAAGTGACGAGTTTATTTACCTTGCAAATCTTGCAGTTGTTCCGCGGGCGCGGCGAGGGGCGGCCTGCTGGAGATGTCAGGAACGGGTGCGCTTGCCTCTGCATTTTCAAATATAGCAACAATTAGGCCGTGCGTTCGACTTGGCGAATCAAATTCATCTGCCTAAATGCCCACATATCGCCTATAATTTATATCACACGCAATTCAAATAATGTGACTTTCATAACGTGAAGGATTTTTTGAAGTACGGAGAGCGCAATTATATTAGAATGATTTGTGTAGAATTATGATTAGGTCTGAATCTCAAGGGCAAATTAGCAAACCATTAATATTATGACCAATTAGATATTTGAATCAGCCATCTACCTGCCAGTTTTTCAGTTTAACCGAATTTCAGAGTCAACCAAAAGTTGTTCATGATGATGAGTATACCTGCGTAAATAGAAAAGATGCAAACAGTATGAAAATACTTACGTAAAACATAGTGGGCATACGGTTCGTCATATACTGGATCGTCTATAGTCTCGTATACATGGCCCGTCTCAGTAAGAGCCGAGTCTCGGGGTCCTTGTTGTACTGCGCTGTGGCAGGCATTCGAACGTGAACTAGACTGGCTTTTACGCTGCCGACGATGACGCACTGAAATAAAAGTAAGTTTTAATAATAAATAAACGTTTATTTTAGGCACATAGCCCATACTTAATATAAAAACAATAAACATTACAATAATACAAAATTATCGTAGGTAGTCCAAAAAATAATTAAAATAGTTTTAAAGTCAAACCTAGGTTCGACGTCATACTACTTCTCTACTTCTACGAGTAATTTCCACTCTGGTGGACAGAGATCCAATGTCGAAATATTGGACTACACAAATTTTCAGACAGGCACTGTATCCTATCCCGAAAAGACGCGATATGAGGTCGAACAAATCAGTAAGATATATAACTGTAAAAAAATAGGGGTATGTTCTCTAATGGACGGGTTAGAGAACATACCCGGCGCGCTGCAGAATTGGGACTTCTTCATAAAGATGCGAACTGCGTCATTATATTCCACTTTTATGGTACTGTAGGCCGCTCTAGAATACCATAGCTAGTACGTGTATAACACATGCTGTACGCCTTGAATAGGGTAATATTCACCTCATCCGAGCATTTTGCAAACCTACGTCCGAGCATGTTGCATCTGATTGCCCGTCTTCATGTCTTAGTTTTCCTACATGTTTTTAGTTACAATGTGTCCAAGCTATCTGAACAACCTCACAATCCTCACTGGTGAGTTCATTAAAATACATGTGGTATAGTTTCCAGACCCTTTCCAGCACGAAATACGAGTATTTTGATAACGTTGTACCTATTTTAATCTATGCTTAAGTGCTACCGTTAGCATACCTTTCAAAGCTTTCGCAGCTCATTGATTGTTATTTAAATTATCAACCTATCTATAACAGATTTGTATAATGCATGTTAAGTTTTATTGAGAACTGATATTGTCGAATACAAAATAAATCGGATAAGTTGAGTGGAGGTCTAGCAAAATATTTTAAGCCATTGGATTGCTTTTGTCAAAACTACATAGTTAAAACAACAGGCGCCCTTAACTTTCTTTCAACAACCTGGAGCACCGTTTCAAACCACGTGCGGGTGTATGCGAGTACGCCCGGGATGACATTTTCTTTCTGCGCCTTCGTAGATTTGAAGACCCTTCATTTTCAGTGCTCTGGGCTTTGGCGGACACTGGCTTAGAAAAAATTATTTACGCCTGTGTATACCGATCACATAGCGGAGACCAGGAGACGACCAGACTCACTGAACACCTTAGTGAGGTGGCGGATGCTGCTCTGCTCAGCTACTCTTCGACCCAATTAGTGATCCTGGGGGCCTTTAATAGCCACCACAAGGAGTGGCTTCACCAATACCTGGACACAAACCATACTGGACTTGAGACGCGCAAGCTTGCCTTGACACTTGATCTCAACCAGCTGGTTCATGGCGCCACACGGGTACCTGATGTTGACTCGTACACGGCCTACTGCTTGGACCTTCTGCTGACTCCTGATCCAGACCGTTATTCAGTGGCAATTTCCTCACCATTAGGTACATCTGATCACTGTCTAGTGAAATCTGTATCCGTCTACTCCCCATCAGACCCCAGCCCCAAAGGGTCACGGCGCATGAAGCGGTACAAGTTAGCAGTTTTTTTTTAAAATAAATATTGGGGGATATCTTACACTCGGTCTCTGACCCCAAACTAAGCAAAGCTTGTAATCTGGCTGCCAAAGACTAATATTATATTACATATACATAATATTAAATACATACTTATATAGATTGTAGGTTTAAAGAATTTTATTTATCATTCAAGACATTTCTGTCGCTTACATGATAAAAATAACTTAATTAACATTTTAAAATATCGTCGTCACACTCAGTACATAAATATAAACATAAAAAACCAAAAATTCGGGAGAAAGCAATAAATATTACAAAACTAAACAAACAAATTCACCCGACTACCCACTCGACTTCAAAAACACTTTTTTATTCTAAGTTGGTACTTACCTATTTCCTTCAATATTAAGGTTTCAGTTTGTTTGACACACTTCATGCATCTTGTTTTTAGAATAAACGAAATTTGGTTTTTGGTTTATAAAGTTATGATTCTTGTCATCTATGGTATATTTTACGTCTCAGAGATAATATGTTGAGCCAATTGTTTTTTGAATGCGTGCAGTGAGCTAATATTTTTTATGTTAGAGGGTAACTTGTTAAATAGTTGTGCTCCTTCTACGGTAGGCATTGTTTTGCCGTAATTAGTTCTATGTCTTGGTATGACAAGGTAACTCGCGCGACGAGTCCGCCGCTCGACCACTTGTTTATGCTTTGTGAACGTGATGTTAGTATGGATATTCCTGTGAATAGTTTTTCTAATAAACATACATATGCTATATTTGTAAAGTTTTTTTTTGGTCATTATTTTAGTATCATTGTAAAGTTTTTGCGTTAGTGTTAAATAGTGGTAATTGAACAATATTTTTATGATTTTATTTTGCAATCGTTGAAGTTTACCTAACTTTGTTTTTGAAGAACAAACCCAGATTTCAATCAAATATGATAAATGAGGTTTTACCATTGCATTATAAATTGTAAATCGCTGTTTATATGGTAGACACCGTGCAATGTTGCGGAGCGCGCCGCACTGTGCTACCAATTTACTTTTTACGCGTTCAATATGAGTGTTCCACGTTAACTGGCTATCCATATGCAAACCGAGGTATTTTTCATGAGATTTGAGTTGAATAGGTTCATTGTTTAGTACCTAAATAACACCCAGACACAGAGCAAACACTTATGTTCATCACAAAAATGTTTGCTCTGCGTGGGAATCGAACCCACGCCTCTTTGATCCAGAAGTCAGGTTCACTAACCACTGAGCTACCGAGGCAGTCGAATGGCAGATTGGGATGCGATGCGGTGTTTCTTTGCTTCTTATCCTTGACAGCCTGTTTGCTTCTCTTCCGATGATCCTTCTACGTGCGCGGATGCCGTAACAGATGTTCTTCGTATCGCCTTGGAATACTTCATCCCATTTTCGGACGTACCTCTGTCTAGCAAAGCTCGGCCCTAGTTTGGGCCTGAATATGGACGCGCCGAAGCAGCAAAAGCATCAGGCATACCTGGCTTGGGTCGATGCTCGAAACCGCAAGTTGAGGGACGTTCGTCTGAGGAGGAAGGCATACAATAGGGCTGCTAAGTCCTTCAAAAGGGTTATGTGGAGGGCTCGCTTTGATCACATTAGTCGAATAAGGAACAAGCTTGCTTTTTACCCTGCGGGTAGCAAGGCGTTCTAGTCCCTAGCTTAATCAGTTGAAGCGTTCTTCTGCCGCCTCTCACTGCCTCCGTTGCTGAAACCCAATGGTTTGCTAGCCCATAACGCGGTGGAGAAAGCAAATTTATTTGCATCTCAATTTGCTGAGTCTTCGCGTCTGGACCCCGGTAGTGCGAGACCTGCAACTTTGCCAAACTGTGGCACTGTAATGAGTGAAATACACATCCGGCAAAAGGAGGTCCTCAAAGTTCTCCGTAGTCTAGTTGTGAACAAAGCCAGTGGCCCTGATGGCATTCCGGCCATTGTATTGAGGACTCGCCTCTTTCGCCTACCTCTGAAAACAGATAATTATTATATACTACGGGACTAGTCGCGCACTAAAATTATGAGATAAATAAATACCTCCTCATCCTGACGTTCAAATTGAATTGGTGGTACCAGCTGTTCTACAGTCCAGACCACGGTCGATGCAACTCGGCCGAAACGTCGAAGGATGAGGAAACAATAAAAAAAACACAAAACACGTGGAACACTCATATTGAACACGTAAAAAGTAAATTGGTAGCACAGTGCGGCGCGCTCCGCAACATTGCACGGTGTTTACCATATAAACAGCGATTTACAATTTATAATGCAATGGTAAAACCTCATTTATCATATTTGATTGAAATCTGGGTTTGTTCTTCAAAAACAAAGTTAGGTAAACTTCAACGATTGCAAAATAAAATCATAAAAATATTGTTCAATTACCACTATTTAACACTAACGCAAAAACTTTACAATGATACTAAAATAATGACCAAAAAAAAACTTTACAAATATAGCATATGTATGTTTATTAGAAAAACTATTCACAGGAATATCCATACTAACATCACGTTAACAAAGCGTAAACAAGTGGTCGAGCGGCGGACTCGTCGCGCGAGTTACCTTGTCATACCAAGACAGAACTAATTACGGCAAAACAATGCCTACCGTTGAAGGAGCACAACTATTTAACAAGTTACCCTCTAACATAAAAAATATTAGCTCATTGCACGCATTCAAAAAACAATTGGCTCAACATATTATCTCTGAGACGTAAAATATACCATAGATGACAAGAATCATAACTTTATAAACCAAAAACCAAATTTCGTATATTCTAAAAACAAGATGCATGAAGTGTGTCAAACAAACTGAAACTCAATTATGTGTTCAAATCGCGAAAGTTTAAAAACAACCTCTGAAAACAGGTCAAAAAAACGTGCAGCCTGTTCCCAAGAGGGGCAGCCGTGCCGACCCTGCCAACTAAAGACTCATTTCGATCACATCTATACTCTGTAAGAGTATGGAACGTGTTCTTTACAACAGGCTCCTGGCCTACCTGGAATCGAATGACTTACTCAGTGACCGCCAGTACGGCTTTCGCCGAAACCGGTCTACTGGGGACCTTCTGGCGTACGCCACATACATCTGGAGTGAGGTCATGGAGAAGCACGGGGAGGCGCTGGCTGTCTCCCTGGACATTTCCAAAGCTTTTGATGGGGTCTGGCACGAGAGCCTTATTGGCAAGCTTCCATCTTACGGCCTGCCTGCTGATTTCTGCGTATGGATATCAGATTTCTTGAGGAATCGGTCGATACGAGTTGTCGTTGATGGCTGCTCGTCAGACCAAATGGCTATCAATGCCGGGCCGGTGTTCCTCAGGGGTCTGTGCTCTCTGCGACACTCTTCTTACTGCATATCAACGATCTGCTTAAGCCCGGGATCGTTGGGTACGCAGATGACAATACAGTCGTGGAGAGCTACACATCCGATGCAAGAACCAGCGGGCCACAGATCGAGTTACACAGAGAGGCTATGGTTGAACGGCTCAACTTGAGTCTGCAGGCAGTATCCGACTGGGGCGATGCTAACCTGGTCAAGTTTAATGCCACAAAGACTCAGGGCTGTCTGTTTTCGTCCAAAAAGAGACTCTTCCAATTGTCTCCGCTTTCCGTGGTGTCTCCGATCCGGTAACTGACAGCTTGGAACTATTAAGCGTTTCACTCTCATCTTCTCTTAACTTTGGCTCTCACATAGAGTCAAAAGCCCAATTAGCCTCCAAAAAACTTGGTGTTCTCTCTAAGGTGAGACGGTATTTCACACCTGAGCAACTGCTTAGTTTTTATAAAGCACAAGTCAGGTCTTGCATGGAATACTGCTCTCACCTTTGGGATGGCTCTGCCAAATATCAACTGGAGGCTCTGGAGTCAATTGAGAGGCGAGCCAGGAGGTTGATTGACAACGACACTTTGACTAAGTCGCAGCTGCAAAGTCTTGAACATCGTCGGAAGGAAGCATGTTTGTCGGCCTTTTACTGGATACACTTCGGAGAGTGCGCCCAGGAGTTGCACAATCTGGTCCTCCCTGCCCCTTTCTTCTATCGTACGGCTAGACAGACGCGACCAAAGCGCCACCCTTTTATGGTGGACATTCCGCGCATTAGAACCAAGCGTTTTGAATCCTCATTCCTCATACGAACAGCGGGAATGTGGAACGTTTTGTCTGGGTCTGTCTTCCCGTTAAAGTAGAACGTGGGTGTCTTCAAATCCCGAGTAAATAGGTATCCTCTAGGTAAGCGTGCTACACTCTAGACTGCACGTCTGCTCAACATCAGACAGTGTGTAGTCAAACGCGAACCTACTCGAAATAAAAAAAAATCTTATTCCTTCGAGCCACGATAGCACTTATTTATCAATGCTACCATGACTGACCGTGGCAAAAGTTGCAATAGAAAGTTTAATTAATGATTCCACTATGAGCGCTATAAGATATGTTAATATGAAATCAAATTTAATTTAATGTACTAACCTATTAGCACAGTAATTATAACGATGCATAAGAGCGTCAGAACAGAGGCCACCACCGGTACCCATGCAGAGCTTTCTGAAAAACCACGAGCATCAGATCTATAAGAAGACATATTTTAGCGACGAGGGCGCGGGAAGTCACAATAACTCATCATGTAAACTGTAAAGATAAAAGCATCGACAGGAACAATAGTTTCTTGGGGTCTAAGATTTCCGAATCGATTACTGAGTTATTCCGTGCAGGCCATGATGTTAATTAGGTATAATATTTTAGATCGAATTAAAGTTAACGTGAACGTCATTATTAAATCATTATCATAAAGTTCGTGCGGATGAGTAATAAGTTAGCTAACTTAACTCTTTAAACGTTTAACTGTAAACGTTAACTCTAAGTCAGGACAAATTTTACACAACAAGTGGCCTGACTTCAAACTAAAACTCAAACTTAATCACTGACGTTATCAATATATCGTCGCCTCAGTCTTTGAAGGGCTATCGACTACTTTTTATCAAAAATGACTTTTTGATATCATAATAGAGATAAAAAAATTACACTTCTAATGGTGTAATCAATTTTTTGACAGAAATTGCAAAATTTGTAAAATTAAAATATTCTATCTCCAAATCGAAATCAATTTTGAGTCTTTGTTTAGCCAATATACGTAGCTGGCGCCAACATCCGTATTGAAAACTCAAATTCAGTCTTTGTTCGCCACAACTTCTCCAATCTACCAATCACAGGGAAGGTCGCACTCCGTGACGCCACCCAAACCTTTTTTTATGAAGTTCATTTTGTGTAAAAACTTACCGCGCGTGTGTGTTTCTGTAGTAAATTTTTCATTGTCTTGGTGAATTTATATTTAAAAAAAAATCCAATTACAATGTCTGTGACGATAAAAAAGCACAGTTGTGATCAAGTTAAACTGAATTTAGAAAGGTAAGGCACACAGATAATTTTATTTTACTATATTTCTATAATCTGATCAAATTCTCACAACATATAGGATGATGTAATTTCGGCAGTAATAATTTTTTTATTTAAAACAAAACGAGTTAATTTATTTTTTGTGCGTATACAATAATTACAAAAAATTAGCAAATATTTAAATTGATTAGTAACACTACTTTAATGGATTAATTTTACAGCACAAAGCTTTTGTTTTAATTTTGTAACCTATCCTACTCATTTTACAAAATTGTTGTATATTTTATGTTACCTGTGTAATGGGTACAAAAAAATTAATTTACTAAATACAACATATAAGTTACATGTACAACATAATTTTATATTATTTCTGTCATTATTTAATAAAACTAGTATAAATGAAAAAATAAGTTACATGTTGTTTAAATCAATCTTAATAAAGGGGTTTGAATATTTTTGTACGAAAGCTGGCATATTCCATATACATGGCATATAAACATGATATCCACAGATTTAATTGTTAAACTATTCAAAAAAAAAAAAAAAAAAAACAACCTATTCAATTCAAAAATAAGTTATTAAAGTATGTAATTTACATTATGATATTATCTACGATGCGGAACCCATCGTACGTTAGTCCAATTCACACTTGGCTGATTTTATTGTAGTTATACTCTATAAAATTTAACTTGATCTCTGCGACAGTGACATTAACATAGAAGATTGACATTGTTAGAGTTGAGATAGTGGTGGAAAAAATCGATTTTCAAACAATGTTGTAATGAAATCGAATGAGTAGTTGAAGGTGAGGATTGGATTTTATTTACTTACTATTATTTGAAATCAAGTATGTACACATGTAAATAATGTTATGATATTAATTAAATACTCATAATAATGTAACGATAGTATTTATCGACGTTTTTCACTATTATCGATGCTAATGTAACATATAGTCTCTGGCAGCTATATCACAAGCTTTGCTTAGTTTGGGGTCAGAGACCGTGTGTGAGATGTCCCCCAATATATATATATATATATAATTGGGTTTAATTTAATTACACATGTAAAAAATGTTATGATCTGACAGCTGTCGCAGAGATCAAGTTTAATTTTATAGAGTATAGTTTTTACACCATAAAATGGAATAGATATTTTTTGTGTGCAGGCTTTTATAATTGGTAATGATTTTATTATCATAATTATACAGGCTTAAATGTTTTTTTTTACAGTTTGGGATGAATGAACGCGAAGTAAACTACTAAAAACAATCTATGATTATCATCATCATCATCTCCGCTGTTGAAATAATTATGAGAGTACCTACTTTACAAATCACAAAGAAGACAGTAGAATATTTTGCAGTCAGTTAATCATGTATTAAATAAAATATAACTACAAAAAAATTACACCCATTATTTCACGACTTGTAAAATTACTTAAATACCTACCTACCTCATTTTCTACAAATCAAGTTATTTAAATTCACTGATAAAATATTGAACACGCTGTATGCGAGTCACGATGGTCACTTGAGCACTCAAGAACTAAAATCTCTCTACACGTTCGAGCCCTATCAACATGTGTTTGTGCCAATATCCCCTTCTCAAAATTTTTTCGGAACATATTTGGCCTATCTCCACAAACAACCCATAAATAACACATTTGAACTTGTTTTATTAAAATGCAACTTTGACATTTCATAAATACTTACTATTTTGTTCCTATATCGCTAAATTGTTATATGATTTCTTGATTAACTGATTTTTAAACTAAAAATAACGTCTCCTGAAATTTGGTGCTTGGTCGTTAGGCCAAACAAAGACTGTGGCGACGATATATTATGATTAGTGCTTGGCTTAAATTCAGAAAGAAAGGAAACAAAACGAATTACCATGAGTAATACAGTAGTAAATAATAACTTTTGTCCGATTCTATAGATGAATTATTTTGTGACTCTACTGAAAGGGCGGTGTTATTGTTTCCAAATTTTTGTTGTTATTGTAACAAATCCAAAGTTTGCGGATATATAACTTTTAGAACCTAGTTAAAGCATAATTTTGTAACAAAATAGCTGCTCTACGACTACAGGAACTACATAACTCTAAAATTGTAGATAATCATTTCAAACCACCGCTTTTGACTTTGTAGGCCCATTTCTCGTCTAATTTTTTACCATGAGGGTCATTGTTAAAAGCTGCGAGTTTCGAAGTACTTCGTTTTTTGTGTATTTCGTTTAGCTTTTTTCCCGTTCTAAAAAAAAATTGTTCGGCTATAAATATATTTGCTGAAGTTCAACTCGACGATTACAAAATGATTTTTAATTGAATGAATGTTGGTACTTACTATTTTCACTATTTGTAGAACTAGGTGTAGCCGTTGCAGCCAATGTAGTAATTAAAGTTGAAATGGAATCCATCGTTGAATTAATATATTGGAAGGAATTTATTGACGAAATTATAGGAAAAGTGGTCGCTGTCTTTTCTTGTTGGTAGAGTTCTAAATAAGTTTCATTGCCTGTGCTTGAATTGTACTCAAAACATCGAATAAAAGCGTTGTTTGGGCGCAGCTGGTATTTACGAGTATCCCCATATTGCGATGTCTTAATTGCTGTAACTGTAACAAACAAATAACATTACCTACCTGTCAATGATGTTTCGAAATAGCAAAAAACCTATAATCCTAAGATCATTTTATATCACTTTCATCAGATTTTTTATGTTTTGTAAGAACTGGTTGCGAAAAGATGCGAAATTTTATTTTACACAATATTTTTTTCATTATTTTGGCCCTAAAGTGCACTGCATAGTCTCTGAGATATCGGGAAAAAAAACTTTTTTTCAACATGGCGCTTGAAGCTCTACCTGGACCTGTGAGCATTTTTGTGATTTTATGCTCAGTAAGTGATCCTAAACCTTGTTTAAAAAATTTGGTTCGGAAATTTAGTGCAAAGTTAAATTCTATTTTTTCTGAATTACTAGTAACATAGCCAGACAAACATAAATATGTATAGCCGAAATGAAAATCTCCTCCATTTTGGGAGTAGGTTGAAAAAATCTGTACTCACGATTCCACGATAGTTCCAATTTATAAGTGTGACAGATCAAATGCAATATTTCGTTTCCCGTAATTCTATATTTGATAATGTTACTGGTATTATTTGTGTATTGAAGCAAAATGTTAGACTTCGGTATTCCTGTTATGAATGGACCTGAAATTATGTTTTAAGTAAATTTAATAGGTAAACAATATTATAGTAAAGTTCTCGAATGGAGGCCACATGGCTATACACACCACGACATAATTTTAACGACGTGTCATACTCGTAATACGTGACTAAGTTATGGTGAGGTATAGGTACCTAGGTACCTTATAATATATATAATATTAAAAAATAGATTCGTTGAAAAAACCAACACTCGGAGTGACAAAAGCAAAATAGTAGACTTAAAATGGGGATCTCTCTCACATTTTGCTCACTCGTGTCTAGTCAAACTACGCTACGAGCACCACGGTTGATGTAAAGCGTGCGATGTTTTGACGATTTCCAAGGCGGAAACAGATATGGTTTAGTTCTAATTCGCTAAATCAATATAAGCTACGTAAATTATTTATTTATTCATAGGTTCTAATAGGACTTGGCCTGAAAATTAAACAAATTACCGCCGCGTCTTAATAATAAATCAAGCCATCATTTTAACCAACCAACATACAACATTTTAGGACTGTCTGGAGCAATGTGAGCTCCAATGTATGGTTCTTCCAATTGATATAGTTGGCTAAATATTGAAATAATTCCATGAGTATTACTCTGAACTGAATTACCCTGAATTCTCCATCCTGCATACAGTATTAATATAGATAGGTATTTGAATTCTTACTGTATTAGTATATTTTAGTACTTACTGTAATCAGGCGATTGTATTAAAAACAAGAGACGTATTAAAAATGAACTGTTTGTCGAAATGAGTTTCTTCTCATAGCAGAAGAGTGAGGAACCATTATCTTGTTTATTGACTGAGAATTCAAGAAAACAAGTTGGTACAAATGTTGTGTTGGAATCTGAAATTGTACAATCACGATATTATTGGTATTTTATACTTACGCAAAATTTCATCTAACTCAAACACACAGAATAGGAACTCAAACATTACATGATATCCATCCATACCAATATTATATATGTGAAAGTAATTCTATATGTCTATCCGTCTGTCTGCCTGCTACGCTTTCACGGCTAAAGTTTTACTGAATCACGCCTTTCACTGAATCGGTTTTGATGAAATTTGGTACACTAATAGGTTAGACTTCTAGAAAGGACATAAGCTACTTTTTATCCCGAATAAATATTGGATAGGAGAAAAACAATCCCAGCAACGGATTGACATGATTTTAATAGTATTGCGGTCCCAGGCCGCAACGCATAATTTTCGTTACGCGTACCCAACTACGCGGCCGGTGGCCTGACCACGCGCCCCGCGATCGTGTAGTCTCTGATCGCTCCAGTCCCAGCACGCTCGAGTCGAAGTCGTACTGTCAACAGTGACAGGATGACAGTTTCTTTAGCCGGCACTTAAGGCTGATGACTACATCACTGATGGCCCTAAGTGGGTTAATTCCTCTATGCTTAAGGCCAGCAGACGCAGCCTATAAGCAGACCACCATACCTCGAGGGCAGGCGGGTGGGTGGTTATGTGAGAGTCCCTGCAGACTGGTCGGTATACCCACTAAAAACCCTGAGTGTTTCACCTCTGTGCCTGGTCGCTTTCGCATTCCTCCGCGGCACCCAATAGCGCTAGCCCAAACTCGGGCTCCATGACGGAGCTTGCGCTCCCGCCACAATGGCGTTGTGTCGGAGCACAAGACTCCGAGTGTCGGAGAGCACCCGCATTCCAACGCCCTGGTCTCAGTGCAACAGGTCAATTACAGTAACTCCGCGCCTGCCACTCCGACTGCAGAGGGCAGCGAGAACAGAGAGAGGCGGCACACACACCACTAATTTTATCCCACCACGGCCCCTAATCCGCGGCTGCAGCGTCACAAGAGCGGCACTGCAGCCCGCCTCTGTTGCGGCACTCCTCATAAGGCACACAATATCGCCGGCCAGCTTCTCAGCTGCTTTAGCCAGAGAAGCGGCCCAACCTCGAATGGCAGCCTCTAAGCTGCCTTGGGGGAAATAACCCAAAGAAGCGGGAGACCTCGAGTGCCGCTTTCTCAGCTATCTCAGGATCTTAGAAACCCAGAGAAGCGGCTCCACCACGGATTCCCGCGTGGTCGTCTATAAGCCTCGCCTACTAAGTCTGCCCGTCTCGACAAGGCGGGAACCCAGGGGCGGGTTGTACACTATAACTTTAACTTAACCAGCAGAAGCTTTTATCTATGATATTTCCGATGTCGGTCGGTTAGGTTAGCTATGAACAGCGACAACAATGTGCAAGAGTACTTTGATATCTCGACGATATCGTCAATACCGCACGTCGAACTTGGTCAGGACCGACAAAGATAAAGTACTCATCATTAGCTGCAAACCTTTTCGTTGAAACACTCAAAAATATATTTTTGTGAAAACCACATTCGAATCTATCTGTTATTTAGTTTGGAAGATATTATAAGCTAATACACAGACAGACACACAGAAATAGCAACTTTGCTTTACAACATGGTCAACATGACTGTAGTGGTAGTGATTCCGACGACTAAATACGTTACAAAGGCAATACTTACAATTTTTCAGTTTTTCTATCCCGATTGCTGCGCAATGAACTTCACCGTACATTGTGTCGTCTTTAGCAACCGAAACTGTGACGTTTTCTCCATCGTAATAATTGTATTCGAATCGATAATCTACTAGTTTACTGTTGCTATTGTCTACTGTAGTTATCTTCTTGACAGGGGGAAGTATTAAACCATTTACCTCGAAATTTAGCTGTCCTGAAACAGTAAGCATAGTAACTATTATCACAAACACCTACGTATTTAAGTAGAATATTTTACTAGTGACTTTCCAAACAGTAGACCTCGCATCTGTGTAACTAAACCTTTATAAGCCTATATCTCGGCTCACTCTTTACCAATTTCGTTCATACTCGTAAATCTTGTTAGGATTTATATACTGAAGAAAAGATTGTGTATAAAAAATTGCTCCTTTTTTGAGGGGAGTACTCTTCCAATGAAAAACCTATCCCGTAATAAGCTCACATAGAATACACACTAAGCTAAGGCTAAGTTGCTCAGAAGACACAAACACCTTAAGCCAGATACCTTTTATTCTGGCTGTAAAAACAGGGAAAACAAAACGTTCGCTGCGCTGGCGCTAAGTAAACATGATGTGTAATTTGTATAGCTTACTTTTAAAATCAAAATTCTATTATTTTCGGATAGCTGCCTCTAGAACTGCTTTTAGAATTTGAACAAAAATTGTCCCGTAAAAAGTAAGTCTGCTCATTTTGAGTAATGTCAATTTCTTTCTCTTCAATATGACCCTAAAGTTTTTAAAATCATCTTCTGTGTTACCTTTCCTTGAGGGCTTTGCGAAATGTTAAGTAAGTATAGGCCGGCTGGCTAGCCCTTGTGTCAGAGTTTTTAAGCCGCCTGAAGGCCTCTGACATGGCTAAACGGTTAAAACAACCGGGACCTACAATTTAACGTGTCATCCGAGCCACGGTAGCGCTCAGTTGGAAAATGCCACCCGCGGTCACCCATCCAAATACTGACCCTGCGGAACGTTGCTTAATTTCGGTGATCGCTGACAAACACCTAGTCAAACTACGCTACGAGCGCTACATGCGAAATGTTGATAGGTATGTTTTACATAAAATTTTGATCTTGTTCCACCACTAGACAGATATTTAAATTCATCACCCAAATATTTGCTTCACTGGGAATCGAACTTATATTATATCAGCCACTCCACTGCAGGACTGCAGACCTTCCCACGAAGGATGATTGCGCCATATCTACCCTGCTGGCCCAGTGAGGATTGTTGGATTCACATACGCCATCAAATTTCTTCTACGGACGTATGCAGGATGCCTCGTTATGTTTTCCTTCACCAAAAAGCCACCATCGGACTGATGACCGATGGGATCGTAAGGTTCTCGAGTAGAGACTACGCACCGGCAAGCAAAACGTAGGATGTCCACTTACGAGATGGACGGACGATCTCATTAAGACCGCAGGATCACGCTGCATGCAAGTCGCTACCAACCAATCTTATTGAATATATATAGGGGAGGCCTGCAATGTCTAGCAATGGACGTTATGTGGCTGAAGGGTGATGAATAGATGGAAATTTCAAAGAACTCATTGGTACGGGGACCGGAATTCGAACCCTTGACCTCACGATTGTAAGGCGAGTGTCACTACCACCAGATCACCACGACTTCAGAACTACGCAATCTAGGTGACATCTTACTCAAGGTCTCTGATCCCAATCTAAGCATAGCTTGTGATATGGCTGCCAGATACTGATATACTACTTAAACATAATTTGAAGACATACTTGGGTATTATTATTTTATACTACGGGACTAATCGCGCACTAAAATTACGAGATAAATAAATACCGAAGCGAGACCTAGGTAGACGCAGGTATCGGAAACACGGTTTCTACGTTGAAAGGCAGCCGGCTTTCATGCCTTATGTTAAAGGAGTGACGGATAAGGTAGGGACTTTGTTAAAGGATTACTCCATCAAGACAGTGTATACTCCCTTATCCAAACTACTGGGCCAAGTCAGAACGCCGAAGGATGTCATTCCGTTTCAGACTCCTGGTGTATATAAGGTGGATTGCAGCTGCGGTAGTTCCTACATAGGTCAAACGAAGCGTACTATTGCTGAACGGATCAAAGAACATATCGCGGCAGTCAAAAACCGCCAGATACAGAAGTCTGCTATAGCTGAGCATTTGCTTGACGGAGGTACTGGTCATTGGATCGAGCTCCACGACCCAAAAGTCCTCTCCACGGATCGACACTATTTTTCAAGAATAGTTCGTGAAGCGGTGGAAATCAAAAAACATAAGAATTTCAACCGGGAGGATGGATTTAAGATATCGGCTTCGTGGAATCCTGTTGTCAACAAATGCAAATCGCGTAGTGTAGGTAGAAGGACATTGTTAGATACCGTCAGTGTTGTGTGTCGTAATGACAATTTTTCAAGTTCAAATTGAATTGGCGGTACCAGCTGTTCTACATTCCAGTCTACCCGTGACCACGGTCGATGCAACTCGGCCGAAACGTCGGGATGAGGAGGTATTTATTTATCTCGTAATTTTAGTGCGCGATTAGTCCCGTAGTATAAAATAATAATGTGTTCAAATCGCGAAAGTTTAAAAACAACATACTTGGGTATATAGATAACAACTAATAACATCCAGACTACACTTCTTTGATCCAGGAGTCAGGGTCACTAACCACTGAACCAACGGGGCAGTCAAACTCTATAGTGAAGTTAAGCTTACCTAGTCTGTCTTTATGTTTTTTGAGCCTGATCCTGGTGACGTGGAGACGTTTCTCCAGCTCATCGGAGATGACACACTGAATGGTGGCGTCGTCATTCGTTTCATTCAGCCGCATGTACATACTCACTGATTCAGTTCGTTGAAAATCCGTTGATATCACTTCCGAAGCTATAAATCATACATAAAGAAGAGTCAATACAATTTTAGTCTATGGTCAATAGAAGATTATGTACAGAGAGGCTAAAATAGTATATGTTACGAGCGCCTTATATTGAACTCTATAAAATTTTACTTGATCTCTGCGACAGAAGTCAGAAAATTCACGCCTATGAAGTCCTGAATTTCTTAATAGTACAGACAGTACCTGTCAATGTCATACTTTATGGGCATGCCGATTAGTGATGGGCGAAATTTTATTGTATATTTTAACATTTTTTACATGTGCAATTAAATTAAACCCAATTATATGTTACATTAGCATCGATAATAGTGAAAAACGTCGATAAATTCTATCGTTACATTATTATGAGTATTTAATTAATATCCTAACATTATATACATGTGTACATACTTGATCTTAAATAAAATTAAATAAAGCAAGTAAATAAAATCCAATTTCTCACCTTCAACTACTCATTCGATTTCATTACAACATTGTTTGAAAATCGATTTTTTCCACCACTATCTCAACACTAAAAATGTCAATCTTCTATGTCAATGTCACTGTCGTAAAGATCAAGTTAAATTTTATAGAGTATAGGGTTAACTCGTAGCAAATTGACGTACCTATAAGTTTTATCAGCCTAAGGGTTAAATAGAGATTAGTAGCTCTAACTGGCGGTTGCTTATATTTTGGACAGTATAAAATTACTAACCAAAAAATAACAATAAACATAACGTTAATATTAATATTTTTACGTATATATGAATATATATATGGTACATACACCAAAATAACATGTTTTACAATTTTTGTCTGTCTGTTTGTACCGGCTAATCTCTGAAATGGCTGGACCGATTTTGACGGGACTTTTATTGGCAGGTAGCTGATGTAATAATGAGTAACTTAGGCTACGTTAATCGACTGTTAGGCGGCTAGCTTCAACTAAAATTTAGTTTTGGACGTCATCTTATAAATCGAAGATCGCCGCCTGCGCCGACGCACGCACGGGCCGACAATGGAAGCGAAGGCGCGGAACAAGCGATAGACACGTCGTTACTTTAGTCCTTCCTTATTCTGATGTCGGCCTAAACGTTCGGTTTGTTTCAATTGTTGATTTGACAATGTTTTCCTTATAACGCAATCACGTAAAATCATCACTATTACTATATATACAGGGTTATTTATAATCAATTAGCATCCTTCTAAGGACTTATTCTGTACATCAAAACTAACAACTTTCGTTTTATGACTTTTGTCAAAACTTAAAAAAAAATTGTTATTCCATAGTAAAATTTTGTTCACCCGCGACAAAATGTATGGAACAGCTGTTTTTTTTTTTTGAGTTTTGACAATAGTCGTAGAACAAAAGTTGTTAGTTTTGATGTACAGAACAAGCCCCTAAAAGGATGCTAATTGATTAGAAATAACCCTGTATACATAGTATAAAACAGTCGCTTCCCACTTTCTGTCCCTATGTTTGCTTAAATCTTTAAAATTACGCAACAGATTTTAATGCGGTTTTTTTAATAGATAAAGTGATTCAAAGGGTAGGTTTACATGTATAATACACCTGCCCGAAGCCGGGGCGGGTCACTAGTCGTCCATAAACTTTACAGACAACCAAATTTTTTTTGGTTAAAAAGGTCAATTTGGGGTTCAATTCCACTATTTGTTTTTTCTTTACATTATTTACAAAATAGTTAACAGTCTTACTAGCTAGAACTGACTGAAAATGGGATACTGTTTTCAAAGTTTGACGTAAAATTTACTATAAGTATTTAAACATAGTCACAAAGTACTTTGTAACCACAGAATAGGCCCTATTACACAGGGCACAGAAGGAGCCTCTTCATACAAATCTAGACTTAAAAATGTGAAAAATACAATTTGTACCATAGACAACTTTTGAGTGAACTTGCCACTTGAAATAGGGATTTCAAAATACACGATGAAAAGAATTGATTCCTAAATTGATTCGATTCTAGGATGACGTCATGTCTTATCACATGTTAAGTTTGACTGGCTGAAATTTCGATTAATCTATTTACATCTTGACTCTTTTAATAGGTGGACTTAAACAATTATAAATACGTTTTTATCGTGCATTCCAGAAGTTATAAACAAAAGTCAATAACACTATTAAATAACAGCTGGCAGCCTTAAATACCGCTAAATTCGATCTTTTCTCTTTCAGAAATAAAAAAAAAAACATTATTTGATTCGTAAACCCAAAAAAAAATACATACAGGCGAACATAGAACCTCTTCTTTTTTAAATCGGTTAAAATGTGAACACATCACCTGATGCTGCTCCATATCGTTAAATTGATCTAAAACTAGTAGTTCGACCCACATTGACCTTGCGACCTTATTCCTTTACATGGCCGGCCGCTCGGGTCAAAATAAATTTTGACCTTAAAGATAATCGATTTGACGAGTCAATATTCGATCTCATACTGACATTATCCGACATTCCTAACTGACCATTGAGAAATTTTCCACTCTATTTACATTGTCAAATGATTTTAGTTTCAATATTTTGCTTTTGCTTGTAAATCACATAGAAAGATATTTATTACTTACCGGTGGTATGTGACAATGCCTTTCGTTATTTCTTTTGAAACCAAGTAATTTCGGCAAGACGGAATGACGCAGTTCACCATATAGCTTGTTGCTTTGAGACGCGACCGCAACGCCAGTCTAATGAAGACTAGTTATTGGATTGGTGGGTTTCTATATGATTGGTTGATATTGGTCGGCGACATTTCATTTTGTACGATTAGGTGTCTATCTTGAAGGGCGCTGTTTGTAACATAGTCCCTTGGGATCCCGGAGGCATAACTATATTATTGATATCACAAAATCGCAAGTACTTAAATTTAAATACTTATTCCGAACTCTAATTATGCACCTAGAGAACGGAGTTGTTTCTTGTGTCACGGCCGAAATATTGGAACCTGCGCAACTTTAACTCTAGAGTTAGTTTCTTATAGGTTCAAGCCGCCTAACACAAAGACAGACTTTGTTCCAGCGGTGCTTACTTTACTTTTCATACCTCCTGCGAGACTGCCTACAATTTTTCGTGGAAATGCAAAACAAAATACGAAATGAAATATAAGTACGGTCAATTAAGCGAATCAAAAAGGCTGGTACCCTTGCATACATTTCCAACCAGGTGAAATTTTGCATGAACGTTAGCGACACCATTAAAATGAAATTGTGAAAGTCCCCACCGATCCGAAGAGAAATATTCTGTGATTTTTTTTATTCAAGGTCATAACAATAGGTTTTCTGGATTTTTAGCGAAACTGTTAGATTAATAATAAAAGTTATTGGCACAATATTCTAGATCGTGCAGTTATCTACAAAAACTATTGTGACATTTTTATTCATAACACTAAAAATTTCTGAGAAAAAGCGATTCCAAAGATTACTTCACTTGTTTTCGCAACAATATGCATACGTTTCCACGACATCTACGAGCTATAGTGCTTAGGGGGTACTAAGGGCGTTTTAATGTAGTTTTCTTGGTATGCTTTGTTATAGGACTACAGGTACTGTAGACCTTATTGAAATATTCGTAGACTACAGTACCTGTAGTCCTATTTTATAGTTTCTGGCAGCTAAGTACCTGAAGGTACTTAGCTGCCAGAAACTCATGCAACGCTTAGAGTATTTTATTCGCTATTGCAGCTAGTACTATTACTAGCTGCAAAAGCCTATGCCCACGACCTCCATTTGCAACTCCAGTCGTTGTGGTTGGCAAAGTTATTGTAACTTAAGCTCGGGCGAGTAATAGCCGCAGTCTATACCCTGCTTGTTTTTTGCACCATCTGTGAACAATATGTATCGTTCCCTATGACCAGCTTATAATTTTTGCTGTCGAAATGCGTTTTAGCTATTCCATCGGTATTACTGTTTGCGTAGGGAATTATCTATTCCTATCGTCCGATCAATTATTCTACAGTTTGTTCTACGGTTTGTCATAGCAGCTATACTCTTCCACTGATTTATAGGTTATATTCGTAGGACAAAGGCCTGAGGCCGTAAGGTGCACAAGCGTGGGCCCTCAGATACTTTTAAAAGCCACTGAAAGTGTCTTTTTTGATACATCGGCTGCGAGCGAATAAGCGAGCATGCAAGTATTTTCTTTTATTGTAGCTTAGTTTTTGTGGTTGCTAGGTTATTACGTGTCCACCATACTACACAGCTGTACTAAGATCACTGGCACGATGTCAGTACACTCGTAAAGCCAGTGACAGAGCTTTGGTTGTAAGCACCAGTCTTTTCCCTCTCCTCTGGTGCAGTGCCATAAAAAAAATGTTGCTTTCGTGGTGACATGGGTAATTAGGTATTTAAGTTATTTTCCCAACAAAAGTTTTCTATCCAGTCACATTCCTAGATATTTGGCTCCCTCGCTTAGTATTAGTCTACTTTTTTTTAAATAATCCTTATACCAACATCGAAATAACTAATGCATCGTTGTTCGAACAATTTACGTCAGCTCAGGGGGATGAGGAAAAGAAGAAGGAACAAATGGAACATTTCCGCTGAAATATCAAGAAAACCTATTTTTGTGACCTTTTACCTAATATGAAAGAAAATGCACACATGGGTTCGATGGGGACTTTTCACGATTTCATTGTAATAATGTTCCTATTAGCGCCCATGCATGTGAATCCACCAACCTGCACTGAGTCAGCGTAGTGGGTATGGCCCAATCACCTTTCGCGGGTAGGCCTACGTCTTGCAGTGGACTATAAAAAGATTGATACAGTACAAAACTGTTATATCTTACACTGATAAGGCGCACCATATCATTGATTAGTGTAGGTATCACCCTTGGTGGGTAGGCCTACGGCATGCAATGGACTATTAAATAGCTTGACCGTTACTGGAAGCTTTTATAATGAGAGTGCGTATCCCTTTCCGTCGAACAGCTATCGTTTTCAGTCCCTTTAAGCGTTGTAACCGGAAGCCTCCAGGTGGCGCCCTTGTGGCGATTGCGCGCCATTTTATTTTCTAGGAAAAATAGCGTGCCTTTTGGCCTCATTGGCGTTGAATTTTTCGTCGAAGCAACAACTCCGGGCAGCTCTAGCTAGCTCCCGGCCTGTTGCACAGTTTATTTTATAAAATTATTAACTATATTATCACTAATTATCACTAATATAAAGATTAAACTCAGTGAATACGTGGTGGTGCTCATCATCGGAATGAACACGTTATTTCCATGAAATAACGGAGCTAAGTATACCTGCGCAGTAAGTGCCACATACTTCATCTATTTCTCTAGAAAATGGATTAAGACAAAGTTACTGTGTCAAAGGTTTAACAACCAGTGAGCAATTTGTTAATAAATTAATTTTAACGGCTTTTGCCGTTCGTTTACAAATATTTCCAACAGAGCCTAAAGGTGTTTAACCAAAAGTGCTTAAAATAGGGCAATCGGTTGCCCTATACCATTGTTTTCATCCCTGTTAAATATATTCCTTTAAAAAATAGATGAACGCGACTGCTTCAACAAGTCGTGTGATGTCAGCTAAGCAGAGCTACTTTTTCGGCAGCGGGTAAGCGTGCTGAACGTTTCCAACCAGATTGAGAAATCTATCGATGAAAATGGGTGAGCGAAATTTGGATTTTTGGTAAAATTAAGCTTATATTGCAGCAGCCGTTAACACTGCAGTGTTCGGCACCTTGAGTTTCTTATTTTCGGATGTTACAATATTTTGATATTGCTTGTAAAATATGTCGGCCTGATGACCGCCTTGAACAAAAAATCAAATTATAAAATACGAAATTCCATTCAAATTAAGCATCAAATGCGGGGCGGGTATTTTAATATTAAATCTTATTTAATAAATGAGCTACTGTACATAGCCGAGTCATTGTAAGAACTTCTTTAAGCTTACATTGCAGCAGAATTTTGTTTTACTGAAGTTTAATATTGAGGTGTTGAGATATTCGGCACCGTAAGATTTACCTAGGTTTCCTAAATCTAGTATCAAGCAACTTGGGAAAAATATACGGCACCTTACAATAGCCGATAACTACACCCACTTTACGATTTTATTTTACGAGTTTCTAAATTGATCAGGTCTTTAGCTCAGTTAGTAAAATTTAGTGCAAAGTTATATTTAATTTGATTTAAACGTTTAACTGTAAACGTTAACTCTAAGTCAGGACAAATTTTACACAACAAGTGGCCTGACTTCAAACTAAAACTCAAACTTAATCACTGACGTTATCAATATATCGTCGCCTCAGTCTTTGAAGGGCTATCGACTACTTTTTATCAAAAATGACTTTTTGATATCATAATAGAGATAAAAAAATTACACTTCTAATGGTGTAATCAATTTTTTGACAGAAATTGCAAAATTTGTAAAATTAAAATATTCTATCTCCAAATCGAAATCAATTTTGAGTCTTTGTTTAGCCAATATACGTAGCTGGCGCCAACATCCGTATTGAAAACTCAAATTCAGTCTTTGTTCGCCACAACTTCTCCAATCTACCAATCACAGGGAAGGTCGCACTCCGTGACGCCACCCAAACCTTTTTTTATGAAGTTCATTTTGTGTAAAAACTTACCGCGCGTGTGTGTTTCTGTAGTAAATTTTTCATTGTCTTGGTGAATTTATATTTAAAAAAAATCCAATTACAATGTCTGTGACGATAAAAAAGCACAGTTGTGATCAAGTTAAACTGAATTTAGAAAGGTAAGGCACACAGATAATTTTATTTTACTATATTTCTATAATCTGATCAAATTCTCACAACATATAGGATGATGTAATTTCGGCAGTAATAATTTTTTTATTTAAAACAAAACGAGTTAATTTATTTTTTGTGCGTATACAATAATTACAAAAAATTAGCAAATATTTAAATTGATTAGTAACACTACTTTAATGGATTAATTTTACAGCACAAAGCTTTTGTTTTAATTTTGTAACCTATCCTACTCATTTTACAAAATTGTTGTATATTTTATGTTACCTGTGTAATGGGTACAAAAAAATTAATTTACTAAATACAACATATAAGTTACATGTACAACATAATTTTATATTATTTCTGTCATTATTTAATAAAACTAGTATAAATGAAAAAATAAGTTACATGTTGTTTAAATCAATCTTAATAAAGGGGTTTGAATATTTTTGTACGAAAGCTGGCATATTCCATATACATGGCATATAAACATGATATCCACAGATTTAATTGTTAAACTATTCAAAAAAAAAAAAAAAAAACAACCTATTCAATTCAAAAATAAGTTATTAAAGTATGTAATTTACATTATGATATTATCTACGATGCGGAACCCATCGTACGTTAGTCCAATTCACACTTGGCTGATTTTATTGTAGTTATACTCTATAAAATTTAACTTGATCTCTGCGACAGTGACATTAACATAGAAGATTGACATTGTTAGAGTTGAGATAGTGGTGGAAAAAATCGATTTTCAAACAATGTTGTAATGAAATCGAATGAGTAGTTGAAGGTGAGGATTGGATTTTATTTACTTACTATTATTTGAAATCAAGTATGTACACATGTAAATAATGTTATGATATTAATTAAATACTCATAATAATGTAACGATAGTATTTATCGACGTTTTTCACTATTATCGATGCTAATGTAACATATAGTCTCTGGCAGCTATATCACAAGCTTTGCTTAGTTTGGGGTCAGAGACCGTGTGTGAGATGTCCCCCAATATATATATATATATATAATTGGGTTTAATTTAATTACACATGTAAAAAATGTTATGATCTGACAGCTGTCGCAGAGATCAAGTTTAATTTTATAGAGTATAGTTTTTACACCATAAAATGGAATAGATATTTTTTGTGTGCAGGCTTTTATAATTGGTAATGATTTTATTATCATAATTATACAGGCTTAAATGTTTTTTTTTACAGTTTGGGATGAATGAACGCGAAGTAAACTACTAAAAACAATCTATGATTATCATCATCATCATCTCCGCTGTTGAAATAATTATGAGAGTACCTACTTTACAAATCACAAAGAAGACAGTAGAATATTTTGCAGTCAGTTAATCATGTATTAAATAAAATATAACTACAAAAAAATTACACCCATTATTTCACGACTTGTAAAATTACTTAAATACCTACCTACCTCATTTTCTACAAATCAAGTTATTTAAATTCACTGATAAAATATTGAACACGCTGTATGCGAGTCACGATGGTCACTTGAGCACTCAAGAACTAAAATCTCTCTACACGTTCGAGCCCTATCAACATGTGTTTGTGCCAATATCCCCTTCTCAAAATTTTTTCGGAACATATTTGGCCTATCTCCACAAACAACCCATAAATAACACATTTGAACTTGTTTTATTAAAATGCAACTTTGACATTTCATAAATACTTACTATTTTGTTCCTATATCGCTAAATTGTTATATGATTTCTTGATTAACTGATTTTTAAACTAAAAATAACGTCTCCTGAAATTTGGTGCTTGGTCGTTAGGCCAAACAAAGACTGTGGCGACGATATATTATGATTAGTGCTTGGCTTAAATTCAGAAAGAAAGGAAACAAAACGAATTACCATGAGTAATACAGTAGTAAATAATAACTTTTGTCCGATTCTATAGATGAATTATTTTGTGACTCTACTGAAAGGGCGGTGTTATTGTTTCCAAATTTTTGTTGTTATTGTAACAAATCCAAAGTTTGCGGATATATAACTTTTAGAACCTAGTTAAAGCATAATTTTGTAACAAAATAGCTGCTCTACGACTACAGGAACTACATAACTCTAAAATTGTAGATAATCATTTCAAACCACCGCTTTTGACTTTGTAGGCCCATTTCTCGTCTAATTTTTTACCATGAGGGTCATTGTTAAAAGCTGCGAGTTTCGAAGTACTTCGTTTTTTGTGTATTTCGTTTAGCTTTTTTCCCGTTCTAAAAAAAAATTGTTCGGCTATAAATATATTTGCTGAAGTTCAACTCGACGATTACAAAATGATTTTTAATTGAATGAATGTTGGTACTTACTATTTTCACTATTTGTAGAACTAGGTGTAGCCGTTGCAGCCAATGTAGTAATTAAAGTTGAAATGGAATCCATCGTTGAATTAATATATTGGAAGGAATTTATTGACGAAATTATAGGAAAAGTGGTCGCTGTCTTTTCTTGTTGGTAGAGTTCTAAATAAGTTTCATTGCCTGTGCTTGAATTGTACTCAAAACATCGAATAAAAGCGTTGTTTGGGCGCAGCTGGTATTTACGAGTATCCCCATATTGCGATGTCTTAATTGCTGTAACTGTAACAAACAAATAACATTACCTACCTGTCAATGATGTTTCGAAATAGCAAAAAACCTATAATCCTAAGATCATTTTATATCACTTTCATCAGATTTTTTATGTTTTGTAAGAACTGGTTGCGAAAAGATGCGAAATTTTATTTTACACAATATTTTTTTCATTATTTTGGCCCTAAAGTGCACTGCATAGTCTCTGAGATATCGGGAAAAAAAACTTTTTTTCAACATGGCGCTTGAAGCTCTACCTGGACCTGTGAGCATTTTTGTGATTTTATGCTCAGTAAGTCATCCTAAACCTTGTTTAAAAAATTTGGTTCGGAAATTTAGTGCAAAGTTAAATTCTATTTTTTCTGAATTACTAGTAACATAGCCAGACAAACATAAATATGTATAGCCGAAATGAAAATCTCCTCCATTTTGGGAGTAGGTTGAAAAAATCTGTACTCACGATTCCACGATAGTTCCAATTTATAAGTGTGACAGATCAAATGCAATATTTCGTTTCCCGTAATTCTATATTTGATAATGTTACTGGTATTATTTGTGTATTGAAGCAAAATGTTAGACTTCGGTATTCCTGTTATGAATGGACCTGAAATTATGTTTTAAGTAAATTTAATAGGTAAACAATATTATAGTAAAGTTCTCGAATGGAGGCCACATGGCTATACACACCACGACATAATTTTAACGACGTGTCATACTCGTAATACGTGACTAAGTTATGGTGAGGTATAGGTACCTAGGTACCTTATAATATATATAATATTAAAAAATAGATTCGTTGAAAAAACCAACACTCGGAGTGACAAAAGCAAAATAGTAGACTTAAAATGGGGATCTCTCTCACATTTTGCTCACTCGTGTCTAGTCAAACTACGCTACGAGCACCACGGTTGATGTAAAGCGTGCGATGTTTTGACGATTTCCAAGGCGGAAACAGATATGGTTTAGTTCTAATTCGCTAAATCAATATAAGCTACGTAAATTATTTATTTATTCATAGGTTCTAATAGGACTTGGCCTGAAAATTAAACAAATTACCGCCGCGTCTTAATAATAAATCAAGCCATCATTTTAACCAACCAACATACAACATTTTAGGACTGTCTGGAGCAATGTGAGCTCCAATGTATGGTTCTTCCAATTGATATAGTTGGCTAAATATTGAAATAATTCCATGAGTATTACTCTGAACTGAATTACCCTGAATTCTCCATCCTGCATACAGTATTAATATAGATAGGTATTTGAATTCTTACTGTATTAGTATATTTTAGTACTTACTGTAATCAGGCGATTGTATTAAAAACAAGAGACGTATTAAAAATGAACTGTTTGTCGAAATGAGTTTCTTCTCATAGCAGAAGAGTGAGGAACCATTATCTTGTTTATTGACTGAGAATTCAAGAAAACAAGTTGGTACAAATGTTTTGTTGGAATCTGAAATTGTACAATCACGATATTATTGGTATTTTATACTTACGCAAAATTTCATCTAACTCAAACACACAGAATAGGAACTCAAACATTACATGATATCCATCCATACCAATATTATATATGTGAAAGTAATTCTATATGTCTATCCGTCTGTCTGCCTGCTACGCTTTCACGGCTAAAGTTTTACTGAATCACGCCTTTCACTGAATCGGTTTTGATGAAATTTGGTACACTAATAGGTTAGACTTCTAGAAAGGACATAAGCTACTTTTTATCCCGAATAAATATTGGATAGGAGAAAAACAATCCCAGCAACGGATTGACATGATTTTAATAGTATTGCGGTCCCAGGCCGCAACGCATAATTTTCGTTACGCGTACCCAACTACGCGGCCGGTGGCCTGACCACGCGCCCCGCGATCGTGTAGTCTCTGATCGCTCCAGTCCCAGCACGCTCGAGTCGAAGTCGTACTGTCAACAGTGACAGGATGACAGTTTCTTTAGCCGGCACTTAAGGCTGATGACTACATCACTGATGGCCCTAAGTGGGTTAATTCCTCTATGCTTAAGGCCAGCAGACGCAGCCTATAAGCAGACCACCATACCTCGAGGGCAGGCGGGTGGGTGGTTATGTGAGAGTCCCTGCAGACTGGTCGGTATACCCACTAAAAACCCTGAGTGTTTCACCTCTGTGCCTGGTCGCTTTCGCATTCCTCCGCGGCACCCAATAGCGCTAGCCCAAACTCGGGCTCCATGACGGAGCTTGCGCTCCCGCCACAATGGCGTTGTGTCGGAGCACAAGACTCCGAGTGTCGGAGAGCACCCGCATTCCAACGCCCTGGTCTCAGTGCAACAGGTCAATTACAGTAACTCCGCGCCTGCCACTCCGACTGCAGAGGGCAGCGAGAACAGAGAGAGGCGGCACACACACCACTAATTTTATCCCACCACGGCCCCTAATCCGCGGCTGCAGCGTCACAAGAGCGGCACTGCAGCCCGCCTCTGTTGCGGCACTCCTCATAAGGAGCCCCACCCCACACAATATCGCCGGCCAGCTTCTCAGCTGCTTTAGCCAGAGAAGCGGCCCAACCTCGAATGGCAGCCTCTAAGCTGCCTTGGGGGAAATAACCCAAAGAAGCGGGAGACCTCGAGTGCCGCTTTCTCAGCTATCTCAGGATCTTAGAAACCCAGAGAAGCGGCTCCACCACGGATTCCCGCGTGGTCGTCTATAAGCCTCGCCTACTAAGTCTGCCCGTCTCGACAAGGCGGGAACCCAGGGGCGGGTTGTACACTATAACTTTAACTTAACCAGCAGAAGCTTTTATCTATGATATTTCCGATGTCGGTCGGTTAGGTTAGCTATGAACAGCGACAACAATGTGCAAGAGTACTTTGATATCTCGACGATATCGTCAATACCGCACGTCGAACTTGGTCAGGACCGACAAAGATAAAGTACTCATCATTAGCTGCAAACCTTTTCGTTGAAACACTCAAAAATATATTTTTGTGAAAACCACATTCGAATCTATCTGTTATTTAGTTTGGAAGATATTATAAGCTAATACACAGACAGACACACAGAAATAGCAACTTTGCTTTACAACATGGTCAACATGACTGTAGTGGTAGTGATTCCGACGACTAAATACGTTACAAAGGCAATACTTACAATTTTTCAGTTTTTCTATCCCGATTGCTGCGCAATGAACTTCACCGTACATTGTGTCGTCTTTAGCAACCGAAACTGTGACGTTTTCTCCATCGTAATAATTGTATTCGAATCGATAATCTACTAGTTTACTGTTGCTATTGTCTACTGTAGTTATCTTCTTGACAGGGGGAAGTATTAAACCATTTACCTCGAAATTTAGCTGTCCTGAAACAGTAAGCATAGTAACTATTATCACAAACACCTACGTATTTAAGTAGAATATTTTACTAGTGACTTTCCAAACAGTAGACCTCGCATCTGTGTAACTAAACCTTTATAAGCCTATATCTCGGCTCACTCTTTACCAATTTCGTTCATACTCGTAAATCTTGTTAGGATTTATATACTGAAGAAAAGATTGTGTATAAAAAATTGCTCCTTTTTTGAGGGGAGTACTCTTCCAATGAAAAACCTATCCCGTAATAAGCTCACATAGAATACACACTAAGCTAAGGCTAAGTTGCTCAGAAGACACAAACACCTTAAGCCAGATACCTTTTATTCTGGCTGTAAAAACAGGGAAAACAAAACGTTCGCTGCGCTGGCGCTAAGTAAACATGATGTGTAATTTGTATAGCTTACTTTTAAAATCAAAATTCTATTATTTTCGGATAGCTGCCTCTAGAACTGCTTTTAGAATTTGAACAAAAATTGTCCCGTAAAAAGTAAGTCTGCTCATTTTGAGTAATGTCAATTTCTTTCTCTTCAATATGACCCTAAAGTTTTTAAAATCATCTTCTGTGTTACCTTTCCTTGAGGGCTTTGCGAAATGTTAAGTAAGTATAGGCCGGCTGGCTAGCCCTTGTGTCAGAGTTTTTAAGCCGCCTGAAGGCCTCTGACATGGCTAAACGGTTAAAACAACCGGGACCTACAATTTAACGTGTCATCCGAGCCACGGTAGCGCTCAGTTGGAAAATGCCACCCGCGGTCACCCATCCAAATACTGACCCTGCGGAACGTTGCTTAATTTCGGTGATCGCTGACAAACACCTAGTCAAACTACGCTACGAGCGCTACATGCGAAATGTTGATAGGTATGTTTTACATAAAATTTTGATCTTGTTCCACCACTAGACAGATATTTAAATTCATCACCCAAATATTTGCTTCACTGGGAATCGAACTTATATTATATCAGCCACTCCACTGCAGGACTGCAGACCTTCCCACGAAGGATGATTGCGCCATATCTACCCTGCTGGCCCAGTGAGGATTGTTGGATTCACATACGCCATCAAATTTCTTCTACGGACGTATGCAGGATGCCTCGTTATGTTTTCCTTCACCAAAAAGCCACCATCGGACTGATGACCGATGGGATCGTAAGGTTCTCGAGTAGAGACTACGCACCGGCAAGCAAAACGTAGGATGTCCACTTACGAGATGGACGGACGATCTCATTAAGACCGCAGGATCACGCTGCATGCAAGTCGCTACCAACCAATCTTATTGAATATATATAGGGGAGGCCTGCAATGTCTAGCAATGGACGTTATGTGGCTGAAGGGTGATGAATAGATGGAAATTTCAAAGAACTCATTGGTACGGGGACCGGAATTCGAACCCTTGACCTCACGATTGTAAGGCGAGTGTCACTACCACCAGATCACCACGACTTCAGAACTACGCAATCTAGGTGACATCTTACTCAAGGTCTCTGATCCCAATCTAAGCATAGCTTGTGATATGGCTGCCAGATACTGATATACTACTTAAACATAATTTGAAGACATACTTGGGTATTATTATTTTATACTACGGGACTAATCGCGCACTAAAATTACGAGATAAATAAATACCGAAGCGAGACCTAGGTAGACGCAGGTATCGGAAACACGGTTTCTACGTTGAAAGGCAGCCGGCTTTCATGCCTTATGTTAAAGGAGTGACGGATAAGGTAGGGACTTTGTTAAAGGATTACTCCATCAAGACAGTGTATACTCCCTTATCCAAACTACTGGGCCAAGTCAGAACGCCGAAGGATGTCATTCCGTTTCAGACTCCTGGTGTATATAAGGTGGATTGCAGCTGCGGTAGTTCCTACATAGGTCAAACGAAGCGTACTATTGCTGAACGGATCAAAGAACATATCGCGGCAGTCAAAAACCGCCAGATACAGAAGTCTGCTATAGCTGAGCATTTGCTTGACGGAGGTACTGGTCATTGGATCGAGCTCCACGACCCAAAAGTCCTCTCCACGGATCGACACTATTTTTCAAGAATAGTTCGTGAAGCGGTGGAAATCAAAAAACATAAGAATTTCAACCGGGAGGATGGATTTAAGATATCGGCTTCGTGGAATCCTGTTGTCAACAAATGCAAATCGCGTAGTGTAGGTAGAAGGACATTGTTAGATACCGTCAGTGTTGTGTGTCGTAATGACAATTTTTCAAGTTCAAATTGAATTGGCGGTACCAGCTGTTCTACATTCCAGTCTACCCGTGACCACGGTCGATGCAACTCGGCCGAAACGTCGGGATGAGGAGGTATTTATTTATCTCGTAATTTTAGTGCGCGATTAGTCCCGTAGTATAAAATAATAATGTGTTCAAATCGCGAAAGTTTAAAAACAACATACTTGGGTATATAGATAACAACTAATAACATCCAGACTACACTTCTTTGATCCAGGAGTCAGGGTCACTAACCACTGAACCAACGGGGCAGTCAAACTCTATAGTGAAGTTAAGCTTACCTAGTCTGTCTTTATGTTTTTTGAGCCTGATCCTGGTGACGTGGAGACGTTTCTCCAGCTCATCGGAGATGACACACTGAATGGTGGCGTCGTCATTCGTTTCATTCAGCCGCATGTACATACTCACTGATTCAGTTCGTTGAAAATCCGTTGATATCACTTCCGAAGCTATAAATCATACATAAAGAAGAGTCAATACAATTTTAGTCTATGGTCAATAGAAGATTATGTACAGAGAGGCTAAAATAGTATATGTTACGAGCGCCTTATATTGAACTCTATAAAATTTTACTTGATCTCTGCGACAGAAGTCAGAAAATTCACGCCTATGAAGTCCTGAATTTCTTAATAGTACAGACAGTACCTGTCAATGTCATACTTTATGGGCATGCCGATTAGTGATGGGCGAAATTTTATTGTATATTTTAACATTTTTTACATGTGCAATTAAATTAAACCCAATTATATGTTACATTAGCATCGATAATAGTGAAAAACGTCGATAAATTCTATCGTTACATTATTATGAGTATTTAATTAATATCCTAACATTATATACATGTGTACATACTTGATCTTAAATAAAATTAAATAAAGTAAGTAAATAAAATCCAATTTCTCACCTTCAACTACTCATTCGATTTCATTACAACATTGTTTGAAAATCGATTTTTTCCACCACTATCTCAACACTAAAAATGTCAATCTTCTATGTCAATGTCACTGTCGTAAAGATCAAGTTAAATTTTATAGAGTATAGGGTTAACTCGTAGCAAATTGACGTACCTATAAGTTTTATCAGCCTAAGGGTTAAATAGAGATTAGTAGCTCTAACTGGCGGTTGCTTATATTTTGGACAGTATAAAATTACTAACCAAAAAATAACAATAAACATAACGTTAATATTAATATTTTTACGTATATATGAATATATATATGGTACATACACCAAAATAACATGTTTTACAATTTTTGTCTGTCTGTTTGTACCGGCTAATCTCTGAAATGGCTGGACCGATTTTGACGGGACTTTTATTGGCAGGTAGCTGATGTAATAATGAGTAACTTAGGCTACGTTAATCGACTGTTAGGCGGCTAGCTTCAACTAAAATTTAGTTTTGGACGTCATCTTATAAATCGAAGATCGCCGCCTGCGCCGACGCACGCACGGGCCGACAATGGAAGCGAAGGCGCGGAACAAGCGATAGACACGTCGTTACTTTAGTCCTTCCTTATTCTGATGTCGGCCTAAACGTTCGGTTTGTTTCAATTGTTGATTTGACAATGTTTTCCTTATAACGCAATCACGTAAAATCATCACTATTACTATATATACAGGGTTATTTATAATCAATTAGCATCCTTCTAAGGACTTATTCTGTACATCAAAACTAACAACTTTCGTTTTATGACTTTTGTCAAAACTTAAAAAAAAATTGTTATTCCATAGTAAAATTTTGTTCACCCGCGACAAAATGTATGGAACAGCTGTTTTTTTTTTTTGAGTTTTGACAATAGTCGTAGAACAAAAGTTGTTAGTTTTGATGTACAGAACAAGCCCCTAAAAGGATGCTAATTGATTAGAAATAACCCTGTATACATAGTATAAAACAGTCGCTTCCCACTTTCTGTCCCTATGTTTGCTTAAATCTTTAAAATTACGCAACAGATTTTAATGCGGTTTTTTTAATAGATAAAGTGATTCAAAGGGTAGGTTTACATGTATAATACACCTGCCCGAAGCCGGGGCGGGTCACTAGTCGTCCATAAACTTTACAGACAACCAAATTTTTTTTGGTTAAAAAGGTCAATTTGGGGTTCAATTCCACTATTTGTTTTTTCTTTACATTATTTACAAAATAGTTAACAGTCTTACTAGCTAGAACTGACTGAAAATGGGATACTGTTTTCAAAGTTTGACGTAAAATTTACTATAAGTATTTAAACATAGTCACAAAGTACTTTGTAACCACAGAATAGGCCCTATTACACAGGGCACAGAAGGAGCCTCTTCATACAAATCTAGACTTAAAAATGTGAAAAATACAATTTGTACCATAGACAACTTTTGAGTGAACTTGCCACTTGAAATAGGGATTTCAAAATACACGATGAAAAGAATTGATTCCTAAATTGATTCGATTCTAGGATGACGTCATGTCTTATCACATGTTAAGTTTGACTGGCTGAAATTTCGATTAATCTATTTACATCTTGACTCTTTTAATAGGTGGACTTAAACAATTATAAATACGTTTTTATCGTGCATTCCAGAAGTTATAAACAAAAGTCAATAACACTATTAAATAACAGCTGGCAGCCTTAAATACCGCTAAATTCGATCTTTTCTCTTTCAGAAATAAAAAAAAAAACATTATTTGATTCGTAAACCCAAAAAAAAAATACATACAGGCGAACATAGAACCTCTTCTTTTTTAAATCGGTTAAAATGTGAACACATCACCTGATGCTGCTCCATATCGTTAAATTGATCTAAAACTAGTAGTTCGACCCACATTGACCTTGCGACCTTATTCCTTTACATGGCCGGCCGCTCGGGTCAAAATAAATTTTGACCTTAAAGATAATCGATTTGACGAGTCAATATTCGATCTCATACTGACATTATCCGACATTCCTAACTGACCATTGAGAAATTTTCCACTCTATTTACATTGTCAAATGATTTTAGTTTCAATATTTTGCTTTTGCTTGTAAATCACATAGAAAGATATTTATTACTTACCGGTGGTATGTGACAATGCCTTTCGTTATTTCTTTTGAAACCAAGTAATTTCGGCAAGACGGAATGACGCAGTTCACCATATAGCTTGTTGCTTTGAGACGCGACCGCAACGCCAGTCTAATGAAGACTAGTTATTGGATTGGTGGGTTTCTATATGATTGGTTGATATTGGTCGGCGACATTTCATTTTGTACGATTAGGTGTCTATCTTGAAGGGCGCTGTTTGTAACATAGTCCCTTGGGATCCCGGAGGCATAACTATATTATTGATATCACAAAATCGCAAGTACTTAAATTTAAATACTTATTCCGAACTCTAATTATGCACCTAGAGAACGGAGTTGTTTCTTGTGTCACGGCCGAAATATTGGAACCTGCGCAACTTTAACTCTAGAGTTAGTTTCTTATAGGTTCAAGCCGCCTAACACAAAGACAGACTTTGTTCCAGCGGTGCTTACTTTACTTTTCATACCTCCTGCGAGACTGCCTACAATTTTTCGTGGAAATGCAAAACAAAATACGAAATGAAATATAAGTACGGTCAATTAAGCGAATCAAAAAGGCTGGTACCCTTGCATACATTTCCAACCAGGTGAAATTTTGCATGAACGTTAGCGACACCATTAAAATGAAATTGTGAAAGTCCCCACCGATCCGAAGAGAAATATTCTGTGATTTTTTTTATTCAAGGTCATAACAATAGGTTTTCTGGATTTTTAGCGAAACTGTTAGATTAATAATAAAAGTTATTGGCACAATATTCTAGATCGTGCAGTTATCTACAAAAACTATTGTGACATTTTTATTCATAACACTAAAAATTTCTGAGAAAAAGCGATTCCAAAGATTACTTCACTTGTTTTCGCAACAATATGCACACGTTTCCACGACATCTACGAGCTATAGTGCTTAGGGGGTACTAAGGGCGTTTTAATGTAGTTTTCTTGGTATGCTTTGTTATAGGACTACAGGTACTGTAGACCTTATTGAAATATTCGTAGACTACAGTACCTGTAGTCCTATTTTATAGTTTCTGGCAGCTAAGTACCTGAAGGTACTTAGCTGCCAGAAACTCATGCAACGCTTAGAGTATTTTATTCGCTATTGCAGCTAGTACTATTACTAGCTGCAAAAGCCTATGCCCACGACCTCCATTTGCAACTCCAGTCGTTGTGGTTGGCAAAGTTATTGTAACTTAAGCTCGGGCGAGTAATAGCCGCAGTCTATACCCTGCTTGTTTTTTGCACCATCTGTGAACAATATGTATCGTTCCCTATGACCAGCTTATAATTTTTGCTGTCGAAATGCGTTTTAGCTATTCCATCGGTATTACTGTTTGCGTAGGGAATTATCTATTCCTATCGTCCGATCAATTATTCTACAGTTTGTTCTACGGTTTGTCATAGCAGCTATACTCTTCCACTGATTTATAGGTTATATTCGTAGGACAAAGGCCTGAGGCCGTAAGGTGCACAAGCGTGGGCCCTCAGATACTTTTAAAAGCCACTGAAAGTGTCTTTTTTGATACATCGGCTGCGAGCGAATAAGCGAGCATGCAAGTATTTTCTTTTATTGTAGCTTAGTTTTTGTGGTTGCTAGGTTATTACGTGTCCACCATACTACACAGCTGTACTAAGATCACTGGCACGATGTCAGTACACTCGTAAAGCCAGTGACAGAGCTTTGGTTGTAAGCACCAGTCTTTTCCCTCTCCTCTGGTGCACTGCCATAAAAAAAATGTTGCTTTCGTGGTGACATGGGTAATTAGGTATTTAAGTTATTTTCCCAACAAAAGTTTTCTATCCAGTCACATTCCTAGATATTTGGCTCCCTCGCTTAGTATTAGTCTACTTTTTTTTAAATAATCCTTATACCAACATCGAAATAACTAATGCATCGTTGTTCGAACAATTTACGTCAGCTCAGGGGGATGAGGAAAAGAAGAAGGAACAAATGGAACATTTCCGCTGAAATATCAAGAAAACCTATTTTTGTGACCTTTTACCTAATATGAAAGAAAATGCACACATGGGTTCGATGGGGACTTTTCACGATTTCATTGTAATAATGTTCCTATTAGCGCCCATGCATGTGAATCCACCAACCTGCACTGAGTCAGCGTAGTGGGTATGGCCCAATCACCTTTCGCGGGTAGGCCTACGTCTTGCAGTGGACTATAAAAAGATTGATACAGTACAAAACTGTTATATCTTACACTGATAAGGCGCACCATATCATTGATTAGTGTAGGTATCACCCTTGGTGGGTAGGCCTACGGCATGCAATGGACTATTAAATAGCTTGACCGTTACTGGAAGCTTTTATAATGAGAGTGCGTATCCCTTTCCGTCGAACAGCTATCGTTTTCAGTCCCTTTAAGCGTTGTAACCGGAAGCCTCCAGGTGGCGCCCTTGTGGCGATTGCGCGCCATTTTATTTTCTAGGAAAAATAGCGTGCCTTTTGGCCTCATTGGCGTTGAATTTTTCGTCGAAGCAACAACTCCGGGCAGCTCTAGCTAGCTCCCGGCCTGTTGCACAGTTTATTTTATAAAATTATTAACTATATTATCACTAATTATCACTAATATAAAGATTAAACTCAGTGAATACGTGGTGGTGCTCATCATCGGAATGAACACGTTATTTCCATGAAATAACGGAGCTAAGTATACCTGCGCAGTAAGTGCCACATACTTCATCTATTTCTCTAGAAAATGGATTAAGACAAAGTTACTGTGTCAAAGGTTTAACAACCAGTGAGCAATTTGTTAATAAATTAATTTTAACGGCTTTTGCCGTTCGTTTACAAATATTTCCAACAGAGCCTAAAGGTGTTTAACCAAAAGTGCTTAAAATAGGGCAATCGGTTGCCCTATACCATTGTTTTCATCCCTGTTAAATATATTCCTTTAAAAAATAGATGAACGCGACTGCTTCAACAAGTCGTGTGATGTCAGCTAAGCAGAGCTACTTTTTCGGCAGCGGGTAAGCGTGCTGAACGTTTCCAACCAGATTGAGAAATCTATCGATGAAAATGGGTGAGCGAAATTTGGATTTTTGGTAAAATTAAGCTTATATTGCAGCAGCCGTTAACACTGCAGTGTTCGGCACCTTGAGTTTCTTATTTTCGGATGTTACAATATTTTGATATTGCTTGTAAAATATGTCGGCCTGATGACCGCCTTGAACAAAAAATCAAATTATAAAATACGAAATTCCATTCAAATTAAGCATCAAATGCGGGGCGGGTATTTTAATATTAAATCTTATTTAATAAATGAGCTACTGTACATAGCCGAGTCATTGTAAGAACTTCTATAAGCTTACATTGCAGCAGAATTTTGTTTTACTGAAGTTTAATATTGAGGTGTTGAGATATTCGGCACCGTAAGATTTACCTAGGTTTCCTAAATCTAGTATCAAGCAACTTGGGAAAAATATACGGCACCTTACAATAGCCGATAACTACACCCACTTTACGATTTTATTTTACGAGTTTCTAAATTGATCAGGTCTTTAGCTCAGTTAGTAAAATTTAGTGCAAAGTTATATTTAATTTGATGTGCTTATATTTAATTTTCTTTGTTAGAAAACGTGCAAATGATTCCAACACGTGTTGGAAAATAACGAGTAAATGATTGGTTGTTTCGTTGTTATTATTGAGCTTGCTGATTAGCTAAGCATATCTTTGCGAGGAACTTTTGTTGTCACGACTCGAAATATACGTGATATTACATTTTTTCTGCCGTTTTAGGGTAAATTAGTTTTCAAAAACTACCTACCTTCTGATTATTTTTAGCAAATTGTTTGACAAAACCATATAGAACAGTATGGAAGAAGCAACACTACCATGCATCAATGCATGAGAACCACCCTCGTGGGGTCGGTATTTTTAACGCCCTCTTATGAACGGAACAAGCTACCATAATAGCAGTGGCGTGTGCTTGATATGAACATATTTTTACCGATCATATAATGATAAAATCGATAAGGTTATAATACGAACAGGTTAGCGCACCTATCGGATTAACTACCCTCAGGGAATCAGTGCTTTTTGTGAAATTCTCTACTTGGGAAGTGAGTGATACAGTGTACAATGCACTTTTACATCATATAAGTCAACTGCCGTCATGGGGTCAGTGCTTTTTGTGATACATGCCACTCCCGCGGAGTGAATTCTACACGATTTATGCAAATAATTTAAAAACTGAATGTAAATGTACTTCTACTAATCATATCATGTTAATGTCACAGGATTAAAGACTGAGTGTATATTTACACATACTATAATATGCTATCCTCGCAGCTCCTTGTGAAATTGTGATGTAATAATAGCGTTGTCCAACTTAATAAGCTGCGAGTACTGTTTTATTCGATATTTTAAGTGCAGAATTAAAACGATTTTTACTAAAATTTTCACCGGGATTCCATACTAATAGCTACAAGACCAGTTGCTTCATTGAATAAATTGAATAAAAATAATTCATACGATTCTAACTTCAATAATTGCAATCCTGACGTAGTAAAATTATGTCACTAACTATCAAGCATTCAAAAGCTTGTAATAAATCACTGAAAAACGTAACTTCAATCATTGCAATCCTGACGTATTGAAATTATGTCAATAACTATCAAGCATTCAAAAGCTTGTAATAAATCACTAAAAAACGTAACTTCAATCATTGCAATCCTGACGTATTGAAATTATGTCAATAACTATAAAGCATTCAAAAGCTTGTAATAAATCACTGAAAAACGTAGTGATTTTCTTCCGGCTGGGAGTAATCTCAAACCAAAGCAATAAGCTGTCTTATTTGTAGCATACCCAAAAATAATAAAATAAGTAATGGTTTGTGTAAAATGGGGCTAATTCATTAAAATACATGAATAAAATATGCCATAAGAAAAATCATACTTTTCCTTGTTTGAAGTTTGTAAATGGTAACAACATAAAGAAATATTTAAACAGCTCGCACCTATTTAAGCTCTATTAAGTCTGTTCACATTTTCGGGACAGAAAACCATCCAAGATGCAATCATGCAAGTACCCTGTTATGGTGATAGCAAGACTTGCTTCAGCAGCACTATGTTGTGTTTCTACTAAAATCGAAACTATTTGGAGACAATTAGTAGGTCTTATCCGCAAGGATAGCAATCATGAACAGCTTTTCTCCTACAGATAAGGAGAAACATAAATAATAGAATTACGTCACTAAAAAGTGAGTTACATACTCTCTTTGTTTTTTTTTTGCATTTTATAGCTGTGGGATTTTTATTTTTGATGAAATGGCGTTCTTAGTTGTAATTAAGGAGAAAATAGTGAAGTGATAAAAATGTTGGTCATGTCTTTGTGTAAACATGCACTAATGTATGTAGCATTTGTGGCCAGAGACCACTGTTGCTAGATTGTGTGATTGCTAAGAAAGAAAAGGTGAAGACGAGTCTGTTTACCATCTTGGCTCAGGTTAATAACCCTTGTAATATTTTATTTTGTAATTATGACTACTGACCATATATATTAAATTTCGAAACTTTTTAATTTACTTAAATACAAACAAAATAGGAATGTAGTGTTAGTAAAAATAGATTGAATCAAAAATGCGCGTCAGATAACCCTGGCTAGTCTAGTCTAAATAACAAAACTTTTTTGGTGTGGAGAGTAGGTCTTACTACCTTCATTTTTCATAAAATATTATGAATATTTCTGGCAAGTACATAGCTAACGGCGAACTTTACGCCGCCTACGCAATCAATAAAATATCTAAATAAATAAGTGATCTCTTTATTACTTATTTTTTGATAATGTTGTGATCGAGTTGTGACGATGTTGTGTTTACGGTCGTGCCAAGAGTCATTATAATTCAAAGGGTTCATTTTGCCAGTGGTGTTATTTCTTAGTTTTTGTTTTCTTTTGCGAGTTATTAAAATTCCTTAAGTGAGATTGTCAAACCTAGTATTGGAACGAACTAAAAAGCAATCTATTTCTCGTAAATTGCTAGTAGCAGCTAAAACAACTCTTTAAGTCGCTGCTTCGCATGACAATCTTTAGTCGCAACTCCAAAGACCATTAAATCTATAGAGATTTACTAACAGCTGTATCTGTTAGTATATGTATGTATTCTGTAAGTATAAGTACGAGACAAATAACAGTACCGTGACAGCTGATTGCATAATTACTTTGATTTTATTTTGGCTGCCATTTTTGGTTTGACCATTATATTTTAGTGGGTCAGTGACATTTTGTATTTCATATTTTTAATATTTTCTTATATTGATATGGACTGAATTGGCTTCTACATTGCTAATTTGAGGTCAAAATCTGAAGTACATTAATTTTATTTATTTTTTGTTACTATACTTATTTACAAAGTCGAAATTTATTGCCAAATTGTCGACTCATGTGTCGAACTGCACAAGCTAAGCAAGCCATCTACCGCCCCTCGCGGGGGAAAGGTACACTAAATGTAACAGTTCCATCGCGTGGGACTCCCTGCTTTAGTAATGACGCAAAACATGAATGCATAACGCATCCTTGAAATAATGGCACAGGCTAAACAAGCCATCCACCGCTTCTCACGAGTAACAGTTCCATCGCGTGGAACTCCCTGCTTTAGTAATGACGCAAAACATAAATGCATAACGCATCCCTGTAAAAAATGGCACAGGCTAAGCAAACCCTCCACCGCCCCTCACGAGGGAGAGGTACTTGAAAAGTAACAGTTTCATCGCGTGGGACTACCTGCTTGAGCAATGACGCAAAATATGAATGCATAACGCATCACTGCAATAATGGTACAGGCTAAGCAAGCCTTCCACCGCTCTCAAGAGAAAGAAGTACTCTAAAAGTAACAGTTCCATCGCGTGGGACTCCCTGCTTAGTAATGACGCAGAATATGAATGCATATATATCGCATTCCTGCAATAATTTTGGGTAAATATCATGGCCGAACAAATCCTTTTCAATAGGATCTATTATACGTTGTCAGATTCTTTCTAGTGGCATAGAAACCCTGACTTTTCGGTGAGCCTCCCAGCCTAACCGTAAGTATATGCATGTTGATATGCGATGATTTTGGTTTATGTACATAGTAAAGCTTTACGTATGTCCTAAATTATTTGTACGTTAACACTTAAATAACTGTTTATATTTTATTTTACAAATTAAAAGTAATCTTGCCTATTTAAGGTCATGTTAATTTAAGATTGAGCCTTTGAAGTGACCGGAAGATTCTTAATGTCCATTTTCTTTTGAGATTTGAGTTAAAATTATATATTCAGGACATTATTCACTATAAATATAGCTTAATGTATTTGAAATCATTAATAATTAAAAAACTAAATTGTCACCAGAGCTATATATCTCACATTGGCGTAATCACATTGGCGTAATACATAATCATAAGTTATCACAGTGGCGTAATGCACAATTATAAGTTATAATTAAAAGCCCCACTCCAAGTGACGCCACCAGGCGATAACAAACAGAATCTCATTATAAAAGCTTCCAGTAACGGTCAAGCTATTTAATAGCAGCGTTTTACCTGAAATAAAACGCATATTAAATACTTACCTTACTGGAAGCTTTACTTTTGATTTCTGCCTGGTGGCAATTACAAAAATTAACGCAATGAGGCCAAAAGGCACGCTATTTTTCCTAGAAAATAAAATGGCGCGCAATCGCCACAAGGGCGCCACCTGGAGGCTTCCGGTTACAACGCTTAAAGGGACTGAAAACGATAGCTGTTCGACGGAAAGGGATACGCACTCTCATTATAAAAGCTTCCAGTAAGGTAAGTATTTAATATGCGTTTTATTTCAGGTAAACCGCTGCTATTAAAAAAAGGCTGGTACATTAGGTGACTATAATTAAAAATCAGTTTTTCTTATGTTACTTTGAAGCTATTTTCATCTGTAAACACGAAATGTGGAAAGACAATTAAGCAGGTTGAAGATTACGCAGCAGCATTTTTGGAGTGCCTACCTTAAAGTACTATGTAAAAGCTCTACAAGGCGGCATTGAGCATTGTATCCAGCATTTGATCAACAGATTCTTTGATTTTAGGTCTGTCTGCATAATTAAAGAACAGATGGTTACATTTCCTAGATTTCTTAACTAAATGGTAATTTTTAAAGCAAATAAAGTGTATTTGAAAAAAAAAACCACATACATGTAAAGTAAATCAATTATTTTCCGGAATACATCTACACTATTTGGAATCACCAGATGATCTAATGATTGAAATCTCAGCAAGAGGTTTAAGAGTCATGAGGGATCATGTTACACGCCCACGTTCTTTTCTGGTTGGAGGAGAAGGTCCAGGCGGCCAGTATCCATCGATTTAATAATACCATGCTGAGATTCTGGATTTCAAACCAAATTCACCCATTCCTCCGTGATATTGTCAAAACGATAATGATCGCCATGGTGTGTAGTAATTCTTTGTTGCCATGTATGAAGGATGTAATTCTTAAAAGATTATCTAGACCACGTTTTTGCAATTTGATACTATGATGTGACGCCTGATTGCCGCGAATAAATCCCTAAGTGAGCAGTTTCATTAAAAGCAAGTAACATTAGAAGTTTCTATTTTATAATCTATCAAATTAGGTTGCAAGTTAAGGCACATTTTAATCATAGATAAATAAATACCTAAAAAAACCGAATTACCTACAAATTAGATTTTATCTCAAAGAGTTATCTTTGTGATGAGCACTTCAAAAATCTGAAGCGAACGCAACCTGCCCCTGCGGATTACTAGCCCGACGCTCTAACCAATTGAGCCAGTGCGCCTCCTACGCAAGCATCAAATTTTTGAAGTGCTTATGTTACCACTAACTTATAGCGTTGGCGGCGCCACCTGTGATAGCCGTATAAGACAGGTTATCACTCAACTAGAAGTTATTAGAACTTCTAAAGATTGGTAAGAGATGGCGCACTGCTAAATTAATGTTAGGATTTTGTTTAGAGTGTTTTCCACACTCGATTTTATCTCAAAGAGTTATCTTTGTGGTAAGCATTTCAAAAATCTGAAGCGAACCCAGGATTTGAACCTGCCCCTTCGGATCACTAGCCCGACGCTCTAACCAACTGAGCCAGCCCGCTTCCTACGCAAGCGTCAAATTTTTGAAGTTACCACCAACTTATAGCGTTGGCGGCGCCACCTGTGATACCCGTATAAGACAGTTTAGACTCAACTAGAAGTTATTAGAACTTCTAAAGATTGACGAGAGATAGCGCACTGCTAAATCAATGTTATGATTTTATTTTGAGTGCTTTCCACACTAGATTTTATCTCAAAGAGTTATCTTTGTGATAAGCATTTCAAAAATCTGAAGCAAACGCAGGATTTGAACCTGCCCCTTCGGATCACTAGCCCGACGCTCTAATCAACTGAGCTAGCCCCCTACGCAAGCGTCAAATTTTTTAAATGCTTATATTACCATCAACTTATAGCGTTGGCGGCGCTACGATTTTCTTAAATCATTGGTAAATAATTATTTTGTCATAATTTTGATTAATCAATCAAATACACTAAAAAGTTTCAATTCCGACGTCGAAATCATTCGTCCCGAAAATAGATTTTTTAACCCTTTTTAACCCAGATAGGCGAAAAGATTCCAAAAAATACGAAACACGTGTTCAATCAATTTTGTTTAAGAATATTTAAGCCAAATTCAAGCCAGTCGGTCCAAGGATACGCGCTATCCCATACAAACTTTGCCACGCAATTTCACCTACTTAGGGCTTGAATTACGCAAAATCTACCCTTAGTGAGCACTTATATCCTAAAAAGATCCCCCGTGTAAAATTTGAGACTCCTAGCACTCGTACTTTTTGAGATTTTGTGATAGGTGAGTCAGTGAATCACTATTTTAAATACCTATATATAGATTGCTGGTATAAAAAATCTCTTTATAAGGGCGTATTATAATCTAAGTAAAGAAGTGTAACGAATTATGGCGTTAAAATTTTAAATTTTTTTTTCCCTAGGGAGTTTGATACAATATTATTGCCCTGCTTTAGCCATCGTGATTGTGTTAAGAGAAAAATGGTTAGGTTTACGTTAAGATTGTGCGATTTAAATATTAATAAAATATAACCTTCATACCTGGTGAAGTGCTCACAAGTTTGACTTTACTGCCCGTGGTCTTATGACATCGGAATATAGCGCCTTCATTGTCGTAAAACTTGTAGATATATTGCCCATCGTCTGAGATCACATTTGCTCCATTAACTGTTAGAAATCCATTTGGTGGCACAACTGTAATATATAATATAATCAAATGATTTGTCCAAGCGAAGCGACTCTACTTCAAATGGCATTTTTCATTGATCCGGATGTTTTTGTATGTTTGATCGTTGGTTCTTGCATGCATTTCAAATTTTTGATCAAATTGTTATGAAACTTGTTTTATTGGGTCCGGACTTTTAGGTATTCACGATAAGTTTCAGTTTGACCACACCCTACCTAATGCTGAATGCGGATGCATTCTTGAATGGAGCACGTTTAGGTAGGTACCTAGAATAGTGTTGTAATGTTGTTGCAATAGTGGTAGTCTATTCTTAGTATCGTAATACTATAATGGCCTTGAAATCAGTTATAATACTATCAATAGTGTAACTAAATTTTGACAATGACTATCAACTACCGAAACTACTATCGCCTATCACAACAACGCTAACCTACAACGTTCCTTTCCTCCTTGTTTAACACCCTCACTGCGTCACATAAAATCATAAACCTTCATCAGGTGCGGCGGCGGGTCAGTTTAACTGAATCTTCTCAAGACTATATCTAAACAATTTTGAAAATCCCAGTCTCTCACTTTGAGAATCGCGATGATGAAAAAAATTCATTGATATATAAAAAATCCTCTGCTACCAAGTTTCGTCAAGATTCATTGAAATAGGCGACCTGTAGATGAGAATCAATCGTCACCAGGACTGACGAAAGCAAAATCATCCAGTAAAAATGAGACTCATTCTCTCACTTTGTTTGCTCGGTTAACTAATATTAAATTGATAAATAAGGCTGAGGAGTTTGTTTCTTTTGTTGAACACTCTAATCTCAGGAGGTACTGGTATGATTTGAAGTAATTTATTGAGGAAGTCTATACAGGGTTATCTGCTTACCCTGTACAGCCAAAAAGTAGAAATTATGATTATTATGAACATCTTTTCCTATGGGGCCAACCCTTTGGATAACCATGTATACCTAAGCTAATTTTTAGGGTTCCTTACCTCAAAAGGAAAAAAACGGAACGCTTATAGTATCACTTTGTTGTCCGTCTGTACGTCTGTCCGTCTGTCCGTCTGTCCGTCTGTCCGTCTGTCCGTCTGTCCGTCTGTCCGTCTGTCCGTCTGTCCGTCTGTCCGTCTGTCCGTCTGTCCGTCTGTCCGTCTGTCCGTCTGTCCGTCTGTGTGTATGTCAAGACTCTTTATCTCGGGAACGCGTAAAGATAGTTGAAATTTAAACTGTATACGTATATCTATAGTTTCTTGCAGTTGAAAAAGAAAAACTTCTCAGTTGTCGTTTAAAAAAGTTAGAGCCGTTTATGTCGTGAAAACCGCATATTTCGACACTCACAAAAACCAAAACCTACAGGGTACTTACCGTTGCCATAGAACTATGAAATTTGGCAACAAGCATTGTCTCAGAGTAAACATATAGGAATAAATCTGAAAATTGTACATTTTTATTTAACTCAAAAAACGTGTACTCAAGAAAGTACACGTTTTTTGAGTCTATTACACGACTTAAAATCAATAAAGAGCCCTCCGATATTTTAAATTTAATTTCGAATATCTTAGGATAACTTTTAATTCTCGGAATTATATTCGGTCTACGGCTTTACGTGGTATTGAAAACTGATAATAATAATTATAAATGAATACTCACATGAATCGCCTTTATTATGAACGTAGATTTTTGTAGAGCATTTTACATTAGGAGCTCGATAAATCATTTTAATATAATTAATATCACGATTATTGTCCATTTTTTTAAGAATTTCTTCACAGTTCCTGTTATAAAACGAACACTTACTAAGCTCAAAATCTCCAGGTTTTGTTACAATCTTTTCGGGTATCTGAAAATTAATAATAAACTTCATCATCATTTCGTGGCAATAGCTAAGAAGTTTTTTTTTAGATATGTTGGTACAATATTGTATATTTTAATAAATACTTAATGCAATTTATTGGTTATAACTTTTTAAATGTGATTGAATGATGCGACGATCTATGCGTTCTCCTGATGTTAAGGGTTACGCCAGCGACCTTGTAATAGGGCTAATTCTGTAGGTTACGCATATACTTAATTATGCAATATTTTTTTGATATTAAATGGCTTAAATCAGTCTAATGACTACAACCGTTACGTATGGCTATGCCAGTGCAAAATTACTCTGCTTTGTGTCTGTTTGAAACATGGAGATCTTATTTTTTTCGTTTTCGCCCTTATATTTCATTAGGTTCCACTTTTATTTTTCGCCACTCCAATCTGTGAAAGGCCGTGGTGGTCTCCGACTTTGAAAGGTCATAGGCTCAAATCTAGGCCCCATACCAATTAGTCTTTTGGAATATATGTGATAGATGATATATGAAATTTCACTGGCCTTTCTATGAGGGTATAACATCGTGAGGCAACCTGCATACGGCCGTAAAAAAAATTTGACGGCGTATGTGAACACACAAACTCGCACTTGGCCAGCGTATGGGTATAGCCCAATATTTTTTTGCGGGTAGGCCTACGTCCTGCACTGGATTAATAAAAAGGCTGGTACATAGTACTTCACTCTGTCATACGTCATCTCATCACCAACTGCTTTCTTCCATATCTTTATATTATCAGAAATGTGACCTGCACGCGCGAAAAGCATCAAAGCTGAAAAACATCAAGATATTTTATACTTTATCCCGTCCGTTACTGTGTCCCGTCATTCATCCTCATTTCGTGACAATGGAAAAGTAGTTTTTTTTACATAGGTTTAGATATGTTGGTGTAGTATAGTCGTATTACGACTATCCGTACACATGAGTTTTGAAGCCGCCGAAGTCAGAGTTTTGAAGCCGCCTGAAAGCCTTAAAATGGCAAATTGTTCCAATTCCATCGTTAATTCCATCGTGTACAAAATTCGAACATGTAGTGCGTTCGAATTGATGTATTCATTTTTTACATTATTATTGATTTTTCAAAAACGGCTGAGTCGTTAAAATTTAAATAGGACAAACTCGAAAGTATGTCCTTTCAAACTAAAAACTATTTTTTTGATTCGGTTCACAATTGGCAAAAACATCGATGAACATACAAAAAAAATCTTATCATAGAAAGACAACGATGTTGTATTTACACAATCTCACCGAAAAAAGGTATCTACAAATTACTACTCACAGAGGTATAGCCATCTCTTTTTTTGTCTTCTTGTAGATAATAGTCATCAGTTCGAGTTTGATTTTGAGCATCAGAGATTTGACACCTAAAAACATCGTAAATAAAGTAAATAATACGTTGCATGTATACACAGGGTCACTTGTAAAACTTGCAGGACAAAATAGCTATATTCATTATCATCAACATATTCCAAAGGTGAAAATGTTTACGTGACTCAGCCGCCTTAAGCGAAGTCACCGTAGGTCCGACTGCGCAGCGTAGCCATATTGACTGTCGCGCTTTCTTATGACGTACGCATACGTTCTTATGACGTTCTGCTTGCTACGGCTTGAATGATAAGAGGTGCCAATAGCAGAAAGAAGCTTAGTGGTTGTAGATGGTATTCTGTTTTCCGAAGACGGAACACTCGTCAAAAGCTGCAGCTGTGGTCTAAGAGTGTCTGAAGTTACGGGAGGGCAGACACGAACAGAGCCCCAATCAGTTTTTGAGTTTTTCATTGAGTTTACCAAAATGATCTCCATACTCCGCCATTTTTTTTTAATGGTTAACTATAACAGACCAATAAAGAGAGCCTTTTCTCATAATATGCAATGATTGATGTAGATTTATTCAATTTCATTTCATAGCTGCTCTCTCATCTTAAGCATTTTCATAGTCATATATCAACCACAAGCACAACAAGATACCAAGCATTTGGATTATCTTTAGACCTTCAAGGGTCTGTGGATAAACCAATTGATTTCTATGTTGTTGTAGTGTAGGTAGTTTTAGCGTATAAAGTAGCATTGTATATTATTGTAGTTAACAAAGGCACTTTTGCACGTTTTACTAAAAAAATATATAATTTACCTAATCAATGTACTATTATAGATAGATAGATATTTATTTGAGAAAAACAAAACACAGGAAAAAAACAGGTAACAACAACAAAGATTATGTAACTAAAAACTACCCTATGCTTTATTTTCGTCACCAGCCGGCCCAACTCAGCATGATGCCGATTCATAGTACATGGTAGTAGATATTTAAAATCCTAGAAATGGAACCGCATAACATCATACAAATTCGTTAAATACGATACTCAATGTCAATTCATGCCTGGAATCCAGTTATTGCATAGTTTCATAAGTGGCTAAAATAACATAAACATAATACTCCTTGGAAACCAGTGATCTAGGAGTATTAAAAAATATTTTTAGGAAACCAGTTTCCTGAAAGTATAAAAAAAAACATTTAGGAAACCAGTTTCCTAACCTTGGTTTCCTAAACGGCCGAAGCGAATTTATAGCACACCACAAATTAATCACATAAACATAATAATCAAAATGTGTACGAGAGAAAACAAGATAGATACCTAATAGAACAATTGGAAAAACGTTAATTATTATAAACCAAGTTGTATACAAATACGAACAATCAAGCCAATCTTAGCATTCATAGCCATAGATAACTTTGTCTATGATCATAGCATTCACTCATTCGTTCCGCAGTACATGATGACAGCTGGATTTTAAAGCGTGCTATGCATGGTTATTTTTAATATAGAGTCTGGCCAACGGAAGCTGTCCACGTATTATTTTCAGAAGTTTTGAAATGGCAATAATTTAAGACTGTCAAAATTGACACTTTGACGTTCCTTTCGTACTTGAGTCATCTTCTGTTTACGTTGGTTTATGTGCATCATATTTTCATTGATTTTGTTTAAAATAATGCCGAGAACAATTAAAAGTTCGACGAGGAAGCTCCTATTTACTATGATTGACAAATATAAAGACAAAAAGTGATTTAAATCAGAAATCTGCAGAGAAAATACTACGACTGGATTCAATCCTTTCACTTTCAGGTTAGTTTATTGAATTTCTTATGAAACATTTTGATACTTTTAGACTATTTAAGACAAATCGCAATATTTTTCATGGTGTATCTACTTTTCAGGAAGTATTAACAACGAGGAGACAAAACTTAACATTGTAGAAGCAGTAAAGAAATTGAAAACTCTCGAAAAAAATGAATGGCGACTTCTGAAACACATTATTTAGAAAAGATATCTTCAATGACAGGTATTACTTTAGAAATTATAGATTTTAACAGTTACTTCGAAGAGTTATAAATTTATGACAATGTATGGATGGCTAAATTAAATAATATAATAAAAATAAATAAAAAGACAGAATTAAAAGTAATCTTTTATTTGATATTCTTCATAATACATTCGAAAATTTTAACAACAGTTGCTAACAAAACAAAATTTTTACAACTCGAAAAAAATGTACTTGCTGAAAAATAAATAGTATCAACTCCGTTTATGCAGTGTATAGCCAGGGTTAACAGCTCTTGATTTTTTTAAAATTCCCGCCTTTTTTCTTGGACAGCTTTCGTTGGCCAGACTCTATATTATGTAGTTAGAGAGTTGTCATCAATAATTATAATTCAATATTACAGTCAATATGACAGCACGGCTTTGTATTTTATAGTATTATGCAATAATCATCAAATATACTTATCAATAGTAAAAATTTAATAAATCAATATTTCAAATAAAATGTCGAATTCAATACAAAGTTCAAATACAATGTCAGATAATAATTTAAATAATAATAAAATGTCAAATTATATGTCAAGCATAATACTATTTATAAAATTATATTATAATAACAATGTCAATTGAATAAATAAATAATAAATACATAAATGTCAAATCCAAAAATTAAAATTTGTCTTCCAAGTTTTATGTCACAGTATAATATGCCTTTACTTGAAGGAAACATTTTAATTTGTGTTTAAATATCTGCGTGCGTTCTGTATTAATGATATCTTCTGGCAATTTGTTAAAAAGAGGAATCGTGCATAAATTCATAATGCACTATTTCCAAATAATGACGTCTTATGTTTTGGCATCTTAATTTTATTTTTATAACGTTTAGCGTTTAAGCTGTCGAAAAGGTTTGGATTATTACGCACAAACATCACACACACTCATAAATGTATAGCAGTATAGACATGGAAATGTAAGTAATATAAAATCTTTAAAATTGTGGCCAGCAGCTGTCTGTTTGACGTAAAATGCAGTTTTTTGTTCACTCTAATGCATTTCTTTTGCGCTTTAAATACTTTTTCTTTTCAAGTACTGTTTTCCTAAATACAATGCCATAAAGAATCACCGATGAAACATAACCATTGTACGCTGCTAGCACTGTATATTTACTAAGAGATTTTGACAGCATATAAAGCGCATAATTATGATTGCTGCTTTAATTTTTTGACATATGTAGTCAACATGATCTTTCCAATTTAAATTTGAGTCAATATTTAGGCCTAAAAATTTGGTTTTATCTACAATGAACTACAGAATAATTAATGTCAAGGTTTTTTTTATTATCAAATAGGTTTGCGTTTGACTACACACTGCCTGATGTTAAGCAGATATGCGGTCTAGTATGTAGCACGCTTACCTAGAAAATACCTATTTACTCGAGATTTGAAGACACCTACATTGTACTTAAGCGGAAAGACAGACTCAGGCAAAGCGTTCCACATTCTGGCAGTTCGTATGAGGAATATGGACTCAAAACGCTTGGTTCTAACGCGTGAGATGTCCACCATATAAGAGTGGCGCTTTGGTCGCGTCTGTCTAGCCGTACGATAGAAGAAAAGGGCAGATGGGACCAGATTGTGCAACTCCTGGGCGCACTGACGGAAGTGTATCCGATAGTAGGCTGACAGATATGCCACCCTACGTCGATGCTCGAGACTTTGCAGCTTCGACTCAGTCAAGGTTTCGTTGCCTATCAGCCTCCTGGCTCGCCTTTCAATGGTCTCCAAAGCCTCCAACTGGTATTTGGCAGAGCCATCCCAAAGGTGAGAGCAGTATTCCATGCAAGACCTGACTTGCGCTTTATAAAGATTAAGCAGTTGCTCAGGTGTGGAATACCGTCTCACCTTAGAGAGAACACCAAGTTTTTTTGAGGCTAATTGGGCTTTTGACTCTATATAAGAGCTAAAATTGAGAGTCGATGATAGCGTAACGCCTAATAGTTCCAGACTGTTAGTTATCGAAACGTACACACCACGGAAAGAATGAGACAATTGGAAGGGCCTCTTTTTGGCCGAAAACAAACAGCCTTGAGTTTTCGTGGCATTAAACTTGACAAGGTTAGCAGCACCCCAGTCAGATACCGCCTCCAGACTCAACTTAAGCCGTCCGACCATAGCCTTTCTGAGTGTCTCGATCTGTGGCCCGATCGTACTTCCTTCGGATGTGTAGCTGTCCATGACTATACTATCGTCTGCGTACCCAAAAATACCAGGCTTTAGCTAGTCGTTAATGCATATTAACAGTGCTCTCTTAATGCATATTAACAGGGGTCAGTGCTCTCTGCGACGCTTTTCCTATTGCATAGTAGGACCCCAGCACTGACCCCTGAGGAACACCGGCATTGATAGCCATTTGGTCAGACGAACAACCATCTGCAACTACTCGTATTGACCGATTCCTCAAGAAATCAGATATCCAAGCGTAGAGATCAGCAGGTAGGCCGTAAGAAGGAAGCTTGCCAATAATGCTCTCATGCCAGACTCTCTGTCAAATGTTTTGGAGATATCCAAGAGATAGCCAGCGCCTATCCGTGTTTCTCGATGACCTCACTCCAGATGTGTGTGGCGTACGCCAGAAGGTCCCCAGTAGACCGGTTTCGGCGAAAGCCGTACTGATGGGCACTGGGTAAGTCATTCACTTCCAGGTACGCCAGGAGCCTGTTGTCAAGAACACGTTCCATACTCTTGCAAAGTATGGACGTGATCGAAATCGGTCTGTAATTGGCAGGGTCAGCACGGCTACCTTTTTTGGGTACAGGCTGCACGTTAGCAAGCTTCCAAGATTTGGGCCCTCGACCGGCTTCAGAGAGAGGCGAAAGAGGCGGGTCAACACAGGCGACAGCTCAGGCGCACAAGTCCTTAGTACAATAGCTGGAATACCATCAGGGCCACTGGCCTTGTTCACATCTGCGGTTAACTTTGAGAACATCCTTTTACCGGATATGTATTTCACTCATTAAGGTGCCACAGTTTGGCAAAGTTGGAGGTCTCGCACTACCGGGGTCCAGACGCGAAGACTCCGCAAATTGAGATGCAAATAAATTTGCCTTCTTTACCGCGGTATGAGCCAGCGAATCATTGGGATTCAGCAACGGAGGTAATGAGGGGCGGCACAAGTTTTCTTCGATCAATTTAGCTAGGGACCAGAATGCCTTGCTACCTGCAGGGTAAGAAGCAAGCTTGTTCCTTATTCGACTAATATGCTCAATGCGAGCCCTCCGCATAACCTTTTTGAAGGTCTAGCAGCCCTATTGTATGCTTTCTTCCTTAGACGAACGTCCCCCACCTTACGGTTTCGAGCATCGACCCAAGCTAAGTATGCCTGATGGTTTTGCGCTTCGGCGCGTCCACATTCAGGCCCAAACCAGGGCCGAGCCTTGCTGGATAGAGGCAGGTCCGAAAATGGCATGAAGTATTCCATGGCGGTACGAAGCACGTCTGTCACGGCATCCGCGCACGAAGAAGGATCATCAGAAGAGAAGCACACAGGCTGCCAAGAATAAGACGCAAAGAAACACCGCATCTCATCCTAATCTGCTAACTTGTACCGCCACACCCGCCGTGACCCTTTTGGACTGGGGTCTGAAGGGGAGTAGACGGATACAGATTTCATCAGACAGTTATCAGATTTACCTAACGGAGAGGAAATCGCCACTGAATATTGGTCTGGATCGGTTGTTAGCAGAAGGTCCAAGCAGTAGACCGTATGCGAGTCAACATCAGGTACCCGTGTGGCGCCATGAACCAGGTGGGTAAGACCTAGCGTCAAAACTAGCTTGCGCGTTTCAAGCCCAGCATGGTTTGTGTCCAGGTATGGGTGAAGCCACTCCTTATGGTGGCTATTAAATTCCGCCAGGATCACTAATTGGGTCGAATGGTAGTTGAGCTGAGCAGCATCCGCCACCTCACTGAGGTAATCAGTGAGTCTAGTTGCTTCCTGGTCTCCGCTATGCGATTGGTATACTCAGGAATAGACAATATTATTATCTATGCCAATGTCCGCCAGAGCCCAGAGCACTCAAAAAGAAAGGTCTTCAAACCCTCGAAGACGCAGAAAGCAAATGTCATCCCGGGTGTAAACGCATACACCCGCACGTGGTTTGAAAAGATGCTCCAGAGAATAATTCATAATTCATAATTTATTTATTTGCCACTAAGTGTACGTGTACATTGTTAACATTGTACAGATCTTAATTAAAGATATGAGCTTAAAACTTAGCAGCCCTTGTCGGGCATTGCAAATACATGCTAGGGCGCTATCAAAAGAATATAAACTTTATCGAAACATAGGTACATTTAGGCAGCTGATCGTCGTATAAATATAAACCATATAAATATAAATCTCGTTTTATTTTTTAAAACTGTTAAATTCGAAGTATTCTTCCAAAGAATAAAAGCAGTTCGAACATAGAAATTGTTTTATTTTTTTATTAAATTTTGCTAATTTTGGCTCGTTTCGTATGTCTATTGGTAGTTTATTGTAGATTTTAATGGCCATATAATAAGGACTTTCATTCAGCATTTTTATTCTTGAGTATGGCAAGCTTAAATTATTCTTATGTCGGGTATTTAAATTATGAGTATCTTTTATTTTGCAAAAGGCGTGGTTGTTTTTATAAACGTAAATGCAAAGTTCTTGTATGTATAGGCAGGGTAGTGGTAGGATATTATATTTTTTGAAAAATGGCCTGCAACTGACAGTATTTTCTATTTTGGCAATAATTCTGATACATTTTTTCTGCATTATAAAAAGTTGTTCAGAGTTAACACTGTTTCCCCACAATATTAATCCATATTTTAACCACGAGTGTGCATATCCGTAATATGCTGAAAGCGCTGTTTTTGTGTCTGTACTGGTTTTGATTTCAAAAAGTGCGTATGTGAATCTAGATAACTTTGTTTTGATGCAGTCTATGTGTGATTTCCAGTTTATGTGTGTGTCTATATTTATTCCTAGCAGGCTAAGTGACTCTACGTTTTCTACTGTAATGTTATTATAATTTAGATTTAGGTCAAGTGAGGGACTGTTATAGGATTTGTATTGCATAATTTTGGTTTTCTCGTAGTTTATTGCCAGGTTATGTTGCTGAAGCCAGTTTGATACTTTTTTCAAAGTTTTTTGTAATGTTTGGTTTGGGTTTTGGTCCTTTTCTGATTTTACTAGTATTGAGACATCATCAGCAAATAACACAGACTGTTCATTTTCATTAAATATTTTTGGAAGATCGTTGATATATATTAGGAATAATATGCATCCTAGCACACTGCCTTGAGGGATTGAACAGGTTAGAGATTTTTCTATGGATCTTATAATATGCATTTGATTAGTTTCAGAGTTAAAATGTTCAATTTGGACTATTTGTTTTCTGTTGTTTAGAAATGATTTTAACCAGAAATAGGCTGGACCACGAATACCCGATCCGTAAAGCTTTGATAGTAATATTCGGTGTGAGACCTTGTCATATGCTTTAGTCATGTCTAGTAGAAGCCCCATAGAAGTATTTTTGTCATTTATATGCTGAAGAGCTGTTTGAACATATTTAAACACTGCAGATGTTGTAGATTTTGATTTTCTGAACCCGTTTTACTGAATCTGAATACCCTGGGTAGGATAGATACGACACGCCGGATGGACCAGCAATCTGCGTCTCCATGAGAAACAATAGGTGGGGTCGTTCTGTCTCAAGATAATGATGAACAGGCGTGAGATTGGAGAGCAGGCCCCGAATATTGCACAGGTGCACTTTAAGTGAGAGGGAGTGCTGCCGCTGTGTATGCGTTCTTTTTCTTTTATTGTTTCTCATGATTGCGGAGTAAAGTAGGTAGGAAGTCAGCAGTGGAACGAGGCGTCACACTCAGACGACTCTACTGTTCCAACACAACTTCCTGATTGACGTCACCAGACCTATCACTTTTGTGAAGATCAATGGTCTAGATACAATAATAACCGAGATAAATCACGTTGAAGTTTGACAGCTGTCATCTGAAATGTAGATCTCGTTGAGCTCTATCACTTTTGTGAAGACATCAGTGGCCTAGAATCGATAATAACCGAGATAAATCACTTTGAAGTTTGACAGCTGTTACTGTGACATTCGTCGTTACAAATTAGACGATCCGATTTCGAATGTGTACGAGGAATTTTTCTCATCTTCAGCTTAAGACTAAACGGTTGTCGTCAAAACCTTTTTTTCCCGCTAAATATTCATAGAAAAGAAAAGTACTCGAATACATTATTATTATATACTACGGCAATAGCAATCGTAATAGCAATCGTTTATGACTTCATTTTGGTCATTTGGCACCGCCTATGTGACGTTAGCCATCAATTGCTTTGATGGCTAACGTCACATAGGCGGTGCCAAATGATGATAATGATAAATGTTTATTTCCAAACTTAGGGACTATGTACATCTTTTAACAGATACATACAGTAGGTATACAACAAGAAAAATTAGTACTTATTCTAAAGATTGTACAATATACAAATGTCCACTGCAACCCACACTAGGATGACCTGTGTCGTGGGCTGCAGGCTCTTCCACTTATACTAACAATATTATGGTACAATATAAATGACTAAAATGAAGTCATAAACGATTGCTATTGCTTAGGCGGTCGGGGGGCTGGTGGTATGAAAAATACTTTGCTAACCTTAACACGTCGTGTATGCAACCTTCAGTATATTTCACGAAAATCCTGTACGAGTCACCGGCTTCGAGGTCGAGCGGTTGCGCCCAGCACTTCAATTCTTCTTGTTCTTTATACAGAGTTAGTTTAATTTCTTTAGTATCTGCAACAAGTCACAAGGCCTTAGAATAAGGAAAGGTCATAGGTAGCAGATCATAAAGCACGTCGTCAACCAATCATAAATAATTTCCAATCAAGGAGAGAAACAGTCAACGAGTCAGTGCTCTCGGCCGAGCGCTCGCTACATGTAAACACATAAGCGAGTACTCGGCCGAGCGCTCGGCCGAGAAACGGGCCGAGACAGTCAGAACGACACAGACAGAATGCACTGCGAGACACTCTCAGTGCATTGCGAGACGGCTCCGCGTGCTAGCACTCGCCAACTTGAGAAAGGTCGCCGAATGCGACCGAAACTATAGTCGTTACGACTATCCCTACACGTGAGTTTAGTCCCGTTATATATAGTCTAAAATGTGTGAAAACCACGTAAATTTTCATAGTAAAATCTTAATCACCCCCTCTCAGCTTAGTTCACCTGTTCTGGATAACCTTCTTTGAAATATTTTTGTATGGGACTAACTCTGAAATCACAATAAATCATACGAGAACTTTTCGTCCAAAAGGACATGTCCACAAAATGTATGGAGGCTGGTATAATAATAATCAAAAATTCTAACCACAACACTCGTTACATTTCGATAGAGCTCATATTTTTCTGAGTCTATTACAATAGTTAAAAACAAAAATGACACCTCCGATTTTTTTTAAATGAATTTTGAATTTATTAGAAAAAATAAATATATTTCGCTCAATAGGTAGTTTATCTCTAGCAGCCCTGATTAAGTAACCTCCAAATTATTAAATAAAAGCATTTTTAGCAATTAGACATACTTTTAAAGTGATTTTTTGTCACATTGTACCCACGAACTGGTCACACTGGTAGGTTATAATTTTTAATTATAGCAAATTAAGAGATGAATGTGAAAGGATCAGCTACTAATGCAAGTAAAATAACGGTAGAAGCACTTTATTATTGCTGAACTAGAAAAAATAATAAGCTGTATTGTTATTTTTCATACAATTTATTTTTCGCATTTAAAAAAAATTGGAGGTGTGAAAAATCTAATCAAAATATTATTGGGAAGCCCATATAACAAGCTTTCAAATGATGTATATATCATCTTGGTTTGATTTTTCTCTGAATAATAAACCACTTGTGGACGTCACCTTTAATGAACTTTTTGTATCTATCCTATGGAACATTTTTTTTGTAAAGTTAAGGCTAGTACCATAGTAATAGTAGATTGTGTGGCAAGTGGACAAAGCATTGTCTTGTATTGCGGGCTATATATCGGACCCTGAGTGTAGCGAGGGTCTCTAATTTAAACTCGGGAATTAACTTTAGAGTCCCGGGCGAAGTGAGGGAATTATTTAAAATCCTGAGTGAAGAGAGGGATTTAGACCGCCCAATAAGAAGATTTATTTTGTTCCAGTGGTGCATACTCTACTTTTTATACCTCCTGCGAGAAAATAAAAGTCCAGGAATTTTAATAATGCTAAACCCTGTTAGTTAAGGTAATCTCACTAAGTGAAAAACACTCCCTGAAAAACTCGGTATTGTTCACAATAAAATAAAAATTAAGAACATAGGTACATACAAATTTTCGTGGAAACGCTAACCAAATTCACAATGAAAAATAGAAAATATATTTTTTTTACTACGTGACAATCATGGCCAACTCGATTATTATCATGGCCGATTGTCGTGGCCAGTTCGATTATCAAAGAAAATTTCTTTACAAATTAAATGCCCGTATTTGTTCTAAGTAAAGAAGTTTCCATACGAATCATAACGTTCCAATAAAACACTTTGCTCCCTAAAGAGTTTCATACAACATTATTGCCCTGCCATAGCCAACGAGATTGTGGTAAGATAATAATGCCTTGTTTTACCTTGATATTGCATTTAAATAAGATTTAACTGGTAATTTTTGAGCAGGTAGTATGAAAAAATTGTTTATAATGATTACTACTTACATCCTTTCTGTCTATTTAAAAAAAATATAAACGCTTGTTAGTAAAAATCACGCCAAAACATACCTGCATAACAGACTAGAGTAGAAAGTAGTACAAAATGTAATGTAACACAAAAACAGCTTCGTAAATATTGACGCCATTTCAAAACGCCAATAGGAATTTCTATTTGCTTCAGAATTAACTTACTGCCTTGAACAATGATGATTTGACACTCTTTATATGTAAAAATGTAAAATACAAATATTTTCGAAGAAAAAATTGAAGAGGACACCTAGATAAACGTATGTGTAGGTGTAAAAATAGTTCACATTTAAAATTTACCCCGACTTATTTAGGTATTTTGTTATTATTGTCCCTATAAGAGGAAAAGCCATAGTTATATTAGATGACTAACTGGTGGGGCTTTAATTAATTAATTTATTTATTATCGTTTTCTTCATATGTTAACTTATTGGAACATAAGAGAATGTTTTTAAAAACTAGAAATTAAACATAGGTGTTGCCGATGCAAAGGCACTAAAATTTAATGAATAAAATACACTGAGAAATCTTACAGGCTAACTCTCGCCTCGGTGGCTCAGAGGTTAGTGACCCTAACTTCTGGATCAGAGAGGCGTGGGTTCGATCTTCACCCAGGGCAATTATTTATGTGATGAACATAGGTGTTTGCTCTGTGTCTGGGTGTTATTTAGGTACTATCTATGAAAGTATGTATTTACAAATATGTGTATGTAGTATATCAGTCTCTGGCAGCCATATCACAAGCTTTGCTTAGTTTGGGGTCAGAGACCGTGTGTAAGATGTCCCTTAATATTTATTTATTTATTTACTCATCTAGGTGGTCTTATTCTCAGAAGCTTACTCAACTCTACCGATAAGACCGATCCACGGTTCGCTACTGCCAACAGGCCGCTTATTGCTAGTATCAAGTTACGCGAGAACACACATCGAATTACATTGCTTAGAGTACTAGAGGTGGTTCTGTTCTATGAGCAAACATAAGAACTATCGAACAGTCTGATCTCCCCCGCCCGATGACGGCCCAAGCCGAGGTCCGTACCTTCTCAGGTGCCCTTGCGCTAGTCACCCTATAACCTAATCTTAGGGCTCAGCCGCCTTCCGCGCTCGCTCATCTCCGGTAAGCTGTAGAAGCCCCAGAGGCCAACAGCTATAAGTCATTCATAAAAAAAAGCTCTAGAGTCAGTCTCGCTGGACTGCTCGTCCTCGATGGTCTGCGATCTCTGGGTGCATAATCTGAACTTCGCTCTAAGGTTTTAACGACATAATTCTGAATGAGTGCATGATACCTGCATGAATGAATGCATGATACCTGCATGTAACTGCAGAGGATAGGGAGAGCGACCAATGATATACCGATACTCCTCTTCCCTTGCAGCCCCACCGCCTCCGTCAACACGTTGGCGGCACCCGTTAGGGCCGCTGGCAGGATGAATAGGCAGTGGCTTCCTCACCGCCCGTCAATCCCGTCGCCGTCCCCGCCTCGATGGGCTCGGCCGCGGCATCGCGACAAGCGCGACAAGCGCGACACCGCAGTCCACCTCAGTTGGCAAGCCGACCTACTGGCTAGCCTCCACATGGGCTTGTCGAGGGCCAAGACCAGGAGAGGAGGCCACCACGGGTTTTTCTTTGTTCACCAGGTTGAGGAAGACCTGGCTACTAAGCCCCCCCGCGGCGGGAACCCACTCGGGGGGATCCTGTCCCGACACCTACCTATGCCAAGCTCGCGAGTTACCCTAGCGAAATCAGGAGGGGTTTTACTATTTTTTTATTTAATTTGTTTGCATAATTTACAATTTCTTATACTCGTACTATACTTATATTATTCTATCTTGTAAACTTACCTTACTATTTGCTTATTATACTTCTACATCAAACTTATCCCATAAGGTTCATATATACAGGGTTAGTGGTAATCAATTAGCATCCTTTTAGAGGCTTATTCTGTACATCAAAACTAACAACTTTTGTCCAACGACTTTTATCAAATCTCAAAAAAGTGATGTTCCATTGAAAAATATTTTTCATCTTCGAGAAAATGTATGGAACAAAAGTTATTGGTATTGATATACAGAATAAGACGAAGTCACGGGCAATGGCTAGTCAATTATAAAGTAGAAAGGGATTATAAATGAATTATCAAGGGAGAACTGTTCGATTAGGTTTATTGTGACGATTATGATGAATTGTTTGACAAACTGTTTGCGTATGTTTTTGACAATTTACATTTGATTTTGTGATTAATGATATTTTAATGACAATGGATTATTCATTTAATTTTATAAATTGTAAAACATTGACTCTGTTGAATAGAAAAGTTAATAAAACTACCTAATTATCTAGAAAGTGTGTTTGTTGATTTATTGGTTCGTTTCAAATTGAAGGTTCAACAGAGCAAGGTTTGATTTTTGGCATGGATATAGTTCAAAAGTTGAACAGTGACAAGGGCTACTTTTTATCCCGGGAAAATAAAATGTTCCTATGGGATATCACAATCGTATAAATATAAAGCGGACAAAGCCGTGGGTAAAAGCTAATATAATATACCATTCGGATAACCCTATATTACCTAATCCATTTTGTATAATTTACCTATTTACTAAAATGTCTCTTCATAAATCACTGCATTGGTTTTCCTCTATAGGTAAGTAGGTAACTTCCTCTAAAACAAAGAGCATAATTATATGCTCTTTGCTCTAAAATGGCAATAGTAAATTTGTACTTACTGATTACATTATAGTGCGTGCCACCAAAAATAAGACTTGACGCCCGTCATTGGTGGGGGATCTTGCGCAGGTAGCGTCGTGTACAAACGAATTATCCAGAATTTGTAAATTTATTAAAGGTGTTACAAACGTTTTTTAATATTTTGTATATACAGGGTTATTTCTAATCAATTAGCATCCTTTTAGGGACTTATTCTGTACATCAAAACTAACAACTTTTTTTCTACGACTTTTGTCAAAACTCAAAAAGAATGTTGTTCCATAGAAAAATATATTTCACCCGTGGCCAAATGTATGGAACAGCTGTATTTTTTTAGTTTTGACGAAAGTCATAGAACAAAAGTTGTTAGTTTTGATGTACAGAATAAGCCCCTAGAATAGGGCTGCCATACGTCCCGGTACACCGGGACATGTCCCGGTTTGAAGCGTTGTGTCCCGGTGTCCCGGTCATCAAGTTATTTGTCCCGGTACGGACACAATTCGCAAGCTACCCCTGTGTAGGTAAGTACCACGTCAATGATCGGCGAGTTATCTATCGAAGTGGAGCGCAGGCGAGCGCGCGCGACTGCGACAGAATGAGTTTCGATGATAAGCCGCGTCCCGCGCCGCGCGCCTCCGCTCCTGCGCCCCTCCGCCCGCGCCCCTCCGCTCTCGCGTCTATTTTTCATCGTTGCAGTGTTTTGTTTAGTTGCTTTAGAGAACAACGTCCCTACCTTGCGCTGCGCACTGTCTTTTACTTTGAAGTTTAGTTAATTACTAGAAAAAGTCATGCCAAAAAGAAAGTGTGTTTTCTGACGATTATACTAAAGAGTGGTCATTCATTAAAAGAGGAAGAAACGATTATGAAGTCTTTTGTTCCATTTGCGGCTTGTATATACTTATCTGTTAGTCATGGCGGTAAGTCAAGTGTCAAAGACCATATTCAAAGTAAAAATCACATGACGAGATTATCAGTTGCATCAACTTCTAAAGATATATCGACATTCATGATCAAACAAAATACCACCGAAGACGTGTTAATATGCGCTGCCGAACTGACCACTGCTTATAAAGTTGTAAAGCACCACCAATCGTTCAGTTCTTTAGATTGTACGACAAAACTGAATGCCGTAATGTATCCTGATTCAAGTATCGCGGCAAAACAATCGACTGCAAGAACAAAGGCTACTGCGATCGTTAAACACATTTTGGCTCCACACTCGATCGCCCAAATTAAAACAGAAGTCGAAAAAGTTCCTTTTTATGGTATTTCTACCGATTCTAGCAATCACAAAGCGGAAAAGTTATTTCCACTGCTGATACAGTACTTTACGGAAAAAGAAGGATTGAAAATTAAATTACTAAAATTAAACTCATTGCCGAATGAAACATCTGATACAATCACTTCATTTTGTATAAAATCGTTGCAGGATCAAAACATCCCTGTGCAAAATATTGTTGCTTTCAGTGCGGATAACACAAACGCTAACTTTGGAGGAAGAGATAGGCGTGGAGTTAATAATGTTTTTTTTAAATTAAAAGAGATTTTGTCTAAAGACATTGAAGGCATCGGTTGCCCAGCGCACATTCTGCACAACACAGCTTCCACTGCTACCGATGTGATGTCGATTGACGTGGAGTCTATTGTTCTGAAAATTTTCAAGTATTTTTCCATATTCACTGTAAGAGTGGAACGCCTTAAAGATTTTTGTGAGCATGCAGCAATAGACTACAACAATATACTCTCACATTCCAGAACTCGGTGGCTTTCACTACTTCCAGCAATTGAACGGATACTAAAGTTATGGCTGCCACTGAAAGAATTTTTCGCTAATGAAGCAAATGCCCCAAAAGCTGTAGTCGATTTTTTCGCTAATCCCTTATCAGAACTTTACACTCTTTTTGTGCACAGTCAAGCATTTCTGATTGAAAAACAAATAAAAAAGATTGAAAAATCAGTTATTACTATCGTTGAAGTGAAAAATGTTTTAGAGGATACAAAAAAACAGTTGAGTGACAGATTACTAAATAAATATTTAGGCAATCAAACAAGACAACTTTATAACAAACTAAAGAATGAAGGCACAATTAATACAAATCAATCCGAAGCATTTGACAAAGAAACGGGAGATTTCTTTAGCACTGCAATCCGTTATCTCGAACAGTGGACAGAACCTATGACAAAATTTGATGTTTTCGCTTGGATGATTTTAAATGATATTCCTCAATGGCAACAAGTAGAAGAAACTACAAGATATTTAAATGAAAAAGATATAGCAGTGGATGATTCAATGTTTGAAGAATTTATGTACTTAAAATCGTTTATGGAATGTGAAATGACCGATGAATGGAAAGCTAAAGATATGCAAGAAAAATGGAAATACTTTTTTGAAAAAACTGAAGAACTGGAAAGAAAAGCGAATCTTCTTAAAATGTGTCAGTATATTTTTGCAATCCCTGGCCACAATGCTCACGTGGAACGAGTGTTTTCGTTAATTTCAGCGCAGTGGACGAAAGAACGAAATTCACTCAGTGTAAGCACAGTGGAAAGCATCATTCAATGCATTTATAATTATAAAATGACGTGCGTAGAATTTTATAATTATGTTAAAGGGGAAAAGGAGTTACTGACAAAGGTCAAATCTTCTGAAAAATATGAGTGGGCAAAGAAAAGTGTAGTGTAAGACTTCGTTATTTTTTAATAAAATTTTCTCAAATATTACTACTTGTTTTTTAATAATCCATCCATGGTTTGCCCTACCTCTGTTCTAAATGTCCCGGTCGGCGTCTCCGAATTTATGGCAGCCCTACCCTAGAAGGATGCTAATTGATTACTTCTATTTAAGTAAGTACTGCTGAAAATCATGCACTTTATTAAATATCACCTTACGTGCCTATGTCCAGTAGGAGTTCATCCATGTTATGTTTGAAATGGTGAAGACGTTATAGTAGTAGTTCTCCGAACATTAGACCTCGCAGCACATCACTGTAGATAAATTATCTTAGTCCTATATCTCGACTAGCTATTGATCGATTTGGATTAAATCTTGTTAAGTTTTAGATACAAAACATTCTTACAAAATATTACATATCGAAATCAGCTGATAAATTGTGCGACAGCGAATTTCCTCCTTTTTGACCGACGAACCAACCGGAGGAGGTACCTACTCAATTCGACGGGTATATTTTGTATAACAACGCATTTATAAGTAGTTTTGGCGGGAACGCGGAAAAATCATGTCGCCTCATTGTATTATTTTATTAAACTTGTGTTTTTATCAGTGATAATTAGTGAAAAATGGTGGTATTTCGTTGATTATGAGCTGATTTACGTGCATGAGTGTAGGCAAGTGATATAATGTGACGTTTCATGTTGTTCCGTGTTGTTACCAAAACTCCATAGACGCCTCTAGTAAAGTCTCCACTGCTTTACTGAGGTATGAATTGGACTATGATTGGACTATGACGAGACTACGACAGTGACTATTTTGATAAAATATTATCAAAAATTATTAAAACTTAATACTTGACACTGGCAAATGCACAATAATGCGACGCCAAAACTAAGAAGAAGAAGAACAACGCATAATTTTCTTCGTAGTGGTCCGATTTCAATTTTTTTTTATTGTAAAGAGTGTACTTCGTAATTGGTCCCATTTAAATTTCATCGAAATCGGCTAAGCCATTTTTGATAAATAAACAATAATGTGAAATCGATCTGTGCGAAATATTCGCGAATTCTGTACACGGGTGAAGTCGGACATGCTGTTTTTTCGCAAAAAAAATTATTGAATTATTAAGGGAAATTCTCCCAATCAACTCAAAAGTCTACTAATGTGTAGAACCTGTGTGCGAAGTTTTGTCGAGATTGGTTGAAAAATGCAACTTGTGGAGGAGAATCAACATCCGGACAGACGAAAGCAAAATTGTCGAGTTAAAACCTTTCTTACTTCGTTGGCTCGGCAATTAGTGTCCTTCCATTAAGCGGAAGTATGGGAACCCTACCCTACACCGATGTCATCACGTTGAGGAAAATTCCACAATAATTATTCTTTAGTCCCTTGTGTGCATATATTACAACTAGTAGTTTATTAACAATGGTTTTGAATTTAAAGTGTTTGCCATTTTTCATGTCATTTTTTATAAATGTCAGATTTCAAGATGCAGGAGGTATGGTTTATGTTCAATTGATATAAATTTATTTATTTGTACAATGTGGTTGTACAATGTACAACAGTTCTTAACCCGCCGTTTGTGACGTCAATTTGACTTACATCGTTTGTGACCCCGGTGTCACGTACCAGGTTTTTCAAGTACAATATTTTTTATTCATGACATTTATCTCATTTCAAATGATTACGTAATAAAAAACATGTTTTTTTATAATTCAACATACAGTATTAAATATATGAATTGTAATTTATTAGGTCTTATAGAAACAAAACTGAAATGCCTAAAATTTGCAAATTTTTGAACCAAGTCATTCGATTCGATCATTCTAAATATTTAAAAAACTATGTAATTTTTGAGTGTTTTTAACTTCATTAAAGATAAAATATTATGAAGTATGCTCAAAATAATTAACAAATACAGTATCCTTGTTATATAATTATTTTTTATTAATTCCAGAATTGTACAGTATTTTTCAACGGTCAATTTCTTTCCGAAGATGTACCTACACGGACAAAATAGAAACAGATGTTGCAAATTTGCATTTTAAGTAGTAAAACATTTCAAGGATTTTTTTAATCTTAATTGTGAAGTGTCGAGCTGTAAGCATAGCATAAGAAAGCCACCCAAATACCAGCAGAGAGGATGAGATAGTGCCTAAAAATAAGATATTTGCAAACTGCTTTAAACTAATGGTTCTTTTGGAAATCAATTGGTTATAAGTCTTAAATAGAGACCACAAGCTCGAAAATATATAGCATGTTCACTTTCATAGCATGTTCACTTTCAATGTAGAAAAATAATAATAATGCAAGAACACGTTGACCAATGTTCGCGTCTGGTCCTACTGCGCGTTGTTCTGTTTATTGGGCTTACTTCACCAAAAGATCTTTTAAAATATAGATAATGATGATTATAATAATTAGGTTTAAGTGTCCTCTGCACATTTAACTAGGTTTAAATGAAACTGCAATCTCATAAGATCATCAATTGTTAATTTTGCATAGTGAATGTATTTCAGTAGATATTTTGAAAAAAATATTGATAAAACCAACTAAAAACCTTTTGAATCGTATAATTATACAATATGATAATTGATGGTAATAAAAGCATTAAAGTAACGTAAAGTCTATGTAAAACATTGAAAATAATGCTATGTTCATTTGACTTATATAGTTTGTGACCCCGGTCTCAGGCACCGGATGGACGCCAAAAGTCCAAGTTGCACCTTTCCATTATTATTGCAAGTTTGCCCAGCGATAAGAATCGTAGAATTAGGCAGCAACTCGACATTCCAGCTCAAATCGATCAAGATTAAAAAGTTATTCGACTTTTACTGTCCACCCGGTCTCTGTGACAATATAGGTCACAAACGGCGGGTTAAACAAATTGAAGTACAAAACATAGACCTCTAGCGGTTAGGGCGTTGCAAGAGTACAATACTCTTAAGTATTACTTATTGCTAATGTATGCTAAATCTAACAATGTGTTGAATATAAATGAAATTATGTATAACTACACCGTGAGTTAGATAATCAAAAAATATTAGACACGTACATTTTATTTTGTCAAACAAACAAGAATCATAAACCTTGTCAAAGTTTGGGAGTGGGGATCGTGACGTCACCTCTCTTACAGAAGTCTATACATTTGTATGGCACTTGTGACGTCACGCGAAACTTTAACGGGCTATATCTTCATCAATTTTTGTTTAATTGACAAAAGAAAAAATACGTGTCTATTATTTTTGATAGTCTATCTGACGGACTAATTATATTTTTTTAGTCATCATGTCTATTTAGTAATAGGGTTATCATGTACTATAGGAATTAAAACTAAACCAAAGAAGATATAATAATACTACGTATAGAACGGCCACTCGTTACCCCCCACCCGTTTGAGTCTTCCTCACTTCCACCCCGCGTCAGGACACGATTTACTACTCTGCGCGCGGGCTGCACAGGCCGCTGCAAATACCCGTGTAGCGTTCGTGCGTATGTATAGTGTCTGTGAATAAATATAGAGTTGTGTGCGTAAGACAGCAGATTTTGTATGAAGAAACGCTGAGTGTCCCGGCTGTGACTAAACTGTATAAAATATAGCTTGATCTCTGCGACAGCTGTCAGAAAAATCACGCCTATGAAGTCCTCAATTTCTTAATAGTACAGACAGTACCTGTCAATGTCATACTTTATGGGCATACCGATTAGTGATGGGCGACGAATGATCGTGACCACAGAGTTTTATATAGAGTTTTATTAAAATATCGATAGTTTATACTAACAATATTTTAAATAAAACTTAATTGATCATTAATTTTACTATATATTTTAATATCATAACATTATTTACATGTGTATATACTTGATCTCAAATAATAGTGAGTAAACTGAATCCAAATTCTCACACAATGTCACATGACTACTTGTGACATTTGGCTCAGAGGCCGTGTTACCAGGCCATAAACTAAAAAAAGGCACGCCGCCATCTTGTTTGATACGAACCTGTGTATTTACATGTGTACATACTCGATCTTAAATAATAGTTAGTAAATAAAATCCAATTTCTCACCTATAACTACTCGTTCGATTTCATTACAACACTGTTTGATTATCGATTTTTTCCACCACTATTCCAACTCCAAAAATGTCAATATTCTATGTCAATGTCACTGTCGCAGAGATCAAGCTATCTTTTATGCTGTATAATACAAGTACGAAAACTTAGTGGGAAAAAAATATTATGCCAGCCTACATCCCAGACCACGTTATAGGGATAATGTGGTCGATCGAGATAATCTGAGAGAGATGCATTGTATTAATGAGGCACAAGTTAGAAAGTGACATTGAAGATATCTCTTCGGTCTCTTCGGTGGTGTTGCGAAATTTTTCCTACAGGAACTTCAAATATCTATACATGTTTGACTATTTTGACAGCAGCAGGCCAGATTTTCCATACATTTTTGTGGTGAGAATTGCATTCAATTGGCGTCAGGCCGGGTCCGCGAGCTATCCATATTTTTGAATAATGCAGATTTTTATCAAGAATATTTTTAAGAGGTTTTTTAGGAACATTAGAATTCTTGTACCTACCTAGTTTTTTTCTGTGTGCCAGCCTTAAGATTACTGTTAGATTTTTGTCTTGTACAAATTGATTCGCTTAGGGTATAACTACCTATTTACTAAGATTAAACTAACATGGTGATCCAGCGGCAAAGAACAAGGTCGCATCATGTAAACAGGACGCGGGAGCTTCAAACAGTGCTCAAAAAAAAACTTCTATTGCACAGATAATAGAATTTCAATCTCCTAGTACACAGTTTTAACTGCAGCAAGTAGTTTTGACTCCTATGACGTGTAAGATAGGAGCTAAATTCCCGTGTGCGCAGCTTGACAATCGAGCTTACTTTTTAACCGACGAAATGGAGAAGGTTTACAAGTCGACGCGTATATTTTTATGTTTGACCACGCATAAATTCTAACAGAGTAGTCCGATTTTGATCATTTCTTCTGTTTTGTAGATCATACTTTAAAAGTACTGTTCTGTACTAGCCTTTTTAAAAGTCCACTGCAGGACGTAAGCCTATCCACGAAGGGTGAGTCACTTTAAAAGTAGTCCATTTAAATTTTATTGAAATCAGCTGTGCTATTTTTGACACTACACAATAATGTGAAAATTACTACATCGATCCGTGTTAAGACGAATGATATTGATTCAAATTTAAAAAATATCATAGTTAGGGAAAATTCTTGACATATTTAATGAACCGGACATAATTTTGAAAAGTAACCGTCTTTATTAAAAAAAAAAAACATACAAATTTCTCACCAGCAAAAAAGTTTAATAATTCGAATGCGCAGAATTATCAGCGACAACACCCCATTATTTTTTACGAATAAAATAGCCAGACCGCTATTCTATTTCATAGACCGAAAAGTTATTTTTTTAAAGTGTACATTATGAGTAATTAATTAAAAACTCACTGCCGCCCGCCGCTCTGGCGCGATCCTGTCGAGCCGACCGCGTAAATTTTTTCCAAGTGAAGGGAGAATTTTTGAAATAATAGTTTATCAATGCATCACCTTAACTATTCGAATCCTGTACACGGTTGATGTCGGTTAGGCCACTTTATGGCCTAAAGCAGTGGAGTTTACAAGAGCTCATGGAGGCAAGAGCCTGTGGAGTTTTGATGGCTACTCAAAAATATATCTACATCGCCCCACCCAATATTATCACTGATGCAAACACAAGTTTCACAAAATAATACTTAAATGTCAGAATCCTTCAGGAAAACACACAGCTTAATACAAACTTACTCATAAACATAAAAATAAAACATGTAATGCAGTTAAGTATATGATTTTTCCGCGTTTCTGTCATAACTTGTAAGTTCGTATAGGCCGGGTAGGCATACAGGGTTACTGGTAGTCAATTAGCATCCTATTAGATGCTTATTCTGTACATCAAAAATAACAACTTTTGTTTTGCGACTTTTTCACAAATAAAAAAAAACTGTTCTATACATTTGGTCGAGGGTGAACGATATTTTTCTGTGAAACAGCATTTTTTTTAGTTTTGATAAAAGTCATGAAACTAAAGTTGTTAGTTTTGATGTACAGCATAGAATGGTTAGCCCTGGAGTCAGTTTCTAAGCCGCTTGAAGACCTCTGACATGGCTAAACGGTTAAAAAAACCGGACCCACAATTTGATGTATCATTCGAGCCACGATACCACGGTAGCGCTCAGTTGTAAATGCCACCCGCGGTCACACATCCGAAGACTGACCGTGCCGAACGTTGCTTTATTATAGTAATCGAGGACAAAAACCTCGTCAAACTACGCTATGTAATACGCTAATACTTTTTTTTTTTTTTTTCTTTTTCAAAAGTCTTTCTTCTGGTGGACGCGACGCGTGACCAAAATTCTGGTGTTTATTTGGCTCAACGTATAAGCATTGCCATTCAGCGTGGCAAACCTGCCAGCATGCTGGGCACGCTGCCAACTGGCAGTGGGCTTGAGCACTTGGATTATCTTTAGACCTTCAAGGGTCTGTGGATGATCCAATTGCTTTCTATGTAGTAGTAGTGTAGTCATTAATAAATTAAAGTTAAAAAAAAAACGCTAATACTATTTATGATCTTAAATGTTGGCTCTGATAGAGATATATAGATTGACCCTGACTTCTGGATCAAAGAGGCGTGGATTCGAACGCCACCCAGGGCAAACATTTATATGATGGACATAATATGTGTATGCTTTGTGTCTGAATGTTATTTAGGTACTATTTATATAAGTATGTATTTAAAATATGTACATGTACTCGTAGTTTATTAGTCTCTGGCAGCCATATCACAAGCTTTACTTAGTTTGTGGTCAGAGACCGTGGGAAGGTGGCCCCTAATATTTATATTTATTTATTTCAGTGTTGCGAGAACCATTCGATTTTTATATGAAAGTGAACAACATAAAGTACTTCCCGAATAAGAAGCTTCAGCAATACGAGTTCTACGATGGAGAAGCTGCTAATTTTACTTGCTATACGCCGTCCATAGGCCACGTGGTCTTGCAGTACTCATCAGCAAATGGTAAGCCTGGTGAGACAATGACGCTCGAAATCGATAAACAACTGTGAAATACATAAATTATTATAAAAATATAACGTTTTATATACAAGCTTTTGAGATCCCGGATAACATGTAGCCAACTTGACTAAGTCACAGCTGCAAAGTCTTGAGTATCGACGTAAGGTAGCGTGTTTATCAGCCTTTTATCAGATACACCTCCGAGGGTGCGCCCTACTAGTCAAACATCCGATCACAAAAAGCCACGAAAACAACTCTTTTTGCAGGTTTGCGTTTGTCTACATACTGCCTGATGTAGAGCAGATATGCGGTCTAAGATGTAGCACGATTACCTAGAAGATACCTATTTACTCGGGATTTTAAAATACCCACGTTGTACTTAAGCGGGAAGACAGACCCAGGCAAAACGTTCCACATTCTGGCTGTTCGTATGAGGAATGAGGATTCGAAACGCTTTGTTCTAACGCGCGGAATGTCCACCATAAAAGGGTGGCGCTTTGGATGGCGCGACGTGTGAATAAGTGACAGATACTCGTATACGTATACTTTGCAATAACGCTATCTCGTTTTGACACTTCGAAAGGAGTATTTCGTGGCACGCATCCTAGCCCGGCAGAAGTTATACAATCTGGTTCCATCTGACCCTTTCTACTATCGTACGGCTAGACAGACGCGACTAAAGCGCCAATCTTTTATGGTGGATATCCTGCGCGTTAGAACCAAACGTTTCGAATCCTCATTTCTCATACGCCTGATCAACAGCTACAATGTGGAAATCTTTGCCGGGGTTTGTCTTCTCGCCAAAGTACAACGTGGGTGTCTTAAAATCCCGAGGTTCTGTTTTTTGTCATCGTCAGCGTTTTCGTTTTTATTTTTTACAAAGTACAACGTGGGTGTCTTAAAATCCCGAGGTTCTGTTTTTTGTCATCGTCAGCGTTTTCGTTTTTATTTTTTACAAGTCGAAGATTATTTGTGTAATGCCCATTTGTTGTACCCATGTACCCAGCCCAATATCTGTTGACTCGTATATCTACCTAGGACAAGTAGTCCAGTCAGGTAGGTCCAATTTCAAGAAAGAGGCAAATCGTCGGATCCAACTCGCCTGGGCAGCGTTCGGAAAATTGCGTAGTATCTTCTCGTCCAACATAACTCCTTTGTACCTTGTTTGGTACCTTGGTTCAGTTTTAGCCCAATTTTGCCCATAATTGATCCCAACGTCAAGGAAAACTAAATTAGTGTAATTAAATTAATACATGCACTGTAAAATTTGAAATTTACACGTGAAATTGTTGATAAAACTGTTGTCGTAAAATTAATTTTGTGTAATTATTTTCGTAATTTTACTCCGGCGTAACCATCGAGCAAGTATCTATAGAGTCACAATCTTCCATAAAAAGTGTCCGATCCAAAACCTTGCCCAAGCTACGTAGTGGGCAGGCTTTTTAGTAAGCCGTAAGGTGATTGTAAGCCGACTACAACCCCGCGCGATGCCAGAGTGCTCAGTTACAAGCACTAATTATGTGACATAACGTTGAGATTCGAGAAAATGGAACATCGTGAATAATTTAAATAGATATGTATGACAACGCTCGGTCACTTTTTTTACAACTTTCAGTTAGGGACTGTGGCTCTGTAGATAATTACTCGAAGGGCTCTATTTCAGATCGCAAAATTACTCTAGAACGTCATCCGGCTACTTCAGTATACATTTACAAAAAGCTGAAGTCGGACGATTTATTTTCATGCACGCACGGCGGCAACTCTACAAGTAATCATTCCATCAGCGTGATGACAGCTGTGCGTAAAAAATCATCAGGTACTTAATTTTTATTTTATTCGTTTTTGTTTTGACGTGATAACGCTGTACGCTGGGCACTCACGAAAAAGTGTCACGTTTCGTCTGAGCCGATCGTGCATTCGAAAGCGAACAAGCGATAGAGAGTCACGATAGCAAAGAACATATCGTCCTATCCTATTAATATTATAAACGCGAAAGTTTGTGAGGATGGATCTATAGATGTTTGTTACTCTTTCACGCAAAAACTACTGAACGGATTGAGTTGAAACTTTGCAATAATATAGCTTATATATCAGAATAACACATAGGCTATAAATTATAATGATATATTGCGTATGCGGGCGAAGCCGCGGGTAAAAACTAGTACTTCATACTAATATTATAAATCTGAAAAGTTTGTTGGTTTGTTCCTCTTTCACGCAGCAACGGAGCAACGGATCGACTTGATTTTTGGCATGGATATAGTTCAAGGGCCGGAAAGTGACATAGGCTACTTTTTATTCCGGAAAAATAAAAGGTTCCAGTGGGATAGTACAAAAGTCAAATTCCACGCGGGCGGAGCCGCGGGCAAAAGCTAGTTACTAAATAATACTACGTACACGTAACGATAGGCCTAAAGCGTTCGGCTTGTTACAGTTGTTGATTCAACAATATTTTTTTTATTAATGTTATCACAGCAGCCAGCGTGCCCAGCATGCTGGCAGCATTGCCACGCTGAATGGCAATGCTTATACGCTGAGCCAAATAAACACCAGCATTTTGGACACGCGTCGCGTCCACCAGACGCTCAGGTCATAATAATTTAGTTTTTTGTTTCAGGAACGTTGACTTTCAAAGTGAATAACTTAGTTCTTTCTCCCTATTATGAAGAAGACGGTGCTTATTACTATCGCTACAAGTATTACAGCGGAGAGCTGTTGAAAATTGACGTGTTGAAAGACGATGAATTCGAGTACATGTCGTGGAATCTTGGCGGTGATGTCAACTTACCCTCAACTTTGAGACGATGTACGTATACAGTTTCCTTTTAATCTGAAAATATTTTGCCTGTAAAAGCTATCAAATCTTATTGCATTTCTGCTGTTGTGGTAAGCACGTAACGCCTTACCACAAAAGATTTAAACACTGTTTAACCGTGCAATTTGTACTGTTAAATATTGTATAAACTGTGCGTAAAACTTTTATGGTTAGACGGAATAAGTTTAAGGGTTACTTAGGTATTCTTCTTTAGTTATCTCACAGCACTCTTTTTGACACGTCTAACCGTAGATCAAATTGTAGAAGGGTGGTGATAAAAATAATTGTACATTGAAAAAAATGGGATGTCCTACGTCTTTAAAAAATTGTACTACGAAATTGTGACTTTATTATGTATGGTTTTATTTTTTTATCTTTAGTGTAGTTCATGAACAGTCAGATTCTATTCTTTAATAGAGTTTTGGTGTACTAAAAATATCGATTTATAAATAAGTTACAAAACTTTACTATTTTTGTTCATACAAGAAAAAGTTGTCCTACGAGTTTCTGATTCACTTAAAAACCTCTCTAAGCTAATGATTTTATGAATTTTCGTATACAATTGTTTATTACTATTGGCATTGAATCTAAGGTGAATTTTGCTTTATTAGTTATTGTTTTCTGTAACTTTAGTGTTTTTTTTATTTTTTTAAATAGCGTCCTATGATTTTTGATCGTTACTCACACATGTGAATAACGCAGTTTTCACCCATTTACAATTGGTATTCTACCATAACTAACATAATTCTACTACGGCCACACCAATTTTTACAAGAAAATGTCAACATATCGCCATTTTGTTCATTGCATCCACAGAATAGATATATATAATAGAATAGATCCTATTACACATGCATCCTTAGTAAATGCGAAAAATTGTGTGTGATGAACGAAAAAGCTATTTTTACATGTGAAAAACGGAAGAGTAACTCCTAAAAGAAAGTAGTTTTTGTTTCTCAGCATGCTTTGTATTAAAAACATCTCTTTTGTTCTATAATTTCTCTAATACATTCTTATGTGCAACATGTTTTTGAATCGAAATATGATGATTTAGAGGTTAAGTCGTGTTTCTAACCTACATGTGAGTAACAGAGACATGGACGTAACGTTACTCACCAATGTAAGGGCTTTTTCACATCAATATTGGTAGTCACATGTGCGTAACTTACGCGTTTTTATTAACTTTAGAAAATTAGGTGTAAACATCACATACTTTGTGTATACTTATAATTTATTGTGTATAATCGATAGATATCTCATTATTGTTTCAAATTGGGCTCAGGTGTACATCTTGGCAGACAGGACAGTTGACAAAAGGGAGTGGTTGGTGGGGAAGGGGAGGGGGTAGCACCCCCTGGGGGTGGGAGGTTACGGAACCCCCCTTTCAGAGAAATGATTTTTTAATTCATTATTTTATATTGGCAAAAACACCTTCGTACCATTGCTAAAAAGGATGGGGGAAGAGCATTAAGCCATGAGAGATCTTTTAAATTTTTATTGACAAAATGAAATCACCCTAACGTAACCTGTGAGTTACATTTTTAACATGTGAGACACGTAACGACACGTTACATGTGAGTGCCATGTGAGTTACGTGTACATTTATTTAGATCACCACCCAGAATCAAAAATTGAATTTGAATCGTTTATTTTGTAGAACTTGTGTTTCTATCAGTGACAGTAATTTAAAATTGTTGATTCTAAGCTGATTCACGTGAATGAGTGTAGACAAGCGGTATAATTTGATTTATCGTGTTGTTCCGTGTTGTTGCCAAAACTTCATTTATGACTTGCACTATGCTTGAAGCTGACCGTGACTTATTGTACTTTGACGTAACTACGACTGTGACTAATTCGACAAAATATCAAAAATGTTAAAAACTAAAACTTGACAGTGGCAAATCATGCGACGCCAAAACATAAAAGAAGAAGAAGCTAGGTCGCAAGTTGCTTCCATCTAGGAGATACAGCCTGGTGACAGACAGACTGACAGCGGAGTCTTAGTAATAGGGTCCCGTTTTTACTCTTTGGGCACCGAACCCTAAAAATCCAGAGAGCAGCCTTTCATTTCAGTTTTAGGGATTTCGCCCTATTTTAGGGCGAAACGTGTTTCAGGTACCTACTTTTATTTTTAGATTTTTAGAGTATAATGACTTCATGTCCCACAATTTAGGGATTTTAAGGATAAAACGATGTTAAGTTACTCAATTTGGGATTTTTAGTGTAAATAATAAAATATTTCATAGCTCCGTGCTCGAGACCCTCCCTCCCCCTAAGATTTCTTACTTAAAGATTTTCAAGAGAATAATCCTTAATTTTGGGTGAAATAAAATCTTGAGTAGAAAAGAAACACTGGTCTTGCCTCACTCTCGGAGAGTCCACGTTAAAGTCTTGAAGATGCCTCGCTTAGAGACGAACATTTATCGAAACGAGCTTTGTGACTAATACACTTAAATATTATACTATTGTTATTTTAACTAAAATAATAAAGATTTACGATTATTTTAGATTTGAGAAATCATACTGCGCTAGCCGATTTGGGTCCGTTTACTTTAAAAAAGAGCGATACTGGAACTAGTTTTTACGGCAACTTTCTGCGCAGGACGGACCGGAAAAAATATAATATAGTACTCACATTTTTGTTGCAAACTCAGTACTATGGTAAGTATTTTACTAGTAGGTATTTATTAAAATAAATATTAGGGGTCACACGGTCTCTGACCCCAAACTAAGCAACGGTTGTTGATATGGCTGCCAGCGACTGATATACTGCAAATAAACATTTTTAAATACATACCTACTTATATAGATAATAGCTAAATATCACCCAACACAGACACAGAGCCAACACCTATGTTCATCACATAAATATTTGCCCTGGGCGGGAATCGAATCCACGCCTCTTTGACCTACGAGTAGGAGCCAGGGTCACTATTCACTGAGCACTGAGGCAGTATTAATATTTACGAATATCATAAACCCGAAAGTCTGTTGGTTTATTGGTTTGCTTGTTATTCTTTTACGCAGCAACAGAGCAATGGATCGACTTAATTTAATTTTGATTTTTGTGCTATCCCATGGGAACCCTTTATTTATCCGGGATAAAAAGTAGACTGTCACTTTACGTCTTTCAAACCCGAGGCCCTGCTTTGCCACCCTTAATAAAGAAGGTGGAAAAAAAAACTATTTGACGGTTGTTCGATTCGACAGTTGTTTTTTTTTTTGACATTTCTTAAAGATTGCAGATAGCAGAATTTCTCTTACTTACTTAACACTTATCCTAATATTATGGAACATTTACGCAATATCATTATTATTTATAGTCTACGTGTTATTCTGATATAGAAGCTATATTATTGCAAAGTTCCATCTCAATCCGTTCAGTAGTTTTTGCGTGAAAGAGTAACAAACATCCATCCATCCATCCTCACAAACTTTTGCGTTTATAATATTAGTAGGATTAATGATAGTACTTTATATGTTCAAATTTTCACTTCTACGGGCACTCCCGGAGTGCAACCCATGTTTTTTTATCGTAGCCGTTCTTTATGGGGCTATTTCTCCGAAAAGAAGAAGAAATTTGCTGTAGCACTATTTATCAACCTATTTCAATAGTATTTGTTCAATATCTAAATTTGCGATCCAAAGCAAACCAAATCAGTCAAAAGCTATTCGTGATATTAGGTATAGGCTTATGAAGACTTAGTAAAAGAGATGTGTCGCGAGATCTACTGTTCGGAGAAATACTAATAAGTATATTATTGTTTTTAAACTTTCGCGATTTGAACACATTATTTATATACTACGGGACTAATGTACTTGCTTCGGCAGTACATATACTAAAATTGGAACGATACAGAGAAGATTATACTCTATAAAATTTAACTTGATCTCTGCGACAGTTACATATTGACATATTTAGAGTTGAGATAGCGGTGGAAAAAATCGATTTTCAAACAATGTTGTAATGAAATCGAATGAGTAGTTGAAGGTGAGAAATTGGATTTTATTTACTTACTATTATTTAAGATCATGAAAATACACATGTAAAAAATGTTATGATATTAATTAAATACTCATAATAATGTAACGATAGTATTTATCGACGTTTTTCACTATTATCGATGCTAATTTAACATATAATTGGGTTTAATTTAATTACACATGTAAAAAATGTTATGATATTCAAATATACAATAAAATTAATGATAAATTAAGTTTTATTTAAAATATCGTCAGTATAAACTACCGATATTTTAATTAAAACTCTATCTAAAACTCTGTGGTCACGATCATTCGTCGCCCATCACTAATCGACATGCCCATAAAGTATGACATTGACAGGTACTGTCTGTACTATTAAGAAATTCAGGACTTCAATGGCGTGATTTTTCTGACAGCTGTTGCAGAGATCAAGTTAAATTTTATAGAGTATAGCATGGCCCCTGCGCAAGGATGACACGCAAAATCGTGAAGCGTTCCACTTTTTTTGATGAGGAGGTATTATTTATTTATTTATCTCGTAATTTTAGTGCGCGATTAGTCCCGTAGTATATAAATAAAGTATATTATTATACTTAACGTAGAATAAAATATATACAGATCTTTATTATTTTTTCAGATCCATATATTTATCATCTTTCGTGGTCTAATGTCTTTCTTCAGTACACCCCGGTAACGGGTGCCAATATTATCGAGTACGAGATAGGGAACGGGACAGCAAATTTACGTTGTTCTCGCACTAGTAACAGTTATTGGAAGTATTCACGTGAGTATTTTTCTATTATATAATATAGGCGTATCAAACTTCCTGTGGGATCCCTAAGGCAAATTAGGAAACTGCCTAGGGGCCTTGCGTCCACTTAGGCGTCCCGTGTACGCATTATGAAAAAACCGTCAAAAGTTGACAGCTTAGTTCCCGGTTACGTGCAATTTTTAGGATTTCTACAGAATCCTCGTTGGGCGGACCTGACTCACACTTGCCCTGTTCTTGTCCTTTCGAGGTACGAAACTCTAAAAAGTAAGAAAAAAGGAAAATGGCCCTAAAAACTACATTCTCTAGACACCCTGGCTGGGTCAATCCAGCCTTGCCTGGCGGCTTGAAGTTACCTACAAGCTGCGCAAAACCCAATCCTGATTGAAGCAAAATTAACAGCTGTGCGGGGATTGGATCCCGCGCAATTTGTGCAAACTCACAACCGCCAAGACTTTTGATTCGGTCTTTACTTAGAAGCTGCGCACCCTCTCTATATTTTTTTTTTCTTTCAGGTGATGAAGTCAACAGAACATATAACAATGTAAATTCTTCATATCAGTTATTCAATCTTCAACCTTATTGCAACAGCGCTGAAGTCACATGTTGGGACAAGAATACCGGGAAAACTACACATCTAACATTCTTTAGAGGAAACCATCTCTCAAAGAAATGTATAAAAAAACCTTCGACAAGAACACCAAAAGAACTTACAACTAGAGCAGTAGTTGCAACTACTAAAGTTATATCAGAAAAGATGACTAAAATGGGAGAAAACGTCAACAAAACCGTATTCTGTAATTGGTTTCTGAAATATTTTCAGAAGCACCCATTTTCAGAGTGTGACGAAGCAATGAAAATAAATACAAAAACACCTCAAATTATAATTAAAGAAAAACATGAAAGAACAACGACTGATGTAACAACTCAACCTTTATCAGCAAATACACTTAAAACCAAAAATATCAACAAAAAAACACATTGGACGATTGTGAAAATAGATGAAACCACCGAGAAAAAGCTACCAATAGTTCCAAATATCACAGAAATTGTATCAGTAATCGACAAGTCTTTTAAAATGTGGAATTTACCTCAAGTTATTAGTAAAGAAAGAGGATTTGGACCTACTAAGGATAATATTACTGCTAAATTAGTATTTATAACTGATAAAACTTGGAATGTGCAGGATTCACTACCGGTAGATAGTAATCCAGAATATTTTGAAACTAACATTGTTGTCACAACTACAGTAAAATCTACAACTACGCTTGAAACTTTTTCTTCAAGTGAAATTTTGGCGCAAGCAGACTCAAAAGGTACACACTATGAGATAGATAAATAACTATATGTGGTTCACAAGTATTGGTATACTAGGTATTTCTCTATTCATTTTCTCATCATAGCACAACGAGCTATGGAGAGGGCTATGCTCAGTGTCACTCTGTGAGATCAATCAGGAATTATCCGTAGAAGAACCAAAATTAACAAAATAGCCCAGGGGATTGGCAAGTTGAAATGGTAGGCACATAGCCCGGAGGACTGATGACCAAAAGTTCTCGAGTGGAGACCACGTACCGGCAAGCGCAGCTTAAGACATGTAGGCAGATGATATCACTAAGACCGCTGGATGCAAGCTGCTTGCTTGCATTGCATTGCTTATTGGAAATCCATCGGGGAGGCCTATGTACAGCAGTGGACGTCACATGGCTGATGGATGGATGGATGAAATGTCGTGAGGTATAGATTTAGACGTCGATGTGACGATACAAGACCACATCATGGCCTTAGTTTTATACATTTTGCAATACCTTTGAAATGTATTTTTTCAAGTAAGCGAATAATTATACCAAAAGTAACGTTCAATTTGTACCTATATATTTCAGATTCGGGGAACTCTACGTGGGTGGTGGTGGCGGTGGTGGTGGCCACTCTCCTGCCCCTCTCGTTCGTCATCATTGGTACTCTTTTCACAGGTTGGTACAATACAAGATTACGGTAACTAGCGTGGTTTTGACGTGATAACGTCTTATAAATCGATGAACGCCGGCCGCACGCACGTAATAAGTGTCACGTTCCGCCTGAGCCGAGCGTGCAAGCGGGAGAGCGTTTTGTATGTACCTATGTAACGCGATTACTCCGCCAATAACGAACCGATTTTAATGTTTTTTTTTAATTTGGTAAATCATACCTCATAGGTGGTTGTTTAACTTTTATCGAAATCAGTTGCAGTTTTCTAAAAATCAAGATTCAACTTAACCTAGGTATTTTTTTCTTATTTTGTATTTGTTGTGGTTTTAGGTTCCGTTCAGTTCTTCAATTGTTTTCAAGATGAATTCAAGAGAACTAATCGAATTTTTAGGATTGTATTCGCTGATGCCATTTTAGGCGAAAAATAATTGACGATTTTTAATTTCCTACTAATAATTATTATCCTTCAATCACCTTCAAAGAGACTGCATAGTTAATAATTTATTTACACAGTTGCATAGCGTCCCGGCGCGAGTATTATTTCCACTTTTTAGAGTATTTTAAGAGTTTTTCTTTTTAGAGTTTTTTGTATAGCAACACTTGTCCGTTATGTCATTGTGTCCTTAGGTGCGACGTAAAACGGCTTGATTTTTCATCCTTTTGATGAAAAATGTTTTTGAAACCAAGCTGATTCCACTAATTATTATGTAAATAGCGTTTAAGATAATCCGTAGACTACGAGAAGTGAAGTATACATCACACATAGTGTAAAAATGTGACTACGTGCAAAAATATGTACCGCTGAATAATCAACGGTTTTAGGAAGTACGCTTCCCGTGATATACAAAACTGAATTAAACACAAGTAAAAGGTCTTAAATAGTGACATTAAGTACCTACCCAAACTGGGAACCCACTCAAGTAAGTGATTTCTGCACAAGCTAAGTACGTAGCAACCAAAACCGCAACATTGTTAACGTTTTGTCACGTTTTATAAACAACACAATACAGCAACAATAAGGTAACTATCCAGTTACCTAATTATTGAAACTCGTAAGTTTCCTTAATGCCATCTATGTACGACCTATACGTCAGACAGACTAGAAACAAAAACCGTACTCCGGTTTTCACCTTTGTTTTTTTTATGCTATAACTTGGTCAAGATAATAGCCTCATAATGAGAGCACTACATCTGGGTAATTTTTTGCCAGAAAATTCGACAAGAAACAATAATCATTATAGTTACTTCTGAAAAGTTAAGCGGTGAAGTGGTCAAAAAGACACACAACATATTTTCTCTGTCTTGAGTTAACCTGCGTGGTTAAACGCACAGAAGAAAGCATCCCACTGAGGATACAATATATTCACCGCAGCATGGTATATACCAAATGCTATACGCACAGTACTTACTGATGCCTTGATCTCGGTGAGCAATCATTAACCGAGGATAACTAATTATGGTTTTTTTCCTCAAGAAGGTAAGCCTAAGATGTAACCATAATATGCCATATTGTGCTTAGGAAGAGATAAGGGGTCACAGCAACCACCTATTAAAAATCTCTGACAGTAAGTTCATAACGAACCTTATGCAAAAATAGTATTTTCCTTCTTCCATCTGTTTAATAACCTAAATCCTGAGTAGGTATTCAGGATGTGTCCAAATTCCAAATTAAAGAAATAAATTATTTCTGTCATCTCACTTAATGGACACCAAGCAAGTTATAAATACATTGTTTGAATGTACCATGGTACCAATCAAAGTTACCATATCAGTAGAATCACCTCTAGAACAAAAAATGGTAAGTACCTACAGGTACTTATACTGAACCGGACTTTAATAGTCTAATACTATATCATATAGGCCTACCCAGGAAGGACCATAGGTACCATGGGCCAATGGCTGGCAGTGCATGTTGAATACCATATAAATTCAACTACAAAAATATAAACAACAAAATAAATAAGTACCTCTTATTCAGGTACCTACCTACCTATTACATACATTCCTCACTTGATACAAGGAACAGGGTAAATTATTATACATAACAATTTTGTATGCATATAGGGACCTACTTAGATATTAATACATAAAGTGAAACACTCATCACTGTTGTGGTTAGTAATTAAAAGTATCTCTCTCATATCTTAAATCAAAGATAAAAAAGCTAAATTTTATGTTCAGAGCCCTAAAACTTGGGAATAGAATGCATAAAAGTAATTATTAAGCCATATCGGTAGTTATTATGTTGTGGTATGTGAGGCCTACAACCTCTTATTTTATTTATGCTTTGGGGATATCTTAGAAAGGATTTCATCATCGACTTGGCTTTATTTCATATCGATGAATTTCATAAATAGAAAGGGCTAAGTTGCATATCTCAGCGGGTATGTTTATCCGCCAGCAAAACCTCTACCTATTCAAGGCTTTAGAAAGACCGGACCTAACTTGGTATCCCATCAAAAGTTAATACTTATATATCATAAAACATGATACTCAGAAATACTTCAGTCCTTCAGAAAACTAGAATGATAAGTTATAAACATTAGGTACATATTAAGTTTAATTACTAATTATTTATATTTATAGTTTAATTACTATTTATTAATTACATATTAAGTTGAATTACTAACATAATCAAGCTGACTATATTACAATTATATAAATATTGGTTATTTAAATACAGTGTATCCACTGATACTTTTAAGTAATTTCAGTCCAACGGATGAAACACCTTACACAGGCATGAGATACTGTGATAGACCATACATGATTTGGGTATATAATAATAATAATATCATAAATTTCTGTATCCCTATGGTTGTATACCATTACAACTCTTACACGGGCTTGAATAATTAGATTCTACCAGTAAATAACAATTAGGAAGCAATAAACTTCATGATAATTATTATTATGCTTAATGAATTTCAGTGCCTACTGAAGGTTTATTCACAAATGTGACAGTAGGTATCCATCTTATAATTTAAACTAAAGGGGAAATGTGGACTAAGTAAGTCTAGGGGACAAATCCTGGACAACAGACTATAGACAATAATTGCTCCTTAGGCTTTAGTTACCTACTCATACCTCTATTCATGGGGACCCAGATAATAAATATTTAATTAAAAGATATCATATTATTATTAAACAGTTCATTAAAATATATAGTATTAATTAATTAAATTAAAGTAATAGACAACATGATCAAAATTATTAATTAAAGCTGTCAGAAGATTAATGATATACTTCATCCATCATCATCATCACAAATGTTAATTACACTTATTTAAGTAGAATATTGAGCCAAGGTTTAATACACCCACATCAAATAAATAAAAATCCAACTTTCACAGGATTCAAGTACCTATAAAAATAAAAATCTTTTTCAAAAAATTCCTTATGGGTCAGTTAGAAACACATATTCATATTAATTTTAATAATTAATAGGACAAAATATATTCAATTAAGTTTGTCTGTCTGAAAGGACAACTGAAGTACTTAGGTACATCATTGTACAATTTGTACCTATATTGTGTACCTAGTAGGTACTTAGAATAAAAAACAAAAACAGCATCAAGATCCTAAATAATTTGGCTGACCTTGTTAGATACCCATTATTTCACTTCGTATGACAAAAGAATATGGTATGTATTGTAGCTTGTCTTGTAGGGCATGCATATTGTGGGATATTTTTCTAAAGAATAATGAAAGCAGCTAAATTTTATACCTAAGTATTTAAAGGGTGTCAACACCTTAAAACTCATATAGGACCTTTATTTGTTACATACTACTGTCTAAGCTGGTATAGTTTTACAGAATTTTATTTGTATGATGAAAAGCTCCTTACCACTTAATGTGATAGTGAGCTATAGGTAATATACCTATTTTAGTAGATAAGTAACACTAATATGTGTACTGCACTGTACTGTACCAGCCTTTTAATAGTCCACGGCAGGACGTAGGCCTACCCACGAAAGGTGATTAGGCCATAATCCACTACGCTGGCCCAGTGCGGGTTGGTGGTGGATAATATGTGTAATTTGGAGATACTATCTACTACCTTCTTTACCAATTTCTCGTAAAAAATATAAGCTTCAGCTTCTAAATAAATGACACTGAATCATCCATTAAGAATGGCCTATTAAAATAGGTATGTAATATTAAAATATTGTTTAAAAAACAAGTTAAGATAAGGAATACAATCAACATTTTTGTAGTATGTAATTGTAAATGTACAAATGTAATTGTTGGCAAACCAGCGACAAGGACGCGAATTTAATATTAGGTATGCTGGTAGGTAAGTGACAAGGGTGACAATTTATGTATAGATAGGTATAAATTATTTGTTATCTCAAGAATAGTTGTAAGAAATAGGTAAAGTTGAATGACAGGTAATGAAATCAGTTGACATAAGTATCTTGACATGACCCACTAACCACATGGTGAACAGATGGAAATTCTTAGATTTTATTATTACTTAATACTGTATAGATTAAGTACCTGTGTGAGGAAAATTGAATGGTAATCACCAGACAAGCTGATATATTGTATAAATATGTTCTAAGGCCATTGTTGGGAGCTATACTTAAACTAAGAGCATATTAAACTGACTTAGTAAATGAGTCATAATGACATTATTTATTTAGTAAATACATAATTAGGGTCAGGCCACACACTACATTTATTGATGCTCAAAAATAAATTTATAGCAGTTAATAACAAGCTTTTGCAAACCAATACGAGATACCTTTATCAAATCAGATTATTGATAGTATCTATAAATATAATAAAAAAAAAAAAAAAAAAACCTCATTTGAAGCTTCTTTTGTCCTTTTGAAAGTACCAAGTTAGTAGACAAGTTCACCTGATCCAAATACTCATTAACTGTCATATGCTGTAATTATACAAATAACTTCGCTTCTCTTGGGTATAATGACAACAGTAATACAAAATATCCGATTAGTTAGGTACCTACCTAGGTATCTAATCTATTTTGTAGATATGTGTCATATAATACAAAATGCAGATTCGCATTAAGCACAAAAACAACAGAGCATACATACGAGTAGCATCTGGGGTCAAATAGACAAATATAGTTTGGTAAAGGTTAGCTTACATAATACGTATATATATTTTTTGCCTTGTAACAAACCCAATTAAAAAGGCAAGAAAATATAAAAAAAAAAATATAAAAAAAAAAAAAATATATTTATAAAAAAAAAAAAAAAAACCTGAACATTTCACAACCCTCTAAACATCTGCAACTGTGTAAATAAATTATTAACTATGCAGTCTCTTTGAAGGTGATTGAAGGATAATTAAGAATCAATCGAGCTTACCTGTTAAGAGAAGATTGATGATAATTATCCGAAATCACCGAAAAAGAGACTGCATAGTGACTCAATCCCTCCCTCCCTTGCCCGGAGGTAACACTATGCAGTGATGAGTCATTTAATCAGGGGAATTATAAGGTACCAGTATAATACAGGTAAGACTCGATCGATGTCATTATGGAAGTGCCAGAAAGATAAATCTGTCCTACGTTGGTCCTTCCTATATGGCTCTGCCTCTATAAAAAGGTTGTGAAATGCTCCCCCGTCTCTACTTTGAACTCCAATGACATAACGGACAAGTGTTGCTATACAAAAAACTTAAAATACTCTAAAAAGTGGAAATAATACTCGCGCCGGGACGCTATGCAACTGTGTAAATAAATTATTAACTATGCAGTCTCTTTTTCGGTGATTTCGGATAATTATCATCAATCTTCTCTTAACAGGTAAGCTCGATTGATTCTTAATTATAAACGCGAAAGTTTGTGAATCTGTATGGATGTTTGTTACTCTTTCACTCAAAAGCTACTGAACGGTTTGAGATAAAACTTTGCAATAATAATGCTTATACATCAGAATGAGGCACAGAGGCTATAAGCTATAACTTATAAAGATATCGCGTGAAACGAAGTTCGCTGGGTCAGCTAGTTCTTAATAATTTATCGTTGTTATAGTACGATATTGCAGACAGCGTAATAAGATCCGCTGCGACTCGAGTCTGAAAGCCGGCGACGGCGGGGACGACCCTGGAGCCTACGACTTGGGTCTGATGGACACTGACCACGTGTACGAGACCATACAAGACCCTATATACGACGAACCGTACGCCTGCCCAATACGTAAGCATTTTTACTTCACTTGCTACTTCACTGTCAAAGTTGTCTATATGTCTACTTCACCCACCGACATGATGTGGTCAGTTCTCTACAGAAGAAGAAGAAGAATTTCTCTACATAGAATAAGAATGAAAGTAATAGAAACCGCACTAAAATAGCAAGAGATACGAGTATACATCACTTTGTCCCATTTTAAATATGAAATTTAAAAGGTGTTAGAAAAAGATGCACATACACCCGAACATATGTACTGTACTGTATCAGCCTTATAATAGTCAACTACAGGACGTAGGCCTACCCACGAAGGGTGACACCCGAACATACCTACGTAATTTTAAAGGGTTTCACAATCTATCATTGAGCTGACATGGCTGTCCGAATTCAAAAAGGTAAAATGATCAGATATTTGAACCTTTTGCTGAAACTAGAGGATTTAAATTTTCGAATAACCATTTTGACATTCCAACTTGTGATTTTGACGTAGGCCCACAGACATTGCGTTTATTTGTTCCACTCACTCTCGCGTTCGCTGTATAAAAATTTACGAGTTCTTATGACCTAAATTGGTCAAGAGCGAGCCGAGATAAAAGCAGACAAGGGTCGCGAGGTCTACTGCTCGAATAACTACTAGTTATATATTTTTAAGATGCCGCGTCAAACGAACCTGTTCGTGACATGTCGAAAAGGCCTCCCCCCTCCGTGCCCGGTGAAGAAATGCAAGATTTACAAGGTACACTCAGAGTTTTATTGTTATCACAAATTCATTTCAAATATTCGTCGCGAATGCAGGACTCGAACCCGCGTCTTCGTATCAATAGCCCGACGCTCTGACTAAAGGTGGGCATACACGATCAGTTAAACTGATCAATTTTTCCATCACTCCAACCGGTAGCTCATTCAGTTAATTAAAAGGCATGAATTGGTAGTTCCATTATTGAACCAGTACCTGAAGCTACGCGATGTACGCGTCTAGTACGCGATGATCGCATGAGTACATCAGACCAGTCCAGCGGAAGCCAAATGACATTAACTATTGCCGGGAGGTAGTTATTAAAGAAACAAAATGGTACAAATCGATCCTACAAAAAGTTGATAGGAATCAAAGTTGTTGGAAATCAAATAAAATTTGAGACAACTTTTATTTCGATAACTTCTGATGAAAAATTGAAATAACACAAGTTATTGAAAAAACAATATGGTACAACTATATTATAAAAAAAAATATCGATCGTAAAAAAAGTAGATATGGGAATTAATGTTATAGAAAATCAAATTTCAAACAACTTTTGTTCCGATTACATCTGATGAAAAATTGAAATAACACAAGTTATTGAAAAAAACAAAATGGTACGACTATCTTATTTCAACAAATATCGATCCCCAAAAAGTTGATGAGAATCAAAGTTTTGGAAATCAAATTTCAAACCTTTTGTTTCCATAACTTCTGATGAGAAATTGAAATAACACAAGTTATTGAAAAAACAAAATGGTACAACTATCTTATTAATATGTTGTAGAAAATCAAATTTCAAACAACTTTTGTTCTGATAACTTCTGATGAAAATTGACATAACACAAGTTATTGAAGAAACAAAATGGTACTTTAAGAAAATGATAGGTGTCTATTAAAGTACCAAATAGTATTTTCTTAAAGTACAATGTTGTTTCTTCAATAACTTGTGTTATTTCAATCTTTAATCACAAGTCATCCGAACAAAAGTTTTGATTCCCATAAACTTTTCGTAGGAACGATATTTTTCAAATATGATGAATTGTCATTTTGTTTCTTCAATAACTAGCTACCAAAAATGGTTAGCTAAATTTAGCCCACGCTGGATCAATCTGATGAACTGATGCGATCATCGCGTCGTGTGTGCCCAGTTTCAGGTTGTTGTTCATATATGGAACTACCAACTCCTACCTTTTAATTTACTAAATGAGCTGGAGTGACGCGAAAAACTGATCAGTTTAACTGACCGTGTGTAGGTAGGCCACCTTTAGGTATAAAATACCTTTTGCCCATGGCTTCGCCGGCGTGGTATTTTATTTTTGTGCTATCTATGGAAACATCTTATTTTTCTGGGATAAAAAGTACCCAATGTCAGTTTTCGTCTTTCATCTATGTCCATGCTAAATATCAAATTAATCAGTTGCTCCGTTGCTGCGTCAACCCACGTCAAGCATTTATGTGATGAACATAAGTGTTTACTCCTTGTCTGGATGTTATTAGTTGTTATCTTTAAAAATATTTAATTGATTATATGTTTAATTATGTAGTACAAGCTGACCCGACTAACGTCGTATCACGCAATAACTTTTTAAACTATAGCGTATTACTATGTGTTATTTTTTTATTTCAAATAGGTTTGCGTTTGACTACACACTGCCTGATGTTAAGCAGATATGGGGTCTAAGATGTGACACGCTTACCTATTTACTCGAAATTTGAAGACACCTACATTGTACATGTGTTATTCTGATGTACTCTTTTAAGCATTACCTACTTGCAAAGTTTCATCTCAATCCGGTTAGTAGTTTTTTTTTGCAAAGGAGTAACAAACATCCATACATACAAACTTTCGCGTTTATAATATTAATAATAGGCAGTAGGTTTGTCTCTGGCAGCCATTTCACAAGCTATGCTTAGTTAGGGTCAGAGACAGTGTGTAAGATGTCCGCTAGTATATAAAACCCATCTATGTATTAAATTGCGGCGATGATGATGATTTACATATTATGCTTAATTTTACAGACGATAACAAAAAATACATACATTACGACACGCCGTACGATTTTCGGATATTCAGATTTGGAGACTTGACGAGTCGGTACCCGAGTAAGTTATTTCCAATTTTTGAAAGAACAGGCAATGATAAAATCTATCTAATCTATCTACATACAAATGCGTTTATAAACGGTCGGAACGCGAATCATATACACGCCTCGGAATGCGGTATACACTCGGTACACTAACAATAGGCACGATGACTGGATAAAAAAAAATATTAGTCCGTAAGTTACATGATCAAAAAATATTGGACACGTATTTTTTCTTTTGTCAATCAAACAGCAAAAGACAAAGATAAACCTTGTCAAAGTTTGGGAGTGGGGATCGTGACGTCACTTTTCTTACAGAAGTCTATACATTTGTATGGCACTTGTGAGTTGTGACGCCATGCGGAACTTTGACGGGCTATATCTTCATCAATGTTTGTTGAATTGATCTAAGAAAAAATATGTGTCTAATATTTTTGTATGGTCTATCTGACGGACTAATTATATTTTTTTAGTCATCGTGCCAATTGCAGATGCGCCGCCGCCGTAGTGACGAACCAAGCAACGTGTGGGTTTGTAATCACTAAGCGTTCGATTAATCTACCAGGCGTGAGGGCGCGGAGCAGCCCTAGCGCGAGTTACGTACTTACTGCGTGGCCACGCTGGGCTGTAGGAAGGTAAATCGAAATCGATTACAAAAATCTACAAATACTTATACAGGACTATCCAGAACTAGTGTTCTAAACCGAAGGGAGCAGGTGATTCAGGCCATCATTATGAACGCATTTCACTATGGAATAACCCGGAATATGAGAAAAAATCTGATCATTTTGTCTACAACGAGTTGCAATTCTGTATGGAGCAGCTGATGTTTTTTTCTCGAATTGTGGTTTGGCCCCATATTAAGAGATGTTCGTAATGATGGTCTTAATCACCCCCGTTTGTCTTAGTACAGGGCAAGCAGATATAAACCTGAACTATCTAAGGTATATATACCTAGTCCTTGAAAATTTTGTCAACTCTTAGTAAGTAGAATTATTTCGTTAAGTAAGTAGAATTATTTCGTTAAGTAAGTAGAATCCTTTCGCTAAGTAAGTAGAATCCTTTCGCTAAGTAAGTAGATTCCTTTCAATTCATCCATCTATCAGGCATAGGACGTGCACTGCTTGACAAAGGCCTCCCTAATAGATTTCCAATAGGTATGACCGATTGCAAGCGGCTTGCATCCAGCTTGAACCTGCCGTATTGAAGAGGTCATCCTACCACCTTGTGGGTAGGCTAGACACAGTGGTCTCCAATCGAAAACTTTTCAACCCCATCGATCATCTGCCGTCCATGCTATGTGCCATGTCCACTGCCATTTTAACTTACCAATTCGCTGAGCTATGTCGGTAACTTTGGTTCTTCTACGGATATATTCATTCCTGATTTGATCTCAAAAAGAGACTCCGAACATAGTCCCTCTCCATAGCTGATTGGGCTACTTGGAGCTTACTAAAATAAGGCACATAATGAAAGACCACGTTTCTGTGTGTTATAAGTTATCTCCGGTAACACACTCTAGTCGAAACATAGATTTCAATCCGCATTTAACAGATTGACAATGGAATGTCACTTAAGGGAATTCTCAATCTCGAATATCACAGACAAAAATACATGGAAAATCTTGCCTATATACAGTACTGTCTAATAATCTATCAAATATGTGTTGGAATATGACGTTTCATACCTAAAAATCCACCGAATCGAGATATTTCTCATGTCCCTTTCTAACTCGTTCATTAAACCACTACATCTCCTTCAGATGTTCTCGATCGACCACACCCTTTGGTATCTCTGTAGGCCTAACACTTTTGACTCACTTCGCTGACTCTGTCTATAAGTTGCTTAATTTATTTTACAGATTTGTTTCGTACCCAAAGAAGCAGACTTCGACCAAACTGACATCCTCCAAAAAGAGGGAAGCCGATATCACAGAACACATTCAAAATCTTCAAGCGAAAAGCGTAGTGTAGAACGTCTACAGTATGAATTGACATTGACAACTTACTTTTTTAAATAATTTATTACGCTCCGCAGACTCCAGGGTCTGTGCTTTTTAAGATATACATTTTCTTAATTAAGATTTGAACAATAATGCTTATAACTATATGAGGACTCTACGCTAAAATAAATCTAAATCTAAAAAAAAATGTTATATACGATTTTAAACTACTATGATTTTTAAAAAAAGAATTACCTATGTTGCGTGTATACTAGGAACAGTCCGATTCCCACGAGCAGCACCCGTTCACGAGTGACTCGGTGCCGGCCGCGACAAAAGTGGATAGAATGGTTAACCCTTCGCCATGCTAAGGTTGCTGGGCACGGGAAAAAAAATGGCGTCTTGAGATGACGAAATAATAAATTGATCATATTTTGAGTTTCGTAAACTGAGTACAAGCGTGTCTAGTCCCCTGTGTCCAGTTGGTGACTAATCCAAGATTAAAATTTAAACTTATCTGGTACTTTCGTGCCGCGTACAGTCAAGGAGATTTTTTTTTTATTTAAGGTTGACTGTTAATTCTAAGGTGTTAAATTTTAACTCACGCATTGTATTTTAGTAAACTAAAATTCACCGACTCTAAGTTGACTTTTACACTGAAATGGCGACTTTGTTTATATTGTGCAGATATATATGCAGTCTTTATATGTGCAGATAGTGTTGAAGATAAGTGGATAATATGTATTAAGTATCTGTCAAGGTATGGTTTGGTTTACTTTAGTTTAAAGATGATTTTTTATTCGTGTTTTTGGAATTGAGTTTACTTGTAGTAATACAATTATGCTTAGTGCGTACTTGGAATTACTCAGCATTTATTTATTTTACGATTGTAAATAAAATGTACCTAGTTAATGTTAATATTATTTGGTGAGTGAGTTTTATGTATGTAAAATTATTGCCATTATAATACTTAGTAATTAAAAAGTATTTTTAATAATACTTACTAATGTATTTTTTTGTAAAAATTACATTTATAATAACTACTAGCTTTGGCCCGTGGCTTCACCCGCGTTCTTGATGGTTTTACTATTCCATGCGAACCTTTAATTTTTTCGGATCTTATTTGTATACGGCCAAAACGAAAAACCAAAACGCGGGCCAAACTATAAATAGAAAAAAAACCTAATAGGTTGGGTAAAAAGTTTCTTCGCATTTTTGAAGAAAATTCAAAACATTTTTTAAAATAATTTATTTACATTTAACTAAAGTATGTAGATATTGTTCGATAACTATTTGCCATCTTGTAGGTGAAGACATGATCTCATTGCTGTATAAATTTTGGGACATCTGATCATAATACCGCGACAAGTGGTTTTGGCAGTCCTTTCATGAGGTTAACCTGACACTACCTAAACAATTCTGAAGAGACCGAAACAGGTGAAAATCTGAAGGTGAAAGGTTAGGACTATACGGCGGATGCATTAACACCTCCCAGCCAAACTCTCTTATTTTTGCTGAGTGGCTAAAGGTGTGTGAGGTCTAGCCCGCTTTCTCTCAACTTCATGCTTTAATCTCATCAGTTGTTCGTAGTAGAGTTCAAAATCGATGGTCCTGCCTGGTGGTAGCTCATAATGAATAATGTCCTTCCAATCCCACCACACGAAAAGTACAGTAATACGGTTCATTAGGTTTCTTTCAGTGAGCTCGTGAGGTACCCATTGAAGTATAATACACAACATCATTGGAGGTACCCAAATATCGAACTAAACTGTTTTGTGGTCGATTCCCAGATCTTCAGCTACGTCGCAACTATATACTAATATCTTGCCAATCTTAGCCGATCTTGCTCCACTTTTTCAAAAATAGCATCCATTTCATCCGTAATAGGGCGACCAGAGCGACGTGCGTCTTTAACATCAAAATTTCCGGATTAAAAACGCTTAAACCAAATTTGTGCTACTCTCACAGACACTGCACTAGGTCCATAAACATTGCAATTTTTTTTCGCGGCTTACGTTGCATTTTTACCTTTTTTGTAGTAAAATTTTAAAATGTATCGAATTTCTTCATTAGATTCACTCATCTTGACACTACGAAAAACGAACGAAAATCACACATTTTCCTAATTTGAATTGGGAATTCTTTAAAATTTAAACTTTCAATGATACCAAAACCAGCCAGATACAAATAGTATAGCCAAAGAGATTTTATTACAAGTTCATACGTATACTATAATGCGAAAAGACTTTTTCCCCAACCTAATTTTCTATACAAAATCAAGGGATAGTAAAACAATCAAAATCGCAAACAGAATGGACAAAGTGTTGCAGCAGATTTTCTCGATTTATCGCGGAAAGGGGATATTAAGACCATCTGAACAATTTTGACTATGGGGTCAACCCGGATATCAAGAAAAAAATCGAATTGGTCCATATTAAATCAGCTGTTCCATACAAAATCTCAACTCGTATACGACAAAATGTTTGAAAATGCTGATTTTTGCTCGAATTCCGGGTTAGACCTAAAGTAAAAACCTTTCAGATTGATGCTATTAATCATTCCCTTTCGGCATATTATTTTGATACCAGTAACCAGTAACCAGAATGATGATATATAAATTATTGTATATGGGGTTATTTCTAATCAAGTATCTTGTAGAACAAAAGTTGTTAGTTTTGATGTACAGAATAAGCCCCTAGAAGGATGCTAATTGATTAGAAATAACAGCTTCCAAAGTTCAGCAGGCAGCAGCATATATAATGATAATGATGAATTATCTATTGCAAGGTTAGGTTATCTGACCAACTGGTGTAAAAAGACAGTTTACTCCCAACGGCCCCCAATAAAATCGCCACTACCGGGGGACGTTAGGACAAAGTACTATTTTTGGTGCCAACGACCCCATTGGCGGTCGTGGGCATTTAAAAATATTGGTCCCAACTTCGCCCACAAAAATACTGTTTGGGGTAGTGTTTTAAACGTCAATAAAGAAGTTTAATAAAAGGAAACATACCTTAGTAATCCTAAGAAAGATATATTATACAAAAAACTTCATAATTGACCATATTAAAAAAGTTACTCAAAACGAAATTTTGCCGGGAGATGTTGAGGAAAATATTTGTAGTGTCCAACGAGCACTACTGGTGCATGTTGGCACTAAAATAATACTTTTTCCTAACGTCCCCCAGTAGTGGCCGTTAGGAGTAAACCAAATAAGACCGCATGCTATAAACGTCGATAACACAGGCTCTCTCAGTACGTAAATACGATTGAGAAAGATGTATAGTAATTATATTAATATTTTTTTAAGTTTATTATATTTGGGTAATTGTTTAGGATTGAGGGTAGAACGGGGAGTAGATGGTAAACCTGACGCAGACGATGTGGATAGAGCAATTCTTTCTCAAACAAGTAAGTTTATAATTGTTTTGCATACTGCAGTCACTTTTAGATAAGTTTATATGCTAATCATTTCAAATAACTTCACTATGTGACTAAATGAGAAATCGCAAAAAGATAAGCTGCTCTATACAAAAAGTTCATTAACCAGCACCAGCGAAGAAATGTAGATATAGATGGAGTAGCGGATTTATTTTGCGATTTTGAAGTTCCTGTCACAAGTTATTAATGCAATCATGAGGCGCCACCTTGACCATACAAAAGCAATAAGCTGTTATAGGCCGAACCGTACAAGTTTTTTTCATGTTATCAGCATTTCAATCGCTAGGATTAGATGTCTTAGTTTTTACGACCTTAAAGTTATATCTCTAAAAAGTCATACTCGTATCTTTACTTTACGCAAAAACTTGGCTAAAAATGATGTATAAACTGAAAACAAAAGGCAGTAGTAGATTGTATCATATGGGAGTAAAATAGTATTTTTACGGCGAGGGCGCGTTTTTTAATCCCGAGCGAAGTGAGGAATTCTTTAGTAGAATCCTGAACGTAGCGAGGGATTCAAAGTACGTCGCCCGAGCCAAAAATATATATTTGCGCCTGTGGTACACTCGTTTTTATAGTGGTACACTCTACTCTACATCACCTCTATGAGACAATAAAAGGCGCCTAATATTTTATTGTAATATAAGTTCCAAATTAAAAAAGTCCGCGGCAAAGATAATTCCGGCGCACTTATAAAGTTACTTATAGAAAACACCACCTTTGAGCGAACTTAAAGGCGAACCAAGTAGTTCTTTTCGAATAGATGTGATGAAAAGTAGAGTGAGTAGAGTACCACTCGGGCGCAAAAAAGTATTTTTGGCTCGGGCGAAGTACTTTGAATCCCTCGCTACCTTCAGGATTCTACTAAAGAATCCCTCGCTACGTTCAGGATTCTACTAAAGAATCCCTCGCTACCTTCAGGATTCTACTAAAGAATCCCTCGCTACCTTCAGGATTCTACTAAAGAATCCCTCGCTACCTTCAGGATTCTACTAAAGAATCCCTCGCTACGTTCAGGATTCTACTAAAGAATCCTTCGCTACGCTCGAGATTCTACTCTAGAATCCCTCACTTCGCGCTGGATTCAAAAAAGCGCCCTCGCCGTAAAAATACTATTTTGCTCACACATGATACAATCTACTATTTCTCCCGGAATATAAATTTTATTAAAAATGTTTCGAAAATTATTTCAAACATCGAGAAAATTTACAGAAAACACGAAAACAGTGGTTGATTTACGATAATTTTAATGAGAAGCATATAACTCTTCTGTAACCTGCATTTTACAAGCCGTACCTTTTTTTTGAAAGCGAATAAGTCAGCGCTCGACCACCAACTCACCGGATGGTAAGCGACGTACCTTGTAGCTGCTAGCGTACGATACTTTAGCGTAGCTGCTAGCGGCAGCTAGCCCTGGTGATAGTTTTACCTGACTTTACTCTATACCTGATCATTGATTGCAACATTTGTAACTGACCGAGCAGATGAAGTGAGAGAGAGTCTCAGTTTTGACTCGACAATGTTATTTTCACGATTTCGCTCTACAAGTCGCATTTTTAACGGATCTTGACGAAGACTTAGTCACACGTTTTATATTTTAATAGATTTTTTTCATCGTCAGCGATTTCTGATTGGGCAGAAGACTTCCCTTAAAAAGAGGGGAAATTTCTGTCGCGCTATTCATCAGTCAATTTCAATCAAATGTATTGTAAATATACATAATTCTACTGTACGTGTGTATGTCACTAAACTTCTTACGTCTGATTTTTTTTGTATGTTTGGGTGGCGCCATGGATATTTAACACTCGGGTCCTCTAAAAACGGGTCCGCTAAATTAAAGTACATTTTCACAAAATTTGCGAGTATGAATAAAAAATAAAATCGATCAAAAGCGAATCGAGATATACCTATTCAGTAAAAAAGAACCGATCACTAGTTATCAACCCTTTCTATTTATATCAATCAATATTTCAGAATGTAAGTATCTATCCCTTGCGAAAGGCGAAATGGTGCTGTTTACGAAGAAAACTGGAAATTTTTCTTTTACTACGATGGCAACCCTCGCACGAGACCAAAAGGTGGTGACCCTGAGCCAGAGCAACTTCGAAACTCACTTCGCTATACGATCGGCATCAGATCTTCATGTGCTGCTATACACCAGGGAGCAATATATGAACCCATATCACAGGCAGTCTGACTATGCAATTGGTATTGTATTTTTTTAATATGGGGCAAGTGCCTTTATTAAGTATACTAGTTTTTACCCGCGGCCTCGCCCGCATGATATTTTGATTTATGTGCTATCCCATGGGAACCCTTTATTTATCCGGGATAAAAAGTAGACTGCCACTTTCCGTCTTTCAAACCAGAGGCTCTACCTTACCACCCTTAATAAAGGAGGTGGAAAATAAAAAAAAAAACGGTTTGACGGTTGTTCGATTCGACAGTTGTTTTTTTTTTTACAATTAATGCGCCCTCTAGAATAGCACGCAGATTTTTTCCAACTTACTTATCACTTATCGTTATATTATGGAACATTTACGCAATATAATTATAATTTATACCCTATGTGTAAATGTGCCCCTAAAAGGATGCTGTATACATATATAGAAAAACTAGTTTTTACCCGCGGCTTCGCCCGCATACGCAATATATCATTATAATTTATAGCCTATGTGTTATTCTGATATGTAAGTTATTAGTTAGTTATTGCAAAGTTTCATCTCAATCCGTTCAGTAGTTTTTGCGTGAATCCATCCATCCATCCATCCTCACAAACTTTCAAGTTTATAATATTAGTAGGAAGTAGGATGTGTTATTCTGATATGTAAGCTATATTATTGCAAAGTTTCATCTCAATCCGTTATGTAGTTTTTGCGTGAAAGTGTAACAAACATCCATACATCCATCCATCCATCCTCACAAACTTTCACGTTTATAATATTAGTAGGATGTACTACAACAAAATACAATACTACTACTTAAGCTAAACTACGATTACATAAAAAGCAATTGGATCAGCCTCAGACCCTTGACGGTTTAAAGATAATCCAAATGCTCAAGCCCACTGCCACTGACAGCGTGCCCAGCATGTTGGCGGCATTGCCACGCTGAATGGCTATGCTTATACATTGAGCCAAATTTTGGTATTTAAAAACCAGCATTTTGGTCACGCGTCCAGTCGGTCTATACAGGTATATATACCCACATAAAAAAATTTATTGTCTGTAAAGTCGATTCACGGACAATAATTTTACGTTATTACGTTATTTACGTTATATTTCATATGTTTAAAACATCAAGCAAGTAGTATCTATCTATAGAGTCACAATCTTGCAAAAAAAGTGTCCGAAAGTCCGAACCAAAACTCTGCCCAAGGTACGTAGTAAGTAGCCTTTTTAGTTAGTCGTAAAGGGATTGCAAGCCGACTACAACGCCGCGCGATGCCAAAGTGCTCGGTTACAAGCACTAATTAGGCGAGTTATCTCACTTTGAAAATCGAGAAAACGGGCCATTGTGAATTATATATAATATACGAGTAAGTATCTATAGTCCCACCGCTTAACTTAGTCCTCGCACGCGCGGTACAGACGATAAAGGGGACCGAGACAGGTGTGGGCGGCAGGTCTCCGGCGCCCGCACCTGTCTCAGTCCCGCGCAGGTGAGGACTGAGTTAAGCGGTAGGATTATAAGTGGGTATGTATGACGGCGCTCGGACATTTTTTTACTACTTTTACCTAAGGGTTGTGGCTCTGTTGATATTTCCTCGAAGATTGAAAATTTACCTATATAACTACAGCTTGTACTTCATATTTGTTTCAGGATTTGGAATACGCGAAAATAAAAGGTCTTTCTTGAGATATAGCACTCGTAACAACCTCGGTGGCGGCTCTTCAATTTACAAAGAGCTGCCGACACCCAACATTTTATCGACGGATAAATACGAAAACTTTTACGTGAAATTATTTGAAAGTAAGTAGGTATGCTGTAGGCTGAAGCACACAACTAAGCTGTGATGTTAGGTACAAGCTGCGGATAACCCAATCCCCGCGCAATGAAGTGAGCAGAAGAAGGGAGCCTAATTCATAATTCATTTATTCTGCTTCCATAAAGTACATGATGATAAAAAAAAAATATAAATGGTATAAAGTGGCATATGGACTCCGTCGGGCACAGCAACAACAGAAAAGAGGAAGGCACCATAATTAGGTCATATTAATTTATCTTTAGTGAAAATTAAAAAACACAAAATTGTTAGTAAATACTTACTAAAAGTTACAAAATAGAATGTCAGTGAAATCATTATAATGTCAAAAAATTAATAATGTCAAAAATACAATAATTTATGTCAATGTTTTTCATTTAAAAATTCGTCTAATGTATAATAAGATTTAGTTATAAGAAATTGTTTTAAGTTTTCTAAAAACATTGTGTCCCTATTTTCTTTTTTTAATTCATTGGGCAATTTATTAAATATATTTAGTCTCAGTCAGGATTGGGTTATCTGCAGCTTGTAGCTAACATCACAGCCGTCAGGTTGTTTGATTCAACTTAAGCCCCATTATCTAGCTATAGGCTGAATCAAACAAAGGCGCCTGTGGAGGCGAAGCGAGGCGAATCATTGCCCGGTACTAGTTTATTCGTGTGTCAACATGACATGAAAACATCGACTTGGCATTTTTTCTTTCCTAAATAAAAAACGTCGTAGTTTTCTATTACCACACAAACTCATAATAAATAAAGCCTATACAGAGCTATTCAGAACTGGTGTACTAAGCCAAAAGAAGGTAATTTAGGCCATCATTATGAGCAACTTTTTCTTTGGATCCAATCCGGAATTCCATTTAAAAAAATCAGCTGTTTCATACATTTTGTCGATTCTATGTTGCAATTTTATATGGAAAATATGATTTTTTTCTCTTCAATTTTGAGTTGACCTCATTGTAAAAGCTGTTAATAATGATAGTCTTTCTTTCTTTCGGTTTAGTTCAGGCTAAGCAGTTAGCTGCACAGTATTCAAAAGCTGCGCGTTGATTGGGTTTCGTGCAGCTTGTGGCTAACTTCACAATCACGTTCGCCGACTTGTGTGATTCGAGCTATATAGTATAAGGATAAGCCGTGGTGGTCTAGAGGTAGTGAGGCGAGTAATGTAAGGCGGGTTACAATCGTGAGGTCGTGGGTTCAAATCCACGGTCCCGTACCAATGAGTTCTTTGGAATTTATGTACGGAATTTCACACCACTGGCTTTTCGATGAAGGAAAACATCGTGAGGCAACCTGCATGCGTCCATAGAAGAAATTCGATGGCGTATGTGAATCCACCAACCCGCACTGCGCCAGCGTGGTGGATATGGCCCAATCACCCTTCGTGGGTAGGCCTACGTCCTGGAGTGGACTATTAAAAAAAGCTAGTACAGTATAAGGATAATAGAGGGAGGGACGTGGAAGAACGACCTTCACCCATCTGATAACCAGAGGAGACAGGCTTTTTATGAAATGTTATTTCCATACAAATAGGTCTATGATAGCTTGCCTATAGAAAACTGTTCGTTTCTATATTCAATCCGATGAATATTTTTTGAAAATTACTTGTTTTACCTTCACTCTTTTGATAGCCAGTATTTTTATTATTCCAATTTTTTAATGTGGAGAGTATACCTCTGAAGGTTTGCTTACTTAATTTTGTTTGTACTACCTGGCAAGTAACTATGTACAATTTGTACAGATATGTCAATTTAAGAACGAAGCCGATCTTATAGAAAGTCAAAATTGGTAAGTATTATAAGAAAGACAATTTAATTACAAAATACAGGCTTGTATTTATTTTATCTTTATTTTAAATACAACAAAAAATCTCACATTTCGATAGGCAAGCTATCATAAGCGTGTTTATAAATAAATAATAATTTATAAAAATCCGTCTCATCTGGTTATCTCGTGGGTGCTGGTTATCACGAGGGTGAAGGTCGATCTTCAGCGGCTCTTAGACTATAAAGAATACATAAAAAAATGATTGATTTTTCTAGAGGCCTTGATATTTGGAAAGCACTGCGAACCATCTGAGATATATAGAATTAATGACTTTGGCATATTTAAACCTGAATTTGTGCAGTTTGGCTTTTCGCCGAAAGCAGAGAGTGGTGCCAAGATTTTGTACGACTGTCCTAGCAACTTTGCAGGTAATTCAATCTAGAGTTTGTGCGACTGTCCTAGCAACTTTGCAGGTAATTCAATCTAGAGTTTGTACGACTGTCCTAGCAACTTTGCAGGTAAACGTAATTAAATCTAGAAATTGTACTACTGTCCAAGCAACTTTGCAGGTAATTCAATCTAGAGTTTGTACGACTGTCCTAGCAACTTTGCAGGTAATTCAATCTAAAGTTTGTACGACTGTCCTAGCAACTTTGCAAGTAAACGTAATTCAATCTAGAGTTTGAGCAAGAGGAAAAACGTCGTAGGTGAGGTCGCCCGTGTGCCATTTTACTAATTTTGTTATGTTGACAACACTGCTCTGTCCACAGAAGGGAGTTCTTATAGAATTAGAACTAAAGTAATAGAAACCGTACTAAAATAGCATGAGATATGCATCATTCGTCTTACTTTAAATATGAAATGTAAAAGGTGTAAGAAAAAGTTGCACATACCTACACCCGAACTTATGTAATTCCAAAGGGTTGCACAAACTAGCATTGAGCTATCTCGGCTGTCCAAATTCAAAAAGGTAAAAGGAAGGAAGGTAAAATGATCAGAGATTTGAACCTTCTTACTGGAACTAGAGTATTCAAATTTCAGATCATATCGCAAAAGACAACGTGGAACCACTTTTAACCATATTGACATTCCAACTTGTGATTTTGACGTATGCCGACAGACAATGCGTTTTTCTTGTTCCACTCACTCTCGAGTATGCTGTATAATCAGATATGAAAGAGACAGCTGTAAATAGTTTTTATTAGAGCAAAATTTAGTAAGTATTTTATTACTTTAGTTCTAATTCTATGAGAGTTCTGCTGTTCTGTGACTCTGTCATTGCTAGTACAATAAAAGTGTTTGATACTTGGTAGTCTCCAATTCGGTTTTCATCAGTAGACTCGCGTCTACCAAGTAGTCGGTACCTTGGCTGCTGATTACTTATAGTTAGTTCACCGTAACGTCACGACGGTTTTGCACAAACTTAACATACTAAAGACGCCATTGGTCAGCTTAGTTATGTTTATGTTTTAACTAACTTTTGCCGGCCGCTTTGCCCGTGTAAGTGAGAAAGTAAGGCCCAAAAGCTCTGAGCGGTCTGACATCTCCACAGGTACATCACAGGCTTGCGTTTTGTTGGCATTGAATTTAAATAGATTGTTGTCGCCCCATTCTGCTACCATAGAAAGTGCCGGATTCACTCATTCAATCAGGGCCTTACTCAAAGTTTCTATTTCCGACCGACTGGCTAGAGGACTAGCTGTATATCTCTCCACAATTGTGCTGTCATCAGCATACCCAATAATTCCAGGTACAAGCATATCATTGATGTGCAGCAGGAATAACGAGGCAGAGTACGGAGCCCTGAGGAACGCTGGCATGAATTTCCAGTAGATCTGAACAGCATCCATCGATTACTACACGAATGGATCGTTTTTAATAATCGAATCGGATCGAATACGAATATTAGTTAGTTTTTTCTAAATTGGAACTAAATACGATATTTAAGGCAATTGCGCGAACACTGAATTTCTGTAAAATAATAAGACTATCACGAAGTGATTGTTTTTATTTTTATTCATAAGTTATATCTGGTTTCAGGTTGTCCGTGTAATTGGCATATTTACTAATCCCCGAAAGAAAACTTCTGGACCGCATCAGTTGGCATATACCAAATAATTTCAATTTGTGATAACGAATTCGATTTTTGTTGGGACCGCAGGATCTAAGTGTGGATATCAATATATATTGAAATAAAATACTTTCGTTACATGAAATATCAAAACAACTATTTTTTATTTCCCATCTCTAGGACTTACTCCTTGTATTTAAAATAAATATTAGAATAATTACTACAACAAAGGAACTACTACTCTTCTGTTGCAGAAATTATTTATTAGTCTAGAAAATGTTCGAAGCGCCTAATTTTTTTTCCTATATTACTACGAGTGCCTTATTCGTCAAAACGTCCGAAAGGATCTCGTCGTAGACGTGGGCGATTTGGCACCTTCTGACTTTAACTAAAGTAGAGCCCCAATTATCCGGACTAATTAGTGTCGTTGAGTATTCGTATAATCGAAAATCCGGATAATCGAATGAATGCAATAAACTGTTTTCCTTATTAACTTACTAGCTAACTTTACTTACTACCAGTTTCTCTCTCGTTTAATGAATGAATAATATTTATTTTATATGTAACACTAGATTACAAGCGTCCACTTTTGACACCTTTGTGGCCTACTATGTTAGACTTTTTTAAAATGGCTCTAAGTAAGATTTTACAGTAAAAATGAATTAAAATACAATGAATATGGCGTAGTCATAAATTCTTGTTATCTAAGAAAATGTGTTTTTGTATAGCTGAAAGAAATTCAGTAATATTTACAATTTTCCAAACGAATTATACTACTGGTCTAATACAGTAGGCCACGCGTGTACTCTAGTGTTAAGCGGTAACACGCAATGCATAATACGTTATGCATTACGTGTAAAAACTTCGAAGCTTGAAATTCAGAGACCGCACAGCGGAGCAGAATCCACTTAGCATCAAAAACAATAACAATTCGCAAAGAACAAAGAATGATCGGAGCGTTGAAAGACGATGAAACTTCTGACATGTCTGTCTATGTGTGGATAAAAAATATCATCATAAAAATATTTTGTTAATTGAGAAAAGTAGTCCGGATAATCACGAATCCGCATAACTGAGAGCCGGATAATCTAGGTTCTACTATATTTGTATTTGTCGTCAACTCGTATGATCGAAATTTTATATACAGCCGACAAAAACGTTTTAATAATTTTAATATAGTTACCTACCCAGGCAGATGGCACTTTAATAGACGCCTATAAATACCCAGCAGTTGGATAAAGAAGACTGTGATGAACTACTCAACTAAATACTATGGTAGAATTGCAAAAAATTTGTATTTAGTAATATAACTCTATATAAATTACACTATGGAATAAGTAGGTAGGTAAATAGCTCGTAAAATATACGATAATGTCCCAGATAGTTATTTCGGTGTGAACTTTTAGCAGCTTAGATAAACTACATGTCGCCATAATAGAACTGATATAAATTATTTATTTGAACAGTAAAATTGCAATTTTTGTCTGATGAATCATTTTTATCACAATTCTCTGATTGAATGCCAAAAAAATCTGAAACAGCGAGCATCTTTTCTCCCATCAAAAATTATGCGACATTCATCTGGATTATTTTTGATTTAGTAATTGGCATTACCCGAAAAAGCCAAGTAAGTGGTGATCTTGTGTTAATGATACTCGTATTGCAATTGTGAAGCCGTGAGTTCAAATTCCGGTTCCGTACCAATGAATTCCTTGGAATTTATATACGGAATTTCACACCACTGGCTTTTAGGTGAAGGAAAACATCGTGAGGAAACCTACATACTTCCGTAGAATAAATTCGATAGCGTATGTGAATTCACTAACCCGCATTGGGCCATCGTGGTGGATATGACCCAATCAGGCAATCTTTCTTCATGGACAGGCTTTTGTCATTCAGTGGACTATTAAAAAGACTGGTATAGTACAGTACAGTAATTGGGCCATGGAGTCACGCAGTATAATATACAGGGTTATTCCTAATCAATTAGCATCCTTTTAGGGGCTTACTCTGTACATCAAAACTAACAACTTTTGTTCTGCGACTTTTGTCAAACTCAAAAACAAAATCAGCTATTCCATACATTTTGTCGCGGGCAAACGATATTTTTCTATGGAACAACATTTTTTTAGTTTTGACAAAGGTCGTACAACAAAAGTTGTTCGTTTTGATGTACAGAATAAGCCTCTAAGAGGATGCTTATTGATTAGGAATAACCTTGAATATGTATTTTGGGACCAAAACTGAAATTCGGTCTATTTTCTCTCCATCTATCATAATTTAGCGGACATACAGACAAGCGAATAGCGACTTTATTTTATAACCTGAGAAGGAGATAAACCTTATCTTCAATAAGTATAAAAACTGATTATAATATAAACTCAGAACTGTGTTTACACGAGCAAAAGTAAAACGTATAAAATACTGCACAAATTAAATTTCGCAGAAATGCGTAAATGTTATACGCTGTTTATAACTTTGCTAAGCTTAAGTAACGTGATGGGACAAAAAAGAGCTGACAAAGATCAAGTAGATGAGGTGGCGATTATAGTAACAGGTTTGATTTTTTCTTGTATTGACATATCCGGAGTTACAGTATAGATCAAATCAAACTTTTTGGCGGCTGTGAAGTTAGCTACAAGCTGGCAAAACCCAATCCTTAAACAGCTGGTAAATGTGAGTTTTAGCACAGCCCGGACACTTCGCAATTCTCCATACAAAATCTTGTGTGCGGAACGTCTACGGCTGTCAACGATCATCACGACGTGACGACATGCCGCGTGAGTAAAACAGTTGCGTAATAACTTTGCAAAAATGAATATAAATCTACTGCTTTAAAAAGTATAACAATTAGGTATTTAATTTGGAAGCATCATAACAAAAAGTAACCAATCTACTTCATATGAAAGATAATAATATGAAGAGGAAAGTACCAAATAATATAAAATAAATTCCTGTTATTTATCCTTAGGGAAACATGAATATGTCTTGTTTTGTTGCGTATCGTTGATATTCAACCATACACATCACAAATCTTCCCTATTGTCACAGTCTTGATATTTTTAGGGTTCCGTACCTCAAAAGGAAAAAACGGAACCTTTATAGGATCACTTTGTTGTCCGTCTGTCCGTCTGTGTGTATGTCAAGACTCTTTTTCTCAAGAACGCGTAAAGATATCGAGCTGAAATTTAAACTATATACGTATATTAATGAATCCTTGCTGTTGTGTAAAAGAAAAACTTCTTAGTTGTCGTTTAAAAAAGTTAGAGTCGTTTATGTCGTAAAAAACCGAATATTTCGACAATCACAAAAATCAAAACCTACAGGGTACTTCCCGTTGACATAGAACAATGAAATTTGGCGAGAAGCATAGCCTTAGAGTACACATATAGGAATAAATCTGAAAACTGCACATTTTTATTTAGATCACAAAAAATAGGGCCTCGAAATTCACAAAATATGGGCTCAAAATTCAAAGTGAGTAAATCGTATCATGGTAGGTATCATATAAAAGAACTTCATTAGCACATGCTAAAACAGATTTTTAATTACGTGTTTGTACGGAACCCTCGATGTGCGAGCCTGACTCGCACTTGTCCGGTTTTTTATTACAACATCTACCGGCCAGAGCAGCCCGCGCGCAGAGTACACGATCGGTACGTGAAACGCGGGGTGGATGTGAGGAAGACTCAAACGGGTGGGGGGTAACGAGTGACCGCTCTATACGTAGTATTATTATATCTTCTTTGGTTTTAGTCAACGGACTGACTCCAGATTATTGTACACCACCATAGTAACGTGATATCAAAAATTAGCTTTTAAAAAATGCTTATATTTAGATATGGCACTCACTCGGTGCAGGCAACACACAGTAGGTAACTGTACGGAGAATTATTATCTACATCACGTGTGGTACCCGTGATGGCATGGGGAAGAAACCATGGGACATTAATTAGGTATCATTATTTATTATTCTATTGACATTTCATAACTCATCATTGTTATGAATTGAATATTGTATAATTTATTTGGAAAGTATTTTTTTATTCCTTGTAGGTTTGCGTTTGACTACATACTGCCTGATGTTGAGCAGATATGCGGTCTAGGATGTAGCACGCTTACCTAGATGATACTTATTTACTCGGGATTTGAAGATACCCACGTTGTACTTAAGCAGGAAGATAGACCCAGGCAAAGCGTTCCACATTCTGGCTGTTCGTATGAGGAATGAGGATTCGAAACGCTTTGTTCTAACGCGCGGAATGTCCACCATAAAAGGGTGGCGCTTTGGTCGCGTCTGCCTAGCCGTACGATAGAAGAAAGGGGCAGGTGGGACCAGATTGTGCAACTCCTGAGCGCACTCTCCGAAGTGAATCCGATAAAAGACCGACAAACACGCCACCTTACGTCGATGCTCAAGACCTTGCAGCTGCGACTTAGTCAGGTGTCGTTGTCAAACAGCCTCCTGGCTCGCCGCTCAATCGTCTCCAGAGCCTCCAGTTGATATTTGGCAGTTAGTTTTTTTTTTCTTACACTTTCGCATTAGTTTTGACTGTAATGGTAGCCGTAATTAATGAAATAAAATGAAAAAGAATCATCCACTTTTAATGTCACTCGATACTTTAGGTATTTCTTTTTCGAAGGGATATTATGATGGAAAGACATTTTTTCTCTTTCCTTTGCCATTTCAGACCAAATAAAAAAAATCAAGACAGAATATCGTGAACAGACTAGTGAGGCAAGTTTTTTATGCATGTGGTGAGTGTGTCGGTGTTGCGCCGACATAGTTCGACTGACGAGCCAAGGCGTAGTTTTGTTGTACGTGTTTGTGTGTGTAATTGTGTCTGTACACGGCGAAGCGTAAATTTGCCGGCTTCACTTGTTTGTTTCTCAACATTCTGTCCTTACTTTTTATTTGGTCTGAGTTTGCCATTTAGTCTTATCAAAAAATAATTACGAATATTCTCTTCCCTGGTTTCCAGGCTGCAAGTACATAACAGTTGGGAGTAACGAAAGAGTAACGTTGTCGCTGGGCACTACTACTTTTAACCACGTGACTCTGGTCACTCCTGGGTCTAACGTCGCGGTGGAACAGTTTGAGCTGAATTTAGCCATACGCTCTGATGAAGAATTGGAGGTCACCTTATTTTCAGAGAATCGGTTCAGCAATATGAGTTATCCGCGCATTCCGGACTTTAAATTTGGTAATATTATTTATTATTTATCTTAGAACATAACCATTATTAAATTATAACAACTAATAGACTTAAATAAAATAAATAACATGTAAGTTAATTACAAGTTTCTAGTAATATAAATATTTTGAAAACATTAAAACGGTTGATTTTTACAGAATTCGGGACAAACGGCAACGAATTCACAACCATAACTTTGCTCGGAGCTCAGGTCTCCGTGTCGGAGGCAGACAGACAAATCCACCAGATATACACGCCTAACATACTTTCTGCTGATGAGTATAGAAAGTTTCATGTCTCCATAGATAATGGTAAGTCAGGGGATCTAGTTATAATAATTTACTTTACTATGAACGGCTAGGAATGTATTCGGAACTTTTACAGGTAGAGTAGCGCTCATAGAGTCTGGCCAACGAAAGCTGTCCTCGTATTATTTTCAGAAGTTTTGAAATGGCAATAATTTGACACTGTCAAAATTGACACTATGACGTTTCGTACTACTGAAAACGAACTTGAACTATTCATAATACATGTTGGGGACAGTAGCAGTAGCAGCGAAGAAAGCAATGAAGCTGATTCAATATCAGGTGTAGAGTTTTTGGAATCCGATTTTAACTATGACTCATAGCTCCTATATTTGTATGGCTCCTCGGGGTCCTCGACTGTACATAAATAATGGATTATTTGAAAATAATAAAAAGACTTAAAAGTAATCTTTTATTTGATATTCTTCATAATACTTTCGAAAATTTCAACAACAGTTGCTAACAAAACAAAATTTTTACACAGAATGTTTGTATCAGGTTCATATTTGGCTTGCGAAAATATGACCACGTTTCAGTTTCGCGATAAGCTCAAGTGGCTCCCTATTCGTCGTCGCCGGGATGCTCATATTCTTTCCCTTTTGTATAGCATCCTGTTTATTCCTTCGTCCCCACCCTATCTCCGAGAGCGTTTTCGTTTCCGACATTCTCTATTGAGCCGTTACCTAAAATCTTCAGATAATCTCACTCTTAGTTTCCCTCGTCACAAAACATCTTTCTACAATTCTTCTTTCTCTGTGGAGGCCGTCAGACTTTGGAATGACTTACCTTTAGAAATTAAGCGTTCACCTTCATTGAACGTTTTCAAACAACTTGTGAAAGCTCACTATCTGAAATCATAATGCTACTTGTTCCTTTCGCTACTATTTTATAACGTATGTAGGTATGTATATATGTAGGTATATGTATAATTATATTTATATATTATATCGTATATATGTAAGTATATTTAAAACTTAGATTGAATTAAGTATATTTAGTTTATTATATATAGGTGTTTTCTTTGTTAATATCTATTTAAGGCCACTATTTCTTGTTCTTGTCGGTTCATATTCGTGCAAGGTTGCCTGGAAGAAATCGCCATGGGTGATAAGGCCGCCACTTAATAATCATATTTTTTGTCGTATATATGTAAATAGTGTTTATTTTTCAAATTGTGGTTGTAAATAAAGAGTTTTGTCTGTCTGTCTGTCTCTGTTTCATAGATTATGTAATTAAAAATCGCAATAATTATTGGACTCATTTGCTGCTTCTTTTTCAGATAAATTAAAACTGTTTCAAGCTTGCGAGCCTTTCCCAATTTACTCCGACTCGAACAACGGGAGTTATAACAAAGAAATCGTTCAAATCACCTTCGCTTCCAAGTCTAAATATGGCGCCAAAATTTTATACGACTGTCCCAAATTCACAGGTACTGTACTGTACTAACCCTTTTAATAGTCCAATGCAGGACGTAGGCCTACCCACGAGGGGTGATTGGGCCATATCCACCACCCTGGCCCAGTTGGTGGATTCATATACGCCATCGAATTTCTTCTACGGACGATGCAGGTAGCCTCACGATGTTTTTCTTCACCGGAAAGCCAGTGGTGCGAAATTCCATACATTAAATTCCAAGGAATTTATTATTGGTAGAGGGCAGAGATACCTCATGGTTGTAAGGCGGGTGACATTACCACTAGACAACCATAGCTAATATTGTTGTTTTAATATTCACAAAACTTCAATAACATAATATATCTAAACTAAAGTATCATACCTAAACTAAACTAAATTTGAATTAAGTCAACTGAAAATCGAAAGCAGGTAATTGAATTTTGACTGCCTCGGTGGCTCATTGGATATATACCCTGACTCCTGGTCAAAGAGGCGTGGGTTCGATTCCCACGCAGATCAAGCATTTTTGTGATGATTGATGAACATATGTGTTTGTTCTGTGTATGGATGTTATTAGTTAGTATACACCATATACATAATTATATAAGTATGTATATAAAAAATCTGTATACGTAGTGGGTATATGTATATCAGTCTTGCCATATCACAAGATTTGCTTAGTTTGAGGTCAGAGACCGTGCTTAAATTGTCCCCTAATATTTATTTATAATCACCACCAACCCGTACTGGGTCAGAGTGGCGGATGTAGCTTAAACATCCTTCGTGTTATGGACATAGGTCTACCCACGAAGCTTTTGGGTAGGCCTTGCAGTGACTATGGCTGAAACGACGACCTTGTATTGAATCATGGTCAATTTATTATTATCATGGTTTATTTATTATTATTTATTTAATCTAAATAATTATCGCTTACTTTCAGATTGCAAATGTACGTGATTCAAGACAACAACTCGTAACTGTATTATACTTAGATACCCCATGACATTTACTATTCAAATAAATATACCTATTAACTCATATTTTTTTTATAACTTTACACCTATTTCCTCCCTTTTTTAAGAAAATACCCCAAAGATACCCCCGAATATAATCTATTAGGTTGGTTGTTGTAGGCCGCATTACACAAGTTAGCGGAAATGAAGTTAGATATAAGCTGCACAATATCCAATCCTGAAATCCTAACTGAAGCTCGATAAAGCCGTGCGTTGTGGATATTGCGTAGCTTGTAACTAACTTCTTTTCCGCCAACTTGGATGTTGCGACCTATATGTTAGGTTGGGTTTCAACGGACTAAAAAGCCTTCTACTTACCTACAAAACCAAAAAATACATTGTCGATTAGTTTAAGTAAAACAATAAACAGTAAATTCTTTTCATCACATCTATTCGAAAAGGACTACTTGGTTCGCCTTTAAGTGCGCCCAAAGGAGGTGTTTTCTATGGAACTTTCTACGGAATGATCTTTGCCGCGCACTTTTTGAATTTGGAAGTATTTATAATGTTAGGTTCAGCGCCAAAAAATTAATGAAAAGAATGTAAATATAAGTTTTAATTTGTTTTACTATTAGATACCATTTAATTTCAATTTAGTTGTTACTCTACGTTTTATTAAATAATAATATTATAGCACAGAATAATAACTAGTAATTATAGTAAAATATGAGGCGCATTTTGTTTTCTCATAGAGGTGATGAAAAGTAGAGTGTACCACTCGGGCGCAAAATATATTTTTGGCTCGGGCGACGTACTTTGAATCCCTCGATACGTTCAGGATTCTACTCTAGAATCCCTCACTTCGCTCTGGATTCAAAAAAGCGCCCTCGCCGTAAAAACATTATTTTGCTCCCATATGACACAATCTACTATTTTGGATACGTAATTATAATACGAGTACTTGGTAATAAGAAAACTGTGGCATCAACCTGTGCAATCGATTCTTTGCCTCAGAAATAAATGTGAACAATTTAAACGCTGACCAAAATACATATTGCAATCTTAAGAATAAGTACCATACAAATTACATATAATGCTTGCTGAAATGGACGAATGCTCACCAAATATTGTTTCACGGTAACTGTAACTTTCTGGCAGGTTGTCAGGTTGAGTTTTATAACTGCCTGAAAAGTATGATCCCATTTACTTAGAAAAGAAGAATACAGTTTTTTGTCCCAGTAATTCATTAGCAAGTCAAATAAAAGCAAATTCGTGAAATACAATATTGGTAACATAGAGTTCGTTACTACAAGAACTATTAGTACATCAGAGAAGTAAAGAACAGTGAAGAAATGTTCACTTTAGGGCCATATTTTATGGGACCGAGCTGCCTTCGTCCGTGGGTAGGAACCCTTTTAATTTTTTGTCCCCCACACGTGGTCCTGGGTGGTGCTAACCAGGCAGCAACCATACTGGTGGTAGGCTATAGCCGCGGCGAGAGACCACCCACCAGACTAAGCCGCGCCGCCAAGCGACTCTCTCGAGCTCGTGTTCCGGCTCGTAGTCTAGTGACGCCATTCTGGGAGTCGGGTCGGAACAGTAGCGTCCTCTGGTGGATTGAATACGGTGCACACATCGATTACCGCATCGGCCGACTATTCGTGGAGGGCAGCGGGATCCGAGGCACGGTTTGTCGCTGGCCGACCGCAGATAGTAGGGGGCCCAAGTAGTGAGCTAGCCACTCATGAAAGGCTGCCCCGCCATCTGTCGAAAAATCCCAGGGATGCGCCATCGTGCCGGTTGGCGACCGGACGAGAGGGCCCGATGGACATCCTTGGGGGGGCTCGGGCGTCCCCGCGGTCTCCAGGCTAGTCTACCATGGATGTGTGTGGTTTGTGTGTTGTACCACTGAATCTGCAGAGTGACGTCTCGTTCCACTACCGACTTTCTACCTACTTTACTCCTTAAGATAACATGAGAAACAGTAGAAGAAAAAAAACGTGTACACAGCGACAGCACTCCCTCTCACTCAAAGTGCACCTGTGCAATATTCGGGGCCTGCACTCTAATCTCACGCCTGTCCATCATCATCTTGAGACAGATCGACCCCACCTATTGTTTCTCACGGAGACGCAGATTGCTGGTCCATCCGACGTGTCGTACCTCTCCTACCCAGGGTACTCCCTGGAGCACCGTTTTAAACCACGTGCGGGTGTATGCGTGTACGCCCGGGATGACATTTGCTTTCTGCGCCTTCGTAGGTTTGAAGACCCTTCATTTTCCGTGCTCTGGGCTTTGGCGGATACTGGCGTAGAGAAAATTATCTACGCCTGTGTATACCGATCACATAGCGGAGACCAGGAGACGACCAGACTCACCGAATACCTTAGTGAGGCGGCGGATGCTGCTCAGCTCAGCTACCCTTCGGCCCAATTAGTGATCCTGGGGGATTTTAATGGCCACCATAAAGAGTGGCTTCACCCATACCTGGACACAAACCATGCTGGGCTTGAGACGCGCAAGCTTGCCTTGACACTTGATCTCACCCAGCTGGTTCAAGGCGCCACACGGGTACCTGATGTTGACTCGCACACGGCCTACTGCTTGGACCTTCTGCTGACTACCGATCCAGACCGTTATTCTGTGGCGATCTTCCCACCGTTAGGTACATCTGACCACTGTCTGGTGAAATCTGTATCCGTCTACTCCCCATCAGACCCCAGTCCCAAAGGGTCACGGCGCGTGTGGCGGTACAAGTCAGCAGATTGGGATGAGATGCGGTGTTTCTTTGCTTCTTATCCTTGGCAGCCTGTTTGTTTTTCTTCCGATGATCCTTCTGCGTGCGGGGATGCCGTGACAGATGTGCTTCGTACCGCCATGGAATACTTCATCCCATTTTCGGACGTGCCTCTGTCTAGCAAAGCTCGGCCCTGGTTTGGGCCTGAATGTGGACGCGCCGAAGCGCAAAAGCATCAGGCATACCTGGCTTGGGTCGATGCTCGAAACCGTAAGTTGAGGGACGTTAGTCTGAGGAAGAAGGCATACAATAGGGCTGCTAAGTCCTGCAAAAAGGTTATGCGGAGGGCTCGCTTTGACCACATTAGTCGAATAGGAAACAAGCTTGCTTCTTACCCTGCGGGTAGTAAGGCATTCTGGTCCCTAGCTAAATCGGTTGAAGCGAACTTCTGCCGCCCCTCACTGCCTCCGTTGCTGAAACCCAATGGTTCACTGGCCCATACCGCGGTGGAGAAAGCAAATTTATTTGCATCTCAATTTGCTGAGTCTTCGCGTCTAGACCCGGTAGTGCGAGACCTCCAACTTTGCCAAACTGTGACACTGTAATGAGTGAAATACACATCCGGCAAAAGGAGGTCCTCAAAGTTCTCCGCAGTCTAGATGTGAACAAAGCCAGTGGCCCTGATGGTATTCCGGCCATTGTATTGAGGACTTGCGCGCCTGAGCTGTCGCCTGTGCTGACTCGCCTCTTTCGCCTATCTCTGAAGACAGGTCAAGTGCCCAAATCTTGGAAGCTTGCTAACGTGCAACCTGTACCCAAGAAGGGCAGCCGTGCCGACCCTGCCAACTACAGGCCAATTTCGATCACGTCTATACTCTGTAAGAGTATGGAACGTGTTCTAAATAACAGGCTCCTGGCCTACCTGGAAGCGAATGACTTACTCAGTGACCGCCAGTACGGCTTTCGCCGAAACCGGTCTACTGGGGACCTTCTAGCGTACGTCACACACATCTGGAGTGAGGTCATGGAGAAGCACGGGGAGGCGTTGGCTGTCTCCTTGGACATTTCCAAAGCTTTTGATAGGGTCTGGCACGAGAGCCTTATTGGCAAGCTTCCATCTTACGGCCTGCCTGCTGATTTCTGCACGTGGATATCAGATTTCTTGAGGAATCGGTCGATACGAGTTGTCGTTGATGGCTGCTCGTCAGACCAAATGGCTATCAATGCCGGTGTTCCTCAGGGGTCCGTGCTCTCTGCGACACTCTTCCTACTGCATATCAACGATCTGCTTAAGCCCGGGATCTTTGGGTACGCAGATGACAGTACAGTCGTGGAGAGCTACACATCCGATGCAAGAACCAGCGGGCCACAGATCGAGTTATACAGAGAGGCTATGGTTGAACGGCTCAACTTGAGTCTGCAGGCGGTATCTGACTGGGGTGATGCTAACCTGGTCAAGTTTAATGCCACAAAGACTCAGGGCTGTCTGTTTTCGGCCAAAAAGAGACCCTTTCAATTGTCTCCCGCTTTCCGTGGTGTCTCCGTTCCGGTAACTGACAGCTTGGAACTATTAGGCGTTTCACTCTCATCTTCTCTTAACTTTGGCTCTTACATAGAGTCCAAAGCCCAATTAGCCTCCAAAAAACTTGGTGTTCTCTCGAAGGTGAGACGGTATTTCACACCTGAGCAACTGCTTAGTCTTTATAAAGCACAAGTCAGGTCTTGCATGGAATACTGCTCTCACCTTTGGGATGGCTCTGCCAAATATCAACTGGAGGCTCTGGAGTCGATTGAGAGGCGAGCCAGGAGGCTGATTGACAACGACACCTTGACTAAGACGCAGCTGCAAAGTCTTGAGCATCGTCGCAAGGTAGCGTGTTTGTCGGTTTTTTACCGGATACACTTCGGAGAGTGCGCCCAGGAGTTGCACAATCTGGTCCCCCCTGCCCCTTTCTTCTATCGTACGGCTAGACGGACGCGACCAAAGCGCCACCCTTTTATGGTGGACATTCCGCGCGTTAGAACCAAGCGTTTCGAATCCTCATTCCTCATACGAACAGCCGGAATGTGGAATGCTTTGCCTGAATCTGTCTTTCCGTTAAAGTACAACGTGAGTGTCTTCAAATCCCGAGTAAATAGGTATCTTCTAGGTAAGCGTGCTACACCCTAGGCCGCACATCTGCTTAACATCAGGCAGTGTGTAGTCAAACCTATTCGAAATAAAAAAAAAAAAAAAAAAAAAAAATATGAAAGTAGCAAAACAGCCAAGCCGCATAACTAGGGCAGACGCCCCGGTTGTAGCCACTGTAGAGCAAAAACACCGGTTATAGCCACTGCACCGGCTGTGGCCGCGCCGGTGAGCTGGTTGTGGCCACTTTACATTTTAAACAAATTAGTTCATAAACTTTGTAACTTAGAAGTTGTTGTCTCAAGTTTATGTGACAAATGGTTGTTGCAAGTATTTTGTTGCCAGTATTGTCGCGAATTTCTTTTGCCAACATTTTTAGCGACAATTTTTATTGAAAGATTGATAGAGTAGGCAGTTTTGCAAGATTTTAGGATAAGTTGTTACGGTAAGTGATGACTTAGGGATGTTTAATATTAGACTCGGCAGGGCACGGGCCGTGCTCCCTATTGCCATGCTATTACAACGTGGCGAAGACGTGACCCATCCGAGCCCGGACGTGACCCGTCCGAGCCGTGGTTGGGTCACCAAAGTGAAACGTTGCATACATTTCGTATGAAACTGTTTATATTAAGGTGGCGTAGACGTTCCCCATTTAGGCCCGGCCTGGTCTAATATAAATCATGCCTTATGGCACTGAAACGACGTATTTTCCAAGTAGCCCAACGAGCTAAAGAGAGGGCTATGCTCGGAGTCTCTCTGCGAGATCGAATCAGAAATGGAGAGATCCATAGAATAACCAAAGCTACCGACATTGGCAAGTTCAAATGGCAGTTGACAAGGCATATAGCGCGATAGACCTATGACCGATGGGGTCGAACATTTCTCGAGTAGAGACCATGTCCTGGCAAGCGCAGCGTAGGACATCTACCCACAAAGTAGATGGAAGACCACATAAAGACCGCATGATCACGCTAGATGCAAGCCGCTTTTAACCGATTTTATTGGAGATCCATAGGAGAAGCCTATGTATAGCAGTGTACGTCTTATGGCTGATGGATGGATGTAAGTGGCAGTGAGCAGATACAACACTGATGACCCATGGAGCAAAACGTTCTCAAGTGGAGACCACATATGGGCAAGCATAGCGTAGGATGCGGACTAAAAAGGTAGAAAAGCGATCATTTTATGACCTGAGAATCGCACTGGATGCCAGCCGCTTTCAACTGGACTTGTAGGAAATACGTAGAAAAAGCCTGTACCTAACAATGTACTCGTAAGTGCGTGGCTGTTATGATAATGATTTTAGAGCTTTTACTGAAAATTTAAAATATGTTAATGATTTAATGATGATGATTATGTGTAGAGTAGCTGTATGCAAAATTGATGTTACGAACAAATTCTTAGTTTTAATTTCAACAATCAGTTCAGGTCAGCGAAATTGAGAAAACCGGTGAAAACTATCAAATTTGTTGCACCGGTTGTGGCCACTTTGATTGAAGTACTAGGAAATAAATAATTATCCAAATTATCTTAAAATATTAATCTAGAACATTATTCAGTAGGTTTGAATCGAAATAGAAACAAAATACTTGCATACAATCCAAATAATTACAGATGGATTTCCATAAGAAATCAAAAATATTACCACTTCCCGTTTTTAAAAGATTATTTAATTATAAGAAATTTATACACATGAGGTGCTATAAATGTCACATGTCAAAAAGAGCATGAAACGAATTTTTTTTCCCTATTTATTCAAAACCATTATCTTTTCTGTTTCTTATTTACAAGGCTTCAAACATAAAAATTGGCCACAACCGGTACGCTGTCTACAACCGGGGCATCTGCCAATACATTGACTAAGATTGTGAAGTAAGGGCTTGTAAAGTTAAATCCTGAGAAGTTTAGCTCTCTTGGCCACATTTTACATGAAATTTTTTTTGGATATAATCTTTACATAATACATCACATCGAGTTAGTAATAATACAAAATGTTTGGTGTGAAATGTTGATCTTTATTAACTTATACGGCGATTAAGCAGTTTTATGGTATATATTTAAAATAAAATAGGTCCACTTCTGTAATAATTTTGAAAACACAATTTGGTGAGCATTTATCCATCTGTCTAGAATTTATTGAAAGCGAAATAGGAGCATTTCTGGTAGGCGTTTAAACACAAGCATACGAAAGGCAGTAAGTAGGTACACTTGCTAGATTTTGATTTTGTTGAGCCGTATTGGTAGGTAATGGATATTTCATAGAAAAGTTGTCGAGTGGAGAACACGTCAACAGCGTAAGACGTCCACCCACAAAGTGACCCAGACCGCAGGATCGCACTGAATGCAAGCCGCTTCCAATCGGTCTTATTGGAGATCTATAGGGGAGGCCTATGTCCAGCAGTGTACGTCCGTGGCTGATGGACAAATGGATGGATATATTCATAATCACCCTGCACCTATATTCCTGCACCACATTTGTCCGTGTTTATAACCAAAACTAAGATGGTTTTCCCTATGAATATCATAAGGAAAATACCAGCAAATTTATACCTAAAAGTTATAATTTATTTGACATATACTACATAGGTATTCCTTAACTTGCACGCATTTAGAAGTAATGCATTATTTTTAAAATAACCGTGGATTGAGTAAAAAGTCAAAGATTGTTTAAAAATGGTACTAAGTTTTTGGAAGCAGTTATTACGTTATTTTATTTTGTGTATGTGTTTCTACTTTATTTCTGCAGGTGCTCGTGCAGGTTTGTGCTTTTGTTGTTCTATTTTTAAAGGTGATTGTCTAATTTTTAGTTAGGAAGTCCATTTAGGCCGGGAGGTCAGCCCTGGACGAATAAAGAATATTTCAACGATAGTGATGATGAATATTTAAAGTATTATTGAAAAAAAAAAAAATCTTTATTTCTTATTGCATTCCATTGCAAAAACTTGTATTATATTATTATCCATCATAAGAACCCTCTGTCTAGGTACTTACCTATGTAATTAAAGTTTTACTAGTTTGTAGTAAAGTCGATCTGTAATGTAGAACAGACACAATACTAGAATCCTTGGTTAGTTTGAATAGTAATTTGATTATTATTTTAGGTTAATTTATTTCATGTAATAGATACTGTAATAAATAGTATAATAGATACCTAAGTACTTATTTCTAGTTAAGATACAACATCTTAAAATATTGCACGCCCGTTTTTGGGTCCACTATTGGAACTATTTTATTTAATTGTAAGAACATTGTACATAGTGTTGCAATAAACGTTTTCTGATTTCTGATTTCTGGAGTTGAAGCCGCCTAAACGCCTGAGATGCCCAATATTGATATTGTAATCAAATCAGCCAAATGCTTGTCGAACTCGCGCGTATTGGTTTTAGAACTGAATAATTTTGTGAATATTAATATACATAGAGCAAAAAACGCCAAAAAATCACGTTTGTTACCTATTATTTTTACAAACTGATAACTTGTTAAAATTATTAGTAACTTTTTAATATGTGTTTCAAAATGTATAACACATTATCTGTGTTCAAAATGTCTTAATGTTACTTTAGGTTACTTTATCTGTCAAAGGACCAATAGAAAATTGTACCCTGCTAAACAGGCTCTTTCGAGACCTATTTTAAGGTCCAAATATTTTAAAGGTACTTTTGCGACATTCCACGGCACCTTATTTTTAAGATTATTGTTTGTATACTTGTTGTAATACGTAATAAATATTTTTATTCAAGTATAAATCACAAGCATAGCTTGGTCCTTTGGTAGGCATCAGTGGAGCCGCAACCAACACTTACATAAAATGATATAAAAATTATCTGTTAAGTGCAGTTAGAGTAGGATAATAATAACAATTGCTAGATATGATTTACAGTATTTCGGGTTATTGTGATGTGGTGATAGATGACTTACAAAGATAGGCTATAGGATGAGGTGCGGCACCCGCCAAATAATGCCTCATTTCACAATGTTTAGGCGGATGGTGACTTGCCATCCACTAAATGGGCCCCCATAAAGACTACCGTAACTTGGCGCCGGAGGGGCAACATTGGTGTGGACGGACTAGACGCTACTCGCGGCGTTATTCCCTTTAACACTTCCAGGAGCTAAGCTCCCTGGAGCTTAGGTTCTTAGCTCTTGCAATTTCCATTCCAAGCCGACCGGTAAAGGCAAGAGAGGAGTCAGGGGTCTCATTTAGCCCCAGGGAATCAGGGTGCGCGGTGTCGCCACTCACCGACGGCTCGCCACAAAGCCGCCCCCGCGCGTTTATTATTATTATTACATATAGGGGCCCATTTAATAATTATTTTATTCTGTTTTTAGTATTTGTTATTATAGCGGCAACAGAAATAAGTACTACGTCATTTTGTGAAAATTTCAAGCTATAACTGTTCAAGAGATACGAATAGGCTTACGTAAGCCAGGGGTAAGGGTTATGTAATATACCTAGGGACATTTTAAATTACTTCAACTTTGATTTCACATATCTTTGAACATTATAAATATTTTTAAATAAATGTTACTTTATTTCGTAAGGCATTTTATCGCTAACGATTGTCATTTCGTTTTTGGGTGCATTATTTATGGTGGATTATTTATTATTAAAGGGCAAATAAAAATGGATGTTTTTGTCCGAAGGTACGAGTACGTTACATGGGACAAACCGGTACAATTAATTTTAACCATATTTTCTACGTAGTATAGTAGTATTTTTTACGTAGAAGAACCAAGGTTACCGACATAGCCCAGCGGATTGGCAAGATGAAGTGGCAATAGGCAGGGCACATAGCGCGGAGAACTGATGACCGATGGGGTCGAAAAGTTCTCGAGTGGAGACCACGTACCGGCAAGCGCAGTGTAGGACGTCCACCCACAAGGTGGACGGATGACCTTATTAGGACCGCAGGGTCGCGCTGTATGCAAACCGCTATCAACCGGTCTTATTGGAAATCATTAGGCCTATGTCCAGCAGTGGACGTCCTATGGCTGAAATGATGATGATGATGATGATAAAGATGAAATTTTTAAATTATTCAGGGTTATTTCTAATCAATTAGCATCCTTCTATGGGCTTATTCTGTATATCAAAACTAACAACATTTGTTCTACAACTTTCGTCAAAACGCAAAACAAAAATCAGCTGTTCCATACATTTTGTCGCGGGAGAACTATATTTTTGTATGGATAACAAAAATTTCTTTTGAGTTTTGACGAAAGTCGTAGAACAAAAGTTGTTAGTTTTGATGTACAGAATAAGCCCCTAGAAAGATGCTAATCGATTAGAAATAACCCTGTATAGTTTCTATATTTTAATTTTTAAATCGACTTGCCTTGTATTCCTGACATGTTATAAATGGCCAATAAATGATCTGAATCTAAATTTATATTAGCTTTTTGTACTTTTTACTTGTTGCAGATGTTAAAGAAATAAGGCTAAGCCTGTATCAGGACAAAGGAGAATATAAATGCTGGGCGCAACCGCTCTACCTTGAAGTCGGTGACGAGTACAGGATTTTCGTGAAAGCTAAAAGTTACTTACACAACAAGATAAGGTCAGCAAACAATTTAATAACTGTGTGTTTTTATAAAGTACCTAATCCTAAAAAGGGTTCTTTTTTTTCCTTTTGATTTGCCGAACCCTGAAAACCTCGTTACATCCCATTACAATACCTACCTGTATCTGTCCTAAGTAAATAATTTTTAGCACGATATAATAACTAGCTGACCCGGCGAACTTTGTTTCACGTAATATTAGCCAGTGAGCCAGTTATTCTGATGTATGAATATTACTATTGCAAAGTTTCATATTAATCTGTTCAGTAGTTTTCAAAAACTACTGAACGGAATAAAAGGGGAAAAAACATTCATAAATACAAACTTTCGCGTTTATATATACTTTTTTGTAAGATATGACGTCCCAAAAATCTCTTTACTCCCCAGATGATGTTATGATGATAACGTTTTGTTTTACGTTGAGATTGTATGATACTATGTAATTGATCATTGTCGAAAAAGTAGTGTGAAAGCTGTCTAGTCTTGCTGTTGGTGTTTTGCAAAAGACCTTTTTAACCCGTGAGGAGGTGCGCCTTAAAACCTAACACAGACGGGCGCGCGCGAGCAATTCGCTCACTATTTCTATTCGCTATTTCAAATGTCATTATCTACCTATTTGTTATATTAATTCATTAAAAACTGGTTGGTATAAGTAATACAACATTATGTTTACCATATAATAGGCGTTCTATTTAAAATAAGTAACAAAAATGCAGTTTCTCTACAAAATTAAATATCTTCCAAACTTTTGTCGACTTATTTGGCAATCTTAAAGAAAAAAAATGTGAAAAAATAAAAGCAGCATACAAAAAAATAAACACTCTGTCATCAAATCTTAAAAAGTATACTTCTCATAACACGGTCGACACATCAAAGCGACGTGCTCCGTGCAGAGTCATTTTTGACACGAAGAACGCTTTTTAGACGGTCTATTTATCCTTCTGGGGCACATGTCTCTTGACTTTTTATGACGGAACAGTCGCTTTCAGGGCTATCAACACGAGTGTGGTCTTCATCATCAGGGTCTAGTACCGAATGATTATCAGAAAACTCGTCCAGCTACGAAGAAATTTGAAGATCTTGCCTTTCATATCCATCGCCCATTTAACTTGTATTTGTTACCTAGAAAACGAAATAAACATTCCATTACAATATTATTTTGATGGTAAAATCATATAATGTAAAGTATTAACAAATTTGTAAACGTTCAAACACAAATTAAAAGTAATAATTGTAGAACAAAATCCACACACACACATACAGTTAATGAAGAAAAAAATACTGACGTGGATGGGCGCGCGATGAGCAAAACGCCGCGCAGCGGTTCACACCCCCAAGAAGTACTTCACTACGTGGCCACCGCGACACTGAGCGGCGCGTGAGCTACGTCAGGGGAGAGGGGTTGAATAGTTAGGAAGGTACCTAGACGCTTGACGCACTATGAAGTCCGTAGTAACAAAAATATTGTGAACGAAGTTTTGCGTGAGCAAAATGTTCATAGCGCGCCTTCTCACGGGTTAAATACATGTAATGTACTATTTACCTTACCTACCATGTTTTAGGTGTCACAACTCTCTGTATCCCTACTATGTTCTACATGAAGCTAAAAAGGATAGAAATGGCTATTTCGTAAGTATAGTACAGTAGAATCTCATTATCCCGCCCTCGGTTTTTACGGATTTTCGATTATCTGGAGTACTTCCCATGATCAGAAAACATATTTGAAAGTTAAATCTATACGTAGATTGACATATCAAAAGTTTAATACTTCATACTTCATCGCTGAACTTTAAAATTTCAAAGTGTTATTATAGCTTGATCATAAAATTAATAATATTGATTCACTAAAAAGGGGAGAAACTAGTCGTAAGTCATCCAAGATAATAAAGCTATGATTCCGAACTCCGCTGCTGGCAGAAGCAGCAGGCAGCAGTGCTGCCGCAGCACTAGTTTCCTTCATATTGCTGCCGCGACAATGATAGATAGATATATATTCTTTATTGTCAACACAAAGAGCACAAATAACACAGATAACAAAAAACATTATAACCATAGCGTGTAACAAGAGGCGGCCTTATCGCTAAAAGCAATCTCTGGCAGGCAACCTTGGGATGGAATAGGATTGTAGAACAAGTACCTAAAGACGGGGATGTCCGTTAACAAAAATAAATTCGTGCTTATAAAACATACACATACATAAATACACATCTAAATATATAAAATAGCAGCAGCGAACAATTTACTACAAATTAACTTTATGTGTACGTTTCAGTTTAAAGACCGATCGAACATAACCCCAAAGTTTCGCACCGACTCTCTACAAGGCAATGTTATTCTATTAAAAACAACACTAGATGGTTTAGCCCAATCAATTTTTGAGATTGCATACGAACTACCAATAATAATTACTTGAGTTTTTGCCGGGTTAACTTGCAGACCATGGGAATCACTCCACTCTATAATTCGGCAAATATCAATATTAATTCTAGCTGTTGCAGAGTTCAGATCATCTAGCCTAGCTTGTGTGGAAGCTCATCTAGGTGGTAGGAAGAAGTAAGGTACTGAGATATTGAATTTATGAAAAATTCGAATAGCAGAGGAGATAGCACGCCGCCTTGTGGTACGCCAGCTAAAGTATTGCACAAGAAGGAATAAACATCTTCAAGGCAAACACGCTGCCGGCGTCCATACAAATAGCTGTGAAACCATTCGATTCTATCGCTGATAAAGATATGTTAGAAGAGCGAAAAAATGCCAGTAAAATGTCAATGTCAACTGTATTGAAGGCATTACTGAAGTCTAACAAAGTTAGAATAGTAAGCCTGCCGTTATCCATACCCAAGCGTATGTCGTCAGTGATCTTAATAAGCGCAGACACAGTAGGTACTATGCCCAGGACGAAAACCGGATTGGAAGGGATTAAGGAGATTATGTACGTTGAGGAAATTGTTCAACTGCCTGTGAACGAGACGCTCAAGAACTTTGGACAGGAACGGAAGGATAGAGATAGGACGATATTCTTAGAATGATCTGGGATTGAATTTCTTGGGCAAAGGTATAATCTGCGCGTCTTTCCATACTGCAGGATTTTTTTTTTCATTCATATTCATTTATTTCTTGCAAAATAGGTTAACAATTTTATTGTGATCTTAACCTTTAAGTATGGACGTTGAGTCTCACAGGTTACTCGATTTTTTCGTTTTCTTAGTTTCACCTAATTCCCCCCACTCCCCGCGATTGAGCGGCTCAGTAGCTTTTCTTTTAGTTGTAAAACTACCAACGAGAGAGAAGTTTGCGTTTTCCGATGAATATCACTTAAGTTATGACCATCTAAATATTAACTAGAGACTGTCAGGCTACACGTCCATTTTTGCCCTATGATATGATTTCTAAGAGCAATCATGTACATTTCAGATATTGTTGTACAAAATGTCAAAAAAACAATTTAGCCAGTAGTTCTAAATCAATTCCAGTTTCAGATTTTGGTGTACAAAATGTCAAAAAACAATAAAGTCGGTAGTTCTAAAACTTTTATGTCATCGGTGAGCCATGGTGCAGGAAGCTGTTTAATTTTGATGGAGCGTATTGGAGCATGCACGTCATATAATTGAGTGATCAGCGTGTTAAAAATGGTAACATGCTCATCTACCGACTCCGCGTCAAAGACTGGACTCCATTCTATCTTGGCAACGTCATGGAGTAAAGCGTCACGACCCATACCACTAAAGTTGCGCTGCAGAATAATTTAAGGCTTGGGCTTGGGAGGACGTATTTTATATGATAGAAAAATTAGATCATGATAAGAGAAGTTATCGGCAGCATATTAGCCATATTTAGCCTTGTCTTGTCTTTAGAAATGCTGCTTACTCGGAATGTAATCTCATATAAACTCGTAGAGATTATATGTGGACCAGTAGTTCTGCGGCAGCATCGCTGCAGTGTTGCTGCTGCCTGAAGCGGAGTTCGGAATCATACCTACCTTATGACAAGCAGCTTTTTTTATTAATTTGACTATCCGGATTTTCGTTTATCTGAATGCTCGACGACACAAATTAAACACGGTTAATCCGTATAAACTGTAGTTGGTTTTGGCAATCGAGGAGGCTTTGGCAATTTGAAGTCAAAATATTGTACAAATAGTTGATACACAAAACAACAATAATAAATACTATTTGTGTGAATATCAAAGTGTAAAAATGTCTTTAAAAACATTGTTTTTCATAAAAAAACAGGCAGTCGTTTTGAAAATCTCCTTTTTTCAAATCGGTTAAAAAGGCTTATCTATTAATTATTTTCAGACAGGCTCTTCAACTGTGACAAAGCCTGGTGATCAGTATATCGAATGTTTATTTTACACCAAAAAATGTGAGAAAACAATTGAATCATCAGGTAGATGTCGTTATGATGGCGCCTACGAAGATCCTGGAGTAAAATGCCCTATAAAAATCGTCGTCCATGAAAAAGGCGAAACATGTGAGTATTGATGTTATCAGTTTTCCATAGTCAAGTAAAAATAATTAGACAGTAAACGGTGCGAAGATTACGAGAAATTCACTTTTTCTTCCTAAAAATGTCTTTAGAGCAAATACTATTTTCAACGTCTTTTTTTTTTGAGAAACTAATTTCTAAAACTCCGATTAAACGCACTAAACTAGATGGAAGTATAAATATAAGCTCGTGGAACCAAAATCCCAAATTCTATGGCTATAAAAATAATTAATAAATTGTCAAATAATCTAAAATATTTCGAAGGAGAATGCTGTTTCATAAAACAACTAAAAATTATCCTATTAAGGAAATGCTATCACACATTAAACGTGTTTTAACGATAATCTAGAAAACATATAAACATGCTAATTAAAACAGCATGTAAAATTCATATAAATGATTGAGTTTGAGTTTAAAAAAAATATTAGCTTCCAAAATTACGAAACTAACGACTGAGTTGTTGAACTTGTCTACATTTCTTATATAGAATAGGAATGATTTGGAACTCTTTTCCTGAGTGCCTGAGTCTATGTTTAGTCCAGAACCACTGCGTAAAAAAAAATATTAGTATAATTAATTAATCCGTATTAAATAAATTTGGATACGTATTTTTACCTTTTAATACTACTCGTACTTCCTACTAATATTATAAATCTGAAAAGTTTGTTTGTTGGTTTGTTTCTCTTTCACGCAGCAATGGATCAACGGATTGACTTAATATTTTCCATGGATATAGTTCGAGGGCCGGAAAGTGACATAGGCTACTTTTTATCCCGAAAAAATAAAAGGTTACTGTGGGATAACACAAAAGTGAGAATACCACGCGAGCGGAGCCGCGGGCAAAAGCTAGTCAAACAATAAAATGACAAAGAAACCTTGTCAAAAGAAAAAATAGTTGTCTAATATTTTTTGAAAATAATCGACGGACTATATTCTATAAAATTTAACTCAGAAAAATCACGCCTATGAAGTCCTGAATTTCTTAGAAGTACAGACAGTACCTGTCAATGTCATACTTTGTAGGCATGCCGAATAGTGATGGGCGACGAATGATCGCGACCACAGAGTTTCAGATAGAGTTTTAATTAAAATATCGATAGTTTATACTGACGATATTTTCAATAAAACTTGATTTATCATTAATTTTATTGTATATTGTAATATTATAACATTTTTTACATGTGCAATTAAAGTAAACCCAATTATATGTTACATTAGCATCGATAATAGTGAAAAAGTCGATAAATACTATCGTTACATTATTATGAGTAAATAATTAATATCATACCATTATTTACATGTGTACATACTTGATCTTAAATAAAAGTAAGTAAATGAAATCCAATTTCTCACCTTCAACTACTCATTCGATTTCATTACAACATTGTTTGAAAATCGATTTTTTCCACCACTATCCCAACTCTAAAAATGACAATCTTCTACTGTCGCAGAGATCAAGTTAAATTTTATAGAGTATAATTATATTTTTTTAGTCATTGTGTCTATTCAGGTATTTTCTATCTATGAGTGGCATGACTCATTCAAGACTGCATCCGTGCTCAACATCAAGAAGTGGACAAACTCAAACTTATCGAACATAAATAAAAAAAAGTATCATTACCATTAGATAAAAAACTGTATGCAAGAAACAATACGAATAATTATTATAAAAACATAAAATATCTGTATTACCAAAAAGAGATTGTGACTCTATCGATATTTGCTCGAAGCATGAGAGCCAAGGATTGCAGTGTTACAACTACCTCATAGTCCAAACATACTAAAATAATAAAATAATCGAATAATGTGTATTTTACAGTTGTGCCGCCAAATGGATTTCTAACAATTAACGGAGCATATGTGACCTCAGACGATGGACAATATATCCACAAATTTTACGAAGAGGAAGGCGCTACATTCCGATGCCATAAGACTGAAGGCAGTAAAGTCAAACTGGTGTATACTTCGACAGGTATATTTTTTATGTTATTACCAGTGTTTGGTCGCGGCTCCGCCGGCCGAACTTAGCGCGGCGCGTGTGGAGTACTTAGGTTTGACATCAGGTTATTTTACGCAACCCGATCCAACAGCTCCGGTTACCAAAGGCACATCGACATACACCGACCCCGCCGCGATCCCTCAGGATCTGTCGGAAGATCGGTTAGATTCTCTACGAATAGTCAACCAGCTCAACCGATTAGGGACAGCCTTTCTGGGGTGCCCGAGCAAGTCTGATATCCCCCGCCTGGTGACTGCCCAATGCGTAGTCCGTACCTTCTCAGGTGCCCTTGCGCTAGTCACCCTATAACCTAATCTCAGGCTCAGCCTTCTGCGCTTGCCCATGCCTGGTAAGCTGTAGAAGCCTTAGAGTCCAACAGACAAAAGTAAAAAAAAAATATACGCAATACTTTAAATTGATATAACTCGTAATCTAACGTGCTGAAGATTATTGTACTTTTATAGGGGTAAGTTTCAACTATGTCTGGGCATGCGTGGTTTAATTATTTTTCAACCTTTTTGAGACGTTGTATACAACGCACCCTAATATGCCTCTTGCGACTTAGTTTCTTTATTCTGTCTCTACTCTGTTTAACTCTACATTTTGTATCATTTATAGCCTTGAAGGAGTTATCGACGGATTTCCAACAGACTGACTCAGTGAGTATGTACATGAGGCTGAATAATAAGAATGATGACGCCACGATGCTGTGTGTTTTCTCCGATAAGATGGAAAAATATTGTCACGTCATCAGAATCAGGCTCAAAAAGCATGAAGACAGACTAGGTAAGTTTAATTTCAACATTAGGTAGGTTGCTTTCATAAGCTCAGCGTGCGAAATTCAATATTTTTTAGTTAATTGGCATTTACAATTTGGATATCTTCGAGTCAAGAGTGAATAGGTATCTATCTTCTAGGTCAACATACTCCATGTGCAGGCCAAATGTGAGTTCCATTATTTCTAGCTCCATTTTAAATGGAACTAATATTGTAAAATATTTTATTTTATTATTTTTGGGAACCTTACAGCTATGTTACAAAAATAGATTAAAAAAAATTATTGACGGCCAATTACAGGGTTCCACGAGTAAATTTAAATGAGGTTGATGATCGAGTAGACAGAAAGTATAAATAATTAAATAAATAGCAGTGAATGCACAAGCGGCCAACACAAACCCAACTCCGAACGCGCTGTCGCGAGTCCAGAGACAAGCGGCCGACCGCCGCCCGCGAAATCCCAGCTATTCAAAAAAAGCGCTCGATAGCAATCGTCTCATACATGCAACGGACGTATTAAATAAGTCAACATCATAGTTGGATGATATTTCGTTGAAACTCCGGCTTGCTCTTATCAGATAACTATTCTGCCTATAATTAGTGCTTACTGCCGGGACAAAAAGTGAGCACGGTCTCCTGGTTGAATTAATCGGAACTTTTAGACCTATGCGCTCCAGTATTATATTAAAAGTAATTATATATTAACAGTAGTGCGACATAAAAGACTTGAAAATTAATGAGGTCGCCACCATCGCTTTTTTAGCATAATTTTGCACTATTTTTTGCATAATGATACTGTTTTCCTGTTCACAATCCACAAAATAACACAAAACGAGAAAAATGCTAAGAAGCTAGCTACTTGACAGCTCAGGTTGTGGTTCCAGCAAAATTGATAATTTAGGTATTCATTTCATCTCTTTTGTGTCGCACTCGTAGTTCCATGATGGAACTGATAATGGTACTAGCGGCGACGAACCATCTCTACATTAAAAAAAATAAAAAATAAACTGTTCTTCGTAAGCTTACAAAAACTAATTTAGCGGCCATGAATAGACTATGTTAACGAATTACTTACACCGTGGGAATGCAGCCAGCGCTCTTGGCACCCTTCCACAAGAAAACAGTTCTTTATTTCGATTTTTAGCCTCTGTTTTTGTATATATTTAGGTAGGTTTTTTTATTTTGTGTAGTATTTAGGTAGTATAGAATGACAACTTTGTGTTTTATAAGTTATGTAGGTAAATAAAGCGATTTATCTGAATCGGCATAGGTATACATTAAAATATTAGTCAGTCTATTAACTATTGTTAGCAATTGTGGAACAAGATCATTTTAACTTACGAGTACATTGCCGAGGCCTCCTGGTAACACTAAAGATGGGCTTATAAAACATTTATTAAGGGTCATGTGGGTGGAAAGGAATTGACACTAATCAAATTGAGCAAAGGTTTAGGTACTTTAGAAGACAATTTACTTTTACTAAACGTGAGCGCAACGAGTACAATTTTTTAGCAGTTTTCCGAAAGTAATAGATATTCGATATGTGCAGTAAGTAGAAATCTTAATTAGAATGCAGTGTTGTGTGAGCATAAAGTGATATATTTTAATGGTCTGTGAGTGTAATTAGTTGTTATTTATACTAAAAACACTAAAACTTATACCTACCAAAATACAAATAAAACTAATCTAAAGCGCCGTTGATAAGAGTTACGTGGCCAGAATGTGTCGCCCCTTCCGTACCCATGCTATAAATGCCTAGATATAATGTACAGAATTAGGGTGACAAAGGATAATAGATTCATTTAAGTAATATTCTGCTTCGCTTATCGTAATTCGGCGGGATGCAGTAGTGATCCCGCCTAACTATGGCTTTGCCAAATACATTCCTAGGTGTAAGCCTCAGCGGCTTACATAGCGGCTAGCGGTCTACCAGCTCCGGTATGAACACAGTCTGCCTGTATCCTGGTGCCCACGTTTCCATGTGAGACTGGTCTTCCCAGTATCCTCACTGAGGGGGTCCGAGCCCCTACTATGACACCAACCGGACATGGGGCTTTGCCCCACGAGGACCTCCTACCATCCCCATAGTCCTGCCACGGTTGCTCCAACATTGGTATACCGCTGCCAGTGTGCGTATACAGCACACCTCTGGGTTAGCCGAAACTATTACCCTCCAATTTGTACGCTCCAAGTTTAAAACATTACCAACGGTATATAGTACTAGCGTTTATTGGATTCAGCTGCGAGGATCTACATTATTATCGGCCCTCACATCACATAGCTCTTACAGTGAACAGTAAGTTATAATCAGAAAACTCACCGAGGATCCAGTGCCGGCCAAGTACCAACCTCTTCCTGGTCCCTTACCATCTCCAACATGATTACAGAGATGTCTGTTCACTGCTGCGTCTCGTCTTTGACTACCGCCATTACTGCTCGAAAAGGGTGACCATATACAAATTCGATCTTTATACCAGAAAACACAATGTTGCCACATTATTAACATTGATTGATCTAGTATGAAAACTTACCCAGTTTTACATGGCGATTCGCGATACGCGACATTCTCAACAGTGAACGAAGTTTAGTGAAGCAGGGTAAGCAGATGTTGTGTCCATTCCAGTATTTTCTCCCTGGCACAAATGGCTGCTCTTCGTTTACTCCTCCCTTCCACTTCCTGACACGCTTCTGTAGGTGTATCTTCACTTTCACTGGTTGTCCCCGTCTTCTCTGGGTTGTCAGAGATAATAGCGGGTACCTCCTTTGGCTCATCGGCTGCCACCACCTGTAGTGGATCGGTTGTGACCACTACTGGACTTAAAACTCCCTGCTCATGTGTTGTCTCTTCACATGGAGCCAACACTGCCTGCTCGTCAGTCTGCTCTGTGACTTCCGAGTCTAAGCTTTGCACTGGATTATTGGGAAAAGGCTTAGTCTTTCCTTCAATCTCGGTTTCCAATGGATAGAGATGACCAATGGAACGTGTGAAGATGGAGTCACCTGCTTTGACTTTAGCGACTCTACATTCTTCACCAGAGCCCCTAATAAGCTCAATGATTTTTCCCACCTTCCAGTTGCTCCTGTTTCTTGCTTCAGACTTGATCTGTACTAGGTCACCAACCTGTGGCGTCCTGGCTGTCCTAGTTCTTGGTTGCTTGGGAGTGTGTCGAAACCTGTCTCTCAAGCTAGAGAGATATTGCCCGATGAACATAATTTTAAACTCTTCCACAATCTTGATTCCTCTCTTCCAGCTTTGAACCAAATCGACCTTTATAGCTGTGCTCGCTTGAGGTACTGATAAAGGCTCTATATTCACACATCTGCCCAGACTTAAGAAGTCAGCCGGTCTTAGGATGTGTTCCACTTCTGTGCCTATTTTCGTTAATGGTCTGGAGTTGACCACAGCCTCTACTTCTTTCATAACCGTCAGTAATTCGCTGTCATTCAATAGATGTTTATCCAAGGTGCGCTTCAGACAATGTTTTACCAATCCGACTAAACGTTCATAGAACCCACCATGCCATGGAGCCAACTGCGGAATAAATTTCCATTGTATTCCTCTCTCAATGCAGTATGACTTTTCCAAAACTTCTGCAGTGAGCTTCAAATACATTGCATTATCAGAGAACATTCTTTTTGGGGTATTCCTTGTCGCCGAGAATCGTCGCAGCGCTAGAAGACACTCTTCAGCTGTCAAATTTTTTACCACCTCTAGATGAATTGCTCGGACAGCGAGACAGGTGTAGAGCGCTACCCACCTTTTCTCTTTTCCGTTTGTTGTCTTCACATACAACTCTCCAAAATAGTCCACTCCGGTGAATGTAAACGGTGTACTATAATTGACTCTCTCTGGGGGCAGTGCCGGTGTGGGTGGTAACTGGTACGGACCGCCACCGTGTTTGACACATTTCTCGCATTTTCTAATCGCCTTCTGTACTTGAACTTTTCCTTGCGGTATCCAGTACTTCTCTCGGATGATAGTGAGTGTATGGGAAGCACCAATATGATAATTATGCTCGTGAACTTCTTTTATGATCTTATTTGACAGTTCACTGTCTTTGGGCAACAGAATCGGGTACTTCCTGTCGTAACTCCAATTGGTATTTGCCATACGGCCTCTACATCTCAATATGCCATCTACGTCTAAAAACAAGTCGAGGTTTCTAGCCAGATGAGTCCTCTTTCCAGCAATTTCCTCCGGAAATTGTTGCTGTTGGAGTTCTTTAATTTCCCGGTTTAGTGGATGCGCCGTGGTTTCCTTGTGCATCAAGGTCTCTACGTTTCTCTCTTGTACAGAGTCTTGCAGTTCTAGAGGCTCCATTACTTCATCAATTTCCATCACAATATCCTTTGGTAGGCTCTGATCCAAAGCCTCCCCATAAGAAAGAAGAGTCCTATGAGTATCATAGTGTCTATCGGCAGGCCAACATGATTCATCCTGTCCGAGAAACTTAGGGCCATTGAACCACAGCTTCTTATTTTGCGTCCATGTACCAGGTTTGGTGGCAATATCAGCCGGGTTCCACTTGGTATTTATATAGTACATATTAGTTTGTCGGTGATTTCTTTTAATTTCCTCTACTCTGTTCGCTACAAAAGGAGGAAGTAATTTGTTTGAGTTCATCCATCCGAGTACTACTAGACTGTCAGTCCATAAAACTTCTTTCTTTATTGGTAAGTCAATGTTCATCTTCACATATCTCACAAGTCTGCTTGCTATCAGGAATCCTAACAGTTCTAGTCGCGGTATCTTCAAGTCATTTTTGTCTTTACTTTGTGCCACATGGGTCTTTGCCATGACAAAGGATACTGATGAGCCGCATGGACCTGCTGTCCTTAAATACACAACGGCCGCATATGCATATTTGTTAGAGGCATCTGAAAAGCTATGTAGCTCATATTCCACATTAGGATCTGTTGAACTCACAACACATCTGGGAAGTTGTACTTCGGTTACAGCTTTCAAGTCTTCAAGAATTGTATTCAGTGACTGAATTATTTCTGTAGGTAGCTTCTCATCCCATTTGTATTTTTGTTCACATATCTGAGTAAATAACAGTTTTAACGGCAGGATTAAGACGCATACGTAGCCACATGGGTCATATATCCGTGCAAGAGTACGCAAGACACCTCTTTTGGTTTCTACTGGAGAACTTGGTTTGAAGTGGCTTTCATCCACCTTCAGCCCCAGTGTATCCTTACTTATATTCCATGACAGGCCGAGAATTTTTACTTTATCAGTCTTCTTCGCTTGATGTTCTAGTAGGACGGAATTCATGAAATCAGCATCATTTGAAACCCAATCTCTAATATTCATAGATATTTGAGCAAATGTGTCCCTGGTTTTTTCATACATTTGTTTTGCCTCTTGAGTTGAATTTGTACCAGTCACAAGGTTGTCGACATAGCACTTGTCAGCGATGGTTCTCAGGAGCTCTTCATTTGACTGTGACATATGGTGTCTTATAGTAGCTGTCAATAGAAATGGGCTGGATATTATTCCGAACGGTACTCTGCAGAATCTGAGAGTCAGAAGATTTTCTCCTACTGGCTCTTTGCTTACGTCTCTTACCCAAAGAAAACGGGTCACATCACGGTCTTCTTTCTGAAGGCCGACTTGCAGAAAAGCCTTCTCAACGTCTGCAACAATGCCTATTTTCTTTGTTCGAAATTGTAACAAGAGAGCTGTGAGGTCTTCCAACATTGATGGTCCACTATACAGACATTCGTTCAAACTCTTTTGTCCAGAGGTCTTAGCTGACGCGTCATAGACTATTCTGCCTTTCTTACCGATCTGTTTTACCATATGATGGGGCAGATAATGGACCGGATTCTCATTGTTGGCGTCTGGTTTGACTTGTTCGATGATTCTTGATTCTAATTGTTCCTTAAGAATGTTGTCATATTCTATGAGTGTGTTCAAATCTGATCTTCTAATAAGGCTTTTCAGCCTCCCTAAAGCTAGCCCAAAATTGCTCGAAATCTGAGGTGGATACTCGATCCATGGCCATCTTACTTCATATCGTCCATCTTTGAAATGTACAGTGTCATTAAAATGCTTGACGGCTTCTTCTTGACGTGTTGTTTTGGGAGAATCGGTTATGCCAATACATTCGAGAGACCATAGAAAACGAATATCGATATTCCGAAGAGGCAAATCAGGTTCCGTGAAGTACGGACAGCTAGAGTTGTGACAATGGCAGTATGTGGCTACCGTGAGTATGCTACCTCTATTTGCAACTAAATCCTCTTGATTAGCTCCGCCTGATAGAATCCAACCAAAGTCAGTATTGATTGCAAATAAGTTGTTGCTAATTTGCACTTTTTCTTCTCGCATAAAGCTAGAGTAATAGTCATTTCCAATGAGTATGTCGATCGTCTCACCGCAAGAATTGTCATCAGCAGGAAAATCTATTTTGTCACTTACAAATTTTGCAATGGGTAGTCGATCTGTTATGTGTGTAACAACATTGACTTTTATAAATTTAACAATGCCGCGTTTTGTTTCGATATAGACCTCAGTAGAAGGGCTCGACATTTCTTTGGGTGTTGACGCTCCGAAGGTATATACCAACAATAAGTCTTCATGTTCGGCTGACAATCTTAGGTTTTTAAATGTCCTTTGCGTCATGTAAGTGCGTTGGCTGCCACTATCCAGGACAAGTCGACATTTAATTTTTTTGTTGCTACTGGGGTTTCGAAGTTGAGCTACTGCCGTCTGTAAAAAGGTATTAGTAGGATGGTTACTCACAGTGTAACAGACTTGTGTGTCTTTACGATTAACAGTGATATCATCATGCTTACTCTTCGGGTTAGGGCACAGAAGCTGAAGGTGGTCTCCCTCACAGCGGAAACATTTAATTTTCTTCTTGCATTGTTCCATCTTATGATTCCGTTGTAGGCACTTATGGCACCGTCCCGTAAGTTTCTGCTTTCTAGACTCCACGGTTTTAAATTTTCTACAGTCTGTACTGCTGTGATTTTTTAATTTGCAGAAAAGACATGGCAGTCGACTTCGTTTGTTGCGCGGCGCCTCAGGATGCTCATCATTCTTTCTCTTTCGCTGGTTTCGGTTCTGTCCCCCATGATTTGACGAAAAAGGTCGAGTTGAGCTCTCTGTCCTAATATGTAACGCCTCAGCCGTCGAACCAGTAGCTTCAGTTTGAGACGTTGGTATAAAATCTTGTGAACTTTCCATCGCATTGGTTATTGTCTGCAAGCACTTCTTGATGGTTGACATGTTATTCTCGGCATCTTGCCGCAGAAGGTGGTACTCATGTACAACCTTTTCCGGAAATTTGTTGAGGACCATAGCCCTGAAGTGGTTGCCGTTGGAAGGTTCACCGAGTTTCTCTAGAACCCGAAGGTGACGTTCCACTTCATCTAGTGTGGTTCGACAGCTGAGCGCTGTGTATTCGGCTCGAGGTAGCTTGTTGAGAGCAGAATAGTGAGCGTCAATTAGTTCATCATCTGAACCAAACCGTCTCTTTAACGCCTCCAGTGCTATCGGATAGTTTGAGTTGGTGATCGTTAATCCAGCTACTGTTTCTAAGGCCGCTCCTTCGAGGCAGCTCACTAGGTAAGCTAGTTTGTCAGCATCAGCGATCCTTTTTTCATGAATGTTGGTACTAAACCTGTCCCAAAATTCACTCCAACGTAGACGGTCGCCGGAGAATTTCGATAGCTCTAGTTTAGGTAATTTGGTGGTGCCCGATGTTTGATTGTTGCATGGATCTGTGGTTGATTCGGTAGTGGCTGTTTGAAGGCCAGCCAATAGGTCTTCACCCTGCAATTGCACCTCCATAGCTTCGTCCACAACATTTGATTTCGGTTGAAGCGATTTTTCAGTATAATACTTCATTTCTGTGTCTAATTTGTCAATGTGATCCTTCAGGTTATGAATAGCGGATGATGCGTTCTGCAACGACATCTCCCTCGAATCTAGTTCCGTAGTGACACTAGTGATACATTGCTTCAGCCGATCTTGCCTTATTTTGAGCCGTTTGATTAATATGTCTTCCATTTTTCAGGATATAACTTCTCTCCCCTTTTTTTTTTCGTAAGTATTTTACTTTTACTGGAAAAGGCAATATGACAAGATGAGCTGTCTGTTAACGCAGTAGTATTGTTTTAAAATAAACTAGTTTTAACTTAAACTCACCGAGGTAGGAGTCTAGGCACGCTGTACTGTAGCAGGTTTGCTAACCTCGTGTCCGTAACCTTATAATTCGCGAAGTTTTTTGATTAATTCCACCTCGGCTGGTCTGCGTATGCGCAGCACGTACAGATTTGCTGTAAAGAACAACGAAAATCGAAAACTATTCACACATTTCAATTTCCAAAACCATGGTACAACACGTGGCGGGTGCCGGCATGCGGCACCGCAATTATCGAAATCTGCAAGTAATTTACCTTATCAGCCTTTTGTATTCGCCTTTCCGCCTTTCAACGCTAAAAAATGATTTATCTAATACTCCTTTTGTAGCCCTTTTCGTACAATTACTCAGATTTTTCAGTAAGAACGGAAAAAATCGCGTGTGACTTCGAATCGCAAAGAGACCAAAGAGAAGAGAGAAATGTTCTCCTTTACCTCGCCCGCACTTCCTGAAAACCCATAGACAATCAAAAACTAATTTTTGTATCGGAATGAAATAATCAACGCCGGATCCGGTTTTATATAGTCCGCGCCATTATAAAAATCTGAAATTACCGATTAAGGTTAAATAAAATAATCGATTACAATTATACAAGTTGAAACTATTAGAGGTACTCGATTACGAAGTACAACACCGAAATAAAGACGATTTCATCGTTTTTTTTTTTTTTTTTTTTATTAGTTCGGTAGATTTCACGGTGAGATAAAATAAACGCTTTTGATGGAATTTGGAGGGAATCAGCCGGAACGAATCTGGCTATTCGTCTCGAATCCCAGCATCTCCACCATTTTTGTCGCCCCTTCCGTACCCATGCTATAAATGCCTAGATATAATGTACAGAATTAGGGTGACAAAGGATAATAGATTCATTTAAGTAATATTCTGCTTCGCTTATCGTAATTCGGCGGGATGCAGTAGTGATCCCGCCTAACTATGGCTTTGCCAAATACATTCCTAGGTGTAAGCCTCAGCGGCTTACATAGCGGCTAGCGGTCTACCAGCTCCGGTATGAACACAGTCTGCCTGTATCCTGGTGCCCACGTTTCCATGTGAGACTGGTCTTCCCAGTATCCTCACTGAGGGGGTCCGAGCCCCTACTATGACACCAACCGGACATGGGGCTTTGCCCCACGAGGACCTCCTACCATCCCCATAGTCCTGCCACGGTTGCTCCAACATTGGTATACCGCTGCCAGTGTGCGTATACAGCACACCTCTGGGTTAGCCGAAACTATTACCCTCCAATTTGTACGCTCCAAGTTTAAAACATTACCAACGGTATATAGTACTAGCGTTTATTGGATTCAGCTGCGAGGATCTACATTATTATCGGCCCTCACATCACATAGCTCTTACAGTGAACAGTAAGTTATAATCAGAAAACTCACCGAGGATCCAGTGCCGGCCAAGTACCAACCTCTTCCTGGTCCCTTACCATCTCCAACATGATTACAGAGATGTCTGTTCACTGCTGCGTCTCGTCTTTGACTACCGCCATTACTGCTCGAAAAGGGTGACCATATACAAATTCGATCTTTATACCAGAAAACACAATGTTGCCACATTATTAACATTGATTGATCTAGTATGAAAACTTACCCAGTTTTACATGGCGATTCGCGATACGCGACAGAATGCTGGCGAATTTGCCTCGCTGAATCGTAATACCTACTATTTTTTTTGCCAAAGTAGACGCCAGCATTCTGGTTATGTGTCGCCTCTAGATTTGTAAAATGTGAGCGTTCGGTCCCCATGGACCTAAAGTCTCAACGCCAAACGGCACAAAATGGTACATTCTGTCCAACGGCTCATATTTGTGCCCCCCCACCCCCACCCCCGCCCCTATATTCACGCCTGCACCCCACTTACAATTACTGTTTCATGTTTCAGGACAAATTAATTTTGTGGTAAATGGTTTACTACTTCCCGTAATCAATAAAATACGGCAATACAAACATGCAATATATAACTACGAATATAACTTTTACGATGGAGAAAACGTTACGATTTCGATTGCTAAAGACGACGCAATGTACCAAGGGGTCAAATGTTTAGCAAACGGAATACAACAACTGAAATATTGTAAGTAGTATCAAACAGACGGAGCGAGAGTAGACCGCCGGCGCGGCGTAGAGAGGGTGTAATATCCCTCCTGTTTCCACCCCGCGGCGACAACGTATGCAGGCAGCGCCTGCTGTTTCCTTTAATCGGCGCAGGGCGCTTGCGCGAGTGCGCGTGTGTGATTTATCACATATATAATAGTAATTTATGTATTCAAGTTTTCACTTCTGTCGGTACTCCCGGAGTGCAACCCGTTGTTTTTTAGGGTTCCGTACCTCAAACGAAAAAAACGGAACCCTTATAGGATCACTTTGTTGTCCGTCTGTCCGTCTGTGTGTATATCAAGTCTCTTTATCTCGGGAACGCGTAAAGATATCGAGTTGAAATTTAAACTGTATACGTATATCTATGATCTCTTGCAGTGGTACTTATAAAAGAAAAAAATCTCAGTTATCGTTTAAAAAAGTTAGAGCCGTTTATGTCGTAAAAAACCGCATAAGGTAGGTCAGGCATATAAGGCCCACCTTTATTAAAATTAAAATATTTTTAACCATTGATGAGGTAATAAACAAAAGACTCTCCATATTAATTATAAATGTATTTAAGTTCCGTCATGAAATAAAAAAACATAAAATTATAACGTTATTTTTGAAATATGATGTGTTTTTTAAAACCATCACTTCGGGCCTTATTGAACACTATGAGTATAAAAAGGCCCTAAATAGAAATTAACATTCTAAGAAAATTAACAAGTTTAAACGACATTAAACTGTAATAGTAAACATTAAACAACATTTGGTCCTTTTAAAACATGAGTATTTTCTTAATTATTAGAAATAAAAGACCTTGGGCCTTATTAAACTATAGGTATTAAAAATGTCCTACGTTCCTTTAGAATATGTTGCTAAACACAAATTTGAACATTAGGTAAGTATAATCTTACTAAATTAAAGTTATTCAAAAAACAACAACAAAATCGCTAACACTTTGATTTCTAACAAAACTTCTGTGGGCCTTATTACACTAAAGACTTTTCAAATACTGAAGATTCAACGAATATAAAGGTAAATTTTACAACTTTAAATTAAGAACAGTTAATAAAAAAGCAATAAATAATATTAAGGTACTCTTTAGATTTCAAATCAATCGTAATGCTCGTACTTAAATTAAATTGAGGTTCATCTAAAGGTAATAAGGCCCGGGCCTTATTACCTGCGCAAGGGCCGGGCCTTTTTAGCCGTAGAGCAAGCTTTACAATCAGTGTCATATATTTAGTAAAAAAATAGCAATTAGAATGTGTACTTATGTCTCTCCGTGGGGCAATACAAGAATAGTTCACATTGAAATGGGAAAAACTCGGATTAAAATAAAAACTCGATGAAAACTGAACCTCTTTACGCTCGAAAAATATTACGTACGGCAGCCGCGACCTCTCTCTGTGGCTGTGTGGACGGTACTGACGAAATGGAGGGCCGCGCGGAAGAGCGCGTTGTTGCCAGCTCGCTGTATGTGCGACTTCTATGTATGCGTGAGTTTTAAGCGAATAGATTTTTATGCAACTGTTATTTCTACAAACTGGGCCTAGTTTGCAACCGGGCCTTATATGCCTGACCTACCTTATTTCGACACTCACAAAAATCAAAACCTACCGGGTACTTTCCGTTGACATAGAACTATGAAGTTTGGAGAGAAGCATTGTCTCACACATATAGGAATAAATCTGAAAACTGTACATTTTTATTTAAATCACAAAAAATAGGGCCTCAAAATTCACAAAATATGGGTTCAAAATTCAAAGTGAGTAAATCGTATCACGTGAGGTATCATTTAAAATAACTTCATTAGCTAAAACAGGTTTTTAGTTATTTTAACAATGTGTTTGTTAGGAACCCTCGATGTGCGAGCCTGACTCGCACTTGTCCGGTTTTTTTCTATCAAAGCGAAATACGTTTATCGAAAGTGAAAGCTAAAGTACCGATGCAGTGCCGTCCATATAACACTGCTGGCTCCTGCAGGGGCTTGGAGACGAAGCCCAAAGAAGCGGTGTCGGTGGTAAGGAAGGGCTTAGATTCCTCTTAGTTTCACCGTGGGCTCAATAGGTAGTTTATCTTTAGTAACCCTGATTAAGTAACCTCCAAATGTTGAATAGAAGCATTTTACCAATCAGACACAGTTTTTAAGTGTTTATTTGTCACATTGTACCTACTAACTGGTCACACTGGTAGGTTATAATTTTTAATTTTAGCAAATTAAGAAATGAATGTGGATGAATCAGCCACGAATGCAAGTAAAATAACGATAGAAGCACTTTATTATTGCTAAACTAGAAAAAATACATAGCTGTATTATTGTTTTTCATACAATTAATTTTTCACATTAAAAAAAATGGAGGGATATGAAAATCTAAATTAAATATTTTTGAGAAGTCCATAAATCAAGCTTTCAAATGATGTAAATGTCGTCTTGGTTCGATTTTTCTCTATATAATAAACCACACGTGGACGTCACCTTTCAAGAAATGGATTTGCTTAAATTCCCTGTAAATAAAAATGATAACAGCACTTCTGTCTCCTGCCATGTGATAAAATCGTATTTTTTTAATTAACTAAAATATGATACAATACTACTTTATATGCTAAAACTACCTACACTACATTACTACATAGAAAGCAAAAAATAAAAACGGTAAAAAAATCGGTTAAAAAAAAATTCAGCATATCATTTAAATATAAAAAAAAATTGGTTTTCATATTCATCATAGTCATCGTCAGTCACCATCTACGAAACACTATCATACGCGTGTCTCGACACGTAGGTACTTTACAACTTTTTATAATTTACGTGTTTAATTTTTTCTATGTCTACATGTGCGCATGCTACCTACTTCTGTTGGCCTATTAATATAATTTTTGTAATATTCCAGATTTCAGAGGAGAATATAAAGCAATAGATTTGGTTAAATTCACTGTAAATGAAAATGACAATGGTACCACAGCCTTCTGCAATGTAACTTCGACAAAAAAAGAAACGTTTCAAATAAACCTTATGTTTTTAATTCAAAAGCCTGATTACAGTAAGTACAATAAATACTGCAATACTTAGATACTATTTACGTAATGTCACAGTTATAACCTAAAATCACAATTATAATATAAAAGTGAATTTCAATAAAATACGAAACACGTCTTCCATCATCAATTTAATTACAGAATATTTATGCAAAATTACAAGCCGATTGAACCAAGGAATCACGATGTCTCAGAAACTTTGACCCTATTTTTCACCCCTTTCTTACCTAGGCTATTTGACTAGTTTTGGATCGTTTTAAATTATTTGTTAGTACATATTAAACACACTACATTTATATTTCCGAGAAATCTACTGTATTAACAATGAAAAACAGTGTTAAAGAACAGATATTCAAGATCCCGCTTAAAACGACATTCTGTAATTGCGCTGGTCTTTGACGTCACACACTAGTAAATACGCTAGTTCAAATCTAAAAATTGACAAAAAATACTTTAAAAGTAATAATATGACTCCGAAATCACAAAACACAAATTACACAAACAACAGTCAACCGAGAAATTCTTGTTTACTATCATGCGACGTCACCAGAGTTGCCGCCCTTCTTAGAGCCTTTACGTCACAGATAAAATATCAAAATAATATTATTTATTTTATTTCGTGCGATTTGCGAAAATTAGACATATTTTAGTTTAAACAAAGTGAAATATGTCTTTTTCAGGCTATTTTATCTTTAAGGATTACCAGAATCCATGGTATATTTTCAATGTTGTCAAATAGCATATATTATTATCGGATGCCTGCGTCATACAAAAAAACCCATCCTCTAAATTTCAGGCTCCTACGACCAGCGGTTTGGGCTCTGCGTTGATCCGTCATTCACATTCAGGACAAGTATATACTCGTAGATGAGGGCTTAAGAGGTATTAAAAATCAAAATATAACATATTTTCAGGTCGAGTTATATCCGGGATACCGAAATCTAACATTTTGCTTCAATACACAAATAATACCAGTAACATTATCAAATGTGAAATTACGGGAAACGAAATATTACGTTCGATCTGCACGTATAACAAGGATCAGTTGACATCTACCAAATATTACAGTGAGTAGGTACAGATTTTAACTCCTCCCAATATGGATGAAGGTCCTAATATTTGTGTGCTATATTACCAGACTTCTGTGCTATTTTGGAACACTGCTTACGTTATATTTGTTTGTTGCAGATATTACAATTAAAACATTAATAGAATATACATTCAAACCTCGTACATACCAACCTAGTCTCGGACAAAACAACGCTGTTATTAAATGCGTAGTGAACTCTTCAATCACAGAAAAAACAACTCATTTAGAACTCTATCGAAAAGAGAGAGAAGAAAACAGAGTCACACTGGACACTAATTTAACTATTGTGGTTTCTCCCTCTCGACAACAAGAACGAAGTCGAACAAGTACTGAATCGATTTCAACTACAATTCCAAATTTAAGTACTTCTATGACTGCAACTTCAGCTGCACCTAACCCCACAGACAATGAAAACAGTAAGTACCAAACCCACGTCTAAAGGTAGCCTGGAAGATATCGCTCAAGGCGATAAGACAGCCTTTGCACCACCTAGTTTTATGACAACTGTTAATACTTTGTTCCTTAAGCTGTTTTTTTTTTTGGTGTGCTATAAAGTAATATTGCATTGTATTGTAAGTATCAACATCTATTCAATCCATTTGGAATTCATTGAATTTAACTTCACCACATATATTTTACGATAGTAAAAAAGTATTTAGAACACAAAGTGAAGGCTTCACGAAATTACACAAATAAAATGAATATTTAGAAACTTGTCCTCACAGACACCCAAAGCAAAAATTCAAATGAGAAAGGGCCCACAAAGTCATACGCGGTGGTAAGAAAAGCGAGTTTCTCATCCTTACTTCCTCACTAATATTGATAGTAAAGGATTGGCTAGACATAACTAGGCGCTAAATAATAATAATTACAAAAGTAAGAGAGGGCGAGATGTGCAAGTATTAAAGTAAGTAAGTAAGTAATTTATTAATGTAACAAAAATAAAAAAATGTTTCCAAACAATAAAAATAAACTTAACACTACACTAATAACTAAACATTACAAACTAACTAAACAATGTGTGAACAGGACGAAACTAATATCTTTTGTCTCTATTTGCGTATACGATTTTTTTTTGCCTGACGCACGGCCTAGACGTAATAGTCAGACAAATTTTTCGCGCCACAAATTACTGTTGAATTTGTCATGAGATGCTTAAGTAAATCAACATATTTATGAACTACTAGCGGACCCGGCGAACTTCGTTTCGCCTAGAAGTCGAATGTCAAATCATCGTCAATAGTCACATAACCGACCAAGAGAGAGTCTATTACTATATTTTTCAATCTTTCTGAGAGATTTTCTTAATATTTGTTTCCGTAAGAACCTTGTACAGAGTATTAGAAAACTACAAAAAAAAAATAAGCCAAATCGGTCAAGCCGTTTTCATGTTATGTCGTAACAACGGAAAACGGGTTTCATTTTTATATAAATAGATTATCTATTTTCTATCACTTCTATTAATATTATCCAGATTTTTACTATTATCTAGAGTCTAAATATGATAAAATCATAACAACGTGTATATAGCTATCTAAGTATGTATATCACATCTTTTTTCTCACACCCTATACGCAATTGAGGATTCTAATCATACTTATCTATGCTAATATTACAAATCCGAAACTGTACTTGTTGGTTTATTGGTTTGATCCTCTTTTACACAGCAACGAAGAAACGGATGACTTGATTTTTTGGCAAGGGCAACATTCAAAAGACGTAAAGTGACAGAGGCTATTAGTATCCCGAAAAAATAAAAGGTCCCCATGGGATGGCAAGAAATTAAAATTTGACGCGGGCGAAGTCGCGGACAAAAACCAGTCAATAGTAATTGGAACATAGTTCCCGCATTAGTAAAGCAGCAATATGCTAGAAAGTTTTTTAGTAAGATAAAATACTCCAGTAAAATTGTGGATTTTTTACAGAAGTAAGCACCGCTCCTGCAGGCAAGTCAGAAAATAATACAGGAATAGAATCGAACAAAAGTTAGTATTATTATCTCTTTTGTATAATTTTATAGTTGTAATTGCCAGCGTGTGTTCCATGATACCCCAGATACAAGGATTGTAGTGGTAATTCTATTTAGGTGAAGTGTACTTTTTTCTCTTATCGTGAATAGATAAATCTTAGAAGTTCGAAATGCCCAATTCATAATCGCATCCTCTACTGATAACACAGACAGTCAGGTAATTTATCTTCATATGAGTTGTAGTTGATAGTTTTTGAAAGTAGAAAATGTATTTGTCAAATTATATTGAAGTTTTTTTGTTACATTTGCACTCAAACTCATTCTTGATTCACTTCCTAAACTTGTACAAAGTGTGCAGTTTGAGTAAGGAATACTTCGATCAAATAGGAATACGTCACTCGTTACCTAATTTCGTGTTACTTAATTAAAAATTTAGCCACCGTAATACTAAGTGAAATGATACATTTGTAACTCCGAAGAAAGGATCAGTGATTTTATGTATATCTGTGATATAACAGCCCCTAAAGGATTACAATCAATTTAAATGCGCAGTTTTTTATTTGGAAGTCGATGTGAATGAGTTGGTTCTTAGGAACAATATGAATATAGTTATTTTTTACTTCGTTTGTTATTTTTTCTATGTTTCAGATCTGGTGCTGATTATTTCGGGTGGGGTGGTGGTCGTTGTACTAGTCTTCGCTTTCATACTCTGGGTAGCAATCAAGAAGAGGAATAACATGCTTCGGAATGTCAGTAGCAACCACGATATATTTTTTGCGATATTGATAAATAAACAACGCAATATAACGAACTTTCATCAATTTCCATTCAGTTGCCCGCTATTCTATTATCTGCTTAATATCAGGTTGTGTGTAGTCAAACGCTGACCTATACGAAATAAAATCCTTGTAAATAATAAAAGTACTACCAAAAGCTTTTTTTTGTATTTTGTATAAAACGTTCTTGCCAAAGCACTTTACTCGTTGCCTCGTGCAAAGAGTGAATCTTGCTTAAACTCATAATTTAGTAAAAAAATTAGTCCTTTTAACGGGTAATATTTTGCACATTAGAATAAAATTTACATATTTGCAGTAGATGTCTCACTGTCTGTTTGGAAACAAAAACATTTTTCATTCAAGTAGTGTTCGTTCAAATCGTTGCGCAAATGTACATGTATAATTTCGCATTCTTTTTTCAGAAATCATCAACCATGGATTACCAAAACTTGCCTGAACATCGCGAAGGTCCCATGGCCACGCCCGCTCAATGGAACCGACCTGATGATGCCACATACACTGATCCACGCTCACTGGACCATCTCTACTCAAAACCAATTCCCAAAAGCCAAAGAAAGAAACCAGAACCGACTTACGCTAATCAAAATGTCTCTAAGGCTAAGTTTCTGAATAACCAGCAAGTCAACGATGAACCAACTTATGCGTCGGTACAGGATGATGAACCAACTTATGCGTCAGTGCAGAATAATGAACTCGCTTATGCGTCAGTGCAGAATAATGAACCCGCTTATGCGTCAGTGCAAAATAATGAACCCGCTTATGCGTCAGTGCAGAATAATGAACCCGCTTATGCATCAGTGCAGAACAATGAATTAACTTATGCTTCAATCGAGAATAACGAACGCAATCAAGAAGAATACGCAAGCCAAAACTCGCTCGATTATCAAAATATAAGCACTTTAAAGAAGGAAGCTAAACACTCAAAATATGCGAAAAAACTCCCTAAAAATTACAATGGAGGCGCACCAGACAAAGACTTCAAGATTCAAAGACAGGAAAAAAAACAAAGTGAGGTATTTGCTGATATTCGTACAGAGTTAAGCAGAAATAATCAATAAATATAAAATAACAGATTAAAAAAACCGGACAAGTGCGAGTGAGGCTCGCACACCGAGGGTTCCGTACAAATCCAGAACATTTCACAAAATGAGGCGTTTTCTAAAAAAAAACTTAGTAATAAAAGTATCCAATAGACGGCGACAATAGTTTAAAATCGTCGATCCTTTGACTATGGAAATCTTACTGTTATTGTCAAGCTGTCTTCTTCTTCTTTTTTATGTTTTGGCGTCGCATTGTTGTGCATTTGCCAGTGTCAAGTACTAAGTTTGAAAATTTTTTAGTAATATTTAATCAAAATAGTCACATCATAGTCCAATAAAGTCGCGGTCAACTCCAAACGTAGTGAAAGTCATACCTCAGTAAAGCATTGGAGACTACAATAGGTTTCTCTCTCTCATCCTATTCCAGTTGACAATGACAGATCAATTTATATGACTATTACGTCATGTAGTAAGTTTTGTGAAACAATTTTTTTTTGGGAAACGCCTCATTGGGAATTAAGTTGTTAAAATCTCTATACTATAATCATCGATAATTTTTTTTTTACTTTCTCTTCATACATCGAACATTACACACAAACATCTTTTATCATGTGCTAATGAAGCTCTTTTATATGATACCTTACATGATACGATTCACTCATTTTGAATTTAGATCCCATATTTTGTGAATATAGACCCTATTTTTTGTGATCTAAAAATTTTCAGATTTATTCCTATATATGTACTCTAAGACAATGCTTCTCGCCAAATTTCATATTTCTATGTCAACGGTAAGTACCCTGTAGGTTTTGATTTTTCGAGTGTCGAAATATGCGTTTTTTACGACATAATATACATAATAATAAACATTTCATTTCGACCAAAGATTTACACAAACTTACAATAACATATTTTTTTTTATTTACATGTCATATTTCATTATTTTAAAGCACATAACAATGATTCATGTGCTCACAGTCAAAACGGTTCGCAAATATATATCATAAACTCAAACTTTTTTGTATGATAACTGAGAAGTCTTTTTACAAAGCTGTGAGGGAAAGAAGATATTGCAAAAAGGGCTCTGACTAGGTACAGTAGCTCAAAAAATCCGATAAACTATAATAAATAAATGCGCAAAGTAAAACAACCCCATTAAATCCTTAATTTATGAGTACTTTCACATTTTCCAATTTGGTTTTTGTTCAGTCATTGAATTACTGCCATTTTTGCCAGACTAAGCCGCGCCGCCAAGCGACTCTCTCGAGCTCGTGTTCCGGCGCGTGGTCTAGTGACGCCATTCTGGGAGTCGGGTCGGAACAGTAGCGTCCTCTGGGGGTTCGAATACGGTGCACACTTTGATTTCCGCATCGGCCGACTAGTCGAGGAGGGCAGCGGGATCCGAGGCACGGTTTGTCGCTGGCCGACCGCAGATAGTAGGGGGCCCAAGTAGTGAGCTAGCCACTCACGAAAGGCTGCCCCGCCATCTGTCGAAAAATCCCAGGGATGCGCCATCGTGCCGGTTGGCGACCGGACGAGAGGGCCCGATGGACATCCTTGGGGGGGCTCGGGCGTCCCCGCGGTCTCCAGGCTAGTCTACCGTGGATGTGTGTGGTTTTTGTGTTGTACCACTGAATCTGCAGAGTGACGTCTCGTTCCACTTCCGACTTTCTACCTACTTTACTCCGCCATTATTAACCATGAGAAACACTAGAAGAAAAAGAACGTGTACACAGCGGCAGCACTCCCTCTCACTTAAAGTGCACCTGTGCAATATTCGGGGCCTGCACTCCAATCTCACGCCTGTCCATCATCATCTCGAGACAGATCGTCCCCACCTATTGTTTCTCACGGAGACGCAGATTGCTGGTCCATCCGACGTATCGTATCTTTCCTACCCAGGGTACTCCCTGGAGCACCGTTTCAAACCACGTGCGGGTGTATGCGTGTACGCCCGGGATGACATTTGCTTTCTGCGCCTTCGTAGGTTTGAAGACCCTTCATTTTCTGTGCTCTGGGCTTTGGCGGACACTGGCGTAGAGAAAATTATCTACGCCTGTGTATACCGATCACATAGCGGAGACCAGGAGACGACCAGACTCACCGAATACCTTAGTGAGGCGGCGGATGCTGCTCAGCTCAGCTACCCTTCGGCCCAATTAGTGATCCTGGGGGATTTTAATGGCCACCATAAAGAGTGGCTTCACCCATACCTGGACACAAACCATGCTGGGCTTGAGACGCGCAAGCTTGCCTTGACACTTGATCTCACCCAGCTGGTTCAAGGCGCCACACGGGTACCTGATGTTGACTCGCACACGGCCTACTGCTTGGACCTTCTGCTGACTACCGATCCAGACCGTTATTCAGTGGCGATCTCCCCACCGTTAGGTACATCTGACCACTGTCTGGTGAAATCTGTATCCGTCTACTCCCCATCAGACCCCAGTCCCAAAGGGTCACGGCGCGTGTGGCGGTACAAGTCAGCAGATTGGGATGAGATGCGGTGTTTTTTTGCTTCTTATCCTTGGCAGCCTGTTTGTTTTTCTTCCGATGATCCTTCTGCGTGCGCGGATGCCGTGACAGATGTGCTTCGTACCGCCATGGAATACTTCATCCCATTTTCGGACGTGCCTCTGTCTAGCAAGGCTCGGCCCTGGTTTGGGCCTGAATGTGGACGCGCCGAAGCGCAAAAGCATCAGGCATACCTGGCTTGGGTCGATGCTCGAAACCGTAAGTTGAGGGACGTTCGTCTGAGGAAGAAGGCATACAATAGGGCTGCTAAGTCCTGCAAAAAGGTTATGCGGAGGGCTCGCTTTGACCACATTAGTCGAATAGGAAACAAGCTTGCTTCTTACCCTGCGGGTAGTAAGGCATTCTGGTCCCTAGCTAAATCGGTTGAAGCGAACTTCTGCCGCCCCTCATTGCCTCCGTTGCTGAAACCCAATGGTTCACTGGCCCATACCGCGGTGGAGAAAGCAAATTTATTTGCATCTCAATTTGCTGAGTCTTCGCGTCTGGACCCCGGTAGTGCGAGACCTCCAACTTTGCCAAACTGTGACACTGTAATGAGTGAAATACACATCCGGCAAAAGGAGGTCCTCAAGGTTCTCCGCAGTCTAGATGTGAACAAAGCCAGTGGCCCTGATGGTATTCCGGCCATTGTATTGAGGACTTGTGCGCCTGAGCTGTCGCCTGTGCTGACTCGCCTCTTTCGCCTATCTCTGAAGACAGGTCAAGTGCCCAAATCTTGGAAGCTTGCTAACGTGCAACCTGTACCCAAGAAGGGCAGCCGTGCCGACCCTGCCAACTACAGACCAATTTCGATCACGTCTATACTCTGTAAGAGTATGGAACGCGTTCTTAATAACAGACTCCTGGCCTACCTGGAAGCGAATGACTTACTCAGTGACCGCCAGTACGGCTTTCGCCGAAACCGGTCTACTGGGGACCTTCTAGCGTACGCCACACACATCTGGAGTGAGGTCATGGAGAAGCACGGGGAGGCGTTGGCTGTCTCTTTGGACATTTCCAAGGCTTTTGATAGGGTCTGGCACGAGAGCCTTATTGGCAAGCTTCCATCTTACGGCCTGCCTGCTGATTTCTGCACATGGATATCAGATTTCTTGAGGAATCGGTCGATACGAGTTGTCGTTGATGGCTGCTCGTCAGACCAAATGGCTATCAATGCCGGTGTTCCTCAGGGGTCTGTGCTCTCTGCGACACTCTTCCTACTGCATATCAACGATCTGCTTAAGCCCGGGATCTTTGGATACGCAGATGACAGTACAGTCGTGGAGAGCTACACATCCGATGCAAGAACCAGCGGGCCACAGATCGAGTTATACAGAGAGGCTATGGTTGAACGGCTCAACTTGAGTCTGCAGGCGGTATCCGACTGGGGTGATGCTAACCTGGTCAAGTTTAATGCCACAAAGACTCAGGGCTGTCTGTTTTCGGCCAAAAAGAGACCCTTTCAATTGTCTCCCGCTTTCCGTGATGTCTCTGTTCCGGTAACTGACAGCTTGGAACTATTAGGCGTTTCACTCTCATCTTCTCTTAACTTTGGCTCTTACATAGAGTCCAAAGCCCAATTAGCCTCCAAAAAACTTGGTGTTCTCTCTAAGGTGAGACGGTATTTCACACCTGAGCAACTGCTTTGTCTTTATAAAGCACAAGTCAGGTCTTGCATGGAATACTGCTCTCACCTTTGGGATGGCTCTGCCAAATATCAACTGGAGGCTCTGGAGTCGATTGAGAGGCGAGCCAAGAGGCTGATTGACAACGACACCTTGACTAAGACGCAGCTGCAAAGTCTTGAGCATCGTCGCAAGGTAGCGTGTTTGTCGGTCTTTTACCGGATACACTTCGGAGAATGCGCCCAGGAGTTGCACAATCTGGTCCCCCCTGCCCCTTTTTTCTATCGTACGGCTAGACGGACGCGACCAAAGCGCCACCCTTTTATGGTGGACATTCCGCGCGTTAGAACCAAGCGTTTCGAATCCTCATTCCTCATACGAACAGCCGGAATGTGGAATGCTTTGCCTGGGTCTGTCTTTCCGTTAAAGTACAACGTGAGTGTCTTCAAATCCCGAGTAAATAGGTATCTTCTAGGTAAGCGTGCTACACCCTAGACCGCACATCTGCTTAACATCAGGCAGTGTGTAGTCAAACGCAAACCTATTCGAAATAAAAAAAAAAAAAAAAAAAAAAAAAAAATTTTGGTCACATGTAATCTTTTTGATATAACCTACATAGAAATAATAGCTTACATATAAAAAATGCACTGAAGAGTTTAGTTTTGTTGGCAAAACTTTTCAGACGTTAATTGTACATCAAATTGACACGTTTATAGGTACTTTATACTTCGATTAAGACTTTATACGTTCCTTATGTTTCATTTTAGCGTGTTTTTTTCGACTGTAGCTATTTTGATAAAATACCAAAAAAGGTTCAATACTTATAATTAACACTAGCAAATGCATAAACCATGCGACACCAAAATATAAAAAAGAATAGTATGGCCGCCCGCCTTATTTTCAAACAATGTCAATGTAATTTTCAATCCGAATATAAAAAAGTACTTTTAATGGACACTGTTATTGTAAAAAATAACGGGAAATTCATTTTCCGGAAGAAACGAAGCAAATTATGATATACTGTACCCTTTGGTGGCCCAATTTCTATATATTATTGCAATATCTCCTTTCATCAATTTAAATTTCAACTCGATATTTTCACGCGTTCCCGAGATAAAGAGTCTTAATATACGGACAGACGGATCACAAGGTGATCCTATCAGGGTTCCATTTTTTCTTTTTGAGGTACGTAACCCTAAAAACGATGTTTTTATACATGTATTTTTATTTGGCTAGCATAATAATTAGGTGCGATCATCAAAGCATTATTTAAACATTTATTTTGTATATATTTTAAGTTGTAGAAAAGTTTAAAAAATACATTGTTAATTAAGTTTTGCAAAATAAAAGTTTGTTATCATCAAAATAAATAAATAATACATATTATTATATATTAATTTGCAACGCTTTCAACACCCTGGAAAGAGACGTTCTGCTGAGTGAGGTCAAGGATAATGTTCCCTCTTTGTATCCCTCTCTTCATCAAGTTTATTATTCCCCTCTAATCTTTTATTCAATGATTGTCTTATCTCTTCACAAGTGAGAGCCCAGCAGGGAGACCCACTTGGTCCGCTCGTCTTCTGTTTAGCCATCCATAAAATCATTTCAGAGCTGAAATCGTCACTGAATTTGTGGTACTTAGACGACAGAACTATTGGAGGTACACCGGAAGACGTGTTCCAGGACTTGGAAACTCTTATTCCACGCCTCAAAATTCTGGGTCTTGAGGTGAATCCGTCCAAATGTGATTTTTTTCCTGCTGTGTTGAAGCTCGTACACACTTCTCGCGCTTTAATGCGCTTTTACCTGGTCTCACTGAACTTTCCCCTAGTACTTTTTCTCTTCTGGGTTCTCCTATTTTTCTTGACGCTGTGCCTGAGGCGATCTCGTCGCGTGTTGAACTCCTTCGGACTGCTCATGGACGCCTTAAGGGCTTATCCGCTCATGTTGCCATGGTCTTGTTACGCATGTGTTTTGCCCTGCCCAAGATCACTTATTTGTTGCGAACTGCACCAACTTGTCATCGTCATCATACCCTGAGTGATATAGTCCGGAGAGCCTTGGTAGCGGCAAACGTTCCCTGCGTGTTGGAGCCGTCTGGACTTTCAAGGTTGGACGGTAAGAGGCCGGACGGGTTAACCATGGTGCCGTGGAAGAACGGTCGGTGCCTGGTTTGGGACGCAACTTGCGTCAGCACTGTTGCTGCGAGTCATTTGAGTCGCACAATCCACTCGCCGGCGGCTGCGGTGGAGGACGCTGCTGACAAGAAGTGGCGAAAGTATGCCCCATTGGAGGCCAGTTAATTATTTGTGCCCATTGCCGTGGAGACGATGGGATGTTGGGGCAGTGAGGCCAAAAGTTTAATTTCATAATAAGAGCGCAGGCTAAGGGACGAAACCAATGACTCCCGCTCTGGCTCGTATTTGGTGCAAAAGATGGCTATCGCCATACAGCGGGGCAATGCGGCCAGCATTTTGGGCTCCTTTGCACCAGGTATGATCGCATGAGTTTAGTTTTTAATTTTAGGTTTGACTTATTGTATACAAATTAATTTAATTGTAAAATTGTGTGAATAAAAATATTATTACATTTCGAATAAGAATACAATTGTACAATTTTCTTGTTTTACTGAATATATTTTGTTACCAATTTGGATGTTTTTAAAATAAATACCTAAATATTATTTTAAAGTTTTGTTTTCGCCTCTGTGTTAGTAGTAGGTACCGTTGATTTGTTCTACAAGTGACACAACTTTGTATCCTTAGTACCATTTAAGATAATTGACCAAATGCGAGTCGGACTCGCCCACGAAGAGTTCCGTAGTCCTCAAGCCTCCTTTTATGTTGTTTTTAAACTTTCACGATTTGAACACACTATTATTATATACTACTTGAACGACTAGTCCATAATCAACTAAACCTTTTCCTTACTCGCAATAATCTCCTTAATCCCTTTCAATCTGGTTTTCGACAGGGGCACAGTACGGTTACCGCACCTGTTAATATCACAGACGACATTTGTCTTGGGATGGAGAACGGAGACTTAACCGTGTTGGCGCTCCTGGACTTCAGCAATGCTTTCAATTCTGTTGATCTTGACATCCTTCTCGCCATACTTCGCTCTTCTAACATATCTCCAACGGCAGTTGACTGGCTTCAGAGTTACCCGTTTGGTTGACGGCAGAGGGTCCGCTTAGAGGAATCTTACTCCTCTTGGTGTGATACGTCAGCCGGAGTTCCACAAGGTGGTGTCTTATCTCCTCTCCTCTTTGCTATTTTTATTAACTCTATTTCTCACAACCTTTCGTCATTCTACCACCTGTACGCAGACGATCTGCAGTTATATTGCCAAGCTCCACTAAGATGGCTTTTAGAAGCTGTAGAAGCTATAAATGAAGACCAAAGTCGAATATCAGGGTGGAGTAAATCGTTTGGTCTGAAGGTAAGCCCGGCAAAAACGCAAGTGATCGTGATAGGTAGTTCCCGGAGTATCGCCCAAGTTGATTGGGAATCTCTTCCCCGTGTGGTTGTTGACGGTGTTACGGCGTTCTGACTTGACCCAGTAGTTTGGATAAAGAGTATACACTTCTTCTGGACACGTCTTGATGGAGTAATCCTTTAGCAAAGTCCCCACCTTATCCGTCACTCCTTTAACAAAGGACACGAAAGCCGGCTGCCTCTCAACGTCGAATCCGTTCTTGCGATACCTGCGTCTACCTAGGTCTCGCTTTTTCACACCATAACCGTTTCTCTTAGGCCGAAACACACACACGGCGGTCGCGGGTCGGGCGCGGGTCGGGTCGTGTTCTTCGCGTGACACGCGCTGTCCCATTATCAACACACATCGCGCGGGCATGGCGCGGGTCGGTGGCGTGGCGGGACGGGTTGACGTACCTTGTTAGCAGCATCGATTGCTGTGAAAACTCAGTGTGATTGAAAATGTCGGAGGATTCGGACACGAAAGAAGAACTACTTTTTCGTTACTTCAAACACTTACTACTCTCATTTAATTGATCTGCAATTTGCTGCCATATCCTTGCCTTCAGAACAGCATTATTGTACTTGTTGTCCCTTGGTTCGTACAAACAAGCATGTTTACGAACACTTTCAATATTTTTTTCATTGAGATCCATAGCAAAATTGTAAAAAAATACAAAATCTCATTGACGTATTCACAACACGCGCTGAGCACGACCCGCGCACGCTCTCTGTGTGAACACTTGTTGGTGAATACTTGTATTACGACGGAATCCAACGAATGCAACGGCGCCCGCCCCGCGCCCGATCCGCGCACGCGATCTGTGTGTTGTCGTGCATTGAAACAGGTACTAATAGACACGCCGTACTCCCGCCCTGCACCGCGCCCGACCTGCGCCCGACCCGCGCCCGCCGTGTGTGTGTTTCGGCCTTAAACGTCCCGCACATGCGCTTCTCAGCCGCCACATGTTCAGCGTTATTATTATATACTTTTATTTATGGAGTTATTTGAATATTTTATTACCTACCTAAACAGCTAAAATATTATTTTTTTTAATTTACGGTACTAGTAGACATTACTAGCGTTCCGTATATCAAACACCATTTTCCAGCTTTTCCGTACAACCTAATTTTTTTTTAAACTTTCGCGATTTGAATGGGATGATGAGGTATTTATTTATCTCGTAATTTTAGTGCACGATTAGTCCCGTAGTATAAAACAATAACCTATATTTATTTTTATTTTTTTCTTCTTATAGTAAGCCTATAATTAGACCCAATACAAAAATCACAACAATCCTCCGAAAAAAGGGATATCCGTACAACTTGGTTAATATCGAGATAAAAAAAAACACTTTACTTGTGTGGCTCCTACTTTAAATCTTTATGTTATTTTAATTGAATTACCTATTTATTAATAAAATAAATGTTTAACTAAATCTTCTGTGAAAATTTCAAGCAACTAACTGCCACCATTATTAATAGCGAGCGAAAAACGGCTTAAAATTCAGGTACCTATGTTGTATGGGAGTTCGCTTATTTTTTTTCAGTTTTAAGTATGTATTTGTTGTAGCGACATCAGAAGTATTATCATCTGTGAAAATTTCAACGTGCTTGCTATCACCGTTCCTGAGATACAGCCTGGTGACACACAGACAGATGGACAGACGGACAGATGGACAGGCGGACAGACAGACGGATAGCGGAGTCTTAGTCTAGGGTCCCGCCCGTTATTACCCTATGGGTACGGAACATTAAAAATGGGGATAGGTATTTCCCCATAGTTTTTAACCTATGGAATATCATACATCTTTGTATCTCAAGTACCACATAATTTTACGTGGCATTTTGCCTTATTGATGACATGCATTTATTTTGTATTGTCACAAAGATATGAAATGAAAAAAATGAAACCGAAACTTCTAGGTAAGCGCAGATAAAATAAAGTTACACAACTACTGGGGTGTTTTTTTTTATAAAATCCGTAGTATTTGGCTTAGACATCTTTTGACAACACTTTGGAGCTTCATACTATTTTCTCGAAAATGACCATTAATATGTATGTACATATAACTCGGTCACATTAACTCGACGCATCGCATTAATTTTTAAGCAATTTTTACTCGATCTTAATAAACAGGTAGAAACTTATCTTTTATTGATGATGGTTCGGAACCTTTCGTGCGGGAGTCTGACTCGCACTTGGCCGGTTTTTTTTGCATACCGTACTTGAGCGGCAAAATACGTCACATGGTCAAGCGTCTAGTTAATGTGACCGCGTTGTACAAATATCGTACTGTCTTATCGTCATCGTATAACAAGATAATTATTATCCTAACAGAATCTAGATGGCCATAACATGGCAACAATGTTGCATAAAAGTCCCTCGGAAAAAAGTGATTTTTTAACAACACGTTATGTTATACATTTTACTGAAACATGTTATAATAACAATGTTTTATGACATATTTTGTTACTACGCACCGCCATTTTTGACTGCTTTAACACTTAACTGTACCTAACGGGTATGCACTCACGTATATTTTAGTAGTCTTTCGATAAAACTATAGTTTCGATCGCATTCGGCGTTCTTTTTCAAGTTGAGGCAAGTGCTTGCGCGCGGAGCCGTCTTGTGTCCGGGAGTGCATACCCGAAATGTTTAAAAACCACGTTAGTTTCTATTTTACTAAATAAAACACCGGTTCTTACTCACGTATGATATCATGGCCGGGCTGCTAGGAACCCGACTGGTTTCGGAATAATCAGTACTCCTTCATCAGGGAAAACGCGCGCACCCGTCGACTGCAGTTGACGTATTCCCTGATGAATATCATACGTGGGTAAAAACTGGTGTTTTATTTAGTATAATGATTTCTCACGCGAGTTTTAATGAAGTGGGAGTTTCTATTTTATTGCTATTTATATTGTGGATACAAGACTTTCACCGACGAGCCCCTCGTGGGGAGTGGCAGCATGCTCGTAGTCCCCCTCTTTTGGTTCGAAAGATATCTGTGAAAAAAGTTAGACATGTTATCACTATCAATACATATTATAATGCAACTAGCTGACCTGGCGAACTTCGTTTAACCAACTAAGAAACCTTCTTTGGCTTGAGCACAACTTTGCTAAAGATCATCACATTATCGAATGCATAGCTTACGATTCTATAAGGGACATACAGACAAACATTCATTTTTATATACCTACACAAAAATCGCTATTTTTGTGTGCCTGTCTGCCCGTCTGTATGTCCGGCTATGTCTTCTAAAAACAACAGATTCGAATACGGTTTTCACTATTTTTACCGTTTTCCAACAAGGAGGAGGTACTATGTTCGTCTGTATGTAATTTTTTGTGTAAGTTCATCGTTTTTCAAAAAAAAACAGTTCGAAAGAGTATACTTCCGAGGTTAGGTTAACGAAATCGGCTGAGCCGTTTTTGATAAATTAACAATAATATACATGGATGTCACATCGATTTGTGCAAACTATTCGAATTTTGTACACGGTGATAGTCGGTGTTGCTATTTTTTGGAAAAAATAATTATTTAGAATGTTTCAACGAATGAGTGTGTGGACGCACCATAAGTGTTATTTTTTTATATTGATTCTGACACGTTTTGGTGTTTACTGTAAGTATCTGAATATATCATAAATAAATAAAATAAAATAAATAATATGACTGAGCCGTGGTGGTCTTGTGGTAGTATCACCCAACCTGCAATCGTGAGGTCGTAGGTTCAAATCCCGATCCCGTACCAATGAGTTTCTTTGGAACTTGGGCAGGGCACATAGCACGAAGGACTGATGACCGATGGGGTCGTAAAGTTCTTGAGTGAATACCACGTACCGGTAAGCGCAGCGTAGGACGTCCACCCACAAGGTGGTGTAACATGCCAATTGCATGTTGTACTTATAATAATATGTAAATGCCTGGTCTCTCACACGCGCAATCAATAAATCTTGAGAAATTGTTTCTAGATTTATTGATTACGACAGAGTTATTTATTTAAAGTCAAAATAAGTAAATTTAGTCCACTGAATGTTCATCTAGGTATATTAGTAAGTAACAACCGAAAAAATTGTACAAATTTAGTTTATTAATTTATAAGTATAATCTTAGTCTTCTTTCATCTTTGTGAATTTTCAATGAAATTTTTATACTGATTGTAATACATACTTGGTAAAGCCCTTATCATAAAGAAGACAACTTAGGTATAAGCCTGAATACGTTAGACTAGCCTCTGGAACATTGAAGAAGAGATCGTCTACCCAGCTGGCTATACAGGAAAAGCGAGCCAGCGGCAACTTGTCAAAAACTGGAAAAAAGAAAAGGGATTCATTTCAAACTAAATTTTACCTATTAATATTATCATAAACTAGGAATAGGGAGAGACAAGATCTTCCAAATGACTGATAGTATCATGTTAGAACATTGTATTAGACATGTTGTTTGTTTATTATTCTTTGAAAAAATTGATACTTAACTGAATAAGTCATATTTTACAACCACACACAGTTATGTAAAACGTTATGAAATCTACACAATGTATTGCAAATAGACTTGAATTGATTTAGATATAGGTATTGCTAGATTGTTACTGGGTAATTATGAAAAAAATTTGTCATCATTCTACAAACCTTGGACCTTGAATTGCTAGATATCTCCGCTCCAAATGTGCTTTTGTTTAGGTAACCTTAGGCTTTAGGTAGGCCAATAGATCTTTTGTAGATAGGGTCACTCCTTTATAGCTGGTGCAGGCCTGGAAAAGAAAAAAAAACTCATTGTTAAACTCATAACCTAAAAGGTGACCTTTTGGTATTTTAGTATAAAATAGTGGTTTTAAATAGAAGCTCAGTGGCTAACAAATTGTGAGCAGGTCTTGCAAATACATTCTGAATGAAAGCATTTTTAATAAATTGGGCTGGATTCTTTGACAAAACAAGGCCTAGTTAACGTACAATTTGAATAGCTTACCTGGTATCTTTATCTTCGGTTTTCCAGCTAGAAACAGAGCTGGATTTACATCAAACATTTTTAGTAATTTTAGTGGGGTAAAATCCATAAAATAAAAAAATTAAAAAATCAACAAGTATTGATGTTTAAAAAAAATTGAAAAGAAACAGAGAGAACGAATAAATATTGATTGGAAAGACGCGTGATTGGTCGATTATTCAATTTAAATTTAAATAGGGGATACCATATAAGAGAGAGCGAAGGAGCGGAGCGTGCAGTCGTAATTAGATCTTCAAATGGGATAGTTGTGTGACGGCTATAAACTTTATTCCAAAGGCGGAACTCAATTGATTCACGAAATCAATTCGGGTTATGTTGTCGCCATTTTTGCTTAGCATAGTAAACACACAGAGTCAAATGTCACAGTAATTACAGGCGAAGACAACTTGCAAAAATAGCTAAACGAAAAACATTAATTAAAAAACATAAGAATAAAATAATAATAATGTCAAAATTAATCAAAAACAATTATAATTGAAAAACTAAAAATTGTGAAATCATTAGGTACGTGTTCAGATAGTCAGAGACTTTAGAGCAGTTTTGAAGTGGTGGATGCTGACACAACAACATTTATCCAATTGCTGCTGATTAACATCATACACTGTGAAATTTGGCGAGAAGCATTGTCTTACAGTTTGCTCACAGTACACATATAGGAATAAATCTGAAAACTGTACATTTTTATTTAAATCACAAAAAATAGGGCCTCAAAATTCACAAAATATGGGTTCAAAATTCAAAGTGACTAAATCCTATCATTTATGTTAAATTGAAGGCAAAGTCGGAGCAGCACTGTCCATCTGGAACGATGCTGCCGAGTCTAAATGCCTGAAGTTAAAGCTGTCGTCCCACTGCACGGTCTATCAGGTGGAGTTACTGGCTCTGTGCAGGGCATCGGAGGAAGTATTGAAGAGCCCAAAGACAAGTTTTGGCATATATAGTGACTCAAGGTCGTCGTTAGAAACCGTAATAAACAGCCGTTCCCTTCATTGCCTTGCAGTCCAAACCAGAAACAACTTGATAAAGTGTGACAAGTTGGGCAAAAAAGTTGAACTTTTTTGGGTAAAAGCACATGCTGGACTTGAAGGGAATGAGAGAGCTGACGTGCTGGCCAAAAACGCGGCCTTAAAGTTAAAAGTTAAGACGACATATGATAGGTACCCTGTATCATTCGTTAAACGAACTATTCGCATGAACACGCTTGACGAATGGAACCGAAGATACAAATCTGGGAACACCGCATCTGGAACAAAACTATTCTTGCCTGATGCAGTCTCGGCTTATAAGATTGTTAGTAAAATGGAAACATCCAGCACTCTAACGCAAATACTGACAGGGCACGGCGGGTTCTCTCAGTACCTTCACCGATTCAAGTGCAAGGGGAACCCATCACGTATATGTGAACAAGATAAGGACGATACTGTGTCACATATTTTAGCTGATTGCCCGGTATTCGGACCCAAACGACTCGACTTTGAATTAGAAACGGGCTGCACACTTGACAGAGAAAATGTTTGATGAAATTATGGTAGACGACAAAATAAGAGATCGATTTATTATACTCTATAATAATTACTGCAAAAAGTTAACAAACAAGAGAAACAAATAGATAAATAAGGAATATTAAATATCTATATCATAGGATATATTAATATCAATAAAAAGATAAATCTAGTTATAAAAGATTATTCCATATTAATTTACACAAAAATTGAAAATGTAAGTTAGGGAATTGACACTTGACGAACTAGCAACACTACAAAAAGGGACGGGAGAAAAACAAGATGGAAGGGTGTCGCGGTTCGAAAAAAAACAAAAGTATTAAGGAAATAGACGAAAAGGACATAAAAATAGAGGAATGGTAGTTGAAAACGTGAGGGAAGTCACAAATTTAAGTATGCATTAATTATATTACGAATTGGGGTTCATGCTAAGGGTTAAATGTTGATAGAAACCTATGAGGCCTTAGGACGCCAAGTAATAGGTATCTTGAATGTATATGTAAGTTCTATAAAAGTAATGAGATACTGTGTCCTCAACAGTACGGATTTCAAGCAGGAAAAAACACTACAGTTATTTTGTCTCGGTTTACAGACGATATTAATAAATACTTAAATGAAAAAATGCACGTATTTATTGTAGCTATTGACTATAGCAAGGCGTTTGATACGCTCCGTCACGATCAATTAATAAAGTGTCTAGACGATAGTGGTGTGCGTGGTTGCCTTCTGGAATGGTGTAAAGACTATCTCAGCAATCGTTGCTATCGGGTTAGGGTCGGGGATGAGTACAGTGCAGCGGTTAGTGTTACTGAAGGAACAGCACAAGGATCAGTATTTGGTCCAGTGCACTACTTAAGCTATGTAAATAACCTGAATAATGTCATCAAGCACTGCTCTGTATTCCAATTTGCTGACGACACGTGCCTAGTTGCTGCAGATAGAGATATTTCAGTCGCACTAGAACATCTTCAATCAGACTTTACCGCCACTTGCAAGTGGTCGCATGATGCGGGGCTGGTTCTTAATGCGGAAAAAACAAAATGTGTACACATTCACTCTAGTCGTAACATACGAAATGATGATACGGGAATGAATGTGATAGCACATGGTCATGCTTGCTTGCATAATAGTAGTAAATGCAACAAGTTTAGCTGCCAACAAATTGAACAGGTCAACGAACTTACGTACCTAGGGTTAATCATAGACAAGAGGTTTAATTGGGCTAAACACATTGATAAAGTGTGTACTAAGCTGCGAGCAGTTATGGCCAAATTTTACAGCGTTAGGAGAAGAGTTCCGTATGATGTGTTACTGACGATGTATAAAGCCCTGGTTGAAAGCATAATATCTTATGGGCTGAGTAGTTATGGGCGTACCTATAAAACGTACCTAGACCAAATTTACAACCTTCAGTACAGATTGCTCAAAATCATAGTTCCCCCAAAAATAAAGAATAAGTATTCCGATCCCGCTCAGCTGTTTAAGTATTGTGGTATAATTCCAATTCACAAAAAAGTCGACATGTGTTTATTAATTGAACAATTTTTTCGAAAGGAAATCCAAACTCCTAAAACTAGCTATAAAACTACGCGTAGTGTTTCCAAAAACATGTTGTCAGTGCCTAGATTTAACAATACATACGGTAAAAGAACATCTAAATACATTCTCCCTACATTAATAAATAAATTACCACTAGAATTAAAAAATAATCTTACCATAAAAAATATAAAACCTTGTTTAAATAAATTCTATTTAGATCTTGCATGAAATGGAGCATGCTGTATCGATGCGATATGTGCGCGCGAGCGCTGCAATGGTTGCGTTTAGGCATAAAGAAACTACTCGTTGTTGTTCGGAACCGGTTATGCGGACTCGGTTTCTACCTTTGCCTACCAGCCGTTATTGAGTTTTCGCGCGCAGCGAGCATCTATTGTTTGTAATTATTGGTATGTTAGATTAATTATAGATTGGAATGTAGTTATTGTTACGAGAATCTGTTGTCTAGACAAACCTTTTTTAGGTTTTTAAGACAATAGCATTAGTTATAATATGTTTGTAAAAGTTGTTTAAAAAAAAAAATAAAAAAAAAAAAAAAAAAAAATATACATACTCGGCGATTGATTTATGTTACTCCGTCACTCATGTTATTCTGTAGAATACATATAAATATGACTTGTAATAACTGTTGTTACTGTACTTGTTAATCTGTATAAAATGTAACCTGTTAAAGTTTCAGGTTGACTATTGTGTTAAAATGTATGTTGAAGGTAACATATAATAAATGCTGTATCTAATGACTTATTTCTGTGTTTACAATTGTGTTTTCCCTAACGAATTTAGTAATTCTAGCCTCCTAAAACATCATCATAATCTAGGTTATCTTTGGAGTATCTTTGAAATTTAAACTATATACGTATATCTATACTAATATGATTGTTTACTAATAAATAAACTTGTTTATTATTATTGCATCATTTAATTTCATTTTCGACCGACGAACCACCGGAGGAGGTAAATATATATATTTTTTTAAATATAACCACGCATAACTTTTTTCATAGTGGTCCGATTTCAATCATTCTTTTTTTTATTGGAAAGAGTATGCTTTGAAATTGGTCCCATTTAAATTTTATCGAAATTGGCTGAGCCATTTTTGATGAATCAACAATAATGTGAATAATGTTACATCGATCCGTGCATAATATTTGCGATCTAGCGATGCACCCCGGCTTCGCACAGGTGTATTATACATATAAACATTTCTCTTGAATTACTTTATCTATTAAAACAAATTGCATCAAAATCCGTTGCGTAGTTTTAAGGATATAAGCATACATGGGGACAGACAGCGGAAAGTGACTTTGTTTTATACTATGTAATAATGATTCTATACTCGGGTGAAGTCTGTCATGCTATTTTTGCTAAAAATAATTATACAGCAAAAAATCTCAAAAAATCATTTTGTACGGTTTTCATGTCAAAATACTCCCATGTGGCTTTATGTGAAATGAGCATCGACGTGGCATTTTTTCTCTTGCATTCCATATTGATGAAAGTGTGGATTGAATATTACTATTAGACCTACTTTGCGTGAATATTGTTTGTTAAAAAAGTACCTCTAAGTATAGTTGCTGTGTACGATTGGTGGAATTTAGTATGTATATACCTACCTACCTACTTAGTTATTTTTAGATAAGTAATCCTATTTAGGTACATTGAATGTAATAGAGCAAACCTACCTTTATTTACAAATTGTAGAAGCAGAAGTTAAAAATATGTATCTAGATTAATTTCTCATGTAAGTGAAATTGTAATTTCTTTTGAGAATAAAATTCTTTAACCCGATATTGCGCAGATTGTAGCTAACTTAACTGTAACCGCCGACTTGTATGATTCGGCCTATATCAAGACATCCTACAGACAAAAACCAACATCTGGACAGACGAAAGCAAAATTACTGTTTTTTAAAACGAAGATTTCTCTCTCACTTCCTTCGCTCGATTAATAAAACCGTACCTTTCTCAGCACCGTCGCAGTAACTTGAAAATAATAAGTTGAAAACCAACAACCAGTATATTATTGATTGCGCCGCCATCTTGAACTCAAAACACAAGCGAACTTAGATTTTAATAAACTAAACTGAGGAAAAGTCGAGCATGGCCTAATTTATAATCAAAACTAGCTTAAAACCCGCGGCTTCGCCCGCGTTGTCTTAGTACATAGGTACTTACTTAAAATGAAAAGAGTCCGCGGTTTGATCTACGTTGTCTTTGTACATGCTTATAATAATATCTAATAGTCCGCAATTTGGCCCGCGTTGTCTTAATACTTGCTTAAAATTACTTGCAAGGATAATGCCCACGGTTTGGTCAAAATTGTAACAGTATTTGCCTATAATGATAATAGATCACGGTTTGGCCCGCGTATTGTTAGTACTTGCTTAAGATGGTTATTTATAGCACGCAGCATGGACTGCGATGTCTTAATACTTGCTTAAAATTTTAAAAGCTCGCCGTTTGGCCTGCATTGTCGTATTACTTACAATGATTATGCCCATGGTCTGGCCCGTATTGTCTTAGTACTTGCTCAAAATGATAAAAGCCCGCGGTTTAGCTCGCGTTGTGTTAATAATTAGGTACTTACAAAGATAATAACCCACAGTTTGGCCCACGTTGTTTTTATACTTACTTAATTAAAATAACAGCCCGCGGTTCAACCCGCGTTATCTTGGCATTTGCTTATAATAATATCTAATAGTTCGCGGTCTGGCCCGTGTTGTCTTAATAAATCCTTAAAATTATAATAGCATGCCGTTAGCCTGCGTTTTTGTATTGCTTGTAATGATAATAGCCCACGGTCTGGCCCGCGTTATTTTCGTAACTGCTTAAAATGATAAAAACCCACAGTTAGGCCCGCGTTTTCTTGGCACTTACTTAAAATAATAGTAGCTCGTGGTTAAGCCCGCATTAGGCTCGATTATGAAGGCGCCATCGTAATTATAATAGCTAATTATCATAATTATATCTGTTTCATTTTCACTTTAAGCATTCGATAGAGAGAACACTTTTTATGTTGTTATTATATTTACTATGGCGTCTTCATAACTGAGCCTATTATTGTATTACTTGCAAAATAATGCCTACGGCTTAGCCTGAATTGTCTCAGTATTTGGTTATTTAATTTACTTGTATCTAAAGCTTATTACAGAGTACATACGTGAATTTTTGGATGATAAATTGCCGAATTTCTGAAATTAACTCAATAATAAATAAATATATAAAATAAATATTGGAGGACATCTCACACACGGTCTATGATCCCAAACTAAGCAAAGTTTGTGATTTGGCTGGCAGAGACTGATATACTACATATACATGTATTTCAATGTATGTACTGTATTGTATACACCACCGACCATACTCCTATTTTTAGAATAATTCCAGTCCATCCAAAGGTTACCTGGTAGAAATCGCCAAAGGCGATAAGGCCGCCATTGTATAGCATATTGTATAGTTTCTGTACTGTTTCTGTGTACAATAAAGATATATTTATTTATTTATTTATACATGTAGGTTGACTGGCAGATAATGCTGTTTAGCGTTAAGTCCTCCTTTTGTACAAATAGTGTGCAATAAAGTGTTAAATAAATAAATAAAAATACATTAATAACACTCAGACACAGAGCAAACACATATGAACATCACATAAATTTTGCCCTGGGAATCAAACCCACGCCTCTTTGACCCAGGAGTCAGGGTCAACCACTGAGCCACCGAGGGAGCCAATAATAATAATTGTATGAGTAACTATGTAAGAAATTTCACTTTTCTTTGCTGGAAAACATTGAGGCAACCTGTACGTACGTAGAAAAAATCAATGTCGTATGTGAATTCAGCAACCCATGCTTGGCCGGCGTGATGGATATTGCCCAATTACCCTTCGCGGATAGGCCTATTTTCAGTCATCCATCAGCCGCAGGACGTCCACTGCTGGACATAGGCCTTCCCTATGGATCTCCAATAAGACCGGTTGGAAGCGGCTTGTATCCAGCGCGATCCTGCGGTCTGAGGTCATCCGTCCACCTGGACGTCCTACGCTGCGCTTGCCGGTACATGGTCTCCACTCGAGAACTTTTCGACCCCAACGGTCATCAGCCCTCCGCGCTATGTGCCCTGCCCATTGCCATTTCAACTTGCCAATCCGTTGGGCTATGTCGGTAACTTTGGTTCTTCTACGGATCTCCTCATTAATGATTCGATCTCGCAGAGAGACTCCAAGCATAGCCCTCTCCATAGCTCGTTGGGCTACTTGGAGCTTACTAATAAGGCCCATAGTGAGAGACCACGTTTCTGTGCCATAAGTCATCACTGGCAACACACACTGGTCGAAAACTTTCGACTTGAGGCACTGAGGTATGTCGGACGAGAAGACACTACGCACTTTTCCGAACGCTGCCCAGCCGAGTTGAATTCGTCGATTGGCCTCTTTGTTGAAGTCGGACCTACCTAACTGGACTACTTGTCCTATGTAGACGTACGAGTCAACGACTTCAAGAACCGAGTTTCCAACAGAAATCGGGGTAGGTAAAACATGGGAATTACACATGACTTTCGTCTTGTCCATGTTCATCTTAAGACCCACCTGTTTCTATTATCCGTAGTGCTATCCGTAGTACCTATTTTCAGTAGTGCACTATTAATTAAGGCCGGTACAAGTATTCGACATGTTTCATTAAGTCATTAGAAATTTAATTTTCCAGGCAAATGAAAAAATGGCACACAAGTCGTAATTCTAGTCAGGCATATTCTAGGATGCTATTATACTCATAATTTGATTAACTTTTACAATGGTACCAACCCCAAAAGCACGTGAATAAAATCAGCTGTTCAACACAAAAAGTTCATTGACCCGCGACAAAATGTATGGAAAATGTAGGTAATTTTCGCTTGTCAGGGTTGATCCCATAGTAAAATACCTATATTGATCCATATGTGCGCTAAGCTTAAGACTATTGGCTCACAAAATAAAAAAAAATCGTAAACTTTTGGGGACCCATTTTGCCCCATTTAAAGATAAACTATCATTATCATAATCCTAGATACTACATTATTTTAAAAAGCGCATTGAAGTTTTGGGACGTATCTGACCCCTAAGGATTTTTTAAGGAAAATTTAGAAAACAGGTACAGCCATATTTTTTATTTAGTCTCAAAAGCATCTATACAAAGTTTCATGTCAATCGGTACAGGGAATAAGAAGTTACATGCAAACAAAAAGGGCCCGTTTTACCCCGTAAGTTAGAGTTGGGTACGTTTTTCATCCTTAGTGCTTCATTATGTCGTACGATGTACGTATATTCCAAATTTCAAGCTCGTATCTACAACGGTTTGGGCTGTAGCCTAAACTTATTAATTTTGCGTATCCCTAAGGAACCTTATAGATTTTCCTGGATTTTATTAGTTCCTGTATTAAAACATGCTGTGTGCTTCCTTCATACCAATTTTCAACCATAACCGATCAGCTGGTTCGATGTAATTGACGCTTTTTTCACCAACTTTGGGACCTTATTTGACCCCTTAGATGAAGAAAATTCGGAAAAACAGGAAAAAACGTGACTTTTATTTTGTTTGGAAAGCATGTATACAAAGTTTCAAGTCAATCGGTACAGGGAATAAAAAGTTACATACAAACGAAAAGGGCCCATTTTACCCCCTTAGAGGTCGAAAGTTCAAAATTTTCGTCCTTAGTGCTCCGTTACGTCGTTCAATGTACCTATATCCCAAATTTCAAGCTCATATCTTCAGCGGTTTGGGCTGTAGCCTAAACTTATTAATTTTGCGTATCCCTAAAGAACCTTATAGATTTTCCTGGATTTTATTAGTTACTCTATTAAAACATGCTGAGTGCTTCCTTCATACCAATTTTCAACCATAACCGTTCAGCTGGTTCGATGTAATTGACGCTTTTTTCACCAACTTTGGGACCTTATTTGACCCCTTAGATGAGGAAAATTCGGAAAAACAGGAAAAAACGTGACTTTTATTTTGTTTGAAAAGCATGTATACTAAGTTTCAAGTCAATCGGTACAGGGAATAAAAAGTTAGATACAAACGAAAAGGGCCCATTTTACCCCCTTAGAGCTCGAAAGTTCAAAATGTTTGTCCTTAGTGCTCCATTACGTCGTTCAATGTACCTATATCCCAAATTTCAAGCTCATATCTTCAGCGGTTTGGGCTGTAGCCTAAACTTATTAATTTTGCGTATCCCTAAGGAACCTTATAGATTTTCCTGGATTTTATTAGTTACTCTATTAAAACATGCTGAGTGCTTCCTTCATACCAATTTTCAACCATAACCGTACAGATGGTTCGATGTAATTGACGCTTTTTTCACCAACTTTGTGACCTTATTTGACCCCTTAGATGAGGAAAATTCGGAAAAACAGGAAAAAACGTAACTTTTATTTTGTTTGAAAAGCATGTATACAAAGTTTTAAGTCAATCGGTACAGGGAATAAAAAGTTACATACAAACGAAAAGGGCCCGTTTTACCCCTTTAGAGGTCGAAAGTTCAAAATTTTCGTCCTTAGTGCTCCATTACGTCGTTCAATGTACCTATATTCCAAATTTAAAGCTCATATCTTAAGCGGTTTGGGCTGTAGGCTGTCTGTCAGTCAGTCACTCAGGGAAGCCTTTTATATAATAGATTATTAACAGGCATACACTTGACAAATAAGGCTAAATATATGAATTATTTATCCTCAAAATGTTATGCCGTAAAATGAGTGTTGGTCAGTGGCACAGAGATTTGAAGAGAAGCCATGTCTTCAGTAGGTTCGAGAGACACTTGCATGTAGCAATTATTATAGTAGATTAAGAGGGCAAAGCAGTGTCTTGTGTTGCTGACGACGTATTGAACTCTGAGTGTAGCGAGGGATTGTAGAGTGTAGAGTTAAGGGACTGTGGAGTTTAATTAGTTCATTATTATTATATACTAATCGCGCACTAAAATTACGAGATAAATAAATACCTCCTCATCCCGACGTTTTGGTCGAGTGGCATCGACCGTTGTAACGGGTAGACTGGAATGTGAAACAGCTGGTACCGCCAATTCAATTTGAACTTAAAAAAATGTCACTACGACACACAACACTGACGGTATCAAACAATGTCCTTCTATCTACACTACGCGATTTACATTTGTTGACAACAGGATTCCACGACGCCGATAACTTAAATCCATCCTCCCGGTTGAAATTTTTATGTTTTTTTATTTCCACCGCTTCACGAACTACTTATTATTGAAAAATAGTGTCGATCCGTGGAGAGGACTTTTGGGTCGTGGAGCTCGATCCAATGACCAGTACCTCCGTCAAGCAAATGCTCAGCTATAGCAGACTTCTGTATCTGGCGGTTTTTGACTGCCGCGATATATTATTTGATCCGTTCAGCAATAGTACGCTTCGTTTGACCTATGTAGGAACTACCGCAGCTGCAATCCACCTTATATACACCAGGAGTCTGAAACGGAATGACATCCTTCGGCGTTATGACTTAGCCCAGTAGTTTGGATAAGGGAGTATACACTATCTTGGCGGAGTAATCCTTCAGCAATCCTTTAGCTGTTTCACATTCCAGTCTACCCGTGACCACGGTCGATGCAACTCGGCCGAAACGTCGGGATGAGGAGATATTTATTTATCTCGTAATTTTAGTGCGCGATCAGTCCCGTAGTAGGTATATGATAATAATGTGTTCAAATCGCGAAAGTTTAAAAACAACATATGTTACGTAGAGTCCTGAGTAAAGTGAGAGGTTTAAGCCGCCCACGAAACAGATGGACTTTGTTCCAGCGGTGCATCGGTACTCCACTATTTATATTTCCTGCGAAAGAATAAAAAAGAAGTTTCCATGCGAAATATGACGTTCTAAATTTGAATCACTTTACTGCCTAGGGAGTTTCATACAACATGATTACCCTGCCATAGCCTTCGAGAATGTGTTACAATAATGTCTTCTTTTACGTTGAGATTGCATGACATTTAACTGGTCATTTTCGAGCAGATGGTACAAAAATACTCACACAGCACTAAAAACATGTTTAGGTACACATTGAACAATGCTGTTCATTTGGTAGGTGGAGTGTCCCATGGTCTCCACACGAGAACTTTTCGACCCCATCGGTCATCAGTCCTTCAAGCTATGTGCCCTGTCCACTGTCACTTCAACTTAACAATTTGCTGGGCTATGTCGGTAACTGGTTCTTCTGCGGATCGTCTCATTCCTGATTCGTTCTCGCAGAGAGACTCCGAGCATAGCCCTCTCCATAGCTCTTTGGGCTACTTGGAGCTTATCAATAAGGTCCATAGAGAGAGACCGCGTTTCTGTTCCATACGTTTCCATACGTCGTCACTGGTCGAAAACTTTCAACTTGAGGCACTGAGGTATGTCGGAGTCGAGATACAGATTCAGTGAAAGCGACCCGAGGTCTATTGTTCGGAGAACTACTAGTATATTATGGGTTTTATCCATATAGTAACTACAAACAACATGGACACCCTATTCTCAAGGGTTATGGACGATTATTATCCTTAATGTAACAGAGCGAGAGCAGGACAGAGTATCGAAATCCTAGGTAAGTGCGAACGGGGTAGCTAGTTTGAATCAGAATCTGTTTCGTAATAATATACCTAAATGTACCAATCAGAAAAACAAACAAGATTTCCTGCTAAAGCCCAGACTCTACCAAAGCGGAGATGTGCAAAGCTGCAAAAAGGATTGTAGTCTTATAAATAAATCCATTTTAGACATGAACGTACTAATCAGTGTAATCTGTAAAGCATTTTGAATAGTCCACTGCAAGACGTAAGCATTACCGCGAAGGGTGATTGAGCCGAAACCACCTCATTGGCCCAGTGCGGGTTGGTGGCATCACATACGTCTTCTAATTTCTTCTACGAACAAGTGATTTTTTTCTGATTCCGGACTGGCCCCATAGTAAAAGCTGTTCATAATGATGGTCTAAATTACCTTTTTTCGCCTTAGTACACCAGTTCTGGATAACCCTGTAAAATGGGTCAGGTGCTATACAGGGTTATTTCTAATCAATTAGCATCCTTTCAGGGGCTTATTCTGTACATCAAAACTAACAACAACTTTTGTTCTACGACTTTTATTAATTCTCAAAAAAAATTGTTTTTCCATAGAAAAATATCGTTCTTCCGTGGCCAAATCTATGGAAAAGCTGTTTTTTTTTTAGTTTTGGCTAAAGTCACAGAAAAAAAGTTGTTAGTTTTGATGTACAGAATAAACCCCTGAAAGGATGCTCATTGATTAGAAATAACCCTGTATATGAGTTGGCATTATTACTCGGTAAAAGGTTAAGTAAATAAGTTCGTACAGGCCGGGTGGCTAGCCCTGGCTTTAGGCTGGTTTTAGGCCACCTGAAGGCCTCTGACATGGCTAAAGTTAACAACCGGGACACCTAATTTAACGTGTTAACCGAGCCACAGTAGTGATCGGTTGGAAAATGCCACTCGCGGTCACCCATCTAAATACTGACTGGTAAGGCATAAGGTTGAATATCCAAACAAGCTCTTTCCTGGACGGATTTGAAGTTTATCCTCCATATTGCTGAAACGTCAATGTGACAATTAATCAGTAGGCAAGTTTATTTAGGCAAGTTGCTAGAGATTAGACACTGTTTAAACCTTTTGTAGGTTTAAACAGTGTCTAATGTTTTAATTAGTTTAGATAGGATTATATAAGTTTAGATTAGTTATTTAAGTTTATTTAGTTTATTGGTTTATGTTATTTAAACAAAGTTAACATGTTAATTAATTTTTATACCCTTTCTGACACATATGTTATATTATGACATGTTATGTTGTATAACAAAGTTATTTAGCATGTTATTATGATATATAAATATGAACCCCCTTTATAGTCTTTCGGTTTACATCGCTCCTTTCAGCTTTAGTGGAGTCACGGCCTAAATATCTTAAACCAGGATAATGGTACAATATAATTGTTTGCATACCTAAAAGTCATTTTATGAGCATTTACTGTTAATATTGAATTTTCACTGTGTACAGTGGAGTCTTGAATAAGTTTTGAAATTAAATTTCAAAATGGTGTACTGTTTTGCCAAACAGTTATTATGCTGTGTTGTTTTTTGTGCAGTTGTCTACACGAGTTTCGCAGGTATACGTTTGTTTTATATTTATATAGAAGCGACACCCATTTATGGTGGACATTTTACACGTCAGAATTACGGTAGTGATATCTAACAGTATTCCGTTCAGTACGAACGGTCGGAACGCTAATTATACCTAAGCGCCTCGGAGTTCGGTATGCTCTCGGTATGCTAGTCAGTCTCGGCGCGCCCAAGTGACGAACACCGAACGTTTGGATTTGTTACTTCTTAGGCTGGAGTTCATCAAATGCAACAAAACCAATGGTTACGCAAACTTTCGGTTAAAATGTAACAATTGGTTAAACAAGCTGTGCTCTTTTGGTGTTCATCGTCTGCAGATAATCGGGGGTTAGATAATCAAACGTTGTTGAACAGCAAAATTTCTTTAAAAAACGGTTAACAAAGTAAACATATGTTGTTGAATAAATTGTGAACGCAAGCTTAAGTATTTGTCTCCTGGTCACACTGGCACTGTCATCCGCTGTCAAGGTGGCGCCACTTCCGCCCTCCTTCTTTCTTACTACATGTCAGTGAACCCTACGTACAGTGAGAATATTTAATTTTATAAAAAGCTCTGCGTAATATTACTATTTCATTATACATATTATCAATCTCAAATGTGCGTTTTTCCTTCAGGTTATGGGCCGTCCCGTACCTTTCGTGAATAACATTACAGTTTTGCAAAAAGTTTAAGGTATAATACCACGCGGTCGCGGCGCGGGAGTGTTCTTTTCAGCTATTATTCTCTGCCAAACACAATGGCAAACCAAAATATAGCAATAGAAAAGCTGATTGGGCGGGAAAACTATCAAACCTGGTGCTTTGCTGTCAAAGCATACCTACAATTGGACGATCTCTGGGATTGTATAGACATTCCTGCAGGAAAAATGGTGGATGAACGCAAAGACACCAAGACGCGATCCAAACTTATTTTGCTCGTGGATCCGACAATCTACGTGCATATAAGAGAAGCAACAACTGCAAAAGATATGTGGGACAGTTTGGCACGTGCATTTGAAGATTCCGGTCTATGCCGTAAGGTTGGTCTGTTACGAAACCTTATCAATACCACGCTTGAAAATAGTAATTCCGTCGAAGAATATGTAAGTAAAATCATGTCATCTGCTCATCGCTTAAGAAATATTGGGTTTAAAGTAGACGATGAATGGCTCGGTACTCTGATGTTGGCCGGTTTGCCGGATCATTACAAGCCTATGATCATGGCATTGGAAAGTTCGGGTGTTAGTATATCTGCAGACGCAATCAAAAGTAAATTGCTCCAGGAAGTAAAAACAGATAACACAAATGCTTTCTATTCCAACATGAAAAATCAAAAAAATAAAGGTATTGTAGTTATCAAAACGGGCATAAGAATCAAGAACAAGGGCAATCGAAGGGGCCTAGATGCTTCAATTGTAATAAGCATGGTCACCTCAGCAAAAATTGTTGGCATAAAAAGAATAAAAATGATAATAAAAATAATGGATTTATTGCTGCTTTTTCAGCTTCAGCGCACAACGATGGCAACAGCTGGTACATCGATTCAGGTGCTTCGATGCACATGACATCTCACAGAGAATGGATAGAGGAAGAAACTGCTCCACCTGTTAGAAGTATAAGGATTGCAAACGACAAATTGCTGCATGTCAAGAGCTCTGGTAATGTAACAATCTCGGTACCGGATACTCAAGGTAAAATCAACAAAATACAGGTGAGAGACGTTCTCTATGTACCAGACTTATCAACAAACTTGTTATCAGTTAGTAAAATGATAAAAAATGGCTGTAAAGTTGAATTTAATGATAATGGATGCAAAATATTAAATCAAAATGGCCAGAAAATTGCCAGCGCTATTTTATCAAATAGTATGTACAGATTAAATGCCACAAATGAAATAGCCCATGCTATGCCTGCTGCAACAGAAAATGAAAACTATTTATGGCACCAACGTATGGGTCACCTGAATTTCACTGATTTAATGAAAATCCCAAAATGCACTACCGGTGTTAAATTGTCTCCGTTGAAAGAAAACATAACTTGTATAAGTTGTATAGAAGGAAAACAAACTAGACAGCCATTTCCAAGTGAAGGCTCCCGAGCAACAGAATTGCTAGAAGTCATCCACTCCGATGTATGTGGTCCGTTCCAGAATGTATCTCTTGGAGGAGCTAGGTACTTTGTAACCTTCATAGACGATTTCTCACGTAAAGTGTTTGTTTATCCAATAAAAAACAAATCCGATGTCTTTGAAAAATTTGTTGAATTCAAAAATAGAGTTGAAAATGAATTGGATAAGAAAATTAAAAAACTACGAACTGATAATGGCAAGGAATACATGAATAATAATTTTGATAAAGTTTTGAAACGATTTGGCATATTGCACCAACATTCAAATCCGTACACTCCGGAGCAAAATGGTTTAAGTGAACGTATGAATCGAACTCTCATTGAACGGTCAAAATGCATGATTCTAAATGCTGGTTTACAGAATGTTTTCTGGGGAGAAGCAGTCGTGACGGCGGCGCACATCATCAATCGCTCGCCCACCAGAATGCTCTCATACATCACCCCAGAGGAGGTATGGACTGGTAAAAGGCCTGACATGAGTCACATGAAAATATTTGGATGCCGTGCTATGGTGCACATACCTAAAGAATGTCGCCGAAAACTGGATTCTAAATCACGTGAGTTGATTTTTGTCGGCTACAGTGAAGGCGTAAAGGGCTACCGATTTATAGACCCTCAGAGCAAGCTAGCTATTACTAGCAGAGATGTTGTATTCCTCGAGGCCACCATTAATGAAAAATTTATGAAAAATCTCTCCGTTCCTGAAAAAGAGAAAGATATCATAACGAATAGTGTAGAAGAAAAATCACAAGTAAGTGAAAAACAAATAACAAAAATAAATGAACCAAAATTGTTCAACTTACCATTATTTTCTGATGATATTGTAAACAAACAAATTCAAGCTCCTGAAAATTTAGAAAATACTGAAAATATAGACTCAGATACTACAAGGAAGTATAGTTCTGCATCATCAACATCATCTTGTTATACTGATCCGAATGATGAAACATACACACCTAGCAACAGTTTGGATTCTTCACAAAGTCAGCACAATTTTCAGCAAAGAAGAAAAGAAATATATTTGAATGAATCATCTGGCGAAAATACATCTTTTATGTGCATGAATGGTGAGTCAGCTATGGTCATGCTAGACCATGATCCACAGAGTCTTTCTGAAGCACTTGAAAGTGATAATGCTGAAAAATGGAAAGAAGCAATGAATGAGGAATTCCAATCTCTACTTATGAACAATACATGGACACTGGTAGATCTACCAAAAAATAAGAAGGTTATTCCATGTAAATGGGTTTTCAAGACTAAATTGGATGAGAATGGAAATATCACAAGATATAAAGCTCGACTTGTCGTCAAAGGCTACCAACAGAAAAAAGGGATAGACTATCACGAAATTTATGCTCCTGTGATAAGGTACTCTTCTCTCAGATATGTTATTGGTTTAGCTGCAAAATACAGTTTGAAAATACATCAAATGGACGCCGTATCAGCATTTTTGCAAGGGGTCATAGAGGAAGACATATATATAACACAACCTCCGCATTTTGAAGAAAGTGAAAAAGTATGTAAACTCAATAAGTCCATATATGGCCTCAAACAGGCAAGTAGACAGTGGAACAAGAAATTAAACTCCATTCTATTGGATATAGGAATGTCAAGATCAAAAATAGACCCATGCATATATTACCGGATTATTAATGAGCATGATATTGTTTTTATAACCGTCTATGTGGACGATATATTATATTTTTTCAACAATGAACAAACCGCTGCAATGATTAAGAAAAAATTAAATGAAAAATTTCACATGAAGGACTTGGGTGAAGCAAGACAATGCATAGGTTTCAGAATAAATCAAAACAAGAAAAATGAAATTTCACTGGACCAGTCACTATACATTGAGAAAATACTCATTCGTTTCAAGATGTCTGACTGCAATCCTGTGTATTCACCAGCAGAGGCAAATTTGATACTGAAAAAGGCAGAAAATGAAGCTGAAGTTCTTCAAAACATACCATATCAAGAAGTTATAGGATGTTTGCTATATCTGTCACAAGGAACCAGACCAGATATTTCATATATAGTGAACCAGTTAAGCCGATTTAATAATAAACCAACAGCACAGCACTGGACAGCAGCAAAGAGAGTTTTAAGATATTTAAAGGGCACAAAGAATAACAAATTAATTTTCAAGAAAAATTGTGCTAATATAATTGGTTATTGTGATGCAGACTGGGCAACAGATACAGAAGACCGGCGATCTTGTTCGGGATATATATTTCTGTTTCAGGGTGCTGCTATCAGCTGGTGCTCAAAAAGGCAACTCACCATAGCCTTATCCAGCACTGAGGCTGAGTTTATGTCTCTAGCCACAGCTATTCAAGAGGCTATTTGGCTAAAGCAATTAGAAGAAGATTTTTGGCCATCCCTTTCAGGTTTTCCTATTATGATGTACTGCGATAATCAAAGTGCACTTAAGATTTCAGGTAATGATGTATACCATGCACGCAGCAAACATATTGATGTCCGCTACCATTTCGTGAGGGAGCGCATCGCACTCAAACAAGTCGCAGTCCAGTACATAAGCACTCGAGACATGGTTGCTGATGCTCTAACAAAGGGGCTACACCGGCCTAAGCATGAAGCTCTAGCGAAGGCAATGGGTTTGCGTTCAGAGGAGGGTGTTGAATAAATTGTGAACGCAAGCTTAAGTATTTGTCTCCTGGTCACACTGGCACTGTCATCCGCTGTCAAGGTGGCGCCACTTCCGCCCTCCTTCTTTCTTACTACATGTCAGTGAACCCTACGTACAGTGAGAATATTTAATTTTATAAAAAGCTCTGCGTAATATTACTATTTCATTATACATATTATCAATCTCAAATGTGCGTTTTTCCTTCAGTGAACTCGGGTCTTAAGCGTGCTATTTATCTTTCACATCAAAAAACACAATATGTATTTTTATTGAACGCTTCTTTTTCATTCAGAAGTAATTTTTCTTTTGTACTAAATTTAGTAATTTTATTAACATCATAATAGATAGAAACTAGAAAGAAACTCAAGTAGGTAAAGAGTAATAGAAATAAGTCTCATTTGAATGCACTCCAAAGAGGTTTTGCCCAAAAAATCTGTAAGTCATATCGTACTGTTTCTCTCAAGTCAGCACTCGCACTCTCAGGTCTACTCCCCATTGACTTGCGAATCCAGGAAGCGGCAAGCCTGTACAGAGCGAAGAAAAACTTGTCCTAAGAATATCTCCCACCAGAAGTGGAGCTCGAACGAAATGTCAGCTACCTGGACCAGCCACACCCGTCCACTCAGACATCTGTCAAGTTCGAGCTTCTAGAAAACACCTCAAATCTGCCCGATGGACCCCAAATCTATACAGACGGTAGCAAGATTAAGGGTCAAGTCGGTGCAGCTCTAACCTGGTGGGAAAATGGCAGGGAAGTCAAGTATTCAAAATTCAACCTACACCCCGAATGCACAGTCTTCCAATCGGAACTTTATGCTCTTTACCGAGCGACTCAAATGGCGGCTACAAGCGGAATCTCTGAGGTCAACATATTGAGTGACTCACGATCTTCACTCGAACTGCTTCGGAACCCCAAAACGAGTCATCCTTTGGCAAGGAGAATAAAGGAAAACATTGGAATGATAACTGCAGAGGGGAGATCTCTTCGTCTTTTCTGGCTGAAAGCACACGTGGGCACTGCTGGTAATGAGAGAGCTGATGAGCTCGCAAAGTCAGCGGCACTCACTGAAACGTCAAGAGACTACGAAAGGATCCCCTATCCTACGTCAAAAGCAAAATTCGCGAAGAATCAGTCCGAAAGTGGCAGGACAGATATGAAACCTCGGATGAAGGCAAAGTCACTCAGACATTTTTCCCGGATATCGCAAATGCATATCGGGTGACACGTGTCACAAAACTGACTCCTTTTCAGGTTAAAGCTTTGACGGGACATGGAGGAATAGCTGAATATCTGTACAGATGTAAGATCAAGAACAGCCCTGGATGTGAGTGCGACCCCGATGTCTCCGAGACGGTCTGGCACGTGCTCATTGATTGCCCCAGATTCTCGGCCGCACGACATGACCTCGAAATAATGATAGACAGAAATCTAGTGGTCTCGGATCTCCATAACATCTTAGCAGATCCAAAAAGTAGACTATTTCTTCTGTCCTTCATGGAGAGGTCATTCAGAATAGCGGCCAAAAGAAATTCTACTCTTCACTCCAACCAACAAAACATTTCAGCTGCAACACTTCCCACTATACCTAACATCACCATACTTCCTTCCACTCTAACACTTGATTCCATTCCGACACACTTAACACTCACACAGTCCACTGAAGCGACGCAGAGCGCAATTCCCGTCCGAGAATTACCACCCTCAAAAAGCGTAACCATCGATAAAATTCTGGAAAACGCGGAAAAAGGGGCTCCTGGGGTTCGTATTCGTGGTGTGGCTCTCTTCATGGACAGCAACAGAGAAAGATTCGGAATAAGCTTTTGCCAAGTCAGGGCCCGGAAACGCGTCCGCTTGTCACCAGGACTAGCATGTCTTCTTAACGGGAGTACCGCCAAAGTAACAATGAAGCGGAAATCCTACGACGCTATGCCAGTGTGTGAGGCAGGCGGCCACCAATTCCGACTGGTGAGATCGAAAAACAAAACGATTGCACTAGTCGAGTGGGGCGTCCAGTCACCTTTCACGCAGGCTAGCTCATTGCTTGAACATCTTAGCATACAAAGAGACAGTCCCCGGGTGATAAGCGTGGATGCGATGGTGGTTGAACGATTAAAAGCTGAAGCCGTAGACCGGCTGGGTTGTATCAAAGCCTCTGAACACCACGAGGTTGTCGTATATGAGGACAGAGGAGAAAATCTGAGTTTTCTGAAGTCCCCAAGTAACGACCCTAACAATGCAACAGACAGCTGGGGCCATCCCATTCCAAGTTCAGCCACCCTATCTGGTTCAGAAAGAGCAGAGCTTAAAGCAGCTTCTGAAAGAACTGTATTCCGCCCAAGTGGTAACTGTGGCACTATATCAGGTTTTTTCAGTGCTGCAGCGCAGAGTTTGTTCCGATTCACACCCAAAATTCCACCTCCACAGACAGCGGTGACCTCGAGAGTGGTTTCACAACCTCAGGTAACCCGAACGAGAGCCGACATGGGACAGGTCGATTCGCCCCGTTATATCTTGACCTCGGCCCCGCGAGACCACGCAAGAAACGCTTTTATCGAATACCTGGCCTTATTGAGAGCGACAAAACTTGTCAATCTCAAGAACTGCGACAACATTCTGGAGTTCTTTAGGCTAGGCGGTCCGGTAAGTGAGAGTCTACTAAAATCGAGACTCGAAGAGGCAGAAGCAGCCATATACAATAACGTCACTTCCCAAGTCATCAGAGGGACCATGAAAGGACAGCATATGGCAGCTTACAGTGCAGAAAGTGGTTTCGTGGAGCTGAATGAGAGAGAGACGGAACGAATAGGAAGACCGAAATACGCGATACCATCGAACGACCCAATTGTAGTCACCGCCAAGTGCACCAAGATAATGCTGGACGACAGAATCCTTGAGATGGCTAAAACCATTGAAAGTGGCTCGGACGTCGAGGCAGGCTGGGAAAACTGGGTGGTACCAAAGATACAATGGGTCAACGGGGTACCAGGTTGTGGCAAGACAACATGGGTGATTCGACACTTTGATGTGGACAAGGACGCTATCATCACTACAACAACATAGGCAGCAAAAGACTTGAGAGAAAAGCTATCGCACAGAATAGGAGATTTGGTAAAATCCAGAGTGCGAACCATGGCTTTATCCCTCGTCAATGGTTTTAGCAAAGAGAGCTTCAGCCGCCTTTTGGTGGATGAAGCTCTAATGAACCACTTCGGAGCCATAATAATGGCTGCAAGGCTGTCTGGTGCTAGCGATCTTGTCCTCATTGGAGATGTCAATCAGCTGCCTTATATCGACAGAGAAAATCTCTTCGAGATGAGGTACCATCGCCCGACCCTGGTTGCAAACATTACCCAGGAGTTGCTCTGCACACATAGGAACCCAATGGATGTCGCGTATGCGTTGAGGGAAATATACTCAGGTATATATGTAGTGTGTAGTGTGTCAGGCAGTGTGTAGTCAAACGCAAACCTATTCGAAATAAAAAAATATATATATATATATATATATATTCCTCAGCTCTCCGTATTAGGTCTCTTGAGCAGAAAAGGTTCAAGGGGGCTCAAATATCCAAAACCCTCCCCAACGTACACCCTTTTCTTAGTGCATACACAGGAAGAAAAGGAGATCCTCACCAGCCAGGGTTATGGAGAAGGCGCAGGATCACGTACCCTTACCATCCACGAAGCTCAGGGACTAACGTACGAGTCGGTAATCGCCATCAAAACTAAGCCTGGAATGAAGCTACACGAGAGCGTGTCACACGCTGTCGTTGCATTATCACGGCACACTGGAACTTTCATTTACTACGCCGACGACATCGAAGATGATTCCATTAGCCGATTCGTGCGGCGAACATCTTCCGCGTCATTGAGGGCCATCAAAGAGTACAACCTGCAGATGGCCATCAGAGATCGGAACGAGGCGGTAATGGAGGCTCTGGGCCGGGAGGAGGCAACAGAGTTGTTATAGAATGACATGGGAGCGATCACAAGCAGAGTTGAAACCACCGAGTAACACAGAGTCGTAGCCTCGGACTCTGCGAATGATCGCTTTCACAAAATAAATCATAGCAAGTGTGTAATATCTAGAGTTTAGCATTGCGTGCATGCCTTGAGCATTCATTCTCGCCATCGATGGCTCCTTCTTGCGGCGGCGTCGTGTGCCGGGTCGCTCTCTTCCCTAAAATATGGTCGAGGAGAGCGATGGCTGGCACATGCGTCACACTCGTGATCGGGCGCTGCATGCGGGTCGCCGGTCTGCTTGTGGCATTCACGCAATGCACCGAAACTACTAACTTAGGCTAAAATTTAAACTAACCCATCTCTCTTGTACTAACTCTTTTTGTACAGTAAAATCGAATAATTGAATAATTTAGTAAACAAAAGGCACAGACCCTGGAGTCTGTGGTTTGTAATTTCCCAATAAAAAAAAAAAAAAAATAAAGAGTAATAGATATTAAAATACTGAAGGCGGGCAGCCCTAGCGCGTGATACGTTCTGCGTGGCCACGTGGCGCTGTAGCTATATATTTCAACGACAGGGCCGAGTCACAATACTGTAAGATATCATTACCGTGCTGATCAAGCGTTTCGAATCTACATTCCTCATACGAACAGCCAGAATGTACGAGTAAATAAAAATACTGTAGGTAAGCGTGCTACACCGTAAACCGTATATCTACTTAACATCAGGCAGTATATGGTCAAACGCAAACCTATGTTAACAAAAAAAATAACGGTTAGCACTCCGGGAGTGCCGACAGAAGTGAAAACTTGACATTATTAACGCTGTGCATTTTTTAATATTTTGGAATGGTTAGATAATTTCGCACGGTTTGCTTTATTTATCAAATATCGAAAATCACATTTTTTAGGGTTCCGTACCTAAAAAGGAAAAGGAAAACCCTTATAGGATCACTTTGTTGTCCGTCTGTCGGTCTGTCCGTCTGTGTGTATGTCAAGACTCTTTATCTCGAGAACGCGTAAAGATATCGAGTTGAAATTTAAACTATATACGTAAACCTATCAACTCTTGCAGTTGTGTAAAAGAAAAGCTTCTCAGTTATCGTATAAAAAAGTTAGAGCCGTTTATGTCGTAAAAAACGCATATTTCGACGCTCACATAAATCAAAACCTACAGGGTACTTCCCGTTGACATAGAACTATGAAATTTGGCGAAAAGCATTGTCTCAGAGTACACATATAGGAATAAATCTGAAAACTGTACATTTTTATTTAAATCACATAAAAATAGGGCCTCAAAATTCACAAAATATGGGTTCAAAATTCAGAGTGAGTAAATCATACCATGTAAGGTATCATATAAAATAACTACATTAGCATATGCTAAAACAGGTTTTTAATTATTTTAGCAATATGTTTGTACGGAACCCTCGATGTGCGAGCCTGACTCGCACTTGTCCGGTCTTTTTAATATAACTTAATAATTTAGTAAATATTATTTTATAAACTATATTTATTATCTGTTGTCACGTGAATGCAAACACAGATTAGAGCTTATTACGTCACTAACCGCAGAACAAGCTCTCAAAGACTGTTTACTGCTGTGCATTTTCAAATAAATGTTTTGCGGTTTGTGACGTCATTTTAGTCACGTGACAGTTGTTAGTGTTTTAGCGGGAAAATTCAAAATATTTAAACAATACCTAATATTTTTAAATAAAATGTTTTTTTATTGTAATCAAGAGTCAAGCTTCAAAATAAAAGCAATTCGAAAAATTGTTAAGAGTGCGCCTAATGCCATGAAAAAAAAAACAGATTTCACCCGCGCTTCTTGCATCGCCCGCTATCATCTATGCTGCTTTGTTTAAAGTCGAAAATCGCATGACACAGTTCACGATGATTTTGGCTTCGAGCGCCAGCTTACATTTTTAGGTGACATTTTATTTATTTATTCAAAATTTAAGCATATAATAAAAAAATCTAATCGATTACTCTACTAGAATATTAGTCTGGCTACGTAATTTGTCATAAATAATGTGGTGATATCGCTGATAATTTCGAGCATTTGAAAAAAAAAGTTTTTTTTTCTAGGATGCGAAGTTTTAATTTTTTTCTAAAGTAACCATACTATTTTTCAAAATTCTACGCGATTACTCTGCTACTATTCCTTTTCTATAGTATTTTTTTAATATGGATATTTATGTTCGTTATCTTTACACCACGTCTTTAGAAATACACCTTTTGCTTGATTCTGGCATTAGGCCCCCTTAACATCCCTGTTTGGCTGTCTGTACAGTGACTTTTTGTTTTTTGATAGGTTTACCGAAATCTTTAAAAAGACACGATTACGCGATTACTCTGCTACTATACGTTTTTCCTTTTCTATAATAATAATAATAATATCGCAGGGGCGACTTTGTGGTATCGCAGGGGCGACTTTGTGGCGAGTCGTCGGTGAGTGGCGACACCGCGAACCCTGATTCCCTGGGGCTAAATGAGACCCCTGACTCCTCTCTTGCCTTAACCGGCCGGCTTGGAGTGGAAACCGCAAGAGCTAAGAACCTAAGCTCCAGGGTGGAAGTGTTAATGGGCATAACGCCGCGAGTAGCGTCTAGTGAAAGCGCAGCACACCTCTCGACACCCTAAGCCGTCCACACCAATGTTGCCCCTCCGGTGCCAACTTACGGTAGCCTTTATGGGGGGCCCATTTAGTGGACGGCAAGTCACCACCCGCTACGAAATTTTGAAATGGGGCATACTTAGCGGGTGCCGTACCTCATTCCATAGTCTAATTTTACAAAACATTTAAAATTTCACCAAAATAGCCCAGTTACAATATTTCAAGTCATTTTATATGCCATAGTTTCCATTTCACGCTATCTTTTTTATACCTACTACTGTTTTTATATTTCATAATAAAATTGTAAAAGGGGCCTCTCAATGTTGGCTTAGGCTCCATTGATGCCTAATAAAGGACCAGGCTAAGCCTGTGATTTCAGTTGAATAAAGAGGAACATAATAATAAAAGCCTTTATTTAACAATCTTACAAAACATATAAATACTTAACTAATTTACTTAATATTAAAATTAAACGTAATATATATCAGTTCTACAGTTTTAGACACCGGGTTTATGATTGTCTTGCTTTTCAGCATAGGCCTCCCCTAGCGCTTGCCATAATTTGCGATCTTGCGTCTTCCTCCTCCAAGTTATGCCAGCTATATTTTTGAAGTCGTCGTCCCATCTGCGACGTTGTCTTCCTTTTCGTCTTTTGTGTTGTCTTGGGCACCATTCTGTCACGATCTTGGTCCATTTGTTATTTGTGTTTCTCATCATATGCCCAGCCCATCTCCATTTTAATTTCTTAATACAATAAGTCACGTCTCTAAGTTTGGTTTGGTTTCTTATTGTTTCAAGTTTTATCTTGTCTTTTAACTTTAGACTGAGCATACTTCGCTCCATACTGTGTTGACAAGTTTCTAGTTTGTGTATATTTTGTTTAGTTAGACTCCACGTTTGGCAGCCATATGTCATAATGGGGAGAATACAAGAATCGAATATCTTTTTCTTAGCTTTTAGTGGCACTTGAGAGTTTTTCACAATTTCTTTAAGTGACCAGTATCTTTTCCATGATAGACTTACTCTGTTTTCGATTTCTTTTGTTGTCAAATCTTTTGGTGATATTATTTGGCCAAGATATGTGTATTCATCCACGTATTCTATTATGGCACCATTCATTACGATTGGGATCTTATCGAAGTTGGTCATCACTTTCGTTTTTGCAGTATTCATGGTCAGTCCGACCTTATTACTTTCCTGAACAAGTTGTTCAAGCATTTCTTGTAGACTTCTTGGATCCTTTGAAATTAGTATTAGGTCATCTGCAAATCTTAAGTGGTTTAATTGTGTTCCGTTAACATTTAACCCGTAGTTTTTCCACTCTAAATTTCTGAATATATATTCTAGTACAGCTGAGAATATTTTTGGTGACATCGGATCACCTTGCCTTACACTTCTTTTTATAGGGAAATATTCCCCTGCTCTCTCTGTTCTTACTTTGGCTTTCATATGTCTGTATATATTTTGGATCAAGCACACATATTTTTTATCTACTCCTTGCGATGTCAGCGTTTCCCATATTATCGAGTGTTTCAGGGAATCAAAAGCTTTATTATAATCCACGAATGCAAGGTAGTAGTTAATACCATATTCATGACTTATCTGTATGAGTTGCTTTATGGTATGAATATGGTCAATCGTGGAGAAATCACTTCGGAAACCCGCCTGTTCTTTGGGTTGATTTTCGTCAAGAATCTTTGTTACGCGGTTTAATAATATTTTAGAAAATACTTTATATAAATTTGACATCAAGCTAATGGGTCGGTAGTTGGCTATATTGTCTTTTCTTCCCTTTTTATGAAGTAATATTATAGTTGATGTAGTCCATTGTTGAGGTATAATTTCTGAGTATAATATATCATTGAAGAGGTCTGTAACAAAATTTAAAATTACTTCAGATGTTCCGATCAAAAGTTCGTTAGATATAAAATCTTCTCCTGGTGCTTTTCCTTTCTTTTGAGAGTTAATAGCTTTGATGACTTCCTCTTTTAGTATCCTTGGAGTATCTTCTTCGGTATTTGTCGAGGACATTATCATTTCTTTGTACTCGAATGAAGATTCCTCATCATCGTATTGCTCACGGTAGTAATCTGTTGCTACTCTTAATATTTCAGTTCTGATTGTCTCGTTTTTATTGTTTCTATGGTGTACCATTTTGTCAATCCAGTTCGAGCTTTCAGGTGGTGTAAATAAAGCATGGGTAGAACTAAAACTACCCATGCTTTATTTACACCACCTGATTTCTCTATATAATAGGTTATAGTATTAGTTCTTTCCTTTTGTCTATGTTTTCTAATTTGCAGATTTATTTTCTTATTTAACTTTTCTATCTCATGTTTGTTGCTTTTCCGGTCATCGTATAAGGTTTTTCTGAGTTTTATTAAATTTCTTGCTTCTATTCCCAATTTATCCTTTGTTATCTTACTTTTTCTAGCATTCATTTCAACTTTCTTCAGTTCATTTTCCAAGATGTCATATGTTTCTTGAACTCCTATAGCTCTGTTCGTTGCTTCCAAGTTATTGGACAACAATTCTAAGATGGTTTGTTCTATTGGTAAGTGCAATGGTCTTTTGGTATTCTGTAAATTTTTTCTCGATGTTTTTGGTTGTTTCCTTGGTATTTGTCCTCTAAGCATTCTTGGTCTGTGCTGTAATTAAGCTGATTTACCACCTCAATATTTGTAAACAATTTTGGTTTATTTGTAAGGATATAATCTATTTCGTTTCTCGTTCTTCCATTGGGTGACATCCACGTCCATTTTCGGTTAAGTTTTTTATTATAATAGCTGTTCATAATGTGTAAGTTATTTTCGGATACAAAATTAATCAGTCTTTTCTATAGTATTTTTTTAATATGGATATTTATGTTCGTTATCTTTACACCACGTCTTTAGAAATACACCTTTCGCTTGATTCTGGCATTAGGCCCCCTTAACATCCCTGTTTGGCTGTCTGTACAGTGACTATTTGTTTTTTGATAGGTTTACCGAAATCTTTAAAAAGACACCGAGCATTAAGGTATGATTCCGAACTCCGCTGCAGGCAGCAACAACACCGCAGCAATGCTGCCGCAGCACGACAAAACCCCATATAATGGTCCCAACTCTCTATGAGTCAAGAGATCTTCTTCTTCGTCGTGTCGATGATCCTCAACGTCATATAATTTTCTCCCAGTACTCAGCTACACTCGTCCCGCCGGGGGTAGCCTGGTAGAGGTCTCGCAATGTGCACGCATTCGGACACTGAGAGCATGAAAGAAGGTGCTGCATTGTCTGCGTAGTCGCTCCGCAGTCGCACTGCACGGCTGCAGTGTCCGAGTAGCCCCACTTGGCCATGTTGGTCCTGCACAGGCCCACTTGTGTTTGCAGTCGGTTTAGGGACTTCCATGTAGGCCACGGGAGATCACTGCCCGCTAGGAGGGTTTCGGAAGGCTCTAAAAGTTATGAGATTACATTCCGAGCTAAGCAACATTGTCGCGGCAGCAATATGCGGAAAAGTAGTGCTGCGGCAGCACTGCTGCCTGCTGCTGCTGCCTGCAGCGGAGTCTGGAATCATGCCTTCCCGGATCAAATAAAACAGATCTCAGACAAACTCTCTAACTGAATCTTCATACGTCCATGTCTCACTCTTGACCGACTCGGTTGATACTCGCAAATCTTGTTTGAATTTAGATACAATCAACAATCTTGCTAAATATTATTGAAATTAACTGATCCTGTTACATGCGTAAAGCCTGCTTAAAGCTCTCGTCACACAGAGGCGGGAAGTGCGGGAAAGCGATCGCGATCCGGGACGGGAATTTTTGTAACATTCAACTTTGTATGCAACCTGACACATAATAAGCGAGCGCGATCGGCCGCTTTCGCTTTGCACTGGACCGCTATCGGATCGCTTTCTCGCGGCTCCCGTCTCTGTGTGACCCGAGTTTTAGTCTCTGATCGGTATTATCTGCCCGTACATGGCTTTTTAACTGACTTCCAATTATTATTTTTCGCAAAAAATGGCGTGACCGACTTCAGCCGTGTCCAGAATTCGCAAATAGTAGCATATCGCACGGATCGATGTAACAATTTCACATTATTGTTGATTTATAAAAAGGGCTCAGCCGATTTCGATAAAATTTGAATGGGGCTAATTTCGAAATATACTCTTTTTTACAAGCAAGTTTATTTTCTTGCTAGACAGAGAGCGCACTATGACAGTCTATGACGTCACTGCCCGCAAGTGTCATACATTCGTCATACAATGTTATGCTGTGTGGGAAAGGGACAAGACATCCCCTCTTTACCCCTACTAAAATGAAGTGCCAAGTAATGAAGTAACAAGCTTATATCTCTGAAACTTTCTTTTTGTGATAAACACTTCAAAAATTGACGCGCTCGTAGGATTTGAACCTGCATCCTTCTGGGATTCCGGCCCAGATGCGTTGTCAAATTAAGCTAGAACGCAGTACTGCAAAGCCGCCAAATTAGTGAAGTGTTTTATCATTTTTACTACCAATTACTAACAGTGTTGGAGTGTTTTTAAAGTGTTTATCACAAAAATAAAGTTTCTATTAAACTAGTGTGTGACGCACGATAAAAATAATTTCATTTATTTTTTCAGTTTACGAATCACATTTAATTGCAAAATTTAATTCACTAATACTAATATATAATATAAGCCCTTTATTCAGATTCACATAGTTTTAACTTAAGTTTAATCTTAATCTAATTAATGTTTTAAGTTCTTAGTAATTAAGTATTTCCATCTTTGTGATTTTTTGTAAATCTGTTTGCCTGTTGGCAAAGGCCTCCTCCAACCTTTTCCATTCTTTTCTTTCTTCTGCCACTCTATTCCACGTGGTTCCTGCCACCTGTCTAATATCGTCATCCCATCTTTTCTGAGGTTTTCCTCTTTTCCTTTTTCCTTCCCTTGGGTACCATTGAGAGACTTTTTTACTCCATTTGTCGTGTCCTCTTATCATGTGGCCCGCCCATTTCCATTTGAGTCGTCTAATTTTAGATGTTATATCGATGACTTTTGTTTTGTTTCTAATGACTCGGTTTCTCACTTTGTCTGATTTCTTTATATTAAGCATACTCCTTTCCATTGCACGTTGACAGGTTGCTAGTTTGTTCGTCGTGCTTTGTGTTAAAGCCCACGTCTGACTGCATGTGAAGCTCTTTATCTTTCATAGCCTCTTTCAGACCCCAGTATCGCCTCCAGCCGCTGGTGATTCTTCTCTGTCTGTTTCGAAAGAGGTCGAGAGAGAGGAGAGAAGAATCACTAATACTAATACTTTTAACTAATTTAACACCACTCAACTACCCTATTAATTGCCATTGCAGATGTCAAAGAAATGAAACTAAGTTTTTACAAGGACCATCAAGGAGAAATAAAGTGCGGAGTGCGACCTCTGGACATCGAGATTGGGGATCAGTTCAGAGTCTCCGTCAACCCTGGATCTGAACATCACTTACACACTGTGGGGAGGTACGTCAAAAATTAGATTATTGTAGACTGAATCTATGAACGAGGATGGGCCAAGTTGCATGTATAATTCGGCCTATAAGTTTGTTTCTGCCAATAAATAAAGGTGGATTTAAAAGTAATTTTATTTATATACCAATATTATAAAGAAGAAAGATTGGATTGTTTGTTTGCATTGAATAGGCTCCGAAACTACTGAACAGATTTGAAAAATTCTTAGCTACACTACCTATCTCCGGAGGATATTGGTTATATAATATTTTCAAAAAAAATTAGGGTTCGAAATATTCCATACCTATATTACATAGTAGGTATATATGTGTATAGGCACAATACTTATAAAATCTGCCTTCTTTAGCTAATCGTACCCAGGGCGGGCAGCTAGTAGTTTAACAAAATGATTTAGGAGGAAACGAATTGCTTAGCCTGCGGTACGATACTTGTACCGACTTAGTTGACGAAGAAACCGGTCAAGTGCAAGTCAGGCTCGCACATCGAGAGTTCCGTACAAATCCAGAAATTTCACAAATTGGATTTTTGAACAAATACTTTTTGAATTTTTCAGATTCATTCCTATATGTGTACTCTGAGACAATGCTTCTCGGCAAATTTTATAGTTCTATGTCAACGGGAAGTATCCTGTAGGTTTTGATTTTTGTGAGTGTCGAAATATGCTGTTTTTACGACATAAACGGCCATAATTTTTTCATCGATAACTGAGAAGTTTTTCTTTTACACAACTTCAAGAGACCATAGATATACGTAGGTAAATTTCAACTCAGTATCTTTACGCGTTCCCGAGATAAAGAGTCTTGACATACACACAGAGAGACAGACGAACAACAAAGTGATCCTATAAGGGTTCCGTTTTTTCCGTTTGAGGTACGGAACCCTAAAAAATGAATTTGAGCGCGCATTTGCCAAAACGGAACCTGTAGAAAATTGACAATCACAAATGCATTGCAAAGTATTCGTTTTGTCATTCAATCGTATAAGAAAGGAAACGTCCACAAAATGTATGGAGGCTGGTATAATAATAAACAAAAATGTAACCACAGCATGCGTTACATTACATCTCAAAAACAACTTAGGTATACCTTATTCTGAGTCTAATCTAAAAAAGAAACCCTCCGAATTTTTTAAAATTAATTATATTTTTTTTTGGATATATAAATATATCTGACAGAATATGTACATTATTTATGGCCGTCTGATTAAGCAATCTTAAAATAGCTAAAATCAAAGCATTTTTATCAATCAGACCCGATTCTTATGATATTCTTTATATATTGCTTTAACTGTATGCACTTCTACTATAACTTTTATAAATTCTATCATTTTAGCAAAATATGACATAAATATGGAATAATCAGCAAACAATCTACGTTAAAGAACGATAGAAGCATATTAATATGGCTAAAACAAAAAAAAATGACAGTTAGTTCATTTTTCAATACAAATTATTATTATATAAAAAAAGAGTGATGAATAAATATAAAATTAATATTTTAAGAAGCCCATAAAGCAAGCTTTTGAATGATCATCAAGAATCATCTTGGTTAGATTTTTCTCTGAATAATATACCATATTTTTATTCCAATTTATTTTTTGGGACTTTTATATAAAACTAGACTAGATTTTACCCGCGACTTCGCCCGCTTGATATTTAGATTTTTGACGCAATATCATTATAATTTATAGCCTATGTGTTATTCTGATATATAAGCTATATTATTGCAAAGTTTCATCTCAATCCGTTCAGTAGTTTTTGCGTGAAAGAGTAACAAACATCCATACATCCATCCATCCATCCATCCTCACAAACTTTCGCGTTTATAATATTAAGTAAGAAGTAAGATAGTAGGGTATATGGCTATAACTATATATTTCGGATCACTTGAGGCGACTTACCAAATCGAATAGCGCTCCGACTGCGTCAGAGCTAGGTTCAGCAAGTATTCTATTATACACTCCAACGTCGTGCCTGTTGAAGTGATAAGTCACCCCAAGTGCCCGCCTCTCATTTCGTATGCGTATACATTCTACCAGTATGTGGTATACATCTTTGACCACTCCACATGTATCGCAATTTGCAAGTATTTCAACTCTATAAATGTAGCGTGTTGGATGTAAGTCTGTCAAGCTATATTTATTGTAAATTAAATTACATTTATAACATTTATTTATCATTACATTTATTAACGTCGTGCCTGTTGAAGTGATAAGTCACCTCAAGTGCCCGCCTCTCATTTCGTATGCGTATACATTCTACCAGTATGTGGTATACATCTTTGACCACTCCACATATATCGCAATTTGCAAGTATTTCAACTCTATAAATGTAGCGTGTTGGATGTAAGTCTGTCAAGCTATATTTATTGTAAATTAAATTACATTTACATTTGAATTTGAATTCGGTGAGTCTGTTTTACCCATTAGGTACGTAAATCCAGTCCTCGCCCGATGCGCTGTAGCCTACGTACCTACTATATGTCTACGTGACATTTTAATACTCATACACCATGGTAAATGAGGAAACTCACTATTGTTTTGTACCATACCCCTTTCGCGATCGATCTTTTATTGCAATATTCTTCCCAAATATTGTAACAACTCAATATACCATTTGTGGACGGGGCGCCTAAGAGACCTAGCCGAATTTGGTACCCACTGTTAATTTCACTATGTATTTAGCTAACTACAATACTGGTAGCAAATTATATTGAAATTATTAACTTAATCACGTTTTGGTAAATAAAAATTTCTTTCTTTCTCTTTTCGACAAGATGGGGAACTCTCAGTTCGTTCTCAGCTATTACCGAACTGAAAACAATTTTGACTCAATTTTCAGGTGTCACAACTCTGTAGAATCTAACGATACTCAGGACACAATCCTCGAAGAACATAATAAAAGAAATTTCTCCATCACTGTGAGTACAAATATTTTAATAGTCTTTTAACATCCGCTAACGCCCACCGCTACCATATTCATAGATAGGTAGATATAGACTTACTCTTTGAACTAAGAAAATAACCTGAAAAACGTTCTCGCTTGAAAGTTGAAGCTATACCTAGTGCGAATCAAACATCTTGGCAGCTGTGATATTAACCAGGTACATTATTTTTCAATTTATTCGTTTAACAACTCACGGGTTGCCCAGATCTTTGAAAGGCTTTGGTGGGGCCGAAACCAACACCAAGAGACCCTTTTGCAAACATAAAATCAAATAAAATACAGTTTTTGTGTCGTAGGAAGAGGAAAACTATTGTTAAGACGGGAAACTTGTACAGTTCTGGGCTATTGGAATGAATTATTACGTGTTTGTACGCTGGTCTATGGAACGAGGTGCGGCACCCGCCAAGTACCTAATGCCTCATCTCAAAATATTTAGGCGGGTGGTGACATTCCATGGACATGGATGGCAAACCACTAAATGGCAAGGCTAAAGGCTAGCGTAAGCTGGCACCGGAGGGGCAACATTGGTGTGGACGGCTGAGGGTGTAGAGAGGTGTGCTGCGCGCTTACATTATTATTATTTTCAGATTTTTCAGCCTGCATTGTCCCAGTGCTGGGCAAAGGCCACCCTCCCCTCTTTCCAGACTGTGCGATCTACTGCTTTGGTGGCCATGTGTTTATCGTGCTAGCTTAGTTCGTCGCGCCACCTGCCTCTAGGCCGGCCCAAAGGTCGTTTTTTTGGAATCCAATCGGGGGTGACCTTTGCCCAGCGATTTTAACTACTACCCTGACCCGACACGTACATAGCAGCTGCGCGAAGATTTATCATTGAAATTTCCAAAATTCCTGACAAGATTATGTCAGGGGTATACTGTACTGTACCAGCCTTTTTGATTGTCCACTACAGGACGTAAGCCTACCCACGAAGGGTGATTGGGCCATATCCACCACACTGGCCCAATGCGAGTTAGTGGATTCACATATGCCATCGAATTTTCTTCTACAGACATATTATGCAGGTTTCCTCACAATGTGGAAAACATCACCTAAAAGTGGTGTGAAAATCAGTACATAAATTAAAAAGAACTCATTGGTATGGGACCGGGATTTGAACCCACGACCTCACGATTGTTATGCGGATGTCACCACCACGGCTTGCAGGGGCGTCAGGGGTATTGCGATTAAATATTATTTTCAGCTAAGCTGTCCTAAGATTGGGTTATCCGCAGGTTGTAGCTATACTTAATCACAGCCTCAAGATGTTTTATTTGGCCTATACATAATAATTATACTTTTCATCACATCTATTCGAAAAGGACTACTTGGTTCGCCTTTAAGTGCGCCCAAAGGTGGTGTTTTCTATAAGAAACTTTATATGTGTGCCGGAATCATCTTTGCCGCGCACTTTTTGAATTTGGAACAAATAAGTGCGAAGGAATGATCTTGGCCGCGCACTTTTTGAATTTGGAAGTATTTGTAATGTTAGTGTTCAGCGACAAGAAAATGAATGAAAAGAATGTAAATATAAGTTTTTATCTGTTTTATTATTAGATACCATTTAGTTTCAATTTAGTTGTTACTCTACGTTTTATTATATAATAATATTACAATAAAATATGAGGCGCCTTTTATTTTCTCATAGAGGTGAATCCCTCGCTACGTTTAGGATTCTACTAAAGAATCCCTCACTTCGTTCTGGATTCAAAAAAGCGCCCTCGCCGTAAAAATATTATTTTGCTCCCATATTATACAATCTACTATTAAGGGCAAGGCCAAACGAGCGTAATTTTTTGAGTTGTATGTAATTGTAATTCTTATTTTCAGAATCTATATACAAGTGGATCAATACCTGGTGATTGGGATTTTAACTGTACATTTTTCACCAAAAAATGCGAAAAAGTTTTATCAAATTCCTGTCGGTATTCAAAAATGAATAATATGTATAAGGATGAGGGAGTCAAATGCAACACAAAAGTCCATATTCATAAAAAAGGCGACTCATGTAAGTACTACACGATATAGGACGAATCATGCGAGTCGGCGGATGTGAAGTTATCTACAAGCTGCGCGAAACCCAGTCAACGCGCCGCTTTATGTGAACATCATTCCTGACTTCTGTGTTAAAGAGGCGTGGGTTCGATTCCCACTCAGGGCAAGCATTTATGTGATGAACATAGGTGTTTGCTCTATGTCTGGGTGTTATTTAGGTATGTATCTACTATCTGTAATATTTGACTGCCTCGGTGGCTCAGTAGTTAGTGAACCTGACTTCTGGATCAAAGAGGCGTGGGTTCGATCCCCACCCAGGGCAAGCATTTTATGCGATGAACATAGGTGTTTGCTCCGTGTCTGAGTGTTAATTAAAATAAGTATGTATTTAAAATACTTATGTATTTATAATTATAATTATGTATTATAATTATAAAATACTTATGTATTATAATTATAATAATATGTACCTAGTATATCAGTCTCTGGCAGCCATATCACAAGCTTTGCTTAGTTTGGGGTCAGAGACCGTGTATAAGATGTCCCCCAATATTTATTTATTATTATTTGTTTTACGACTCACGGGTTGCCCCGGATCTTTTGAGAGCATTGATGGGCCGAAATCAACACCAAGAGGCCCTTTTACAATAATTAAGTAAAAAATACAGTTTTTGGGTAATAGGAAGAGGGAAACTATTGTAAAGACGGGGAATAGTTATTTCTTGGGCTATTATAATGAATTATTACATAACTAGTTTTTACCCGCGGCTTCGCCCGCTTGATATTTTGATTTTTGTGCTATCCCATGGGAACCCTTTATTTATCCGGGATAAAATGTAGACTATGTCACTTTACGTCTTTCAAACCCGAGGCCCTACATTATCACCCTTAATAAAGGAGGTGAAAAAAAAAACTGTTTAACGGTGGTTCGATTCGACAGTTGTTTTTTTTTGACATTGCTTCTTGCTTGCAGATAGCAGATATTTTCCTACTTAACATTTATCGTTATATTATGGAACATTTACGCAATATAATCATCAATATATTATAATTTATAGCCTATGTGTTATTCTGATATATAAGCTATATTATTGCAAAGTTTCATCTCAATCCGTTCAGTAGTTTTTGCGTGAAAGAGTAACAAACATCCATCCATGCATCCATCCTCACAAACTCACAAACTTTCGCGTTTATAATATTAGTAGGATTATGTCTATGTGGTCCATGTGGTCTATGGAATGAGGTGCGGCACCCGCCAAGTAATACCTAATATCGAAATACAGGCTGTTAGCCTTAACAGCATCATCAGAAAAACTGTGGAAAATTAAATCAAGTTCTGAATTAATTAAAGAGTTTTGTAAATTTCCGATAACAGCTTGCTTAGTTTTTCTAAGATTCATTTTATCCAAATACAGCATTAAATTAAGGTAACCCGTGCGTCGCATCTAACACACACATGTATACACAAAGAAGATAACAATAAAATAACATACCTACTACCTGTAGGCTTAGACCAAATAAAAAAATCAAAACATAATGTTGTGAAGAAACAAGCGAGGCCGACCAAAACTACGCCTTGCCGTGTACAGACAATTTACACACACATCAACGTACAAGGAAACTACGCCTTGGCTTGACAGTCGAATTATGGCGGCGCAACAGCAACGCACTCACACATGTATAAAAAACCGGCTTCACTTGACTGTTCAACCATGTTCCCTCTTGATTTTTTTATTTGCTCTGAGCCTGTAGGTAAGAAAGCGCCGTAGATAACTATGTAGCACTTCGTAGGTAATACCTCTTCTCTCTCTTCTGTGATACCTACGTAGCGCTTCCGTATGTGCGCGCTCCCTCGTTTTTAAATTTGTGGGACATTTTTCCATAATTATGGAGCAAAATTAACCCTATTTTTTTACATTGATTTTGGCATCTATAAATGATACTGGACAACCCATTAAAAAGGACAACGCTGTTATACCTAACACCCTGTATTTAGGCGAATGGTCACTTGCCATCCACTCGAAGTGGGCCCCCATAAAGGCTACCGTAATTTGGCGCCGGAGGGGCAACATTGGTGTGGACGGCTTAGGGTGTCGAGAGATGTGCTGCGCTTTCACTAGACGCTACTCGCGGCGTTATGCCCTTTAACACTTCCACCCTGGAGCTTAGGTTCTTAGCTCTTGCGGTTTTCACTCCAAACCGGCCGGTTAAGACAAGAGAGGAGTCAGGGGTCTCATTTAGCCCCAGGGAATCAGGTTTCGCGGTGTCGCCACTCACCGACGGCTCGCTACAAAGCCGCCCCTGAGTTTTTATTATTATTATCTATATAAGTATGTATTTAAAAATATGAATATGTATCATTTCAGTCTCTGGCAGTCGTATCACAAGCTTTGCTTAGTTTAGGGTCAGAGAGCCAGAGACCGTGTGTAAGGTGTTCCCTATTATTTATTTATTTATCAGTCAGGATTAGATATTGCGCTGCTTGTAGCTAACTTCACAGCCGCCATGTTCTATAATTATTGACTTTCTATTACAGTTGAGATACCGAATGGTGTTCTAGAAGTGAATGGCGTGAACGTTACTGAAGACGATGGACAATATATGCATTTTTACGACGGACAGGGCGCTACGTTCCGATGCCATAAAACCAAAGGCAGCAAAGTCAAACTAGTGTACCACTCTTTACTAGGTAAATTTGTTAGATGTCTAAATAAATATAATTATTCCGTCAGATAGATTTTCAAAAAATATTAGTTTTCCTATGTCGACTAAACAAAAATTGTTGTTTTTTAAAATTTCGCGACTTGAACACATTATTATTATATACTACGGGACTAGTCGCGCACTAAAATTACGAGATAAATAAACCTCATCATCCCGACGTTTCAACCGATGTGCATCGATCGTGCTCTGTAATAAAACAGAGAATGTAAATACTACGTGAAAAACATAAGTAAGACCATTGCCAGCTCGGTTTTCATGGCCTAATATCGGCATTGTAAAGAGTTTTTATTTTATTCTTTATAATAGAATTAAACCTTACAATGCCCGTTGCCGTGCAAAGCATAGAGGTTTTTTCGATTTTACAAAATAAAACCTCTTTACAATGTCCATAAAATTTGTTCTAAGTTAATAAATTTTCATACAAATTAGACGTTCCAAATTTAAATCACTTTACGCCCTAGGGAGTTTGATACAACATTATTCATCTGCCGTAGCCCACGAGATTGTGTTAAGATAATAATGGATTTTACGTTGGGATTGTACGACATATAATTAGTCATTTTCAAGCACGTGGCATGAAAAATACAATATCACACACGCACACTCGCGCTAGCGCCCTGCGTCGCCGCGAGAGGGGGATATCGGCGGTCTACTCTACCTCCGTCTTACGAATTTTCGATCAGATTGTACATAGTTGTGCCATTAGGAATACGTATTTTGGATGTCCAACTAGTTGTGCGAAAGCAGTTGGTCCACGAGGAACTCCTCGTCCTGACGCGAGCTTAACATTCTTTACCCATCCCAACAAAGTGCACAACGACGCTAACGAAGTTTTCACTTCAAAAATATAATTACTCCATCAGATAGATATTAAAAAGAAATAGACACTTACCGTCTAACCACAAAAGTTTTACGCACACCACGTTTTACAAATTGTACGGTAAAACAGTGTTTAAAGCGTGTTACCACAAAATATTTATTTTGTGGTAAGACGTATAGATTTTTCTTTTGTCAATTAAACAAAAACTGATGAAGATCTATCCCGTTAAAGTATCGCGTGACATCTGAGTCACATACGAGTACTTATATAATATTCAAACTTCTGTCATAGAAGTGACGCCACACTGTTCCATTAACAAAAAAAATACATGTAATTTTTTTTTGATAATCTAACTAACGGGGTAGTTATAATAATGTTTTGTATTTCCTAGTCATCATGCCTATTCTACATGTTTTATAATTATGCATATTCCCTATTGCAGCTTGGAAGAAGATATCTACGGATTATCAGAATGAGTCAGCCAGTATGTACATGAAGTTAAGTGGTAAAAATGACAACACTCGCATAGAATGTATTGTCACTCGAGATGAGCAAGAGTCGCGTCTCCACGTCGTCAATCTAAGGCTCAACGAGCAAAAGCAAAAACATGGTAGATATTTTTTACTATTACAATATCAGAAATTAACATCTTTTATTATAACTACTAATAAACTTAAATAGATTAACATGTTACCTTATTACAAATTTATACTAATAGAACCATTTTAAAAACATTAAACACTAATAATTACAAACTATATAAATGATGATAAGAGAATTTTCGATTTGGTTTTCAAACTCAAACAACTTAGATATTATTATATCAATGAGCAAATATTTTCGTAATGAATATAATTATTTTTCGCCAAAAATGGGCATAACTGACTTCAACCATCAAAATTCGAATATTGTAGTATTTTTACACGTCAAATACATATATTCGCAATGGAAAAATATTGCAAAGCATATGGAAAAACAATAGTTTCTAATACCGCGCGTGGCCGAGTGTGATACCGTGGACGAGAGCCCCTTTTGCCCACGCCTTGTTACGCTACTGTTTCTGAGCGTTAAGGCCCCACTGCAGTACTCGCTTCGACACTTCGTCGGAGCCTTCGACGAAGCTACCCGGAGTTCGAAGTGACCGTCCACACATTCGGTCAACTTCGCGAAGTGCCCAGTCTCTCGGAGTCCGCACACGAGGCAACATAGCCGTTAAGTGGCAACTGCCATTGCAATGTGCATCTTATTACACAGGGGCATGATTTTTCAACTTTGGAACTCAAGTATACGGAATTTTGACAGATTGGATGAAAACACTGTACCGATATTGTCTATGCAAGTTGCGTATGCTCCATACCAGTTCCGTATAAGACCAAACTATCCGAAATCATATAGTAAATAGATAAACCTCTTTACGATGTCCTTAAATGTTCTTAATTAAGGAATTTTCATACGAATTAGACGTTCCAAATGTAAATCACTTTGCTCCCTAGGGAGTTTTATACAACATTAATGACCTGACATAGCCTTCGACATTGTGTTAAGATAATAACGACTTGTTTTACGTTGAGATTGTACGACATCATACGAATTAGGCCACCCTTCGTGGGTAGGCCTACATCCTGCAGTGGACTATTAAAAAAGCTGATACAGTACAGTATACGAATTAGACGTTCCAAATACAAATCACTTTGCTCCTTAGGGAGTTTCATACAACATTATTGACCTGTCATAGCCCTCGAATTTGAGTTAAAATAATAATGACTTGTTTTACGTTGAGATTGTACTTACGACATAATTATAATGAGTCATTTTCAAGCAGGTGGTACGAGTATGAAAAGTATATCCTTTATACTTATTGAAAAATTACGTTACATTTAAAAACAATAGCCTATATATCGTATCGTAGGTATATATTTAACCTGTGTGTTTTCCAGGAATGCTGAATTTCAACGTGAATGGTTTAATTCTTCCTCAAACAAAGCAGTCAAGTAATGAATATATTTATGAATATAAGTTTTTTGATGGAGAAAATATCACAGTTTCTGTTGTTATGGATCAAGATATGTACGAGGAGGTTGTATGTGACGGGGTTGGATCAGAAAGGATAAAGAAAAGTAAGTACCTATAGGCCGAATCAAACAAGTCGGCGGATACGAAGTAAGCTACAAGCTGCGCAAAACCCAATCTTGACTGAAGCCCACTTAGCGTCAAGAACATTAGCGTCAAGGCGTAGCTTAATACAGTTTCGCAAGTTAACGTCAATATTAATTTGACCCACAAGTAGTACTATACTCTATAAAATTTAACTTGATCTCTGCGACTGTTACATATTGACATATTTAGAGTTGAAATAGTGGTGGAAAAAATCCATTTTCAAACAATGTTGTAATGAAATCGAATGAGTAGTTAAAGGTGAGAAATTGGATTTTATTTACTTACTATTATTTAAGATCAAGTATGTACACATATAAATAATGCTATGATATTAATTAAATACACATAATAATGTAACGATACTATTTATCGACGTTTTTCACTATTATCGATGCTAATGTAACATAAATAATTGGGTTTAATTTAATTACACATGTAAAAAATGTTATGATATTTAAATATACAATAAAATTAATGATAAATTAAGTTTTATTTAAAATATCGTCAGTATAAACTATCGATATTTTAATTAAAACTCTATCTAAAACTCTGTGGTTACGATCATTCGTCGCCCATCACTAATCGACATGCCCATAAAGTATGACATTGACAGGTACTGTCTGTACTATTAAGAAATTCAGGACTTCATGGGCGTGATTTTTCTGACAGCTGTCGCAGAGATCAAGTTAAATTTTATAGAGTATAGTAACTAATCATTTTAAAAACAATAAGAATAAAACAATAATACTTAAATTGAAAAAAACAATATTTTCAAACAAATCAAAGTAACTAAAAAAAAGGATTAAGGAAGTAATTCAACTAATGTCAAAAGGGCTCGAAACGCTATTTAGATAGGTACAGGTTGCTCCAAAATGATGTTTTAGAAAATAGTACCTAAGTAAAGGATAATAATAAACCTGGTGAAAAATATCATAGGTGGGCGACTATCAAGTGTGTGACTTTTTGTCGGGTTTGAGCTGGACATGAGAGCAGTGTTTTAAGAGCGGCGGTAATAGTATTACATACGGTTTTCTGCCTTTTGGGGAAAATTGTTTGGCCGATTATCACTTGCCAACTAACGTTTCACTAGTTTCACTTTGACCGCCAACAATTAGCAAATTTTTGTACGACGTCTCATTTGGCCGGCAAAGTATCAGAAGCAAAGCGCTTATGCAGATTATGTGTGCAATAATAAGTAATCATCATTATTATCAGCAATAAGACGTGTCATGTGCTGTTCATACTCCTCCCCTATAGATTTCCAATAGGACCGATTGGAAGCGGCCTGCATCCAACGTGACCCTGCAGTCACAATGAAACAAGTGGATTACTTAGTATCTCAAATATTTAGTGTTTAGTCGCTGATTTTTGTTTTCGTATTTGTTTTCGCTCGCTTTTTGTCGTCCATTCAGTATTATTACGAGTATTATATACTACGGGACTAATCGCGTACTAAAATTACGAGATAAATAAATAACTCCTCATCCTGACGTTTCGGCCGAGTTGCATCGACCCTGGTCACGGGTAGACTGAACTTCCGTAGGTATGCGTTTAATTCGAATCAATTTTCGCTTTGTTCAAATTAATAGGCACTCGATTAAATACTACCCATAGATTTATTAATGAAATTCAAAGAATGTCGAAGTTCGCTCAAACATGCGAATTCATTTAATAAGTCCAATTTTAGAGGCGCCGTCGTAAATTTAATAGCAACGTAAAAAGTTTTCTCTTTATCGAATGCCTAAAGTTAAAAAGAAACAGAAATAGTCTAGTTAGCTATTTTAATTACGATGGCGATTCTAAAATTGGGCTTAATGTCGACGTTAGCCACCATACCTATAGGTAAACCTAAATACGAGTACATTATGGAGGTTTGCTAATAAATTCAGAATCACTCTATGATTTAATTTTGTTCTTATTTTAGTTTTCAAAGATATAAGTCAACCAGTTGAATACATTTCATTCAATATAAAAGCAAGCAATGATGGCGATTCGATATCATGCGTAGTGAAAAAAAAAGTTTCGTCCGGGGCGGATTCGGGAGAATGGGATTCGACAGAATGGAAACCGACAGAATGGGATCCGACAGAGACGAATGGGATTGCTAATATTACCCTCTATTTTTCCATTCAAAAACCGGATTACAGTAAGTACCATAGGTAATGATTTTTTAATATTATTACACTTCATTTATTCAGTTTTCACATCACGGGCTAGGCCCGGGCTTTTGAAGGGCATCAGTGGAGCCGGGGCCAACATTGAGAGGCCCTTTTACACACAATATATTGTAAAAAACACTGTTTTGGGTGGTAGGAAGAGGAAAACTATTGTAAAGACGGAAAAAGACATGACCACAAAATGTATGGAAGCTGGTATTATAATAATCAAAAATTCTAACCACAACACTCGTTACATCTCCAGAAAGTTCATATTTTTTTGAATCTAATACATCAATTAAATCAAGAAAGAGCCCTCCGTTTTTTTTTAAATTAATTTTGTATCCATTAGGAGAAATAAATATATTTGGCTCAATAGGTAGTTTACCTTTAGCAACTCTGATTAAGTAACCTCCATAATTGTTAAATAGAAGCATGTTTACCAATTAGACCCAGTTTTTAAGTGTTTTTGTCACATTGTACCTACTAATTGGTCACACTGGTAAGTTATAATTTTTAATTTTAGCAAATAAAGAGATGAATGTGGATGAATCAGCTACGAATCCAAGTAAAATAACGATAGAGGCACTTTATTATTGCTAAACTAGAAAAAATACAAAGCTCTATTATTATTTTTCATACTTACAATATATTTTTCACATTAAAAAAAAATGAGGGATAAATGAAATAAAATTAAATATTTTTGAAAAGCCCATAAATCAAGCTTTCAAATGATGTAATGATGATGTGATCATCTTGGTTCGATTTTTCTCTGAACAATAAACCACTTGTGGACGTCACCTTTGTACAGAAAACGAGGAAGAACGAACCAAAATGTATGGAGCCATACGCAAGCCTGAACACAAAACATGGACTAAGGGCTGTTGCTCATGAAATGGTTTAATACTAGAATTCAAATAATTCCTTTTTTTCATAATTTCTTTTAATACCGGTTCTAAAATAAAAAAATGAGTGGTGTTCGAAGTGATAACGTCTTATAAAACGATGAACTTCAAAACATAATCCAACTATACAGACATTCAATATTTTTTTCAATCAAGATCGAAAAAGATCTCATGTTGTTGAGATCTTTTTTTGATAAACATTTCAAAAATTGACGCGCTCGCAGGAATTAAACCAGCATCCCTCTGGGATTCCGGCCCAGATGCTTTGTCCAAATTAAGCTAGAACGCTGTACTACGAACCCGCCACATTAGTGAAGTGTTTATCATTTTACTACCAACTTCTACAATTCCTACCTCTACCACGGCTCTCACACGAGATCTACTTCGAGAAATCCTGGATGCACGAGAAAGAAAGCAGCAGGTCGCAGTTATATTCTGCGACTTATCCAAAGCTTTCGATGTCGCGGATCATTAAGTCCTTGCTGCAAAATTCAGGAGGTACGGCGTTGAAAACCAAGCGCTACGACTTATGTCGGACTCTATGACGGGTCGTAGCCAGGTGGTCGTGGGAGATGGGGGCACGGTAAAATCTCAGCCGCTTACCACCGTGATCGGAGTGGCGCAGGGATCTTCGCTCTCCAATATAGCATTCTCCCTTCTTCTTAACGACCTACCTGATAATATAAAAGATGCGCATGTACTTATGTACGCTGATGACGTCGCTGCGGTTGTCAGTGCTCCAACGAGAAAACGACTAGAGCGAAAACTGAACAAAGTCGCCGGTGACCTGACTAACTGGTTTAAAATTAACGGTTTGATCCTAAACATTGCCAAAACACACTTTGTTCATTTTGACCTATCAGGACACAGAAAAGAGCTTTTAGAAGTAGCAGTGAACAATGGAAAATTGGAACAGGTGAAAGACACAGTATTTTTGGGATTTCATCTGGATAGCGCCTTAACATGGGAGAAACATGTAGACAGACTGTGTCTCAAAATCGGGCGTGCTTGTTTTGCACTGTGGAAAATTTCGGCCATACTACCGAAGGCCATGGTCCGAAGTTGCTATTTTGCATCTGTTCACTCTCTCTTACAATATGGTGTTGAGTTCTGGGCATGCTCTTCAGATTGGGAGCGCGTGTTCAGGATGCAAAAGAGAGCTATCAGAGCCATAGAGAGAGTGACAGAGGACACATCGGCGCGTCCACTGTTCCAGGACTTGAAAATATTAACTCTTCCGTCGATGGTTATTCTAGAGGCGGCTCTGTACGCCAGAGACCACCTGGAAGAGTATGCGTGCCTGGGCGAGCGGCGCGCCCAGCCGCCGCGGAAGGGGCGATTACTGTGCACGCCCACTCATCGACTTCAGAAAACATCCAAGCAGGTGCACATTATGGCAGTTAGAGTCTACAATAACTTGCCAGAAGTTATAAAAAATGCACCATCACGACGTGCATTTAAGAATTTGACTAAAGAGTGGCTTGTTGAGCAAACATTCTATAAGGTGGAGGAATTCTTGCCTAAGATAGAGTAGAGTTTGTATTTAATTTTTTTTTACTGATAAGTAGCTATTGTTTGACATTATATTACCATTTATGGTATAACGAAATGCAAAATAATTAATTATTACTATTGACATTTAATTTTAATTGATTTATGATTTAATTTATTTATTACGGATTTTTATTGGATTTTGTTAAATGCACTATTTTATGTTATTAATAAGGAATCATAATATAGGTAATGTTTGCTGAAATATGTTAACATGTACTACAAATGACCTGTAACTAGTTGTTATTAATAAAATGAATGAGAATTGAATGAGAACAATGTTGGAAGCGCCATCTGTGACTACCGCGTTGAACTATACAGTCGTCACTCAATGTGAAATTATTAATATTTCTTACCATTAACGAGAGATGACGCATACTGTAACGAACTGTAGAAGTTGGTAGTAAAACGATAAACACTTCACTCTTATTCCCGCTTTCTACCTGCAGCTGCTGCTGCTGCCGCTGTGGATAGTTCAACCCAGGTGAGTGGCGGCAACAGTGCGTACGCAAGTAGCGTTCCATATTGAGCACTTGCCGTTTTTCCACGGCACCAAAGTCAAACCGTCCGGTCTTTTCCTGCCGGATCTGTTAAGATCCGGTGGTTCCAGCACGCAGGGGGCATTGGCCGATATAAACGCTCTACGGACTATATCATTGAGGGCATGATGACGCGGAAACCTACCCATGCAACGACTATAACTCAGAGCGTGATGGTCATTAGCTTTCACCATGGAACCGCAGATGCTTATGTGTGGTTCTATCACAGACTAGCGCCATACAAGTATGGGTGCACTTCTGAACTGAGTTGACCAGTAAGCAAGAAGATAGATAATTTGATTAGGCTCTCTATTAATCGCAATCTATTTTCGCCTGCCGATACAGAGGTACGTTAATTTAAATGCCCTGAAGAATCCCATCCAAGCCTGCTGCTGACCCGCTATAAAAAGAGCTTAGCGCGAGACCTACATCCCCCACCGCAACGGATAAAGGAACAAGCGAGGCATCCGGCACTGGTGGCGAGCCAAGCGAACGCGACAGGCCAGTATGTTTGCGCTTCAAAGCGGCCAGCGTATCCGGACCGCGTTGTGCAAACGAATCGTTTGACATCAGCAATCAGGCTGCACCTTTCAAATCGCCGTCAAACACTTTTGATTCTATCGCAAGCGACAAATATTTTTAATGTAGGAGTTTTTATGATGTACCCGCAAATTTTCTACTGCACTAAATTAAAACGTTCATTGTAAAGCCTTTGTAGCATTGTACCAAGAACTTTGTAAAATTAACAAACTTCTCGCACGGTACTAACACCTTGCGGTAACTGAAGGTTGCCTGGGCAAATTGTTGAAAAGGCCAATCATAGTTTTGAGGTCGCCATGACAACTGTCAAGGAGATAACAACGGGACAGATTTTCTAATAAGATGTACGAAATCATAATTTGGCTACTTTATTATTCTATAATATTCTAAATGTAATGGGACATTAAAAATGACCTCTACGCTCCGAGACACGGCATTTTATTTCTCTGTAACGTGAGTGACGACGTCCGTGATCCCGGCGACGCGACGCTCACTTTACCTTTATTAAAATAATGAAAGAAACCAAATAATTAAATGAAATAGTCTAATGATACTATAACCATGTGATTACTACCTACTACCTACTTCTATAAAATTAAATTATTAAAACAGTATTTACCCTAAAATAAATCCATTTAAATAATTTGAAAAAAATAATCCGTTAAAATTTTACAAAATATCCAAAACAATAGGCCCGATTATAGAGGCGCCAGCGTATATTTAATAGCAACGTAAAAAGCGTTCTCTCTATCGAAAGCCTAAAGTAAAAAAGAAACAGAACTATGCTATTTAACTATTATAATTACGACCGCGCCTCTGTAATCGGGCTTAATGAGTCAATAAATTAATTAAGTTAAAAATTCAATAAAAAAAAAACAATAAGTTCATACAATAAATCCGTTGAAATTGATTAAAATAATGTTTCATATCACCTGCTCGAAAATGACTCATTATACCTATTATGTCGTACAATATCAACTTAAAACGAGTCATTATTATCTTAACCCAATCTCGATGGCTATGGCAGGTCAATAATGGTGTATGAAACTCCCTATGGAGTTAAGTGATTTAAATTTGCAACGTCTAATTTGTATGAAATTTTTTTAACTTAGAACCTTTAAAGACTTCGTAAAGAGGTTTTATTTTGTAAAATCGAATAAAATATTTTTAAATTGCATGGCAACGGGCATTGTTATTGTTATTGTTATTATTATATAAGTTATTCGATTTTAAAGAATGAAACCTATTTGGTGTCCGTATCAGTCCGATTTTATAGAATAGAACCTCTTTGCAATGCTCGTGTTAGGCCATGATAATCGAGCTGGCCATGGTTTTATGTTTTTTAGGAGGTATGAAAAGTCGTGGTAGAGTATGCACCACTAGAATCTAGTCTTCGTCTTGGGCGTCGTTCTTGACTTGAACCCCTCGCTTCACTCAGGACTCTTAAAGAATTCCCTTGCTTCGCACGGCAATTGACTTAAAACACCCTTGCTGCGCTCGGGAGTTAACTATAGAGTCCCTCTCTACACTCAGGGTCCAATATGTCGCCCGTTACGTAAGACACGACTTGGTTCTCTTGGTACATAATCTACTATTAAAAAACACTTCTTAAAAATTACTTCTTTTGCAATACAATTTTAGCTGGACCAATCTGCAAAATTCCCGGGGAAAGAAAAATAAGAATGTGTAAATTACATAATGAACCTTTGTTTCAGGTCCTTTCCTAACTGGGATATCGCGATCTAATATCTTACTTCAATATTCGAATAATACCAGTAATTTGGTTGAATATGCTGTTGAAAATTCTGTGCCACTCAGTTCGGTTTGTTCAAGTGAAAATGATAAGAATGCTTTAACCACTTGGATCTACGAGGATAGTGAGTAATTTTTTTTTCAAGAAAGGGACCGTTCATGTATTGCGTAAGCAGATTTATTACAATTATTCGCCATGTCAGCAAAAGTAAGCAAAGCTTTTACACCCCAATTCTTACATATAAATATAGGTAGCTGCAGATTTCATTCTATAAATAAGAAAATATATTTAGAAGTAAAGGATGAACCCCTGCGCTCCAACTACTTGTTACTTGTTGTTGCGGGCCTTTTCCAGAATTGAGCCCTCCATGGGCCCGTTTTATGTGGTCACCCGGCTGCGGCTAGATCAGCCACCCGGTGTCCTCCAGGAAGTCCAGCAGCTCGCCAACGTCGACGCAGGCCTCCTGGAGTGTCCTCGGTGCCCCCGAGGAATTTCTTGCGTTGTTCCGCCTCACTGCTGCATTCAAGCAGCAAATGCGCGGTTGTTTCTTCTATCTCCATGCAACCTCTGTACAGAGGGCTGTCTGTAACACCAGTTTCAAACAGGTGCTTGTTTAGAGAGCAATGTCCCGTGACTACTCCGGCTATGAGTCGGAGTTTGTCTCGTTTAAGGTTCAGCAGGTGTCGAGAGTATCTCGGATTTAATTTCGGGAAAACTTCCTTACCCTGCCTACAACCCATTACTATTACTTGCCCATTATTCCTTGTGTTGTCTAGCTGTGTGTTGGCGTATCCAGGATCTGACTTGGCTGAAGGCAAGGGGATACAGGGCGCCTACCTTCAGGTAGAGGTGCACCTCTCCTGGCTAGCTCGTCCGCCGCGTCATTCCTTCTAGACCCACCGTGTCCTTTGATCCTTTGATTGGAGAGTGAGTTTATTTTTCTTACTTACTTCTTTCAATAGATCATGACACTGTAAGGTTAGCCCTGAGGAGTGTTCATATCGTTGTAGTGTCTTAAGCACCGCAGCACTGTCCGAGAGGATTCTAATTTTGTAATCAGTTACCTTTCTATTGAGTACTCCCGTTGCAGCCTGGATGATACCTATACATTCCGCTTGGAAGATGGAGTTATTTTCAGCCAGGGTTGTCGCGATGTCGGGGCCGCGGAAGAGTGCGGAAGCGTGCCCGTAGCCCCGACATAGTGGCGCAGTGGCGGAAACACCAGGTTTTTAGTGGCACTGACTAGCGGTGGAGACTCCCACATTAACCACCGGCCTCCCCAGATTTGGTGGTATCCATAAAGGATTTTCCTAGGTCTCCTTCTCCATAGCCGCACTCGGCTTTGGAGAGGATTGTGGTGGGGCATCTCGGCCCGATGCCGTGGCGCTGGTTTCTTCACGGAAGAGCTGTGCAGTTGTTTCTGCTAATTGTTGTTGCTTCGCTGGCTCGGGTGGCTTATCATGGGATGTACCTTCCGGAGCCAGGAAGCGCACGTATACGCCACCAAGTTTATGTGACAGTTGGCGGCCCCTACTCATCAGTGATGGGATTACACTCTCTGGGATGCCCAGAGTTAAGTTGAAAGTGTTATCAACTGATTTTCGGTGCGAGTACACAGTCCGTGTTCACTTGCGCCCATTTGTTCTGGAAGTCCAGAAACTTTCTGGTGACGTCCAGAGTGGCGTCTGCGTAGTCTGGAACAGTCAGGGATGCCCGAACATTCCTGGACAGTTCATTTTGCTGTTATAAACAAGTTTAGTAACATGACTCCAGAAGAAGGCTGTCCATCGCCTTAATCAGCCACACCCGTTAAGGCCGTTGTTCTCGATGTTCTGCATCTCGGGCGTTTGAAGATTCCCCCGATTCAACACGAAAACCACTATGTATTATATCTTTTTTTGCACAGTAACGGTCGTATTACGTGTGAGAAAGTCGGTTGTATACTTTACGAAGCAAAATCAAACGGAAATACGTGAACCATGGATTTATCATATAAATACAAAGTCCTTGACGTGAACTTTACCCATTGAGGAAGGAATCAAAAGGAGATGGTGTAATGACATTTAGATACTTTGACATGTAATAGTTTAAAAACCGAAATAATAATCATATAGGCGTCTCTTTCAAATGTACGTAATAAGAATAGACCAACATTATACAGCACAGTTTCGCTATAGTGTCTATATTTTTCGTGACTTGTCGCGCGTGCCTGGTCCGCCATATTGAGTCGAAAAACAATAGCGATGTTCTTATTATATCAAAAAAACTATCGATATTTTGGTAGTTTTTATTCGTGTTATTGATTTGCTAAAATTTTGAATTTTTATTTTATTTCACTTTTCATGTCAAATTTGACAACTGTCATTCCAGAATTAATACAAGTAAAATGGCATGACAGGTGTGAAAGTAACAGCTGTCAAACTTAGAAGTATTATTATCTCCGTAACTATCGAATCTAGACCATTACTGTCTTAATAGCAGTAATAACACTCAATCAGATCTATTAGATTGTTCTAATGACTGCTGTCAAAGCTTAAAAGTGGATTATCTCCGTAACTATCGAAGTTAGACTACTGCTGACTTTACAAAAGTGACAGAGCGCAATTAGATCTATATTTTAAATGACAGCTGTCAAACTTAAAAGTGGAATATCTCCGTAACTATTAAAGCTAGGATATTGCTGACTTGACACAAGTGATAGAAGTCAACGAGACCTACATTTCAGATGACAGCTGTCAAAATTTAAAGTGAAAAATCTGTGTAACTGTTGATTGATTAAGTTGATTATTTCCGTAATATTGATAGCTGTCATCTGAAAGATATAATATCTCTCTTTGAGCTTTATCACTTTTGTGAAGACAGCGATGGTCTAGCATCGACAGTGACGGAGATAATCCACTTTTAAGTTTGACAGCTGTTATCCGAAATGTAGTTCTTATTAAGTCCTATCACTTTAATTCTAAGTTATACCTCAGTAAAGCAGTGGAGACTTTTCTAGAGGTGTCTATGGAGTTTTGGTAACAACACGGAACGACATGATACGTCACATTATATCACTTGCCCACACTCATGCACGTAATTCAGCTCATAATCAATGAAATACCTACCACAATTTTTCACTAATTATCACTGATAAAAACACAACTTTAAAATAATACAATAAGGCGACATGTCTGTTCCGCGTTCCCGCCAAAAAACTCGTCCTGCCATTCTAGTGTGGATTCTTGAATATGACAGCTGCAACCTTGACATCTGTAATTTTTTAAATAAAAGTTTGCTATTATGTTTGATTCGGCTAAAATTAATTTGTGTCGATAGTTTTATCGATAGGTACGGGGAAATCGATAAGTGTGGTAGTAACAACACTAATCCGCCGTATTATGTGCGGTGGGTATGCAGGTTTTTCTCGTCGTTAGGGCAACTCCATTTGATTCCTTCCTCAATGACTTTACCGGTGAACTGACAAGTTGTCAGACTCGGCTGTGACTGTGACAGTGACAGTGACAGTTGACACTTAGACGACTGTCTGCCGGATCCGGCAGCAGACATAGGATTCGCGCGATTCGCGGGTTGCAATGTTTAGCGCACCCACCCGTTCTTCCCCATTCTCTGGGAATTGGAACGTATTGGGAAAAATCAGGTGCTTCTCTAAGTTTTAATTACATCTGTTCCTGAAGGGGGCAGATCAATAACAGGCGGCAACCGCGAGAAGGAGACTTATGAGACTTGTTATGGAGATCTCTGCGACTTGCGCTCCTTCCATAACCTTTCACCTAACCTGCACATCGGGCAAATGGCAGGTTGAGGTTAGCTATTCATTCGTTTCAAGATATGATATAGTTTTAACCTCGCCCTCCGCTCCCCTATAGTCCTTACATAATGCTTGAACGGCCCGAAATGTCTTTAAAGACATAATAATGCCTTGTCTAAGACCTTCAGGCGGCTTAAAAACTCTGACACCAGGGCTAGCCACCTGGTCTGTACTAACTTACTGGTGATATCGTACAGCTTGCAAAAAAGGGTCGTTCCCGCTCAAAAATATCTCGTTGTTAACACTATTAACAAGGAGGAATATATTTTCTATTGAAAATTGAAATATTATTTCCCCGTTGTTAAGACGATTGTGTGGTACCAACTTGTCCATACAAAAACAATAAGCTGTTATCTACCTCAAAATATTATCTGAATATCTGAATTAAGAGATTTTTTTTCATGAAGGTATAATCAGCATTTCCATCGCTAGAATTAAGTCTTAGTTTTTGGAGTTTTTTTAATGACCTTAATACTTATATACCTCTAAAAAGTCATATTTTTACGCAAAACTTTGGCTGAAAAGTAGGTATACAATAAACTAAAAACTTTTCTGAAAGAAATAAGACGTATACTTACGAACGTGCAACATTTCTTACTTAAGCGATTGACACCAAAAACATTAACATTTTGTTGCAATTAAAACTCTTTTCACCCCGAAAAGAGTTTTCTCCCGGAACAATGTATCGCGAATTTTCTTGATGTTCTACAGAAAACTTGAAAACAGTGGTCGATAAGACGGGGTATTAACAACGGGGAAAGAATTTTCCAAAATAAAATATTCTTTAACTACGAGGTATGACCCGAAAAAAGGTATTTCTGATTTTTCAACAGATTCATGTTGAACTAAGGGTCAAATCAGATACCTAGTTGATGATATTATCAAAAGAAAATAATTAATTTGTAGCTATTTCCTACTATTTTTCTTTCTCAGTCTCAGCCTCAGTAGGATAAATGTGAATAAAATGCATCAGCTTCAGTTATTTTATCTTGCTATCGCGTAACAACATAATTATGAACACGCAAAATGGAATTAATTGCCTGCTATTTTTTTACAGATCATGAAAAATATGAAAAGAAACCGGTTTTAAAATGGAATTCACCTAATCCGCCAGACAAATCAACTGTAAAATGCAAAGCAAATTCTTCAGCCGAAAACAAAATATCTTACTTAGATCTCGTTCAAAAAAGAGCAGCTGTGACTTTATATACTTCTGCCATTTTTACTACACCTCAAGGTATATCTCCGTCAACCAATTCAACAACAAGTACTGTTGAGGCAACTACTGGAGAGTCTTTCGCGGCTCCAAATTTAACTACTAATACCACGCAATCTCCTACTTTGTTTTCTACTACATCTACATCTTCGACATCTATGTTTACTGCTCAAACTTCGCAATCAACTATATTTACAAGTAAAAATGAACAAGGCAAGTTCTAAGTTTCATACTTCAGCGGCCTTATTAATAAACGCAGTTACTACACGCACACGCACACGCATACACACACGCACACGCACACGCACACGCAAACACACGCACACAGAGAGAGAAGGACGAAACAACTATGCGTTTATTAAAGAGGCGGTTACAGTTGAGTACCAATGTCGAATACCACAAATGACGATTTGTTTTCAAACTTCTCTTCAGACCGTAAAGGGAAAAAGATTGAGCTTCAAATCACAACATCAAGACCTAAAGCAAAAAAGCCAAATAGAAAACCTACTACAAAGCCTGCATGGCAACCAACTACAACTAAAGCGAAAACTCAGAGAGGGGGACCAACAAAATCAAGCCCAATTGTTACAAAAGGACCAAAACATAATAACTTGGATAAAACAAACAAGCTTGCGACGGTTCAAGTACTTCCAATAGAAGCAAAACCGCCAAAATCTGTTAATAATACTTTAATATCAGCTTCGATTGCAGTAAATCGTGCCGCTGCAGAGGCATCACCAAACAATACGCCTGCAGGAGATGCAGAACATATCACGGAAACAGAAAAAGACAATAATAGTAAGTTATTTGTAATAAAAGTCAGGCTGGAACATAGTAAAGTGTGTCTGATTCTGATATTATCTAAATATTACTTGGACGACGCTATATTTAGCGTAACGGTGCGTACACATTACATAACACGTTATACAACGTGTAACAGAAAGGTTGAAATATACTTAAACCACGCATGCCCAGACATATTTAACTTATGTAGGTACTGCAAAAGGTATCATAACCACGTTAGATCACTATAGTTATACAAAGTAAGTTTTGTTTGTTAAATAACCCGATGTCTACTCTAAGAACACCGCCCGAGCCGTGTGTGATATGCCGGTATTCAGCCGGCCGTCCGATGGAAGCCGAAAGGCGACGCACTTTGAGCCACCAAAATGATTGACGCATGTTTTAGACAAAGTTATATAATGTGTACGCACCCTAATGATACCATAATCTTTGTATTGTCAGAGACCATATACAGTATACTGTATGGTCTTTGGTACTGTATCTTTTCAACCATAGAGAAAGTTCTCAAACTGTGTATTGTTTTTATTTATCGATCGTATGATACGCGATTATTCTGACGGTTATTGAAATTGAAATTGTTTATTTTCCAAAAACTTATGAACTAGTTTTTACCCGCGGCTTCGCCCGCATGATATTTTGATTTTTGACGCAATATCATTATAATTTATATCCTATGTGTTATTCTGATATATAAGCTATATTATTGCAAAGTTTCATCTCAATCCGTTCTGTGTGCACTGCAGCCCACACTAGGGTGACCTGTGTCGTGGGCTGCAGGCTCTTTCACTTAAACTATCTTATGATTACTGAGATTATTTGTGAACGTGAAATTGGGTGAATGAGTTAATGAGAGAATAAGTGAATTTTAACACGTGTGTGTGTGTGTGTGTGTATGTATATTATGATAAGAATATATATTAAGAGGATAAATGGATATATGAATACGAATTTGAGAACTAAGTTATGAATCGATTTGACGATATTTTTGTTATGTAGATTACTATACTTTAGACTCTAAACTATAATCTACCAAACAATAGTTCGGAGAAGCAATCCTTTTAAGTTTAGAGGACTGCCTCTCTGAACTCTGCTTGATATAGACATGTCAGTATACACTGCTCGCCTATAAACAAATGAATAAAATTTCTTCGATTTCGATTTTCTACCTCATCCCAAGTTTTCAGTGAGTCGAGACGAGATTTATGGCCCATTTAATGGACCATTTTTTCCATCGCAGCTATGCAAAGTTAAATTCTATTTTAATGACCTATTATTTTCTTATTTCAGGTGCGCTATTCATTATTGCGGGCAGTGTGGCGGTCGTCATAATCGTAGTTGCCGTCATACTCTGGGTAGCAATCAAGAAGAGGAAGACCATACTTCAAAACGTTAGTAGAATCCATATTTCTTGTATATATAAATAAATATCAGCGTACATCTTACACACCGTCTCTGACCCCAAGCTAAGCCAAACTTATAATATGACTGCCAGAGACTGACATAGAGGTACATATTTTTAATACATTATATACTTAGAGTAATGATTGGTCTGACCAAGCAGACCAATAATTAATTTAAGCTTCTACATATAGAATAGTAACATCCAGACACAGAGCAAACACCTATGTTCATCACAAAAATCCTTGGCCTTGGGTGCGAATGGAACCCACGCCTCCTTGGCACATTAGTTAGGATCACTGACCACCGAGGCAGTCAAATATAGGTCAAAACTTAATCTAATCGCGTCTGCGATCACAAAGAAAGTCTTTTCGCCGTCAGGTAGCACATTTATAAGACAGTTTGTAGCTTTACAGTCTTAGTACTTTCTCGTCTCAAACTATAAAGCCATGTATTCACTGAGAAACAATCGTTAATAAACACAATTTTTCAAAGAAAATCAACATGTTTCTGAAACATATCATTTCTTTTCAGAAACATCATTATGTTTTTGTATACACGGAGGGCATTCTTAGATCAAATTAAGGAGTATCTACGTCTTTGTACGACATGACATCTAACTTAGGGTGCGTACCCATTAAGTAACATGTTGTATAATTTTGTTGTACAGGGTTATTTCTAATTAATCATCATCCTTTTACAGTCCATCAAATCTAAGAGGTACCGTTTGACGTTTCATATTTTTTCATCCCATCCCTATCATTCAATTGTCAGAACTGTCAAACGGTACTTCTTAGATTTGACGGACTGCGTCAAATCTAAGAAGTACCGTTTGACAGTTCTGACAATTGAATGATAGGGATGGGATGAAAAAATATGAAACGTCAAACGGTACCTCTTAGATTTGATGGACTGTAGGAGCATATTTTGTACATCAAAACTAACAACTTTTGTTCTGCGACTTTAGTCAAAACACGAAAAAAATCAGCAATTTCATACATTTGGTCGCGGGTGGACGATATTGTACATAACATCAATTTTTATTTTTTAGTTTTGACGAAAGTCGCAGAACAAAAGTTGTTAGTTTTGATGTACACAATAAGCCCCTTAAAGGATGCTAATTGATTAGAAATAACTCTGTATAACATCTTCGTACATAACATATCTGCCATAATATCAAGTATTGTTATAATAAGTTGTATAACAGTTGACCGTGACCGAGAACACCTGTCCGAGAACACCTGTCCGAGATTTTTCGTCAAATCTTGCAAATTATCCACTTACCGGTTATAGGGCCAATCATACCTACAAGTACGCGGATGTGAACTACGCGGACCTCAACCTTCAACGCGAAAAGTGAAACTTTTTTGCGTTGAAGGTTGAAAGTTTCGCGAAAACCTCACAAAATATATAAGACTTAAGCCGGAAACATACTATCGGACTCGGCTGACGGACGCGACTGACAGTCGCGACTTAGCAATGTGCACAGTCTTAAAACATCGGGTGTGCCAGATCGCTCTCGGACGTCCGAACGCTCAAAGTCATCCGAAGGTGACGTCCGCGACTTATGTCCGATAGTGTGCACGGCTCAGTGTACTTTCATAGTCTAGGTCGCGGCTGTCAGTCGCGTCCGTAAGCCGCGTCCGATAATATGTTTCGAGCTTATTAACCAAAAATTTAAGAACTATCTTCAAAGCTATTATGGATTAATATTTAGTATTTAACTTGTAATAATTATGATTATTTTATTAACTGATTATTAACTAGACATTATAATAAATAAAATAAATAAATGAACCCAATCAACGCGCAGTTTTGATGAAAGCTTCAGTCAGGTTTCAATAATAAAAAAAATATTAGGGGACATCTTACACACGGTCTCTGACCCCAAACTAAGCAGCTTGTGATATGGCTGCCAGACACTGGAATACCTACTACATATTTTAAATACTTACATAGGTAATTACTTATATAGAAAGTACCTAAATAACACCCAGCCACAGAGCAAACACCTATGTTCATCACGTAAATGTTTGCTCTGGGTGGGGATCGAACCCACGCCTCTTTGATCAAGAAATCAGGGTCACTAGCCACCGAGGCAGTCTAGGATATAGGATTCGATATTGCGCAGCTTGTAGCTAACTTCACATCCGCCGACTTGTGTCATTCAGCCTAGGTATATGTAATGTGTAAGCACCTTTAGGGGATATTTCGTACAGGGATATGTCGTACAGGGATATGTCGTACAGGGATATGTCGTACAGGGATATGTCGTACAGGGATATGTCGTACAGGGATATGTCGTACAGGGAGGTGAATACACTGGCCGAGGACCGCGAGACGTGAAACTTGGGTTATTTTTAATCAATTAGCATCCTTTTAAGGGCTTATTCTGTACATCAATACTAACAACTACTTTTATCAAAATTAAAAAAAAAATCAACTGTTCATAAATTCTGTCGCGGGTGTATGGAATAACATTTTTTTTCGAGTTTTGACAAAAATCGCAGAACAAAAGTTGTTAGTTTTGATGTACAGAATAAGCCCCTATAAGAATGCTAATTGATTAGGAATAACCCTGTATATCGTAGTGTAATTTAATATTTTTTGGTCATTTCAAGTTCATAAAACAATGTTTTAATGTTATTTTTTTTATTTAAATATGAAACTTTGACACTCATACAGACAATATTTATGGTGTTACGTTGTATATAATCTATTTATGCAATAATTTTGACACCATATGGCCACAACCGGGGCAATTAGATTTTATTAGCGCCAGACCGCGATAGCACTGTGTACTGTACCAGCGTTTTTAAAAGTCTACTGCAGAACGTAGGCCTACCCACGAAGGATGATGAGGCCATATCCACCACGCTGACCCAGTGCGGGTTCACATATACAATCGAATCTCTTCTACGGCCATATGCAGATTTCCTTGACGATGTTTTCCTTCACCGAAAAGCCAGTAGTGGTGCGAAAATTTGTACAGTAAAAAAGTTTGTAAATTCCAAAGAAATCATTTGTACGGGACTGGGGGATTTGAACCCACGACCTCACGATTGCAAGGCGGGTGTCACTCCACCAGACCACCACGGCTTACTATGATTAGTTTCACATTTTAAAATATTTCTTTTTTATTTCTTTCGCAGAAATCATCGACCATGGATTACCAGAATCTGCCAGAACACCGCGAAGGCCCCATGGCCACACCATCCCAATGGGACCGACCCGACGCCACATACAACGATCCAAACTCAGTCTCGCACCTCTACTCGAAACCTATTCCCAAAAGCATAAGAAATAAACTAAATCCGATGTATTCTGAACCAAAAGACACCCTCAGTAAAGGCATAAGAAAGAAAGTTAATCACACATATTCCGAACCAATAAACTCCCTTAATAAACACACGTATCAAAATACACAGCAAATTAAAAACGAACCAACTTATGCGTCAGTTCAGAATAATGAACCAAATTATTCGACAGTTCAGAATAATGAACCAGCATATGCGTCAATTCAGAATAACGAACCGACTTACGCGTCAATTCAGAATAATGAACCAGCGTACACATCAATACAGAATAATGAACCAACTTACTCGTCAGTTCAGAATAACGAACCAACGTACGCACCAGCTTACGCGAATCAAAACACCCTTGAATATCAAAACCTTAGCACTTTAAAGAAGGAAGATACTTACGCAAACGTTGGTAAAAAATCTGATAGCTCTAATGCCAAAAGCAAAACGGTTCAAAATAAAGCAGAACCTAGTGGTGTGGATTATGCCGATGTGTGTACAGAATACAATGGTAATAGAAAATATGTAAACGCACACGTAATAAATAATGTAGAACCGGCTTATTGTGAAATAAATACGGGTAAAACTAGTAAATAATAATTAAAACCAAGATGGCATTGCCTGCGCACAGGGTTATACAGAAAGGGTGTGCTAAGCTCATAGCCAAAGTATTAACTAGAGAGGACGCTAAATAATAATAATTACAAAAGTAAGAGGGCGAGATGTGCAAGTATTAAAGTGTGAACAGGACGAAACTAATATCTTTTGTCTCTGCGTATACGTTTTTTTGCCTGACTATTACGCATGGCCTAGACGTAATAGTCAGCCAAATTCGCGCCAAAAACTACTGTTGAATTTTTGATAAGATGCTAAGTAAATCAACATTTATGAACTATTATTTATTTTCTATCATTTCTATTAGTATTATGCACTTTTTTACTACTATGTAGAGTCTAAATATGATAAAATCATAACAACATATAGCTATTTAAATATGTGTAGCACATCTTTTTTCTCACACACTATACGCTAGTAACTTCTCCAGCCATTCTCCCTCCACAACTAAGCTGAGTTACCTGATGACGATAGTAACTATCGTCATCAGGTAACGTGGAATTCAAATGAATCAATTATATTTTTTGCTAAAAATGGCAAGCTGACTTTATTCGTACAATGTTCGAATAATGAGCTCAAATCGATTTATGCCATTTTTAGATTGTTGTTAATTTTTCAAAAACGACTTGGCAGGTTTCGATTAAATTTAAACGCACCTCTCTTTAGAGGTGATGACGGGCTATATCTTCATCAAATTTTGTTTGACTTAAGAAAAAATACGTGTCTAATATTTTTGGATGGTCTATCTGACGGACTAATTATATTTTTTTAGTCATCGTGCCTATTACATCTCTAAATCAACAAGACGTAGGTATAAAACAGCTGATTTTTTTATTATTATTTACCACCTAATTATAATAATGTATTTATTTGAAAGTAATGTAATTTATAACAATAAACACACATTATTTTGACGTGATAACGTCTTACGAGTATATCGACGAACGCCGGTTGCACGTACGAAAAAGTGTCACGTTCAGCTTGAGCCGAGCGTGGAACAAGCGACAGGGAGGCACGATCGGCCTAAGCGTTCGGGTGCTTTTCCACCAGAGATGTGTTATGCAGCTATGCTGCGAAGATGTGAAAACTATGCTACGAAAATATGTGACCGTTTCCACCAAAACTATGCTAGGTAGCCGTGCGAGAAAGATGCGCATCTCGAGCTATGCTATGTATCTATAGTAGGGAAACCACTACTCAAGATGGCCCATAGCAGGCATTTATAGCACGCATCCATAGCACGCATCCATAGCACACAACCATAGCACGCATCCTTCCATACAAAAAAAATATCTTAGTTGAATACGGTTCCACCAGTGCTAAGCTATGTGCACCAATGAATATGATTGGTGGATATCAAACGCATCCATAGCATCGTAGCATAGTACATCTCTGGTGGAAAAGCACCCTATGGCTTGTTTCAGTCGTTGATTCAACGATGTTCTCTTAGGACGTTATCGCATAAAATTATAGGTAGTCCGTAAACAGACTACCCTTATTTAAAGAATTTAAGCACTATACAGCGTTATTTCTAATCAATTAACATTCTTTTAGGGGCTTATTCTGTACATCAAAACTAACAACTTTTGTTAAAACTAAAAAAAATGGGTGTTCCATAGAAAAATATCGTTCACCCGCGACCAAATGTATGGAACAGCTAATTTTTTTTTAGTTTGAACAAGTCACAGAATTAGGAATTAGACTAAGGGCGTCCGCAGCGCTAAGCGGGCGTCCGTCGCGGGTGTCCGTCGCGGGGACCTGCGCCGTGCTCCGTCGCGGACAAATGATGCCCCCGCCTCTCGCAGCGCAGTCAAATTGTTATCAAATTATTAAAAAAAAATATCAAATTATGGAACAGACTGTACAACACGTTCCGTGCGGCACGGATAACACAACGGTAACAATTTCTAGAAACATCTCCGTGACACGAACACCCGTCGCCCGCGGGGTGGGTTCCATGTGACGGAGCGCTGATCTATGAGATTACAACAGCACGCCGCGCGGGCGCCCGCGCCGTGCACCCGCATAACGCAACGGACGCCCTAAAAAGATGCAAATTGATTAGAAATAACCCTGTATAAGCCGGATTACAGAGGCACTATCGTAATTATATTAGCTAAAGTAGTTCGCTGTTCTGTCAGCTAAATAGCATAGTTCCGTTTCTTTTTCACTTTAGGCATTCGATAGAGAGAACGCTTTTTACGTTGCTATTTTTACGCTGGCGCCTCTGTAATCGGGCTTTAATCTGATTGTAGTGTAAGTTCTGCTAATGCAGACAAATGTTTTTATTGATGACGTATGAATTATTAAATATATTTTATTTAAAATAATTAAAAGACAAATTTACAAAAATGTGACTTTTATTAAAACTTCTTCTACCAGTATCACAAAATTGATTACAACTTTAACTATTTATATCAAAAATTTAAAATATCACTAGTTATTTTCTTATCAGTCTGAATAACTCTAAACATACTTACATACATACATCATAGAGTAAAATTTACTAAAATTGATTTTTATAGACTTAATTTAAAATATGTTAAAATGAGCCGTTTATAGCGTACTCAGTTGATGAGAATTAAATCTAAGCATACAAAAATACCTTAAATAAATGCCATCTCACTTCATCAATCATTAGACGACGAGGAACAATTCTATGAGTTTTGGCCAAACTTGGTTAAATTTCGATTAAATTTAGTGTTGGCCAAATTGATCAAATCACAACGTACACTTACGTTATAGGTCGAATCATACAACTTGGCGGCTGTGATGTCAGCTACAAAATGCGGATAGAACATTGACTGAAGCTCACTAAAAACTTCGCGAAGATTGGGTTATCCGCAGCTTGTTGTTACAAGTCAAGTTTCACAGCCGCCAAGTTGAATGTTTCGACCTATATACTAGACAATAGGAACATAACCCAATAAAATTAAGTATTGGCCAAAAGTATCCAAACAATTTAGTATGTACTGGACGATTGGATCATATCACAATAAATCATGTATTTGGGTAAATAGATAAAATAACAACAAAACAAATGTGAATACTGGCCAAATGGATCAAATGACAATAAACTTTAGATCATATCACAATAAACCGGTATTGTGTAAATGAATACAATAACAAGAAAACAAACGTGCATATTAGCTAAATAGATCAAAGGCAATAAAACTTTGTAGAGGCCAACAGGGTTAAACAACAATAAAACTACATTGGCCAAATTGATCAAATTACAATAAAAAATTTAAAAAAATACATTAAATTAAAAAAGTTCGGTTGCTTAAGAAATCCTGCACAATTTAGTAACAGCCGATTGCATGATACACAATACAATTAAAATGGCCAAATTGATCAAATCACAATAAAACTTACCATAGACTATTTAAATTAACAATAAACTTCAGTGTTGGGAAACTGAATCACAACAAAACTATATAAAATAAGAACTACAACATGCTAATATCAGAATAAAACTTTTGCTCAGTTTTAAGGCTAATAGTTTCCGATTATAACTGACCAGTGGGCTCAGTTAAATACAGTGTTGGCCAGACGATTCACTGAAACTGAAAGTTTGGCCAATTGGCTCAGTTAAATGCAGTATTGACCAAATCCTTCACTAACTGAAAATTTGGAGACTTGGCTCAGCCAAACTCAGTTAAATTCAGTGTTGATCAAATGATTCACTAAAATTGGCTCACCACTCAAAATCCGTTCGCTCAGTTAAATTTAGTGTTGGCTCAATTAATTTCAGTTAAATGCAGTATTGGCCAAATCTTTAACAAAACTGTAAGTTTGGCCAGGTGACTCAGTTAAATTTAATGTTGGCCAAGAGCTTCAAATTAAAACTGAAAGTTAGCATTGGGTTGGTTGGTTCCAAATTGAAATTCATTATCGTTATGCGCGGGCGCCGCGTTTTCGTCTCCCTCTGCGAAGTAAGTATCCAGTAGATGTAGACTTTTCTTGTAAACCTGAAACAAAATTTAAGATATACAACCCGGTCACAATATCTGTGCACCTTACCTCGTGACGTCAAATCAACTAAAACATATAAATTAAAATTAAAAAACAAAACAACAACAAAGCGAAAATATCAAAATTATCGGGACGTGTATCGGCAACGAAGATGCTAACCGTACTGTCGCGCCGGGGAGTGCGCGGAGAGGTGACAGGGGAAGGCGCCGCACTCCAGCGAGGTGCACAGATATTCTGACCGGGTTGTACAATGTGTTTGTCTACCGGTGTCGGAGCCTTAAGCGGTGACATCTATGGCAAATTTTGAACAACTTTTACTATGAGACCAACTCTGACAACGTAAAAAAAACTGCTGTTCCATACGATTTTTTATAAGACTTTCGACAAAAACTATGGAATAGCTGTTTTTTTTTCTTTCTTTTTGCGTTTTCAGAGTTGATCCCACAGTAAAAGTTATTCAATATTTGCCATATACGTCACCGCTTAAGGCTCCGACACCGGTAGACACCGGTACAATGTGTTAATTGTATACATCTCAATAAGTTATCTTCGTGATGAGAATTTCAAAAATCGGAAGCGAACGCAGGATTTGAACCTGCCCCTTCGGATCACTAGCCCGACGCTCTCCAAACTGAGCTAGCTCGCCTCCTACGCAAGCGCCACGTTTTATTATGGATATAAAAAAACTATTTTTTTATGGATATAAAAAAAACTAAAGTCACCGACATAGTCCAGCGGATTGGAAAACCCAAAACCGAAATTCGCACAAAAACAGCTGTTGATTCAAAATTTAATTTTTGTAAGATTTTTTTTAAATTCAGCTTTGGTTCCGTGGTAAATTAAAAATACATCAATTTCTATGAAAATTCGTAGGTACATTCTAATTTGTTTTATTTTATTGTGAACAATACAGAGTTGCCTAGTGAGTATAGGCCGTGCCACACAAGTTGGCGGATGTAAAATTAGCAACAAGCTGCGCAGTATCCAATGCTGACTGAAGCTTCACATAAAACCGCACGTTGGTTGACTATTGCGCAGCTTGTAGCTAACTTCACATCCGCCAACTTATGTGGCGCGGCCTATACCTACACTTAGTAAGGTTATGGTAAGTATTATTCATTGTTCATGTTCACGGCCGGGCCCGGGTTGGCGACGAATGCAACCGGGCCCGGCCGGGTCGAGAAACATCATCCATCCATCAGCCAAAGGACGTCCACTGCTGGACATAGGCCTCCCCTATGGATCTCCAATAAGACCGGTTGGAAGCGGCTTGCATCCAGCGCGACCCTGCGGTCTTAATGAGGTCATCCGTCCACCTTGTGGGTGGACGTCCTACGCTGCGCTTGCCGGTACGTGGTCTCCACTCGAGAACTTTTCGACTACACCGGTCATCAGTCCTCCGCGCTATGTGCCCTGCCCAATGCCATTTCAACTTGCTAATCCGTTGGGCTATGTCGGTAACTTTGGTTCTTCTACGGATCTCATTCCTGATTCGATCCCGCAGAGAGACTCCGAGCATAGCCCTCTCCGTAGCTCGTTGGGCTACTTGGAGCTTACTAATAAGGCCCATAGTGAGAGACCACGTTTCTGTGCCATAAGTCATCACTGGCAACACACACTGGTCGAAAACTTTCGACTTGAGGCACTGAGGTATGTCGGACGAGAAGACGCTACGCAATTTTCCGAACGCTGTCTAGCCGAGTTGGATTCGGCGATTGGCCTCTTTGTTGAAGAAACATACCGGGTTGCAATCTCTAGCACTAACCTGTTCATTTTCATGTTCCTGAAGCTTTTCAATCTGGTCGAGGGCGCCGATTTCCTCTAGTTTCAGGCACAACGGCTCCACTTGGCCGTACTTCACTGCCGCCTGAAAATATAAATATTTTTTTTTAAAAGTCGTAGTTCTCCGAGCAGTATGCTTCGCATCTGTTTAACTCTTGGAAGATTTAGCCACTGGAGAAGAATTCAGCGCGCGTATAATAATCGCACAACATCTAGTCCGGTCTGAAGTTGCACCATGGCGGCCCGCGGCGGTACAGTCAAGTGTAACAATATTATGTACGAATTAAATTAATTTAATTGTTATTTTGGTTATTGGGATTAGGTACATTTTAGATCTAAATTCCTATCGAATGGTGCTAGTATTATAGGTGACCTGATTATAACTTAAGCCTAAAAATAATCACGCTTATGTTGTGAAAATAAAACAGTTTAATAACGAATATTATTTAATGGTTAAAAGTCAAAGTAACAACAACAAAATAAAGAAATAACACGAACCGAAAATTCAACAAAAAAAAACTTAACAGTTTTTATAACAAAAATATCGCGCGCGACTGTACTCAGCGGGTGGAGCGAGCGAACGTGACTACGACACAAAGAGAACGAAAGCACACTAATGAAATACGCTTTACACCGTGATTAGTCAAGGGCGGCCACGTGGCATGTTCCCCGCTAGGGGGGCCCCGCTGATACCAATTTTTTGCTTCTGTGCAGGTATACGCGTCGTGTTCAGATCGGACTAGATGATTTGTACTCACTGTACCCCTCTGTCATGGTATAAGATTTTTTTTTCTAGTTTTTCTGTGAGTGACTGTGGTGATCAGTAGAGCGTACCTGCAGCAAGTGAGAGAGCCCGTCTAACACAAGCGCCACGGCCCTGTGGTCCAGAGAGCCCAGTAAAGCGCAGTAAGGCTCTAGGAAGCCCGCAGATATGAGGGTGTCCAAGTGCTCCGCCGTGCCACCGAGGCAGAGGTTGGTGATGGCCCAGGCTGCTTCTTTCTGACATCTGCAATAGGACATTCCACTCTTTATTACTAATATAGAAAGTAAGAAAAACTAATGTTTTTTTATTTTGTAACAAACAGTATGCTGAGTGTGAGTTTTGTCGTAAACATGACGCGCTCTTCGGCGAGCGCGTAAGCATGTAATTTGTATGAAGAAATGTACAGCGCCACCAGCGGCGCGTTTTTGAAACACAACAAGTTCATACAAATTACATGCTTACGCACTCGCCGAAGAGCGCGTAAGCATGTAATTTGTATGAAGAAATGTACAGCGCCACCAGCGGCGCGTTTTTGAAACACAACAAGTTCATACAAATTACATGCTTACGCACTCGCCGAAGAGCGCGTAAGCATGTAATTTGTATGAAGAAATGTACAGCGCCACCAGCGGCGCGTTTTTGAAACACAACAAGTTCATACAAATTACATGCTTACGCACTCGCCGAAGAGCGCGTCATGTTTACGACAAAACTCACACTCAGAATACAGAGTCGGTAGAAGAACCAAAGATACCGACAGCCCAGCGGATTGGCAAGTTGCAATGGCAGTGGGCAGGGCAAATAGCACGAAGGACTAATGACCGATGGGGTCGGAAAGTTCTCGAGAGGAGACCACGTACCGGCAAGCGCAGCGTAGGACGTCCACCCACAAGGACGGGTGACCTCATTGAGACCGCAGAATCTCGCTGGATGCAAGCTGACACATATTTAAGCGAGAACAATTTTGTCTAGACAAACCAATTTTAGGTTTTAAGACAATGTAATAAGTTGTAATGTGTTATAATTTTGTAATAGAATAAAAAAAAAAATAGGCGCTACCAACCGTTTATATTGGAGATCTTCAGAGGAGGCCTATATCCAGCAGTGGACGTCCTATGGCTGATATATAGGTAGAAATGGCAAAACAATAAATTTCGCATGCTAACAGAGAGCATACGCAACGAGAGATGACGTATGATAGAGTGAAGGGGCGAAAAGAAACGTACTGTGAAAACCCCACCTAGTGGGATAGTGGCAAGACGAAATAATTTTAATAATACGTCACCTAGGTTAGCCGTCCAACAATGGGGTCAGTAAGTCTACATCTAGCGCACGCTGTTATTCATACTACTTGTTCCTTTCGCTACTATTTTATAACGTATGTAGGTATGTATATGTGTAGATATATGTATAATTATATTAATATATTATAACGTATATATGTAAGTAAATTTAAAACTTAGATTGAATTAAGTATGTTTAGTTTATTATTATTTTATTTTATAATATATATATATATATATATAATATATATAAGTAATTAAATAGAGACACAAATGTTTTATAAGTTGGTTGTTAATAAAGGCTATCATTATCATTAGTTTATTATTTAAATTTATAGGTGTTTTCTTTGTTAATATCTAGTTAAGACCACTATTTCTTGTTCTTGTCAGTTCATATTCATGCAAGGTTGCCTGGAAGAAATCGCCATGGGTGTAAAGGCCGCCACTTTACAATCATATTTTTTGTCGTATTTGTGTAAATAGTGTTTATCTTTCATGTTGTGGTTGTAAATAAAGAGTTTTGTCTGTCTGTCTGTCTGTCATACTCCGCTATTACACTACAATGTTAATAAGATAACAAGTGACAGTGTAATTACCTAGGTTCTCCATTGGTGATGACGGCCAACAATGGGGTCAGTATGTCCCTATTTAGCGCACGCTGTTATTCATACTCCGCTATTACACTACAATGTTAATAAGATAACAAGTGACAGTGTAATTACCTAGGTTCTCCATTGGTGATGACGGCCAACAATGGGGTCAGTATGTCCCTATTTAGCGCACGCTGTTATTCATACTCCGCTATTACACTACAATGTTAATAAGATAACAAGTGACAGTTTAATTACCTAGGTTCCCCATTGGTGATGACGGCCAACAATGGGGTCAGTATGTCCATATTTAGCGCACGCTGTTATTCATACTCCGCTATTACACTACAGTGATAATAAGATAACAAGTGACAGTTTAATTACCTAGGTTCTCCATTGGTGATGACGGCCAACAATGGGGTCAGTATGTCCATATTTAGCGCACGCTGTTATTCATACTCCGCTATTACACTACAGTGATAATAAGATAACAAGTGACAGTTTAATTACCTAGGTTCCCCATTGGTGATGACGGCCAACAATGGGGTCAGTATGTCCATATTTAGCGCACGCTGTTATTCATACTCCGCTATTACACTACAGTGATAATAAGATAACAAGTGACAGTTTAATTACCTAGGTTCCCCATTGGTGATGACGGCCAACAATGGGGTCAGTATGTCCATATTTAGCGCACGCTGTTATTCATACTCCGCTATTACACTACAGTGATAATAAGATAACAAGTGACAGTTTAATTACCTAGGTTCCCCATTGGTGATGACGGCCAACAATGGGGTCAGTATGTCCATATTTAGCGCACGCTGTTATTCATACTCCGCTATTACACTACAGTGATAATAAGATAACAAGTGACAGTTTAATTACCTAGGTTCCCCATTGGTGATGACGGCCAACAATGGGGTCAGTATGTCCATATTTAGCGCACGCTGTTATTCATACTCCGCTATTACACTACAGTGATAATAAGATAACAAGTGACAGTTTAATTACCTAGGTTCCCCATTGGTGATGACGGCCAACAATGGGGTCAGTATGTCCATATTTAGCGCACGCTGTTATTCATACTCCGCTATTACACTACAGTGATAATAAGATAACAAGTGACAGTTTAATTACCTAGGTTCTCCATTGGTGATGACGGCCAACAATGGGGTCAGTATGTCCATATCTAGCGCCCGTTGTATCTGCGTGTGCGTCCCAGCTAACACGTTGGACGCGGCCCAAGCAGCCTCTTTCACTAGGGACGCTTTCGAACACTTCAGGAGAGATATGACCAGTTCTAGACACCCTGCTTCTATGCAACGGTCCGTCTGTAAAACAAAGGTAACATTAAATAAGTCATAGAAAGGGTTATTGGTCAGCAATAGCATTCTTTTAAGGGCTTATTCTGTACCTACATCAAAACTATAATCCGACCGCTTAACCCAATCCTCCCTCAGTCCTGCCAAGCAGTAGATAAAATTTTCAGGCAAATATACCCATATAGAACAATAATTCACTATAATCTATAAAATATAACTTGATCTCTGCGACAGCTGTCAGAAAAATCACGCCTATGAAGTCCAGAATTTCTTAACAGGACAGACAGTACCTGTCAATGTCGTACTTTATGGGCATGTTGATTAGTGATGGGCGATGAATGATCGTGACCAACAGAGTTTTAGATATTTATTTAAAATATCGATAGTTTATACTGACGATATATTAAATAAAACTTAATTTATTATTAATTTCATCGTATATTTTAATATCATAACATTATTTACATTTGTATTTAAATTAAACCCAATTATACTCCGCATCGATAATAGTGAAAAACGTCGCTAAATACCATCGTAACATTAGTATATTTTATTTAATTAATATTATAATATTATTTACATGTATAGATACTTGATCTTAAATAATACTGAGTAAATAAAATCCAATTTCTCACCTACAACTACTCATTCGATTTCATCACAACATTGTTTGATAATCGATTTTTTTCCACCACTATCCCAACTCTAAAAATGTCAATCTTCTATGTCAATGTCACTGTCGCAGAGATCAAGCTATCTTTTATGCAGTATAGTATTTCAACAATGGTCGTCAATATGTAATGCTAGTCAAAACAAAATTATGAAAACAAAATAATATTGTACAATTACATTTAAATTGTGAAAAGGTAAAATTGGAACAAAATAAACAAAAAAAAATTACGCTGTGATCCTTTGTTTCCTGCGCATCTCCTCGTAATCGTGTAACTCTAGTACTAACGACTTATGCTTGTTTTGATTTTGCTTATTTTTAGGTTCGTTTCTCATTTCTGAACATGTGCATTTGGATATCTTTCGCGATGTAATCCAGCCCCGGCATTACCAAGATATTCACCATAGGATTTTTTTAACATACGGTCTCTGACCCCAAACTAAGCAAAGCTTGTGATATGGCTGCCAGAGACTGTTATACAACATATACATATTTTTAAATACATACTTATACATAAAGATACTACCTAAATAACACCCAGACACAGAGCAAACACCTATGTTCATCGCATAAATATTTTCCCTAGATGGGGATCGAACCCACGCCTCTTTGACCCAGGAGTCAGGGTCACTAACCACTGAGCCACCGGCAGTCATGAAGTACATGTTTGCGTACTCTTCTGCTGTATACTCATACTGCATGTTGCCTAATGAAGTAACACAGTCCGCACAGCGTAAATTAAGAGCACAGAAACAAAGCCTAAGTCCTCAGATAAGACAGACAGACAGACAGACAAAACTCTTTATTTATAACCACAATATGAAAAATAAACACTATTTACACAAAATAAATAAAATTGTGTCGTAGTGACAATTTTTCAAGTTCAAATTGAATTGGCGGTACCAGCTGTTCTACATTCCAGTCTACCCGGGACCACGGTCGATGCAACTCCGCCGAAACGTCGGTATGAGGAGGTATTTATTTATCTCTTAATTTTAGTGCGCGATTAGTCCCGTAGTATATAATAATTATGACAAAAAATATGATTGTAAAGTGGCGGCCTTATCACCCATGGCGATTTCTATAGATAAGCAAAATCAAGTCAGGATACACACAAACCAGTCGTCAGTACAACGTAAGACGTTTACGAGATACGCAGGAAACCAAGGATCGCAGCGTACTGGTGCACTTCAACATCCGTAACCTTCTTTATCCACTGCCGGGTATAGGCCTCTCTCTTATTGTGCCTGATGCACTTTAGTAACTACAATAATGAATAGAAATAATTACTAATTTATTGGCTATATTATCATTCTCGCTTACACATGTTTTTTTTTGTTCCGTACAGGTTTGCGTTTGACTACATACTGCCTGATGTTGAGATGATGTCCTTTTCGCTTACACATGTTTTTTTTTTTATTCCGTATAGGTTTGCGTTTGACTACATACTGCCTGATGTTGAGTAGATATGCGGTCTAGGGTGTAGCACGCTTACCTAGAAGATACCTATTTACTCGGGATTTGAAGACACCCACATATAACATAACATCGTAGCTATCTCGCTCTATCACATCTCTTTATCACTAGATGTTTTTTTTCAGCCGCTGCACTGTTAAATTTCTCCGAATTTTCGAGCGCCAACCAGCATAGATCACTTAAGTATTCGATTTATAATATGGTGATATTTCGAAAAAAATATTCTATTCTAAGCGCCACACAAATCGGCGGATGGGAAGTTATACGCAGAACGCAGCGCAAAAGCCTAAATATAGGTATGCGCGGGAAGCAGAGAGACGAGACGCCGGGGCACACCCGCCCGCTAACCTCATGCCACCCGGTCGCTCTCTACGCCCGTGCACACATGCGTAATAATCAGCGAATCACGGCGAAGTGTCACTTGCGGCTAACTTCTCATCCGCCGACTTATGTGGCGCTCAGTATACTAAGTGGTGTAGATTGAAAAGTAGCTAGTGTTGCACCATTTCAAAAACTTAACTAAATGGGTATTTTTTTATGTAACTTGCCGAGGGTAGTACAAAACAATTTAATTTTTTATGAAGAGTAAGGAGTAAGTTTGGCGATATCGTTTATTTAATTATGGCTTGAAGAAACTATGCTAATGTTAACTTAGTCATATTTTATGCTTAAAACAAGTGACTGCGATCCATTAGTGTGTTTACTAAAGATCATGTTAGTGAAAAAATCACCGTAAAATTGTGAAGTTTGTGGTCACAGTACCTAAAAATATAGTTAAATTTATTGATTTTACTATTTATTATCAATTTGGGTGTTAAAATTCAAATAACTGATTTGGATTTTTTTTCCCGGGACTGGTGTGAACTCCCCTCTCACCCCGTGCCGGCTTGACGTTGAGTTCAGGGACACCCTGTATAATATACTAGTTTTTACCCGCGGCTTCGCCCGCATACGCAATATATCATTATAATTTAATAGAATTTTATAGAATGTCTTATTCTGATATATAATATATATATATATATATATATATATTATTATGTTTTTATTTTTGTAATAAGTATGGTTTTCAGTCACGTTATAAACCTAATTTCGTAAGTTGTGTTCTAATACTTTATTTTTGTTTTATTCTTAGTTAGTCGCGTTCTAGATGTTGTTTCTTTTTTATTTCAATTTGTTAATGTTAAGATGTAGCGTGTATTATTTGCATGTTAGGATTACATCGTGAAGTGTAGATGTACTCGTATTTTTAAGAATGTTTGTTTTGTAATTTACACATTTATACTGTTTTGTAGTCTAATAAAAAAAAAACTCTATTATTGCAAAGTTTCATCTCAATCCGTTCAGTAGTTTTTGCGTGAAAGAGTAACAAACATCCATCCATCCATCCATCCTCACAAACTTTCGCGTTTATAATATTAGTATGATTATGTGAGGTATATACCTGAGTGTCGGTGCCAGTGAGCATGTTCCCGAGCGCCCGCAGCGCGGGGGTCTTGACCGCGGCCGCCTTGTGGCCCAGCAGCGCGACCAGGCGCCGCGTGAGCTCGCCCGTCAGCTGCACGGCCTCGATGCGCTCGTTGGGCCCGTCCGTCAGGTACGACAGCGCCCAGCACGCGTCCGCTGGAATATCGTCACATCGTTTTCATTTTCCTATTCTTTACAACTTTAACAATCTGGGGTAGTTCGAAAATGGCACAGATTCCAGATAAATTAAGAATAACGAATCGACCACTGTTTTGCGTTTTCAGTCAGAATTACATACATTTTTGATAAAAGTTCCGTTCCGGCAGAAGACCAAAATTTTATGTTTTTGGTGTCAACCGCTTGAGTAAGAAATGTTGATCCAGCTCATTGTTTTTATATGGTCAAGTTAGCGCCTCACGATTGCCTTAATTGCAACGTAATATCACGCTGTATTAAGTAAATACTCCATGGTGCTATCCAAAGTGCAGTAATTTAGAGAGGAGTATTTATTTACGAACAGCTTAAAATAAAATTATAATATGATCAATTAACAAATACAAAAAAAAACACAATTATTACTTAATCTACTTAAAACAAACAAACAGTGGCTTTATCGCTGGAAGCGATTTCTTCCAACCAACCTCTATACGGAATGAGTATCGTAACTAAAAATGGAAGGGGTGAAAAAAAGACAGTAAAAAAACAACATAACATAAAAACACTACAACATAACAAAAAAACAAATTATATTAAAAATAATCTCACCCAATATATCTTGATCCGTAACATTCAGCAGTTCCGATATGTATGGTAGCGCTGGCGCTACAAGCTCAAATTCCACCATAGGACTCTTGTTCCTGAAATTAACCAACATTTTTCAATAACACAAATAAAATACCTTATTGATATCTCTACATCACTATCACTACATAGTATATAAAACAAAGTCGCTTCCCGCTATCTGTCCCCATGTATGCTTATAAACCAAAAGGTTTTGGATGCCAGAAATAATATATTTAGTTAATCGGTTTAAAATATAAATCATTTATTTACCGACATTTGGTAGGATAGGTGCGAGTGCGGTCTAGCACAGCTCTATGAGAACAGTGGTGAGGAATTCATAATATTCATAGTAGGCTAAGCATTAAAGCTGTAGAACAAAGGGGTATTTTACTATAATGTAAACGTCGTGAAGGAAAGAGAAACACTCACATACATTACATGTTAGAGTGAGATAGATTAGTTTTTGTATCATATTCCAGTATCTTTAAAACTACGCAACGGATTTTGATGCCGTTTTTTTAATAAAATGATTCAAGAGGAAGGTTTATATTTATAATACATGTTGTTTATAAACTTTCGCGATTTGAACACATTATTATTATATACTACCACGGTAGATGCAACTCGGCCGAAACGTCGGGATGAGGAGGTATTTATTTATCTCGTAATTAGTCCCGTAGTATATAATAATAATTCTTAATACACCTGTGCAAAGCCGAGGCGGGTCGCTAGTGTATTATAAATTCGAGAATGTTTTTGATTGTGTGTTCGTTACTCTGTCAGATTTTTGACATAGATATAGTTTAACGATCGTATAATATCATAGGACACTTTCAACCCAGAAAAACAAAGGGTTCTGTATAAAATAACTGATATTAGAAGGTGGTACATCTAGTTGTGGTGGTGCCGTGCGTACAATCCGTGGTCTAGAAGTAATGACACCCGCCTTACAATCGTGAGGTCGTGGGTTCAAATCCCGGTCCCGTACCAATGAGTTCTTTGGGATTTATGTACGGAATTTCACACCGCTGGCTTTTCGGTAAAGGAAAATATCGTGAGGCAACCTGCAATGACCGGAGAAGAATTATAATGGCGTATGTGAATCCATCAACCCGCACTGGGCCAGCGTGGTGGATATGGCCCAATCACTCTTCGTGGCTAGGCCTACGTCCTGCAGTGGACTATTATAAGGCTGATACAGATTATTATATACTACTACTATATTACGAGATAAATAAATACCTCCTCATCCCGACGTTTTGGCCGAGTTGCATCGACCGTGGTCACGGGTAGACTCATAGGAAAGTTTAAAAACAACACTGATACAGTACAGTACATCTAGTTATACGATCCTGTAGGGTAGAACGACACAGTTACACAATAAAAGAAAACACACCTGCAGAGGTTGCTAAAAGTCCACACGTTAGTTCTAAGTTGGGTAGCAGGAGTAGTGGGCAGCATGTGAGGCAGCATGGCGGGCAGGGCGCCGCACTGCAACACTAGGTCCCGCGTGGGCGCGCCGTCGCCGGCGATGTTGCCGAGCGCCCAGGCGGCTTGTTCCGCCACTGTCCCCGAGTGACCGAGGAGGGTTATCAGCTTTGGTATCGCTCCACCCTGAAAATCGATGTAACGTCTAAGTAACGACTTCACCCGTGTACAGAATCATTACATAGTATAAAACAAAGTCGCTTCCCGCTGTCTGTCCCCATGTATGCTTATATCTTTAAAACTACGCAACGTTTTTTGATGCAGTTTGTTTTAATAGATAGAGTAATTCAAGAGAAATGTTTATATGTATAATACACCTGTGCGAAGCCGGAAAGCATGGCTAGAACACAAATAAAGCACGGATCGATGTAACATTTTTCACATTATTGTTGATTCATCAAAAATGACTCAGTCAATTTCGATAAAATTTAAATGGGACCAATTTCGAAATCCAATAAAAAAAGAATTATTGAAATCAGCCTGTTAAAAAAGTTATGCGTGGTTATACATAAAAAAAAATATGTATATACGCGTCGAATTGTATACCTCCTCCAGTGGTTCGTCGGTCACAAAGAAATTGATTGTCTGTAAAGGCGATATACGGAAGATAATTTTACGTGACAACGTCATATGCATCTCAAGCCGAACGCTTAGACCGATCGTGCCTCTCTACTGCTTGTGCCGCGCTCTCGCTTGCACGCTCGGCTCAGTCACAATGAGTCATGCTTTTTCGTGCGTGCGATTTATAAGTCATCACGTCAAAAAGAGAAGTCTCCCATTTCGAGAAATATGTAGATGGTACTCACATCGACTACAGCCATTGTATGGTCTCGAGTCCCGGACGCGATGTTAGTGAGGGCCCAGGCTGCTTCAAACTGTAAATCAGGGCTGAAAAAAATATATATAGTGTGTGTAGTGCGTAGTTTAAAAAACCTATAATTTTTAAGTAACACGGCTGCGTACTAAATGCGTATAAGGGTTTTCTCGGTAGTAAATTACGAAAAAACGGTTGAATGGATTTATTTAAAAAACAGTTATTTGAACTAACAAATATATAAACTAGGCCATTTTCACAAAAGATCATCATCATCATTTCAGCCATAGGACGTCCACTGCTGGACATAGGCCTCCCCTAATGATTTCCAATAAGACCGGTTGATAGCCGTTTGCATCACAAAAGATGGCTCAGTTAATTTATTGTGTTTTTTTACACCCAAAGTTTCCTAAAAATTTTTGTTAAAATCCAGTGTTTCAAGGCTTATATCATTCGAGAATATAGTATTGTTCACAGTTTAATAAGCAAGCATAGATTTTGCAAAAACAAACTGATATAAAACTAAGTTCTAGATAATCAAAAACAAACATGACAAGGTCATGATGGGCGGGTTTTGTTCCTTGGACAGCACGCAAATCACCCCAGCGGGATGTGGGAGACCCTAGCAGGATCCGGGATAACCCTATCGGTATGCGGGATGATGTTATCGGGATGCGGGATGACTATAGCGGGATACACGATGAGCCTACTTACCAGTCGTCTCGGTCCAAGCTGTCGACGAGTAGCGGGACGACCCCGGCCTGCACCATGGCCGTGATGGGCGGGTTTTGTTCCTTGGACAGCACGCGTCGCGCCGCACGAGCCGCAGCCGTCTTACTCACTAGGTCTTTGGAGTGCTGCAGCTCTGGAAGAATCATTAAATACATCAGGTTATACAGAACTAAGCCGGAATCGGCTGTTCCATACAAAAGAGTCAATAGCCAATAAAAGAGTCGATAGTACGAAAAAGCCAAGTCGTATACTGAGTGCCACACAAATTGAAAGATGGGAAGTTAGCCGCAGATGACACTTCGCCGTGATTCGCTAATTATTGCGCATGTATGCAAAATGCTTATACAAATGACGAAGTAGTGAGCTCGGGCGTAGAGAGCGCGCGGGAGGCACCGGGGCAGCTGAGCCGGGCCATTTGTTGCGTATCGCAGAACCAACTATTATGTTGTATGCGTCGCGGCTGGAACGAGTTACCAAAGAGGAGGATGTTGTTAAGTTTTTTTCAACGAAGACGTATCGCACTTTAAGTGTCACGCTGCTAGAATCTCGAAATGAGGTTAACTTTAAATCTTTTGCGGTGACGGTTCCCACCAATATGTTCGGCACCATCGCGGACCAGCAGTTTTGGCCCAAAGGTGTCAAGTTTAGAAGGTTTAGAGGACGAATACGCACCGGTCGGCGCACCTTACGCACGAAGTAGTTTTTCAATGTAGTTTTTATAGTATATGGGCCTTGTTATTTGGTTGCCTGGAATAAAACTTATTTCATTTCAATAGAATGTATGTGTATGTAACAGCTGTTTTTTTTATTTCGGGTAAGTCCCAAATTGTATAGGGGTAGGCAGCGAGGTAGGTAAACTTTATACAGTCATCTCGGTTCAAGCCACGAAGCCGTGGTGGTCTAGTGTAAATGACACCCGCCTTACAATCGTGACGTCGTGGGTTCAAATCCCGGTCCCGTACCAATGAATTCCTTGGAATTTATGTACGGAATTTCACACCACGGGCTTTTCGGTGAAGGAAATGTATGTGAATCCACCAACGCGCACTGGGCCAGCGTGGTGGATATGGCCCAATCACCCTTCGTGGGTAGGCCTACGTCCTGCAGTGGACTATTAAAAAGGTTGGTACAGAAGTCCCAAATTAAAAGTTCATAATTATGGTCTAAGCCACCTCCTTTCGGCTAAGTACACCCTGTTCTGAATTAGCCTGTATATTATTAATGATTGACAATCAGGTCGATCAATTTAGCCCAATTTAGAATTAGTAAAACCAAAAATACAATTTGTTGGTTTACTGACGTGTTGAACTGTTCAGGTTTATCTGATTACTCTATACTACGCCAAAAGAGGGTGATTCAGACTTTTGAGTTGTTCATAATGACGGTCTGAACTACCCCCTTTCGGGTTAGTACAACAGTTCTGTATAGTCATTTATTTTTATAGCCCTTTATTGTTTAATATAATAGGCTTGTTTACTAAAAAATATAATTAATCCGTCAAATAAATTGTCAAAAAATATTAGACACATGTTTTTTATTTTCTCAATTTAACAAAAAAATATGAAGATATAGCGCGTTAAAGTTCCGCGTGACGTCACAAACCGTATGCTGAGTTTTGTCGTAAACATGACGCGCTCTTCGGCGAGCGCGTAAGCATGTAATTTGTATGAACTTGTGTTTCAAAAACGCGCCGCTAGTGGCGCTGTACATTTCTTCATACAAAATACATGCTTACGCGCTCCCCGAAGAGCGAGTCATGTTTACGACAAAACTCACACTCAGTATACCGCTATGAAATGTACCGGCTAGTGCCATCACAAGCCCCCACTCTCAAACTTTGGCAAGGTTTATCTTGTTGGATTGTCAAAAGAAAAAATATGTCCAATATTATAATAATCTAACTGATGGACTAATTAAAATAATTATTTTTATACCTAAAAAACATCCTTATTGAACACAGTACAAAATATCTGTTTGATGGCTGTAGCATAATCATATAAAACGGTGTCGAAATTGTGAAACATCCACAAAAGCCAGAAAACAATAGTAATATGTTAGTTCGTATAGGCCGGGTGACTAGCTCTAGTGTCAGTTTTTAAGCCGCCTGAAAGCTTCTGGCATGGCTAAATAGTTAATAGAACCGGGGTCTACAATTTAAGTTCAGCGCAGACGGGCCACTGACCACAGCCACCGGTAGCGGCCGCGCGCTACCGCTACATCTGTATGTATGGCAGACACTAGAGTAGCGAGTGACCGCCATCGGACACACGTGTGCACCGCGTTTTAAGAAAATGTATGAAAAATCGTGTGAACTGCTTATCGTTGGCCACCGGTCCCTGTGGCGGTGGCCCGTCTGCGCCGAGCCTTAATGGTAATTAAACAAGAATTGAATCTGAGAGGTACAAAATTTTACCATGCAGTCATTTAACATAAATAATAATTAATTTAAATTTAAATTAAAACAAAAAACATTGGGGGTAAGGATACTCTCATCATCAGGGACTGGAGTATCGGCCTCCAGATAGACAGTCTTCCTTTTCAGGAGTTGTTCAATAACTGCTCCAGTGGCCTCATAAGGTGTCAGCGGTCTTAAGGTTTCATAAACAGGGTATTACCATGCACAATTTCCTCGGGGGTAAGGATGCTCTCATCATCAGGGGCTGGAGTATCAGCTTCCGGAGACACAGCCCTCCTCTTCAGGAGTTGTTCCTCGCGCGCCTGCTTCCTCAGTGTTACGCTTAGCTCGGCACGCTTGCGGCGGAGGTCCTGGAAATTAATAAAATAAAATAAATAAATATTAGGGGACATCAACACACAGAGAATGACATACTACACAAATTTTTAAATACATACATAAATAGATAATAACACCCAGACACAGAGTGAGCACCTATATTCATCTCTTAAATACTTGTCCTGGGTGGGAATCTCTTCTTTGGCCGAGGAGTCAGGGTTGCTAACCACTGGGCCACTGAAGCAGTTGGTGTTTTCCGGTCATGTATTTTCGGAATTGTAGGTCTTGGTTGATTTAATATGTTAGAGGCCTTAAGTCAGCATAAAAATTTTGACACCATGTCAAACTAACCACTTTTTAAATTATTGATCTGTTCAATAACTATGACTGAATTCATTTAGTTGAATAGATGGCTTGAATAGATTTAGTTTTTTTATAACTAGAGCTATTTGAAGTACTTTTCATCCAGAAACCCCAACTACTAGATGGACTTACTTTTACTATAAATCCTACTCAAGAAAAAAAGTTTATAGTATCATGTTTTGTTGACTTTGAGAAGCAATTTTTCATGGAACAGCTGATATTTTCAACTGCTCAGGAAGGACTATAAACACATTTAAGAATAGACTGCATCTTTATTAGATTATGAAGGAAAAAACTTCCTTGACTGATAAATATACATATATAATAATTTTATTCAACTCATAGGCACATAAGTTTATACTGTTCTCAATGAAACTATTTCTCAACGAGTTTTTATAAGTAGTAATTTTTAAATTATGTTGTAAAGAGTTTAAACATTCACTTGATACTTTTATATGAATTTTTATTGTTAATTTCACCATATGAAGACATGCTCCCCTCAACCACTCGCCGTCTCACTTTGTTTGTGGAGAGCATCCTCATGCTCTTAAATACTTAAATGATATTAAAATAGCTTTGTAATGAGACCACCCCAATAACAATATAAATAAATAGTAATTTCACCAGTCTAGAAGGGAGAAGAAACAACGGAGCGATGAAAGCGATTTATCATATTTTTTTTTAATGGTATGAAATATGGTATTGGTGTAGGAGTCTATAATTATGATTTAAATAGGTAGGGTACAGGCCAAATCACTTCATGGTGGCTGTGTTGTTAGCAATAAAATGGGAAAAGCCCAATCCTGTCTGAAGATCTACAAAGGTATGATTCCGACCTCTGCTGCAGGCAGCAGCAACACTGCAGCAATACTGGTCCCCGTATAATCTCTATGATAAGATAAGATAGAGATTACATTCCAAGCTAAGCAGCATTGTCGCGGCAGCAATATGAGGAAAAGTAGTGCTGCGGCAGCACTGCTGCCTGCTACTGCTGCCTGCAGCAGAGTTCAGAATCATACCTTAAACATATGCGTGAGGATTGGGTTTCATGGAGGTTGTAGCTAATATCACAATTGCCAAGAAGTTTGATTCAAATTACCTATACCAAGTTTTAAGATAAAGAGGTAGCGGTGTGTGTCTAATATGATTTTAAAAGGTAGTTTGTAGGGCAATATATGACGGCGAAATTTTTAAAACTATTTTTGGAAATATTACTTCTTGATATAAACAGAATCAAATAAATTATTAAGATATTCGGGTATAATAGATATCTACAAGGATTCTTATGAAAAAATGATTATATTCGAGAAAAAGTATTATAAGGTCTACCTCCAAGTAAAAAAAAATTAGAAAAAATTGTAACAATATAATTCCACTTTTATGGGAACAGTAATTAGCAGAATAAATCAATCAATCCCTAATTCAAATCACATGTGAAACTTATTAAATTATAACGAACAGCGAAATCTTGTTAGAAACTGTAACATGCGGTAAAAACTTACTGTCATGCCCTGGCCAGCGTTTTTATAGGCGGATAAACGGGATGCGTGGGTTTTTTCGGCCATAATTGCAGTTTTAATACAAGATCTTATGCTAATAGTTCAATTAAGTAAATAAAAACTGGGTAATTGTACGATAATTCAAATTAAATTGAATCACCAAAATTAACGGACGGAAGGAACGGACAAGACTTGAACAAGACACTATGACTATGAAGATATGCACAGATTACCTACTATTATTAACTATACATTATGTTGCCAGGTAACTAACACAGTCCGTATTGTAGTACTAAAAGTAAAATCCATAACATAACAAAGTTCAAACATTCAAAGTCCCCAAATAAAAATTTGAAAAAAAATAACTAATATAGTAAGTAAGTAAGTTCGTATAGGCCGGGTGGCTAGCCCTGGTGTCAGAGTTTTTAGGCCGCCTGAAGGCCTCTGACATGGCTAAACGGTTGAAACAACCGGGACCTACAATTTAACGTGTCATCCGAGCCACGGTAGCGCTCAGTTGGAAAATGCCACCCGCATTCACCCATCCAAATACTGACCGTGCAGAACGTTGCTTAATTTCGGTGATCGCTGACAAACACCTAGTCAAACTACGCTACGAGCGCTACTAATATAGTTAGCGCCACACATGTGGGTGGATGAGAAGTTAGGCAGATGATATTTCGCAATGATTTGCTAATTATTGCGCATGTGTGCACAATGACGACGCCGCGTGGCTTAGTGGTGAGCACGGGCGTAGAGAGTGCGCGGGAGGCATGAGGTCGGCGGGCGGGTGTGCCAATAGTTGAACTTACAGGAACGTCCCGCCCCGGCGTCTCGTATCTCTAGCTCCTAGGCATACCTAAATGAGACCTTTTGCGCAGCGTTCTGCGCCTAACTTCCCATCCGCTGATTTGTGTGGCGCGGATTATACAATCCTACAGCATCAGCCTTGCTTCATTAATATTCCTCGCCAGAATTGAATTATTTGTTGAACCTATTTGACGTGTACGTATATAACACATAATTGTACCGGTTTTATGCAATAAAAATAATCTGATTCTGATATACGATGAATCTGTATGAAAAGCCGTACTCCTATATACTCCGTATCGGACCTGCAAAATCCGTATAGATACGGACAAATCCGAATGTATGGCAGCACTGTAAAAAAACTGCAAGTATTTTTGTAAAGTTTTCCTCATCGTGGAAACTAAGTCCTAAGGTGGATTCACGAGGCCAGCGCGCGAAATTCAAACATTTTTGTCTTTTTTGCGCGCGCTGATCACCGTCTTTTTTGCGCGCGCTGATCGCGCTAGAGTATCCACTTTAAATTAAAGCATTCACTGTTAATAACTATTTTAAGTTAAATCATACAGGTATAATTTACAGTCATAGTAGTAGTCAAAGTCAAAGAGAAGAACAATTTTATTCCAAGTCATGCCGCACTCTATCATTAAAAAACTTCATAGAGGCTCACTTACTTTTTTCAAGCTTTTTATTTAACTTGCAATGGATGTAAGTTTGGGTGGAATCTTGCAAGTTCAATTTGACCAATTTCCCTTTTTCCGATTGAACTGAAAGAAGGATGCACGGAATGAACCTGTCGATATTTTTTTGTTAGTAAAAAACAAAACATCTTTTCTAAAAATGATACGTGCTTCAAAAATATAGTGATTTTTAACTGTTTTCATATCATTAGTTAAAATTAATATTAGATACCAGAAAAATTACAAATTTTTTTTATGGTTATTAAATTACGGATTACATAGGCTTTAGCCTGCCCAAAAAAGGGCGAATTATTTAAAAAAATCAGTCTCTTATTCACAGAGCTATTACGACTAGAGAGATGGCGCTGTTGTCGCTTGAGGCAATTCCATGGATTTATCATATAAACAGGATTGAGTACTGGCAAAGAAAAACGTGCTGACAAGGATACCACATCAGATGATTGTGTCTCTTTTCCAAATAGGATGACCAAAACATCTCGATCATCTCGGGATATAATATTTTTTTGGTATGTTACTGCACGTAGGAATCGCAGTTATCTTACCCCTAACTCGTCGTCCTTCGTCATCGTCGTCGTTTTAGCAATAGGATACTGCTGGGCATAGGTCTTCCCTAAAGATGTCTATAAAACCAATCCCCATAAAAGCAATGGTCTAGAATTAATATATACGTAGATAATTTAGTTTCAAGTTTGACAGCTGTTATCGGAAATGTAGATCTCGAAGAGTTATAATAATAATAATAAAAGCCTTTATTCACTGACCAAACAAATTACAGTTTTAAACTTAAATCTAATGTACCTAATTAAAATTCTTTACTCAGCAACCGAGTTAGTCTTCTCCATCCTTTAGGCAAATCATCTTACCATCTCTTAATCTGGCGTCCTTTTTGCCTTTTTCCACTTCTGGGATACCATTCCATTACGTTTTTTGTCCATTTGTCTTTATTGGTTCTCATAATGTGACCAGCCCAATTCCATTTAAGTGATTTTATTTTTTGCAGAACATCGCTGACTTTAGTTTTTTTCCTTATTCTAGATATTTTCCATTTATCTTTTAACTTGATGTTCAACATGCTTCTTTCCATACTGTGTTGACAAACTGTGAGTTTTTGATTGTTTTAAGCGGTAGAAGGCCAAGTTTGACATTTATATCAGACATGGAAGAATGCAAGTGTTATACAATTTGCTTTTCACTGATATCGGTACTGTTTGATTTTTAACTATTTCCTTTAACGACCAGCCACGTATTGCTTATTCTTCTGTCTATTTCTTTTGTATTTTGGTCTTTTACAGATATTAGGTGGCCCAAATAAATGTATTCATCAACATATTCGATAACATTTTGTGCTATTTCTATTTTTTCTTGTACTGCATTCGTCATTACTTTGGTTTTTGTTGAATTCATTATTAGGCCTGCTCGAAGAGTTATTTCGCCTTTATTAAGACAGCAATGGTCTAGAATTGATAATGACGGAGTCAGGATAAACCACTTTTAAGTTTGACAGCTGTCATCGGAAATGTAGATCTCGATGAGTTCCTTCACTTCTGTGATGACAGTAAAGATCTGGAATCCATTTTTACGGTGTTAAACAACGATAAAGTTTCATAGATGTAATCTTGACATATGACGCATCCCGTGTCTATACTTAACCACGAAAAACTTTATCACAAATAGACTTTATCACGAAAAGACCTTATCACGAAAAATCTTAATCACGAAAACTTTTCCACGAATAGACTTTGTCACGAAAAATCTTAATAGATTTTATTACGAAGCCACATTCATTTTTAGGCTTCCGTATTAAACAAGGCATCCATTTTGAAATAAAAAATGGCGGACTCACTTTTTAAAAAAAGTCGTCATGGGTGTAGTTTTCGAGGTTTTTGGTGGTGTATATTTGAAAATTGGCATCTATTTTGGAATTAAAGATGGCGGACGCCACTTTTTTGAAAAGGCCGTCATAGGTATCGTGTTTAATTTTTTTGGATTGAAGATTTCAAAAATGGCATCTATTTTGGAATTAAAGATGGCAGACGTCAGTTTTCCAAAAAGTCGTCATGAGTGTCGTTTTCTAGGTTTTTGGGGAGTAGATTTCAAAAGTAGGATCCATTTTGAAGTAGTGTTCGCCATTTTTAATTCCAAAATGAATGCCAATTTTGAAATATACACCCCCAAAAGCTCAAATGACACCCATGACGACTTTTTAAAAAATAAGCAACATGCGCCATCTTTAATTCCAAAATAGATGCCATTTTTGAAATCTACACCCCCAAGAACCTCTAAAACTACACCAATGACGACTTTTTCAAAAAAGTGACGTCCACCATCTTTAATTCCAAAATGGATGCTAATTTTGAAATCTACACCCCTAAAAACCTAGAAAACGACACCTATGACGACTTTTTGCAAAAAGTGACATCCGCCATATTTCATTTCGAAATGGATGCAATTTTTGGAATCTACAACCCAAAAAAATGAAATATACACCTATTGTACACCCAGCATGTTTAAGAAATATGTTCAGCATAGTCACCCTACTACACTTCTTTGTATGCACCATAGTACGCCATTTGCAATCGACGGTGATACTCTAGTCAAAAATAAAAAATAACCATTAATCATAAAGAAGTAGGTATATTCATACAAAATAAATATTAAACTCTGTTTTATTAGCATCTATTCGCAATTTTAACTAAAATATTATCCAACTACATTGATAAAAAAAACTAAGAAATGGTTATGACAGTCGCGGCTATACAGGTAATAATTCTACCATGTATAAGTGTCGTTTCGAAATGGCAATAGTGCGAGCGGGACACCCTCATCACTTTGGGAAGTCTCACTCGGCGCAGCGTCTCTCTTATGCCATTTCAAAGGAATATATGTTTTGTTGCAACACATTAAGGTTGAATTCCTAAGCTAACTTTGAGCAAAATTTCGTCTGTGCGCAATCCAGATAGTAGGTATACAAAATCAATTCTCAACCACTATGTATGGAAAATCTTACCCATGGCTGTCAAAACTGTCAAATATGAATTGGACTTTGACACTACTGAGAGAAAAATCACGGTAACTAACTATTGAATCGAGTTATTTGTCATGTCTCTTTCTAATTCATGTCATATTAAATCATTGCACCTCTTTCTTTCTTTTCTCGATTGACCACATTATCCCTATAGTTTTTCTGTGCTTTTATTACTGTTGCATATTGTAGAAACTCCTGTACTAAAGATGATAGGCCCGTCGTGTTTGGGCTCGTTTTACTTGTCTTGGCTATCTAGCACTCCGTTGCTAAATAATATCCAGGATCTCAGAAGCTTGTATTTTTGTAATTATTTATTATTTTGTTGATAAGAACAAAGGAGTTTATACTACACCTGCTCGGAAAGTACCTTGATACTTTATCAAATTTACGGCAGAAAGTACGTCATTGCATATCGAACAAATATGCGGCGAGAAAACGCATCTGAGCGGGAGAGAAAAGTGTATGAAAATCGATTTCTTACGTGGTTTTTCTTTTTTAATTTTGGGTAAGACTATGCGCTGGTAACCTAAATATCAAAAGCCAAAAAGTTTTTACAGTGAGTTTTTATCTCCAAGTTCGCAAAATGACACTGGCCACTAGCTGTGTGTTGGATGGTGTCAAACAATTTGAAAAAAGAACATGTGAAAATTGCAGACGCCATTGGCGCCATTTTCAATTTGTGTGTTGTTTGAGGATTCAGTTTTCGTAGAAAAGTACCTAAAATAAAACTATCAAAATGATAAGTAGTGATAGTGATGATGAGTGTAGTATAAAGGTGTAGTATAAAGCACTATGTATCACTCGAGAGAAAGTGCGATTCCCGATCTCGGGTGTTTTAAAGCCCTCGCCTACGGCTCGGGCTTCAAACGACACCCTCGACGGTAATCGGTCACTTTCTCCTCTCGGTGAACAATGTACTATTTATTACTATTATTATCGCTGTATTGTATTATTTTGATTATCTCAGTGATAATTAGTGGAAGATTGAGATTGGTTGATTATATTTATAAGCTGAGACTGAGACTGCTGAGATTATAGACAAGTGCTATAATATGTGATGTATAACATCGTGTTATCACCAAAACTCTATAGATGCCTCTAATACAGTCTCCACTGCTTTACTGAGGTACCTATTACCTACGAGTCCTACGACCATTTTGGTAATTATAAAAAAATACCAAAATCTTACACTTGATACTAGCAAATGCATAAACCATGCGACGCCAAAATATAAAAAGAAGAAAAAACGGAAATACGTCACACCGAAACGTCAAACAGCAAACTCGTCAAAGATGGCATTTTTTTGGTTGTGTTGTGTGTAGAATAGGGCTACATTTGGAGCTAAATTAAATATATCTTTGACTGTGTTCAGGTTAGAAACTCTGAAAAAAGTCTTGATTCAGAAAATTAAACTAACCTTTTGAAAACAAGGATTGCACTGCAGGCAATGCAATTTTGCTTTGCATTATATAGATAGAAATACATCGTTTTTTTTTTAAACATACTACCTACACTTTGATACTTCACTAATTTCACTATGCTTAAAACAGTAGGGTTGGAACACTCATCCTCCTATTTGGACAGGATTAATTAATATCGATTCGACTCATATTGATAGTGATGACTTGTTCCTAATTTGATTTAGGTATGCTGTAGAAGGACGTGTTCCATTAGAAGGGTATAATAATCAGCATGAACATGCCCAGTCCTTTTGTATTGTAATTAATGTAATTATATCCCCTGAAAAAAAAATCTTCGCATGAGGTTCGCTATTTGTTTGTGAATTGATTAGAACGTTGAGGGCATGAAAGTTTTTCGCAGAGATAATTATAATGTTCTTATTTTACTATAAATTATGTCGTGGACATATTTGGTAAAATGACTTAATATCCTGTCATTGATTAGAATACAGCGTCACCAACTTATCTGATCCGTGGCGGCGTCGCTACCGTCGTATTTTTGCTGCCAGTATTTTGACGTATCAAAACAGCGTCGTTAGTTCCTCTTTCAGCTAGTGATGCAAATAAGTTAGTGATACTGTACTTATATTTTGTGACGAGAATTATTTCTCCCCTCATTATAATTATCCTTTAAGTGGTATAGTCAAGTTTATCAGCCTCAGTATGGGTTATATGTTTACTATCAAAGTAAACAGAAACTGTCATAGTTTTAAAAAAAGCTCCATACATATTTGTTGGTTCTTTCTAGTTTCCAGCTGGGGCGCTTTACAAAATTGTATACCTATAGGCACTTTAAAACTGTAGACTGTAAGTATTCGTTTACGAATAATCTCATGCTACGAAATGGTGAATATTATACATATAATATTATTATGTATTATACTTATGCGCCTATCAATAATTTTTATATCAGATACATATAGCTACATCAAATATTTTGTCAAAAATATTTTTATATAGTGTAGGATACGTAAACCTTCAGCCAGTAAACTAATTATAATAATTTTCAATTTTTTAAGCCTCTAAAATATTTTTTAAATATTATGCTAACTGATATGATATTATCATGAATTTAGTCAAAACTCTAACATAGATAAAGACGACACAAAAATGACATGCAAGCAATGTGTAGGTACAAGAATCAAACCTTAGAATCAATATTCATTATTAATCAAACTGCAATGCGACTCCGAGCATCAAATTAATGCAGTTGAAAGATGAACATCTGAAAAAAGTACTGAATAAAATAAGAAGAAGTAGGAGGCGCTCCTACGACAGATATTGAGTGGTGGGATGGGCCTAACATGCGCAAAAACGTATTACTATAAATAATCTCACATTACTCTATAATTAACCTATGCATTGACCGACACTTTCAACAGACGACCTCATAAACGAAACGATCGTAAATTAACGTTATTAAAACAAGTTTACAAGCGATCATGAACGTGTAATTACGCAAAACGTTACGCCGCTGGGCGTGACATCACAAATCAGACCGGGCAGGCTGAAGACAACACGTCAGAGGTCGGTCCTTTTCCGTTGGCTTGAATAGAACGAGACAGAAATGGCTGGCTGGCGGCCACTGATCGTATTCTGTCGAGGGTGTCGCCATTTTCATTTTGACGAATATTGACAGCACGGCAGACAGACAGTGCGCGGCCGTCGACGCAGCGTCTGTCGGACTATTTTTATTTTGATTGTGAATCATTTAACGACCCGATTACGTTCACTAACCTACTGTGCTCTGTTTGTAATTAAACTTTATTTACTAACGCCGCAACGAGTGATACATAAGTCAAATTCGCATATTTTTGGTGCTAACCTCTTAGTTTTTTTTTTGTAGTTGTGTTTTGAGAACTGCAAGACTGATCGATATGTGCAAGATGTACTACAGATGACTCTGCATTAATCTCTTCCATCCTCGTGTTATTTACTGGTAAGTTGATATTGTATTGGTCGTTTTAAAGCCTTTTTGCTGAGAATAAACGTACGTTATTCGATAAAACAGATGCTCTTAGAATTGTAAATGAGTGTTGTTCAAAGTATTATTTGGCACGAATATGATATTTACAGCGAAAAGTAACAGTAGCCCTTTGTTGCGGTAGCTCCAGTTTGTTTACGAACTGTCAGGGGCAGTACACGGCCTAAGATATATTGCCTGGGTTGGCGACTATGCGTGGATTGAAGGAGTATGCAAAATTGTATCTTAGGTTGTTAGCAATAGAGCGTAATTTTGGAAGACGATAAAGGCTATAACGGCCCGTAGAATTAATTTATCACACGCCGCGCTTGACAAGTTGAAAACATAAATTCGACCTTGGCGCTCCACGTGGTTTGTAGGCTTTTATTGTTTCTTCTTATATTGACAGTTGACGGAATCGATTTTTTTCATATCGATTTTTTGGTTTTGCAATCACTATTATTTTATTGTTATGTTGGCTCCCCTGTGTAGAAAAATTCAGTAAAATTGCTAAGAACAAAAAAAAATTAAACAAATAAAGGTTTTTCAGTGTAAAATAAAATTATGAAAAAATGCGAGTGCAGAAATAATGGTTTTATGTGAATACGTTGTTTTATTTGCTTCACAATTTACGCGTGAATCAAGACGAATTTAATAAAACTATTCTCCGGAATACTCGGAATCAGCAACTGCTATGGAACTCACAAGATTTCATGTAAGATTTATTTGTAAATCATAATTTTTGTACAATCTTTACGTAATTATTATATTTCAGTGCAGTTGCATGTTGATTAACTATTGCACTTAAATTCATGAATACTTTTGTTGTACCTGTACCTACTTTGTAATTTTGTACCAGTTATATGTAACAAAAAACAATTTCATCCTGTCTACAGTACTCTTTATCTAACAATATCTTGCGGCTTACCCAGGCATACTTATGGCTCACACTATTTGCAAATAATCAAATAAATGACACTTTTTTGGTAACATTCTATACTATTAAGTTATGTGAATTCTCCACAAATTAGCAACTTTGCTGGTCCCAGATAATGTTTGTCTTTTACATCAATTAGATGGGAAGCTTTTTAACATATAGCTCACTAAGAAGTATAATTTATAGAATCCTACAACTTGGCGGCTGTTAGTTACAAGCTGCGGATAGCCTATACCTGACTGAAGCTTATAACCTGTGTGAAGATTGGTTCATCCATAGCTTGTTGCTAACATCACAGCCACCAAGCCACAGTTTGATTCGGCCCATAACATGCAATAAGTACTAAAATTTTTTTTTTAAATTTATTTAAAGGGCTTTGTCGCTTAGCGACCACATCGCCCTGTACAAGATACATAACTTAAAACTAAACTTATCATTTTAAACCTATATCTACGAGTTTGTATAATATTTTTGCACTTTCAAGAGTCTGGCAAAGACAAAATGGAGTTGTAAAAGCCAACGTCTTTAATATTTTGTATAGAACACAGTCTTCTAAATGACTCATTACGCACACATTCCAACAATATGTGGAGAGTATCTTCATAAACGCCACACTCATTACAATTGGGGGTTGGTGGTTTTTCATCAGATATCTAAACTTATTAGTTAGAATATGTGCAGAACGGAGTCTGAGGGCTGTCACGAGCTCGCTGCGATTGAGAAGGCTATGACTAATCCAGGGGTACTTTAAAATATCCGGTTGTATAGTCTTGTACCAGATTCCTTGCTCTTTGGATCTTTCGTCAAAATGTTCCTGCCACATTGATCTACATTGCAATTTAATCCCTCGAGTGTAGTCCAAGGCCAAAGGGGTTGTCACCACTAAAATGTTAAATTTGTGAATTCTCCACGAATTGTCAACGCTGCTGCTAGTCCAGCATGTGACCACAAAGATCCGAAAAGAACTCTTTATGACATGTGAAAAATTTACATATATATTTTTTCCATAAACCTATCTCATTCTGACACATCAAATGAAATATTATTATTACGTGGTGCGGATCCTAGCCCGGCTGGTCCCAGATAATTTCTATCTTTCACATCAATTAGATTAGAAGCTTATAACCATGTCTGTGTTTTAAATGATAGCTACTAAGAATTTCTTAAACGTAAATTGTCATGAGATTATAATGAGATATTGATATCAATCAGCTGTTATAAGCCGTGGTGGTCTAGAAGTAGTAATAGTAATACCCACCTTGCAATTGTGAGGTTGTGGGTTCAAATCCAGGTCCCGTACCAATGAGTTCTTTGGAACTTCTGCATATGTCCGTAGAAGAAATTCAATGGCGTATGTGAATCCACCAACCTGCACTGGAGCAGCATGGTGCATATGGCCCAATCATTTCCAATTATTTCTAGAATTAAATCTGCTGCTCATGAATCAATAAAAAAAGAAAAATACTTATTTATACCACTGTAAGAATGGGAGGGGGGTAATAAGAGTAAGAGCTTTGATTACTTTTGCTGACAAGGGGGAAATAAATAAAAAATACATTATTGTAACGAATCTGCATATGTAATATTTAAATATAAGGGATATATAAGTACTTCATTCTTTTTCCTGTAAGTACTTCTTCAAAATGGGTAGTAAATTAAATAAGTACTTATCAGGATGATTTGAAATTTACCAAAAAATGTATAAAAACAGAACAAAAATAGTAGATTTAAATTTTTGTCAAAATTTAAGAACACTCAATCAATATAAGAACAAAACAGTCAAAACATCAAAAGAAATGTTGTTTTCTAGATAAATAAATAAAATCAGTTTATTTGCCAGAATATTGTCTAAAGTAGATCTAATTACATAAATATTATCAAACATTCTACCTTTGCAGGTGTACAAATATTGTTTTTTTTTCAAGGACAAATATACATGCTTGTCAAATTTTATTATGATGACGTCGAACAAATAAACACATTTCATATATGTAAAGGCAAGGCATGGGTAATATGTTACATTTTTTAAACAGAGGTCTACAGGGAGCTAGGAAATGCTAGTGTTCATTTGTTGGAATTTGCAAGATTTGTTTAAAATCTATTTTTGAGGCTCCATGGCAGGAGCCCTATTTGCCCTTCCCTAAATCTGGCCCTGGATGTAGATTCTTTAATATATTTTTTTAATTTATTCTGTATGGGTTCGCGTTTGACTACATACTGCCTGATGTTGACTATATATGCGGTCTAGGCTGTAGTACACTTACCTAAAAGATTCCTAGGTATTTAGTTGGGATTTGAAGACTGTTGTACTTTAGCGGGAAGACAGACTCAGGCAAAGCGTTCCACATTCTGGCTGTCTGTATGAGGAATGTGGATTTGAAATGCTTGATTCTAATGCGTGGAATGTCCAGCATAAAAGGGTGGCACTTTGGTTGTGTCTGTCTAGCCATACAATAGAAGAAAGGGGCAGGTGGGACTAAATTGTGCAACACTTGGGTGCACTCTCCGAAGTGTATCCGATAGAAGGCTGATAGACACGTACACCACTTGATAGTTCTGATAGTTCCTCATGTTCTTGTGTTATCTGAAGTAGGTATACATATAATGCAGATGTTACTCATGTGTCGATTTTTTATGGTAAACAGCAAATCTTCTATGTACTTCAACCACATATGGAAATCTTGATTTTGTGTTATATTCTAATCAAAATATGAAAATACACAATATACTCAATTACTCATGTCCTGGATATAATAATAATAAATATTTTGGGACATCTTACACACGGCCTCAGACCCCAAACTAAGCAAAGCTTGTGATATGGCTGCCGGAGTCTGATATACCTACTACATATACTTAATTTTAAATACATACTTATATAGATAGTAACTAAATAACACCCAGACACAGAGCAAACACTTATGTTCATCACATGAATATTTGCCCTGGGTGGGGATCGAACCCACACCTCTTTGATCCAGAAGTTAGGGTCACTAACCACTGAGCCACCGAGGCAGTCAATACATAAGTACATGTACAGGGTTATCCAGTAATAACCTATCCACAATAAACTGTGTTGCAAAAGGCAGTGTCTTCCAGATGGATCAAGTGATTTTGTAAGTACAAACAAACCAAGTCACTATACAAAACAAGAATGAGCGTTTGCATTAGTGTGTGTGTGTGAGGGGGTGTGTGAGGATGTGTGTGCGCGCGCACATTAGTGTGTGTGTGTATGTGCGCGTGTGATGGTGTATGAGTGCGTGTGCATATTCTTACGTGCGGTGAGCATGAAACACTGCAATACTCAAGATCTCTTAAGAGTCAGGGTTTGCAGTGTTTATTTGCATGAATGTAGTTAGTGTTAATATATTTTTATCTTTGGTGGCACGTACTATAGTTCTGATGACAATGCAATAATAATAATATGGTACTGTCGAACTGATTTGATGATGGATCCGGAAGATATATATGAAATGGAACTTCATAATGGAATATTGTATCATAGCTGTTTTGGATTTCTTAGAAAAGTCTTGTAATGAGCTTTGACCACGATTAGGTTTCAAGGTCTGATGATGAAGCCGGAAGATAGGCACTGGCATTCCATGATGGAATATCGTATTATAGTCGTGTTTGCACTTGTCAGAAAGGCCACGTAAAGCGTGTTTTTCTAGTGTTTTTAAAACTATTAATTTATTCTAAAAAATAAATATCGTTCGTACTACCTAGATGACACAATTTGAGTTTGCTGTTCATCTTGGAAATCAAACTATAAAAAACTCACTCAAGACCGTCAGTGTAGTTTCTCATAATAGTTTTTTGGTATTTTGATTTATAATTCAAAATTTGATTTGAAATCAAAATAATAATAATTAGGTATTTAATAATATTATCAGTTTTTTTCTGGACCTCGTTAAATTTTTTCGGCAGTATCCGGACCCCAACTAAAACTACTTTCCCTGTCTCTGTCTCGATCCCTAGTCAAACAAAATTTAATCAAAATCAACAATAGGCTTGTTTACTAATAAAATATAATTAGTCCTTTGAATAGACTGTCAAAAAATATTGGACACGTATTTTTTCTTTTGTCAATTTAACACAAATTGATGAAGATATAGTCCGTTAAAGTTCCGCGTGACGTCATAACCGATATCAAATGTTTCCGGCTAGTGCCATCATCGATAGTGTCACGAGCCCCCACTCTCATCACTGACACCACCACTGACATGTTATAGCTGAAATGTTTTTTCAGTTATTTTTGACGATGCTATTGCAGATATTTTAGAGTACTATAAGTTATTTTTGAAATGTAACTGATATTGTGTTTTTTAGTTGTTTTAAACTGTTATTTTTGACGATGCTATTGCAGATATTTCTAATACAGTATTTCTGACATTTTCATTTTTTTTTTTGTAATATTGTATTTTTATGTTATGTACCGAATTTTAATTAATTTATTGTAATATCATGTCTAATAATTCAATTCAATTGTTATTTTGACGATTCGTAGGGTGTTGCTCTTTGTATATTTTGTATATGAATGTAATTATCCCTATTGAAAATAAATTATTATCTATCTATCTCAAACTTTGACAAGGTTTATCTTTGTCACTAATTGTTGGATTGACAAAAGAAAAAAATACGTGTCCAATATTTTTTAATAATCTAACTGACGGACTAATTATAATAATTATTTTTATACCCAGGAAACATCCCTATTCTATCATATATTATTTTATTGCCTCGCTACGTTTCAAAACCGACAGAGCTTTCTTCAAAATTCACGTTTTTGTGTCATCATTGTAGCTCGACCTTATAGGCTGCGGATAACCCAATCCTGACTGAAGCCCACAGGGGCCACAGGTCATCCGTAGCTTGTAGCTTCAGAGCCGCATAGTTTTATTCGGCGTAGTTTTTTTAATGGATTAGTTTTATATTCGTTGCAGTTGAGTTTAATTTTTGATGCTACTAATTAGACCCCAGATTGGGACCACCAATAATGTCAATATCGATTTGAAGGATATTCATATCCAAGCTAAAAATATACAATATTAAATCTAGAATTACATTATAAATTAATTTTCAGTTACAAGGTATACAATCGAAAATATGTGTAATTATAGTATAGGTACCCAAAACCTAAGGGTGCTATTTTTATAATTCCACTAATTTGAACCTCAGATTACGTACCAGAGTCCAATGGAAACAGACGGGCCCATGAAACTTTAATGAACCCGACTGAAGGAAACTTTTAAAATATTCTTCACCCAAATATCCCCGACATTCCCCCGAAAAACCTAATAAACTTCTAAAACCATTCTAAAAATGCCCGAAAACTTATATCACAAAAGATTTTTGCTACGTTGGATTTTCGCCGTTTTCCCGCGAAAAAACCGCTTTGACAGCGAAAAAGGCGGGAGCGGGGGCCATTACGGACAAGTGACGCTTGCCCGGTGGTATATAATTGGCGGCTTGTGGACACATTTTAATAACGTTGAACCACGAGTTATGGTTCGTCTTGACGCGGTAAACACTTTTGCGGTGACTTATTTGATATTGAGGTTGTTTATTGTGACTTGGGGTGCAGGGTTACTCTGTATGAAACGTGCGTGTTACGTGCCCCATGTTAAGTGTAGTTTTAAAAAAAATGCTTGAATAAAAATTGTTTTTGTAGCATGTATCCAAAACTTGTTTCATACTTAGCGATGTATCCACAGAGATACTGATCAAACATAACCTAAAATGTATCCTAATTGGCAATGTGCATTATCAGATACGCTCTCAAAAAGCCTCGGATTTCATAAGGCAATAGTAACGCATTGGTTTATGATAGAAAAACATTATTCCAAGCAAAATTCGTCAAATAACACTAAACACGTTACGTTTGAGAATCAGGGCCCTGTTAACTTCGGACCATAAAAGAAGGGTGATGTTTAACCTGTGTGTATATACTGTGTGGCACCGTAGCTTTTGAACAGATACACTGACTCTGATTTGGACAAGGTGGTCACAGTTTTTAAAGCTAAAAATTTGAACACAGCTTTTGTTGGGTTGTTTTTTGATGCTGTTACATTTTCAGGGTTGGTATATAATTATACTTGCCCAGTGCCCCCAGTGGTGTATTCTGTGTACACATTTTGATCACGTTGAAGCACGAGTTATGGTTCGTCTCGACGTGGTAAACAGTTATTTGATTATGAGGTTGTTTATTGTGACTTGGGGTGGATGATGTTGGTTGTATCCCCTACAGAAAAAGATGGGTGATGTTTCATTTGTATGTCTGCGTGGCACCGTAGCTCCTGAATGGATGAACTGATTTTAATATACGGAACAGCTACAAGAAAGCGGTTTGCTTTAGCGTTTCTGATCCGTACGACCAGGGAATGGAACAGACTGCCGGCTTTTCTGCTTCTATTTCTAACGGTTCTAATGGTGATGATGGTTAATCATCATCATCCATAGCTTTACTTATCCTACTTCTGGGTATAGGCCACTCTTTTACTATGCCAATCGTGTCCTGTGAATTAGACAACGTATTTCGTCGTAGATATCGCGGCTCGCACTGCCAGACTACCAACGCTTATCTTGCCTTGACCACCACTCTGTCCAATCTTTACTCCACCACCTGTCATCACGTCGCTTAGCAATGTTTCCTGTCCAGCTCCTTTTGAGGTGCATTATTGCCTGTCTTTCATTATTCTGAGATCATTGTGGTCCCGAAGTTCCGAACTAACCGAATTTAAGTACGAGACGTATAACTAAAACAATGTATTATTCAAAATGCGAATGTACAGACAGACAGACAGACAAAACTCTTTATTTATAACCACAATATAAAAAATAAACACTATTTACACATATACGACAAAAAATATGATTATAAAGTGGCGGCCTTATCACCCATGGCGATTTCTTCCAGGCAACCTTGCACGAATATGAACCGACAAGAATAAGAAATAGTGGCCTTAAATAGAAATCAACAAAAAAAAAAAATATGATTCAAAATACGAATCATTCTCGAGACTACCAATAGCGATGCTTGATTTAAATTCAGAACGAAATGCAAAATGCTTGCAAAAAAAAATGTCTGACGCACTGGACACAATTTTTAACCACTTGGACACAACTATTTTTGGATATGTAATTTTTTTCATCACATTTTCTGAGTAATATATCTTCATAGGCTGAACATTTCTCTTACATTTATTAGCGTGAGTTCATTTCGTCAATGTATCCCGGGGAATGTTTCCCGTCGGCTGTATACTATTGGAGCCGGAATGGAGGCGACGGTGATACAAAAGCGCGGGCCCTCGCGCCCGTACCTAAATTAAAACCCTGACACGTACAGAGTACAGCAGTAGGACAATTTGAAACACATATCAAAATTGTAGCGCTCACAGCGTATTTTGATTCAGTGTTTTTATTTTTATTTAATTTATTGTCGTCCCAATATAAATAACTGTATATTGTCTATTTTGTGATCATCCAATAGCCCGGGGAGGCGAACGACAAATCAAGCATTGGCCATTGGCTGCCTCGGTGGCTCGGTGGTTAGTGGCCCTAACTTCTGGATCAATGAGGCGTGGGTTCGATCCCCACCCAGGTCAAACATTTATGTGATGAATGTGATGTGATGTGTTTGCTCTGTGTCTAGGTGTTATTTAGTTACTATCTACATAAGTATGTATTTAAAAATAAGTATATGTAGTACTACTCAGTCTCTGGCAGCTATAACACAAGCTTTGCTTAGTTTGGGGTCAGAGGCCGCGTGTAAGATGTCCCACAATATTTATTTATTATTATTTATTGAGCTATATTACCTACTGCATTTGCACCATTTGAACCGTCAGTTTTGAACAGTTTAATTTTATGCATTGTTCAGCACGGCCAGTCTTCGGATGGTGGCATTTATAACTGAGCGCGACCGTGGTTCGGATGGCATGTAAGCTAGTTTTAAATAAATAAATTGGTTATATGTAAAGTCGGATTACGGTCGATAATTTTTGATCGACGAACGGACGGAGGAGGTACACAATTCGACGCGTATATAAATGTTTTTTTTTTTATGATTAACCACGCATACCTTTTTACATAGTGGTCCGATTTCGATAATTCCTTTTTTATTGGAAAGAGTGGTCCCGTTAACATTTTACCGAAATCGGCTGAGCCATTTTTGACAACAATAATGTGAAAAAAATGCTACATCGATCCGTTCGAAATATTCGCGAATATTGTACACGGTTGAAGTCGGTCATGACATTTTTTACGAAAGATAATACGCGATGACTTCATAAGGAAACATTGTTGAATCAACAACTGAAATAAGCTTAACGCTTAGGCCGATCTCTATCTCTTGTTCCGTTCTCTCGCTTGCACACTCGGCTCAGGCGGACGTGCCAATCTTTCGTGCGTGCAGCCGGCGTTCATCGATTTTTAAGACGTTATCACGTCAAAAATAATGCAATTTTGCAAGTACTTGAGTTACTGTTCCAAATTATATTGTGACATATTACTTCGGAAATGTGGAGTGCGCGGCGCGGGTACGCAATTGGCTTAGGAATAACTTGCTTATGTTTGAATTAGACGCAGCGTTTCTTAAACGCGAACCGGGGAACCCTAAAACAGGGATTGGAGAAGTGGGCCAACGGGGGATTGGAGTGGGAACTCTGTTAATCATATTATCCGTATTCTACCGTATAAGCTTTTAATAATGCTTTAATCCACTTCATAACATAGGTCTGCAACTTAATTCTTAATAGTCATAGGGTTATCTTCTTTACGGTACTAAGTCGAAAGGGGATTATTAAGGCCACCATTATGAACAACTATTACTATTTGGCTAGCCACAATTATGAACAACTTTAACTATGGGGCTAGCTCAGAATTCCATAAAAAATTGCATTTCGGAATCAGCATTCGGAATATGAAAAAAAAAAAATCTGCTGTTTCATCAGATTTTTTTTTAATATTCCGCGTTGGTCTCATTGAAAAACTTGTGCACAATATTGTCTGAGTCACCTCTTTTCGGCTTAGTACACCAGTTCTGGATAACCCTGTATAAACCTGAAGCCACCGACAGCCCACTCTGTCATGGTTGCCTGCAGGAAAATGAAACGGTAAAGCATGTTCTGTGGCATTGCAAGACAATGGCTGAGCGAACGAACTGAAGCGAAGTCTCAATTTTGACTCGACAATTTTGCGTTCGTCTGTCTGATGTTGAATCTCACCTACAGATTCCATTTTGCAACGAAACTTGGTACACAGGTTCTATATTATTAATGTTTTTTTTTCGTCCGCAATTTTTCATTTATTTCCCTCAAAATTAGCCCTGGTGTCAGAGTTTTTAGGCCGCCTGAAGACCTCTGACATGGCTAAACAGTTGAAACAATCGTGACCTACAATGTAACATGTCATCCGAGCCACGGTAGCACTCAGTTGGAAAATGCCACTCGCGGTCACCCATCCAAATATCGACCGTGTGAAACGTTGCTTGTTTAATCCGCCTGAAGGCTAACTAGTAAGTTACGAGGGAAATATTTGACATACATACATACATACCACTGGTCAAAAACAAAATGTTCACTGTAATCGGGTAAACATCAAGAGCTAGACACTTTCGCATTTATAATACTAAAGTAATTTATTACATAAGAGTAAGCTCCAACTATCCACCCAATAAAGTTCCAGAGTTATAAAGAAAACAATTCGCCGGAAGTCGTAAGAAGAGCAGTCTACCCGCCGCCGCGCCGCGTCAGCGTTCCCCGTTCCAATTTCGAATTTGAATTCCGAATCTGCCGATTCCGCTTCCGACAGAAAAAACCGTTACAGTTGGCGGGAAAATGTCCTTGACTGGTTCGGGGATAGGGGTCATAGTCATAGGGGTGCGAGAGTAGTGGTGATATTTGTACCTAGTTTTTGGGGTACCTTTAACGCAAGGAAGATTATTCACCGTGAACCCAGAATTTGTACCGTAAACAAGAATAATAAAAAACCCCTTTTTTAAACCAAGATTTCACTGAACAAGTACTTGCCAAGACGAATCAAACAGCCGAAACTCGATGGGTTTGCGTCGTTTCATTACAGAGTTTCTAGCTCCATCATCAGACCCTGGTTACCATTGAAAGACAAACTACTCGTCAAGGCGATTCAAATGAGCCCAAACTCGATGAGGTTATCGTTTCATTGCAAATTTCCTTTGGTCACCTTCCAGCTTCATCATCAGATCAGCACCATGCCATCATAATATTGCATTGTCACGCAATTTACACATGTATGCAAAATTTCAGCTCAATCGGAATCCGGGAAGTGGATCAAAGGACAACTGACATGCTCCATACATTTTTGGACCAAGAAGACAAATAGGCGACCAAAGAAATATATGTTTATGTAATAATTCTCTATGACTAACTGAACATTTTTACTATTACACCAAACCGCTATGTCTGATGCCTAAGATGCTACATCACTTTGAAAATTCAAGTTTTCCTAAAATAAAATGTTTCCAGTTTCTTAATTTGTATTCCAATATGAAAACTAACGACATATTCTAGCATAACTAAAGTCTCAAAACGTTTTCAGCTTGATTGGCAAGATATTTCATCTTAACATTCTGACATGTGTCATACATTTTAGATCAAAAAGTGAAATAGGCGGCCAAATAAATCTCTGTTTATATTATGATTTCTTATGACTATCTGTTTTTACTATTAAACCGAACCTCTATGTCTGATGCCTAAGATGCTACATCACATTGAAAGTTCAAGTGAATTTTCAAACTCGTATATAATAGTTACTCAAATATCAGATAAATAACATAGTAGTTCGGTATAGTAATATGATATGTTTAGTTAATTATGTACTATCATAAGATGTATATACTTTCCAAGAATCTGCTATTTTACTTTTGCAAGATGGTGTTTTCAAGCTCGTATAGTTACTCAAATATCAGACCTAGAATTTTGGTTTAGTGATAAGAAATGTTCAGAGGGTCGTGTATAATGTATATGTATTTTTAGGGTCCGTACTTCAAAAGGAAAAAACGGAACCCTTATTCCGTCTGTCCGTCTGTGTGTATGTCAAGACTCTTTATCTCGGGAACGCGTAAAGATATCGAGTTGAAATTTAAACTATATACGTAAACCTATGAATTCTTGCAGTTGTGTAAAAGAAAAGCTTCTCAGTTACCGTATAAAAAAGTTAGAGCCGTTTATGTCTTAAAAAAACGCATATTTCAACGCTCACAAAAATCAAAACCTACAGGGTACTTCCCGTTGACATAGAACTATGAAATTCGGCGAAGAGCATTGTCTCAGAGTACACATATAGGAATAAATCTGAAAACTGTACATTTTTATTTAAATCACATAAAAATAGGGCCTCAAAATTCACAAAATATGGGTTCAAAATTCAAAGTGAGTAAATCGTATCATGTAAGGTATCATATAAAATAACTTCATTAGCACATGCTAAAACCGATTTTTAATTATTTTAACAATATGTTTGTACGGAACCCTCGATGTGCGAGCCTGACTCGCACTTGTCCGGTTTTTTTTCTTTGGCCAGCTACTTTGAGTTTTGGTCCAAAATGTCAGACGTCCTTTAACTTACAAGATTTGATTACAGACCGACAAACAGACAACGAGACAGGTGAAACTAAATAAAAGCTTGTAAAAAAGAATTATTCAAATCGGACTACTCTGTAAAAAGTTTGCGAGTTAAACATAAAAAGAAAAATACCCGTCGTCTTGAGAACCTCCTCCGTTTCGTCGGTTAAAAAACACATCAAGTTGTTGAACTAGTCAGTGTTTGCCGATACAATTTATACGGATCGTTATAACCAACAGTGGGCATCGTTTACCACAATTATCACTGTGGAGCGTGCAGCGTTCCATTAACGCCTGTTAGACGTGCTAACGATGATGATGGATGCGTGTGGTCGCGCCTTAGAAATAAACTAGTTTTTGCCCGCGTTTTGATTCTTAACCGACTTCCAAAAAGGAGGAGGTTCTATGTTCGTATTTTTGTATTTTTTTGTTATTTTTTTATTATGTGTATTTTCATTGATATCTTCTCCAATTGTGAACCAAATCAAAAAAATATTTTCTAGTTCGAAATCCCTTTCGATTTTTTTAAATGGGACCTCGGAAGGATACTCCCGAGGTCCCATTTAAATTTGATCGAAATCTTTTTGAATAAAATCGGCTAAGTACGAGTTGGACTCGCCATGAAGGGTTCCGTACCTTATAGCCCCTCGTTAAAAAATCAGGTTTGTTAAATCAGAGCCCCCTTTGAATATTTGTTTAATTCTGTTTTTAGTATTTGTAGTTATAGCGGCAATCAAAATTCAATTAACATCCAAAATACGTATTCCTAATGACACAACTACGTCCAACTAAGCACAACTATGTATGTACATTTTAAATTTTCAGCTATTCCTTGGTTGTGACACAACTACAATCAAAATAGATACCTAGTATTCTTTTTAGGGTTCCGTACCTCAAATGGAAAAAAACGGAACCCTTATAGGATCACTTTATTGTCCGTCTGTCCGTCTGTGTGTATGTCAAGACTCTTTATCTCGAGAACGCGTAAAGATATCGAGTTGAAATTTAAACTGTATACGTATATCGATGAACTCTTGCTGTTGTGTAAGATAAAAACTTCTCAGTTGTCGTTTCAAAAAGTTAGAGTCGTTTATGTCGTAAAAAACCGCATATTTCGACACTCACAAAAATCAAAACCTACAGGGTACTTCCCGTTGACATAGAACTATGAAATTTGGCGAGAAGCATTGTCTTAGAGTACACATATGGAAATAAATCTGAAAACTGTACATTTTTATTTACATCACAAAAAACAAGGGCTTACAAATTCACAAAATATGGCTTCAAAATTCAAAGTGAGTAAATCGTATCATGTAAGGTGTCATATAAAAGAACTTCATTAGCACATGCTAAAACAGGTTTTTAATTATTTTAACAGTGTGTTTGTACGGAACCCTCGATGTGCGAGCCTGACTTGCGCTTGTCCGGTTTTTTTAAAACCTATTTCGATGTTGGTAATGATACTAGCAACAACTTGAAAAATTCAAACAGGTCCACCAAACGTTATCGGATCATCTGTGAAAAGGTGACGTCCACAAGTGGTATATTATTCAGAGAAATCGAACCAAGATGATATATACATCATTTGAAAGCTTATTTTATGGGCTTCCTAAAAATATTTAATTGAGATTTTTTTCACCCCTCCAATTTTGTTTAAATGCGAAAAATAAATTGTATGAAAAATAACAATACAGCTTATTACTTTTCCTAGTTTAACTTTAACTAGTTTCGTTTTTTCTAATTTGCTAAAATTAAAAATTATAACCTACCAGTGTGACCAGTTAGTAGGTACAATGTGACAAACAAACACTTTAAAAGTGTGTCTAATTGGTAAAAATGCTTTGATTTACCAATTTGAAGGTTACTTAATCGGGGTTGATAGAGATAAACTACTTATTGAGCCAAATATATTTATTTATCCTAATAAATTCAAAATTAATTGAAAAAAAATCGGAGGGCTCTTATTTGATTTTAGCTGATGTAATAGACTGAGAAAAATATGACCTTTCTCGAAATGTAACGAGTGTTTTGGTTCGAATTTTTGATTATTATTATACCAGTCTCCATACATTTTGTGGACATGTCCTTTAATCTCTCTAGCTATTACGGTTCATGAGATACAGCCTGGAGACTGACAGACAGACAACTGAATCTTAGTAATAGGGTCCTGTTTTTACCCTTTGGGAATCGAAGTCGGAACCCTAAAAATCAACAATAATGTAAAAATTGTATACATCACTGTATAATTTGAGCGAACTGTTAGAATTTTGTACACAGAAGTCGCTTTTGCCATTTTTTGCAAAAAAAATAATTATTAAAAACGCGAGCTTATCAACAGTCATATTCTGAACAGGAACTAGGTCGCTATATTGGACTCACTCAAGGGAAACTAGGAAACAAAATGTATAAACAAGGGCCGCCGATAGCGGCGGAGGCTGCAACTCAATATTTGAACAGCTGCGTCTACGGCGGGCGAAAATGTTATTTTTATGCGACCTACATGGAAATGTCGGTGCCACCCCTGCGTAGGGCTGGCTGACGTATCGATGTTCTAAGTTCTAATATCGATAGCGATATGCGTACCGATATCGATGTTCTAAATACTTCGATGTGAATGATATGAATTCCGAATGAATGATATGATTTAGTTATAAATTCAGCTGCATTTAACAGCTGCGACTACGGCGGACGAAAATGTTATTTTTGTGCGACCTACATGGAAATGTCGGTGCCACCCCGAGTAGGGCTGGCTGATGTATCGAAGTGTTTAGAATATCGATAGCGATGTTGTTTTCACGTCTCATGAATGAATGATATTCATTGATTTTAACGTGTCGTTCACAGCGAACCATAGCAGCGCTCAGTTGTAAATGCCACCCGCGGTCACCCATCTGAAGATTGGTGGTGCCGAACGTCGGTGATCGCTAATACTAGTCAAACTATGCTATGAGCACTACCATTTATAAGTTAGTATCTCAACATTTGAACTGCTGCGTCTACGGCGGGCGAAAATGTTATTTTTATGCGACGTACAGGGTACAGGGTGCCACCCCTGCGTAGGGCTGGCTGGCGTATCGATGTTTACATCGATATTCTAAATACTTCGCTGTGTCCAAATGAATAATATTCATTACTTTAAAGTGTCATCTGAGCCACAGCAGCGTTCAGTTGTAAACGCCACCCGCGGTCACCTATCCGAAGATTGACAGTGCCGAACGTCGATGATAGCTAACACCAGTCAGACTACGTTACGAGCGCTACCATTTGTTTGTTAGTATCTCAACAGTAGAACAGCTGCGTCTACGGCGGGCGAAAATGTTATTTTTATGCGACCTACATGGAAATGTCGGTGCCACCCCTGCGTAGCGCTGGCTAACGGACGTATCGATGGTTATATCGATATCGATGTTCTTTACAGGTCGCCGTGTATGAATTATCCTCCTTCCCTTCTTTCAAATATAAACCTAGAGCTTTTATACTTACTACAAGTTTATGAACATAGTACATCTTTTTATAATGCAAAATATAGTAAGAATATGTCGCCAATACAATGAGATCTTGAAAAAACATAACTTGAACATAACATAAACGTATATTGACCTGGTGGGTGATTCTGTATGAAAAAAAGCACGTAACGCGCTTTAACGTGCTCTTTGTTTTTAAGAAATTAGTATGAAAATTACTTATTTTTCAAATAGCTTAAACTCCGTTTATAATTTATTTTAACGCAATTGTACATTTATCAAACAGTTCTCCAAATAAAATTCAAGGAAATAAAAAAACTACTTACCGCATTATGTTACGTTTTGTCGATAGAGAATCAGGCCCGTTTGATCAAAAACTATAAATGTAAAGTCAAAAGAGATGTCAGGAACATTAGTAATATTAGTTTTATAATTTTTGTGACCGTATTTGGTTTTGTGTGCCAGTAAAAAATAAAATCAGCGCTCTCAATGGGAGCTCTCAACTCAATGCACTTCTTGCATCGTCCCTTCGTGAGACACAAAATATTCCATAAAGTGGGGTATCAGGTCTTTTTACCCAAACGTTAGGCCAATCTGGTTGGTCTGTCTGGCTGCTACCTGGCAACCCTGTTCCCAGACACGCAGACATCTATCTTTTTCGTCAAAAATTAAAAACATTTTATCTTCACTAGACTATAACTAAATAAAAAGTTTTGTCTCCTGGTAACAATTATTTTGTAATCTAAACTAGTGATTAACCTTGTTTTGACAGCGATATGACACTTGTTGTCGTTGGGTAATAAAGTAGGAATGTTTTAATTTAATTAACTAATTAATCTTAATCCGCCCCGATTAATACTATCCTCGAAGAAATTCCTATCGGCAACAATAAAGCTTATCAATCCTGATTGGGATTTCCTTTTAGTCTAGACAATAAATAGTTAAGTCTGCAAAACACATCATCAGAGATTATACGTGATAAATAATAATCGAAATTGTCGTCGATAAGTGATATGGATTGAATGGATGAAATCCGATCGAACTTCTTGGGGAGAATTTTAATAAGTGTGGTGAAGGGGGCCGTTCTTTAAGCGTTGTAATATCTGATAATAAAATGTCCCTATAATAATACTATGTTCTTCGAAAGTTCGAACAGTAGATCTCGCAGCACATCTCTCTTAATCTTCATTTATTCATTCACTGGCCGATTTAGTTAATACCTGCAAATCTTGCTAATATTTAGATACCTTCTTGCCAAATATTATCAAAATAGCTGCGTCAGTAAATGTCTGGCTCATTTTTTCAACGTATACTTTAACCATAAAGAAGATCTGTGTTACTGTGAAAGGGATAACTCGCGAAGTATGCGAAAATAAATTATTTTTCGCCAAAAAATGGCACAACCGTGTACAGAATTAAAATAGTTCGCACGAATCAATGTATTGTCGATGTAGTAATTTTTACACAATAATGTATTGATATTGATTAATGTTTGTATTAATTAATGTATTGGCTGAGTTGTTTTTGTAAAATCAACGTAATAATGTTGATTTTTCAAAAACAACTCAGCCGATTTCGACAGAATTGAAACGGGACCCACGGGTTTCATAGTAAACTTAAATCAAAACGACGAGTACAGTGATATCCTAGAATGTATCTGTAGTCCATATAACTACTCCGTAAATTTGTATACGATTTCGATATGTATTAGTTATTTCATCGACAAGTCCCATCACTACGCTAAAAAATCCCCTTTCCGCGCTTCGTGCGTCCTCTGAACACGAATTTGTATCTTAATACGAGGTTCTTCTATTTATTTCACGAACATTGTCGTAAATAAGTAAAGGGTTCTATTTTTTTGCGATACGGAGTCCTGAAAAATATAGAAAATCATACTGATCGATATCGATATGACACTAATACACTATGTCTATTAATTCATCGACAAGTCCCATCACTACGCTGAAAATTTACCCTTTCCGCGCTTCGTGCGCCCTCCGAACACGAATTTGTATCTTAATACGAGGCTCTTCTATTATTTAACGAATATTATCGTAAATAAGTAAAGGGTTCGGGCGCAGTTGCACGATACCTCGTCTCGATTAAAAAGTAAACAGTGTTGTTCCATCCATCCATCAGTTATAACATGTCGAGTAGTACGACGACATAAGTGCATGTATTAAAACAAGCTCGTAACGCGCTCTAACGTGCTCTTTGTTTTTAAGAAATTCGCTTGAAAAATATTTATTTTTCAAATAACATAACTTAAACTCAGTTAATAACTTATTTTAACATAATTTTACATATATGAAACATTTCTTCAAACGGAATTCAAGGGAATAAAAAAATACAAAAAACATAGTAAAAATAGTTACGTTTTGTGGATAGAGAATCAGGCCCATGGACGGTTGAATCACGCTTCTCGAATGTCTCGATTTATGAATTTACCTAGGTATCTAGATTCTGAAGTATTTTCTGTTTATTTTCAGAAAACTATCTAATTTTTCTTTATTTTCTAGTTTTGTTAAACTTCGAGTTGTCTTATTGCTACCTCCCTGGACTTAGGTATTGTAGGCCAACGAAGGGTCACTACAAAGTAAGCCTGTACAGAGACGGAGGAGGCCTTTACTATACCAGCCTTTTTAATAGTCCGCTGGTGAACATAGGCCTATCTGCGGAGGGTGATTGGGCCATATCCACCACACCGACTCTTGTGGGTTGATTGATTCACATAGGTAGGAACGCCATCAAATTTCTTCTACGGACGTACTCAGTTACCTCACGATGTTTTTCTTCATTAAAAATCAGTCGTGTCGCAAAAGTTGGGACAATATGACGAGGTTTTTTTTACTTGTCCGGCGGCCCTCGAGCTACTCCCCCTAACGAATTCAGGGGGGTTATGCTGTTCTTTATTTGCCTTCTTCATGTACAATTTCTTGTACTATAGTTATCTTATTGCTATCTTTAAAATTACTGTTTGCTTTTTTTACATTTAACATTTGATGATGATAATAACTTTGGACGCTTGGACATTGGACATTGTTTTGAGCATCTGAGAGCATTTGGGAGGCCTTCATAGCCGTGGTGGTCTAGAAAGAAAACACTCACCCTAGCTTCGTGGGTTACGTACATTTTCTGGATTCGAAGTTGCAATTTTATTAGAGACAGCTGATTTTATTTTTTCACAAATTCTGGATTGGCGCCATTAAAATGGATTTTTTTCAAATTAAATCACCTTAGTACGCCCTAAATAAAGTTATCCACTCTATAATAACCGTATCGCAGCAAAAAGTCTAGACGCCAAGTTTTGACTATCCGATCTTCATTTCGATCACGCCCGTCCCCGCAAACTCATTTTATTGTATATTTATGCTAAACATTTGATTTGTAAGCCGGTTGCCGTGTGTATTATGTAATTTCGATTTGTTATTGGTATCTTTTTGGCGGAGTTTAATGGAGGTTTTGCTAGTAATTTTCAAGTAAATTGGACTATGAAATTGTCCCATACAAACTTTGTCTCCCCTTTTCCCACCGTTTGTGGTAGAATTTTGGAAAATCCTTTGTTATCGGATGCCTACGTCATATACAAAACACCCCCCAAGTTTCAAGTTTCTACGATCTGCGGTTTTATTTGGTTTTACCTTGATCCGTCAGTCAGTCGGTTATTCAGGACAAAGCATTTTAATTATGTAAAATGCTTCGCCCTGAAAAAAGCCGAGGTGGTAGACTACGTGGTGGAAGGTGGGTGTCACTACCACTACCAGTAGGTAGTGTAAGGCGAGTGTCCACACCCGCTGCGATGTACTACCACTACCACTAGTGGTAGTGACCTACCACTACCACTCCAGTGGTAGTGACACCCGCCTTACAATCGTGAGGTCGTAATTCAAATCCCGTTCCGGTACCAATGAATTCTTTGGAATGTATGTACGGAATCACACACCGCTGACTTTTCGGTGAAGGAAAACATCGTCAGGCAACCTGTATAAGTCTTTAGAAGGAATTCGATAGCGTAGTATGTGAATCCACCAACCCGCACTGGGCCAGCATGGTGGATATGGCTCAATCAACCTTTGAGTAGGCTTACGTCCTGCAGTGGACTATTAAAAAGGCTGATACAGTGAGTGCTTGTATAGATAGATAGATTTATGTTAAACATTTGATTTGTAAGCCGGTTGCCGTGTATATTATGTAATTTCGATTTGTTACTGGTTTCTTTTTGGCGGAGTTTAATGGAGGTTTTGCTATTTGTCGATAATTGCGGCTTGCGAATTATTGCGATGCGCCCGGAGGTTTATCTAGCACGCGGGTTAAACTAAACCCGTTGCTTATTTCAACTATGCGAGTGGAGCATATATTTGACCGATAAAACGGAGGTATTCAAATCGACGCGTGTATATGTATAGGTAGGTATATTTTTTTATGTATAACCACGCATAACTTTTTACGTAGTGGTCCGATTTCGATATTTTTAGGGTTCCGTACCTCAAACGGAAAAAACGGAATCCTTATAGGATCACTTTATTATCCGTCTGTGTGTATGTCAAGACTCTTTATCTCGGGAACGCGTAAAGATGTCGAGTTAAAATTTAAACTGTATACGTATATCTATGGTCTCTTACAGTTGTGTAAAAGAAAAACTTCTTAGTTATCGTTTAAAAAAGTTAGAGCCGTTTATGTCGTAAAAAACCGCATATTTCGACACTCACAAAATCAAAACCTACAGGGTACTTCCCGTTGGCATAGAACTATGAAATTTGACGAGAAGCATTGTCTCAGACTATATATATAGGAATAAATCTGAAAACTGTACATTTTTATTTAAATCACAAAAAATAGGGCCTCAAAATTCACAAAATATGGGTTAATTTCCGATGTATGACGAGAAAAGTTTTAAAAAAATATTTTTTGTCGATGGTTATAGTATAGAGATTTTAACAACTTACTTCCCAATTTTGTGAAATTTTCTGGATTTGTACGGAACCCTCGATGTGCGAGCCTGACTCGCAATTGTCCGGTTTTTTTTTATTGGAAAGAGTATACTTCTAAATCCCATTTAAATTTTATCGAAATCGGCTAAGCCATTTTGGATAAATTAACAATAATGTGAAAAATGTTACATCGATCCGTGCGAAATATTCGCGTATTTTGTACACGGTTGAAGTCGGTCATGCTATTTTTTTGCTAAAAATAATTATTTATATTCCAGCGGACGCGTGCTGGGCCCTGTCAGTGTGGAAGTAGACGAGTAGTCAAAATTTTCTTTTGATTATTTTGTTAGAACTATATACCAACCATACATACTAATGTGTGGTTGGTACTTCTCGATCTACAGGTCATATTTTTCAACGAATTTTCACGAAAATGCTCCAACACACTTGCGAAGTCTACTGTTCGGAGAATTACTAGTTGTATGACGAATTGCTAAACACCGAATCTACTTTTATTATATACTTACTTACATTAGTACCCCTAGCATCTATGAGATTATACACATTGTTGTTTAAAGATGTCCGTATTGTAGGTCCGCAAAAGATAATATTTTGTTTACAATTCGTTAATTTTACTACTACCGGAACAAAGATTGGCGCCACTTTCGAAACAAAAAAATAATTTGAAAATTAATAATAATCGACCAAGTGCGAGTCGGACTCGTGCACGAAGAGTTCCGTACCGTTTGGAAGCCCCCCCCTAAAAATGCATATTAATATTAATTATTTATTTTTGAAAGGAATATACAACTTAATATTTTGTAAATATTTCATAATTGCCGTTATTAATATGGAGTAGAAAAATCACGGTACTTGTATGGGGGCCCTTAAATATTTACTTAATTCTAATTTATCCGTTTATTTTAAGAGTGCATGTTTAACCTTTAAGTATGGACGTCATTTTTTATTAACACTACTGTTGACGTGTAGCCTCACAAGCTCCTGTATACAAACACATATTTTTGGAGAATTTGATATAAAATCGCGTTAAAACTGATTGAATATTAAAGTTATGAAATTTAGCTATAAAATAACGTGCTTATATCATTAACTTTTATTACATAAATTATTTTAAAAAAAATGGCACTTTTCAGTCGAAATCTATTAGTCTTTTTTTCTCAAAATATGATGTATAAGAAACTAAACACTTAAAACACATACTTCATGTAACAAAAATAAAAAAATTTGACAACAGTTTAATAAAGTAAATAAAAATATTTTCTATTACTCTCCGATTCCACTCCTAGGTCCTGGTCCTGGTCCCAATCTAGGTCCTGATCTTCATCAATTTCACTTTTATAAATATGTATATAAGTTTTGACTTCAATCTAAAAAAAAAAACTTCGATATTATCTTCATTGTAAGACTGATCCGAAGCTAACAACAACTCGCTTGCTTCATGTTCGAAAGATGGATCTGTTGTTCAAAAAGTTTTAGAATTACCGGCTTTATTGATTTTTGACATTTTTCACAATATTATCTGAAAACTACTGGCTTTATTGTTTTTTGACATTTTGTACATAATTGCTCTTATAAATTATATCATAGGGCAAAAATGGACGTGTAGCCTTACAGGCTCCGGTCAATATTTAGATGGTCATAACTTATGTGATATTTATCGGAAAATGCAACCTCCTCTGTCGGCGGTAGTTTTACAACTAAAAGAAAAGCTACTGAGCCGCTCAATCGCGGGGAGTGAGGGGAATTAGGTGAAACTAAGAAAACGAAAGCATCGAGTAGCCTGTGAGACTCCACGTTCATACTTAAAGGTTAACTTAATTTGCCGTGAATATTTCGAGCATCTTCCTGTCACTGTTATTAATATCGAGCGAAAAACGGCAAAAAAATCAAGTTTGTAGTATGGGAGCCCCCTTAAATATTTTTTTTTCTGATTTTAGTATTTGTTGTTATAGCGGCAACAGAAATACGTAATTTGTGAAAATTTCAACATTCTAGCTATCACGGTTCTTGAGATACATGAACTGTGGTGACAGACAGACAGACAGCGGGGTCTTAGTAATAGAGTCAGGTTTTTACTCATTGGGTACGGAACCCTAAAAATATTGCAATCAAAAGATATTACGATCCGTTTGGTGCGATGCGTCTTATGCGTCCGATGCTTGTTAGGCGGGCAAACGTTAAATTAAATCTTGTCAAAATCCTCCACACATAACGACCACTCAAATTAAAACGTCAACAATGATTTTTCCACTTTAGTAACACCGAACGCTTCGTTCAGAAATTGAGCTAATTACGAAGGCGGGTAAGGTCGGGGATTTCCGAACGAAAAGAAAGATGGCGGCCTAGATTTTTCGTTTTTAATTATCGCTTCAGTCGAAGGCTTCTAAATTGGAGTGCTCTTTGCTTGGAGCAAATGGAGAAAAAGGAATGAGGCAATCAGCAGACAGGCCTGGGGATAATTGATTTTAATGGGGTAAAAGCAGGCTAGGGCTTAGTTAATGTGATGTGCTACTTATTTTTAGGAATTTTGCTGCGTTTTTACCGACTTTCAAAAAGGAGGAGGTATTATGTTTGTATTTTTTTATGTATCTTCAATGATATTTTCGCTCATCACAATCACATCGAGGGTTCCGTACAAACACGTTGTTAAAATAATTAAAAACCTTTAATGAAGTTCTTTTATATAATACCTTAAATAAATAAAATAAAATAAAAAAAAAAAAATAGCCTTTATTCGCTAGTATATGACCTTACAGAATCTTACTCTTATTTCTATTTCTTAAATACTAGGTTGTCCTCCTGGACATAGGCCTCCTCTAGAATTTGCCAGAGCTTCCTATCTCTGGCAATGGCTTCATGCAAGGATGTGTAAAATAAGGTTTTCTCCTCTTCATTTGCTTGCTCCGTTTACACGTTTCCGGCTGTCAAACAGTGAGCTGCGTAACAAGAACCTCTCGCGATTTTAATTTCGATCTAGTGTTTTTAGTGCACCACAATAACTGGAAAATCACAAATCAAATCCGGAAAGCGTGTGGAATCGAATCACCTATTTAACACAATTAAAAAACAAGATCGGAGACTGCAAAATACGTGAGGAAACTGCAACGTGTTTTTGGAGTTGACATCCATTTTGTTGGAGCTGGATCCAATTGTTCATTTCAATCAATCAATCAACCAATCAGCGACTGGGAAAATCTGACAACGACAGCTTGTTGACACTTGTTCACATCTGACTGTCAGAATAAGTGTTGCCATTACACAAAATATAAGTTGCTTTAGTAGATTTTCGACAGGAATGGATCCCCAATTCCAATTATTATGGATGAAAATGAAGGAGGAGATGAATCAACAAACAACTCTTAAGGTGGGCACACACGGTCAGTTAAACTGATCAGTTTTTCGCGTCACTCCAACTGGAAGCTCATTCAGTTAATGAAAAGGTGGGAATTGGTGGTTCCATATTTGAAGACAGTGGAGCCATGATATTTATTCGATAACTTGTGTTAAGTGTTTCAATTTTTCATGGGAAATTATTGGAATCAATGTTATTTGAAATTTGATTTTCCGTAACTTTGATTCCTATCAACTTTTTCTAGGATCGATATTTTTTAATAAGCCGGTGATGCCATGATGTTTCTTCGATAACTTGTGTTATTTCAATTTTTCATGAGAAATTATCGGAACCCAAGTTGTTTGAAATTTGATTTCCTACAACTTTGATTCCCTTCAACTGTTTCCAGGATCGATATTTTTTTTTAATAAGTTAGTGGTTCCATTTTGTTTCTTCCATAACTTGTTATTTCAATTTTTCATGAGAAATTATCGAAGCCAAAGTTGTCTGAAATTTGATTTCCTACAACTTTGATTCCCATCAACTTTTTCCAGGATCGATATTTTTTTTATAACTTAGTGGTTACATTTTGTTTCTTCCATACTTGTGTTATTTCAATATTTCATGAGTAATTATGGAAACCAAAAATGTTTTGAATTTGATTTCCTACAACTTTGATTCCCTTCAACTGTTTCCAGGATCGATATTTTTTTTAATAAGTTAGTGGTTCCATTTTGTTTCTTCCATAACTTGTTATTTCAAATTTTCATGAGAAATTATCGAAGCCGAAGTAGCCTGAAATTTGATTTCCTACTACTTTGATGCTCATTAACTTTTTCTAGGATCGATATTTTTTTAATAAGCCGATGGTGCCAAGATGTTTCTTCGATAACTTGTGTTATTTCAATTTTTCATGAGAAATTATCGAAACCAAATTTGTTTAAAATTTGATTTCCTACAACTTTGATTCCTATCAACTTTTTCCAGGATCGATATTTTTTTTAATAAGTTAGTGGTTGCATTTTGTTTCTTCCATAACTTGTTATTTCAATTTTTCATGAGAAATTATCGAAGCCAAAGTTGCTTAAAATTTGATTTTCTACAACTTTGATTCCCATTAACTTTTTCCAGGATCGATATTTTTTTTTATAACTTAGTGGTTCCGTTTTGTTTCTTCTATAACTTGTGTTATTTCAATATTTCATGATAAATTATCGGAACCAAAAATGTTTCAAATTTGATTTCCTACAACTTTGATTTCCATCAACTTTTTAAAGGATCGATAATTTTTTTAATAAGGCAGTGGTGCCATTTTGCTTCTTCCATAACTTGAGTTATTTCAATATATGAGAAATTTTGGAAACCATAGTTGTTCGAAATTTGATTTCCTACAACTTTGATTCTCATCAAATTTTTCTAGGATCGATTTTTTTTTGATAAGACGGTGGTGCCATATTGTTTACAATGGCACCACTGTGATATTTGAATAATATCGATCCTACAAAAGTTGATGTGAATTAAAGTTGTAGTAAATCAAATTCCAAACAACTTTGGTTCAGATATTTTTTTGTAAAAAATTGAAATTACTTGAGTTACTGAAGATTCAGTTAATCATCGAAGTGGTAAAAACATGCAAACCATCGCAGTACCTATCGGCAATAGTTGACTACATTAGGGCCCGCTGCAATTATTTGATGAACTGAGTGGTTTATACATGGAGCCACCAATACCCACCTTTTAATTTACTGAATGAGCCTCAATTGGAGTGACGCGAAAAACTGATCAGTTGAACTGACCGTGTATGCTCACCTTTATACTGCATAAAAGATTTCTTGATCTCTGCGACAGTGACAGTGACATAGAAGATTGACATTTTTAGAGTTGGGATAGTGGTGGAAAAATACGATTATCAAACAATGTTGTAATGAAATCGAATGAGTAGTTGTAGGTGAGAAATTGGATTTTATTTACTTACTATTATTTAAGACCAAGTATCTACACATGTAAATAATGTTATGATATTAATTAAATAAAATATAATAACCTTACGATAGTATTTATCGACGTTTTTCATCACTAATCAAGTAAGACAAGTACTGTCTGTACTATTAAGAAATTTAGGACTTCTTAGGCGTGATTTTTCTGACAGCTGTCGCAGAGATCAAGCTATATTTTATAAGAGTATAGTAAGATTTGATAATCATATCTACCTTAACTTAAGGTGGGCACACACGGTCAGTTAAACTGATCAGTTTTTCGCGTCACTCCAACTGGGAGCTCATTCAGTTAATGAAAAGGTGGGAATTGGTGGTTCCATATTTGAAGACAGTGGAGCCATGATATTTCTTCGATAACTTGTGTTAAGTGTTTCAATTTTTCATGAAAAATTATTGGAACTAAAGTTGTTTGAAATTTGATTTTCCACAACTTTGATTCCTATCAACTTTTTCTAGGATCGATATTTTTTAATAAGCCGGTGATGCCATGATGTTTCTTCGATAACTTGTGTTATCTCAATTATTCATGAGAAATTATACCCAAGTTGTTTGAAATTTGATAAGACAGTGGTGCCATTTTGTTTCTTGTATAACTTGTGGTATTTAAATTTTTCATGAGAAATTATCGGAACCAAAGTTGGTTGAAACTCGATTTTCCACAACTGTGATTTTTATCAACTTTTTCTAGGTTCGATATTTTTTTAATAAGCCGGTGGTGCCATGATGTTTCTTCGATAACTTGTGTTATTTCAATTTTTCATGAATAATTATTGGTACCAAAGTTGTTTGAAATTTGATTTCCTACAACTTTGATTCCCATCAACTTTTTCCAGGATCGATATTTTTTTTTAATAAGTGTGGTTCCATTTTGTTTCTTCCATAACTTGTTATTTCAATTTTTCATGAGAAATTATCGAAGGCGAAGTTGCTTGAAATATGATTTTCTATAACTTTGATTCTCATCAACTTTTTCTAGGATCGATATTTTTTAATAAGCCAGTGGTGTCATGATGTTTCTTCGATAACTTGTGTTATTTTAATTTTTCATGAGAAATTATCGGAACCAAAGTTGTTTGAAATTTGATTTCCTACAACTTTAATTCCCATCAACTTTTTCCAGGATCGATATTTTTTTTAATAAGTTAGTGGTTCTATTTTGTTTTTTCCATAACTTGTTATTTCAATTTTTCATGAGAAATTATCGAAGGCGAAGTTGCTTGAAATTTGATTTCCTACAACTTTGATTCTCATCAACTTTTTCTAGGATCGATATTTTTTTAATAAGCCAGTGGTGCTATGATGTTTCTTCGATAACTTGTGTTATTTCAATTTTTCATGAGAAATTATCGGAACTAAAGTTGTTTGAAATTTGATTTCCTACAATTTTGATTCCCATCAACTTTTTCCAGGATCGATATTTTTTGTAATAAGTTAGTGGTTCTATTTTGTTTCTTCCATAACTTGTTTTTTCAATGTTTCATGAGAAAATATCGACGCCGAAGTTGCTTGAAATTTGATTTTCTACAACTTTGATTCCCATCAACTTTTTCCAGGATCGATATTTTTTTAATAAGCCAGTGGTGCTATGATGTTTCTTCGATAACTTGTGTTATTTCAATTTTTCATGAGAAATTATCGGAACTAAAGTTGTTTGAAATTTGATTTCCTACAACTTTGATTCCCATCAACTTTTTCCAGGATCGATATTTTTTGTAATAAGTTAGTGGTTCTATTTTGTTTCTTCCATAACTTGTTTTTTCAATGTTTCATGAGAAAATATCGACGCCGAAGTTGCTAGAAATTTGATTTTCTACAACTTTGATTCCCATCAACTTTTTCCAGGATCGATATTTTTTTTTATAAATTAGTGGTTCCATTTTGTTTCTTCCATACTTGTGTTATTTCAATATTTCATGATAAATTATCGTAACCAAAAATGTGTTAAATTTTATTTCCTACAACTTTGATTCCCATCAACTTTTTATAGGGTCGATATTTTTTTTAATAAGGCATTGGTGCCATTTTGCTTCTTCCATAACTTGTGTTATTTCAATTTTTCATGAGAAATTTTGAAAACCAAAAATGTTCGAAATTTGATTTCCTACAACTTTAATTCCCATCAAATTTTTCTAGGATCGATATTTTTTTGTTAAGACGGTGGTGCCATTTTGTTTACAATGGCACCACTGTCGTATTCGAAAAATATCGATCCTACAAAAGTTGATGTGAAGTTGTAGTAAACCAAATTCCAAACAACTTTGGTATAGATATTTTTTTATAAAAATTGAAATTACGTCAGTTACTGAAGATTCAGTGATCATCGAAGCGGTACAAACATGCAAACCATCGCAGTACCTATCGGCAATAGTTGACTACATTAGGACCCCGCTGCAATTATTTAATGAACTGATGCGATCATTTCATCATGTGTGCCCAGCTTCTGGTAGTGGTTTATACATGGAGCCACCAATTCCCACCTTTTAATTTACTGAATGAGCCCCATTTGGAGTGACGCGAAAAACTGACCAGTTTAACTGACCGTGTGTGCCCACCTTTATAAACCGAAACATGGTTGCAACAATGGACGAAAAACTTAACCACTAGTGGATGACATAAACAAACTAAAGATAGAGACAGAAAAGCTGAAAACGAAAACTGAATACTTAGAAAAACAATCCAAGAAAAATAATTTTATAATACATGGTGTTCAGGAATCCGAAGTTACTTTCACAGATTTTCTAAATCACATTATCTCAATCTTAAATGTCGTCAGTGAGAAAGCTAGAACCGTGGGGATAAATGGGAGATCAGTAACGCATACAGAATCGGTAAGAAAAATGAAGGTAAGACGCGACCTATCTGCATAACTCTCACCCTATATTAGAGAAAAATGGAGCTGCTAAGAAACAAAAAACACCTACCAGAACCTATCTATGTTACAGAGGACTATCCTAAGGAAATACTTTTAAAGAGGAAAGAACTAAAAAACAAACTCCTGGAGGAGTTAGATAAAGGCAAAGAGGGGTTCATATCCTATGACCACTTAGTGATTAAAGAAAAGACAGATAAGAGGAAGCGATTACCCACAGAATCACCAAACAGTGTTGCTGTCACTAAAACTAATAACAAACCTAAGATGAGAAAAGCAAACTTCTTCGATAAGTCAAGGTCATTATCATTCAGCGGGACTAGCAGCAAGCAATAGCAATTATAATACCTTACATGATACGATTTACTCACTTTGAATTTTGAACCCATATTTTGTGAATTTTGAGGCCCTATTTTTTGTGATTTAAATAAAAATTTACAGTTATCAGATTTATTCCTATATGTGAACTCTGAGACAATGCTTCTCGCCAAATTTCATAGTGCTATGTCAACGGGAAGTACCCTGTAGGTTTTGATTTTCGTGAGTGCGAAATATGCGGTTTTTTACGACATAAACGGCTCTAACTTTTTTAAACGATAACTGAGAAGTTTTTCTTTTACACAACTGCAAGAGACCATAGATATACGTATACAGTTTAAATTTCTACTTGATATCTTCACGCGTTCCCGAGATAAAGAGTCTTGACATACACACAGACAGACAGACGGACAACAAAGTGATCCTATAAGGGTTCCGTTTTTTCCGTTTCAGGTACGGAACCCTAAAAAAACATTTATGTTTAATACATTTTATGTACCTAGAGTTTTTTTTTTTGAACTTTTTGTATCGAACAGCAAGAGCATGAGCATGCATGCTTAAGTTAAAAAGAAAATCCTAGAACCCTGGTTTTAAGATTTCCAGAAATCCAACTCTGTTACAAATGGTCCAACAAAACAGTGGCAAAACTTTTCGGCGCGAAAATACAACCATAGATTTAATAATAGACAATACCCGCAGTCCGCATTGCCGCTAAAAGGTGTGTTGCCAGCTACATTTCACAATTTTATCTAGGCAGAAACGGTAGGAAGTTTTGATAAGAAACAAAAGACGTTGGCAAAAATTATTATCTCTGGAAGCGAGATGTTTAGGCATACTTTTGTAACGAAATACGCACTAAGTAATAGGCTAGGCACGCTCTGGGACGCGCAAAATGGAATGTGTATTGAGTATAGGCAATATTTTGTTAGGGAAATTGTCGGAATTTTGCCCCTAGAAGGGAGAAAAGGGGTTTTAGTTATGTTTACGTGAAGGAATATGCAAGGTGTTTTGAGCGGCTCGGGTTTCTTTAGTCTTTTGTCGTAAACTGATAAACATTTTTCGTCTCACGACCCTCGAAGAATGACGATTGCGTGGAGACTTGATTGAGACCTTCAAAATTCTCAATGGCTTCTATAATTTTCCGGATATTCACGACATGTACACCTTGAAGGAAAACATACGCGACAGCAGACGCCATAAGTTCCAATACAGCCTACACCTTCACAAACCAACACTGCACACCACATCCTCAGCAACAGAGTGGTTTACAACTGGAACTAGCTACTCAGCAAGAACTATTAACACATTTAAGAATAGACTGGATCTGTGGATAAAGAAGGAAAAAAATTCCTTGACAGATAAATACTAATTTTATTCGACTCTTGATATAGGCACATCAGTTTATACTGCTCGCCTATAAACAAATAAATAAATTTTCCGCCTTACCACAAAAGATTTAAACACTGATTAACCGTGCAATTTGTACTGTTAAACAATGTCTAAGGTGTGCGTAAAACTTTTGTGGTAAGACAACCGTCTATTAATAACTATCTTTTGCCCGCGGCTTCACCAGCGTGGTATTTTAATTTTTGTGCGATCCCATGGGAACACTATTTTTCCGGGATAAAAAGTGGCCTATGTCACTTTTCGTCTTTCAAACTATGTCTATTGCCAAAAATCAAGTCATTCTGTTGCTGCGTGAAAGAAGAACAAACCAACAAACTCACTTTCGGATTTACAATATTACTAGCTGCCCATCCCGGCTTCGCCCGGATACGAAATGAATTATATAGCTATAAACCTTCTGGAAGAAATGTTCTTAACGATAGTAAAAGCTGCATTGAAATCTGTTGAGTATTTAAACTTTCGCGATTTGAACACATTATTATTATATACTAGGGGACTAATCGCGCACTAAAATTACGAGATAAATACATACCTCCTCATCCCGACGTTTCGGCTGAGTTGCATCGACCGTGGTCACGGGTAGACTCCATGAGTCAGGGTCATGGTCAGGGATGAGAGGGTATTTATTTATCTCGTAATTTTAGTGCGCGATTAGTCCCGTAGTAGGTATATAATAATAATGTGTTGAGTAGTTTGGAAGATATAAATAATAAGCGGATACACAGACAGACACACAGAAATAAATGTTTTGTTTATACTACTTAATGATTAAGGATTAAGGACTAGTTGCTCGCGATGTTCAACCCTGAAGAGTGGACAGATGACTCTATTAAGACCGCAGGTGTATACTGGATGCAACCCGTTTCCAATTGGAAATCTGTATGTTGTTTTTAAACTTTCGCGATTTGAACACATTATTATTATATACTACGGGACTAATCGCGCACTAAAACCACGGTCACCACGGTCGATGCAACTCGGCCGAAACGTCGGGATGAGGAGGTATTTATTTATCTGGAAATCTGTAGTCCGATGTCTGTAAAAGAACAATAATTGTAAAATTACAAAATTTAAAATTGTGTTTACGCTCTTAGTTGGTTTGCTGTAGCAAAGAATTTTACTAAAATAGAATTTTTGGCAAAATTTTATGATAGCCGACATTCAGATCTTTTACTTAATTTGCTATCCCCCTGGGATGTCTGCTTTGTTGGAGTAAGGAGGTCGACTTAATTAGAACGTAAAAAAATATGTAGAAAAATTAGATGTTTGTACCTTAAAATTATTTTAATGCGTAATATATAATTTCAAGACACATTATATTTTACGTAAAAAAATATGTAGAAAAATTAGATGTTTGTACCTTAAAATTATTTTAATGCGTAATATATAATTTCAAGAGACATTATATTTTACGCATTAAAGACATATAAAATAAAAAAAACAGTTATCTATATATAGCCTTTATAAGAAGATCATTGCTGGACACAGGTCTCCCCTATAAATCACTAGTAACTAAGATCGGTTGAAAGCGGCTTGCTTCCAGCGTCAAGGTCTTAATGAGTTCACCAGAGCCCCTTAGTCCAGGTTTTGCGTAGTTTTCTTAAACTTTCGCGTTCGCGTGTGGGTTCATACATTTTGGTTAGTTATTCGTTTCCGCCAGGCGCTGTACTAAAATGTATAGAGCCATACGGAAACAGCTGTAGTTTCAATTTACATATAAACCTGTACTAACTCCTCTGTACACCTTATTATGTGTACGTACGTCCTACGCGTTTGCCTCGGATCTCCTGTTCTGTCTGTCCAGCCTGTCCTCGAGAACTTTACAACCCCATCGGCTATCACCACAGTTCAGGGAACAAGGTTTCCTTGTCTTTCGTACCAACTGCCTTGCCCACTGCCAGTTTAACTTGCCAATCGTTCTGCTACGAACTCCAATCAATAAAAAAAAATGCAATGAGCAACGCGCTGAGTGCTGGCCGCTTCCAACCAGCCTTATTGGGAATCCATAGGCGAGGCCTGAGTCTAGCAATGGACGTCCTACGGAAAAAAATTAGAGCTAAGCTTTAACTGACTATACTTTGTTTGCACCGGTGGTCCAATGGTTAGAAACCCTGACTTCGGGATCTGACGTGACCCGACCTGAATCACTTTTTAGAGTGGGTTCGATTCCCGCCTAGGATAAATATTTATGTGGTGAACATAGGCGTTTGCTCTATGTCTGAATGTTATTATCTAAGTATGTATTTTAAAATTTGTATATGTAGTATTTATGTATAAGTATCCGTAAGATGGCAGATATCGGATCCCATATAATCAATCTCGAATGGCGTTGGGCAGGACATTTAGCTAGATGTGATGATGGCAGGTGGAGTAGGTCTCTGACTGAATGGTGGCCCCGTGACGGGAAGCGCAGTCCCGATAGACTAAGCAGTAGACCCATAATACAACGGTGGCGTGATGACATCCTAAAGTTTTGCGGCAACACCTGGATGCGACTAGCACAGGACAGGGATAATTGGCGTAAGGGGGAGGAGGCTTATGCCCTGCAGTAGGCCTAAATAAGCTGATGATGATAAGTAGTATATCAGCCTCTGGCAACTCAGCTTAGTTTGGGATCAGAGACGGTATGTAAGACGTTTCCTAATATTTATTTATTTACTCTGACTAGTAATAGCAATAAATTTTTCTTCTAGTGCTTCTAAACTATTGCTAAAACAAATTTACCCCTTCTAGGCAATCCGACAAAAGAAGACAATCGAGTCTATTTGGCACCATCTCATAACTATTCATGATATAGCTAAATAATATTCGTTTCATTGGCGACACCTAAATTCTTTAGGCCATGGCTGCCCAAAAGCCGGCCCGCGAGTGAAATTTGGGCCGTTGTAGTATTTCAACGTATCTCGATTTTTTTTTTATTTATTTCATTTTTTCTCAATTCGACTGTATGTATGTTTTTTTTTGTAGATTTATAATTATGTTACGCGATTGTGAACCGATTTTGATGATTCTTGTTTTGTTTTGTAGATCATACTTCAGAGGTGATTCCATTAAATTTTTATTTGAAATCAGCTGAGTTGTTATTGATAAATTAACAATAATGACTATAATAAAATACTACATTGTTGATACATTGATCCGAGCGAACTATTCAAATTCTGTACACGGTTGAAAACGGTAACGCCATTCTTAACGAAATAAAAATTAGTTTGGTACTTACATTATACTTCAGAGGTTCCATTTAAATTTTGTCGAAATCGGTTGAGCTATTTTTGAAGAAACAATGATATACCATGACCCCATAGCTATTTGAGTTGGGCGTCCCTGCCTTAGAGCAAGGCCGCGTCAACTGTGACATAACAAGAAATAACAAAAATACAATAAAGTGGAGCGGAGCTTGGAAACTTTTGTCAGCAATAACGGTTAGGCCGCGTACTGTACACAAACAACTAGGGTTCTCGCAGCCAGGGGGCATCCATGAATTACATACTAGAAGCCGAATCATACAACTTGGCGGTTGTGATGTTAGATACAAGCTGCGGATAAACCAATCCTGATCTTCCATCGATACGTACAAAGCGGTTTGACCCAACATTTCTGATCCGCCCATCCGGGCCAGAGATTTTTTTTTACAATTTTTTTTTATATATATTGAGGGACATCTTACACACGGTCTCTGTCCCCAAACTAAGCAAATCTTGTGATATGGCTGCCAGAGACTGGTATACTACATGTACTTATTTTACTCATATAGATATTACCTAAATAACACGCAGACAAAGAGCAAACACCTATGTTCATCACATAAATGTTTGCCCTGGGTGGGGATCGAACCCACGCCTCTTTGACCCAGAAGTCAGGGTGACTAACCACTGAGCCACCGAGGCCGTCAAAAAGAATGGAACAGTCTGCCGGGTTTCCTGTTTCCTGAGAGATGTTATAATCTAAACTCAAAAGCGTTTTAAAGTCGGTGTGAATAGGTATCTTCTAAGTCTTCGTTCGTCCTTCATCCTCGATCACAACGTAGCTTACCATCAGGCGAATTGGTGGTCAAGCGTGGATTTATTCGCTTTAGAAAAGATTTCTAGTTCCAAGTTTGTAGCGCTCATAGCGTAGTTTGACTAGGTGTTTGTCATCACCGAAGCTAGGTAACGCTCGGCATGATCAATCTTCGGATGGGTGACCGCGGATGGCATTTACAACTGAGCGCTACTGTGGCTCGGATGACACGTTAAATTGTAGGCCCCGGTTTTTTATTTTGGTTATGTTTTGCTCTTGACCGCATACTGCCTGATGTAAGCAGATATAAATGTGGTGTAGCACGCTTACCTAGAAGATATTTACTCGAGATTTGAAGATGTACTCTTAACCTTACCGTTGTCTTAACCGTTTAACCATGTCAGATGCCTTTATCTGAGAAACTCTGACACTAGGGTAAGCAACCCGGCCCATACGAATTAACTTTTTTATTTAATTTATGTTTAGCACCTAAAAACAATCTTTACCGCCATGTCTTGAAGCAAACAATAGTGGCGTAACAAGCAATAAAATAATAAAAAGCACATTAAAACCGCGACGTCGGCCATTCATCACAAGTGCTGCCGCCAGATTGAAATAAAATACCCCCAGTTGTACTGTTAGGGCTCGTTCAGACTGACGCGTGACGCGGCTCGAAGCTCAGACATGATAATATTATCTATGCATGGTTACTGGTAATCAATTAGAATACTTTTAGGGGCTTATTCGTTACACTAAATCTTACAACTTTTGTTCAATGACTTTAATCAAATATTTAAGAAAATGCTGTTCCATAGAAAAATATCGTTCACCCTCGACAAAATATATGGAACAGCTGTTTTATTTTGTTTTGACAAAAGTTGTTAGTTTTGATGTACATAATAAGCCTCTAAACGGATGCTAATTGATTTCCAGCAACCCTGTATAGTACCAGCTTTTTGTCGTAGCCCCGCCCGCAATATTTTGTTTTTTTGTACTATCCTATGGGAACCTTTTATATTTATGAAAGCTTAACTTTTAACCTTAACTTCCGGGTTAAGAAGTAGCCTATGTCACTTTTCGTGTTTCAAACTATGTACTTGCAAAAAATCAAGTCAATCCGTTGCTGCGTCAAAGAGGAACAAACTAATAAACCAACAAACTCGGTGGATTGCGGCTCGGCCCTGTCCTTGAAATAAGTATCTACAGCCCCACGTGGCCACGCAGTACGTAACCCGCGCTATGGCTGACCGCCTGGGCACCTGGTAGGTAAATCGCGCGCTTACCAATTACAAACCAACACATTCGTTCGTCACTATGGCGCATCTGCGACTGTTAGTGTACAGAGTGTATACTGCATGCTGATTGTGAGTTTTGTCGTAAACATCACGCGCTTTTCGGCGAACGCGTAAGCATGTAATTTGTATGAACTTGCACTCGCACAAAATGTTTCAAAAACGCGCCGCTAGTGGCGCTGTACATTTCTTCATACAAATTACATGCTTACGCGCTCGTCGAAGAGCGCGTCATGTTTACGACAAAACTCACACTCAGCATACTGAACTCCAGGCGTGTAGGTATGATTCGTGTTCAGACCGTTTACATGAAGACGGAATACTGTACAGATACCATTACCGTGGACAAGGCCTCTCAATCGCACGAATACTACGATGCCTCCTTTCGCGTCTCAGTCTGAAGTGTCCTTATGATATTCTACGTAGTGCTGCTTGCACTCCCCTCGGAGCAGATTTAATAACTCTTATATGTTTTTAAAGAGCAGCGGATGTACAGAACTGTTTGCTTAGTTCACGAGTATTTTCTTAGAGCTTCTTATGGGCTCTAACGGTAGATCGGTTTGAGTGAATAGCAAGAGTATAACACTTCTTTTTAGAATCCATTCCCAAGTTCTCAAGCTGTTGTGGGCTAGTGGGACAGCGGAATACGGTAGCTTGAGAATCGTAAGGCCGTGGATTCAAATCCCAGTCCCGTACCGAAAACCGTCCTTAAAAATTGTACTGACTTTCACACAACTGCTTCCCGTTGAATGAAAATGAATAAAATATAAAGAAACATAGTTAATAAATACTGCATACGTATATGAATCCACCAACTGCAACTAGGGCAATGTAGAGTGAGAATAGGTCCATTTGGAAGCTGTCATGCTACAAATAGACTTATAAATAATATCAGGGAACATCTTACACACGGTCTCTGACCCCAAACTAAGCAAATCGTGTGATATGGTTGCCAGAGACTGATATACTACATAATACTTATATTTTAAATACATACTTATATAGATAACAACACCCAGACACATAGCAAACATCTATGTTCATCACATAAATGCTTACCCTGGGTGGGAATCGAACCCACGCCTCTTTGGTCCAGGAGTCAGGGTTCCTAACCACTGGGTCAATGAGGCATCAAATTTAAAAATATAGTCAAATAAATAGACACAGGAATGCAGCAAAACATTGTGACACCCCTGTTTTCTTGTCGCGGCCAAAAATAACAGTGAACTCGCTAAAGACCATTGCTGAACCATAGGCCTACCCATTAGGCGATGTATTAGATGTGGCAAAATAAATCCTACACAAAAAATACTAACCTAAGTAGGCTAAATAGGCTCGAAGGCGGTCCCTAACAAAATATAACCTCGCCAAATAACGAAATTGTTTCTTTTTCCCTTCTACGGAATAAGCGAGAGATAATTATTCCCAAACGATTTACCGGAAATAAGGAAAAAGGGGAAACGGGGGAAAATGGTATACCCCGCGTATTTTGTTTACTCCACCGAGTTTTACGCGTGGGAAGGAATTTTTCTGGAAAAATACGGAAAATGGACGGAGATTGAGGTGCCAAAGTTTCTGGAATGGAAGGGGTTCGCCCGTACGTATTGTCGAGGGAAAAAGGAAATTTGATTTTTTTTCGAAGTCACAATTCTTAATTTGATTCAATCATTTGTCCTTATTTTCTTCTGATTAAATTAAAAATGTACATACTTGCATTTAAATTTAGGCCCTATTTCTGTGATTAAATTTATAATTTAAAGTGTGATTAAAAATAATTTAATTACAGTTATTAACTAGTTCAGCGTCAATGGATAAGTGAATATGGTTAAAAGTGTTTTAAGGCAAATAAAGTTATTTTGTATTTTGTATAATAATACACCCAGCCCAGCGCTGGATTGCATCAGAAATAATGTAGATTGTATTGCGTAGTTTACTTAAACTTTCGCGTATGCGTGTGGCTCCATACATTTTGGTTAGTTCTTCCTCGTTTCCGCCAGGGGCGCTGTACAATTGTACATAAATGTTTGGAGGTGTACGGAAACAGCTGTAGTTTCAATTTACGTGTAAATCTGGACTAACACCTCTGGATTCAATCGCTAGACTGGAATAATGTAAACTAACCAGTACCTACTGTCGTATCACTCTGTGACAGTTCATTGCATAAATATTGTTACATATACAGGGTTACATGCTAAGTCGGCCTATTCCCGTTAAGCGTGTGTAGTTTATACTACGTTTCTGACTGATTTGACTATGAAACACCTTATCCTAAATCTCACAGTTTTCGAGATATTTGAATTGAAATACTTTTTATAAAAGGTTAATTTTACGGACAATATTGGGTAGTGAGGTCATAAAACATTATTTTACATGTAAAAATCAAATAAAAATAATAATACGACTTACACGTTTCAAAATATCTGAGCTGATAGCCGAAAATTGGGAATTTTATAAATACCAATTTCAAACATCTGTTTTTTTTTAATTTGGGTTAGTGTATTTCGTAGTCAAATTAGTCAGAAACAAAGTAAACTACACACCCTTAACGGGAATAGGTCGACTTACCCTGTAACCCTGTATATTAAAAAGAATGAAGAATGTAACACCATAAATATTATAAGTAAAAATATACTGTTTTAACATTAACATTGTCTACATAATTATCAAAATTTTAAATGGCCAAAAATGACACTTAAAATGGCCACAACCTGTGCATATACCTAATATACAACATAAAATGTGGTAAAGTGAATGCGACGCTGTAAAGCTCTGAGATCTTCCTTTTATCTCGGCTGCATCCTGGAACTGTAGAAACGTCCGTTTCCCTGCACTACTACTTTAGATATAGGCGTAGTAGTGATGCGCTTTCGATTATCGATAGTCGATATATCACCACATAGTATAAAACAAAGTTGCTTCCCGCTGTCTGTCCCCATGTATGCTTTATATTTAAAACTACGCAATAGATTTTCATGCGGTTTTTTAATAGATAGAGTGATTCAAGAGGAAGGTTTATAATGTATAATACATCTGTGCAAAGCCGAGGCGGGTCGCCAGTTCGTAATAAATTAATCCTTATAAATCTTGTCGATCTGAGCTGAGGTCAAACGCCTTACCTGCCTTTGTGGTCAAACGGCTATACTCTATAAAATATAGCTTGATTCCTACGACAGCTGTCAGAAAAATCACGCCTATGAAGTCCTGAATTTCTTAATAGTACTGTCAATGTCATACTTTAAGGGCATGCCGATTAGTGATGGGCGACAAATGAGTTTTAGACAGAGTTTTATTTAAAATATCGATAGTTTACTAACGATATTTTAAATAAAACTTAATTAATCATTAATTTCATTTTATATTTTAATATCATAACATTATTTACATGTGTAATTAAATTAAACCCAATTATATGTTACATTAGCATCGATAATAGTGAAAAACGTCAATAAATACTATCGTAACGTTATTATATTTCATTATAATTTAATTAATTAATATCATAACATTAATTACATGTGTACATACTTGATCTTAAATAATAGTAAGTAAATAAAATCCAATTGCTCACCTACAACTACTCATTTGGTTTAATTACAACTTTGTTTGATAATCGATTTTTTCCACCACTATCCCAACTCTAAAAATGTCAATCTTCTATGTCAATGTCACTGTCGCAGAGATCAAGCTATCTTTTATGCAGTATAGTGTTTAGATTTACAGGGTTATCTGTTAACTCTGTACTAAGCCAAAAAGGGGTAACTAAAACCATTACCATCGATAAAAAAAATCAGCTGTTCCATATAAAATTGAAACTTTGAATTGAAAAAACGGCTGTTTTTTTTTAATTCCGTATTGGCTCCTTCGTAAAAGTTGTTCATAGTGATGGTCTGAATCAACTCCTTACCTACACTAGTTCTGGGTAGCCCTGTATAATAGATGAGGAACTTAAGATAAACTTGAATAAGATAAGATAACTTGATAAACTATTGTTTCAAAATCGAGTACCGCGCCCTTTCACTCGGACAAATTATACGCGGTCGCGCTCGACAGGATCGCGCCACACCGGCGGGCGGCAGTGAATTTTTAATTAATTACTCATAATGTACACATTAAAAAAAAATAACTTCTCGGTCTGTAAAATAGAAAAGTGATCAGCCTATTTTATAAATAAAAAATAATGAGGTGTTGTTGCTGATAATTTTGAGCATTCGAATTATTACACTTTTTTTATTGAGAAAATTGTAAGTTTTTTTAGTAAAGCCGGTTACTTTTCCAAATTCTGTCCAACTCATTAAATTTTTCAAGATTTTCCCTTATCTATGATATTTTTTAAATTTGAATCAATATCATTCGTCCTCTCACATCGCGCATTCAAAAGTACTCGTTTTCTTGTTTCTCGGCCCGGTGCCTCATCTTAAGGCGCGGTTCCACCAGATATGCCAACTGTGGGCCACTATGTTGCGCGCTGTTGAGTACGCACAAAAATGCTTTTCTCGGTGGAGACGGACAAATAACATCTATAATTAGAACTTTGCCGACTGTTTTGAGTTTCTGCAAACTAAACATGTCGTCAACAAATGTGGTGAATATTTTTTCGGTGGAACCGCCCTTTTAGAATACTCGCGTCATTACTTTAAAAACTAAAAAAAATATAAAAAGCTACGATGTAAGTTATTTTTCTATAAATTTTATTTTATTTAGGTACATGTTAAAAAGATCATACGACCTTGCATATCAAACGTTATTTTTACTTCACTGGATAAAATAGTATATGTATACCAACCTAACAAAACTAAAACTTATCATGCACGATTGCGCCCTCTACCCATCCCTAAGGTTTCCCGCGCAAATGTGGATAACTCCGCCATTTGGATTCGGAACGCGTTCGATCGCGCGCTTTCCGAATTCAAATATTTACAATACACGTTCGACGCGCCAGATGAAAAGTTGCCGCCATATTTATAGAGCGGCGCGCATCGTGATTTTGAATTTGGAACGATTCGGAAGAGTTTTTGAGAAAGAAAAACAAAAGTAGGTACCCTCAATATTTGCCATAGAGTTTTAAGATACAAAGAGACTCCTACAACTTTTTGTATCCATGGAATTTGACGTTATATCACAACACACCTTCTACATAATTTGTTCCACTAGTTCTTGAGCAAAGACAACGGATGCTGTCAAATTCTATAGACATACATATCTATATCTAAGTAGAAATTTTTACTTTTTGACTAGTAATGGCAGCCATATTGAGCCCCTCAGCATGTAGGTACTAATTTGGATGTAATCGTCTATCCTTACTAATACATATTATAAATCAAAAATGTGTTTGTTGATTTGTTCCTCTTTCACGCAGCAACGGAGCAACGGATTGACTTTATTTGAAAGTTGAAAGTGACATAGGCTACTTATTATGCCAGAAAAATCTAATTTACCCATGGGATGGAAAAAAAATAATAATTAACATCACGCGGGCGAAGCCGCAGGCAAAAGCTAGTATTCCGGGCGAAGCCGCAGGCAAAAGCTAGTATTCTTATATATCAATGATTTGGAACTATTAAGACTGTTTTTGATTAACAGATGAAATGAAATGAAAATGTTTATTGTCCAGACTTACCATTAAAAACAAATTACAAATTATAAAACATTACTCATCACATCACAAAATATAAAAAACAAAATATAAACCAAGGTACCCTCGCCAGTGAGGATTAGACTTTAGCTCAGAAGAATTACAAGTAATAGAAGTTGCTAAATTTTACTAAAATAAAAACTACGTTACAACTGTCATATTTATATCTGGTTATACAGCATACGCGAGTGGAACAAAAAAAAACGCAATGTCACATACGTCAAAATCACCAGTTGGAATGTCAAAATAGTTAAAAATTAGGTTAAACTTGGTTTTTTGTTCTTTTTCGGAAATTTGAACACTCTAGTTCCAGTAAGAATTTTCTTTCAAATCTCTGATCATTTCACCTCCCTACCTACCTTTTCTTTACATTTTTGAATTTGGACACCCGAGATAGCTCAATGCTAGTTTGTGAAACCCTTCGAAATTACGTAGTTCAAGTGTACTCGTATGTGCATCTTTATCTAACAGCTTTTAAATGTCATAGTTAAAATGTGACAGAGTGATGTATTCTCTTGCTATTTTAGTACGGGAGGTTTGGACTTTAGAGGTGGTCCCAATAACAAATGCTTATCCTATCTCTATGGATCGTGGCATTTTATTTTTTTAGTTTTTCAAAGATTTTGCACTTGGCGCATTGCAGTCATTTCCTGCCAGTCTAGATTTAAAACGTGACCTATTTAATCTGTCGTATCTTGTTGAGCGTTAAGGTGGTTTCACTAGGTCAGCGCGCGAAGTTCATTTTCTTTCGTGTTTTTTTGGTATTTACAAATAAACTGCGTGTAAGTTAAAACAAACTCATTTAGCGGACTTATTAATCGATGGTGTTAACGGAAAAATGAAATAAATGCCTACAGCCCCACGTGGCCACGCAAAACGTATCACGCGCTTAGACTTCCCGCCTGGTAGGTTAACCGCATGCACTGATACAATCCTGCACATTCGTTCGTTACTGCGGCGCGCCCCTGCGACCCTTGTATAAGGAGTGTATACCGAACTCCGAGGCGCGTTGGTATGATTCGCATTCCGAATGTTTGTATGTAGACGCGGCGGAATACTGTTAGATACAATAGGCATGATGTCTGGGTAAAACAATAATTATTATAATAATTAGTCCGTTAGTTACATTGTCAAAAATTGGACACGTATTTTTTCTTTTGTCTATCAAACAACAAATGGCAAAAATAAACCTTGTCAAAGTTTGGGAGTGGGGGTAGCGACGTCATCTCTCTCACATAAGTCTACACATTTGTATAGCACTTGTGACGTCACGCGGAACTTTAACAGGCTCTATCTTCATCAATTTTTGTTTAATTGATAAAAGAAAAAATACGTGTCTAATACTTTTTGATAGTCTACCTGACGGACTATTTTTTTTGTCATTATGCCTATTACTTTATGCGTCATTTATACCGTCAGGCCTTTTGACATCCTCACTGCTCACTCGATTCGAGTATGGCTGAAACATTCTTATTGTTATCGTTGTTGGTTACAGATGCGTCGGCGGTGGTGGTAGGCGGCGGGATGCAGGGCGGCGCGCCGCCCGCCGACGCCGACCAGGCCCAGTTCGAGGCCGACAAGCGGGCCGTCTACAAGTCAGTATACATCTTACCGTGTTATGTACAACATTGAGAGAGCACTCACACATACACATCCTCACACACACTTTCTCACATGCACCACGGGCACACGCCCTCACACACATAGCCTTCCTCACATACACGCACACACAAATACATACAGCTTGGAACTATTAGGCGTTTCACTCTCATCTTCTCTTAACTTTGGCTCTTACATAGAGTCCAAAGCCCAATTAGCCTCCAAAAAACTTGGTGTTCTCTCTAAGGTGAGACGGTATTTCACACCTGAGCAACTGCTTAGTCTTTATAAAGCACAAGTCAGGTCTTGCATGGAATACTGCTCTCATCTTTGGGGTGGCTCTGCCAAATATCAACTGGAGGCTAGAGTCGATTAAGAGGCGAGCCAGGAGGCTGATTGACAACGACACCTTGACTAAGACGCAGCTGCAAAGTCTTGAGCATCGTCGCGTCGCAAGGTAGCGTGTTTGTCGGTCTTTTACCGGATACACTTCGGAGAGTGCGCCCAGGAGTTGCACAATCTGATCCCCCCTGCCCCTTTCTTCTATCGTACGGCTAGACGGACGCGACCAAAGCGCCACCCTTTTATGGTGGACATTCCACGCGTTAAAACCAAGCGTTTCGAATCCTCATTCCTCATACGAACAGCCGGAATGTGGAATGCTTTGGCTGGGTCTGTCTTCCCGTTAAAGTACAACGTGAGTGTCTTCAAATCCCGAGTAAATAGGTATCTTCTAGGTAAGCGTGCTACACCCTAGACAGCACATCTGCTTAACATCAGGCAGTGTGTAGTCAAAGGCAAACCTATTCGAAATTAAAAAAAAAAATACGTGACAACGTCATAAGAAAACATTGTTGAATCGACAACTAAAACAAGCGGAACGCTTAGGCCGGTCGTGCCTTTCTATCACTTGTTCTGCGCTCTCGCTTGCACGCTCGGATCTGGCGGAACGTGACACTTTGCGTCCGGCGTTCATCGATTTATAAGACGTTATCAATTTACTATCACAAGAGCAAACACACCTGCGCGCACATTCTCTCACACCTTCATCCACACCCTCGTATACGTATGCATACACACGCAGCCGCAAACAGAGTCACACAAATAAACGAATTATTAATTAAGGCAGTGTTACTTTAGGAGTAGTTGATGGGTTTTTGTCTGTTTCTTTGACAGTATTAATTCATGAATGTGTTAAAACAAAAGATGGGATAATAACTCCAATGTAGCTCTATTTTCATTTAGCAGTAACAGTTTATCAAAATTTTGTCTTGTTCTGTAATCAGACACCCGCTGTTCCCGCTACTGGCGCTGCTCCTAGAGCGGTGCGAGCAGGCCACGGCGGGCGCGGAGCCGGCGCCGGCCGACGCCTTCGGCGCGGACCTGCAGGCCTTCGTGCAACACACGCGCCGCGACCGCCGCCCGCTGCTGCTCGACGAGCCCGAGATAGATGGACTCATGATCAAGAGCATACAGGTATTGTTAACCATTTTATGCAACATATAGCGCAGAAAATGATATATACAGAGGTCAGAACATGGCACATACACAGATCAAAACATGGTTCATACACACGTCAAAACATGGTACATAGACAGGTCAGAAATTGATACGTAGACAGGTCAGATCATGGCACATATATAGGTCAGAATAGTGTATATAATATTCACAGATCGGAACATGGTACCTTCCAGGTTAAAACATATTCATTTACGGGTCTGAACATAGTACATATACATACAGGCCAGAACATGAGATATACACTGGTTCAGCCATAATACGTATACGGGTCAGATCATGATAATTATATACATAGGTCAGATCATGGCACATACACAGGTCAGAACTTGGCAAATATGCTGGACAGAACATGGACATACAGGCCACAACATGGCGTATATACAGGTCACAACATAACATATATACATGGTCAGAACATGGTAGACACACTGGACTGAACTTTGGTAGAATACGTGCGAAGACCTCCGACGGCTGCTGCTTGACGAGCCCTAGATCGATGGACTCGTGATTAGGAGCATACTTATACGTGCATATTCTTTTGTTAATTTTTCATTCACCCGTATATAGTTTATTTAATGAATATACTATACCTTGCAAAATATAGCTTGATACGCTAGACATTGACATACGCGAAATGACTCGCGCACATCAAGCACCATAATGCCCCAAGCATTTGTGCTCACCATCGAAGGCTCCTTCTGGCGGCGGCATCATGTGCCGGGTCGCTTTCTTCCCTCAAATATGGCCGAGGAGAGCGATGGCTGGCACATGTGTCACACTCGTGATCGGGTGCTGCTTGCGGGTCGCCGGTCCGCTCGTGGCATTCACGCATTGCACCAACTAACTAACTTAGGCTAAAATTTCAAGTACCTACTAACTCTCTTTGTACAGGATAATCTAACAATTGTAATTTCAGTTAACAAAGGGCACAGACCCTGGAGTCTGGTTTGTAAAAATTTTCAATAAAAAAAAGCACCATAATTTTTATAGTCAAAATGTTCGGAACACAGTGTTGTACTTAATGCTCGTGAATCTCGTCCATGAAGTACAACATTGTGCACCGAACATTTTGACTATAAAAATTATGGTGCTTGATGTGCGTAAATCGTTTAGCGTTGGTCAATGTCAATGTCTCGCGTATCAAGCTATATTTTACAAGGTATATTAAAATATAAAATAAAAACTATGTATTCCAGGTGCTACGCATTCATCTACTGGAGTTGGAAAAAGTGCAGGAGTTATGTCGAGACTTCTGCGGCCGGTACATCGCCTGCCTCAAAACTAAGATGCAGAGCGAAAACCTGCTACGGACGGACTATAGCGCCGGTGAGACCAATATTATTATTTTTTCATATTATACAATATGTAGTTATTACCATCACGTCATGATCACACCTTCAGTTCATAAAATTATTTAAGTTAAAAAAACCAGACATGTGCGAGTCAGGCTCGCACATCGAGGGTTCCGTACAAACACGTTATTAAAATAATTATTTGTTTTAGCATGTGTTAATGAAGTTCTTTTATACGATACCTTACATGATACGATTTACTCACTTTGAATTTTGAACCCATATTTTGTGAATTTTGAGGCCCTATTTTTCGTGATTTAAATAAAAATGTACAGTTTTCAGATTTATTCCTATAATATGTGTACTCTGAGACAAAGATTCTCTACAAATTTCATATTTCTATGTCAACGGGAAGTACCCAGTAGGTTTTGATTTTTGTGAGTGTCGAAATATGCAGTTTTTACGACATAAACGGCTCTAACTTTTTTATATGATAACTTAGAATTTTTTCTTTTACACAACTGCAATAGAGACCATAGATATACGTATACAGTTTTCAACTCGATATCTTTACGTGTTCCCGAGATAAAGAGTCTTGACCTACACACAGACGGACAGACGGACAACAAAGTGATCCTATAAGGGTTCCGTTTTTGCCGTTTGAGGTACAAACAGCCAAAATGTAGGACCTGGGTCTGTCTTGCTAAAGTAACTTCTTAGTGCGGAAGTACAACAGGTGACTTTTAATCTCAAGTAAATAGGTATCTTCTAGATAAGTGTGCTAGATTTATATGTCAGCCGCGGGGCTGCGAAGCCTATCGCCTAATCCAATTCGGATGGACAGCGTTTGGAAAATTGTGTAATGTTTTCTCGTTCGACACTCCTCAGTGCCTCAAGTCGAAAGTGTTCGACCAGTGTGTGTTACCAGTCATGACTTATGGCACTGAAACGTGGTCTCTCACTATGGGCCGTATTAATAAAGCTACAAGTAGGCCAACGAAAAGGGCTATGCTCGGAGTCTGCGATATATAATCAGAAATGAGGAGATCCGTAAAAAACCAAAGTTACCGACATAGCGCAGTGGACTGGCAAGCTTAAGTGGCAATGGGCAGGTCATAATAGAGTATTTGTTTGTGTTTTCAGGTGGCGTGGAGAGTAACAACAATCTGTCGGGCTCGCTGGACGAGCACTCGAGCACCTCTAATTCGCCGCAATATCAGGTATGAAATGTACGTCCCACTATATATCCATATATATTTCTTCTATTTTACTAGCATCACTTTCCAACCATTGAACTATATCTATGCCAAAAATCAAGTATACCTATCCGTTTCTCTGTCATGGCGTGAAAAAGTATTGTCACACGATGGGTTTTTGGATAATCAGTGAAAACGCTGATTATTCACTCTGCACTTTTTTGCACACAATCACTACACAAAATTACAAAAATACGACGCGTTACTACTACTAAACACACTTCACACTGGCACTAATATTCTCACACACTAGTCTCTGAATACTGCATTGAACATGAGATGCTTTCGCTCCGAAGGTAAACACAATACTGTGTGGTCTCTAGGACTGGCCGGTCTATTTATAGCAGAATTAAAGTAGCCTTGAATTCCCTGGATCAATCGACGCTATTGTGTTATATAAAGTAAGCAACACGATAGTTCTCGAAACCCTATTGTTCTTCAATAGATAAAAACATAAAAAAAAACGAATACAATAGCGTAGTAAACAAAACCACAGCTTATGTCATAGTTGCGAGCGGGCGCGGAGTAAACAAGCGCCACAGCTTTCGACGTAGTCACTACGCGTGTCCACCGCATGACAGTAACAAACCAACAAACACACTTTCGGATTTATAATACATACTAGCTGACCCGGCGAACTTCGTTACACGCAATAAATATACCTAGTCAGGTCATAAGTATTGTCACACAGTAAAAACTTTTCTTTTAGAATGCTGGCCATAAAAAAGTTTATTGAATTCGAATTTCGAATTGTTCATGAAAATAAAAATGTATGCTTTTTAGAATTTTACTCATTTTTGAATATGGAGTGGACGCTTAAAGAAGACCGTGTTGCAGTTATTGCGTTGCGTTAAATGCTCGTCTAATGGACCTGAGACTGAAGAGATGCCGCGCTTTGTTGAAGCGGTACGCGGGAAAAAAATACCGGGAAAATCTTTTTTCGGATGAAAAATTTTTTACCGTAGAAGAGAGCTACAACAAACAAAATGATAAGGTGTACGCACACAGTAGTAAAGAAGCGAGCAATCGTATTCCGCGTGTCCAACGAGGTCATTTTCCATCCTCGCTCATGGTATGGTTGGGAGTTTCTTATTGGGGCTTAACAGAGGTACATTTTTGTGAGAAACGTGTAATAACGAATGCAGTTGTGTATGCCAACAAGATTCGGCGCCAGCTCATAGAGCGAAGAGCACACAAGACTGGCTGGCGGCGCGTGAAATCGACTTCATCCGGCACGAAGACTGGCCCTCCTCCAGTCCAGATTTGAGTCTGTTAGATTACAAGATATGAATTACAAGAACACTTGGAGGAAAAGGCGTGCTCAAAGCCTCATCCCAATTTGGAGTCACTCAAAACATCCTTGATTAAGGCAGCCGCCGATATTGACATGAACCTCGTTCGTGCTGCGATAGACGACTGGCCGCGCAGATTGAAGGCCTGTATTGAAAATCACGGAGGTCATTTTGAATAAACTTTATTGTCATAATAATCTATGTTTTGTTAAGTTCATTTTGGTATATAAATGGTTACATAATGAATAAACTTGTTTCAATTATTTTATATTAAACATGTGACAGAATTTATGACCTGACTGTGTATATAAAAATGAATCGTAGTTGTTAGCCTCGCTAAAACTCGAGAACGGCTGAAGCGATTTGGCTAATTTTGGTCTTGAAATTTATCTGTGGACGATAAGGGGAGGTGAGAAAATATAAAAATGTAGGGAGTAAAATAGTAAAAACACGAATTTAATTTTCCCATATAAAATGTTTGTGTCATACTCCCTGGCAGGACCACATCGTTATATCTATATAATAGATAGTGGAAAAAAATGTACATAATTTGTACAAATTTGTACAGAAATATTAAAATTTGTACATAAGTACTTTTAGAATAATCGTCAAATGAATATGGTCCTGCCAGGGAGTATACTCCCTGGCAGGACCATACCCGAAATATCAGCTTTTTCAAGGAGGTGATGCATGTAAATAATTGTACAGAAATTGTACACCTCAAAAGCGCTTACAGCTTTGGTCTATGTTAGGTGAATGAAATTTTAATCACGTTTCATTATTTTTCAGAAAAGTGCTCCTGTTTTAATTTACATAGCAACGTGAGATCAGAAATGTATCGTATTTAAGTAGGCGTTATCCTATATTTTGTAGTCGCCATTTCATTCCAAAGACGTGCACTGTTGGACATAGGCCTCCGCTATAGATCTCTAATAAGATCGGCTTGAGGCGGCTTGAATTCAGCTCGATTCTGCGGTCTCAATGAGATCACCCGTCCATCTAATGGATGTACATCCTACCGTGCGCTTGCCGGTGCGTTGTCTCCACTCAGAACCTTTCTACTACCTCATTAGTCATCAGCCATCTATGCTAAGTGCCCTGCCCACTGGCATTTCAACTTGCATATCCACTGGGCTAAGTCGGTAACTTTGGTTCATGTTACTTCTACAGATCATGTTACTAAGACTGTTAACACGTTTACCTATTAACACGTTTATTTCTTTCAACTATTTGTATATTGTCTTCCATTCATACGTACGGTTCATCGTAATAATTCGAAGGGTATTCTATTAATATGATATTTTAAGATGTCAAAAAAAAATATGAGATACTGAAATACTGACTAGGTGTAAAGCAGTGAGACAATTTAAATATTTACATCGATGATTTTAAAATACACATTTGAGCTGTAATTAGGAATTCAAAACCATTAAAATACAAATTCTTGCGAAAAAATAATCGTATGTAGGTATGCTTCTTTTTTGATGAAAATTTTATGTGTAACACATAGTGACAAAGGCAATGGGCAAGCCAGTGGGCAGGGCACTTAGCATAGAGGGTTGATGACTAATGAGGTAGTAGAAAGGTTCTCGAGTGGAGACAACGCACCGGCAAGTGCACCGTAGGATCCATTAGATGGACGGGTGATATCATTGAGACCGCAGAATCGAGCTGAATTCAAGCCGCCTCAAGCCGATCTTATTGGAGATCTATAGCGGAGGCTTATGTCCAACAGTGCACGTCTTTTTAATGAAATGGCGACTGCAAAATATAGGACAACGCCTACTTAAATACGATACATTTCTGATCTCACGTTGCTATGTAAATTAAAACAGGAGCACTTTTCTGAGAAATAATGAAACGTGATTAAAATTTCATTCACCTAACATAGACTAAAGCTGTAAGCGCTTTTGAGGTGTACAATTTCTGTACAATTATTTACATGCATCACCTCCTTGAAAAAGCTGATATTTCGGGTATGGTCCTGCCAGGGAGTATACTCCCTGGCAGGACCACCTTCATTTGACGATTACTCTAAAAGTACTTATGTACAAATTTTAATATTTCTGTACAAATTTGTACAAATTATGTACATTTTTTTCCACTATCTATTATATAGATATAACGATGTGGTCCTGCCAGGGAGTATGACACAAATGTTTCTGCATGTAAAATGTAATGTAAAAAAGTTGTCATTGACAGTTGATAGATGGTGAGATGAAGTTCACCGGGGCAGCTAGTATTAAATAATTTTAATGGTCATGTTATTAGGCCCAATTTTAAAGGCGCCATTGTAAATTTAATAGCAACATAAAATAGTGTTCTCTCTATCAAATGCATATAGTGAAAAAGAAACAGAGCTACTCTTAATTGCTATTATAATTTCGATGGAGCCTCTTAAATTGGGCCTATTGTACACATTATCGCCTATCAAATAATAAATTAATTTACTAATTGTTTGCTGATTTGAGATAAAAAAAAAACATAGTTTTGAAAAAACTAAAAAACAAACTTCTTTTAGGATTCATTTTTTTTTTTTATAAATGTATTGTCATATGTATTTGATAGGTGTGCAAAGTTTTAAGAAAATCTGATCACTCAAAGTAGGTCAAAACCGAGCTCAAAGGGGTTGGTAACAAGCAAGCAAACAAACAAGCAAGCAAGCAAACATACAGGTGAAATTAATAAAAGCGTGTTAAAAACGTATCTTTCATCTGTTATATTCTGCCAATTTTCGTGCATATTTCATGCATATAGCAAGCTTTTCATGTTGCATATAACTCGGTCTCCGCTGACGGTTTACGTGTATTGTTCCAGTCGCCGGCGGCGCCCCTGGCCGCGCCGTCCTACCCGCCACTGTTCCCGCACACAGAACTGCCATTCGCGGCCCCGCATCGGGAAACCACACGTAAGTCACATCCATCCATAGCACGTCCACTGCTGGACATAGCGGCCTCCCTTATGGAACTCCAATAAATAACATCTACTAAATGAGATCATATTATCCACTATGGTCTGTGCCATATGGATTGGCAATAAAGTAGGCAATAAACCTCTCGTATTGCTTGATGGCAGAATATTTGATTTTCTGTAGGTACTTACCTACGAGAACATCTGTAAAAGAAATAAGCAGTAAAATTAAAAATAACTATTATATATTAACAACTATTATTAATTTTATAACCACTGTCATAAAAGGTTTGTCACTGCTGCTAGACCACTGAAAGGTCAACGCATTTTATTGCCAATCCATATCATATGGCACGGACTTTAGCTGCCCACGACTTCGATTTGTGCTATCTCATAGAAGTATAGTAGAGTATAGTTTAAAAAAAAAAAACTAAAAAACACGCTTAGGAATCATTTTTTTTTTATTTTTTCATATATGCATTGTCATCGGTCTTTGATAGGTGTGCAAAGTTTGAATAAAATCTTATCAGTCAAGAGCCAGTCGAGATATAGGTTTATGACGATTTGGAGAACTATTAGTATAAATAATAACAACCAGGCTAGAGCAAACTTGGAGCTTACTAATAAGGTCCATAGTAAGAGACCGCACGTTTCTGTGCCAGAAATCATCACTGGCAACACACATTGGTCGAATATTTTCGACTTGAGGCACTGAGGTATGTTGGACGAAAGACGTTACGCAATTTTCTGAACGCTGCCCAGCTGCGTTATATTCGGTAACTAACCTCTTTCTAGAAGTGACCCCTATGTTCATTACATAAATGCTTACCCAGGGTGGGGTAAATAACCCACCGCCTCGTTGACCCATAACTCAGGGTTACTAACCATTAGCCCACTGAGGCAGTTATATAGGATTGTATGCTTACCCTGTATTAAGTCAAAAGGAGGTGATTGTGACCACCATTACGAACAACTATGGGGTCAACCAAAAATTCGAGAAAAAAAAACCAGCCGTACCATACAAAACTGCAACTCGGAATCGACAAAATTTATGTAACAGCTGATATTTTTTTAACATTTTAGAGTTTCTTAAACGACGAAATGAAGGGGGTTGTCAAGTCGACGCGTATATTATGTTTATGTATGACCACTCATAGTTTTTTACAGAGTTGTCCGATTTCAATAATTCTTTTTTTTTTTTTTGGTAGATCATATTTCACAAGTGGTTCCGTTTAAATTTTATCAAAATCGGCTGAGATATTTTGATAAATCAACAATAATGTAAAAATTACCATATCTATCCGTGCGAACTATTTCTGTGCACGGCTGAAGTCGGATTTAATTATGCCATTAATCGCGAAAAATAATTATTGAGCAGTCTAACTAATGAAATAATGTCTAATGATGGTTCCAGCGAGCGTAGTCCAGGGTTCAACGCCGATCAGCCAAATAGGAGCCGCCATACTGCCTCCTGATACATTCACAGGTCAGTCTCAGCTTTTAATACTCCATTGATGAATATATGCCTACTCACGAAACACTATTGGACCATTTTCACCATGCCAGATACTAACTTTGCTCCTTGCTTTATTAAATCAGTTGTTATTGCCTAATTTATAGTTGAAAGAGTTGTAATGGCTTTTTGTCATGGTTTTGATATTCTTTACCATTATTGAGCGAAACGCTGTCCAACGCTTGATTTATTAGGGTTCAATTGTTGGTCAAGACAACACTTAAATTTTTTTTTAAATAGGTTAATGTAAGGTAATGTAAGTGTTGTATTTAGTGGTAGATAATACAGGCATTATCTACCACTAAATACAAGATTTACATTATCTAAAACTACATAACAAGCAATTGAATCTTCCACAGACCCTTGAAGGTCTAAAGATAATCCATTTGGATTCTCACAAGCCCACTGCCAGTTGGCAGCGTGCCCAGCATGCTGGCAGCATTGTCACACTGAATGGTAATTTGGCACTGAGTGCACAAATTTTATTGAAATTGGCAGTATTATTTGTACTGTACTATACCGGCCTTTTAGTCTACTGCTGAACATAGGCTACTCACTAAGGGCTATTGTATTATATCCACTACGCTGTCGTAGTGTCAGTCACTTCACCATACGCCATCGAAATTCTTCTACGGACGTATGCAGGTGGTCACGACGTTTTTTTTATTTTAATTGGGTTACGTCGGTAACTTCGGTCCATCCACAGAGTATCTACCTCATTTCTGATTCGATCTCGCAAACAGACCCCGTGAGTAGCCCTCTCCACTCAAACCAAATAAAAAAATCAAGACAGAAAGTTGTGATCAGACAACTGAGGTCGGTTTTTTATACATGTAGACAATATACATAATTTTATTTGCGTGTGGTGGACCACACGCAAAGTGTGTGGTGAGTGCGTCGGTATTGCGCCGCCATAGTTCGACTGACAGACCAAGGCGTAGTTTCGTTGTACGTTTATGTGTGTGTAATAAATAAATAAATAAATATTAGGGGACATCTTACACATGGCCTCTGACCCCAAACTAAGCAAAGCTTGTGATATGGCTGCCAGAGACTGATATACTACATATACATATTTTTAAATATATACTTATATAGATAGTAACTAAATTACACCCAGACACAGAGCAAACACCTATGTTCATCACACAAAATGTTTGCCCTAGGTGGGGATCGAGCCCACGCCTCTTTGACCCAGAAGTCAGGTTCACTAACCACTGAGCCACCGAGGCAGTCAATGTATGAGGCTTAGTTTTGCCGGACTCATTTGTTTGTGCACAACATTCTGTCTTTATTTTTAGCCGACTTCCAAAAGGTGCTATGTTCGTCTGTATGTTTTTTTTTGTATGTTCATCGATAATTTCGCCAATTGTGAACGGAATCGAAAAATTCTGTTTTACTTCGAAAGGGTATACTCCCGAGGTGGTTCTATTTAAATTTTACAGAAATCGGCTGAGCCGTTTTTGAACAACAATAATATAAACAATTCCAGCTAAATATTCGAATTTTGTACACGATGGAAGGCGATTTGACCATTTTTATTTTATTAAGTAGCGCTCGTAGCGTAGTTTGACTAGGTGATTGTCAGCGATCACCGAAATTAAGCAACGTTCCACACGGTCAGTATTTGGATGGGTGACCGCGGGTGGCATTTTCCAACTGAGCGCTGCCATGGCTCGGATGACACGTTAAATTGTAGGTCCCGGTTGTTTTAACTGTTTAGCCATGTCAGAGGCCTTCAGGCGGCTTAAAAACTCAGACACCAGGGCCAGCCACCCGGCCTATCCGAACTTACTTACTATTATTTTATTTAGTCTGAGCCTCTCCGTAAAATATTATATTGACGTAGCTAAAACCTATCTGTATTGATTTCAGGCACAAATTCGAACAACTCGTGTTCGTCGGTGTCGGGCTCGCCGCCGCCCGAGGAGGACTGCGACGAGAGCGGGGGGAAGCGCGGGGTGTTGCCGCGCCACGCCACGCAGGTCATGCGCGCCTGGCTGTTCCAACACCTCGTGGTAAGATCTAACAAATAAACAATGGATTGCACTCCAGGAGTGCCGGCAGAAGTAAAAGCTTAGACATTTAAAGTACTATGTATAATTTTTGGGTTTAAATACATTACATACATTTTCGCCGCGCGGTAAATTAGAGGGGGATACCATTTTTTCTCTCTATGTCGCGCCGGCGCGCGGCGGTCTACTGTCGCTATGTCCTGCGAATTTTCGATCAGCCTACGCGAATTTAATATTTTTACCCATCGCAACAAGTGCACTACGCCGCTAAAGAAATTTTCACTTCAAAAACACAAATGTCTTTTATTTTTTTGTTTTATAAATAAAATAAAAAATATCTTCAATAAAGATTAAAAAACAAATATCTTCAATAAAGATTAAAAAACAAATATCAGAAACAAAGAAAAACTTTTATTTAAAGGTGACGTCCACAAGTAGTATATTATTCAGAGAAAAATCGAACCAAGATGATATATACATCATTTGAAAGCTTGTTTTATGGGCTTTCCAAAAATATTAAATTTAGATTTTTTCCCCCCTTCATTTTTTTTAAATGTGAAAAATAAATTGTATGAAAAATAACAATACAGCTTATTACTTTTTCTAGTTTAGCAATGATAAAGTGCTTCTATCGTTATTTTACTTGCATTCGTAGCTGATTCTTCCACATTCATCACTTAATTTGCTAAAATTAAAAATTATAACCTACCAGTGTGACCAGTTAGTAGGTACAATGTGACAAAAAATACTTTAAAAGTGTGTCTAATTGGTAAAATGCTTTTATTTAACAATTTGGAGGTCGATTAATCAGGGTTGCTAGAGATAAACTACCTATTGAGCCAAATATATTTATTTATCCTAATAAATTCAAAATTAATTTTAAAAATATCGAAAGTTTCTTTTTTATTTGTAACTGTTATAATAGACTCAGAAAAATATAAACTTTCTCGAAATGTAACGAGTGTTGTGGTTAGAATTTTTGATTATTATTATACCAGCCTCCATACATTTTGTGGACATGTCCTTTAAAAACAAACATCAAAAACAAAAAAGATAACTAATAAAAGCCGACAATCGACTCGCCTGCGCTAGGCCACGCCCTGCGCTCGCTCGTTTGCGAAATGTAAAAAGCCTATCAAAAGTTGGACACTTTATTCTAGCCGGAACTAATAAAAAGCCTATTTTCGGCTTTATCCGGACGCCTAAAAAGGGGATTTGCGCCGCTTCCAGTTGATTTCACAAATATCATTCGACTTACATTTATTATTTATTTATCATGTTTCAGCACCCGTACCCCACGGAAGAAGAGAAGCGCACTCTGGCGGCGCAGACCCGACTCACTCTGCTGCAAGTGAACAACTGGTTCATTAACGCAAGACGCCGGATACTGCAGCCCATGCTAGACTGCAATGAAAAACCAGGTAAAATATGTATAATATTGTGGTATAATAACTAATTGAAAAAGAAAACAATGTGCTTCCTTGGCAGTCTTGTAAATAGATATGGGAGTAGAACATTAAATCATAGTATTTGAAAATTTGAAAGATAACGGTGCAAAAATACGATAAACTTTTGTTATAAAACGGTTAAAAAATACGAAAAATGCGTTTGAAAAATAGACTACAATATTTGGTTGGAAAATGCGGTTCGAAAATAGAGTTAAATATTTGGTTCAAAAATACGAAAAATGCGATTTGAAAATACGATTCCGAAATATAAATTCAAATTAGGGAAATGAGACTGAAATATGATTCAAAATTGTCACATATTGCTTGTTTTTGTAATGTTACTAAAAATGAATTAAAAAAACATGATGTACTGTTTTACAAAAATATCATAGGTAGGATTGGAGAGTTTGTAAGAGATAATGATAGAATATAAAATGTGCACAATTAAACCAAATGCGATAAGTAGAAGTGAAGCGCACTCTGGCGGCGCAAACACGACTCACTCTGCTACAAGTTAACAACCGATACTGCACCCGATGCTAGACTTCAAAATAAAAACATACTTTTAGAAAAAAAAATAACGGTTCTAAAATACGCAAAATGCAATTTGAAAATATACCAAAATATTTAATCATCATCGTTTCGTTTCAAAGGCTATAATTTGTGCAGTTCTTATGTAATGAAGACATGTGAAGGTCAAGACCCTGTCGGAAGACCGTTGCTAGTTGACATAGAAGTTGCTCCACCGACAAGAGTCGCGCTCTTAAATTCTCAATGAATGAATTTGATTGGAAAATGCGACTCAAAAATAGGATTTGAATTACGAAAAATAGAGAAATATGTCTGTTAAAAATATGAATTAAAATTGACACGATGTGATGGTGTTGAGTTACGAAAAAGCCTACTAATATTATAAACGCGAAAGTTTGTGAGGATGGATGGATGGATGGATGGATGGATGGATGTATGGATGGATGTATGGATGGATGTATGGATGGATGTATGGATGTTTGTTACTCTTTCACGCAAAAACTACTGAACGGAATGAGATGAAACTTTGCAATAATATAGCTTATATATCAGAATTACACATAGGCTATAAATTATAATGATATTGCGTCAAAAATAAAAATATCATGCGGGCGAAGCCGCGGGTAAAAACTAGTAGAAAATAAAAATTATCATGAAATACTGTTCAATATGAAGATCACAGATATATTAGCGAGTTTGTAAGAGACTGGCAAGCCACAGAGCTATGCCCAGAAAAAATAAATAAAAAAGCAACCGCTTTTTTTCGAAAAAAACTGCTTTTTCTGTCTATTAATTTTTATTTCTGTTTGTCGCAGGAGGCAAGAAAGGCAAAAACGGCTCATCCATCAGCAAAAGATATTGGCCTGACGCGCTCTCTAACCCACAGTTCACGGCCGGTACGTATTGATATCACAACCATCATCCTTTCATCAGCCATAGCACGTCCACTGCTGGACATAGGCCTCCCCTGTGGATCTCCAATAATACCGATTGGAAGCGACTTGCATCTGGCGCGATCCTGCGGTCTTAATGAGGTCATCCGACCTATGCTGTGCTTGCCAGTACGTGGTCTCCACTCGAGAGCTTTCGACCCCATAGGTCGTTAGTCCCCCGTCCTATGTGCCCTTCCCAATGCCATTACAACTGGCCAATCCACTGGACTATGTCGGTAACATTAGTTCTTCTACGGATCTCATTCTTGATTCGATATCGCAGAGAGACTCCGAGCATAGCTCACTATCACTACCATTTTAGCCATAATTTGTCCACTACTTAACATAGGCCTTCCCAAGATTCAAGATGCATAGTATAAAAAGTGAGTACTTTGCCGAAACGGTGTGATTTAATATTCGCTATGACCAACTTTTACTATAGGATCAAACCAAAATTTAAAAAAAAACGCTGTTTATGAGATCAAGCCGATTAGATGCGATTTACCCTGAAATCGTGAAAAACATCAGCTGTAATATACAAAATGTTTACTTTCTGTGTATAATATATGTATAGACAATAATTAACAATATTTGCTTGAAAAATAAACCATACACAGGAAAAAACATTCAAACAAAAGAATTTAAAACAAAAGCAAATAATAAGCTGCCTCTTGTTTTATTTTCGTCACCAGTTTTTGCGGTGCGGCCGCTAAAATTTACATTTTACTAGTCAATCAATTCTTGATATATTATGGCTTCTGCGAAGGTGTTTCACAATTTCGCCAATGCCTTGTGAGGTACGGCCATCAAACGTAGAGAATTGGTACGGTGTTTGCACGATATTTTACCTGATTTGGATAGACAACAGTTTTTGGATTTTATACCATTCACCACTGAAACAAACACAGTATAATATATAAACACATATGACGCACACAATCATATAATATACTAAACTACGATATTATTAATGGTTAATACTATTTACAACTTAATATTGTTATTTTTAACATTTTACTAGCTGACCCGCTGAACTTCATCTCACTATCTGTCAACTGTCAATGGCAACTTTTACATGCAGGAACATTTTGTATATGAAAGTTAAATTAACTTTATTACTACTTTACGTTTTTAATATTTTATATTTTCTCACAGTTTAAACCTTCCCTTAACTTCCACAGTTATTTCAAGACTAAAACTAGCCAAATCGGTTCATCCGTTCTCGAGTTTTAGAGAGACTAACAACCAATATTCATTTTTATATAATTATTTATAGAATATAGATACATGGACAGTAATAGACAATATTTACTTGAAGAAAACCATACACTGGAAAAATAATAATAAACAAGAAAAATTAAAACTAAACTAAAAATAAGCTTTGTGTTTTATTTTCGTTTTGATTAACCATTTGACCATTTTATATCTGTTCATCTCTAATAATATTTTCTTACAGGGCTACTATCATCGTCAGAAGACGAAGAAAACGAAGGCGACGCCTCCGCGGACGAGACCGAGCAGACAGACGAACAGACAGACTACCCCATACAACAGCCTATGCACTAATCTACATACAAACGTACCGGACTTATTTACTACCACATACGGAATACTAGGGGATACTACCCATTGGTGAGTCTATTGCAAATCAATTAAAAATGGCAAAAAATATATGTATACAACACACAAATCATAATAATTATTATGCTGCAATTGAGCCATAAACTAACTAATATTTCGTATACCAATTGAAAGTGTTGAAACCAATTATTCAAAATTCGTATACCAATTGAAAGTGTTGAAACCAATTATTCAAAATTCGTATACCAATTAAAAGTGTTGAAACTAATTAAAAATTCGTATACCAACTGAAAGTGTTGAAACCAATTAAAAATTCGTATACCAATTGAAAGTGTTGAAACTTTTTAATATTCGTATACCAACTGACAGTGTTGAAACCAATTAAAAATTCCTATACGTATTGAAAGTGTTAAAAGCCAATTGAAATTTGGTATACCAATCAAAAGTGTTATAAGCAGACTACCCCATACACTACTAGAATTTCCTTATTAAGACATACGGAATACTAGAGGACACTACCCGTTGATTTTCAATGAACCACCTCTGTCGCAAATCAATTGAAAATTATAAACAAATCACAATATTATTTTGCAAACAAATCGATTGACAAATCGTTTGATAAAAGTATACCAAACAAAATGTGTTGCCAATGCCAATTAAAATTTTATATACCAATAAAAAGTGTTATTGAAATTTTGTATACCAATTGAAATTGTGTTATAAGCCAATTGAAATGTTGTATACCAATTGAAAGTGTTAAAACCTATTCACATTTCGTATACTAATAAAATTAAATGTGTTAAAAAACCAATTTAAATTTCGTATACCAATTGAAAGATGTTATACGCCAATTGAAATTTTGTATACCAATTAACAAGATTTAGAAATCTATACCGATTGTATTTGTCATAAACAAGTTGACTATTCGTATACTAACTGAAAAATGTTAAAACCATTGATTGATATTGATACAATTTCATACAAATAGATTTAAAAAAATTGAAATATGTCTGTTTAAACCATGAATTATCTATCTCTATATACTTTATTAATTATTAAGAAGTAAATGTTTTAAAACAGATTTCAATATCTGGAACACTAACATTGGTAATTAATAGCGAAATTATTTTCTCCCATGAGGTTTTAAATAATTTGTATACTAATTGAAATTATGACAGTTTAAATGTATAAAATAAGAGACAAGTCACAAACTAAAAGATTGAAAGTCACAAACTGAAATATGAATAAAACTTTAAAGTTAACCGATTCAACGATCAAAAATACGATTTGTCCCTATTCTGACGCATTAGAGAATATATTGGTCACTTTCGATCCACTAACAATTTCAACAAGAGAGAAAGAAAGTTCTTGAATGCGAAAGAATGATTAGAATATATAGGTCCCTCTCGATTTAGTGACAGTTTTAACGAGAGAAAGAGAGATCTCGAAAGCGACAGAATAAGGCCTCTAGTTTGAATAAAAACAAATGATATACGAATGAAATACGATTCAAGCGTGTCTTGTGGTCCCAAACAATTTTAGCCCGTTAAAGTTCCGCGTCACGTCACGCTTCGGTATTTTTTTTTATCTAAACGTGACGTCACTTGGAACCACTCCCGAACTTTGACTCGCTTTATCTTTGCTATTTTTTGTTTGATTGACTAAATAAAAAATACGTGTCTAATTGTTTTTTGTAGTCTTCCTGGCGGACTTATTGTATTAATATTTCTTTTATCCACTCGTTATGCGTATTAAATAAACATAAAACCTTTTCAAAGCAAACAATAATGTTCGTAAGTTAATACGCATTTTATCTATACAAAACATATAATTTAAGAACCGCATGTATATATGACATATATATGTTGCAATAAAAAAATTAATATAGGATAAAAATGGTTGAGACCACAACACGCTAAACGCTATACGATAAATGATTTATCAATTTTATTACAAAACTCGAGTATACGTATTAATTTTTAATACACAAAAATCATGACAAAAAAACATGTCACAAATATTTATACGGTTTATTTAATGAATTATATTTAAAAGACATTAAAATTACTGAACGGTATACCATATTATTTGTAAGTTAACTAGTTTAGTCAATTGTGATGAATAATAACTACTTTAATAGATAAAAGTATGTAAATAGCTTTTTTTTCAGTATATTTGTCGTATACTACGCGATTATGAATAATGTAGTGATACCGTAGTAACCGCACGTGAGGTATGTACATCATACTGACAACTTTTACTATGGGGCCAACTCTGAACAAGAAAAAAAATCAGCTGTTCTATCTATCTATCTATCTATCAGCCGCAGGATGTCCACTGCTGGACATAGGCCTCCCCCATGGATTTCCAATAAGGCCGGTTGGAAGCGGCCTGCATCCAGCGCGTTCCTGCGATTTTTATTATATCGTCAGTCCATCTAGTCGGTGGACGTCATACGCTGCGCTTGCTGGTCCGTGGTCTCCATTCGAGATCTTTTAGGCCCCATCGGCCATCCGTTCTTCGAACTATGTGTCCTGCCCATTGCCACTTTAATACCAGCTGTTCTATACAAAATTAATTCAATTTCAATTTCTTTATTTTCTTAGTAAGTAACTTTACAGTCAGAACAAAAAAGTTACTTATTTTACATTTAATTACACACATAATCAAAAATTGCAACTCAGAATCGACAAAATGTATGAAACAGCTGATTTGGGCCTGATAACGTCGTATAAATCGATGAACGCCGGCTGCACGCGCTAAAAACCATGACTCATTGTCATTTTGGCTCCGCCAGAGCCAAGCGTGCAAGCGAAAGCGCTGAACAAGCGATAGAGAGGCACGATCGGCCTAAGCGTTCGGCTTGTGACGTTACCACGTAAAATTCTCGTCCGTAAACCGACTTTACAAACAACAAATTCTTTTTTTTTTAAACTTTCGCGATTTGAACGCATTATTATTATATTCTACGGGACTAATCGCGCACTAAAATTACGAGATTAATGAATACCGAGTTGCATCGATCGACCGTGGTCACGGGTAGTCTACCCGAGTTGCATCGATCGACCGTGGTCACGGGTAGTCTACCCGAGTTGCATCGATCGACCGTGGTCACGGGTAGTCTACCCGTGACCACGGTCGATGCAACTCGGCCGAAACGTCGGGATGAAGGGGTATTTATTTATCTCGTCATTTTAGTGCGTGATCAATCCCGTAGTATATAATAATAACCAATTCTTTTTTCTCGAATTCCGGGTTGCTCTTATAATAAAATATCTTATTGATGTACCTCATGTGTAGTCACAGTATTACTACATATTTCATAAGCAAGTTGTATTAATGGGGTATTGTCGTGATTTATTTTGCAAAATGTATGACTACGGGGTGTTTTTATACCATTTTCTAGGATATTAATGCACATAATCATTATCATAAATTTTTACTATGGAACTAACATTGACATCACCTACCACTGGCTTTTCGGTGAAAGAATACATCGTGAGGCAACCTGCGTACGCCCGTAGAGGAAATTCGATAGCTGACCCGCATTGCCTCAGCGTGGTGAATATGGCCTAATCACCCTTCGTGGGTCGGCCTACGTCCTGCAGTGGACTATTAAAAGGCTGGTAACCGTACATTACAATATTGACATCACAAAATAGATGTTTACACTAATATAGAACTTTTTGTATGGGAAAGCTAAATATCTTTTGGGATTTGTCCCATAGTAAAAGTGGACCATAATGATCAGTCATTAATATCTAAGAATATGTAATAAGACATCATCGATCAGGGTTTGAGTTTCAACCGACTTTCGCAGGAAGAGGTGTACGTATGTTTTTTGAAATTAATCATATAATGTGGTTATTATTTATCAGAATTAATAATAGAACCATGTATACGTAAAGCATACCTCAATTTAAAACTAAATATTCTTGTAATTATAAAAAAATGATAATACTCATAGACGAGGCAAACTTGCTAGCTATTTTATTGGGCACGATGAATGATTAATACCATCGTTTATTTTAAATAGTTCAGTATATATTTTTTTTGCATTTATTTGTCATATATTCAAGGTGATATTTTTTATATTGTGATCATAATTGTAAAAATAATTAAGTATGTATTGGTATAAGTCTTCCATTGATATTATATACTTTATTTATATGCTTGTAATGTATATTACCTACCTAAAATATAATAATCCAGAAGTTTTTTTTATTTAGAATCTGAGAACAATCTTTTGGCGTGATAACGTCTTATATTCTGGCTGCACGCACGAAAAAGTGTCACGTTTCGCCTGAGTCGAGCGTGCAAGCGAGAGCGCTGAACAAGCGATGGAGAGGCACGATCGGCTCCGCGCGCTCGGCTTGTTTCAGTTGTTGATTCAACGATGTTTTCTTTTGACTTTATCACGTTTAATTGTCGTCCGTAAACCGACGTTACGGACAACCAATATTTAAATAAGTATTTTACAATATAGCAGGTTTGCCTCTATTAAAATAAGAAAATGCACATTGTATAATACATATTTGACATCTCCAAGAGAATTTTTTGCAATATTTTTTTTAACGCGTTAGTCAATTTTAACACCGGTTGTGAATAAAAAAATAGTTAACTTTTTAATTTTCCTCCATTTTACTGACTGAGCCATAATGTGAAATAGAAATAAAAAAAAAGTAAATATTTTTTACCACAAAAACTATAGACAATACCGTCCATAGACAAGAAGTATATTTATTTTAAATTGTATAAAATAAGTTTTAAAACTCATTGTTGTATTTTTTTTAACGACGCCATATTAGGATTAGTAGTAGAGCAGTAGCACATCTTCGCCGTAATAAACATCTTCGAAATACTTAATTCCTCGTGTAAAAATATTTCCTTACTGATATCTTATTTTTAGATTTTGTAGATAACTTATTTCAGTACTCCACAACATTTTTTTTCATAGGAATAAATGCAATTTCGCTTTATCTATAGTTTTGTGGCGAAGGTGTGCTATCGCCCTTAGTTTAGAAATATTTTAAATTAAAACTGATTATACGATGTAATTATACGATTTCAAAATAGTATACTCAAATGATTTAAATTAAAAAAGAATAACGTTTGATTCAAAATTGTATACGTGCAAAAGTATTAAAGAAGTAATCAAATTTTTTAAATTTAGAATGTAATTTTTTTCGGATGCTAGATTGTGTAAAATAACGGTTGGAATGTTAAAAAAATAAAGTGACGTCATTTCAGTATGAATAATGGAAATTAAACGAAACTTAGTATACGGTTTTTGCAATATTTTAAAATCAAATTATTAATTTGGTAAGATTTATATATTATATTAATTTGTTGTATGTGTATAGCATGCATGGTACATATAATATTTTTGGATGGGTGAGTTATGACGTCACATTATTTTGAATGTGTAAAGAAATGTTAGATAAGGGCTATGCCTATTTTATTTCGTTTCAAGTATGTGTCTAAAATATAGGGAATATTTTGTTAGCCATTTTTTTTTGGGTTTTTTTGCCATTTACAGATAAATGACTGTATACCATTGAAATTGAATTGTCATAATTATGTAGATCGGGTAGATCTATTCGTGACCACGATCGATGCAACTCGGTCGAAACGTCGGGATGATGATTTATCTCGTAATTTCAGTGCGCAATGCAATGTGTTCAAATCGCGAAAGTTTAAAAACAACATAATTATGTTTATATTTTCTAAATACTAATTTTTTTTTTGAAACTTTAACGCGCCACCTTAGGATATTAACTTAGAAAGCTTACATTTTGCACAAATGCTCATAAACATAATATAGATCAACAATTGGAAATATTACAAGAGTTTTAAATTCCAAAAAAAAAAATTCTGTCCACCCTAATGAATAGGTTGTATTAAACATACACCCAAAATTTAATCAACCAAAAATAAAGTTAAAATCAGTCGATGCACAAGTGTAACCAAATGACACGTTTTTTTAAACCGACTTTCTAAAAGTAATTATTATATACTACGGGAATAATCGCGCACTAAAATTACGAGATAAATAAATACCTCATTTCGACGTTTACCCGTCTACCCGTGACCACGGTCGATGCGACTCGGCCGAAACGTCGGGTTGATGAGGTATTTATTTATCTCGTCATCTTAGTGCGCGATTAGTCCCGCAGTATATAATGATAATTTCTAAAAGTAAAACATGTAATTACTATGGATTATTAATATTAACTAAAACCGGTTTGTAATAAGTTTTTTTTGTAAATAATATATAATTATGTGATATCTCCATCGACCGTGAACCGATCATCGGTTATATTTATTATGAAAAGATGGTTAACATAAACAATGAACATGTAATTTTCCAATTATTTTTACAAACAAAATATGCAAGAAGAAGTCTTATCTCTTATTGATACTCAAGTGAACATTATGTTGTTTACTAGTTTAATATATATTTTTTGAAATATCTTTTTGCTTTTGCTTAGAAATATATCTTTTTTGAGGTATAGCCCTTAAATATAAGTCAGTGATGTTACGAAGAAACGCATATACGTAAAGAAATGGTGACATTATATTTAAGGATTTTTTTATAATACGTACCGTAAGTATACATCGTAGTCTTAATATTGTATTTTTAATGTATTTTCAAAGTGATTTGAATGAAGCCAATATATCGGATCGCATACTGGCAATATTACGTTATTTACTATTGTATAACTATATAAAATCAGTTGTACATTTATTAATTAAAGCAATGAACAAAACAATTGTAAAATTTAGTAAAATTATCTTTGTGAATTATCATTTCAAAAATCTGAAGCGAACGCAGGATTTGAACCTGCCCCTTCGGATCACTAGCCCGACGCTCTAACCAACTGAGCCAGCCTGCCTCCTACGCAAATTTTTGAAGTGCTTATATTACACCAAATTATAGCGTTGGCGGCGCCACCTGTATTAGACAGGTTATCACCTAGTCAGTTATACACCTAGAAGTTATTAGAACATCTAAAGATTGACGAGAGATGTCGCACTGTTAAATCAATGCTATGATTTTATTTTGAGTTCGCTTCAAATTTTTGAAATGATTATCACAAAGATAACTCTTTGAGATAGAATCTAGTGTGGAAAGAACTCAAAATAAAATCATAACATAATAAAATTGATAAATAAGACAATATCATAATAAATAATAATAATAATTATGAAACGCCATTTTTTGCCAGGCAGTCGAACCTCAAAGTTCTTTTTTGCAGCCAAAAAATAATAGCAGCTCACAGCGTTACTAAAATTTCTTTGATTTGTACAGGGTTAATCAGTAAAGGTGTAATAACCCGAAATGAGTTGATTCAGACCATCGTTATGAAATCATTTATATCTATATGGAGCCAACCAAGAGTCTGAGAACAACAGTCGAGCTGATTTTAGTTCCCATACAACTCGGATTCGACAAAATGTTTGAAACAGCTGATTGTTTTCTCAAATTACGAGTCGATGCCAAAGTTAAAGTTGATCTTAATGATTGAATCATCCCCTTTGACCTAGTACACCTTTTCTAAACAACCCCTACTACAATAAAACTGAACGGTAGGTATAAAAATACACATACAACTAGCAATTGAAATTTTATGCAGTGTATATAGTATACAAGTTATATACTGTTATATAACAGTATATTTCAAGCTATATAACAGTATACAACTTGTTACAGTCATTTTTTTATGTTATATGATTACGTACATAATTTTTTTCAAAATATATATACCTATATTGTCAGTGTCCGATCCGTACTAGAAGTAGTGTATTCTGTTGCTTATTTTTTTAACGGCGTTATATGATAGTGAAATGTCCAGTTACTAGTATACTATAGTGTAAAGCTTCCTAGAGTAAGCATTTCAAGTTGGTTATACATATTATTAATACGGCATAATTTTTGCTAGTCAATAAAATAATTTTTAGGCTGGAATTTGTTGTTTTTTTTACCTCAATTTTTATAGTTTTCATGTTATTTTAAACCGTAACTGGGATAATTGTGCCAGTTGAAGCCATCTTAGTGTAATTTAAATGAGTAGCGATGGTATCGCTTAAATACCATCCCTACATAGTCGACGTACCACCAGCCCCCCTACCGCCTAAGCAATAGCAATCGTAATAGCAATCGTTTATGACTTAATTTTAGTCATTTGGCACCGCCTATGTGACGTTAGCCATCAAAGTTGTTCATTCAACGATTGGTGTGATTGCAATTGATGGCTAACGTCACATAGGCGGTGCCAAATGACTAAAATAAAGTCATAAACTATTGCTATTGCTTAGGCGGTCGGGGGGCAGCTCGTACTAAGCGATTCGCTTCTTCCTTCATAATGCGGACCGCCAGGGATTGGAATGCCTCCGTCAATGTTCCTGACTATTACAATATGGATATCTTCAAGTCAAGAGGGAATAGGTATCTTCTAGGTCCACATCATCTTCGGCTACAACTTCGCTTTCCATCAGGCGAGTTGGTGGTCAAAGGAAGCCCTATTGTGCATGAAAAAAAAAATTGGGGACTGAATTTTAATCATCAATCAGATATTTTCAAAGGAATTTTCGAAGTTTGAGATTCATACAAGCAATATTTATGGTGTTTCGTTGTTTATAATTGTCATATATGCAATAATTTTGACACCAAATGGCCACAACCGGCACGCATACTATACCTAACGTACGTCTCACAGACTGTCGAAATAATAATGAAGAATAAGCCTTACTAATATTATATTTCCGAAAATGTGATTGTTGGTTCGTCGCTCTTTCACGCAGAAACGGACCAACGGATAGACTTGATTTTTAACCGACGAACCACCGGAGGAGGTGTACAATTCGACGCGTATATTTTTTTTATTTGTAATCACGCATAACTTTTTTCATAGTAGTCCGATTTCAATAATTCTTTTTTTATTAGAAAGAGTATACTTCGAAATTGGTCCCATTTAAATTTTATCGAAATCGGCTATACCATTTTTGATAAATCAACAACAATGTGAAAAATGTTACATCGATCCGTGCATAATATTTGCGTTCTAGCGATGCGCCTCGGCTTCGCACAGACGTATTATACGTATAAACATTTCTCTTCAATTACTCTATCTATTAAAACAAACTGCATCAAAATCCTTTGCGTAGTTTTAAAGATAAAATATAAGATATCGTTTACGTGATAAAATAATTTAAATACATTTTAAGATTTCGTTTCATAAGATTCATAGTAATTATTGGTTTCCTTTTTAATTTAATTTCCTTTTACCAAATTTTAAAACACATTGGGTATATATTCTTTCTGTTAATTCGCACTCGAGCCCCAAGACACAAGCCACGTGCTTAGTTTGGGGTTCACTGCACCACTGTATACTCGTACTTGCCTTACCATGAATTCACTCTGCTAAATCTCATAACTATGGTATTGAACATCTTTGTAACTTAACACACAAGTTACATTGTAAGTTTTCTAGTAAATAAACTTTCTTTCTTTCTTTTATATAAGCATACATGGGGACAGACAGCGGAAAGTGACTTTGTTTTACTGTGTAATGATTCTGTACACGGGTGAAGTCGGTCATGCTATTTTTTGCAAAAAATAATTATTAGTATGGATATAGTTAAATGGCCGAAAAATGGCATACGCTGAATCAGACTTCTTGGCGGTTGTGAAGTTGGCTACAAGCAGTGCAAAACCCAATCCTGACTGATGTTCATACAACATAGCGCAGCTGCGCGAGGATTGGGTTTTGTAGCTACAAGGTGCGCAAGGTACTTCATTGCCGCTAAGTGGTTTGATTCAACTTGTACTCTGTACTGTACTGTATCAGCCTTTTTAATAGTCCACTGCAGGACGTAGGCCTACCCACGAAAGGCGATTGTGATTGGGCCATATCCACCACGCTGGCCCGGTGCGGGTTGGTGGATACACATACGGTAGGTTGCCTCACGATGTTTTCCTTCACCGAAAAGCCAGTGGTGTGAAATTCCGTATATAAATTCCATAAAACTCATTGGTACGGGACCGGGATTTGAACCCACGAACTACGACTGTAAGGCGGGTGTCACTACCTCTAAGCCACCACGGCTTCTTGTACTCGATGTCTCGTAAATAAAACCAATATGCGTTCTATATAAATTTTAATTTTTATAAACAATCAGTTACAAAAATATCCTTAAAACTAATATTTACAGTGCTTAGTAGATAAATTCATACAAAAATAGTCCTTAGGCCCCGACAATAAGATACACAATGGAATGTTAAGAAATCTCAGAATTAAAGCTTAATTGAGCTTTGATAGGAAACCGTGAAACCATTTTAATGAAAAAATGTATAACTTAGACTCATTTAAGATTGTTCTCGGTCAGCGCGCTAAATTATTATTTTTCTTTTTTTGGCATTTACAGAACAGATATACTGGGGTGCGTTTACGCACTCCAGACTAAGATAAAAATTAACCTGGCTAAGTCTATGTCACCCGTTTAGGATATCCGTCAGGCGAAAAATCCTGGCTAAAAATTAAACTGCCCCGTTCACGCACTCCCGCCGGTACAATTTTTCTACTGAGTAGGCTAAGTTTTATCGAGGTTTTTAGTTAGATAATTTTTATCTTGTCTCTGATTGGTCAGCTAGTTGTCATCGAATTGAATTTGACATATCGTTCAAGAGTTTGACAGATGTGATTGATTTGTATAGTAGATTTGAGCGCTATGATTGGTCTAGAGCTATGACGCCGTTCACGGACGCCCCTCAGAACATGTTTTATCCAGTATAAAAAATATCTGGAGTGCGAAAACGCACCCCTGGAGTTGGTGCAAAAAGAGAAACGTCGTAGGTGAGGTCGCCCGTGTGCCATTTTACTAATTTTGTTACGTTGACAACACTGCTCTGTCATTTGCTACGAGTAGTACAACTAAAAGTGTTTGATACTTGGTAGACACCAATTCGGTTTTCATCAGTACTCGCGCCTACCAAGTATAGTCAGTACATTGGCTGCTGATTAAAATCTTATTGTTAGTTCACCGTAACGCCGCGACGGTTCTCTTTTTGCACATACTCTACCTAGGTACTTTTATCATAAGTTTACGAAAACTCGTTTTAGTGTTAACGAGTTACAAACAACCAAAATAGTGATTAGTCTATGTACAAAAGTGCATCAACCAAAAAAACTAGGTTGAAAATCAGTTGATGCACTAATGTGGCTAAACTAATAGACGTCTAAGTAATACCTAATTATTATTATGCTCATGATTGCTTGGTAGAGCTAGAAGGTTTGTATCACAGCGAAACCTTTTTTTTCGTGCCAATGATGAGTAGGTATTTGAGCAGTAATTTAAAACAAACGCAAGAAAAATTTAATTTCGCGCGCTGACCGAATCTTTTAACCTTAATTAAATAGGTATAGGCTGAATCTAACCCTCGCGCAGCTGGTGAGCTTCAGTCAGGATTGGGCTTTGCGCAGCTTGTAGCTAACTTCACACCCGCCAAGAAGCTCGACTCGGCCTATACCGTTAGTGCGTATTGATTTCTACAACGAACATATTATATTCACATATTATGTGAATATGTTAACTTAATATGTTCACATATTATGTGAATATGTTAACATAATATGTTCACATATTATGTGAATATTATGTTGACATAATATGTTCACATATTATGTGAATATTATGTTGACATAATATGTTCACATATTATGTGAATATGTTGACATAATATGTTCACATATTATGTGACAAGAAATGTAACAGCTCGGCAAGTATAGATATCTTCCGGAATTTATTAGTTTCGTTTGAATTTCCGAAGTTATCCTTATTTTCTGAACTGTTTATAGGTAGGCACATTATATTTCGTTGAAGTTTATTGCTCGTTGTTCATATCTGTATAAGACGAATCATACAAATCGGCGGATGTGAAGTTAGCTACAAGCTGCGCTAAGCCCAATCCTGACTGAAGCTCACTTAGCAGCTGCGCGAGGATTGTGTTTCGCACAGCTTGTATATAGCTATATAATGTATATAGCGACTTGTATGAAACGGCCTATAGGCCTATACCATAACCAACATCACAAAAAGCATTGAACGTGCGATTCAAACAAATATTTACCTAAATTAACAGGGACATATCGAAGTACAATTTAAGGTATGCACGTAATCCTCGTTAATTTAGATTTTTCTCTCTCAATATGAATTTTATATATTCACCTAATACGCTAAAATTCCAATTTTATTTACCTAACAAAATTGAGCAATTTATTTAATTTTCTCATACATACTACAAATCGTATCATCCCATCTAAAACCCCGTGAAACAACGGTTCAGCATTTCAGAAAAATATACATTTTTGCTACCATATGGTAGAGAATTTAAGGTAAACTATTTTAAAATATGCTCTTTTATAAAAATTTTAATGTTGTAGTTTCACCTTGGAACTTAAATTATAACAATTCAATAATACGAAAAATATATTTTGCATTCGATGCAAATTGAGCAAAAATAATCAATTTGACTAATTTTTACAAATTCATACATTTTACCTAATGAAATAAACATAGCATTTAAACTCCGTTCCTTTCAGTCTATTAGACAAGAACAACAATACTCAAAACTAAAATCTGTCTTTAGTTTAGAATCACGGTAAAAATAATAGCCATGACGGGTAAAACAAATATTACAATTAGTCCGTAAGTTTTTTGTTTATTTTTTGTATTTTATTTTGTCAATCGAACAAAAAAATAGCAAAGATAAAGCGAGTCAAAGTGGGGGCACGTGAGGTAATTTTTTGGTAAAAAGTCTACCTAAGCGTGACGTCACGCGGAACTTTAACGGCCTATATCTTAATCATTTTTTGTTTAATTGACACTCAGAGCAAATAAAAAAATCAAGAGGGAACGCCGTTGAACAGTCATGTGAGGCCGGTTTTTTATACATGTGTGAGTGCGTCTGTGTTGCGCCGCCATAGTTCGACTGTCAAGCCAAGGCGTAGTTTCGTTGTACGTGGATGTGGGTGTAATGAGGCGTTTTCCAAAAAAAAAAAAAGTTTCACATAACTTCCTAGATGGCGTAATAGTCAATATAAATTGATCTGTCATTATCAACTGGAATAGGGTGTGAGAGAGTAACCTATATTAAAGTCTCCAATACTTTACCGAGGTATGACTTGGCCTACGTTTGGACTTGACCGCGACTTTATTGGACTATGACGTGACTATTTTGATAAAATATTACTAAAAATTATTCAATCTTAATATTTGATATTGGCAAATGCACAACAATGCGACGCCAAAACATAAAAAAGAAGAAGACATCTTGACAATGACAGTACGATTTCCTCAAAGGATCGACGATTTTAAACTATTGTCGCCATCTATTGGATACTAAATTTTAGATCACAAAATTTTTTTTTTAGAAAACGCCTCATTGTCTATATACGTCGATGCGTAGTTTTGGTTGGCTTCACTTGTTTGTTCACAATATTCTCTTGATTTTTTTTATTTGCTCTGAGAATTGACAAAAGAAAAAATACGTCTCTAATATATTATAATAATTTAACTGACAGACTAATTATATTTTTAGTCATCTAGCCTATTTTTTCACCTTGCAACACAATTTCTAACAGCCCTATTACGATAAGTTTCCAATCGCGATCGTAATCAGGCTGATCACACATCACACGGTAGGTAACCAAATATTAAACACCCCAACTTATGGTAACTTAGTCTAAAATCAGTTTATCATTTTCGTACACCATCAGAGCTATTGGTCTTTCTAAATATAGGTAATTTAACATAATATTTTTATATACTTAGGGATTAATCGTGCACAGAAAATATGAGATAAATAAACACCCTGCGAAAAATATTTTTGCAAGGTATTTTTAACCGATTTTAAAAAAGGAGGTTCACAGAGGCGCCGTTTAAATTGTATCGAAATCGGTTGAACGGTTTTGTTAAATCAACAATAATCTACAAATGTTATACATCGATCCGAGCGAGCTATTCGAAATTTATACGTACATTGCAATAATTGAATACTGTGCATTTTTGGCGATTTTTTTTAAATAATTAGGTATTTAAAGAATGACCAGAAAAGCTCTGACAGTGCGATACTTCCGCTCTCACGCCTTGAGGCAGTCAATTTATAAACCTAAAAATATATTTGGAATCTAACTATTCAAACTAAACCTTTTGTTTTTACTTTCCGATATAATGAAAGCATTGTCTGATCTTAATAAAGACTCTCTTTCCACATCGCTGAACGTACTCCTAACAAAATCTGGTCTTAGGATACTCTTTATCTCTTCTACACTCTTACTTTGTTCTTTAACGAACACCAGTTCTTGAGATTTATGAGTAGTTTTTAAAGGTTGGTACGTACTTTCTCTGTGATTTAAGAATTTCTGGGAAGATACTAGTATGGTGGAGCTTCTTCGAATAGTTTCTCGACCGATCTCGGCGAATTCTAAAGAGTTCTGTCCGAGAACGAAGTTTTTGTAAGCTTTTAAGAAGATTATGGTGATGATGAGAAGGCCTAAAGCTATCATGGAGTAGGTGAGGAGTGGGGCTGCGATGGGGCCGACGGTGGTGGCTAAGAATATCCATCGCCAGATTGGAGTGGTGATCTCGTGGATGCCCTGTGGAAAAACAATACAAATTAATTATTGAATTGTACCGCGCGTTGGTGGAAACGCAATTTGAAACAGTGAAACTGCTCGCTGAATTTAACAGTATCGTAAATCTACAAGATGAGTAACAAATGACAGTGATAGAAACGTAGTTTACCTAACATATGTAGATAGATAAACTTTTTATTGATTAACACACATTATATATATTACAGAGAAAACAGATGCTTAAAACACGTAAAGCAACCGGCGGCCTTATCTCTGAAAGTGATTTCTTCTAGAATGTTGCCAGTGAAAGTGATTTTTAATGAATTACCGCCAGGCTACACGCTCCGCCACGAGCTCGCCTCTATGAGCGGTAAGAAACCAATGTATTAAAATGTTTTAATGACGATGTTGTTCATTAAATGGGTTATAAATCGTAAACAGTATGTTTTATTAAAAAGTTTACGGGCAATAAAAGATGCGAAACTTTATTCTCTACATTTATGTCCTAATAACTTTTGCCTTAAAGTGCATAGTTTCAGAGATATCGGCCAGAAACTTTTATCCAAGATGGCGCTTTTAGCTCCAACTGGATTTGTTCGCATTTTGTGATTTTTGCTCAGTAAGTGATCCTAAACCATGTATAAAAAAATTGGATAGGATATTTAGTGCGAGGTTCAGTCTACCCGTGACCACGGTCGATGCAACTTGGCCGAAACGTCAGGATGAGGAGGTATTTATTTATCTCGTAATTTTAGTGCGCGATTAGTCCCGTAGTATAAAATAATAATGTGTTCAAATCGCGAAAGTTTAAAAACAACATTAGTGCGAGGTTATATCCTGTTAATTTTTTGGGGTGATCGATATTATAGAGCAGAGCCTTTGAGCAGAGTATGGATGCACCTGCTTACGTGCCCACACTGTCCGAACCCATTGACGATGGAAGACATAAACAAGGCTACACCCTGAGGGGTCGTAGTTTCGAAATATAGTTAGAAAATAATATTACCATATGGACCATTGATACTACGAAGTAGAAGATATATACAGTTGCAAGGATGAGTGCAATGATATCTAAACATATGTGCTTGTAGTTACCTCTTCAATCCACATGACAGGGAACATCAGATCAGGGAAGCGATGGATGTTGTTGACTCGGATGTTGGGAGCATTCTCTACTTTCAGGTTGAGCTGCACGCGCACGAAACCTTCCAATGGCACGCCGATTTTCTGCAACAGCACATCCAGCAATTTAGAATTAAATAAATAAATAACGCTTCACACTAAAGTAAGTTCGTAAAGGCCTGGTGGCGAGCCCTAGTATCAGAGTTTTTAAGCCGCCTGAAAGCCTCTAACATTCCTAAACGGTTAATGCAACCAGGCCAATAATTAAACGTGCCATCCGAGCAATCAGTTGAAATATAAATGCCACTCGTGCTCACCCATCCGAAGGCTGACAGTGCCCAACGTTGCTTAGCTTCGGTGATCGTTCAAACCTAGCCAAGATGCTATGAGCGCTACGATTAAATAAACTAGTAGCTCTACGAATAGTACACATCGAGACTATAAAGTTTAATTTTCCAGTCAATTTGGTCTCAAAAATGAAAAATGCACAATTTGCTCATCCAAGAATATTCTCAATTTCAGTAGCCTTAAAATTAGATTTCGTGGTGCATCTCTTCAATTTAATTTTAATAGGGATGCTCAGACCAAATTTAAAAATCAAGGCAGAATCTTGTGAACAAAATAAGTGAGGCCGGCAAAACCACGCCTCGCCGTGAACAGACACATTAACACACATACACGTACAAGGAAACTACACCTTAAATTGTCAGTCAAACTATGGCGGCGCAACAACGACGCACTCACCACATATATAAAATACCGGCCCCACTTGTCTGTTCACGACGTTCTGTCTGTTTTTTTTTTGGTCTTAGTAGGGATGTATCTCGACTCGTTCTTCGCCGATTTGGTTCATACTCGCAAATCTTGTCAGGATTTAGATACTAAACGATCTTGCCAAATAATATGAAAGTCGGTTAATAAATAGCACGCTACATCAGTTTACAGCACGCTGCTGACTGCCAGTGGGTTGCCAGTTTGTTTTTTGGTGTAGTAGTTACTTACCGGTTGTATCAAGAAATATGTCTCGTGTTTCTTCTTATTCGGTTTCAGTCCTTCGACCTTGGTCAGAAGAGTTGGGTCGGCATCGTAGAAGTGTGGGAATGAGAGGTACACTGGAGCATCTGTGGAAAGAGAAAGAAAATATCGATTATGAAAATTGTCGCAAAAATTCTGGTTACTGCAATAATTAAACTGTATCACTTTGTGATTGTTGGCGCCCAACGTGGTACTAAAAAATACAAAAATATTGTATACATATTTGCCTTAAAATACAGAGTTAGCCTACATAGTGCATACATTTAAATATTTACATAATTTAAATATTAAGTACCTAAACAAGGTTATCCAGAACTGGTGTACTAAGCTGAAAGGATGTGATTTAGATTATGAACAACTTTTACTATTTTGGTCTTGATCACCCCTTTTCGACTTAGTACAGGTCAAGCCAGGTATAACCCAGTACCTATACATTTGAATTGGTACCCAAAATTAGATCCAAATTCAAGTTATTGTCTGACTGTACTGTCGGGATAATTGTTCTCATGTTTTTCTCGCTTTGTTGAGTTTTGGCGCCCAAAGTGGTACCAACATAAAATTGGGGCTAACATTAAAAGTATGTACTTGTAAGTAAGGTATAGGTACTAAGCGCCACACAAATCGGCGGATGGGAAGCGCTGCGCAAAAGCTGAAATATAGGTGTGCGCGAGAGCCAGAGAAACGACATGCCGGGGCACACCCGCCCGTCAACCTCATGCTTCTCGCGCGCCCGCGCTCAACACTACGCCACTTGTGTCGGTATTGTGCACACATGCGCAATAATCAGCGAATCACGGCGAAGTGTCATCTGCGGCTAACTTCTCATCCGCCGATTCGTGTGGCGTTAAGTATACCTAAGTACGAACGTACTGTAGTAGCACGGGCTTATATTCGATGGACTGCGAATTCGATAGTCGACGTCCTATTACTTTAGTCCTTTACGACTTTAGTCCTCACCATTTTTGTTGAAAAGTTGAAAATGACCGAGATATTAAGCAAAAACCATTCCCACTTAAATTCAAGATGGCGGCTAACGCACCGGCGGAATATGATCGCTATTTTGGATTTACACTACCCTCCTTAAAGGTTGCAGCAAAAAAATTGCTGCCGGGAATTTTTGCAATTTCAACCCCATATCTTGACTTACCCGTCTGGGCTATATTGCTATGGATGGATGTAAGTAAAGTAAGGATGAACTTACTGTACTGGCACGGGTTTGCAAGCTGCGAGGAGGACCATTTGTAGTCGGGGTTCTCGGTTTCATTCTCGAAGGTAGACGTCCCCTGATGTATGGATGAATGTAAGATAAGTATGAAAAGATTGAACGTACTGTATTGGCACGGACTGATGTTCTGAAGTCCGCGAGGAGGGCACGGCTGGCCCTGGCAGTAGCACTTATTTTCGGGGTTGACGGCTGCGCACTCGAAGGTCGACGCCGGCGGTGTGTACAGGCCGGCTTGGATGCCTGAAGCACAAAATATTTCGTTAGATATTAAGCCCAATTATACAGTCGCCACCGTAAATTTAATAGCAACGTAAAAATCATTCTCTCTATCGAATGCCTAAAGTGAAAAAGAAACAGAACTATGCTATTATCTAATATAATTCCGATGGCGCCTCTGTAATCGGGCTTATTATGTCACTAAAAGTTAAAAGTAAGCTTGTACAGGCTGAAAGCCTCCTGAAGGTATCAGCTTAACTTCGTGATCGTTGACAAACATCTAGTCGAACTATAAACTGCCTCAGTGTTTAGTGACTCTGTTTCTCTCTGTAAGCATTTATGTGAGGAACATACTCGTAAGTCTATGACGGAATATAATAACACCCAGAGGTGTTATTATCTTTATAAGTACATATGTACGAGTATTTTTCTTCTTTGCGAGTCGATGTAGCGTGCTAAAAATTATATTCCGGTTTTGACCACAACTTAGCCACCTCAATGTATGTATGTAATAAGTAAGTATGTATTTAAAATTCAATATGTATACCTAAACCTAAGTGGTAGGTAGGTATATTAGTCTCTGGCATCAATATTACATGCTTTGCTAAGTTTGGAGTCAGAACCCATTTGTACTGTACTGTATCAGTCTTATTAATAGTCCACTGCAGGACGTAGGCCTATCCACGAAGGGTGTTTGGGCCATATCCACCACGCAGGCCCAGTGCGGGTTGGTGGGTTTACATACGCCGTTGAATTTCTTCTACTGGCATAAGCAGGTTGACTCACGATGTTTTCCTTCACCGAAAAGCCAGCGGTGTTAAATTCCGTAGATAAATTCCAAAGAAATCATTGGTACGGGATCGGTATTTGAACCCACGACCTCACGATTGTAAGGCGGGTGTCACTACCACTAGACCACCACGGCTTGTAGTAGTATTTAATTATTTACTTACTACAATGTATCACACCATGAACGTACTAGATTCGTGTGAAACAAAAAATACCTATTATTGGTATTTTGATAATTGACTTACTACAGACTACAGGGTCTGTGCCCTTTGTCAACTAAAAACAATTATTTTATTTTACTGAACATATAGAGTTTGTACATAGTTAAATCTTAGACCAAGTTATTTAGTCGGTCCATTGCGTGAATGCCACGAGCAGACCGGCGACCCGCAAGCAGCACCCGATCACGAGTGTGACACATGTGCTCTCCTCGACCATATTTGAGGGAAGAATGTTCTTGGTATTGGAAAGTGCCGGTGTCGAGCGTTTCGGCATCAGCAAAATAATCTCAACGACTGTTGTTGACGTAGGTACTACGTTGTAGTGTACTGATATTGTGTTGTTTTCCGTAGTAGAGCGTATTGTTTTGTTTTCCGTGCCTGATACGTTCCTAGCATGCACATGGTATATAAGTTATAGTGGCAATCTTAGACTTACCATCTTTGTATACATCCTTGCGATGTTGGAGCGGCAGGATCCGACACAGGTCCTTGTCGTAGATGTGTACGATGTCCGACTTGGTGACCGCGCGTGGCGGGAAGAACGACCCTTCCGATGCGCTGAAAACAACAATATGAAAATATTATAGTATCACAAATAGTTAATTAACACAAACATTTCGAAATCCCCTGACTCTTATACTAGGTAAAAACTTGTTTTACAAAAGCTCTTCCCCGTTTCAATGGACTAGGTTGACAATAATTATTAATGTAAGCATTTAATGTTTGTGTGCGCGTGTGGATGTGTGTGTGTGTGTCACATAACCATCAAACATCAAAACTAAGATTTATTAAAAGTCGTTAAACAAAAGCTGTTAGTTTTAATCCAACCAGTAACTCTGTACAGCTAACATCACAGCCGCCGATAAGTTTGATTCGGCCTTACCTACACGTTTAACATATTTACAAAAACGTGACCGAAACATGATGTTTGTGAAACAAACTATTCTGTTATCCAATACAGCTCAATCGTCGTAGTCGAGGAGTTACCTCACACTACATAGTTGCTAAATCGGTAGGCAAGTATTACATAACATCAATTTCATACAACTCGCCTTCAGTCGATACCTTGGCTTGTAGAGGTCATGTTTCTGAACCTAGACCATCGAAATATACTTTAGGAGAAGAATTTTGGATAAGTTTATTATTGTTTAAGAGCGTTTCGTGCGTAGACGCGCTACACGAACAAAGTGAGACGGCGAGGGGTCGAGGGGACCGCGTCTTTAGTGTTCGTATGGTAAAATTAACAATAAAAAAAATTATCAAGTCAACTTTCTAACTGCTTTATGTGATTTGCCAATACTTTAGCTATTACTTAATGCATTAAACATAATTTAAAAATACTACTTATAAAAACTCGTCAAGAAATAAGATCTTCGTTCAAAACAGAGGTAACTTTGGATTTTTTTTTCGATCGAGCAAGTTATTCCCATTAAAAAGGAATCAAATCATTGATTCCTATATCAATGGTTATTTCTTGTATCGAAATATACCTTAGGAGAGGAATTCTGGATATGTTTATTGTATTAGATATGGTTTGCCTACAGAAGACATGCTCCAGAATAACATATATTTTGAATGAATCTTTGAAAAAAATGATTTTGGTTCTAAAATCTTGATTCTGATTAGACACTATACACGTACGCTACAATTGACAAGGACATTGAGCAACATTTTATAGTCTTTCCATCTTGTATGTTATTTTGTATGAAGTGTAGTACTTGCCATGTTCTGACAAATAAAGTATCGGAATCTTAGAGACGGTAATGATTATCCTTTCTTACTAATGTACAAACGAAAGTGTGTTGGTTGGTTTGTTACTCTTTGACGCAGCTACAGAGCACCGGATAGACTTGATTTATGATAAAGATATGCTACTTTTAATTCCGGAAAAAAGCGGTCTCTATGGGACAAATACCAAAATATCACATGGGCGTAGCCTATGAGTCAGTAGATACCATAATAAAATAACATATATTAGAAAAATAATTGACTAAGTATAAGATTATTGTACACTGTACAGTACTATCCATCAACCCGCACTGGGCCAGCAGAGTGGTGGATATGACCTGGTAACCCTTTCGTGGGTAGCCTACGTCCTGCAGTGGACTATTAAAAAGGCTGGTACAGTACAGTACTGTAGCAGCCTATTTTCATAATACACTACTGGATGTGAGCCTACCCTCCATGCCAAGTCGGCCGGACAGCCGATTTGGTCAGAGGGTGTGAGAAGTTAGCCTGAATTCTGACTGGAGGAGAAGATTCTGGAAAGGTTTAAAAGGAATGATGAAAGGATGGGTAGGCCTACCCATCTAGAGCGATTGAGCCATATCCATCACGCTGGTCAAGTGCCGGTTGGAGGATTCAGATACCTACGCCATCAAATTTCTTATACGGACGTATGCAGGTTGTCTCGCGATGTTTTCCTACACCGAAAAGCCCGTGGTGTGAAATTCCGTACATAAATTCCAAAGAACTCATCGGTGCGGGACCGGGATTTGAATCCACAATCTCACAAGGCAGGTAGTAATGCAAGGCAGGCAGGTGTTACTACCACTAGACCACCACGACTACCTACTCAATTAATTGTAGGTACCTACCACTAAGAAATTATTCTGCACTGTAAAATCGGTACTTACCGATCTTAATATTCATTAACCAGGTCCTTACGAATATGTCTATGACTTACAGATGTCTGAAGCATGTCGGAAGATTTTCAATTTTTCCTTGTCGAGCTCTATAACTTCATACATTGTATTGTATTTATTAATTTATGTAATAGATGTAATAAATCATAATGTCTTACTCAACAATATCTTATAATATTTCCACATTAAAAACAATGTGTGGGCTTATAATTTTTTATATTTATGGATTGTTTTCCGCAATGTAGTAAAGTTTATGCAAAAAGAGAAGCGACGTAGGTGAGGTCGCCCGTGTACCATTTTACTAATTTTGTTACGTTGGCAACACTGCTCTGTCTGTCATTGCTAGTACCACAATTAAAAGTGTTTGATATTTGGTAAACACCAATTCGGTTTTCATCAGTACTCGAGTCTACCAAACCTAAGATAGAAACTGTTTAAAGGTTTTGACTAAATTTGGTATCTAGCTTTTCTTTAGGTATAAGTTTATCGTTATACCCGAAACCGACTTTTAAATTACTGGGTTATCCAGAGCTGGTGTTAACCGAAAGAAGGTGATTCAGACCATCGTCATGAACAACTTTTAGTATGGGACCAACCCGGAATTGTAGAAAAATAATTGCCGTTTCCAATTGTTTGTTGTTAACGGGTTGCAATTTTGTATGGAACAGCTAATTTCTTTTTGTCGTATTTTAGGTTTGCTGGATAATCTTCAATCAACCTTTATTGTAACATAATATGTGATATTACATGTACATAGATCTTAAATAACCTGTTTTAAAAGGTACCTATTTACATATCGACATTGGATATCTGTACATATGGACCGAAATAGAAAATGACCCAGCACTGTGGTGCCTATAATATATGAGACAATTTTTTGTCACATGGACAACACCCTTTTACAGTGTGCATATACAGGGTTATTTCTAATCAATTAGCATCCTTTTAGGGGCTTATTCTGTACATCAAAACTAACAACTTTAGTTCTGCAAATTTTGTCAAAACTCAAAAAAAATTCAGCTGTTCCATACATTTTGTCGCGGGTGAAGAATATTTTTCTATGGAACAACATTTTTTTTTTGAGTTTTTACAAAAGTCACAAAACTAAAGTTGTTGGTTTTGATGTACAGAATAAGCCCCTAAGAGGATGTTAATTGATTAGAAATAACCCTGTATATTATAGTTTTTATTCAGACAAACACATCTTTACTGTGTACTGGTTTTAAATTTAATCTAGGTTAAGTTTAATATGGGTCTGTGCCTGCAATAAATGGTTTTTATTTTATTTTTATTTATTTATTTATGACCCTATAAGGGTGTGGCAACGTTAATTTACATAATATTATTATTCTCCTATTTTTATTCAATCAATATCATAGTTCATTAATAGGTAGGTACATTTAAAAATAATTTAACATCATTTGATAAAATAATTCATACATTGAAATAAAGAAAAAGTTATAATAATAAAATAGAAAAAAATAGTCTAAGTAAAATAGTAAAACGATAGTAAAAATTGTTGCTGAAAAATGATGGTTTAAATCATCACCTTGTACAAGGCTTATTGCAGGGCAAGCAAGTAACCCTGTGTGTATAGTCAGGCAATAATAAATCATATCAATCCCTGCAACACAGGCAGTTGCGTGAAAGAGTAACAATCAAATCAACCAACGGAGTAGGTAGGTAAGGATTGGGCCAGCTAGCCTGAAAGAAGGTGAAGGATGTACGCAGATATGCACGAATGCATCACGACCCTGCAACCAAGGTAGACTAACAGAGCCTATACTTATGTACTAGATTACATATTAGTGCTCCATTACATCTGGTATTTAGAGGTAGCTGGAGGTCTAGGTCAGGTATTTTTGATTGGAATTTAGAACGGTGTTAGTAAAGTTTGCAACACCTTATACAATGTGTTTGTCTACCGGTGTCGGAGCCTTAAGCGGTGACATATATGGCAAATTTTGAATAACTTTTACTGTGGGATAAACTCTGAAAACTAAGTTTTAACAGTTATTTGTACATATCTAATGTACCTACATATCGTTTGGCATCACATGAGAAACAAATTGAGAATTCGATTTAAAAAAATACGACATTTATCTTTGTATTGACTCTACGCGTCTAATTGTAAATTGATCGAAAGTTACATGTATCGGTTGTTTTATGTTTTTTTTTTAAATTGAAAATATTACTAACTACAAACTCTGCCACAGAGTCTGTGAAAACCATGTGAAAACACATTATTCTAAACTAGTTTTTACCCACGGCTTCGCCCGCATGATATTTTGATTTTTGTGCTATCCCATGGAAACGATTAGACGGTTGTTCGATTCGATAGTTGTTTTTTTTGACATTTCTTCTTGCTCGCAGATAGCAGATTTTTTCCTACTTACTTAACACTCATCGTTATATTATGGAACATTTACGCAATATCATTATAATTTATAGCCCATGTGTTATTCTGATATATAAGCTATATTATTGCAAAGTTTCGTCTCAATCCATTCAGTAGTTTTTGTGTGGATGTTTGTTACTCTTTAACAAATATCCATCCATCCATCCTCACAAACTCATAAACTTTCGTGTTTATAATATTAATAATAGGATGTGTTTTCTAATATATAATATATGTACCTACAGCATCTTTTCCAAAATGTTTTTGTCTCCAGCAAAATAATACGAATGTCGCGTTCGCGGCTTTGGATGCCAAACGAAGATACTATGAAGAATACTCATACTGTTCCCTAATTTACGAAAAACCGTTTCCTAGTCCATCCTAGGCCATTTTCGATGCAGTCACGTGAATATGGGTAAGATGGTGGCACTGAAGCGATATTGCAATCTGGCCTCACGACGTGATTCACTTATCTTTCTACATAACACTTTCGTCATAAGTTACTCGAAATTACGTGATTCCCAGCATTTTGTCATCTCGAGTTTAATTTTAATATTAAAAAGTTTTAAGATACCTTAGTTTGTATGTTATTTTTCTTGTCTTTTTGCTACAGTTAGCTCATTTATCCACTGGTGTTAAAAGGCTGTTACTATGCGAACGGCAGGTACTTCCAGAGGTACATATATTCAGATACAGATTCAGATTCTTTATTAATAAATAAAAATTTACAAGTCTAATTACGGTAAATACATTATACAATTAATTACATTGTACAACTTGAGTTTGAGTTACAAAAAAAAAAATTTAATACCTTTAGCTATAACTTATCATTTATATATTATCTAACCGAATAGTAAGCTTTGCTCAGGAGTAATAGTTTCAATTTACGCTTAAATATACAGGATGATTGGTAAACAATTAGCATCCTTATTATTATATACTACGGGACTAATCACGCACTAAGATTACGAGATAAATAAATACCTTCTCATGCAGTCTACCCGTGACCACGGTCAATGCAACTCAGCCGAAACGTCGGGATGAGAAGGTATTTATTTATCTCGTAATTTTAGTGCGCGATTAGTCCCGTAGTATATAATAATAATGAGTTCAAATCGCGAAAGTTGAAAAACAATAATAAGCATCCTTTTACGTGCTTTCCTTTCCTTATTCTGTACATCAAAGCTAACAACTTTTGTTCTGCGACTTTCATCAAAACTCAAAAAAGAAGTTCCATAGAAAAAAATGTCGCAGGTGAACGACGACGTTTACTAGTCACCCTGTATACGATTTTTACCATGGGGCCCACCCCAAAATCGCGGAAAAAATGAGCTGTGCATCAGCTGTCTTAGAAAATTATTTTCAAAATTAAAGCACTTACCGTCTTACCACAAAAGTTATACGCGCGCTTTAGACAATGTTTAACAGTACAAATTGCACGGTTAAGCAGTGTTTTAAGTTTATTTGAACTTTTTGTCGTAAGGAGGTTAGTCTCTTTCTTTATCCTATGATTTAGACATCGACGTCTTATATTTTATATACTTTTTTTATTTTGAATTCGCGTTTGACTACACACTGCCTGATGTTAAGCAGATGTGTGGTCTAAGGTGTAGCACGCTTACCTAGAAGATACCTATTTACTCGGGATTTGAAGACATTCACGTTGTACATTAACGGGAAGACAGACCCAGGCACCTTAAAGCTGCTACATTAAATTGTACCTAGGTCTTAGGTCTTGGTTCTAGTAACCGTTTGTTAGAGCGGTTTTTGAGCCGTTCAAACGCTCTGACACCGGTATATACGAAAAAAGCAGGTAAAACAAGCACAGATAAAACCAAACGACCCGACTAGTCTTGCAATACAATATATTACTCGTAGGAACAGTAATTTCGTCTCACACATGATGCAAACGATTCTGAGATGAATGCGTCAGCGCGCGAAGGATTTTCCCTTTGTGTGATAATCAAACATGGCGAGTAAATATTTTAGGTTTTATCGTTTGTTTCCTGCTAGGGTTAGTACCCACTTATATCTAATTATACAGATAATTATTGTCGGCAGTATTGTCATAGTAACAATCAAAGCAAAGTTTGACTGGTGCTTGTCAACAATCACCAAAATTAAGCACCGTTCGGCACGATCAATCTTTGGATGGGTGGCCGCGGGTGGCATTTACAATTGAGCGGTATCGAGCTTCGGATGACAGTTACACTGTAGGTCCAAGTTGCTTTAACCGTTTCGCCATGTCAGAGGCCTTCAGGCGGCTTAAAAACTCTAACACCAGTATGCTGAGTGTGAGTTTTGTCGTAAACATGACGCGCTCTTCCGCGAGCGCGTAAGCATGTAATTTGTATGAACTTGTTGTGTTTCAAAAACGCGCCGCTAGTGGCGCTGTACATTTCTTCATACAAATTACATGCTTACGCGCTCGCTGAACAGCGCGTCATGTTTACGACATAACTCACACTCAGCATACAGGGCTAGCCATCCGGCCTATAGGAATTACTTTTTTTTCACCGGAAAGTAAAAGAATGTTTCTATAGACTCTAAAATCGGCGCTAGCTGATTGGAAGCGGCTTGCATCCTGCACGATCATGCGGTTTTGATGAGGTTATTTGCCTCCACTCGAGAACTTTTCGACCCCATCGATCAGTCCTTTGTGCTATATGTTCTGCCCAATGCTAATACAACTTGCCAATCCATTGGGCTATGTCGGTAACTTTGGTTTTTCCAGGGATCTCCTCATTTTGGCTCCGATTTCGCAGAAAAAAAAACATTGAAAGAATAGTAGGTTCTGAAACTATACAGAGTTCTCGTACCCCTTTCTCTCCATCTATCCATCTTCAACCCTAGGACGTGCAGTGCTGGACATAAGGATCTCCAATATGACCAGTTCGAAGCAGCTCGAACTGGACCGAAAAGTTCTCGAATGGGATCACATACCAGCAAGCGCAGCGAAGGACGTCTACTCACAAGGTGGACGGAAGACCTCAACAAGACCGCAGGCCAACTGGTCTTATTGGAGATCTATGAGGTAGGCTTATGTCCAGCAGTGGACGTCCTATGGCTAAAACGATGACTCCGAAGTACTTAACTCTGCGTTTATTATTAAAGCCATTTACATTCCTTGTATACATAATACATTATATCAAACATAGCTATGTACAGCCTACAGTGAATTTGAAAACATCATATACCTATAAGGAAATCGATTAAGCTTGTAAACTGGGAATTATTGAAGATTGTCAACAAAAAGTCATTGTCTGAAAATTAATTAACTGATTAATTTCTCGTAATTAGGTCCTAAATAAACATGATGATGAGCGGTACTCATTATTTGAATTTCCTAATTAGGACTTAGACCCGTTTCTGATTTCGATACGCACGCATTAATTATTATAGTCTGGGAGACTAGACCCCAAGGAGTACCTTGAATCAAAGTAGAGTATATCATACAATGTACCTAATAAAATAAAAATATTAGACTGGAATATATTTCAGAAAACTTTGGCCAACCCAACTGGTATCTAACAAATTGCTTTAATGTTATTGTTATTAGTGTTAAGGAATACAATAATCTAATCAAATAATAAACTATTTTGATAGCGTACCCAATGAATTAATATATGCAAAAAAATTGTTTGTATTGTACCTACATGTATTATAAGAAAATAATCGATTTGACGATACAATGAATTTATTTGTCTATGAAACTAGGTGTAAGTTATTAAGTGTTATACAATCTAACAAGTCTCTAGCTTCCACCAAAACAAAACCTGTCTTCGTCATGAGCAACTTGAAGCCCTCGCTTCGCTCAAAATTCTAAATAACTAAAGTTAAGTCAGTTAACGTCAAGTTAAGTTTAAACCTCGTTGCGGTCGGGAGTTAACTCTAAAGTCCCTCGCTACCCTCAGGGTCTAAAATGTCATCCGTGTCACAAGACGTGGTGTCTTCGTTTTCTAGGTGCATGATCTCTACTATTATTTTCGTAGTGAGTTTCTAGCCTCATATTCATATTCCAAGGTTCAACAATAGATATATAAAAATGTAATATCGAGTGACCTGCGTGTTAAGTTCATTTGACGGTACTTTACCTTGCAATGCAGCTATAAACATGATGCGTCCATATAATTAATAACTACAGCAAAACCGTTTATTTAAAAAAAACACACAAACACAACACATTAATGTATTGCCGATATTGGTTTCAGTCCAACAATAAAAAAACATTGGGTTCGTAGACTTTTGGCAACAACATGAATTTAAGGGTAACAAAGTGTAAGTGCTGCATCTTCTACTTCTTCTTTAGTCTTTCGCTATTCATTTTTGGACATAGGCCTCTCCCAATTTACGCCATGCTGTACGGTCCGCTGCCCTTGCGATCCAGTTCCTTCCTGCATGTTTTCGCACGTTATCGTTGTGGCGGGCGGCCTGGTGGTCTGGTATTCGTCCACAGTCTCAAAGTGGTGCATATAGAAGTGTAAAAGTATGTTAACATGTGTTGTTGTACGAGGGCTTGCACTAGTGTGGCTGGAGATTTCCAAACTTCATAGATTGACTTTTTTAAATTTGTAGGTACTTTTTTCGCCAATGTGGCTCTAAATATACGAACTCCTCCATCGATTTACTTTTTTTAAATATGTATGTTGCTAAATATAACAGTATGTTACCGTATGTTGTTGAACAGGCGATCGTACCAATGTGGCTCTAAATATACGAACTCCTCCATCGATTTACTTTTTTTAATATGTATGTTACTAAATATAACAGTATGTTACAGTATGTTGCTAAATATAACATAATGTTTCCGTACGTTGCTTATTCTTCTTCGTCGCGTCAGCGGTTCATAGATAGTTACATTAATTTATCTCAATATTGTTTCTAAATATGTATAGTGTATACCTAATAGGGTGATTCATATTAGACCAAAAAATTTTTTTTTGTTTAAATTTGAGTCTCAACCTTTTAAATTAATCTACTCCCTTAGAAAACAAGCTGTTATTTTTTTATTATTTTTAAAATTATATTTAGGGGTCGCTACCGTCAATTGAAAATTATCAAGTTCAGTCAAAAACATAACTTTTAATTAAAAGTTCTTAACCTATCAGAATACAGTATTTTTCTAAAAAAAAAACTAAATATTAACTTAAAAACATCTCAAATGTTTATATTAAAATAAAAAACAATCAGTTTTACATTAAATTAGCCTTATTTACATAAGGGTTTTTCTGCCTATAATCCTTAACTAACAACATTAAGTACTGTTTCTGCTCCTCATTGTTTGTGTGTAATTTACATTGAGAATTTCTTTTTTCATTGGTAATTTATTATACTCTTCCATCAATGCGACACCCCTTTTAGGCCATGTCGTTAACGATTCTCATATTTTGTACAATTTCTTTAGCTGACTTGTAGCTTTCTTCTTCTTCCCATATCTCGGGATCTTTTTGTAAAAATTCAGATGAAACACCAGTTATTTCAAAGAATTTCCTCGTGGTTTTCGACACAAAATCTTCGATGTTTTTATTTACGATTGCTTCAAATTCTAAAGTAATTCTTTTAGGGCGACTTTCTAACCCTTCCTTGTCAAGTGCTAAAATCATTTGTCGATTTGTTTCAAAAGAAATTCGATCATCAAAAAATGCGAAAGCAATCAGTTCTTCAGACAAATACCAAAGGTGGCCTAGCATCTTCTTTATAGCTACTTTGGACAAAGTTTGGTATATTTTTCAAATCCTACTAAGTCTTTTAACATTTGCAGATCATTTTCAGAAGCCATACAAGATACTGCAGCTGTAAACCAATATTTAGCGTAAACACGTACGACAAATATACAAATATTTGTGAGTGCTTTTGTTTCTTTGATTGTGATCTTAAGCTGGTGTTTAAAAAGATACATTTTCAATGCATATATAGCTTTTGTCATCCAACGTGCACGATGTATTCCAGCAGGGGACTTAAAGGAAATACCTGTTTTAGGAATACCTCCTAAAAATATGATGATTAAATACAGCAGCTCCTAGAAATCATCGCGAGGCTGGAATTGTTGCAATTGATTGTTAGCAAAAGCAATCATGTCTGCTGCGATGTTTTCAACACAACTCCAAGTGGATTGTTCAGATACAGCAGTTTGGAAGTCTTCCTGATTAACTTTTGGCCAGTAGTTTTTAAATATTTTGAAACTCAATATTTCTGGTCCACTCGAAGGTCTCATGGCTGAAACTATGACAGCTTCAAGTACAATTTGGTAAACAGGCCCCGTTGATTCGCCCTGTATTCGATGCTGTTGTATCGAAGCACATACATTTATTTTTTTCCGTAAGCCGCCATGACAAAATTGATTCAAAAATGGCCGATGGCATTGTTTCGCCTTTACTATTGGGAAGCTTTGCAACGGCTAGGAGTTGATCAACTCCTTTTCCGGATACCAGGATTGGTAGGTGATCAACAGTTTCGCGCCCGGTTATATCTGAATCTTTCCGTCCCAGTGTATGGTAAGCGTGGTTTGGGGTTGAAATGCGTCAATTAACCATATTTCAGTCTTTTTTCGTGTATTTATGGTATTGGAAGTCATTTTGCATAGGAAATCACAACAATAAACACAATTTTTATTAGGTCAATTTCGCGCACATACGAATGCGCCCACGCTAGAGCTTGCACTAATTTGATGCCACTTGATAGTAGTTAGTGTGGGCCGTGGGGGCGGGGGTGACAAGGAAAGGGGGGAGGGGGCGACGCTTTAAGTGATTTTTTTACATCTTTGGTTTGTATTTATCTCGTAAAGTGATTTAAAGTAAGGTAAGTTCAACTTCATAAAATGCGCAAAATAGATAAAAAATTTGAAACTTTGAGGGTCGGTAGCGACCCCTAAAAGTTAAATTAAAAATTCGAAAAAAAATACTACTTCATTTTTAGATATATAGATCACTTTTAGAGGTTGAGACTTAAAAAAATAAAAAAAACATTTTTATGAATCACCCTAATACCTAACTTATGTTACCGAACGTTGCTAAAAATAACATGGTACCGAACGTTACTAAATATAACAGTACGTTACCGTATGTTGTTGCACGGACGGTCTCGCCAGTGCGGCAGGCGGTCCATCCCGTTGATGCGGTCGAGATATCCGAACTCTTGCATCGATTTCTCTCCCGTGTAGATCGTCGATACCTCGTCCAGGGTACCGTTTCTCTGTCGACATAAATATATAGATTAAAATGCAGTTTTGGCGGGAATAATCATAGTGTTAAAATTATATTATTTTGTGAAACTTGTGGTTATGTCGGTGTCGGTAATAATAATAATTAGTGAAATAACAAGTAATAATCACCGAAGTTAAGCAATGCTCGGCACGGTCAGTTTTCGGATGGGTGGGTACTTCTAGCAGAGCGCTACCGTGGCTCGGATTATATGTTAAATTGTAGTCGATTGTTTTAAATGATATATTAATGTCAGAGGCCTTCAAGCGGCTAAAAATCGACACCAGGGCAAGCTTCCCAGCCTAATTAAATTAATTAAGCAGTACAGGCCGGGTGGCTAACCTTGATGTCAGAGTTTTAATTAAGCTGCCTGAAGGCCTTCGACATGGATAAACAGTTAGAACAACCGGGATTTACATTAACTGGCACTATTTAAGTGTCATCCGTTCTGGTAGCGCTCAGTTGTACATGCCACCGGCGGTCACCCATACGAACACTGATCGTGTCGAACGTTACTTAACTTCGCTGATCGCTGACAAACATCTTGTCAAACTACGCTATGAGCGCAAAATTATACTAATTTACTTAGCGAAATAGCTTCTAGTAATGTTACCACTGCTTTACTGAGGCATTACTTTGTATTCAACGTGATTTTGTCTTGGCCTTATGACGACTACAATTGTGACATGATTAGGATTTGGGAAACAATGTACAGTAGAGACTCAACTAACCGGACTAATTCGTGTCGTTGAGCATGCGGATAATCGAAATTCCGGATAATATAATAAATGAAAAGCTGTATTTTTATTATCTTAGATAGCTTACGTAAACTTTGACTCTCGTTAGATATCATAAATTTCAGTATTACAGAAACACACTCACGCATTCATAACAAACAATACGTACCAGGTTTAAAAAAATGTAAATCCTCCTTTTATGAGTGGGCCATGGAAAACATTAAGAAATATGACTAAACTACACCTAGTACGAGTTGTGATTAACTTATATACTTAAGATACCTATGAGTAAACGTAAGTGATTATCAAGGATTAGTAAAGTAAAAGTTAGTGGTAGAGTAGCAAGTAGTAACTTACCGCTAGTAGTAAGCCCATTTGGCTGTTGGGGCGCTTGCCTTTTGGGTAGAAAATGTGCGCGAGCGAAACGAGCGGGTCGTTGTATCTGAAACAATGATCTTACATATAAACTGAGGTAGATGCATTATACGCTGTTTAGCGTGGCGAGCTCAAGTCAAGCTAATTAGCTTGAGTCAAGTGAGTCACGTCTTGTCTTGCGCCGATGTTACACACGTAACACGTAGAAGGCGATTTGCTGCTCACGTAGCAGTGAACCTGTATTTATCTCTTTCTTAAATTTGTTCGGGGGGTTTTCGTGAATAAGGAGAGAAGTTTGCTGTCACTTTATTTATCAGCTGGTTTCGATAATTTGGGAGAATAATAATATAATTAATAGTAATAGAATTTGCGAGTATAAATTGAATCGATCAAGAGCGAGTAGATATATAGACTTATGAATAGATTAGAGATGTGTCGCGAGGTTTACTGTTCGGGAAACTGCTAGTACATATATTTTGAGTTCAATCCTCACCCAAAGACGAGCTCCTCAGCAGTGACGTGGACGAATGGCTTGGCTCGCTCGCGGTACGTCATCGACAGCCCTGACGCCAGTATGTTGAACAGCCAGCCCGCCATGTTTGGAGAAAACGATGTCACTGTCTGAAACAGAAGAAATAATAGAAAATGACTTCGATTCATTTTACCCATAGGACGTCTATTAATGGACTTAGCTCTCTCTCGTGGAACTCCAATAAGACCGACTAGTAGCACCTTGCATCTAGCGTGAATCTCGACTCGAATCTCGTAGTCATCCTTCCATTTTATGAGTGAATGTCTACTCGAGAATTTTTCGACCCCATCGATCATCAGGTTTTCATCCTATGTGGCCTGCCCACTGACTTTTCAATTTGCTAATCTGCCTGCTTGCAACTTGCCAAGAAACTGAGTTATACCTTTCTTATTTATAAAAGCAATTTATAAAAATTGGCTAAGGCGTATTGGCCAGGGCAATATAATATGGCATCGGTATTCCATGTCTGTAGTAAGAACCTATTAAAAAGGATCTCTGGGCTTGTGGATGGTTGGAGATGTGACTCTCTCCATTCACTCGTAGGGACCCGAAGAAAATGACAACTACATCGTGTGGCCATGCTGTCATAAAAGGCGGTCAAGGCAAGGTTGGCTCAAGAAAATCTGAGCAAAGTGCTCAGAGCTCCGTTATGTTACCCTGGAGATCCTGGAGCTCCCAAGAGCGCTCAAAGGCTGGCCACTGAGAGGACATTTGTAGCTACATAATCCGGCTGCACCCCAAAACAGTCGAGTATTACACGAAGTTTTCTCCCTCGCTAAAAAGGCTGATCTGTATCGCGAAATAAAGCGAAATGTATATAGTGACTTCAGTTTTTATGTTGGCATTGTTTATTGTACTTTATTATTTTTTCAATGAAAAAAGTACTAATTATATTTCTAGAAGATTCAAGACGTGATCTTTATAACTATTTAAATGATGTTATGACTTATGAATAAGGTGATTATAGGCTTATTTTTATATTTCCTCACCAGTAGAGGTATTTTGGGCACCACCAGGTTGAGGTTCTTGTCCACGGAGACTTCTGGCAAGTTCCGTTCATTGTCTTTCGGGTATTGTGTATGCATGTTATGTTATATGTATGTTATGGTGTATGTATGCTGTTTCCTCACCAGTAGAGGTATGTTAGGCACCACCAGCTTGAGGTTCTTGTCCACGGAGACTTCTGGCAAGTTCCGTTCTTTGTCTTTCGTTATTGTGTATGCATGTTATGTTATATGTATGTTATGTTATGGTGTATGTATGCTGTTTCCTCACCAGTAGAGGTATGTTGGGCACCACCAGCTTGAGGTTCTTGTCGACGGAGAGTTCTGGCGCGAACCGGAGGATCTTGTTGTGTTGATACGTCACTGTGTCGTTTTCGTGGAACTTTATGTTCACTTTCTCCATGTCTTCTCTGTAACAAACATCAATTATCTTAGTAAAGTACAGTGAGAGAGACTTATTTATAGATCGACGAAACGGATGAGGTACTCAATTCGACACGTATATATTTTTTTGATGTTGAACTTTTTACATAATATTTGTTTTCATTCGATTTGGATAATTCTTTTTTTATTGGAAAGAGTATACTTTGAAATTAGTTTCATTTAAATTTGATCAAAATCGGTTTTCCCTTTTGTGATAAATCAACAATAATGTGAGAAGTGCTACATTAATCCGTGCGAAATATTCGCGAATCCTGTACACGGTTGAAGTCGGTCATGCCATTTTTTGCAAATAATAATTAGGTATTATTTAATTATTAGTTGACCCGACAAATGTCATGTTGCCTAATAAAAAAAACCGGACAAGTGCGAGTCAGGCTCGCACATCGAGGGTTCCGTACAAACATATTGTTAAAATAATTAAAAACCTGTTTTAGCATGTGCTAATGAAATTTTTTTATATGATACCTTACATGATATGATTTACTCACTTTGAATTTTGAACCCATATTTTGTGAATTTTGAGGCCTTATTTTTATGTGATTTAAATAAAAATGTACAGTTTTCAGATTTATTCCTATATGTGTACTCTGAGACAATGCTCTTCACCAAATTTCATAGTTCTATGTCAACGGGAAGTACCCTGTAGGTTTTGATTTTTGTGAGCGTTAAAATATGCGTTTTTTTACTACATAAACGGCTCTAACTTTTTTATACGGTAACTGAGAAGCTTTTATTTTACACAACTGCAAGAATTCATAGGTTTACGTATATAGTTTAAATTCAACTCGATATCTTTACGCGTTCCCGAGATAAAGAGTCTTGACATACACACAGACGGACAGACGGACAGACGGACAACAAAGTGATCCTATAAGGGTTCCGTTTTTTCCTTTTGAGGTACGGAACCCTAAAAAATCTAGAGAGGGCTTATTTAAACCCTTATTTAAAAGCGACCAATTTTAATTCAAGGTGATAAGCGGGCATGGGTAAGCATAGCAAGTGTAAACATTCTAAAGACTGATATGGTCTCATGGGGGTCATGACCGTCCCCGTTGGCACTTATAGGAAAGCTGTATTTTGGTTAGTAAAATTTTGTTGGTAATTCTGACGGACTAATTATAATAATATTTCTTTTACCTAGTCATCATGCTTTTTTACCGACTTCCAAAAAAGAGGAGGTACTTATTATGTTCGACTTATGCATTTTTTTTGTGTATGTTCATCGATATTTTCGCCGATTGTGAACTGATTTAAAAAATCTTTTTCAGTTAGATAAGTTATACTTCCAAGATAGTCTCATATAAATTTAATCGAAATCGGCCGAGCCGTTTTCGATAAATCATCAATAATGTATACGGACATCACATCGATACGTGCAAACTATTCGAATTCCGTACACGGTGAAAGTCGGTGTTGCTATTTTTTGCGAAAAATTATATACCTATTTCATGTTTAAAATCTCAGTTAAAATTTAGCAAAGATAGAATCGTGGTCACGAAACTTGTGTGTACTTTCTCTGAAATGGCAACAAAGTGGTCGAAAGTTATTTTTAGAAAGGCTCAATTGACACCAGGTCGTAACTGTCAGCTCCGTGCTAAGTACCTACTTGTTGTGTAAATATAGGTATTTTGATTTATGTTCTAGCCGGTCTAGGTTTCATACACAGGAAGAATAAGCACTCAAAAAGTGAAGCCAAATAAAAATTGGTTGCTTGTAACTGTTGTGGTTGGTTGTGTGTGTTGTGGTAGTTGGTTTACGCGTGATAACGTCATAAGAAAACAATAAGCCCGATTACAGAGGCGCCATCGGAATTATAATAGCTAAATAGTTCATAGTTCTGTTTCTTTTTCACTTTAGGCATTTGATAAAGAGAAAGCTTTTTACGTTGCTATTCAATTTACGCTTGCGCCTCCGTAATCGAGCTTATTGTTGAATCAATTACTGAAACAAGTTGAACGCCTAAGCCGATCGTGCCTCTCTATCGCTTGATCCGCGCTCTCACTTCACACTCGACTCAAACGGAATGTGACACTTTTTCGTGCATGCAGCCGGCGTTCATCGATTTATAAGACGTTATCACGTCAAAATATTTAATTTGAAGTTCTACCTTCCATCTTTTTTATGTCTATTTAGAACACTATTAATTTCATTTCAATACAAAAAGAGTCTCTTTTTAATATCTCACATGATTCAAATTTTTGAATTATTAACTACCTACATATTTTAAAAATAATACTAAAGCTTCATATTGGTTGTTACTTTTTACTCTATAACAAATTGACTTGATTTTTTTGCATGAATTTACGTATCAGTTTGGAGATACATTTTAATTCAGAGGATAGAGGATAATAATATGTATAGTATATCATACTAATATTATAAATTCGAAAAGTTTGTAGGTTTGTTCCTTTTTCACGCACCAACGGACCAACGAATTGACTTGATTTTTGGCAAGGATATAGTTCAAGGGCCGGAAAGTGACATAGGCTATTACGGGGTCGGGCTTTTTATCCCGAAAAAGTAAGAGGTTCCTGTGGGATAGCACAAAAGTCAAATAACCACGCGGGCGGAGCCGTGGGTAAAAGCTAGTAATAAAAAAAATAAGAGATATTTATACAATTTTTAGTCTTACAATTAAGAACCGCATGTAAATATTACATATGTTGCAATAAATGATTGGGTATGAGTTTGAGTTGATATTAAAAGTAAAATTAGAGAGTAGAATGGCAGGCGCAGCGTAGGACAGATGGTCTGATAAAGATAACAAGGACCTGCTTTTATTGTATAGTGCTTGAATGTTTTGTAATGTATTGTTTAATTACTACTTGACTAGTAACAAATGCTGTTATGGTTAAATGACTCTATGACTGGGACGCTCTAGCTAAAATTTTATTTTCCTCATAAAATCGTTAGCTTGTCAGTACTTAAATTTTAATAATTTATGGCAAAATTGTTTAGTACCTAAATACAAAGTCTGCTATTTTGGAAAGTATTAGTTTGAATTAAATTAGTTTATAAAATTAATTACTTAAATTTTTTTTTAGTTGAAAGAATTAAAAACGAATTGATGGCATACGATCCTATATAAGAGAGATGACCTTTCTCGGTTCCCCCAGGTGTTCTCAGAAGGTAAATGGTACGAAAGAACTGTTTTTGAACATGACATGTCACATTTGTAAAATTATACAGAATAATTATGTTACTAACAATCCACTTGACATATTACATAATTAGGTATGTTACAATGAATAAATGAGTATGTAAGCGGGGTTCGCAAATACAAAAAAATATGGGTAGGTAAATATAAGATTACCACCCAGGTAGCATTTATACGTTATTATGACGTCCGTTTACGGTACTGCTCGACGTAAGAGACGTCATTATCATGACGTCGGTAGTTTCTTCAGATGACGACAATTTGTCACAGCCTCATGACGTAAGTTGGAGGACGTTGGAGTGACGCCATATACTGACGTTGGAGTGACGTCATATATTGACGTTGGAGTGACGTCATATACTGACGTTGGAGTGACGTCATATGCTGACGTTGGAGAGACGCCATATACTGACGTTGGAGTGACGCCATATACTGACGTTGGAGTGACGTCATATGCTGACGTTGGAGTGACGCCATATACTGACGTTGGAGTGACGTCATATGCTGACGTTGGAGTGACGCCATATGCTGACGTTGGAGTGACGCCATATACTGACATTGGAGTGACGTCATATACTGACGTTGGAGTGACGTCATATGCTGACGTTGGAGTGACGTCTTATGCTGACGTTGGAGTGACGCCATATACTGACGTTGGAGTGACGTCATATGCTGACGATGGAGTGACGCCATATACTGACATTGGAGTGACGTCATATACTGAATTCATAGAGACGACACTTGGACGTTTATAATAGGGCAGCCACTGACGTTGGAGCGACGTCATTCACTGTATTCATAAGGACGTCACTAGGCCGTACATATTAGAGCAGCCACTGACGTTGGAGCGACGTCATTTACTGTATTCATAAAGACGTCACTAAGCCGCACATATTAGGGCAGCCACTTACGTTGGAGAGGCGTCATTTACTGTACTCATAGGGACGTTACTGGGCCGTACATATTAAGGTAGACACTAACGTTGGAGTGACGTCATATACAGTATTCATAGTGACGTTACTGTGAATCCTGTGTATGACGTCACTACTATGTCGGCGGCTGCCTTTGTATGTATGGCCCAGTCCCTGTGAACTAAGTAAATGACGACACTCCAACGACGATGGCTGCCCTAATATGTACAGCCCAGTCACTTTCCTGTGAACAAAGTAAATGACGAAAAGAATTTAGAATTTAGTTTGCGATAGCAGGCATCCTATATTATACACGTACCCTGAACAGACTCTTAGGACTATGGATGAAACCAAACAAAACAATGTAAGTAGCATAATAGATTTATATTCAAGAAGTATATACATACATAGACTGTTATATATAATCAATCATTGTTATGAATCCATAGTCTTAAAATTACAATGTCGACCCCATAGCAATTTTATGACCATGGCACATTTAGATTAACTATTTATTCTCTCTTGGAGAAATTACTAATGCACTGTTATCACTAATCAGGTTGGTGTTAACTTGTTTCTGCACCTGCATCGGACTTTTGCTGACACTTGAAATTATTTGATTTGTTTGTGCATTACATTACAATCACTCGATGCGCTGGTTGCGGTCGCAAAGCATTTTAAGTAGGTATCTGTTGAGGTCAAATCGCACGAACATCGCCTATTCTTTTATAACGGTCTTTAGTACCTGAATTTCGTCATTAGTAGCTGAACATACATTTTGAATTTGTAAAATATGTTGGTCTTGCGTATGTAATCTTTTTCTAAGTTCCCGACGAAATTCTTGGAATTCTGATAACAAACCGCCGTCATTCTCCAGCACGGAAACTTCCATTTGACTGCACTTGCTACCCCGTTGGTTATTGACATAATTAGGGCTCGCTATTGTTTGTAACTTCCTATGTTCTGGAGTGCGAACTGGCGTGTCATTCCCAGCACGTTTTCTTTTTGTGCTGTCACACATCGGGCAAATCCATTGGCGCACATAGTCCGTAGAAAAAGACTCGAAATCTCGTCTTTTAATACCGAGACACAATATATGATACACTTTTTCACAGTTTGATAGTGTACACTTCATTATAAGTTCACCGGTAACGTCTTTTTTACAAGCCCGGCAAAACGTAAACATTGCGATCGAACTAAATAGAAATAATTGCTGCGACAAAAAGTAAACACGTCCGCACCGATGCGAGCGCGCGTGCAAACAATATGGTACAATATGGTACGTCCTAATATTGACCCTAAATAGAGGTCAATAAAACGTCCCCTTTGTGGCGAATATGGTACGTCCTGATATTGACCCTAAATGGACGTCAGTAAAACGTCCACCAGAGACGAATATGACACGTCTTAATAATAACCCTGAAGAGACGTCAGTAAATCTTCCACTTTGTGGCGAATTTGGTACGTCCTAATATTGACCCTAAATAGAGGTCAATAAAACGTCCCCTTTGTGGCGAACATGGTACGTCCTGATATTGACCCTAAATGGACGTCAGTAAAACGTCCACTAGAACCGAATATGATACGTCCTAATAATGACCCCAAATAGACGTCAGTAAATCATCCACTTTGTGGCGAATATGGTACGTCCTAATATTGACCCTAAATAGAGGTTAATAAAACGTCCCCTTTGTGGCGCATATGGCACGTCCTGATATGGACCCTAAATGGACGTCAGTAAAACGTCCACTAGAGACGAATATGGTACGTCCTGATATTGACCCTAGATGGACGTCAGTAAAACGTCTACTTTGTGGGGAATATGGTATGTTCTAATATTGACCCTAAATAGAGGTCAATAAAACGTCCACTTTGTGGCGAATATGGTACGTCCTGATATTGACCCTAAATGGACGTCAGTAAAACGTCCACCAGAGACGAATATGATACGTCCTAATAATGACCCTGAATAGACGTCAGTAAATCGTCCACTTTGTGGTGAATATGGTACGTCCTGACTTTGACTCTAAATTGACGTCAGTAAAACGTCCACTTTGTGACGAATATGGTACGTCCTGATATTGACCCTAGATGGACGTCAGTAAAACGTACACTTTGTGGCGAATATGGTACGTCCCGATATTGACCCTACATGGACGTCAGTAAAACGTCTACTTTGTGGCGAATATAGTACGTCCTGATATTGACCCTAAATGGACGTCAATAAAAAGTCAATTTTATGGTGAATATGAGACGTCGAAATAATGACTTTTAATTGACGTACATTATGACGTCATCGACGACGCATTAACGACCGACCCTATTATGACCTAAAAGTGACGTCGTTTATGCGTCACTGACGTCACTTTGCTACCTGGGCAATAATATAAAATTCAGTGATGAATAACTTCTGTACAGGGTGGACAGCTAACGCTGACATTAATTTGACCCACAAGTAGTACTATTAACCAGTACCTAATCATAAAAGTAATAAGAAAAAAAAGATTCTGTGGTTTTATGAAACCACGGTAAAAATGAAACTTTTCCCGACCGTCACGCGACATGCAGCAGATGGACGAAAAAGTTTGAGGCGATTTAATAAAAGTTTCACTTTAAGAACTAAATTGAAAGAATACATTTTTCAAACTTAATGATAAGGAGGAAGTAATTAGGCATCATGCTTTATAAGGAATTCAAAATAGTTGTTACTGCACAGATAACTGTATTTAACAGATTGATAACATTGTTGTCACTTGAGGCCACCTTGACGCAATGCTCAACCGCATAAATCTATGGAGAATCTCTCCGAGATGTTGTACCTGTCAAATGTGTGTGTTAGAATTTGACGTTTTCTGGAGCAACCGGCAATCGACACCAAGATATTTTTCATGTCTCTTTCTAACTCATGCCAAATTAAATCAATGCATCTCTTTCAGATTTTTTGATCGACCAAATTATCCCTCTGGTATCTCTGATACATTCGAATCGCTGTTTAGATACAGGTTTCTCCAAAATATTGTTTTAGAAAATTGTACATGAGTAAGTAAATAGCTTTATACATTGAATTCAAAATATGTCAAAGGCTTCAAAACAAAAGACCAAAAATGTGATTTTTAATGTCGGCGTCAGCTCTCCACCCTGTATGTACATCCGCCACAATTCACCCACACAAACGGCAAAACAAACAGTGTCGTGTGTTCGGCAAGATTTCTCCGGTGGCGTGATTTTTGGCAATTACACGTGCTATTACAGTCCATTCGACAAAACATAGCGCGACTCTACTTTTTTACACAGCCTAGGTGGCAGTGGTTAGTGACCCTTACTCCCGGGTCAAAGTGGCGTGGGTTCGATTCCCACCCAGGGCAAGCATTTATGTGATGAACATAGGTGTTTGCTCTGTCTGGGTGTTATTAAGGTACGAGTATTACATGTATAAGTATGTATTTAAAAATGTTAAAGTGTTTCTCAGCGATCACCGAAGTTAAGGCGCCATAGTATCAGCGTAATTTTTCATATGAGCGGGTGAAGACCAATACGCCCCCGGTTTCGCCGGATTATTGCATTCAAAAATCAATATAAAATTGATATCACCACTAATTCTTAAATTTTATGGATGAAAGCTTTTGTTTAATTCATGTGCATAAATAATATATTAAAAAAAAATACAAACTTGTAGAAAAGTGCCCAAAAATGCAATAACATTTCTTAGAAATCATGAATTTGTTCTAAAAAGCGCTATCTTTGCATTTAATTTCTATCGAGCGAAGTTTTTTGAATTGTGTTTCGAGTTATTGAACCCCCTACCGTATAGTTTTGAAAACATTGTGTATTTAATATTTATTCGACAACTTCAAGGTTTGATGGAGAAAAGTCAGTTTAATTAGGGCTCTATAAAGGTATTTTGAGATTGGATGGCGGCTTAAGCCACGTTCGGGACTATCAGTCTTCGGATGAGTTACCACGGGTGACATTTATTTTTAAGAGCTACCGTGGCCCGGATATTACGTGAGATTGTAGATCCCGGTCATTTGAACCGTTAAACTACGTCAGAGGCCTTCAAGTTTTCAAATGTATAACACTTTCATACAATACAATACAATACAACAACACTTTATTGACACCAACAAGAAAACATAACAAAAGAAACAAAGACAGAAAAGGCACAAAAGGCGGTCTTATCGCTAAAAGCGAAAAAAATTTCTTCCAGACAACCTCTCTTGGATGCGAGCAAACGTAAAGACGACAAGGACGGTGTAAACGTAAAAACAAAATAATAATAATAATAAAATAATAAAAGAAAGTTACCAAAAATTCCTAATCAACAATAAAATAAACTACATAATAATAGCCATACATAAATACTTCAAATAATACATACAATAAAAATAAACATACTTATACGTAAATATATTACAAACAAATTAATAACGAGGAGTGATATGTGGATCAGTCAGAGAGAGCTTTGCGAGATAATGTTGCTGAACCTGGGCCTTGAAAGATTCAACGCTCTGTGCACGTCTGATTGTCACGGGAAGGTCATTCCAGAGCGCTACTGCTCGGACACTAAAAGAAAAATCATAAAAAATAGTAGAATGAGATGGAGTGGAAAAAAGGAGATTGCTAGAAGATCTAAGATTGACAGAGTGAGTGTCACAGAGAAAAGTGAAGCGAGAGCGTAAATATGAAGGAGAAGAAGGTTTGAAGAGAATGTTGTAGAGAAGGGAAAGTATGTGAGTATCGCGGCGAAGACGGATGGGGAGCCACTTGAGCTTATTACGAAATTGGGAAATGTGGTCATATTTCCGGAGGCCGAAAATGAACCGTATACATAGATTTTGGAGACACTCAAGCTTGTCGAGTTGCTCTTGGGTTAAGCCAAGATAGCAAGCGTCGGCATAGTCTAAAATCGGAAAAAGAAGGGATTGTGCTAACGCAACTTTGGTAGCAGTGGGAAGAAAATTGCGAATTCTTCGTAATGATGGAGAAGAAGCGTACAACTTTCGCTTCACAGATTGTATTTGAGGATTCCACGATATTTCATACAAAAGACATCAACGCGCGCATGACATGCGCGCGTTGATGTATTTTGAGATGAGATGTGTATATGTACATATATTATCTACTAAGTATTGAAATCAATATTTATTTTTTGTTTAAAATATAGTCTTATGAATATTTAAAATTAATCCTTTCTTTCGTGAAAATATTAACCGTAACTTTCCAAATCGATTTTTGTTGGTATACATACAACATTTTCCGACCATATTTCCGCCATATTTTTCGACGAATATCATAAATAATTAAATAATTTTCTTAATAAACTTTAGGTTGTTGTCTAAGAAAATTATGGTAATAACAATTTACAAACATTTGTAGACAATGACACAGTCATGGTCTCTTTTTCCGATATTTTTGTCCTATGTTCCTCCAGCCTCTTTTCTGTTTATACTAATCAAACTAATTGATTTTTATAGTTTATAAAATAAAGATTAAGACTAGTTCAATAACACCATCAAATGAAATGTAATATATTATCAAATGTAGTAAAGCGGTATATATAGCAATGATCGTCCTAACGACGCACATCATTAAAGCGTATTGGATATAAAGGTTGTATTAAACGAGAACCGCTGTGATTTCGACATTACACTGGTAGGTACAGTCATGCAAAAACTGCTGTTTTTTACACAATGAAATAGTTTTCTGTAATGTCTGTACTATACTTACTGATAATATTATACATGGTTATCCAAAACTAAGACGAAAGGAGGTAATTCAAACCTTCGTTATAATAGTCCATCGTACACCGAGGGGAGAAAATGATCTATTTCTGTTCGAGAGTATGTTTAAGCCCGACGCGCAGCGGAAGGCTTAAAGGAAACTCGAGAACAGAAATAGAACTTTCCCCCGAGTGATACATAGTGCTTTATGACCTACGAGGAAAATAAAATACAATATTTCTTTAATTAAAGTTTAGGAAGTAAGTTATTTATGACTTCTTGGGCTGTATTTTTTACTTCTGGTGGCGTCATCATTGCAAAATTGACACTTTCACTATCAGATGACATTTTGGAAAATTAAAAGCTATGTACTGTTAAATTATCAATTTAGTTAAAAACAGAAATAAATTGCCGCGCTTTTTTTTCGCATTGCATATTAAGATTGCCATCCTTATTTCATTAAAAATAGAAAACAAAAAAAATCCGCCTTTTTTCTCTAATTATTTGTTATAAAATATTTTTGGGATATGAGGTTTGTATGTTTCCCGCCTCTTTTTCTAATTTTTTAATCCAAACCTTTTTGAGGTTTGACGTTTGTATTTTTTTATGTTCGCTGCTAAAAAACAAAAGAAAGCTAGCCGGGCAGTAACTGATTTTCATAGGTACAACATTCCTGCCCTGCTTCGGAGGGCAGTAATAAAATTCCATATAACTTTTCCCGCTGCACATTTTTAAGGGAGAAATAACGAACTTTGTAACCCGTTTATGAACGAGAAATAAGACACTTTCCGAGTGGGTGTGGTATAAACAATATTTACTATACTATATATGGTTAAACAGGAATTAGTAGAAACTATAATTTTATCTAAATCCTTACAATATTTGCGAGTATGAATAATTATTTTTCGCAAAAAATTGCATAAACGACTTTAACCGTGTACAGAATTCGCGAATAATTCGTACGGATCGATGTAACATTTTTCACATTATTGTTAAATAAAAATGGCACAAACGATTTTAATAAAATTTGAATGGGACCAATTTCTAAGTATAATGGGATCAATTTCTTTTCAATAAAAAAATAATTATTGAAATTGGACTACTAAGTAAAAAGTTATGCAAAAAAAATATACGCATCGAATTGAGTACCGACGAAACCGTCGGTTAAAAAATCAGTATCGAACGAGTCGAGATATAGGCATAAAAAGATCCAGTTAAAGAGATATTCCGCGAGGTCTACTGTTAGGAGAACTACTAGGTTAGTCGTCTAGGCTATTATGTTAACGAAAACCACTTATGTGCGTGTCCATACCGGTGCACACACTGGCGCAACCACCGAGGGTACGTTACGCCACCGCGCCGCGCCCGCCCCAATGTGAACCGCACTTAGATTAACTACTCTATTACTGCGAAATAATAAGACAAATTTAATTAACACATTCCTAAGGCGAAGGTAAAGCACCAAGCCAGTGATCAACCACAGGTCTCTTCAGATGTGGCATCTCGCCTCGAACTCGCGGGGCCTTATTTTGCATGGAACAGTCTGCATAAAATTACGTGGCAAGTGAAAAATTAAAATACAATTAGTCCATCTGTTAGATTTTATAGGTATTATAAATTATATTGTCAAAATAATTATATTGGACACGTATTACAAAATACTTGTAAATATATTTTTTTGTAATCTAACTGGCACGGACGGACTAATTATAAGAATACCAGCTGACCCGGACATCGTTTCATGCAATATATTTATAAATTATAGCTTATATGTTATTTTGATATATAAACATTACTATTGCAAAGTTTCATCTCAATCCGTTAAGGAGTTTTTGCGTGAAAGAGGAACAAACATCCACACATACAAACTTTCGCGTTTATAATATTATAATAGGATTTCATTAACCCTATCGTTATGCCTATTCTTTGATTATTATGTATCTGTCGAGATCTCAGAAATAGACTGAGGTCTAGATGGACAAGTAATATAACATCTATCACAAACAAAACGGCCCAGTTTCTTGACATTGTGCGCGTACATTGTGTCTAAACTGTCAAAATTTACAAGCTTATTGTCTACTAGCTGCGCCCTGCGATGTTACTCTCGCTAGCCCGAGATAAAAAATACTTTCATACCGAATTTCATCCAAATCGGTTGAGCCGTTTGTGCGTGAAAGAGTAACAAACATCTATAAACATATATATCATATATCTACTCATAAACATTCGCGCTTATAATATTACTAGCTGACCCGGTGAACGTCGTTTCATACAATACCTATCTTTATAAATTATAGTATGTTTTAAAGTTTTATCTCAATGCGTTCAGTGGTTTTTGCGTGAAGGAGTAACAAACATCCATACATACAAACTTTCCCGGTTACAATATTAGTAGAAAGTAGGATATGTAGTAGGTATATATTTTTAAGCCGTTTTGCTCAACCAATTCTATATCTAGACAAATACATAATCAAAGGGCCTAAATAAATTTTTTATGTAATATAGATACACAATTATTCTGAATGAAACTTTCGTTTTCGTCAGCAATATGTGAGTAGATACACGACAAGGCCGCTAGGTCATTAGTAGTGAAATTATGTGTAACTTTCCACCATCTCAAGGCGATGAGAGCAACGCGTGAGTTTTCTACCGGTATTGTGCAATGATAAGGTCTTTTACGTTTTTTATTGTGTCACGGCTGCAACCGAGAGTTTTAGCTTGAAATCATTTAACATGATTTACAAAAAATAGTTTATTTATTGTTTAAATCATAAAGTACCAAACCAAAAGGAGTCGACACTGCAAAGCGAAAAGTGCTCTGCCAAAAGTACGCGACCGGCGTTCATGCTCTTTATATAAATATATCGGTCTGGTTGCGCTTGTGTTGCGTTAATTTTCAGCTATTGTTGGTTAATTGCTTTTGTGTGCGTGTAAACTTGCTTATATTTTGGTTTGTGTGCGTTTCTTCATCCCCCACTGTCTTGGCAGACTTCGGTGCTTAGGCGTGTCGACTCTTTTTGGTTAGGTACTTGATGGTTTAAATTAATAGGAGCCCTGTCTGCTACTTTAGCGTTAACTGTGTTGCAGCAATCAGTGTCTGCCACAATTAGTGAGTACTTAAAACAATAAAGTAACAAATATACACAACATAATAAGTAACTAGGTAAGTGAGTTCGTATAGGCTGGGTGGCTAGCCCTGGTGTCAGAGTTTTTAAGCCGCTGTAGCCGTCTGACATGGCTAAATGGTTAAAACAACCGGGAGCTACAATTTAACGTGTCATGAGTGCGAATGTAGCGCTTAGTTGTAAATGCCACCCGCAGGCTGAGACTGACTGTACTGAACGTTGGTTAACTTCAATGATCGCTAACGAAAATTTAGTCAAACTACGCTATGAGCGCTACACTATTATATTATCTAATATAATTATAACGTTAAGTTCTCCAAACAATTTGTCTTGCGTCTGTTTAACTGAATTTTCAAAAACCTATATCTCGACTCGCTCTTGACCAATTGGGTTCAAACTTGAGGATTTAAAATATTTAAATAACAAACAGTCTTATCAAATTATTATTAAAATCGGTTGATAAATACCGCTACAGAAAGTTTCACCCTTTTTTTGAGTGAAATCCTGTCCTGATCAAAAATCTCCGTGTATTGAAAAACATTGTTTACCTTTAATTAATGTTATTAATAATTTCATGCCTCACTATTTTGTAAGCAGGAAGAATCCCCAAGAATTAATTTAACCAAAAAATTCCTATATTTATTACGAGGAAGTTTTCCTTGAATGGTAGAGCTTCCAAAGTTCTATTTTGAACTCTTCCTATGAAAAGCTGTCGCATTTCACGTGACCAAACAAGAATAATTGAGGTGAAGAACAAAACATAACTTTTCCAGTTTATATAATTTTAGGTAATACAGAAAAATATAAATAACTAACCGCCTACAACATCTGCATTTTTGATTGTTTGTGTCAATCTAGTGTACTAATTTGCTGATAGAGATAAAAATAATCTTAACCAATATTTTAAAATGATTTGGAAATGTGCTGTTTTGATTAATCATATTTGGAAAAATGTGGTTTTGATAAAGGTTAGTGGAAAAACAACCTTTAGCAAGAAGACCAGGCATCCTAAAACGTTTATTACTTACCTGTACCTTTATTTTAAACTTAATGGTTTTGATAGAGTTTTAGGGATGAGGATGCCATTAAATTTTACATCAGTAAAGTGAGCTTTTCAAGCAAATCAAGGGAAACTGTTTTATTTAAAAATAAAAAAGTATAAGAAAATAGGTGTTTGCAACAAGGTTTTACTTCGTGCTTTAATCAATTTATCATTTTGTGCTCATATAATAATAATCGGCCAAGTGCGAGTCAGACTCGCATACATAGGGTTCCATACCATATGGAAGCCCCCCTTAATATATTTTATTTTAATTTAACTACCTATTTATTTATGAAGGAGGAACTTACGCGTCGACTAAACTTATAAACCTCCTCCGTTTTATCGGTTAAAAATTAAGAAGCATTGTCTTACAGCCTCAGACCAAATAAAAAATCAAGACAGAACGTCGTGAACAGACAAGTGAGGCCGGTTTTTTTATATATGTGGGAGTGCGTCAGTGTTGCGCCGCCATAGTTAGATTGACGTGCCAAGGCGTAGTTTCGTTGTACGTATAGGTAAAATGTGTAATTGTGTGCACGGCGAGGCGTAGTTTTGCCAGCCTCACTTGTTTGTTCACACCGTCTTGGTTTTTTTTATTTGGTCTGAACCCACAGCAGACACACCAAACGGGGAAAATCGTTTATTATTAATTTTGAAGTCGGTTAAAAAGGCAGTCAAAGCACGTACCTGTAAACGAATGGCCCAACTTCCACTAGTTTGGGCTTCTCCCCGTTTTCAAGAAATCCCTGGGGGTTGGTGACGTTGAAGATGTAGACTTTGGTGAGACGCGCTACTCCTGGCTTTTGCCAGTAGCTGTAACTGATGGAACCGTTCCACAGCTTCAATTCCTATAAAAAAAATCAGAAAGTATAATGGATGAATAAAGAAAAAATATTATTGACTGATTTAGATCATAGTTGAACAGATGCAAGGTCTATTATTCGAAAAACTATTAGTAGTAGTCTGAATAGTAATAAAGTTCATTTTGGCCGGGTTGACAGTTTTAGTGTGTCAGAGTTTTTAAGCGATCTGAAGACCTTTGACATGGCTAAACGGTTAATACTTAGGTTAGTTTTAAGCATCGTATCAGAGCCACGATAGCGCTAAGTTGTAAACGCAACCCGCAGTCTCCTGTCCGAAGACTTACTGTGCCAAACGTTGTTTAACTTTGGTGATCGCTGACCTCAGAATAAAGTCTAAAGTAATAGAAACCTTGCTAAATTTTAATTAAATAAAAATTACGTTACAGCTGTCTTATTCATACCCGGTTATTTAGCGTAAGCGAGAGTGAGGTGAACAAAAAAATGCATTGTCTGTCGTGAAACGTCAAACTCACAAATTCGAATGTCATAATGGTTGAAATTTGATATAGGTACTTTGTCTTAATTGCGATGTTTGGAAATTTGAACCCTCTAGTTCCATTAGAAGGTAAAAAGTAGGAAGGTAAAATGATCAAAGATTCGAATCTCTGATTATTTTACCTTCCTACCTTTTTACCTTTTTGAACTTAAACGTCTGACTGACGTTAAACGTCAAAATCACAAATTGGAATGTCATAATGGTTGAAATTTGATATACTTTGTCTTAATTGCTATGTTTGGAAATTTGAACCCTCTAGTTCCATTAGAGGGTAAAAAGTAGGAAGGTAAAATGATCAAAGATTCGAATCTCTGATTATTTTACCTTCCTACCTTTTTACCTTTTTGAATTTGAACAATCGAGATAGCTCAATGCTAGTTTGTGAAAAACCCTTCAAAATTACGGAAGTTCGGGTGTATGTGCATCTATTTCTAACACCTTTTAAATTTCGAATTTAAAATAGGACAAAATGATGTATATCTCTTGCTATTTTGGTACAGTTTCTATTAATTTAGTCCTTATTTTAAGTCGCTGACAAACACCTAGCCGAACTACGCCAAGAGTGCTGAATATGCAGTAGTATGGTGAATCTTACCCGGAATATGATGTAGTCGAGCCAGGGCACGAAAGAGAGGATGACTCCGAGCACCACCGTGCAGATGCTGAACGTTATCACCGCAAGCCGTCCTGAAACAACGAATAACGATACGTAAAGTTATTATTTTTTGGCAAATTTTATACCTATATTAAAATTCGTGTAACGTTTGTCCGCGATGAATTCCTCAACTACGTGTAAGACTACAGGCAGTATGTAAGACCTGATTTCATATTAAAGTCCATCCATCCATCCATCAGCCGTAGGATGTCCACTGCTGGACTTAAGCCTCCCCTATGAATTTCCAATAAGACCTGTTGGAATTGATTTGTATCCCGCGTGTTGCTGTGTGTTTTATTATTTCGTCAATGTAGGTCTACCTGCTTAATGTTAGCTGTCATTGTCAATCCATACATTTTTTCCTCTTCAAGGGAATATTATGGTGGAAAGACCATTATTCCCTTCGCTATGCTTCCCGTGCAGGTGGTGGACACTATACGCTGCTATTGCTGGTACGTGGTCTCCATTCGAGAATTTTATAGCCTTTTCGACCGTCCCTTTTTTTAAACTACGTGCCCTGCTCTTTGCCATTTCAACTTGAAATTAAATTTATTAGACATAATACAACGCTATCGAATTTCTCATACACACATACATTTTATAATGTTTTTTTTTATAGCAAAAATCCAATAGTATTATGAAAATTCATACAAAATCTCTAATAAAACCATTCGTGCGTGACTGGGAATTGAACCCACTTTACAATTCTAAAGCTGAAGCCACTAGGAAACTACAGTTCCAATAATAACAATAAAATAGAACTAATTATTATTAAGTACTACTATAGCAACCGCATAAATAATATTTTTTATGTTTCCAGTAAATTCACGTGATATGAACTATTATATTAATTTATACAATTAATAATAATTTACAACACGTGCCACGTGCTTAAAGTGAACATTTATGGAGGTAATTGAATAAGTGAACTATTAAGTGAGTAAGTGAACTATTGAACTGGTGTAGTCACTGTCATCAACTGTTAATGACATATCGTTGAGATGGTATGGATTGTTATCATTATTATCGTCACCATCTCAACCGTGTGACTCTACTGCCTATTGACATGATATCGTCGTACAAAACAATACAACAACACTTTATTGACACCAACAAGAAAACATAACAAAAGCAACAAAGACAGAAAAGGCACAAAAGACGGTCTTATCGCTAAAATCGACTTCTTCTTCCAGACAACCTCTCTTGGATGCGAAGAAACGTAAAGACGACAAGGACTGTGTAAACGTAAAAACAAAAAAAAATATGAAAGAAAGTTAATAAAAATTCCTAATCAACAATAAAATAAATTACATAATAATAGCCATACATAAATACTTCTAATAATCCATACAATAAAAATAAACATACTTATACGTAAATATATTACAAATAACTTAATAACGAGGAGTGATATGTGTATCAGTCAAAGAGAGCTTAGCGAGATAATGTTGCTGAACCTGGGCCTTGAAAGATTCAACGCTCTGTGCACGTCTGATGGTCACAAGAAGGTCATTCCAGAGCGCTACTGCTCGGACACTGAAAGAAAAATCATAAAACACAGTAGAATGAGATGGAGTGGAAAGAAGGAGATTGCTAGAAGATCTGACAGAGTGAGTGTCACAGAGAAAAGTGAAGCTAGAGCGTAAATATATATCTTATAAGGCGATGAAAACCGGGTGCGCGAAAAAATGTCACGTTCCGCTTGAGCTGACCGTGCAAGCTAGAGCGCGAAACGAGCGATAGAGAAGCACGATCGGCCTAAGCGATCGGCTTGTTTCAGTTGTTGATTCAACAATGTTCTTATGATGATGTTATAGACTTTACAGATAACCAATTTGACGGTTATTTGGCTCAACGTATAAGCATTGCCATTCAGCGTGGCGTTTCAATGATATTGAAACTGGTTTGCTTATTATCAGCGCGTCAGTGGATGATCACTAGTTTGCTTCTAAATTTTTTAAATATTTTTTTTTATTGTGCATGTAGGTTATATATACATTATATATGTATATTACATTAGGTAGGTATCTCAGTGAAATGAGTCGTAAGTTATTTAATTTCTATTTACTTAATTTTGCGTTTGGTGGTATTTTGTTATTTTCAGTGATTTACCTTATGGTTTATAATTATTACGATTGTAAGCACTATAAGTAAGCAATTTATTTATGTTTACATTCATAATAACTACAATGTTTCCGTTTCTAAAAATTAAGTCGGTTAAAAATACGTCCTTGTCCTATATTTTTACCCCACTGCCAAGAAAAGGTTATAGGTATTTTTTGATAATCTAACTGATTTATCACGTTTTTAACTCATCTAGCTTGTCGAATTAGTAGATAACATCTTAACATAGATCTAAGTATGCGGCTAAGTCAATTAAGTAGCATGTAAAGTGAATCGTAAAGGCCCAAGGTCCAGGAAGCCATTAGGCTAAGAGCACGGGTCAAAGCTGCTGATGGAGCCTGTTTGTCATGCTTGTTTACTGTAAAGATGACACGGATACACGTGTTTTTAGGGTTCCTTACCCAAAAGGTAAAAAGGGGACCCTATTATTAAGACTCCGCTGGCCGTCCGCCCGCCTGTCTGTCTGACAGTGTATTGAAATTTTCACAAACGATGTTTTTTTTAATGTAGAATAGGGCTACATTTGGCCACTAACTCGCCTGATGGAAAGCGAAGTTGTAGCTGAAGATGGAGTATGTGGTTTTCTGTCAGTCTGTAGACCTAGAAGATACCTATTCACTCTTGACTTGAATATGTCCAGATTGTAATATTAAGGAAACAATGACGGAAGCATTCCAATCCCTGGCGGTCCGCATCATGAAGGAAGAAGCGAATCGCTTAGTACGAGCTGGTACGTCGACTATGTAGATATGGTATTTAAGCGACTTCCGGCTTGTTCTGTCGTGAAAAGGAGATGAAGGAATCAGGTCGTGGAGTTCAAGCGCACACTCGCCTAAATGGAGCCTATAGAAAATTGCCAAGCACGCTACGGATATTCGTGTTTTAGAGTTCCGTACCCAAAGTATAAAAACGGACGGACAGCGGAGTCTTAATAATAGGGTATTATTAAGACTCCGCTGTCCATCCATCCGCCTGTCTGACACCAGGCTGCATCACATGAATCGTAATTGCTAGATGTTTGGAATTTTCATAGATGATGTATTTCTGTTACCGCTATAACAACAAATACTAAAACTGGAATAAAATAAATATTTAATAAGGGGACTTCCATACAACAAACGTGATTTTTTCGCCGTTTTTTGCTCGATATTAATAACGGTAGCAGATAGACTCTTGAAATAGGGCTAAAGAGGCTCCCATATGGTACGGAACCCTTCGTGCGTGAGTTTTACACGCACTTTTCCGATTTTTTACTGCACGTGAGTGGCAGACCAAGAATTAAGGTTAGTTAGTTTTGATTAGCTCACGTATATCTGATGCAAATTTCCTAAGATTTCTAAAGTAGAAAAATCGTAAGACAATTTGGCGTAGAGTTTAGAGATACAAAGAGACGCCCACAACTTTTTGTTTTCATGAAATTTGACGTTATATCACACTCAACTTCTTCCGAATTTGTTCCAAGTATTCTTGAGCAAAGACAACGGTTGCTATAGGTAGACTTTTCTTTTTTTTGACCGACGAAACGGAGGAGGTACTCAATTCGACGCGTATAATTATATTTTATATAATAAGTATTTGTAATGTTAGTGTTCAGCCCCAAGAAAATGAATGAAAAGAATGTAAATATAAGTTTTCATTTGTTTTATTATTAGATACCGTTTAATTTCAATTTAGTTGTTACTCTACGTTTTATTAAATAATGATATTACAATAAAATATGAGGCGCCTTTTATTTTCACATAGAGGTGATGAAAAGTAGATTGTACCACTCGGGCGCAAAATATATTTTTGGCTCGGGCGACGTACTTTGAATCCCTCGCTACGTTCAGGATTCTACTAAAGAATCTCTCGCTATGCTCGGGTTTCTACTCTAGAATCCCTCACTTCGCTTTGGATTTAAAAATAAAAATATTAATAAAAATATTATTTTGCTACCATATGACACAATCTACTATTTTATATAACCACGCATAACTTTTTACATAGAGTGATCTGATTTCGATAGTTCTTTTTAATTGGAAAGAGTATACTTCAAAATTTGTCTCAGTTAAATTTTATCGAAATCGGCTGAGCCATTTCTGATAAATCAACAATAATGTGAAAAATGCTACATCGATCCGTGGGAAATATTCGCGGATTCTGTACACAGTTGAAATCGGTCATGCAATTTTTTTTTTTCGAAAAAATATTATTCTTCACTTTTCTATCCTACCCTAGTAAAGTCAGCCTCATTGAGCTCCTCAGCATGTAGGTCCTACTTTATAAGCACTTCTTGTCCATATTATCAGCCTACTAGCAGCAAATACGTATTTCCGTCACTATTCAAAGCTGTCCTAGGCTAAGCTTTTATATTCAAACTTATTGCAAATGCAATAATGTTAACATTATTATAAACGACTTTTCAATGGGGCCTACCCGGAATTCGAGAAAAAATCTGCTGTTTCATACATTTTGTCGATTCCAAGTTACAATTTTGTATGGAACAGAGATACTAAATAATCAAAGGGAACAGATTATTTTTTATTTGAATTCTGAGTTGGCCCCACATTAAAAGTTGCTTATAATGATGGTATTAATCACCCCTTTTCGGTTTAGTACAGGGCAAGTATATAACCCTGTATATTATGTTCAATGTTCATGTAATAAAGTCATCGTTGTCATTTTTTAAATACAATGACAATATAATTAATTTGGATTACCGTCATTAAATATAATAATTTGCTATATCAAGATGAAAATTAATCCGTGATAAAATTACAAAGCTATCAAATGATGCTCCTTCCTTGTAACTAAGGTTAAGTCCCTAATTGTTGTCATACAGGGTGTTCTGATACGAAAAAACAAACATTTATTTCAAGCTTTTGTGCGCATTATTTGACCAAGTGAATTATGTAAGAGAGAGAGTCTTAGTTTTGTCTCGGCAATGTTGCTTTAGTCTGCATGGATGTTAAAAAGAGGGAAATTTGCTGTAGCGCAATTCATTAAGAAATTTCGATAACATTTGGTAAGATTGTTAAGTATCTAAGAAGGTGTTCAAGTATGAACGAAACCGCTCAAGAGCGAGTCGAGATTTAGGCTTACGAAAATTCAGTTAAACAAATGCGAGGTCTACTGTTCAGAGAACTACTAGTTTAAAATAGCATTCAATATCGAACAACCACAAGAACACAGAGGACTGTGGAGAGGCTTATTATATTATGCTCGTAGTCTCTCTGCGAGATAGAATTAGGAATGAAGAGATTTTTAAAGACTCAAAGTTACCGGTAAAGCACCGTGGATTGGAAAGTTGCAACGGCAGTAGGTAGGCCATATGCGACGGAGAACCGATCACCAATAGGGTCGAAAAATTTTCGAGTGGAGACCACGTCATGGTAAACGCAGCGTACGACCATCACCTAAGAGGTGGACCATAAACCCAGATCGCAGTCACTAGTTGAATTCGAGCCATCAAATAGTTTTATCGGAGATCTATAGGGGATTGTTATGTCTAGCAGTTGATGTTCTATAAATGAATACTAAATATAAGTATAACCGAACACTTTGTATGTTAGATAGGCATCTAGATTGTTCATAATAGGAAGTAATTAGTAGACCATCTCAGCTAGGCTTGAGTACAGGTCACATAGGACACTTGTAACCATTCATTATTATTTTACAAGGTATTACAGTATCATGTTCATTTAAAATGAGTAATTGTATAGGCCGAATCAAACTTCTTGGCGGGTGTGAAGTTAGCTTCAAGCTGCGCAAAACCCAATCCCGACTGAAGCTCACTTTTGACAGCTGCACGAGAATTGGGTTTAGTGCAGCTTGTAGCTAACTTCACACCCGCCAAGGGATTTGATTCGGCCTATTCTACGTGCCTATATAGCAAAGGGTGTAATTAAGTAAATCGAGACGACGAAGATAAATTATTTATATTCTACTAGTTTTTGCCCGTGGCTTCGCCCGCGTCTTTTGACTTTTTTGATATCCCTTAGGAATCTATTATTTTTTTCGGGATGTAAGTAGCCTATGTCCCTTTCCGTTCTTTGAACTTTACGAGTATCTATCTCTCCGTCTTTCAAACTATGTCCGTGCCAAAAATCAAGTCAATCTGTTGCTCCGTTGCTGCGTGAAAGAGGAACAAAGCAATAAACCAAAAAACCCACCAATTATAACATTAGTAAGCATCGCGTTCATCATTTTTACTATGAGACCAATCCCGATATCAGCATCTTTGAAAAAACTAATTTTGTTGTATAATATTGTGAATTTCAGATTTCACGTCAAAAATTGACAATGACAACTAATAGTGCATTAACCAGTAATATTTTATTTTAGTTTTTAACTAAATATCAAAGTTATTAACACATATTGTTGCACAAAAGTGCAATTCTTTGCAAGCAGCTTGTTATTTTCGTAATTTTATTGATTTGATCAAATAAGTAAAAGTTTAAGGTTAAATTACTGGAAATACTCGTATGTTTATCATTTGTTCAAATGACAAACTGCAAAATTAATAGAGTCCTGCGTCGTTTCGCCCCGCAAGCTGTTGGACCCGCGGGGCGAATCGACCAAGACTCTTTTTGAAGGTCCCCATTCGGCCCGCTCCAAACAATGCGGGGCGAATGGGGACCTTCAAAAAGAGTCTTGGGCGATTCGCCCCGCGATTCACTTTTTTATCTGTACATTTAAGTAGAAAAGTAGTCAATGGAAAAAATAAACAATTGCATTATTTTGAGGGCGTCATTCTATGAGTCCTATGGGAGTGTATGAACAAAAATGCATTTGTTTGAATGATGCAATTGATGATTGAATGATCATGAAACTAATGTGCTAAATTGGTTTCAGGTGTTTTGTAAACATAAATATTTCATTTGAAGCTAACAAATGAACCATTCCATGTCTTTTTATCTACAATATACTTTTTAATTTTATCTAGAATAGAAATATAATTGTCATGGGGCTCTTTAGAAGTTTGTGGGATTACCAACCGTGTCCCACAGATGCCATGATAGAAAAATATTTTTATGGTAAATCTGTCACACTATGTCTAACAAATTTTTTTGAAAATCATTTATCTTCTATCTTCTATCTATATTTATAAAAGAAAGTCGTATTAGTTCCACAATTTATAACTTAAGAACAGCTGAACCGATTTGGCTGAAAATTGGTAAAGAGATAGCTTAGAACTAGGAAAAGGATGTAGAGGATACTTTTTTCCATTTCCTCTTAATATATTTTTTTACTTTTACTTATTATCTGCAAAAGCTCTGTGTGCAAAAGTAATCCGTTTGCATGAACTTTGCTTTGACAGCTGTAAAAATTATAAAATGACAGCTGTCAGTTAAAAACATCAGCTACCTGTCATATAAAAAATGACAGCTGTCAAAATTAAAAGAGGTATATCTCTGTAACTGTCAATTTTAGACTATTGATGTCTTCACAAAAGTGATAGAGCTTAACAATATCTACATTTCAGATGACAATTGTCAAACTTAAATCAATTGAATCAATTGTTGAATCAATAATAACCGAGATAAATCACTTTTAAGTTTGACAGCTGTCATCCGAAATGTAGATCTCGTCAAGTTCTATCACTTTTGTAAAGACAGCCGTAGTCTAGAATCGATAATAACCGAGATATATCACGTTGAAGTTTGACAACTGTCATCCGAAATGTAGATCTCGATGAGCTCTATCACTTTTGTAAAGAGAGCAGTAGTCTAGAATCAATAATTACCGAGATAAATCACTTTTAAGTTTGACAGCTGTCATCCTAAATGTAGATCTTGTTGAGCTTTGTCACTTTTGTGAAGACAGCAGTAGTCTAGAATCGATAATTACCGAGATAAATTACTTTTAAGTTTGACAGCTGTCATCCGAAATGTAGATTTCGTTGAGTTCCATTACTTTTGTGAAGAAAGCAGTAGTCTAGAATCGATAATAACCGAGATAAATCACTTTTAAGTTTGACAGCTGTCAACAGTAATGTAAGTCTCGTCAAGTTCTATCACTTTTGTGAAGACAACAGTAGTCTAGAATTGATAATGACCGAGATAAATCTCTTTGAAGTTTGACAGCTGTCACTTGGACAGCTGTTACTGTGACATTAGTCGTGACAAATTACACGACCCGATTTCTAACGTGTACGAGGGATTTTTCTCATCTTCATTTTAAGAGAACGGTTGTCGTCAAAACCTTTTTTTCCCACTAAATATTCATAGAATACTCTAGATTTAATGTCTAAATCGCTACCGGCAACACTGGTCGCCGCGGTGACGCCGCGATGCGATGTCGCGGCGACACCGCCCTTGTGGCATGTCTGTAACTGAACACCTTTGATCCAAATTGGCAGGAATCAACACAAGACCGACAAAACTGTAAATCTCGAGAGGAAGCCTTTGTCCAACAATGGGACATTAAAAGCTCATAAACAAACAAACAATTCTTTTTATAGCGTTGCATATCTGTTGATTTTTTGTAGTCGGATTTTTATTTTATGTCATGTAATTTTATGCGTGGCTGTACCATAAGAAATGCGTAATACTGATGCGGGAAATTGATCTTTATCAACGTGGGCCCAAACCACCACTTCTTTTATAGTTATTGGCGTTTCGCCCCGCGGGCCCAATGGGGGCCTTCAAAAAGAGTCATGGTCAATTCGCCCCGCGGGACCAACAGCTTGCGGGGCCAAACGCCGCAATACCCAAAAGCCACACATTCCATACATCATCCATTAATCAGCCGTAGGACGTTCACTGCTGGACATATAGGCCTCCCCAATGGATTTCCAATAAGGCAGGTTGGAAGCGGCCTGCATCCAGCGCGTTCCTGCGATCTTAATTATATCATCAGTATACCTAGCCCGTGGACGACCTACGCTGCGCTTGCTGGTCCGTGGTCTCCATTCGAGAACTTAAAATGGCGGGAAAAAGTATGCAGTTTCGCCCCCCTCCCTCCCTAGAGAAAATCTCAAGCTACGCCCATGCCCGAATTCGAGGAAAATAATGAGCTGTTATCGGGCTAGTATGCGCACCACGACATAATTATATCGACGTGTCAGAGCGAGACAGATTTATGGCGAAGTATATATTTGTCACTTTTTCACACGTCGACAAAACTCTTTTCGTGGTCGTATGGTATGCTAGCTGGACAAAACTCGAAATAGATAAACATTATAAGAAATACTTGTTCTTTTTCTCTAATTCCGGGTTGGCACCATAATAAAAGTTAATCTTAATAATTAAAAGTTTAAAAAACACTAGAAAAACTTGCTTTGCGTGGCCTTTCTCAAGTGCAAACACAACTATGATACGATATTCCACCATGGAATGCAAATGCCTATTATATCTTTCAGCTTCATCATCAGACCTTGAAACCTAATCGTGGTCAAAGTTCATTACAAGACTTTTCTAAGAAATCCAAAACAGCTATGACACGATTTTCCATCATGAAGTTCCAGTTCATATCTTCCGGCTCCATCATCAGATCAGTTCGACAGTACCATATTAGTGTATTGTCATCAGAACTACATACAGCTGCCAATATTCATTAGGCTACGACCCTTGGAAGATGGTTAATTTAGTTACCTTAGATTCCATTTCATAGTTAGTTATACAAATATATAAAAGCTCGTTAAAAATGGTCTGGGTCTCCCTCTTTCAGCTTAGTATACTCATTCTGAATAACGTTTTATAATGCGTGTGGTTTACGTACGTATTGCAATATAGTCATTATCTTGTTACCCACAATGGCGGGGAAAAACTGCGACGCTAATCTGTTATATCGTGCGGTTTAGTACATTAAATCTGTAAGTGTATGACGTATGTATACCATGATCTAACTACTACTATAATAATCTATAAAAACTTGTGATAGAGACACCCTCTTTACAATCTTGAGATCGTGGGTTCCGATCCCGGAACGATGAGTTCTTTGTTTATGTACGGAATTTCACACCACTGGCTTTTAGGTGAAAGAAAACGTGAGGCAACCTGCATATGTCCGTAGAAGAAATTGGATGGCGTTTGTGAATCCACCATCTTGCACTGGGCCTACGTGGTGGATATGGTCCAATTACCCGTTGGGTAGGCTTACGTCTTACAGTGGCCTATTACAAAGGCTAATACAGTAATTTTTAAGAAAAAAATACGTTATATTTTCCGATACCTCCCGATCACGTGAGATTTGGTGAGATTCAGCTCGACTCCCTCTTCCCCTAAAACTTCACGTGATATTATAGTAAGTAAGTTAGTTGGCATAAGCCGAGTAGCTAGCACTCGTGACATAGTTTAAAAGCCACCTGAAAGCCTCTGACTGGCTAAAAGGTTCAAACAACCAAGAGAGCCCTTAGTTAGAAACGCCACCCGCCCATGCCGGACGTTATTCTGAGCGCCACACAAATCGACGGATGGGAAGTTAACGAAGCCGAAATATAAGCATTCGCGGTAGCCAGAGAGACGAGACGCCGGGGCGCACCCGCCCGCCGAATTCATGCCTCCCGCGCGCTCCCTACACACTACGACAGTCAACGTCGGAATTGTGCACACATGCGCAATAATTAGCCAATCACGTAGAAGTGTCATCTGCGGCTAACATCTCATCTGCCAATTTGTGTGGCGCTCAGTATACTTAACTTCGGTGATCGCTGGCAAGCACCTAGTGAAACTACGCTATGAGCGCTTATAATTATATGAATTACGAGACGTAATTGCTGAACGCATCCTTATGACCGGACATCGCTACAGTCCGCTGCACGTGAATTTCCACGTGAATATTTTGACGTGATAACGTATAATGATAACATGTAATAAATCGATGAACGCCGGTTGCACGCATGAAAAAGTGTAAAGTTCCGCCAAGGCCGAGCGTGCAATCAAGAGCGCGGAACAAGAGAAGCGATAGAGGTGTATTCGGCTTGTTTCAGTTGATAGAGGTTCGGCTTGTTTCAGTCCTTGATTCAACAATGTTTTCTTATGACGCTATCACATAAAATTGTCGTCTGTAAACCGACTTACACTTGACTTACTTTTACAGACAATCAATTTTTTTCTTCATAATTTCAGAAACGACCTTCAGAGCTGAGTTTGGCTAGCTATTGATATTTGAGATTATCAGGAATCACTAAATAACAGAAAACACAAAGAAATACTTATCTACCAATATAAAACATTAGGAATCCCAAAGAGATTATCAGGAATCACTAAATAACAGAAAACACAAAGAAATACTTATCTACCAATATAAAACATTAGGAATCCCAAAGTCTGATTGTTGGTTTGTAACAATTTCACGAAACAACGGTGCAACGGATCGACTTGATTATTGGCATGCGGCTAGTTCGGTCGGTCGGAAAGTGACGCTATTTATATAAAGAATTTTATTTCAAAAAAATAAAATATCCCTTGCAGTCGTGAAGTAGTGGGTTCAATCCCGATCCCGTGAAGGAAAACATCGTGAGGCAACCTGCATACGTCCGTCGATGAAATTCCACGGCGTATGTGAATCCACCAACCGCACTGGGCGTGGATATGGGCCAATCACTCCTCGTGGGTAGGCCTACGTCCAGCAGTGGACTATGAAAAAAGGCTGGTACGTAAAAATATCCCTATGATATATATATATATATATATATATATATATTACGCGTACGAAGCCGCAGGCAAAAGCTAGTAGTAAGTGATAAATAGTAAAAATACATCCTTTACCTATGCTTGGGGGCAAACTTCATGTCAATAACCAAGTTCAGAGTAAATAGTATACTAGGTGTTTTTCTAGTTATATACCTACTGTAAGATATCCGTATTTTGAACTTAACTCTCCAAACATTTTATCGAGAGTTAAAGAACTGTTAAAGAGGCAGCCGTGGTGGTCTAGTAGTGACACTGGCCTTACAATCGTGAGGTCGTGGGTTCGAATCCCGGTCCCGTACCAATGAGTTCTTTGGAATTTATATATGGAATTTTCAGTGGCTTTTCAGTGAAGGAAAACATTGTGAGGTAACTTGCATATGGCCGTAGAAGAAATTCGATGCCGTATGTGAATCCACCAACTCGCACTGGACCAGCATGGTGGATATGGCCCAATCACCCTTCGTGGGTAGGCTTACGTCCTGCAGTGGACTATTAAAAGGCTGATACAGTACAGTAAATAACGGTTTGTATAGAGCAGATGATAATATTTTTTCGATTTCGGGATTGGCTAAAACTTGGTCATAATAATGAGTCCCTTTGACATTATGTTAAAAAACTTTGAATAAAAAAATCCCGATCGAACCAATTGTTGAATTTGTTTTTCAGTCTTGTTTACTTAAACTGTATAAATCTCAGTTGTTAAAGTAATAAGTTGGAGACGTAAATCAGAATCAAAATCTAAGTCTAGACGGAAATCAAAATCTCATAAGTCGGAGAATTACTTTATTTTCGAAAAAAGTAAGTAGGTAAGGCTGGGTAGCTAGTCGTAAAGTTACAGTCTCCAAGCCGTCTTCGCCTTTGACATAGCTAAACGGTTAGGACAACTGGGATCTGGTGACGCATTGATGAACTATTGTTTCTCAAAAATCGAGTACCGCGCTTCTTCACTCGGACAAATTTTACGCGGTCGCGCTCGACAGGATCGCGCCAGAGCGGCGGGCGGTAGTGAGTTTTTAATTAATTACTCATAATGTACACATTAAAAAAATAACTTCTCGGTTTGAAAATTGAAAACTGATCTAGCTATTTTATTCGTAAAAAATAATGGGGTGTTGTCGCTGATAATTCTGAGCATTCGAATTATTGAACTTTTTTTTGGTGAGAAATTTGTAAGTTTTTTTTTAATAAAGCCGGTCACTTTTCAAATTTTGCCCAGTTCATTAAATTTTTCAAGATTCTCCCTTACCTATGATATTTTTTAAATTTGAATCAATATCATTCGTCCTCTCACATCGCGCATTCAAAAGTACTCGTTTTCGTGATTCTCGGCCCGAGAATCACGAAAACGAGTACTCGCTTGTCTTAACAAGTTATCCGAGCGACTTGTGTACATGTTCGCGCAGCGGTTAAGTGAGCTTCAGTCAGGATTGGGTTATCCGCAGCTTGAAGCTAACATCACAGCCGCCAACAAGTTTGATTCGGCCTATACATAAGCAAGTATCCCTACATGTACATCAAGATGTTTTCTTCCACAAAGAAGTCAATTGTGAAAATTTTAACACAGCTGTTTCATCAAAATAATTGTTATTTCACGGTTAATGTTTTGATAGCTGATAAGTATTACAGATTACATTATTTTAAAATGGATGTTAATACAAGTGTTAAGTTAATATTTATTTTTAATTTTCCGAATGTATCTTATTACATTTGTACGTACATTGACGTTGAATTGGCCTTTGTAGTAGTAATAAAGGGGCAAGTGCCTTTATTAACTACCACTAAATACATACAAGACATAATCTAAAACTACACAAACTACTACAAGACATGCAATTTGATCATCCATAGACCCTTGAAGGTGTAAAAATAATCCAAATACTCAAGCCCACTGCCAGTTGGCAGCGTGCCCAGCATGCTGGCAGCATTGCCACGCTGAATGGCAATGCTATACGTTGAGCCAAATAAACACCAGCATTTTGGTCACGCGTTGCGTCCACCAGACGCTCAGAAAGACTAATAAAGTGTTTTTGTATTGTATTGTACGTTTAAATTTAAAAGAATGTTTTCAACCGCTTAAGAAACGGAGGTTCTCAATTCAACTGTATTTTTTTAAATTAACCACTGTATACCAAGTTTCGTCAAAATTTGTTAAAAAATGCGACCTGTAGACTATAATCAACACACGGACAAACGAAAACAAAATCTTCTAGTTGATGCAAATACCTTCGCTTTGCTTCGGTCAATAATTTATTCCTTCATTGAGTACCTAGTTACATTAATATTACATCGAATATAATATTTACCTTAAACAACTCATTAAGTATGTTATTATTTATATCGTAAGTAAATCCGTGACTTTGATTATATATTAATTCCTTGGAAAACTAATTAAAAACTAATAAACGAACAAAGAAGACATGGATTTATGCAGTCTGTGGTTTCTACTGAGTATAATAAATTCTACATAATAATATCTTTCCTGTACGCCACAAGAAAACACCGATATTTTTTCTTTAATTGGGTAAATGTATGTTTTATCTATAACTAGCGGACCCGGCGAACTTCGTACCGCGAAAGTTAATGAATGTAGGTAGAATGACCTTACGGAGATACCTACATTAAGATATTTTAAGTTTAATGGCTGTCATCCATAATGTAGATCTGATTGAGCTATCTCACTTTCGTGAAGATAGCATTGTTCTAAAGTTGACAGTTATAGAGATAAACTACTTTTAAGTTCGACAGCTCTCATACAAAATGTAGATCTGGTTGAGCTATCTCACTTTCGTGAAGATAGCATTGTTCTAAAGTTGACAGTTATAGAGATAAACTACTTTTAAGTTCGACAGCTCTCATACAAAATGTAGATCTGGTTGAGCTATCTCACTTTCGTGAAGATAGCATTGTTCTAAAGTTGACAGTTATAGAGATAAACTACTTTTAAGTTCGACAGCTCTCATACAAAATGTAGATCTGGTTGAGCTATCTCACTTTCGTGAAGATAGCATTGTTCTAAAGTTGACAGTTATAGAGATAAACTACTTTTAAGTTCGACAGCTCTCATACAAAATGTAGATCTGGTTGAGCTATCTCACTTTTGTAAAGAGAGTATTGGTCTAAAATCGGCAGATACGAAGTAAGTAAGTAATAGTAAGTGCGCCACAAAATATTAGCCCCAATTCAATGTGAAACGGTACACACATATTGTAGCAAACAATCATTTCAAACCCAAGAAACAGTCAATCTCAACTAATAAGTTTCGTCATGGTTATCATCCGCAGCTTTATTTGTCCCACTGCTGAGTATAGGCCTCTCTTTTTCTGTGACATCTGCCTCGGCTCTTTGCCGGTCGTGACCAGGCTCGACCGGCGGTATTGATGATATCGTCGGGATAGTCGACCCAACATGCTGCCGCGCCGCACATAGCTGAGCGCTCTCACCTATTCAAGTACCCTAGTTGACCAGCTCGGTCACCACCGTCTTTCTTGCTCAAGAAGCGCTGGTCGAATTGGTTGCCTCGCCAGTGTGAACGATGTCATACGCAGGGCTTTTGCGACCGCCAATATAGCAGCCGTACTTGAACCGAATGGGTTCGCGCTTGGTGATGGCAAAAAGCCTGACGGTATGAAGCTGGTCCCATGGAAGTGCAGACGGTTCTTAGTATGAGACGCGACATGCGTATCGACGCAAGTCGCTTTGGGTGCCGTCACATCTTTCTGAGACTCAGAGAAGGGCTGGAGCGTTGGCCGATTCGGAGCAGCACAAACGGCGCAAATATGCTAACCTTAGCAGTGGTTACATATTTGAGCCGTTTGAAATTGAGACATTGTGCCCGTGGTGGCCAGTCTTGTTTTCAAAAGTCTTTCTGAGCGTCTGGTGTACCCGACGTGTGACCAAAATGCTGGTTTTTATTTGGCTGACGTATAAGCATTGCCAATCAGCGTGGCAGTGTTGCCAGCATGCTGGGCACGCTGCTAACTGGCAGTGGGCTTAAGTATTTGGATTATCTTTAGACCTTCAAGGGTCTGTGGATGATCCAATTGCTTGTTATGTAGTAGTAGTTTATGAAGTTTCACATTATAAGTCTTGTATTTAGTGGTTGTTAATAAAGGCACTTTCTCTATAAAAAAAAGTCAAGTACCCTTGCACCTTGCCACTGTCCAAACCTAACCTGTCATCATAATACCTTATACTTATAAATGCTTCTGTTGATTAAGATAAGGTTAGAGTGTACGGGTTCCCGCCTTGTCGTGGCGGGGGAACTTAGTAGCCGAGGCATATGGGCGGCGCAGGAATCCCAGATAGAGCCGTTTCTCTGTGTTTCTTCTGAGACAGCTGAGAAGGCGGCGCTCGAGGTCTCCCGATTTTTTGGGTCTTTTCTCCCTTGGCAGCTTAGAAGTTTGCACTCGTGGATGGGCCCCTTTTCTGGGCTTTTTAACTAAAGCAGCTGAGAGGCTGGCCTATAAGTTGCGTGCCTCATGAGGAGTGCCGCAACTGAGGCGAACTGAGACTTTTATCACTGTTCAATCCTAACCAAACCAACAGAAATGTATGTTCGTGTCAAGGTCACAGTTCACAGTCAAGGTTAATAACCTTAGAGTCAAGATACATATACTCATGCCATACTACTCCTAAAATCAAGTCGATTCGTTTCTTCGTATATTAGTATGGATTCTGTACCATAAAGGTAGAATAAAAAAACATGTTTAACCTCTAATGGTGGTATATTTAAAAATATTTTTAATGTCATACAAAATGACGGCCCAGTATTAAACGTCATTTTAATATGTATAGCATGGCATAGGGAAAAACCATTTATTCCAATTTTAATGTCAGTTGTCATTGTCAATCCATACTATATTTCGTTCTCGAGAAGCTATAATGGTGAAAAGACAATTTGTCTCTTTGCTATGCTAAGCGTGACATTCATAAAAAGTCTTCAGTCAATATATGTCACCTGTCATCTTATTACGTTTCGTCAATCCATATCAGGCCCAATTATGAACGCGCCATCTTAAATTTAATTTGAATATAAAATGTGTTCTCACTATCGAATGCCTAAAGTAAAAAAGAAACAGAAATATTCTAATTAGCTGTTATAATTACGATGGTGCCTTGAAATTGGGCCTATTAGCGTCGTTGTGATAGGTGACAGTTTCGCTAACGATTTTTTAAGAGAATAGATGATATGAAAAATATAATATGAATAACTATTAAAAAAATAAAAATAAAGGAACGGGATAAAAAGTATCCTATGTCCTTCTCCTGGCTCTAAACTACCTCCCTGCCAATTTTCAGCTAAATCGGATCAGCCGTTCTTGAGTTATAAGTGGAGTAACTAACACGACTTTCTTTTATATATATAAGATTCAATGTATAGATTGCCGTTTCAGCCACAGCACGTTCAATACTGGACATGCCTCCCCTATGGATCTCCATGGTTGGTCTTGATGAGATCATCCAAGCAGTACTGTATCAACCTTTTAATATTCCACTGCAGGACCTGGACCACCAGGATATCCACCACGATGGCCCAGTGCGGAGTGGCGGATTCACATACGCCATCAAATTTCTTCTACGGCCATAATGCAGGTTTCCTAACGATATTTTCCTTCACCGAAAAGCCAGTGGTCTAAAAATCTATACGAAATTACAAAAGAACTCATTGGTACGGGACCGGGATTTGAACCCACGACCTCACGATCGTTAGGCGGGTGTCACTACCATTGGACCACCACTGCAGATCCAAGCAGTAATTCGAGAAAAAAACCAGTTGTTTCATTCATTTCGCTGATCCAGAGCTGTGCTTTTGTATGGAACAGCTGATTTTTTTAATTTCGGGTTGGACCCATAGTAAAAGTTGTTCGTAATGATGCTCTTAACCACTCCATGTCGGCTTGCTGTTTTGGCCGACTTCAAAAAATGAGGTTTTCAATTTGACAGTATGTGTGTTTTTTGTACATATTTTGATGATTCTTATTTTTGGTATAGGTGGTCCTTAAAATAGGACCACCTATATTTTATTGAAATCAGCTGAGCTTTTTTTTGGAAAATCAACAATAATTTTAAAAATTACTACATCAATCGATAGGTACAATTCAACAAATTCCTACATTGACCCGCGCGAACTTTTCGAATTCTGTACACGGCTGAATTCGGTTATACAATTTTTGGCGAAAATTAATTATCTATCTATGACCTTTAAAAACTACAAGGAGGCCTATGTTCTACTGCTGAGATGATGATGATGAAATGCACTTATCTGCACTCCGTGATATAACTATAAACCTTATGTAAAACATAACGATGATTATAAAATACCTAGTACGGAATAAAACCTATGTTTTAATTACGAGTGGATTTTTATGGAAAACTCGTGTTAGTAATCACTTGTGGTTGTTATTTCTGATAACTACATGATTTGTAGAACCTGGTTTAGCATAGCCTTGACAGTTTCTGATAGAATCCTCTGAGTAATATAGGTTCTGGGTAAATGTTGGCATTGGGTAACCAAGGTAAATAGAGAAAACCGCTGCTTACGCCGTCATCTCATCACCGTCATTTTATGTATGGGGTTTCTTTGAATAATTAATTATTTAAATTTGAGTCATTTATTACTAAAATGCATAAAATAAATAAAACAACGTTTGTAAACTAAAATAACCGCAATAAACTAATATAACCTGCGCCGGTGGCTCAGTGGTTAGTGACCCGGACTGGGTAAAAGTGGTGTGGGTTCGATTCCCACCCAGGGTAAGCATTTATGTGATGAATATAGGTGTTTACTCTGTGTCTGATTGTTATTAGTAAATTATTTATCTAAGTATGTATTTAAAAATATTATTATGTTTATGTAGTATATCAGTCTTTGGCAGCCATATGACAAGCATTGCTTAGTTTGGGGTCAGAGACCATGTGTAAGAAGTTTCATAATATTTATTTATTAAAATAACCTGAACTGAAACGGAATGGAGAGATCCGGAGACGAACCAAGTTACCAACATAGCCCAGCGGATTAGCAAGTTAAACTGGTAGTGGGCAGGGCACGTAGAAGTTCATCGAATGGAGAACATCGTAGGACAACCACCGACTAGGAGTACTGACGATATAATTAAAAATAGTACTAGACATCGCTAGATGCAGGCCGATTCCATTAGGGCTTATACAATAAATAAAAGTAAAACACCTTATATTTCCTATTATACTTTATAACACAATTGAAAATTAAAATTTCAATAATAAAAATAAAAATAAAGTGTCGTGTTTATCAGGAACCCCTCTCAGGTGAAGGCCTCCTCCAAAGAATGCCATGTTCCTCTATTTTGAGCTATTTCGTGCCATTTTGAGCCAGCGATTTTTTTGATGTCGTCCTCCCATCGTGTGTAGGGTCTTCCTTTGTAGCGCTTACCTGGTGGTCCTTTCCAAGTTGTTACAGTTTTGGTCCATCTGCGATCTGCCAGGCGCGCTACATGCCCGGCCCATTTCCATTTTAATTTTTGGGCGTGGAAAAGAGCATCTATTGCTTTAGTCATTGCCATTAGGGCTTATTGAAAACTAATTTTTGACGGTGGTTATGCCTGCGTCCAATTTTGACTCGTGTGTTATCCCTTAGGAACCTTTTTTTCGGGATAAAAATAGCCTTTGTCACTTTCCGACCTTTGAACTATATCCATGCGTAAAATCAAGTTAATCCGTTGCTCCTTTGCCGCGTGAAAGAGGAACAAATCAATAAACCAACAAACACACTTGCGGGTTTAAAATATTGGTAAGGATAGGGATTTATAGGTGAGGCCTATAATAAAATAAATAATAAATATTTGGGGACATCTTACACACGGCCCCTGACACCAAACTAAGCAAAGCTTGTGATATGGCTGTCAGAGACTGATATGCAACGTACACTTATTTTTAAATACATACATAGGTATATAGATAGTAGCTAAATAACACCCAGACACAGAGCAAACACTTATGTCCATCACATAAATATTTAACCTGGGTGGGGATCGAACCCACGCCTCTTTGATCCAGAAGTTAGGGTCACTAACCACTGAGCCACCAAGGCAGTCCATATGTCCGGCAGTGGACGTCCTAAGGCTGATGGATAAGTAAAACACGTCACGTTTCAGGTTGTTTACCTTGGTTCACAATTGCTCAATAAATTTTGCAGATGTAAGTAATATTTGCTTAGATGTAGGAAAACCGAGCGTGATACAATGTTGCTAATAGATGTTGACTCCGAGTTATTTACGCTGATTCACTTTTCGGATTACAACTGAACTAGATATGTTGTAATTCTAATTCTAGGATTTAATACGGCAACTTCATTCCAGGAAAGTTTTTTTTAATAATCATAATCATATTTCTATTCATAAAATCTTTAACGTCAAGAAAATTACATTTGAAACAATATATTCATAATAGTATATTCATACAAATTTTATTATAATTTTTAAGGCCGCTGTTTTGTTGGTCTTCTATTTTCTGACCGTTCTTTGTTGCCTGGAAGAAATAGCTTGAGGCTATAAGACCTCCATGTAGTATAACCCATTTGAAATGTTTTGTCCATGTAGTATGTTTGTTTTGTAATGTAAGCTAGTAAAATGTGGTGTTTCAATAGTTTTTCAATACTAGGCATCTTAGTGATTTGTACGGAACCCTTGGTAGGTGAGGTTGGCTCGCACTTGTTCCGTTATTTTTCTTTATGCGTTCATGGGGCCCTGTGCCCGTGCCAAGTTCATCCACTCACTGGTTATAATTTAAAAAAAATCTGCAAATATACTCTAATATTAGGCATACCTATTAATCATTTTTTTTGGAATGTTAGGCGTGTTATAATTGAATTATATTACGAAAAATAATTAATGAAATCATTAATCACGATTACAGGCCCATTATAAATCAGTTTCGCATATAAATACAAAATTACACAATTATAAACTAATTTCGCAAAATGACGAGGACGATACATCAACATTACTCAACGAAAGCTTGTCTTGAAGAAAGTCATCATTAGGCAGTGAAAGTGTAGTACTAAGTTATATGAGTGCTAATGGTGAAAGGTTAGGTACCATCATATATTTATGCTTCATCTGGGGGTACGGCAGGGCCCCCGCCAAGGCAAGCCAAGCAAAGCGAAGCGCATGGGGAATATACCTTTCGCCGACTTTTTGACGCTCGTAACTTGGCTATATTAATAGAATATTCGTTTATCTAAATGCTCCAAAAGCATTTAGATAAACGAATATTCTATATTCTCTGGATATCATATCCATAATAGACTTAATTATAAAGTTTCAATTACATAGCGCAGTTACAACAAGAACTATTTGTATATAAGATAATTATTTTTTGCAAAAAATAGTATGACCGACTTCACCCGTGTACAGAATCATTACATAGTATAAAACAAAGTCGCTTCCCGCTATCTGTGTCCATGTATGCTTATATCTTTAAAACTACGCAACGGATTTTGATGCTTTAATAGACAGAGTAATTCAAGAATTTTTTTTATATGTATAATACACCTGTGCGAAGCCGGGGCGCATCGCTAGAACGCAAATATTATGCACGGATCGATGTAACATTTTTCACATTATTGTTGATTTATCAAAAACGGCTCAGCCAATTTCGATAAAATTTGGACCATTTTTGAAGTACTCTTTCCAATAAAAAAAGAATTATTGAAATCGGACTACTATGAAAAAAGTTATGCGTGGTTATACATAAAAAAATATACGCGTCGAATTGTATGCCTCCTCCGGTGGTTTGTCGGTCAAAAAGTAAAGTAATGAACAGTGAATAAATTAATTTCACCTTACGCCTATGTCAAAGTAGCGCCATTATTGTCTTTTTACCAACATTTTTTCCAAAAATTTGCCAGATTTTGGTAACAACCCTATGGGCCTGCAGGATCTTGGCTGACCATAATCTTCTTTACCTGGTTCACGTGATATGATAACTGCTGCCGTTTTCCATATTTTCGGAAAATATTGTGATTCTAAGCATTTGTATACAATTTTCAAAAATGGATCTGAGTAAACTTTTATAGCTCTCGCTGAAATATCGGCGGTAAACCCATCAACTCCGGGAACTGTTTTAGGATTAAAGCTATTTTTAGTGTCCTCCAGTTCGATGGTGGTAAAAAGGGGATCATCTGTTTTACTGTCTTCTTCATCTGTAGAACCATCTTTTGTTAGATGCCTAATCTCTGCGTGAAATAGTAAATCATTCCCCTCGTCGTCATCTGGATAAAAAGTACTAGCAAGTATACTACGTGCCACCAAAGATGAGACTTGAAAAACTACTTTGGTTTGTAATAAATATACAAATTCTGGATAATAGATTCTGGACCATGAAGGTAGAGCTTCAGAAAAAAATTGAAGCTTTTGAGATGTGGTCTTACCGTCGCATGCTTCAAATCAGTTGGAAGGACAAAGTTACAAACGTAGAAGTTTTAAACCGTATGAGGAAGAAACTGGAACTTGTCCGAACGATAAAACAGCGGAAAGTCGCCTACCTCGGTCACGTACTGCGACATGATCGGTATTCCCTCCTGCAGACTATTATGATGGGCAAAATACCAGGCAAGCGCAAGAGTGGAAGGCGGAAGATGTCATGGCTTCGGAACATCCGGGAATGGACAGGCATCAAGACTGTCGAACAACAGTTTAGGCTTGCCCTAGACAAAGAGAATTTCAAAAAGCTGACTGCCAACCTTCACTAATGGAGAGGCACTGGAAGAAGAAGCAGAAGGATAATAGATATACAAACTATTAAAAAACGTTTAACAGATATACAAATTCTGGATAATTCGTTTGTACACGACTGTACTTGCGCATGATCCCCCACCACTGACGTTCGTCAAGTCTCATCTTTGGTGGCACGCACTATAGCTGTACAATTGACTAAGGTGTAAAGTTTGTAAAGTAAGGGCTTGGTAGAGATAAGTCCTTTATGGCGAGAAGCTTGGCTCTACACAAGATCTGATTTCTTTTTGATACTGCAAACTTTAGTCTCGTCTTGGCCCCACGAAAATGTTTTTTGAGTAATCTATTCTACAGTATTTACTTAAGGGTACTCTGAAAACCTGATAGGGGTGATATGAATTATCTTGAACAACTTTTACTTTATAACTATTTACTTTTACTTCTTTACCCATATCATTCATGTTGTTTTGCCTTTAGGTAACTTATAACTCTGACACCAGGGCTGCCACCCGATCTATACCTACGAACTTACTAAATTCTTTATAAACTGCGTTGTGGTGACATTGTGCTCAATTCGGCTCTAAGGTTCAGTAGCATTGACCCAGATGACGTATTTTATGTTGGACTAATAACAAAACCTAAACTTGTTTGTTTGTTTACCTGATTATTGCTGCAGTAGCAACGCCTGGTGGTTTCACTCGTAATGCTCAACCGTTTAGTTATGTTAGGGATCTTTAGGCAGCATTTAAAATAAATAAATATTAGGGGGAAATCTAACACATCGTCTCTGAACCCAGACTAAGCATAGCATATAGTTGCCAGAGACTGATATACCTACTATATATCCATATTTTTAAATACATAATTAGATATATAATTACTAATAACAACCAAACACAGAGCAAACACCTATGTTCATCACATAAATACTTGCCCTGGGTGGGAATCGAACCCATACTTATTTGACCCAGGAGTCAGGGTCACTAACCACTGAGCTACCGAGACAGCCATAAAACCCGGCCTATATGAACTAACTTGTAATTGATCGAGCGAACGAAGTAAGCGAAGTCTCCGTTTTGACTTGACAAGTTTAGTTTCGTCAGTCCAATGTTGAGTCCTCTCTACAGATTTTTTAATAAAACTTGGTATATATTGGTATGGTTGGGTTCTATATATTTTCTTTGGATTTTTAGTCGTTTGATTGACGGGAAAATCCCTAAAAAAAGAGGGAGAAAAATTATCTAAATCTTAAGATTTCCAAATTTAAACGAAATCGGTCGAGCGAGTCGATATATAGGCTTCATAAGCCTATATTTTGACACGCTCCTTATTCAGATTCAGTGAAACAGATGCGAGGTCTTCCGGCTAGACGGCTCAAAAACTCAGACACTCGTGTTTCCTTCGATACGTAACGAAACGGTTTGAGTCAAAATTTATTTTTCGTACGAAATACTTACAGGAGTTACAGGCCAGGAAATGCAACAGTCTGCCGGCTTTCCTGTTTCCTGAGAGATATACCTAATTTGAAGCTTCTCAAAGTCAAAGTGAATACCTAGATAATATCTTTTTCATACCTACTGCTCGAAAATGACCCATTATAATTATGTCGTAGAATCTCAACGTAAAACATCATCATTATTATCTTAACACAATCTGGAGGGCTATGGCAGGATGAAACTTAGGCTAAAACTAAAACTGAAACTTAGGAAAAGTGATTTAAATTTGGAACGTCTAATTCGTATGAAAATTTCTCAACTTAGAATAAGGTCATCGTAAAAGGGTTTCAGTTTGCAAAATCGAATATAACCTCTTTACATTGCACGGCAACTGGCATCGTAAGGAGGTTCTATTCGACTTCACAGAATAAAACCTCTTTGGTGTCCGTATCAGTTCGATTTTTTAGAATAAAACCTCTTTGCTATGCCCTTGCTAGGCTATTATTTTCGAGGTGGATTCTCTGTTTTATTAAAAATTGTGTACGATTCTATGAAAATTCGTAGGTACATTCTAATTTGTTTTAATTTATTGTGAACAATACCGAGTTGTCTAGTGAGTACCTACACTTAGTGAGTTTATGACGTTGGTATTACTCATATTCTTGGGGTTCATTTTTCTTGTAGGAGGTATGAAAAGTAGAGTATGAACCACTAGAACTAAGTCTGACTTCGTCTTGGGCGACACGAACACCTCGCTTCACTCTGGACTCTAAATAATTCCGTAGCACCCTCGATGCGCTCGGGAGTTAACTATAGATACCCTCCCTACGCTCAGGGTCCAATTGTGGCCCGTGACGTAAAACACCACTTGGATCTCTTGGTACATAATCTATTATATAAAAGGCTTCCCTGAGTGACTGACTGACAGACAGCCTACAGCCCAAACCGCTTAAGATTTGAGCTTGAAATTTGGAATATAGGTACAATAAACGACGTAATGGAGCACTAAGGACGAAAATTTTGAACTTTCGACCTCTAAGGGGGTAAAACGGGCCCTTTTCGTTTGTATGTAACTTTTTATTCCCTGTACCGATTGACTTGAAACTTTGTATACGTGCATTTCAAACAAAATAAAAGTTATGTTTTTTCCTGTTTTTCCGAATTTTTCTTATCTTAGGGGTCAAATAAGGTCCCAAAGTTGGTGAAAAAAGCGTCTATTACATCGAACCAGCTGAGCCGTTATGGTTGAAAATTGGTATGAAGGAAGCACACAGCATGTTTTAATACAGGAACTAATAAACTCCAGGAAAATCTATAAGGTTCCTTAGGGATACGCAAAATTAATAAGTTTAGGCTATAGCCCAAACCACTGAAGATATAAGCTTGAAATTTGGAATATACGTACATCGTACGACATAATGAAACACTAAGGATGAAAAACGTACCCAACTCTAACTTACGGGGTAAAACGGGCCCTTTTTGTTTGCGTGTAACTTCTTATTCCCTGTACCGATTGACATGAAACTTTGTATTTGCTTTTGAGACTCAATAAAAAATATGGCTGTACATGATTTTCTGAATTTTCCTTAAAAAATCCTTAGGGGTCAGATACGTCCCAAAACTTCAATGCGCTTTTTTAAATACTGTAGTATCTAGAATAGGACTATGATAATGATAGTTTATCTTTAAATGGGGCAAAATGGGTCCCCAAAAGTTTACAATAGTCTTAAACTTAGCGCACATATGGATCAATATAGATATTTTACTATGGGATCAACCCTGGCAAGCGAAAATTACCTACATTTCCCATACATTTTGTCGCGGGTCGATGAACTTTTTGTGTTCAAGAGCTGATTTTATTCAAGTGCTTTTGGGGTTGGTACTATTGTAAAAGTTAATCAAATTATGAGTATAATAGCATCCTAGAATATGCCTGACTAGAATTACGACTTGTGTGTCATTTTTTCATTTGCCTGGAAAATTAAATTTCTAATGATTTAATGAAACATGTCGAATACCTGTACCGGCCTTAATTAATAGTGCACTACTGAAAATAGGTACTACGGATAAAAGAAACAGGTGGCTCTTAAGATGAACATGGACAAGACGAAAGTCATGTGTAATTCCCATGTTTTACCAACCCCGATTTCTGTTGGAATCTCGGTTCTTGATGTCGTTGACTCGTACGTCTACCTAGGACAAGTAGTCCAGTTAGGTAGGCCCGACTTCAACAAAGAGGCCGATTGCCGAATTCAACTCGGCTGGGCAGCGTTCGGAAAAGTGCGTAGTGTCTTCTCGTCCGACATACCTCAGTGCCTCAAGTCAAAAGTTTTCGACCGGTGTGTGTTGCCAGTGATGACTTATGGCACAGAAACGTGGTCTCTCACTATGGGCCTTATTAGTAAGCTCCAAGTAGCCCAACGAGCTATGAAGAGGGCTATGCTCGGAGTCTCTCTGCGAGATCGAATCATTAATGAGGAGATCCGTAGACGAATCGAAGTTACCGACATAGCCCAATGGATTGGCAAGTTGAAATGGCAATGGGCAGGGCACATAGCACGGAGGGCTGATGACCGATGGGGTCGAAAAGTTCTCGAGTGGAGACCACGTACCGGCAAGCGTAGCGTAGGACGTCCACCCACAAGGTGGACGGATGACCTCATTAAGACCGCAGGATCGCGCTGGATGCAAGCCGCTTCCAACCGGTCTTATTGGAGATCCATAGGGGAGGCCTATGTCCAGCAGTGGACGTCCTTCGGCTGATGGGAGACTGAAAATAGGCCTATCTACGAAGGGTAATTGCGCCATATCCATCACGCCGGCCGAGCACGGGTTGCTGAATTCACATAGGACATTGATTTTTTCTACGTACGTACAGGTTGTCTCAATGTTTTCCAGCAATGAAAAGTGAAATTTCTTACATAGTTACTCATACGATTATTATTATTGGCTCCCTCGGTGGCTCAGTGGTTTGTGAGCCTGACTCTTGGGTTAAAGAGGCGTGGGTTCGATTCCCAGGGCAAATATTTATGTGATGTTCATATGTGTTTGCTCTGTGTCTGGGTGTTATTAATGTATTTTTATTTATTTGCTTAACACTTTTTTGCGCACCATTTGCACAAAAGGAGGACTTAACGCTAAACAGCATTATCTGCCAGTCAACCTACAGGTACATGTATATGTAGTATATCAGTCTCTGTCAGCCAAATCACAAACTTTGCTTAGTTTGGGATCAGAGACCGTGTGTGAGATGTCCCCCAATATTTATTTTACATATTTATTTATTATTGAATTAATTCCAGAAATTCGGCAATTTGACATCCAAAAAATTATGTACTCCGTAATAAGCTTTAGATACAAGTAAATTAAATAACCAAATACTGAGACAATTCAAGCTAAACCGTGGGCATTATTTTGCAAGTAATACGATAATAGGCTCAGTTATGAAGATGCCATGGTAAATATAATAACAACATAAAAAGTGTTCTCTCTATCGAATGCTTAAAGTGAAAAAGAAACAGATATGATTATGATAATTAGCTATATAATTACGATGGCGCCTTCATAATCGAGCCCAATGCGGGATTAACCACGAACTACTATTATTTTAAGTAAGTGCCAAGAAAACGCGGGCCTAACTGTGGGTTTTTATCATTTTAAGCAGTTACGAAAATAACGCGGGTCAGACCGTGGGCTATTATCATTACAAATAATACAAAAACGCAGGCTAACGGCATGCTATTATAATTTTAAGGATTTATTAAGACAACACGGGCCAGACCGCGAACTATTAGATACTATTATAAGCAAAAGCCAAGATAACGCGGGTTGAACCGCGGGCTGTTATTTTAATCAAGTAAGTATTAAAACAACGTGGGCCGAACTGTGGGCTATTGTCATTTAAAGTACCTAATTATTAAAACAATGCAAGCTAAACCGCGGGCTATTATCATTTTGAGCAAGTACTAAGACAAAACGGGCCAGACCATGGGCTATTATCATTGTAAGTAATACGACAATGCAGGCCAAATGGCAAGCTTTTATAATTTTAAGCAAGTATTAAGATATCGCAGTCCATGCTGCGTGCTATAAATAACCATCTTAAGCAAGTACTAACAATACGCGGGCCAACCGTGACCTATTATCATTATAGGCAAATACTGTTACAATTTTGACCAAACCGTGGGCATTATCCTTGCAAGTAATTTTAAGCAAGTATTAAGAAAACGCGGGCCAAATCGCGGACTATTAGCTATTATTATAAGCATGTACAAAGACAACGTAGATCAAACCGCGGGCTAATTTAAGTAAGTACCTATGTACTAAGACAACGCGGGTGAAGCCGCGGGTTTAAGCTAGTCTACTATACATTCTGTGTGCTTCTTATTCGGCCACGACGTTGCTTACCATCAGATGGGTTGGCGGTCTAGCGTGGACTTAATAAAAAAAAACACCAGGGATGCCTACTACCCGGCCTTTACAAAACTTACTTACTTTTCGGTCTTATTAGGTAATAGCGATTGCCCGCGGCTTCGCCCGCTTGGTATTTTAGTTATTGTGCCATCCCATAGGTACCATCTCTTTTACGTTCTTATAAAAAGTAAGCTGTCACTCTCCAAGACTTCGCACTCAATAATCAAGTCTACCCGTTGCTCCATTGATGTATAAAAAAGGAACTTACAAACAGACACACTTTCAGATTTATAATACTTATTAGTAATAATACCTACTAATATTATAAACGCGAAAGTTTGTGAGGATGGATGGATGGATGGATGGATGGATGGATGGATGGATGGATGTATGGATGTTTGTTACTCTTTCACGCATAAACTACTGAACGGATTGAGATGAAACTTTGCAATAATTTAACTTATATATCAGAATAACACATAGGCTATAAATTATAATTATATAGGTATTGCGTATGCAGGCGAAGCCGCAGGTAAAAACTAGTAAGAAAATAAAGATAGTAACTGTTTAAGGTAGGCCTATATCTAACAGAGGACATTCTACGGCTAATATTGCGATGAAAATGATGATTGTATACCAGAATACGTTTGAAAACCGCAAAACCGCGGGAGATAAAATAGTTGTTTAAATTGAACCTTCTACATTACGCCTCTTGAATGCCTTAATCTATCTTCACCACAAAGTACTTAGCATTTTTAACCGACTTCGAAAATGTAATTCTCATTTAAACGGTGTACTTACTGTACTAGCATTTTTTAATAGTCCACTGCAGGACGAAGGCCTACCATGAAGGGTGATCAGGCCATATCCACCACACTGACCCAGTGTGGGTTGGTAGATTCCAATACGCCATTGAATTTCTTCTAAGGATGTATTCCGGTTACTTCCCGATGTATTCCTTTGCCGAAAAGTAAATGGTGTGAAATTCCGTAAATAAATTCCAAAGAATTCATTGGTACGGGACCGGAATTTGAACTCACGATATTTATTAGATTGTAAGGTGGGTGTCACTACCACTAGACCACCACGGCTTATTCAACGATGTATTTTAGATGATTTCCACGTTAAATTTTGTCTATCTGTTTTTCTAACGTTAAAATACTTCAGGAATTAAAATATTGGTAGATATAAGTAGTTTTTTATTATTTTTCGTCTAAAATGACGCAACCGAATTCAATCATTACTATCTACGAATAAAATTTGGTGGTTCTAATTGAAGAGCACCATTTTTAGAATATTTATTATGTTGTTTATTTATCACGAAAAAACTCCTCCAACCAGAAAAGAACGTTGACGTGTATGAATCTCTGGCTAAGATTTCTGTCATCAGAACATCTGGTAATTCCAATTAGTGCAGATAGTGCAATGGATTTACTATGAATGTATTTTCATCATTAATTGTTTTATTTGCTAAAAAATATGCCTGTCGTATATTTTTGATATTCTGACCTGCTAATTACATTGTTTAAGTCATCTATATTTTGGCCGCCGTTTGTTTTTACCCAGGTTAAGTGAGAATTGTATTGTTTTAATATTCTGTTATGGTGTGAAACAGTAAAGAATTAAATATTATTTATTTATTTATAACTATATCCTAGAATTATGCCATTTGTATAAAAATACCCTGATTACATTTGTATAAATATTTACATAACCAAATAGGTAATATTTTCCATTTGAAATTGATATTTATTCCGTAAATATGGAAAATCCATACGTAAAGATTAAAGTTCACGACGTCATGTCAAGATCAAGTCATGTTACCTACTTAGTACTTACATAGAATTCAACGCAACAAAATAAAATGTTCATTATTATTTATTATGTTCATTATGTTTAAATACCTAAGGTAAAGAGGTTATTTTGAGAGGTTTTATTTTGACTCATGTCTTACATGAGTCAAAATAACCTCTTTATATAAGACTTAGACATATTCATTAAGTTATAATGATCCAACTGCTTTTTATGTAGTAGCAGTGTGTAGTCTTAGCTTATAAAGTAGTATTGTATTTTGTTGTATGTAGTTAATAAAGACACTTTTAACCCGTTTAATAAAATATTTGGATGGGTGACCGCGGGTGGCATTTTCCAACTGAGCGTTACTGTGGCTCGGATGACACGTTAAATTGTAGGTCCCGGTTGTTTTAACCGTTTAGCCATGTCAGAGGCCTTCAGGCGGCCTAAAAACTCTGACACAAGGGCTAGCCACCCGGCCTATACGAACTTACTTACTTACTATAAAATATTTACCTAGATCAGATAATATTGAGATATTAGATATTTATATTATAATAGATGAGTCTTTTAAGTGTTTTTTTTTTACAATTATACCACGGCATGAATTTTGCATTCACTATGAGAACAATAAAATAAACACGAAAAAAAGTTTCAACTTCACAGGGTACATCTTCTTGAGAGTCAATGAACTTTCAATATGAGAACAGATTTTATAAAAAAATAGTTTTTTCTGATTTAGAGGATGGTCCCATAGTAAAAGTTATTCATAATGATAGAAATACCTTTGAAAATGCTATTAACTATTTTTTGCATTCGATATCCATAAAAAAAGGTGGAACCATGAATAGAAACAATTGTAATAAATGAAAAAATCCCGAGCAGCATTTTCTAAAATTTTTAAAATAAAAATAAAACCCTTTCAAGTATTGTTTAAAATAATAAATTTAATAATCATTTACTAAATTTTATTTAAATTATCGTAAGTAGTTAGTTACAGTTAATTTACTGACCTTTGATCGTACATTTGGTAAACTTATTGACGGAAATTTAAGTGTTAAATAGTTGTTTTAATTGGGAATTTATGTTAAAATATGGGCGACATTGCAAAATGCAAAAAATAAGAAGTAAACAACACATAGGTATTTACGTGGTAAAAAGTAAGTAAGTTCGTAAAGGTAAAGGCTAGCCCTGGTGTCAAAATTTTTAAGCCGCCTGCAGGCTTCTGACATGGATAAACGGTTAGAATAACCGGAACCTACAGTTTAACCTAATTAATTATCATCTGAGCCACAGCAGCGCTCAGTTGTCAATATCACGGTAAATATCCGCCCTGGTTACCCATCCAAGACTGACCATGCCGAATTTTGCCTAACTTCGGTGATCGCTAGTAAACTACGCTATGAGCGATAAGTAAAATGAAAATATTTATTGGTTAAAACTGTGCGCAATAAGATCTTTACAAATTAATACAAAGGTGACGTCCACAAGTGGTATATTATTCAGAGAAAAATCGAACCATGATGATATATACATCATTTGAAAGCTAGATTTATGGGCTTCTCAAAAATATTTAATTTAGATTTTTTTTACCCTTCAATTTTTTTTAAATGTGAAAAATAAATTGTATGAAAAACAATAATACAGACATGTATTTTTTCTAGTTTGGCAATAATAAAGTGCTTCTATCGTTATTTTACTTGCATTCGTAACTGATTCTTTCACATTCATCACTTAATTTGCTAAAATTAAAAATTATAACCGACCAGTGTGACCAGTTAGTAGTTGCAATGTGACAATTAAACACTTAAAAACTGTGTCTAATTGGTAAAACTGCTTCTATTCAACGATTTGGAGGTTATTTAATCAGTGTTGCTAGCGATAAACTACCTATTGAGCCAAATATATTTATTTATCTTAATGGATTCAAAATTAATTAAAAAAAAACGGGAGGGTTTTTTTTGGTTTTAACTGATGTAAAAGACTCAGAAAAATATGAACTTTCTCGAAATGTAACGAGTGTTGTGGTTAGAATTTTTGATTATTATTATACCAGCCTCCATACATTTTGTGGACATGTCCTTTGAGCACTTTAATAAAGTTTTGTCTATGCTGACATGAAATATAATTGTATTAGTACTACTTAATACAGATAAAACATTCAACTCAATTAATTTTATTTATAAATGTTCTATAATAAATCCCTATTTCCTTTCCCTCCGGCCGCGCCATCACGCGTGAACATCTGGACCGATTTCGCTATATTTTTTCTGTTGTGTTTGTTATTGTCAGGAGAAAGTGTTTAAAGGAAAAAAAAATAAGAAAATGTCACGGAATAATAAAAAATACAGCTTAATTTTCCCATACAACATGTTCCTACACGTAAAGGTTGTCGTATCCGATCGTTGGTGGTGCTAAACGACATCGAAATTACTATCGCAGATGGAAGAGATATGAAGTTCACTGGGTCAGCTAGTAAATAATAAATAGCTACATAAATAAATCTAAATCGTTTTATTAGCGAATATTTTGCCAGCAGGCTACAACGGCCTACCATTTTATGCAAATCAGTAATACAAATGCAAAATACACGTGTTGTAACCTGATATTTTAGAATACTATATATTATGACGTTGGCAATAAATCAAATACTTGACATCGACAATTATGTTTATTGCACTGAACATGCGATTAATATTTATAACTTTAGCTCTACATATGTGGAGCAAGAGTTTTGTAAAAAAGGGGAGGTTTGTGGGACATGAGCAATGGGTAAACTACTTACATTTTGCCTATAGGCTGCGTCACACGTCTGCGTTCGTAATGAAGTTAGCTACAAGCTGCGCAATATCCAATCAACGCGCGACTTTGTGTGAGCTTGAGTCAGGATTGGATATTATTGCGCTCCTTGTAGAATAGGCCACGTCACACAAGTTGGCGGACATGACGTTAGCTACAAGCTGCGCAATATTTATAAGTGACAGACAGACAGACAGTCAGACGGACAGACGGACGGACAGCGGAGTCTTAGTAATAAGGTCCTGATTTTACCCTTTGTTAGTTTTTACTAAAACGTCTTTTATAAAATGACCTGAGTTGCAATATCGTAGCGGTCACCCATCCGAAGACTGTCCGCACTCTCACCTTCACCTCAGTGATCGATAGTAACACCTAGTCAATATTATGAGCACCATGCTAATAAGTACTTAAGGCTGATTGTCTCGAGAATCAAAAGTAAGGTTGCTAATTGATTAGAAATAACCTTGTCTGTATATACAAAAAAATGCATACAGACGAATAGTACCTCCTCCTTTTTGGAAGTTGGTAAAAACATAATTTATGCGCGAATTTCATTTTGAATTTCATTACTCATTTTATTAAGTTTACAAAAACTCATCTAACGGCTATGAATTAATAGACTCCTAAAAACCAAATTAGTGGTCAGTTGAGGCATGAAAGTGCATCAACTGAATTTCATCTTAGTTTTCAGTTAATGGACTCTTCTGCATAAACTTGCCACAATTTTGGTTTCTAGGTTTAGTGGACTCTCCTGCATAAACTAGCCACAATTTTGGTTTCTAGGTTTAGTGGACTCTCCTGCAAAAACTAGCCACAATTTTGGTTTCTAGGTTTAGTGGACTCTTCTGCATAAACTAGCCACAATGTTGGTTTCTAGGTTTAGTGGACTCTTCTGCATAAACTAGCCACAATGTTGGTTTCTAGGTTTAGTGGACTCTTCTGCATAAACTAGCCACAATGTTGGTTTCTAGGTTTAGTGGACTCTTCTGAATAAACTAGCCACAATGTTGGTTTCTAGGTTTAGTGGACTCTTCTGCATAAACTAGCCACAATGTTGGTTTCTAGGTTTAGTGGACTCTTCAGCATAAACTAGCCACAATGTTGGTTTCTAGGTTTTGTATACCGACTTCGTCAACACTAGATGTATATCTATTCATGACCGCTAAATGTTTTTTTTTTACTTGCAACAAACAGTTTATTAAAAAAACCGAAAAAAAATATTTCGCGCGCTGACCTAGTGAAACCACCGCCTTAAAAGAAATTCATAAAAAAATTACAGACATGACAAAAACATGTGTTGAAAAACTTAAGTTACAACATACTTAGGTACTTTTTGCCTAGTAGGTAAACATTTTTAGCAAATCAATTTTGGCTAACAAAGGAAAGATTTTAATTTACTAAGTAGGCACATAGTGCACAAAACTTACTTTGCACGAGTCAAAGGTGCAAGAAAAGGGTTCTGTATAAATAACGAAATAAATGTAGGTGCAAATGGGTGTCGCGCGCCGCTTAAATTGCTAATAGGCCCAATTATGAAGGCGCCATCGTAAATTTAATAGCAACCTAAATAATGTTCTCTCTATCGAATGCCTAAAGTAAAAGAGAAATAGAAATATTCTAAATAACTATTATAATTACGATGGTGCCTTCATAATTGGTCCTAATATTATTCTAGTTAGCCTGATGTGTCCCACTGCTGGGGATAATACAGGGGAGGCCAATGTTCAGTTGTGGACGAACTTTACTACCTAATCGACCATCCATTATAGGTACTATGTGCTCTGCTCACTGCCACTTCAAGTTGCTAATCCGCTGGGCTATATCGGTAACGTTGGTTCGTACTCATATGTTACTACGGAAACTAACGTGGTTTTCACACATTTTGATACTTTGAAAATGGGAAACTGCTCAAAATCGCGCAAAATCTCGTCAGGAATCGGAACGAAGCGGTGATGGAGGCTATGGGCCAGGAGAAGGAGAATTGCCACAGGACCTGAAAAAGTGTAAGCATTGCGTGCATGCCCCAAGCATTCATGCTCGCCATCGAAGGCTAATTCTTGTGGCGGCATCATGTGTCGGTTCGTTCTCTTCCCTCAAATATGGTCGAGGAGAGCGATGGCGGATTTATGTCATACTCGTGATCGGGTGCTGCTTGCGGGTCGCCGGTCTGCTTGTGGCTTTCACACAATGCATCGACTGAATAGCTTAGACTAACCAGCTTAGACAACCATAATATTTAACCATCTACCAACTCTCTTTGTACAGTAAAATCTAATTATCTTTAGTTAACAAAGGACCCTGGAGGCTATGGTTAGGAAATTTTTGATTAAAAAAAAACTGCTCAAAATCAGCGCGCAGCTTTGTGTGAGCTTCAGTCAGGATTGGATATTGCGTACCTTGTAGCTAACTTCATTTCCGCCAATTTGTGTGACGCGGCTTATAATCTTTATTAATAATGACTTTAGTTACTTATTCCTGATTCGATCATTTCACACTCCAAACATAGCCCTTCCATATCATATTGGGAAACTTTGAGCTTAAATTGAGCGTAAAGCCCACAAAAATAGCAATAAATGTTTTAGGGTTCCATATTAGAAGCGTAAAAACAAGACCCTATTACTAAGACTCCGTTGTCCGTCAGTCCGTCCGTCCGTCTGTCTGTCACCAGGCTGTACCTCATGAACCGTGTTAGCTAGACACCTGAAATTTTCACAGATATTGTATTTCTGTTGCCACTGTAATAACTAATACTAAAAACAGAATAACATATACAGGGTTATTTCTAATCAATTAGCATCCTTTTAGAGGCTTATTCTGTATATCAAAACTATCAACTTTTGTTCTGCAACTTTTGTCAAAACTCAAAAAAATATTTGCTGTTCCATACATTTTGTCGTGGGTGAACGATGGAAAAACATTTTTTTTTTATATTTGACAGAAGTTGCAGAACAAAAGTTGTTAGTTTTGATGTACAAAATAAGCCCGTAAGAGGATGCTAATTGATTAGAAATAACCCTGTATATTTAAGGGGGTTCTCATACAACAAACCTATTTTTTGCCGTTGTTTTGCTCGAAATTAATAACGATTGCCGTTATTAATTTTTGTTGTTTGAAATGGGGCTAAGGAGGCTCCCATATGGTACGAAACCTTTCGTGCACGAGTCCAACTAGCGCTTGGCCGATATTTAATATTTTGAGCAATGAGGCTTCATTAGAGCCTTTTGCGAACGGAACCCTACAAAATTCAAATACCTATTTAAGTAGATACATGTCAAATATCGCAAATTACCTTAGTAACATGAATAGTTAAGCAAAAACCTTGTTTGTTGAGGTACCTATAGGAATTTCTTGTTGACATTGCGTTTCTTCTATCAATAGCACATCATTACATCATTTCGCGAATTTTGTTAATTTATTTGGCGAATATTTCTTGGGTTATGTCACAGAATAAATAATAGTAGCACATTCATTATTGTAATTGACAAAATAAATATAATATACGTGCGTCTTCTTTTTCGTGATATAAGTATTACATATTACTTTATTATTTACTAACTTCGCTCAGGGTTATTATAAAAAAAACCCGTATCAAAATCCGTTGCGTAGTTTTAAAGATATAAGCATACATAGGGACAGACAGACAGGGAAGCGACTTTGTTTTATACTATGTAGCGATACTTCTCTATATTACTTAATTATTTTTACACGAAAGTAACTGAAGCAGATATTATGTTTTTACCAACTTCCAAAAAGGAGGAGGTACTATTCGTCTGTATGCATTTTTTGTATATATATGATCATAGGTTTTTAGCAATTGTTATTTAAAAAATCTTTTTTGTTTCGAAAGGGCATGCTCCTGACGTGGTCCCATTTAAATTTTATCGAAATCAGCTGGAAAGTTTTTGATAAATTAACAATAATGTTCCTACATGGATGTAGACACCTAGGTTCGTGCAAACTATGTATTCGAATTCTGAACACGGTAGAAGTCGGTGCGGTGCGGTAGAGTTTTTATTTACGAAAAAAAAATTATCAGGCGTAGACGCCTGACGTAGAAAAATCAACTGAGACAACAATAGACTCTAGTCTGTTGTTGTCTCGGAGTGATTTTTTTCGGGTCCAGACTCGTGGTTACACCGCTTTGTTACACCAGTGTGACTACGAGGAAACTTTTTTCCTCGTGGTTACACTACTCTAAAAGGATCGTGCTTGACTAAATATTAGGTAAGTAGTGATGTGCGGGATAGTTGAAAATATGATTGAGGTCAAGATATGTTGTTGCAAACTGTTTAGTAATGTCATGGAAAATAAAATATATCCACTATGTATAACAAAGTCGTTAGGTAATTTTTAGTGTTTTAGCTCCTTTTCAAAGAAAACCAAGTGAAACAACAAATGGTAAAAATGATTATAATTTTACGTTTCAAAAATGACATGTGTCAAAGTGACAGCTGTCATATTCTAGAATTCATACTAAAGTAGCATGACAGCTGTCAAACTTTAAAGTTGTTTATCTCTGTAACTATCGATTTTAGACTATTGCTATCTTCACAAAAGTGATAGAGCTCAACAAGATCTATTTCATAAATATACACATTTCAGATGACAGCTATATAAACGAAACGCCATTGAACGAATCAATAAAATGTTGCATATTGTTATTTAAAAATGTTTTACTGCTATGTCCGTAGTATAAAGGGTAGACTGTAACTAAGCAACGTTCCGCTCGGTCAGTATTTGGATGGGTGACCGCGGATGGCATTTTCCAACTGAGCGCTACCGTGGCTCGGATGACACGTTAAATTGTAAGTCCCACGGATCTACCGCCGAATCAATAGCAATCGCAATAGCAATAGTTTATGACGTCATTTTAATCATTTGGCACCGCCTATGTGATGTCAGCTATCAATAGCTTTGCGCGGATTGCGAAAGCAGTCGTTGAATGAACAACTTTACAAAAATGTACTATTGACAGCTCGATTTGGGACCGCCTAATTATTCAAGATGGCGGAATTGCTTTCGTTGACAGCTATCGCTACTCAATGAAAGCAGTCACCACGAACCAACTGTTTTCATAAAGGCTTTGGTATTTTTTGGATTTTAACTTGGCTATTATTAATTTTGTGACGTTATTTATGTAATTCAGTATTCATTAATTCAACAGCACATGTAATAGATTACTGCTTGTGTTTAATTTTTCTGTTTTATGTGAGAAATGGCGCGAATGTTGTTGTGGTTGAAGCTGAAGAAGAAAGGCTGAGTAAGATGCTGACTCTACGGAGGAGACAGCTGCGAGAAGAAAGCGAGCCCATGCTGCTGCCGGAGAAGACGTTTATCGAGAATTTTCGCCTTACGAAGAACAATTTTCTGCAACTTAGTGATGACGTAATTCCTCTTTTGCATTCTTCACAGAGAACAACGGCTATTAGGCCGGAGATCAAGGTGTTTATGAATTCAGTGCAACTTACATGATGTGTTAAATAGTGATAATAACAAACATTTACCCACTGTACTGTTTTACAGGTATTGGCGGCATTACAATTTTATGCTAGTGGCAGCTACCAAAAATGTGTAGGCAATGACTTCAGCTTAGGATTGTCACAGACATCTATGTCTGATTGTCTTGCGGAAGTAACAGAGGCATTGAATCATCCTCAGATCTGGAGGAAGTATGTCACTTTCCCAAAAACTTCAGCTGAATGTCATCATATGGTGGATCAAGTCATGACTCCATGTATGGAATTGTTGTCCGGTGAAATCTGGGATACAAAGACTTCATGAGATGGGCGAAACCTACTGGTTTTTGGGTAAGTGTGGAACCTGACAAATTCAGTATTAATAAACTCATGTTTACTAATATATATACCTAATGTCTATGGTATGTTTTGTTATAATTTTATTAGCCGCACCGTACGTAAAACTCAAAGTATTAGAAATGTAAGCGTCCCTGAGTCGGGCCCTGCGATAAAGGTCATCCTAGTGCAGGGTCCACTGGTATTTTGGTATATCTGTAATCTTTTGGTAAATAAAACATTTTGTATTGTATTTTTTTGTATTTTACATACTTATACTAGCTATCACTGGTTACAGACAGGAGTCCTCTAACCTAACAACAACAAGTATTTTAAAAATGTTAAATTATTACAGGTGATTCTGGTTATGCACAAAGACCGTGACCGCGAACGTCAGCCAGAGCATTCTCTGGCCACAGTCGACCAAAGACGTCCATCCGCAGTGAGGCAACAACTTGTAGACAGGCTATGGAATGCTCACATGCGCAACCATTGAAGTCATAGGTTAGTAAAGTAGAATGTATCTACATTACATTCATAATGTATATCCTAATCCTAATAATATTATAAACGCGAAAGTTTGTGAGGATGGATGTATGGATGTTTTAAATAAATAAATATTGGGGGACAACTCACACATGGTCACTGACCCCAAACTAAGCAAAGCTTGTGATATGGCTGCCAGAGACTGATATACTACATATACTTATTTTTAAAATACATACTTATATAGATAGTGTCTAAATAACACCCAGACACAGAGCAAACACCTATGTTCATCACAAAAATGCTTGCCCTGGGTGGGGATCGAACCCACGCCTCTTTGATCCAGAAGTCAGGTTCACTAACCACTGAGCCACCGAGGCAGAGTTTGTTACTTTCCAAATTTTCATGCAAAAACTACTGAACGGATTGAGTTGAAACTTTGCAATAATATAGCTTATATATCAGAATAACACATAGGCTTATAAATTATAATGATATATTGCGTATGCGGGCGAAGCCGCGGGTAAAAACTAGTTTGTATATAATAACTATTCTACTAAGTCGCCCTAGTATAGTATAGTTTCATAATTTTATAGGATGGTGATCTATCCAGCCAGTGGAGCCAAAGCCAGGAGCGGAGCCAGGAGCCAGGAGCGGGCCGGGACCCAGGAACAGAGCCGGGAGCCAGGAGCGGAGCCGGGAGCCAGAAGCCGGAAATATATAATTTTTGTTTTATGTTCCATCAGAACAAAACTGTTGATACCGCCACTAACTATGTAAGACCTACTGTAGGGGTGTTAGGGGAGCTTTGGGCACTTTTTTACATAAACGGTGATAAAACTGTTATTTTTTATCAAAATGAAAATTTTATTTCAAATATATTAAGCACACATATTATTTGGTACCTAGTAATTACAGAACAGAATAGTTTTGGTATTGTTATCAGTTGCAAAGTTAGAAAAGATCTTCTGACAAAATCTCCCGACTGCCCAATGCTCAAAACTCCCGTACAGTTTTTACAATATATGATTTTTGATTCAGATGTAAATAAGTTGCCTGAATAATAACTCTGGAAAACCTTTCCATAAGCTGTTTATTTATTTAATCTATAAATTAGTTGAAATTAAAGAATTTATATAAAATCAATGATCTTTGTAACTTTATATAACTAAATTACACTTCCAATACATAGATATTCTAGGTTTTAAGGTATTAATTGTTATTATGCACCTTTCCTATAGCTGCAAGTTCTATAATGTTAAATTCTATATACTTAATAAAAAAATGTTTGATCTGTGTATTAGAGGTATTTGAAATAAAACAAATCCCAAGAGATGTATGTTGTTAGAACAGGAGTATTAGGGTGGTACATGTATATCCTGGCAATTCCCTCTATGATGACCCAGCTACAGTAGTGATCTCTCTCATGAGGTGAAATCTGAGAAGAGTACCTACTCCAAGCCTAGTAATTTCCTTTATGATAGAGTGGTAGTAGATTAAATGATACTGAGCGACAGTCTACTGATCCCTGTTAGTTTAGAGATTAAATCTATGACTAGAACCCGACGATCGACGGTCTTCTTCTAGCTGCTCTGCATCTAAGGCCAGCCGCCTCTCCTCCAAGTCCAGCGCCCACTGTGGTGGACTTGTAATAGCAATTTGTTTAATGTTAGAATATTATCAAATTCTAATTCATTAGCGCCCACTGTGGTGGACCTGTAATAGCAATTTGTTTAATGTTCGAATATTATCAAATTCAAATTCATTATCTTTCTATCTAAATAATAGAATATATACAACCACTTTCACACTCATAGCTACCGCTATGGCACTGATCATTGCTGAACATAGGTCTCTTCGCTCAGGGTATTAGATAATTATATTTCATGACTGATCACTGCTGGGCGTCTGCCCTGCTATTACTGCTTCTATTCCTTCTATTATGCTCTGGCTGACGTTCGCGGTCAAGGCGCATAGCCTCCTCGTCGATCTCTGCATGCAGCTCGCAAATGAGGTTTTGAAGAACTACACATGCATTTACAATGTTCCCTGCCTTCTTAGGGGTATAGTGCACTGTCCGATGTGCCAATAGGCACCGAAAAAGTGACCAAGACACCAAAACATCTCTCCACTACATTCCTTGACCACCACCAATCATAAACACCTTGATCTCCGGCCTAATAGCCGTTGTCCTCTGTGAAGAATGCAAAAGAGAAATTACATCATCGCTAAGATGCAAAAAATTGTTCTTCGTACATAAATAAACTTTACTACTTTTAACTACTTTGTAAATAATAAAGAGATTAATTTGACGTCTATGTTTCGAGTCCCTATATTGTACGGCACGTATTTGGTGACACCAAATCGTGCGGGCAGGAAAGCACGGCCCGTATTTCATGTCCCATGCCACCAATTATTATCAGGCTGTACCATGAAGTTATAGGTAAAAATGGAGCCAACACTCCTAATACCTATTTGAAGCAAGTACCTATTTATCGCCATCTCACTCGTCTGGGGCCCAACTCTCTTTTCAATAGGGTGATATTACTCTACAAAAACCCAGGACAGATTGATTATGTAAGCGATACAAAAATACTAGGTATACGGAGCGTCACACTAATCGACGTATGGGAAGTAATGCGCAGAGAACTGAGCAAAAGCCGAAATATGGGCCAGAATTCCACGACGCCGATAACTTAAATCATGATGGATTCAGATGTAAATCTTTAGGCACAGACTGCAAATGGCACGGATAATGGTGTGAAGTTGCGTGTAGGTATCTGTCTGTGTGCGTGGACTTCCTGTAAACTGTGTATGCCAAGGAGCCATCGGACCTCACCATCACCTTGACCTCTAAGAATGGCAAAGTTTTCTCCACTTCCATCTCATAAGTGAACTTAATGTTAGGATGAATAGAGTTGAAATAATCCACAAACTGGTCAACCCCTTCTTTGTCTGCCTTCATTACCCAAAAGTCCTCCACGGATCGACACTATTTTTCAAGAATAGTTCGTGAAGCGGTGGAACTCAAAAAACATAAGAATTTCAACCGGGGGAATGGATTTCAGTTATCGGCGTCGTGGAATCCTGTTTTCAACAAATGCAAATCGCGTAGTGTAGGTAGAAGGACATTGTTAGATACCGTGAGTGTTGTGTCGTAGTGACAATATTTCAAGTTCAAATTGAATTGGCGGTACCAGCTGTTCCACATTCCAGTCTACCCGTGACCACGGTCGATGCAACTCGACCGAAACGTCAGGATGAGGAGGTATTTATTTATCTCGTAATTTTAGTGCGCGATTAGTCCCGTAGTATACAGTAATAATGTGTTCAAATCGCGAAAGTTTAATAACAACATGGAAACTAAATCTTAAATTTATCATTATTTATATTAAAGGTAATTGAATCGGTGATTTCTAAGACCCACATGTTAAACTTTTCTTGAAATTGAGTTAACTCACAATGATTGGTCACAATTGGTGGGACACAAATTATCATGCCATACACTATCAGGCTGTACATTATCATGTCGTGAATTTTGGGTCGTACATTATTGGCTCCCCATGTTTCCCTCCAAATAAAAATCAAAATTTGAAAAATGCAAATGTCAATGCGTTTCATTTATGCGAATATGCCATGGAATTTTAAAAAATCCCATTCGCATGTATACTTTGATTATAAGTTATATTATAGAAGATATTATAGAAGAAATTCATTTGAAATGTAATTTTCTTATCCTTAATATTTTTTTAATCATATTATTGAGTAAATAAGAAATAAACAAACATTCTGCAAATCAATTGTAATTAGCGGAAACTAAACGCAGAATGTGTCAGAGCACAGATTACAAAAACACAGGTTATCTGTGAAAGCTATAAGCAATTCTCACCAAAACTATTACTTCTATGGTAGGCGGTACCGATAAGCTATTACGATTGCTTGCGAATTGCAATAGCAATAGTAATCGCAATAGTGATAGTTTTGAGTAAGGCGGTCGGCCCGTGTTTTAACCGTTTAGCCATGCCAGAGACCTTCAGGCGGCCTAAAAACTCCGACACCAGGGCTAGCCACCCGGCTTATACGAACTTACTTACTTAAAGGGTAGACTTACCTACATGTAAGTATAAGCCGAATCCTATATCCAAGGCTTGAAACCGATTGAATATTAACCAGAATTAAAACGGTACAAACCTGATTCTCCATTTTTTGGTTTACAAGGTCATCTTATATAGTACCTACAGATTTTTTTTTATTTCCCTACACAAGCAGTGTGACCACGAGTCCTACGTTTTATTAGTTTACTCGTGGTTACACCAGTCGGTGTAACCACGAGGAAAAAGGTTTCCTCGTAGTCACACTGGTGTAACAAAGCGGTGTGGTCTGGACCCGATTTTTCTACGTTACGTCTGTGTTCAGAATTCGAATACATAGTTTGCACTAACCTAGGTGTCTACATCCATGTAGGAACATTATTGTTAATTAATCAAAAACTGTCCAGCTGGTTTCGATAAAATTTAAATGGGACCACGTCGGGAGTTGCCCTTTCGAAACATTATTGTTAATTTATCCTGATTTTTCTATATATGCTATAGGCCCAATTATGAAGGCGCCGCCATTGTAATTATAATAGCTATAAATATTAATCAGCTACTTAGGCTATTTCTGTTTCTTTTTTACTTTAGGCATTCGATAGAGAGAATACGTCGCTATTAAATTTACGATGGCACCTTAATATAAATATTATTATATTAAGGTGCCATAATAATTGGACCATATTACTTACTTACTTTTTTCTGAATATTGATGATTGAGTAGAAGTCCCTAGTTTACGAAGTTTAACACCGCAACAAAAGAACAATGTAAATATCTGGTTAAAGTTGAAAATCTGCCAGCCAGGTGACTAATACACTAATGTATGAATTTCCGACATTTCTGGCTTCATACTCATAGCGTGGTTATGCTTCCTTATACAGGGTTATCCAGAACTGGTGTACTTTGTCGAAAGGGGGTGGTTGAGACCATCATTAGGACCAACGTTTTCTATGGGAGCATACCCAGAATTCGAAAACAAAACAGCTGTTTAGTTGAACAGGTACGAGTATGTTCAACAGGGCTCCAGTTCCACTGCTGAACACGGGCCTACTCCCGATAGGCGTTACCGCACCACGCTGGGCTAGTGTTGGTGGATTCACAAATACGCCATCGATTTTTTTTTCTACTGACGTCACTATAGTTTCATATACAGGTTTACTACTGTTCCATACATTTTGTCGAGGGTGAACGATATTTTTCTATTAAACGGCATTTTTTTGAGATTTGATAAAAGTTGTTGAACAAAAGTTGTTAGTTTTGATGCAGGTACAGAATAAGCCCCTAACAAGATGCTAATTGATTGCCAGTATATCCTATTTTATAAATCATATCCTATAATAGGGAATGATATTGTAGCTTTTTACAGTAAGCCATGTAGTATATGTACACTCACACATTGTACATTGCTATCGATTACACGTAGGTGTAGGCCCCAACTTGTAATTGTTTTCAGCCTATATTTTTATACTAAATATGTCTATGACCTAACATGGACCTACCATATGATAATTGACAGATGATTAGCTGATTATGATAGAATCAAAACGGTCAAAAACGTGCAAATAGATTGTGCCAATGCCACGGACTTGCGTCAGTTATAAATAAATATTTATGTTGTACATTATTTAACCCGACGTAGGAATCATATTTAACATCTTCTATATGCGTATGACTACTTTTTGTCCAATCATAAAATATATCGATGTCGATTAAATAAATAAAAAATAAGGGCGCTGGGGCAACTAACTAAATACATACACATACAGGGTTTCTATGGTAATGAATTAAGCTCGTGGACCCTTTAGAAGCCATGGTGGTGATGACATCCGCCTTACAATCGTGAGGTCGTTTGTTCAATCCCGGAATTCATTGGTACGGAACCGGGATTTGAACCCTCGACCTCACGATTATAAGGCGAATGTCATCACCATCATACCACCACCAATCCGTACCAATGAATTGCATGGAATTTCCATGGGATTCATTGGTATGGAACCGGGATTTGAACCCGCGACCTCACGATTGTAAGACGGATGTCATCACCATCAGACCACCACGTACGGAATTTCACCACTGGCTTTTCAATGAAGGAAATATAGTGAGACAACCTGTATACAGGGTTATTTCTAATCAATTAGCATCCTTTTAGTGGCTTATTCTGTGCATCAAAACTAACAACTTTTGTTCTGCGACTTTTGTAAAAACTCAAAAAAAATTTTTGTTGTTCCATAGAAAAATATCGTTCACCCGCGACAATATGTATGAAACAGCTGTTTTTTTTTTTAGTTTTGACAAAAGTCATAGAACAAAAGTCGTTAGTTTTGAAGTACAGAGTAAGCCTCTTAAAGGATGCTAATTGATTAGAAATAACTCTGTATACGTGCGTAGAAGAAATTCGATGGCGTATATGGCCAGCGAGGTGGATTTGGCCCAATCATCCTTCATGGGTAGGCCTACATCGTGCAGTATTTAAAAGGCTGGTACAGGTACCCTATACCTATTCTGTAAATCAAATCAAACCTCTTTTGTTTTACGGCTTCTAAAAATTCGTATTTATTTTCGTCGTTGGTTTATAAAGATATTCTGCGGTTTTGACGAGATGTCTATCTACAATTCTAAACACCTCGTAGATCTAGGGAAGTCCTACGCTGCGCTCTCACATGTTCTCCACTCAAAACAAATCCGACTCCACCCATCATCGATCCCACGGGCTATGTGCTCTGCACACTGCCATTTCAACTTGCCAATCAGCTGGTTTTACACGGTTCAGCACGGTCAGCCTTCTGATCGGTGGCTACCATGGCTCATATGACACGTTAAATTATAGGTTGTTTTAGCTATTACAGAGACCTTCAGGCGGTTTCAAAACTGATACCAGGGCTAACCACCCGACCTATACGAACCAACTCAAAAATATAAATTACAGAAAGATTCAGATCAACACAGTGTTAAAAACTTAAAGGCATATTATTATTATATACCTACTACGGGACTTATCGCGCACTAAAATTACGAGATAAATAAATACCTCTTACGAACCTCCTATAAATAAATACCTCCTAAAAATTACGAGATAAATAAATACCTCCTACGAACCTGCTATAAATAAATACCTCCTACGAACCTGCTGTAAATAAATACCTCCTAAAAATTACGAGATAAATAAATACCTCCTACGAACCTGCTATAAATAAATACCTCCTAAGAACCTACTGTAAATAAATACCTCCTAAAAATTACGAGATAAATAAATACCTCCTACGAACCTGCTATAAATAAATATCTCCTAAAAATTACGAGATAAATAAATACCTCCTACGAATCTGCTATAAATAAATACCTCCTAAAAATTACGAGATAAATAAAATCCGTTTCGGCACAGTTGCATCGACCGTGACCACGGTCTCGGCCGAAACGTCGGGATGAGGAGGTATTTATTTATCTCGTAATATTAGTGCGCGATTAGCCCCGTAGTATATAGTAACAATGTGTTCAAATCGCGAAAGTTTAAAAACAACACTTAATGGCATTTATGTAATTGGTTGGTTTAATAGTTAATAAATGTTATTAAACATTTTTGTCTCATGTTCACACTTCGTAAATAAATTAACAATGGTTTACTGTGATTAACTCGTAGTAAACTTGACCTCGAGGGTCTGGACAAAATTATGAATCAGCGGAAGTCTCCAACAGTATAGGTTGAATCAAACTATTTGGCGGCTGTGATGTTAGCTACTTGCTGCGGATAGCCCAATTCTGGCTGTAGCTAACTTCACAGCTGCGTGAGGATTGGATGCCGCGTAGCTTGCGGCTAACTTCACAGCAAAATAACTAACTTAAGTTTTATTCGGCCTGTACCAGTGTAATCCTACTAATATTATAAACGCGAAAGTTTGTGAGAATGGATGGATGGATGGATGGATGGATGTTTGTTACTCTTTTACGCAAAAACTACTGAACGGATTGAGATGAAACTTTGCAATATAGCTTACTAGTTTTTACCCGCGGCTTCGCCCGCATGATATTTTGATTTTTGACACAATATCATTATAATTCATAGCCTATGTGTTATTCTGATATATAATCTATATTGTTGCAAAGTTTCATCTCAATCCGTTCAGTAGTTTTTGCGTGAAAGAGTAACAAACATCCATACATCCATCCATCCTTACAAACTTTCACGTTTATAATATTAGTAGGATATTGCAAAGTTTCATCTTAATCCGTTCAGTAGTTTTTGCGTGAAAGAGTAACAAACATCCATACATCCATCCATCCATCGATCCATCCTTACAAACTTTCACGTTTATAATATTAGTAGGATAGGATATAACAGAATAACACATAGGCTATAAATTATTATGATATATTGCGTATGCGGGCGAAGCTGCGAGTAAAAACTAGTTATCAATAAGTCTAGGTTGCTGTACTTATCTCCACTTTCAAATGGCCGTATTTGGGGAAAAATTGTCGTAAACGCTTGCCAAAGCTTTTAGAGCTTGTAGAGCCGAGGCATGTAGTCTCTTTGTGCATTCGAATCCGTGTGTTCGCCAAAATAGCAAATTGGTGACTGCGCGTGGCATTATTCATCTGAGCACTTCTGTGGCTCGGATGATATGTTAAATCGTAGGTCCCGGTTGTTTTAACCGCTTAGCCATGTCAGAGGCCTTCAGGCGGCCTAGAAACTCTGACACCAGGGCTAGCCACACGGCTTATACGAACGTACTTTTTAGGGTTCCGTACCCAAAGGGTAAAAACGGGACCTTATTACTAAGACTCAGCTATCCGTCTGTCCGCCTGTCAGTCACCAGGCTTTATCTCATGAACCGTGATAGCTAGAACGTTGAAATTTTCACAAATGACGTACCTAGTTCTGTTGCAGCTATAAAAACAAATACTAGAAACAGAAAAAAAATATTTAAAAGGGGTTCCCATACAATAAACCTGAATTTTTACGGTTACAACCCTTTGAGCGCGACTGCTACTCGCACTTGACCGATTTTTTTAGTAACTTTCACGCCAAAAACGCTATCCAAGTCCAAGAAATTTATAATTAAAAAAGAACCAACAAAACTGTAACGTGCGGAGGCCCTTGACCATTCTCAATTAAAAATAAACAGATAAAAATACTACGAAATAATGCAAATGCTATGCGGTAATCCAGTTTTCATTATCTACAATGTATTAAGCAATTATTATGAATGAAATAGTTCCATTCATAAAAAATACAATGTGGTAAGTACGTAATCATTACTTCATACGTAGTTTTAAAATTGAATAATAAAGTTAATTTGAGCTTCAAACTCATCGATTTGGCATTTTTCTCTGTTTAAACAAGAGGTGACTTTGTGTTTAATGATTTATTCTTACTCTTGTATGTTCGAAAGTTTATTTCTTGGTTTCTTACTTATAGCCCGGGAGGTAAGCGCAAAAAATTCAACTACTTTCTAAAAGCTGATTTTTTGAGATTGGGTAGTCATGGTGGTGTACAACAATACCCCAGATTCGGTCAGCTGGAATGCTTAGGGTTTGGTGGAGATACCAGTTTGATTTTTTTTTTTAATTAAATAAGTATCTTGCAACTACTTTCAAAAGCTAAAAATTGGTGTGCGGATAGAAAAATAAATAAAATAAAGTTTAACTGAAGCAAATTACCTGAAAAAAGTAACTAAGCCTGTCAGTCGGGTTTTAAAGTAGCGCTGCTTTAAACATCAATAAATAAGCAACAGATCAAAAGATAAACTTGATTTTTGCCATAAAAATCCTTATCCTTACTAATATTATAAATGTAAAAGTTTGTTGATTCGTAAGTTTATTGGTTGGTTCCTCTTTCACGTAGTAACGGATTGGCTTGATTTTTGGCATGGACAAAGTTTGAGCGACGGAAATTGATATAGGCTACTTTTTATTCCGAAAAAAATCGCGGTATAGTACCCTAGGTGACCCCTAGGTACCCCCATATGATAGTCAAACACTTTTTTATTAGCTTACCAAGTTATCCATAACCATGTCTAAAATAGACAGGCGGAACGTTACTTAATGGATGAAATTGCTGCAGACTTTCATGCAAAGGTTGGAAAAAGCGAAAACACTTTACGAAATGATCACTGCAAAATGGCGTCGAAAATAAATAGAAATCGATTATTATAAACAAGAGAAATATCCTAAAGGAATGCTACAAAATCAAAATGTGACGCGGATAAAGCCGCGAGTAATATTTATTTTACGTTGTATTTTTTTTTTATTTCAACTAGGCTTGCGTTTGACTACACACTGCCTGATGTTAAGCAGATATGCGGTCTAGGATGTAGCAGGTAGGTAAATAAATCAAGCAAACAACTGTGTAACAACGTTATGATATGACTATCCGTGCACGTGAGTTTAGTCTCGTTATATAAAGTATTAAAATGTCTGAAAAAAATAGTCCATAGTAAAATGTGTCCTACTGTGGTTGTAAATAAATATATTTAAACTAGTAGTAAAAGTTAATCCTATCCTTCCTACTAATATTATAAACGTGAAAGTTTGTGAGGGTGAATGGATGGATGTTTGTTACTCTTTCACGCAAAATCTACTGAACGGATTGAGATGAAACTTTGCAATAATATAGCTTATATATCAGAATAACACATAGGCTATAAATTATAATGATATATTGCGTATGCGAAGCCGCGGGTAAAAACTAGTTTCAAAATATGTCCGCCGTCCAAGAGATACCTACACCATATACAGAGGCTAAATAAACTGCCAATAATATCAGACAATTATGCAAAATGATGAATATCTTCAATAACACGTTCAATGCTCGGATCTACTAGGTGTTGTAACGCGAATACGCTAGCACATGTCCGTTTAACCTACTTTCAACAAAATAAATACGAATTAGAACCCGTCTGACGGCATGCCACTCCGCAGCATTCAATCATAGATGAGTACACGAGTTACTCGCGATATTACCTACGCTAAAACAAATTGAATTATGTAGTTATTTTGCTTTGTCGTCAGTATGTCGATATCATAGATACTCACCACTCTCTATCTTTACAGTGTGACTGGTAAACATTTAGCAACCTTTTAGGAGCTTATTCTGTACATCAAAACTAACAACTTTTGTTCTGCGACTTTTGTCAAAACTAAAAAAAAAAATGGTGTACCATAGATAAATATCGTTCACCCGCGACCAATTGTATGGAACAGTTGAGTTTAGACAAAAGTTGCAGAACAAAAGTTGTTAGTTTTGATGTACAGAATAAGCCCCTAAAAGGTTGCTAAATATTTACCAGTCACCCAGTATAGACAAAAAAGAATCCCTATTATCTTGGTCACGGCATCACGCGTGAACGGCTGGACAGATTTAATTCACTCTTTTTTTAACTAGATTTTTATAGAAGAAAAAAGTAAAACTAAACAAAGGGTTGCACTCCGGGAGTGCCGGCAGAAGTGAAAACTTGCTCCCTGCGTCTTACGAATTTTCGATCAGGTCACCTGTCCTGACGCGAGTTTAACATTTTTTACGCACCCCAAAAAGTGCACAACGCCGCTAAAGATGTTTTAGGTTCAAAAATTATACATCAATTTTATTTTCCATAAAAATGTTCCTATTTGTAAAAGTTGCCGTATCTGGTAGTTGGTGGCGCTAAACGCGCTAAAATTTTGTTTTTCACGAAGTTAGTGTGACAGATGAAGGTTATAGGAAGTTCACCGGGTCAGCTAGTCTCATATATAAATTATACAATCCAAGCCACTGGAGCAGTTGTGCCAGCGGCCTAGAGCCGCTCTCCGTTTGGAGCTGGGCTGGCTGGTAGACGCTGGAGTGATGCACAAATCCATGGCCTCTCTCTATGCAGGACCTCTAGTACGAATAAAAATGACAAACGTCTTCAATCATTGCGATTTAAGTAGGTACAAAATTAAAATAGTTCGCTCGAATCGATGTACACCAATTTTGGATCACTGTTGATTTTTAAAAACTACTGAACTGATTTCGATAAATTTTAAATTACCTCAAGTGTATAATTTTGGTTTTGTTTATAAGTTACCTATTTTCTTACAAAAATCGGTTCATAATTGGTGTTATTAACCGCGTAACGTAACATATTATGTGTAATAAATGACATAGATTCGAATAAACTATTGTAATTTTGTATGTAAGTAGATTGCAATGACTTGCAAAGGGTTAGGCAACCCTTGGAAGAGATTGCTATAAGCAATAAGGCCGCCTTTTGTTGCACTAGTTTATGTCGCTTCTTCGTCTTATTTTATATTTTAGTGTTATAACAAAAAAGTATTCATTAATTCAATGATTTACCCGTTTTTGGTGAAACATTAAAGAAATCACTTTACTAATAAAATTCTTTGCTATCGCGTTAGGACTAACGTAGATTTTTAATACAAAGTAATATTAGCATTAAAATCTAAGTAAATAATATTTTATTTACATTTACATTATGAACAATGCATAATTTATATTACGCTATGTGAAATACAAACATTGATGATCATTGAATTTCACACAGTTCACACACCTCTACTGCATTAAATAATTCAATGAATAAAACTAGTATTTAAGTTACACTATAATTAGTACAATTACACCTAAATTAACTTAACCTTGTAGTTATTATGACAAAATAGTCTAAATAAATGCCTAGTTGGTATAGGTCTAAAATGAATAAAACTGAATAAATTTAAATAATAACGTACACATATTTCAATAAAATTATATCATTCGTGCCAGTAGGTCAAGCTAGGTCTTTCACCGATTGTAAATTTTTTGCATAAAAATAATATATTGTTAAGATAGAAATATCATTTGATTCGGGTTCCGTAGAATTAATAAGTGAATATTTAAGTTGCTTGTTAGTTCCGGTCCCGTTCCGATTGTATTTTTAAAATTGTTGTACGGAATTCACAACAAAAAATATAAATGATAACTATTTTTTTGCAAAAAATGGCACCACCCAATTCCACAGAATTCGAGTAGGTCGCTCGAATCAATATAACATTAATGTACATATTATATACTAGCTTTTGCCCGCGACTCCACCCGCGTGGAATTTGACTTTTGTGCTATCTCACAGGAACCTTTTCTTTTTTCGAGATAAAAAGTAGCCTATGTCACTTTCCGGCCCTTGAACTATATCCATGCCAAAATCAAGTCAATACGTTGCTCCGCTGCGTGAAAGAGGAACAAACCAACAAACTTTTCGAATTTATAATATTTTAGTATGATGATATCCGGGGGCTGATTATCGATTAATTTGACAGTTATTCGATCGACAGTTGTTTATTTTGACATTCTTGCAGCGCACGCTAGAATAGCTCGCAGATTGCAGAATTCTTGTCAGTTTTTACGTGAAAGAGTAACAAACATCCATCCATCCATACGTTCTTACAAACTTTTGCGTTTATAATATTAGTAGGAAGTAGGAAGTAAGAAAACATCGTAAAGAATGCGTGAGTGAGATAGCTGCCAAACTCTACTTCCCCTTAAAAGGTTCAAAAACTAAACTGTGTCAAGTTCATTATCACAGACAAACTAACATTTGCATTGTTAATTGACAAACAGTCATATTGGTTCCGGTTGTGCTCTATGGAAGTTTTCCAAAACGTGTTTAATGGCGTCATGTACAAGCAATATATGTAGATAAAACTGACACATATGTATTTTGTCGATATTTAATACATAATTTGAGTTAGCCATTGCTTGTAGAATATGGCGGCGTGATGGCGGCCTTATGATAATAAGATCTGAAAATATTAAATTCTTTCACATGAAGATTGTTACGGGAAGAAATAATATATGGAAAATCATTTTTCAAAACAAATAATGTCCTAATCGCGATATATTTTTGCATTATCTCTTTTCCAAACTCTGTTCCAATTTTTACCTCGGGATTTCAGTTGTGGTGCAGAGCTCAGGCCATATAAAAAAATCAAGACCAAATTTTGAGAAACAAACAAATGAAGCCGGCAAAACTACGCCTTGCCGTATACATACACACGTATTCGTACAAAGAAACTACGCCTTGGCGTCAGCCGAACTATGGCGTAGAACACCGACTCGCGACGTCATCACATGTATAAAAAACCGGCCGCACTTGACTGTTCAACGACGTTCTCTCTTGATTTTTTTATTTGCTCTGATGTGCAGAGTCTATTTTTCTATGATTGATTACGTAAAACATGTTAAGTTTTAAAAATTGATATTGTTCAGATTTTTCTGATCTTAGTGGAATTAATCAGCAGATCAGATCTCAATTAAAAAGTATACCGTTTCACCTTCCTCGCGCGAAACCCTAACGTCTAGACCAGTTTTGAGAATTAATTTATGCATGGAGTTTTTTTTAAGCGTCCTGACGTAACGAACGTCGGCGAAGTCGAATATTTTGTAATACAATTTGTTTTTCGATCAACTCAATTTTTGAATTGTTTGTGAAATGTTACTGACGTAGCTCAGCGGATTGGCAAGTTGTAATGGCAGTGGGCAGGTCACATAGCACGGAGGTGGGAGGTAGGAGGATGCCCTCATCAACTGCAAGATCGCGCTGGATGCAAGCTGTTTCCAACGGATCTTATTAGACATAGCCCAGCGGATTGGTGAGTTGAAATGGCAATGGGCCGACATAACAAGGAGGACTGATGAGCGATTGGGTCGAAAAGTTCTCGAGTGGATACCACGTACCGGCAAGTGAAGTGTAGAACGTCCACCCACGAAGTGAACAGAAGACCTCATCAAGACGCAGGATCGCATATTGGAGACCCAAAAATTATAGGCTACTAAATCAAGTATTGAATGAGTATTATTGAATTTTTGAATTATTATTGAATTTGTGAATTATTTTTGAATTATGAATTATTAAATGATAAATAGTAATAATCATCAAATTAAAAAACTTATTGCTGAGTGGCTTGTCGACATGGATTACGACGATGCTGAGAAACTCTTAATAAATCATTAAAACGTAGCATACACACACACACACAAACACACACACACACACACACACACACACACACACATACACACGAGTAACACTGCAAACCTTGGCTCTCAAGATATCTCGCGTATTGCAGTGTTACTCAGACACACACTCACACACACACATTAATTTTGTTGATTAAATAAATGTTTTTATGTTTATGTTATGTTAGTATCTGAATTACTGAACCGACGTGATTTTTTTTTTTTTAAGTAGGCTATAATTATAGTTTTCAAAACCACATACCTAGGGGTTCGTATGAGGAATGTGATTCACATTCTAGAATGATGGAAGCCTTTGCCTGAGTCTATCTTTCCGCTAAAGTACAACATGGTGCCTTCAAATCTCTAGTAAATATTTTATTTTCTAGGTAAGCGTACTACATCCTAGGCGGCATATCTGCCAGTATGTAGTCAAACGCAAACCTACTCGTACAGATATTAAATAAAAAAAACTAGTAGTTCTCCGAACAATAGATCTCGCGACGCATCTCTTTAACTGTATCTTCATAAGCCTACATCTCGACTCGCTCTTGACCGATTAGGTTCATACCAAGTTTCGTTTTCGTTAAAAATTGCGACCTGTAAATGAAAATCAAATGAACAGACGAAGGCAAAATGTCTACTTAAAACGGAGATCTCTCTCATTTCGTCTGTTAAAAAACTTCGTCATAAATTGCCATAATTACAAAATGAAATACCTACCCAATCATAAAATTTTATTACGCAATCAGTGTGGCCAGTAGATAAAAACCGGAGATGCGATAAGTGTTACAAGTTCAATGGCAACACTATCTACGGAAGAGCTCGCAATGATGGATAAAGAAAGTTATTCACATTATTATAAATGAGAAAGTTTGTATGTTTGTTTAAGTACTTGTTGACAGCGTTTGAAAGTATCTGGAGCTCAATAGAGAATATGCTGAACATGTAGAAGAAGAAAACCGTGGTGGTCTAGTGACAATGACACCCGCTTTACGATTGTGAGGTCGTGGCTTCAAATCCCGGTCCCATACCAATAAGTTCTCTGGAATTTCGGCTGGCTGGTTTGTCGGAAGAAAAAAATTGAGAGGAAACCTGCATGCGTCCGTAGAAAAAAATATCGAAGATGTTGTGGTGAATATGGCCCAATTACCCTTCGTAGGCCTACGTTCTGCAGTGGACTATTAGAAAAGCTGGTATGAAATTTAGAATAGAGCCATTTTTATACAATTTTATACAATCTGAGACTCTTTATGACTACATATCAGATTTTTTATTTAAACATGTTATGCATCGCTATTGGACAAATCGTTCTGACTAATAGCGTCGCGTTTAAATGCATCAGCCTTTTTAATAGTCCACTGCAGGAAATAGGCCTACCCACGAAGGGCAATTGGGCCATATCCACCACGCTGGCCCAGTGCGGGTTGGTGGATTTACATGTGTACGGCATCAAAATCCTTCTAGGGACGTATGCAGGTTTCCTCAAGATGTTTTCCTTCACCAAAAAGCCAGTGGTGTGAAATTCAGTAAATAAGTTCCAAAGAAACTCATTGATACGGGATCGGGATTTGAACCCACGACCTCACGACTGTAGGGTGGGTGTTACTGCCACTAAACCACTTGTTTTCACCGTTTGACCATGTCAGAGGCCTTCAGTAAAAAAAAGCTCTGACACCAGGGTCCGTGACATATAGGCCACTCGGCCTATACGAACTTACTTACTTTTACTTACCATTCTTATTCAGTCGGTTAAAAACAAGACGTCAATTTTGATACAAGGTTTTGTCAGTTACCTTGTAACCTCAATCTATGTACGTATATGTGTATTTGTCAATGAGTAGGTATGTAAAGAGAGGTATTCTTTTTACCCGGCGCCCTAGACACTTATATGTAGCAAATACACATACACCGCAAAATGCATGTTTGCTGTACTGAGTCCAGGTTTACACGTAAATTGAAACTAAAGTTGTTTCCGTATGGCTTTATACATTTTTGTACAGCGCCTCTAACGAAAAAGAGGAAGAACTAACCAAAATGTATGGAGCCACTCGCGAATGTGAAAGTTTAAGTAAACTACGCAAAACCTGGACTAAGGGTTCAGCACTAGCCTTTATTAATTTAATAACTTATGTTTGTATTTGTTTCTTTTTAATCTGACCTGATTGATGTGCGATGAATGCAAATGTTTGTAAAATTGTTTTTATCTCAAAAAATAAATAATTTAATTTAATAGTCCACTGCAGGACGTGTGTCTGTTTTGAAAACATTAATTGCATAATGGGGTGTTCTGTGAGTGCATATGAAGAAATAAGCATCTATAGTTTGGAGTCAGAAGTCGTGTGTAAGATGTGCCAAAAATATTTATTTATTGTTAATTATTTATATCTATAATTAAGTTCGTATGGGCCGAGTGGTTAGTCCTAGTGTCAGAGTTTTTTTAAACCGCCTGAAAGCCTCTGACATGGCTAAACTGAGTTCAATACCAGGCATCTTAGTGATTTGTATGGAACCCTTTGTAGGTGATCTTGACTCGCACTTCTCCAGTTTTTTTTTTTGCATTCCGCAAAAAAAATACTCCGTGCCTGTGCCTAGGCAATTGCCTAATCTGCCTTAGGGATAATCCGGTACTGCCTGCTCTTATCACTGATCAAAGTGTAAACAGGCCTTTCAATCAAGATGACATGACGCATCTCGCTAGATCTATGGGTATGACCAATGTAGAGTATATTAAGAATGTTGCCATACGACTTTCTTGGCCCTACCGACCTTATAACTCTATTATAATTTAAGTTACTTAGTCACTTACATAAGGTTTTCCTTATATTTAACCCTCAACACAAAAAAGAGGTGTTTTACACTTTAACTAACATCACACCACTACAAGCAACACATCATTTGTAAGTTCGTTAGAGTGGTTAGAAATGCGTCGCCTGGCAAGGCGCGCGTCTCGCTCACTTTTTAAAATCAAAATTAACTGGCTTGACTCTCAACGCTCAACTGGGTATAAACCGCATTAAATTGGTGGCTATGAAATTAGCCACAAGCTGCGCGAAACCGAATCCTAGCGCAGCTGTTTAGTGAGCTTCAGTCAGGATTGGGTTATCCGCAGCTGGTTGCTAATAGTCAATGCGGCATCGTTGGAGATCGTTCGGTACATCGAAGTGTTGAAGTGCTTGTATAATAACGCCACTATGTCGGTCCGAGTACAGGAAGAGCTCCAAGGTGTTCCCTTTAAAAAGAGGCGTAAGACAGGGAGACGTAATTTCTCCGAAACTGTTTACGACTACTTTGGAGAACGCCATCAAGCTTCTGGAATGGAAAGGATTCGGCATCAAAATCAATGGCGAATACCTCACTCACCTTCGGTTTGCCGACGAAATAGTAGTCATGGCAAAATCGATGGAAGAGCTCAGCACGATGCTCGAAGGCCTCAATCGGGTTTCTCAACAAGTGGGTCTTAAGATGAACATGGACAAGACGAAAGTCATGTGTAATTCCCATGTTTTACCCACCCCGATTTCTGTTGGAAACTCGGTTCTTGAAGTCGTTGACTCGTACGTCTACCTAGGACAAGTAGTCCAGTTAGGTAGGTCCGACTTCAACAAAGAGGCCAATCGCCGAATCCAACTCGGCTGGGCAGCGTTCGGAAAATTGCGTAGCGTCTTCTCGTCCGACATACCTCAGTGCCTCAAGTCGAAAGTTTTCGACCCGTGTGTGTTGCCAGTGATGACTTACGGCACAGAAACGTGGTCTCTCACTATGGGCCTTATTAATAAGCTCCAAGTAAAAAGAATCTAAAGGTGGCATACATCGATTCGAGCGACCTATTCGAATTTAGTAGGTATGTAGATAGCAATGTTAATGTAGGTTGTACTTTTGGCGAAAAATAATTAATACTATGACGAATTACAAACCACACAATTGTCATGTCAATTTTGACACCTGTCACTTCATCTGTCAAAAGAGAATAATGCGAATCGCCGCGGGCGAATGCTTGCACATAAAAATATAAATCACCACTTTCACGAAGTTCAACGACAACTTATCGAATCGTTATCTCAATAAACGGATGCAATTTTTTAGTTTTCTAATCAAATTATATAATTTCCTTTGTGCGTGGAAGTGGCAATTAAATAATGGCGGTTAATTTTTTATTCAATTTATCTAAAAATGCTGTCGGAGTGAAACGTAGGCAGATGGCGAGTCACTTTCATTGAAATACACTTATACATTTTATCTAATACATTTACATATAGATATAGCAGCGGATTGGCAAGTTAAAATGGTAGTGGGCTGGATTGATATAATTATGTATAGCACAATTGAGTCCGAATTTGCTTGCTGACAGGTTCGTCACAAATAAAAATTGGTTCACAGACTATCATTTTACGTGATAAAGTCATTTAAGGGCTTATTCTGTACATAAAAAATAGGTAACTTTTGTTCAACGACTTCTATCAAATCTCAATAATTATTTTTTGCAAAAAATAGCATGACCGACTTCACCAATGTACAGAATCATTACATACCTAGTATAAAACAAAGTCGCTTTCCGCTGTCTGTCCCCATGTATGCTTATATCTTTAAAACTACGCAACGGATTTTGATGCAGTTTGTTTTAATAGATAGAGTAATTCAATAGAAATGTTTATAAGTATAATAAACCTGTGCGAAGCCGGGGCGCATCGCTAGAAGCAAATATTATGCACGGATCGATGTAGCATTTTTCACATTATTGTTGATTTATCAAAAATGGCTCAGCCGATTTCGATAAAATTTAAAGAGAACTAATTTCGAAGTTTACTCTTTCCAATAAAAAAAGAATTATTGAAATCGGACTACTACGAAAAAAGTTATGCGTGGTTATACATAAAATAGATATAAACGCGTCGAATTGTATACCTCCTCCGGTGGTTCGTCGGTCAAAAAATAAATGCTGTTCTATTGAAAACCACCCTCTACAAAATGTATAGAACAGCTGTTTTTTTAGTTTTGACTAAAGTCGCAGAACAAAAGTTTTGATGTACAAAATAAAAAAAGCCCCTTAAAGATGCTTATTGATTACCAGTAACCCTGTATTAATAGGAATTAGGATTTATGCAATAATTTTGACATCAAATGTCCAAAGCCTCCAATATGGTCAAAACCGGTACACCTACTAAGGTTGAAAACAAAGAAAAGGTGTTAATCTTGCCATCACGACATAAACTGATTAAGGATATCTATTTATGCCCCTTGACTCAGTGAGTTAACGGGAGGGTGCGAAGTTGCGGGTCGCGAATTCGACTTCCGTGTTGGTACACGATATTTTTATTATGCCAAATCTAAAATTGTTTAGAGATTTAAAAATACTTTAGCTAATTGGCATTTAACGCTCAAATGGAGACCAAAACAAATACGATGTCGTAAAGCTTGAATTGTATGTAGAGAAAAAAAGTTGTAATACTTTTTTCCGCGGCTTCGGAGTGAAATTTTGATTTTTGTACTATAATTCCATCGGAACCTTTTAGTTTTCGGGTTAAAATATAGCTTATGTCATTTTCCGTCTATTAAACTACGTCCATGCCAAAATCAAGTCAATCCGCTGCTCCTTTGCTTTGTGAAAGAGGAGGATGTTTAGGCCAAAGCACTCAAGCCTAAACAAATACAAAAAAAATATATTCAATAATCAATCAATGTCAAAATATCATAACGTCAAACAAAAATCTTTCTGTCACTTACTACTTTTCTTTTTGCAATGTAAAAGGCCGGCCGGCATAAAAAATAAATAAAATACATATAAAACGAAACAACCCAGTGAATAAGAAATTACAAGTTAACGGAAACCGTCCCTCAAGCTGCAGAAGCATCACATCTTCAAAGTCAAGGTGTTTACCCTTAACAGAGGAACAAACCAAAAAATAGTACGTGGAGTCCCTGTGCGCGGAAGAAATGAAACTTCGACGCAACAGTGCTTTCATACCTCCATGGTAGCGTTAAACGTTTAACGCAACCTTGTTGGAAGTAGCATTAGAAGTTTCACTCAATAAATCAACAAATAGACTTTCGGATTTGTAATATTAGAAAGGGTACGGCAATTCCAGATGTGTTTCTGGAAAATACGGCATTAGATATACCTACTAATGTACTAGGTAGATATATTTAATTCTTCATAAAGACGTATGCAGGTTGCCCCACGATGTTTTCGTTCACCGAAAAGCCAGTGGTGTGAAATTCTGTACATAAGTTAGGTACAATGAAATCATTCGTTTGAGACCGGGATTTGAATCCACGACCTCACGATTGTAATTCGAGTACTACCACTAGATCACCTTGGCTCGCCACAGTACGGCAACACTCAGTTGTAAATGCCACCCGCGGTCACCCATCTGTAGACAGACCATGCCGAATGTAGCTTAGTCAGTAACAACTGGAATATTGCGATAATAATTGCGAATTTAATAGTAGTGCAGCCATCTTGAGAAAACCGGAAATGCTTTCACTTGCATTTCGGGTCTAAATAATGCGCATGCGCATGTAATATGACGTGTTACTAGTCTTGCTAGTCGGGGGAGCAAGCCACGAGAGTAGGCGTGATGGCCGAGTAAAAAAATAAATAATTGATTGAAGCAAAGATCTCCATTTTAGATAGGTGACAAAACTTGTGACACAGGTATGTTATAGATCATCGGTTTGATGGTTTGGTTTGTTCCTCAAAAACGAGAAAATCCTACTAAGATTTGAGAGTACGGACCAAATCGATCAAGAGTGAGTTGAGATAATATATAAGCTTGTAAAGAACTATTAACTTAAAGAGATACCTATGTAGGTACCTACTGCAAAATTGAACCTCATAGAAACTATAGGTGGAATCAAATTTAATAGCCTCTTTGAACACGAAACGAGTCGTTGCGCAGTAGTAAATATACATGTCGACGGAGGCTAAGGAGCTAGGATTTGCGTAGCTTGTAGCTTACAACACCGAAACCATTTTAATATGACTAAAATAATTTCTAACGATTAATTTAATACAACGACTTCTGCTGTCTATCGCCTACTAAGTATCTACATGGCCCAATGTCCTACGCTACGCTATCATTGGTAGTGGTCTACTCTCACATAGGGATCCAACCCTATGACTTGCACCAAACATTATGAAGTTACGAAAAACGGACGCGCCATTTCGCAACCCGCTGCGTTTCGTGTCAGTGGGCCGCCGGTTTTCATAACATTTGATACTGGCATATTGGGCTCTACCAGATAATATGATAGATCTAATAAACGTTTTTAATATTTGTATATCATAGTGCCACCCGTAGGATGTACTGGACACCACCCATCAGCCATAGGGCGTCCACTGCTGGACATAGGCCTCTCTTATGGATCTCCAATGAGATTGGTTAGTAGCGGCTTGCATCCAGCGCGATCTTGTGGTCTTAATAAGATCATCCCTCCACGTGGAGGTGGACGTCCTACGCTGTGCTTGCCGGTTCGTGGTCTCCACTCAAGAACTTTTCGACCCCATCGGTCATCAGTCCTTCGCACTCTGTGCCATGTTCACTGCCATTTCAACTTGCCAATCCGTTAGGCTATGTCGATAACTTTAGCGCTTCTACGTATCTCCTCTTTTCTGATTCCATCTCGCACAGAGACCGTTTAGTTTGAGAATAGCGTCGTTTGGCTACTTGCAGCTTATTAATAAGGCCCGTAGTAGGAGACCACGTTTCAGTGCCATATCTGATGACTATCATTGGAAGCACACACTGGTCGAACACTTTCGACTGAGGTATATTGGACGAGAAGTCGCTACGCAATTTTCCGAACGCTGCCCACCTAAGTTGGATCCAGCAATCGGCCACTTTCTTGAATTCGGGCCTACGTACCTAACTGGACTACTTGTCCTGGGTAGACGCACGAATCAACAACTTCAAGAACCGAGTTTTCAACTGTTCACAGGACGCTGGACACAGGATTTCTCTTATAAATTCCTAGTAAAATCGGTTGGAAGCTGGAGGTCGGTAGATCACCTGTTCAGATGTACAAAAGAAGCGTAGAGTTTGGATAACTAAAGTTGATACTCGAATTTTTCGCAAACTTTTCACACGATGCTACCACCATCGCGTATTTACCCTTTAAATGGAGTATTTATAGCGGAAAGTAATTAAGCGACCTTGTACTAAAAACATTTTGTATACTTATAACTAGGTCATACACTAAAATAACTAAAATGATTTCTATCATATCCTAAAGAGCTCTTCATCACAATGGAAATTGGAACTTACGTAACCATTTGGATCGTTTGTAGGGCAATATAGAGCCCGAGTTTGGTATAACATACGCAATTTATTTATTATTATGTTGATATTCATTTAATTTCCTAAATCTATTGTTATTAATACAAATATTACTTAACGTCTTTAAAATACCTACACGGAAAGTTAAAGCTTGATGAAAAAACATTGTTTTTGCGATTCCCCCAAAGATTTGGAAAAAGTTATCTGAATATCTGCCATCCGAATATTTATATATCGTGTACCCAAATATTTTGCACCCGAATATCTCGTAACGAATTCTCGTAAGTTTTAGTAAACATATCTAGTTACTAAGTACTCACCATGGTTAAGCTTCCCCTGCTGAGATATGAGCAGGTTGAGCGGCAGACGGCGGTCGCCGGAGATACGCGGCGCCAGCTCAAAGAGCCTGCTCCGGGCTGTCTGCCGGACGGCGTGGTACGGAGTGTGCCCCATAGTGGAAGACGCGGTAATGCTACATCCGTTTCCTGGAACAAGAGAACACTGCAGATTTATAAGCGCGCAAGGGTAATGTTCAAAATTTCTGATACGTTTGGCCAGAGACAGGAACAGACTGCCGCATTCCATCATAATATATGTATGCTCAACTAAAGTCTATGTGTAAAGTTATTAAATGCGTGGTTATTAAACTTAGACTATACTCTATAAAATTTAACTTGATCTCTGCGACAGCTGTCAGAAAAATCACGCCTATGAAGTCCTGAATTTCTTAATAGTACTGACAGTACCTGTCAATGTCATACTTTGTGGGCATGCCGATTAGTGATGGGCGACGAATGATCGTGACCACAGAGTTTTAGATAGAGTTTTAATTAAAATATTGATAGTTTATACTGACGATATTTTAAATAAAACTTTATGTATCATTAATTTTACTATATATTTTAGTATCATAAATTTTTTTACATGTGTAATTAAATTAAACCCAATTATACGTTACATTAGCATCGATAATAGTGAAAAACGTCGATAAATACTTTCGTTACATTATTATGAGTATATAATTAATATCATAACATTATTTACATGTGTACATACTTGATCTTAAATAATAGTAAGTAAATGAAATCCAATTTGTCACCTTCAACTACTCATTCGATTTCATTACAACATTGTTTGAAAATCGATTTTTTCCACCACTATCACAACTCTAAAAATGACAATCTTCTACTGTCGCAGAGATCAAGTTAAATTTTATAGAGTATAGTTAACCTCCGTATCATTTGAAAAAGGTAAAAAAGGTCATTGCAGGTTACATTTTCAAGTTAGCCCGCGTGCTTGAAGAAAAAAAAATGTGTTTGTTATGCTAGGATTAGTAAACTGGCGCTTGTACTTTTTGTTAACAAATACTTGATACATGTATAAGTATAGGTAGGTAGGTATTATGACATTTTTTTGGTAAAAAATCTTAAACTGGCGTCAGGACACGTGACCTGATCGAAAATTCGTAAGACGGCGCAAGGCGCTTGCGCGAGTGTGCGTGTGTCATCTAATTCTAATTCTAATTCTAGACGGGGGTGATGTGACCTGCACTGACATCCCGCTTGAGGTGTATTGTGCATTCCCCCCTTTGCCACCTTACTCAAACCAGCCGAGCTCCTTAAAACGTGCGTGTGTCATATTTGTACTTTGTTTTTTAATTATATAGACGGAAATCGGAGTCTTAGTAATAGTTTCCCGTTTTTGCCCTTTGGGTACGGAACCCTAAAGAAACATCAAAATCAGTCCATAATTATTGATGGAGTAGGTAATCGCGTAAAAACACACAAAAATAAACATGCAGTCGAATGGTAAATCTCCTTTTGAAGTCGTTTTTTATCATCGAAATAAAAATTATCAAATATTATTACGGTTACAATATTTTTTTATAAATATGCTAGTAACACTAAAAAAAACTTCGCAAAGATTTGTCGTAGTGTTAAGATCTACGCTTAAACAAATCAAAGGTTAAAAATAGAATACACGCGTAGCTACACGTGTATAATTATTTGCATAGTGTTATTTTTGCACAGAAGCAATAAATATCGCAACATTATAAATTAGGTACTCGTATTTATCAATAAATCATATTAGTGTACCTCTATCCAGTCTATCTTAAGTTCGAACGCAAACGAACGTTTCTCCATAGATATAAACGCTACCCACCACGCACATAAAACCGGCATCAGTTTCCCCATACATTTTAGTTATCTACTTGCCATGTACTAAGCCTAAAGGGGGTGATTAAGACCATCATTATGAACAACTGTTACTACGTGACTAACCCGAAATCGAGAAAAAATCTGCTGTTCCATACAAAATTGCAACTCGGAACAGACTCGAAATACGGCTTTCGGTTTAGTACACCAGTTCTGGATAACCCTGTTTATTTTGGCCCGAATCATACAAATCGGCGAATGTGTCTCGAAAATCTGCGCATTGATTGGATATTGCGAGCAGCTTGTAGCTACCTTCACATCCGTCGACTTGTATGATTCGGCCTATAGTCGCCAAAGAACTCCTGGGGGCATATTTTTGAACTTCGCACGTCTGGAAACGTTTACTTATCAATACGGGCAATTGTTTTTTTCTTTAAATTTTTATGAAATTATCCATTCCACGCAAAACTTCTGTACTGACATGGCAATTTTAAAAGAAACTTTAGATAGCAAAGGGAAATATCGTGAAATGGAATTTTAATTAAGAAAAAAACACAATAAAAAAAATGGTAAATGGTTTTAGAGCTGTCACTGTCAAAGTTCCGTACACGTTCCCAGGCGTGCGAAGTGCAAAAATGAGTCCCCAGGTCTACAGCCACAAACGCCGACGCTAGGTTACGGGTACGCTAGAAATGTTCGTTAGCAATCAACCTTAGATCGATATACTGTTACGGCAATTCATTTTATTATTTGCCGCTTGATTTGTAGCAAAATTATGTAAATATATGTACGCAATAAAATATGACGACGTTGTATTAGAAAATTACGTGTACAGAGTACTTTTTAGATTAGGTAAGCAGGTAGATTTCAGGAGTAGTATGGGGAAGTCAGGGATGAATATATGTATTGTATATTACTAGCGTCCCTTCCCGGCTTCACACAAGCACACTTTGTTGTTTTTGTACTCTTTAACATAGCAAAAGTAAAACGGATTGACTAAATTTTTGGTATGTATATATAGATCAAAGGATGGAGAGTGCCAAAGGCTACTTTTTATTCCGGAAAAATAATATATTCCTATGGGATAGGATAGCATAGAAATCAAAACATAATGCGGGCAAAGACGTGGTAAAAGCGAGTATTTTATAATGAAATATATACATACATAACCTACCTCAATTTTAAAGTTGAATAACAATAGAATGATAGATATACCTAATATATTACTAAATTAGACGTAGTTTAGTTTATACGTAGTTTTCATAAACAAATTAGCTATGTACAGAAAAAAAACTATTATGATGGTTAAATTAATAACTATACCTATTTCTATACCAACTGACAAGAAAAAAAACATGTCATGTTACGACAAAATAACGTTTTTTCTTGCTCTAAGTGGGTACCTATTAGAATAATATTATTGCGTAAATAATAGATCATGACAGTTATTACGTATTTAGTATTGTTTCGGATCACAACAAAGTTTTTCTTCCGATTTTTTTCCAGTCAAAGTATTCTATCTCATTGAGCCTATACGACTAGAAGGAAATAAATCATGCATCTCTAGGATGAATTCTAGAATATGACAGGTGTCACTTTGACGTCTGTCATTTTTGTAACTGAAAAATAGACAGTCCAGTCGTGTCACAGAAAATAATATTACCCGTGACATTACTGGAAACAGAGTAGTGTCACGGGAAATACACTTTTACCGAAGCACTACTAATAGTGTCACGGGTCACGGGAAAGTAAAATTTCCCTTTGCTCTACTATTTGTGTCAAGTAGTAGAGCCACGGGATATAAACGATATTGAGAAATAAATATATCTTTAACAGTAATATAATCTTTAATTATAAAAAGGAATTTATTTTAAATTAAATTTTTGATGTTTATAAGTTATAAATACTTAGTAGAAGAATTAAGTCTACCAGTGACTACGATCGATGCAACTCGGTCGAAACGTCGGGATGATGAGGTATAAACTTAGGATGAAGTTCAGTGCGCGATTAGTCCACATAATACCTATATATGAATAATATTTAAATTAACTCTTGTATTTTAAACCGTAAGGTATTATTTGACATAACTTAGGTGCGTTTTCCTTTGTACGTATCATCAATATGGAAGCAGAAAAAATACTAGGTCGATGGTATGTAGGTACGTATCGAAGGAAAATCTGGTAAATCAACGCTATAGGGGTGGTGGTAGTGAGACGTATTTCTTCGGATTTCTGTCATTAGTACCATTAATTAGTTCCATTGAAGGTACTACTCACGTATGTATACTTCGCTAGTACCATTATGCACCTAGCGACTGTTTACTGTATTTTATTGGCTCATGCAATTTTGATGAAATTTGTTACTTAGACAGAGCTTATCTAATTTAAACCATATAGGCAGTATTTCTGAGCAAAATCAATTTTGTTTTTTATTTATTGTAGGTCCAGATTGTTTTAAGTTTTAACCGTTTAACCATGTTAAATGCCTTCAAGCAGCGTAAAGCCTGTACCACTATACTCTATAAAATATAGCTTGATCTCTGCGACAGCTGTCAGAAAAATCACGCCTATGAAATCCTGAATTTCTTAATAGTACAGACAGTACCTGTCATTGTCATACTTTATGGGCATGCCGATTAGTGATGGGCGACGAATGATCGTGACCACAGAGTTTTAGATAGAATTTTATTTAAAATATCGATAGTTTATACTAACGACATTTTAAATAAAACCTAATTTATCATTAATATTATTGTATATTTCAATAACATAACATTATTTACATGTGTAATTAAAATAACCCCAATTATATGTTACATTAGCATCCATAATAGTGAAAAACGTCGATAAATACTATCGTAACATAATAATATTTTATTTTATTAATATCATAACATTATTTACATGTGTGGATACTTGATCTTAAATAATAGTAAGTAAATAAAATCCAATTTCTCACCTACAACTACTCATTCGATTTCATTACAACATTGTTTGATAATCGATTTTTTCCACCACTATCACAACTCTAAAAATGTCAATCTTCTAGGTATGTCAATATCACTGTTGCAGAGATCAAGCTATCTTTTATGCAGTATAAGGCTAGTTATCCAGTCTGTACGAAAATACATTGTTTTTATTCGGAAACTTTGCATATTGGAGATTATTCATAGACATAGAAAAAAGTTATCGGCTAATATTATCGGTTGGTTCTACCAAAATAGCAAAAAGTATGTCCAGTTAGCAAATAACGATTACATATTTAGCATCCATTTGTTAATTGATAGTTATGGCTGTATCGCTGTTATAAAATATGGCTATCAGCAAGCGGTGCTATGTCGTGGCTTGGCTTGACAGTCATTATGGGCAATTACTGAATCAGTACTGTGATGAACAAAAGTGCTTTGTAACAAGGTTAAATTTTAAATTTAGAGAAAACCAACTCTAGAACTCGCTAAGATTCGTTTGTTCGTTTGAAACCTCATGTTTCAATTACAGATATATTTATGCAGATTACAAGGAGAATCAAATAGAGTTCATTAAACAGTTAAAACTGTTTGTTGCAAATAAAATACTCTAGAACTTTGGTCAGTAACTTTTAGAGCTAAAAATAATAAATAAGGTGATTTATGAAAATCGATGAAAATGTTTCATGGTAACCTTTATTCAAATATCTATAGAGTCACAATCCTGATAAAAGATTGCCCGAGCCAAAACCTTGTCCAAGCTATGTAATGGGCAGGCTTTTTACTTAGACGTAAGGCGATTTTAAGCCGACTACAGCGCCGCCCGATGCTGAATTGCTCGGTTACAAGCACTAATTATGTGACATAACTTCGAAGAAGAAAATTCGAGAAAACGGGTCATTACGAATTATTTAACGTATAGGTACTAAGTCGGGATGTGTGACGGGACTTTTACTCAGGGGTTGTGGCTCTGTAGATATTTGCTCGAAGTTTGTAACTCAAAGAGGTGTAATCCCATTTGAAAGAGTTGTAAATTTTCCAAAAAAATTACGCGTGCTCTAAATACTCGGAAAAGAAGGGTCGTTCCCGAAAGTTCTACTAGTAGAACTACCGTGGCAATATGACTTTTGTCCCTGTAGACTATAATGTCGAATTTGCTAAAATCTTACATTTTAATTATGTTAAGTAAGTAAGTTTGTATAGGCCGGGTGGCTAGCCCTGGTGTCAGTTCTTAGAATAGGTACGGAAATAAATACTTTTTCATCACATCTATTCGAAAAGGACTACTTGGTTCGCCTTTAAGTGCGCCCAAAGGAGGTGTTTTCTATAAAGGACTTTATAAATGCGACGAATTTATCTTTGCCGCGCACTTTTTGAATTTGTAATGTTAGTGTTCAGCGCCAAGAAAATGAATGAAAAGAATGTAAATATAAGTTTACATTTGTTTTATTATTAGATACCATTTAATTTCAATGTAGTTGTTACTCTAGGTTTTATAAAATATGAGGCGCTTTTTGTTTTCTTATAGAGGTGATGAAAAGTAGAGTGTACCACTCGGGCGCAATATATATATTTGGCTCGGGCGACGTACTTTGAATCCCTCGCTACGTCCAGGATTCTATTAAAGAATCCCTCGCTACGTTCAGGATTCTATTAAAGAATCTCTCGCTACGCTCGGGATTATAATCTAGAATCCCTCACTTCGCTCTGGATTCAAAAAAAGCGCCCTCGCCGTAATTATTTACTAACCGTGGATTAAAGAAGGCAATGGATGTTGAAACACTTTTTTTCATTGTTTACACCTAAGTAAGTAAGTAAGTTCGTATAGGCCGGGTGGCTAGCCCTGGTGTCAGAGTTTTTAGGCCGCCTGAAGGCCTCTGACATGGCTAAACGGTTAAAACAACCGGGACCTACAATTTAACGTGTCTTCCGAGCCACGGTAGCGCTCAGTTGGAAAATGCCACCCGCGGTCACCCATCCAAATACTGACCGTGCGGAACGTTGCTTAATTTCGGTTTACACCTTGAAGTGTCATTTTATACTTACTGCAGAGATTTAATTTTTCCATTTGAATTGTTTTGAAAACGATTGAGTGCTTTTATTTTAATATTAATCTAAAAATGCATACATCGATTCGAACGAACATTCTAATTTTGTAAGGAAATTGCAATGATAGAAGTCGGCTGTGCCATTTATGTCATTGTGCCTTTTTTCTATTGTTTGCACTTTTGAGTGTGATTGTACATAACCAATTATCCAAGTTAAGATGCGAGGGCACGTTTCCTCTGCACGGGCCACGCGTCTCATGTCATGTTTATCACAAAATGTCCAACGGTCTACAGAACACGCAGTGGCTAGCCAAACGATGGACAAACGGTACTCTTGAACTTCAATTTCATACAAAAATTGCCAACTGTCATCTGGCATCTGGAAGAGATCCGTAGAAGGACCAAAGTTACCGAAATAGCCCAGCGGATAGACAAGTTGAAATGGCAGGTCCGTGAGTTTAGGGGGCCCTGGGCTAATACATAATACTTAGGAGCCCAGGCCCACCTAATTACACGAAGTATAGGAAATACAATACAATACAATACAACAACACTTTATTGACACCAACAAGAAAACATAACAAAAGAAACAAAGACAGAAAAGGCACAAAAGGCGGTCTTATCGCTAAAAGCGATTTCTTCCAGACAACCTCTCTTGGATGCGAGGAAACATAAATACGACAAGGACGGTGTAAACGTAAAAACAAAATAATAATAATAAAATAATGAAAACCAAGAATTCCTAATCAACAATAAAATAAACTACATAATAATAGCCATACATAAATACTTCAAATAATACATACAATAAAAATAAACATACATATACGTAAATATATTACAAACAAATTAATAACGAGGAGTGATATGTGGATCAGTCAAAGAGAGCTTTGCGAGATAATGTTGCTGAACCTGGGCCTTGAAAGATTCAACGCTCTGTGCACGTCTGATAGTCACAGGAAGGTCATTCCAGAGCGCTACTGCTCGGACACTAAAAGAAAAATCTTAAAAAATAGTAGAATGAGATGGAGTGGAAAGAAGGAGAAGATGAGAGGAAAAAGTAAGATAATAAATTATTTCATTTATAAACCCCGAAAATATTAAATTTATTCGCTTTTCATTATCGTCTGTACATTTCGCATTGAACCCACGACCTCGCAATTGTAAGGCGGCAGTCACTACCACTAGACCACCACGGCTTTTTATCTACTACTTAACAATGACGAGCCAAACATCAAAACAAAATTTGAAACAATAAAAAACTCGAAAAAAATTGTTGTGACCGCGGGATTTGAACTTGCATACTAACTGATACTCGGGTTCCCGTCCCGGTGCTTTGCCAACTAAGCTACTCCACACTGGCGCTCTCGATCAATTACTTGAAGTGGTTATCTTACTAATTAACAGTATTGGGGTTTCAGGAAGCAAACCTAAACCTAATATCTAATTATATTTTACAAGTATAAAAGGCAATCGTTATTTTCAACTAACTTATAAATAACAGAGAACGTCCTCAACTTCTTTTTCTATGCAGGTTTTTGTCAAAAGGCAATTGGAGTATTGTTATCAATAATTCACGATGATGGGGTTTCAGAAAGATAACCTAAATTATTTGGACGAATTGTTAAAAGATAACAAAATGCGAAATAGGAATAAAACCGCGACTGTGCAGTAAAATGATGAAAAATTAAATGAAAATAATTTTATTAACATAAACATAAAAGAAATTTACATACAGACTATAATAAAAACAATGTTGCCTTATGTTTATGACAGATATACCTACAAATATATACAAATATACCTACAAGTATAGCCGTGGTGGTCTAAAGATTGTGACACCCGCTTTACAATCGTGAGGTCGTGGGTTCAAATCCCTGGTCCCGTACCAACGACTTCTTTAGAATTTATGTACGGAATTTCACACCATTGGCTTTTGGGTGAAGGAAAACATCGTGAGGCAACCTGCATACGTCCGTAGAAGAAATTCGATGGCGTATGTGAATCCACCAACCCGCATTGGGCCAGCGTGGTGGATATGGCCCAGTCACCCTTCGTGGGTAGGCCTACGTCCTGCAGTGGACTATTAAAAAGGCTGGTACGGTACAGCACGGATACCTACAAAACATAGTACCGCGATTTCCGCACTAGGCTAGGCCTGTATCGCAAAAATCTGATACGATCAATGAAATGATTTTGAACCTCTACTTGTATACAATTTTAGCGTTTAAACTTCTAGCGGAACAAAACTAATAGGTATAATTAAGTTACATATGCTTATACAACGTGTAACGGAAAGGCTGTATACATAAAAAGTGGGTTGATACTATACCTTATATAGGTAGATGCTGTATTCGAAATTCCGAGCCAAAATAACAAAAAAAAAATATGACTGACTAGAAGAAAAAAAAAGGACAGCAGTTCAAGGAGGTGTGGTCTGATTTTGATGGGCAAGGTCGTGTTATTGACCTCACAGCTGTTTAGTGTGATAGTGCTGTGCAAATGTGAATTAGTCATAAAAATGACTAGTTTTTCAAAAAAAGATTAAAAATCAACAAACGAACTTACACGGCTAAACTTACCGTAATCTGATTTGGTACTTTCAGTATGTATACAGTCTTTCCGTTACACGTTGTATTTTGGCAATAAGATTGTCCGTAATACGTAGTATTATTATATCTTCTTTGCCTAAACCAGCCTAAACCTAATATCTAAAATTCTAAATTATATGTTGAACGTATAAAAGGCAAAACAGACTTACAAAAACCAGAGAGCATTCTCAACTTCTTTTTCTATGCATGTTTTTGTCAAAAACCCAATCAGATTATTTCAATTATCATATTCAATATTTTGAATTAAAGTTTCTGAACATTACTGCCTAATTATGCAATTAATTCATGAATTACATTTCAAATAAAACTTAAAAACTTTTTCCTCAAGATTTAAGATGTATTTGTAAAGATTAATTTAAGTACGACACTAATAGCTGATGCAGTAAAAACTTCATTGAATTCAATAGAAACATCGTAGAAAAACACGGACATAAGAAAGACGCGGATTCAACATTAGGTCAAAGATCTGAAGACGAAATGTTTTCAAAATGGCGTCGACTCTACCTGCAATGCATTGAAACTACTGTAAATCCCACAACATAAATGGACACAATAACATTTAAATCGGACAATTTTATTCCCAAAACATAAGCTTAATCATCTATAGCTTATAATTTTACCTCTTAGTTTTGTTCCGCTAGAAATGTAAACGCTAAAATTGAAAAAAAAATAGAGGTTTAAAATCATTTCATTAAGCCCGATTACAGAGGCGCCATCGTAATTATAATAGCTAAATAGCATAGTTCTGTTTCTTTTTTACTTTAGGCATTCGATAGAGAGAAAGCTTTTTACGTTGCTATTTAATTTACGCTGATGCCTCTGTAATCGGGCTTAATTTTCGCGATAAAGGCCTAGCCTAGTACCGAAATCGCGGTCCTTTGTTTTGTAGATATTTCTATCATAAACATGATAATGTATGTAAACATAAGGCAACATTGTTTTTATTATAGTCTGTAAGTAGGTCAATTTCTTATATGTTTATGTTAATAAAATTATTTTCATTTAGTTTTTCATCATTTTGCTACACAGTCGCGGTTTCATACCTATTTCGTATTATCTCTTTAACCATTTGTCCGAATCTAGTTTTGAACCGATTTCAAAAAAAAAATTTTCAAGTTATCTTGATAACTTTTTCGGTGTCACCTCATATTCTCCGTTGTTTAAGGGCCGATTCTCGAGTTGCTTTTTACATTTTTATTTGTTTAAGAACATCGCATGGTCATAGCATACAAAAATTGAATTTTTCGTTTTGTAATTTTGAAGTAATTCCAGAAAATTGATAATTATTTTACAACACCTACAGAAATCGAATAGCAAAATCGATACTTTTGTTCATTATTTTCGGTTTGAGGTTATTGTAAATAAAGATAGTTGTAACAATTTTGTCAAAATAATTATTTAATGTCTTTGCAACCGAGTTTTAAACATCCAAGCGGTAAAGCACCTTGGAATTGAAAAAAAACTCGGTTATATGAACGTAAAAAGTGCATTGAATTATGTACTTGTGGCTAAATATCAAGGCTTTGAATCAAAACGCAGTTGAGTTATAAATTATGAGTTCATTGATTCATAGTTCAGAAGTAATCAGAAGCTAGAAACAGGAAATCATGGTGATTTAGCGGCAGTAACACCCGCCTTACAATCGTTAGGTCGTGGGATCAAATCCCGGTCCGTAACAATGAATTCTTTGGAACGTATGTTTGGAATTTCACATCACTGGCTTTTCGGTGAAGGAAACCATCGCAAGGTAACCTGAATGCTGAGTGTGAGTTTTGTCGTAAACATGACGCGCTCGCCGCCAGCGCGTAAGCATGTAATTTTTATGAACTTGTTCTCGCACAAAGTGTTTAAAAAACGCGCCGCTGGTGGCGCTGTACATTTCTTCATACAAATTACATGCTTACGCGCGTCATGTTTACGACAAAACTCACACTTAGCATACTGGTATACGCCCATAGAAGAAATTCAATGGCGTAGACGTTTGTTAGATTCGAATCCCATAGAAATAAGTTAACAAGAATTGCGATTTTAAGAGTAAAAGACACAGTATAAAATATACAGATTTAAATAAATGTTTACCTCAACATTACCTACCCTCGATTTCATGCAGTAGGTAAACAATAAGTAAACTCGTATAAGCCGGGTGGCTAGCCCTGGCGTCAGAGTTTTTGAGCAGCCTGAAGGCCTCTGACATGGCTTGACGGTAAAAACAATGAAGATCCACAATTTGACGTGTCCGAACTACGGCAGCACTCAGTTCTTAATGCCACACGCGGTCACCCAACCAAAGAATGAGCGCGCCAAAAAAAATATCTAAACGTCATAAAACTGCCCACGTAGAAAATTCCAAAAGTCCTAAAGGACTGGCTCCGTGGTACAAACTGCTCCTTATGATGAATTGATGACAGGTGAAATAACTTTGAAAATGTCCGTTGTTGTAAGAAACGCGTATAAATATACTTAATTACTAACATTACCCTCAATTTCATGCAGTTCGGTTAATAGTAAAAACTGGGAGTTCCCCAAAAAAGGAAAATTGGTAAAAATCACAGCCCGACTCTAGATTTCAGTTAAATTGACTATGCTAGCCTCAATTAGTCTCGCCAGAAACAAAAATCCGCCTCAAGTGCGCTCTCGAGGAACAAAACTCATACAGGGTGTTCGGCAACGTCCTATTTATTTATAAAAGTAATTTAAGTTCGTATCGGTCAGGTGGTTAGTTTTAGTGTTGGAGCTTTTTTAAACCGCCTGAAAGCCTCTGACATGGCAAAATTGGTTACAACAACCACGGAGCCACGGTAACGTATAGTTAGAATTAGAAAATTAAATGTAATCCGCGATCACCCTTTCGAAAATTGATCGCTCGCCAACTTTGCTTAACTTATTTATGTGGACATTTGAACTGATCACTTCATGAATAAGTCCACGATTGACCACCAACTCACTCACTGTGAAATATTTTGCGATACGGTTTATGTACAAATGTTACAAATTGTTGTTAATTTTGTATTAAACTTAACTTCATTAAATAATTCTAATTCTCGTCTAACCGAACACCCAGTATGACAATCGAGAAAAAATGATATCGTCGTTGCATTGAAACGTAGTAACAAAAAAATTAATTTTCCTGTTTTACATCGGAAGTTAAATGGTGTACCTTTTTTAAACTTTTTTGTTCAATTTAGATTTTTTTATTTAGCCGTGCCCAGTTTAACCTTAGTAATAAAATACGTTGAAAAATGCGTTCTTATTAATCAAATATTTCAAGAGTTGTCGGCCGAGATAGAAAAACCGATTCATTAAATGGGTCATACATCGTACTCGTAAACGGTAAGTTTTACAAAAAGTTTACTGGAAACAAATGATGCAAAATTTTATTTTCTACAATAATACTTTCCATAACGTTTGATCATGATCATAAAGTGCATAATTTCCGAGATAACGGCCAAAAACTTTTTTTCAAGAAAGCGTTTGAAACTCCACCTCGAAGAGATGTAAAATAAATTTAACACAATCGTCAATCTTGATATAACAAGGCTCTTAATTTGCTTGGGCCTATTACTGTCCTATTTAATGACATTCTTGATAAAGAAATTATACCAAAACAATGTACAACATCCATTATCATACTGCTGCACAAAAAAGGCGATGAAGACGATATTAATAACTATAGGCCGATCAGCTTGACATCAAATCTATATAAAATATTCTCTAAAATCATACTAAATCAAATCAGTAGAAAACTAGACGAAAACCAGCCCAAAGAACAGGCTGGATTCCGAAGAGACTTCTCAACAATGGACCATATCCATACCATAAAACAAGTAATAGAAAAAAGCAAATGAATATGGAAAGAAATATTACTTAGCCTTTGTTGACTATAATAAAGCGTTTGACTCCCTAAAACACATTCACATTTGGAAAGCTTTAAAAGCACAAGGCGTAGATACAAAATACATAAGGGTAATAAAGAAAATATATGAAAACTCTACAGCGAAGATCCAAACCGAGAGATTAGGGGAAACATTTAGAACAAAAAAGGAGTAAGACAAGGGGACCCCCAATCTCCAAAGCTATTTTCAGCTGTGCTGGAACATATATTTAGGAAAATGGATTGGGAGTGCTACGGAATAAATATAAATGGAGAAAAGCTAAGCCATTTGAGATTCGCAGATGATTTGATTTTAATTAGTGAGACTCCAAATAAACTTCAATATATGTTAGTATGTTGAGTTGCATTGCAACATTGAAGTATTGCAAGTCTAGGCACATTTTAATCATAGATAAATAAATAAATAGACTCGAAATACCTACAAATACGATACGGATAGGACTCAATATGGTCGCCATTACATACATAGTTTATTTTTCACCAAAAATGGCACCCCCGATTTTAATCATAGGTACAAAATTCAAATAGTTCGCTCGAATAAATGAGTACCATTTTTTGAAAATGATAAACTTTTAAAAACGACTAATGATCTGAATGGAACCACAAACCACAACATTAATTAGGTACCTATGTAACTCGTTTATTCTTGATTTCTAAAAACGGCTCGTCAACTTCCCTATGATGTAGCAAACAAAAAAAAACAACAAAATCTGTCCACAATTGTCCAAATAATTGCGTAACTAATATACACCAAAAAACATACCGCTGTATTGAAAAACTTCTCTTTTGAATATTGTTTTTAAACTTTTGCGATTTGAACACATTATTACTATATACTACGGGACTAATCGCGCTCTAAAATTACGAGATAAAGAAAAAATCTTTTTTGAAGTCGGTTAAAAAGCATTGGTATGCATCATGCATTCATGCATAATGACAGTGTGATTTCCGCACTTTCTTAGGTAAATAAATGCTTATTAACCAACTAATTATTTTCGCAGTACCTATGTAGTAAGTATTAATTTACCAAAGAAATATGGGAACATATTATAAAGAAAATGAGAGCGGAAAAGTGACAAAAAAGCTGTGGCCGCCTCCTCTATTTTCTTAACTCATTGGTTTCAATAAATCTGGATTTCCGATATTGGCAACATGTCATTTTGAGAAAATAATTATGTAGTCAAAATTTTGATTAATCAATCAAATACATTAAATAGGTAGTTTCAATTCAGACGTCGAAATCATTCGTCCCGAAAATAGCTATTTTATTCCTTTTTAACCCAGATAGGCGATACGATTCGAAAAAATACAAAACACGTGTTCAATCTATTTTGTTTAAAAATGTCTAACCAAATTTCAAGTCAGTCGGTCCGAGGAATCGCGCTCTCCCATACAAACTTTGCCACGCAATTTCACCCACTTAGGGCTTGAATTTCGCAAAATCCGTTCTTATTCTTAGTGAGCACCTATATCCTAAAAGGATCCCTCGTGTAAAATTTGAGACTCCTAGCACTTGTACTTTTTGAGATTTCGTGATAGGTGTGTCAGTGAATCACGATTTTATATATATAGATAGATGATAATAAAGATGACTTCATTTCCATCACTCATTTCCATCATTCGTACCTATCGCATAAATTATAATAATTTAATTAAAAATTCGTTACTATTTTAACAGCTGCTTCTGTACAGTGACAGTTTATGAACAATGTCTAGTCTAAATACATTCAAAATTGGAATATTTTTAATGGTAGGAGAGTCAATCCATCATTTCCGGGGCCGTATTGTGTGCGCGTTCTAACATTCGGCTATTCCTCCTGCTCGCTCTTGTGGCGCGAGTAACCGGCGAGAGCAGGAGAAAAAGCGATGCCGAACGTCAGAATGCGTACACAATATGGCCGGCGTTTTGGTAGGTAGTTATTGTCTGGAGTGTAGGGTGCATGCATTATAATTTTCTTTGGAATAGTTTGACAAAAATTTGATGAAAAAATTCGATCTTTTAGAGAGTAAGATAAAAATTGACCTGGCTAAGTCTATGTCACCCGTTTCGGGCATCAGTCGTCCTGGCTAAATTTAATCTGCTCCGTTCACGCACTCCCATCGGTATTATTTTTCTCCTGACTAGGCTAAGTTATATCGAGGTTTTTAGGTAGATAAATTTTGATCTTGTCTCTGATTGGTCAGCTAGTTGTTATCAAATCGAATTTGACAGATCGTTTAAGAGTTTGACAGAAGTGATTAGTTTGTAGGATATTTGACTGCTCTGATTGGTCTAGAGATATGTCGCCGTTCACGGACGCTTCTTAGAATATTTTTTTTTCAGCGTAAAAATTATCTGGAGTGCGTAAACGACAAACACCCTTGACGATTTTGTTTTCATCTATCTGGATGATGATTCTCCTCTAAAGGTCGCATTTTCCAATTTTCTATTAATAAAAAAATGTTATTTAAGTTTCTCTAAATCCTAACGATATTTGCGAGTATTAATCAAACCGGTCAAGAGCGAGTATATCTACATAATAAACTTTCAGCTAAACAGATGCGAGGTCTACTGTTCGGAGAACTACTAGTAAATGGTCAACAATTATTCAGTATAACGAGTGTTAATTTTTTTCAGTGATTATAAAGTCAATTAAGTATAAGTGTGAAGGAAGGCGTTGTGAAATCATCAGCTATTATGTACAAGGAACCTTGATTACCAGCTGTTAATAATCTTTATCCTTATATCGAACTGAATATCTAGTATATTCCTTCAATCAATCAGTATTTGAGATCATCTTTCATTACAACACTAGGCTCATGTGGATAAAGGAGATAATGCAAAAATATATAAAGCTAAGGCCATCACTTAGTACAGTATTTATTTAATGTTTTTACAGCTTTATTTGTTTTAGAAATGATTTTCCTATTGTTTTCTCTAATAACAATCTCCATTTAAAGGACTTTGTCATAATTACGTGATCTTATTGTTATGATGTTGCTTGTAAAATAGGGCGGCGTCATGGCGTTCTTGAACAAAAATGAAATGGTAGGTAAATATGAAAGACCAAAATAAAATTAAGCATTAAATAGCGTTGTTTTTTTTTCTGCAAATTTGTTTATCATATTTTAACGCTTTTTTGGGATACTGTACAAAGCCTAGGCCGACTTTGCAAGAATATAGACTTTAAAGTTATTCTACGTATCTCTTTATTTCTGACTCAGTTTTGCATAAAGACTCCGAGACCTCTCTTTAGCCTGGTGGGCAACTTTGAGCTTACCTATTGCTTTTTTATCGCGAAAAATTCCGCGTTTTACCGCCAACTCGCCCTGTTGGTAAGCAACATTGAGTTATGGCTTTAGAAGGTTTATAAGACGTTTATATGGCCGGGACTCCACCAAAGCAGAGATGTGTACTGTGCGAAAAGAGATGTTTTTCAGCCCGGGGGACTCCACCAAAGCGGAGATGTGTGCGGTGTGCTGTGCGAGAAGATATGTTTTTCAGCTCGGGTGCGAGGCGTTGAATGCTCAGTACGCATTCTGTACAGTTGTACACGCTCGCTGACATCGCTCACTGCACGCTGCTCACATCTCTCGTCTCCACGGCGCGTCCTCCGCGCACAGCTCACATCTCCGCTTCCATCGCGCCATACAAATATTTAACATCTCTCTGAAGCTGAGCGGAGAGATGTGGGCTGTTTAAAAAAACATCTCCTCTCTACTCGTCTCGTCTCCGCTTTGGTGGAGTCCCGGCCTAAGGCTTTAAGCTATAAGTGAAAGACCATGTTTATGTGTCATAATTCATCTCTGGTCAAAACCTTTCGATTTTATGCGCTGTAATGTTGGACGCACTTTCATCTTATTTTGAAGCAAAACAAGTCAACGAAATGTCTTTCGCTCGCTAAATAAAAGACTACGACGACGATGACTCAGTACTAGTTACAATTTTCTCAAACCTGTTATTTTACTAGGAAAACCTCGATTACTACATTGCGTACGAGTTGCTCGGAAGATTGCGTGAAAATTGCCCGCAAGCGCAAGCGCATGCCGGTCAAGGCTCGATGCCGGTCTCTGATTGGCTGCCATCATCGTTCCATATTCGAACTTTACCGGATGTTTCTTTTCACTTAACAAAAGACATGATGTTCTAGAATAATTTCATTCAACATGATTATCAATAATCTTTAACTACGGGGTCAACTGATGCGATCTCACAAAAAAATCTACTAATTCTTACAAAAAGTTCAACGACTCTCGACAAAATGCTTAGGACGACTTATAATTCGATGTGCGCCGGCTGCACGCCCGAAAAAGTGTCACGTTGCAGCTGAGCCGTGGGTGCAAGCGAGAGCGAGAAAGCAGCACGATCGGCCTAAGCGTTCGGCTTGTTTCAGTTGTTGATTCAACGATTTTTTTCTTATGACGTCATCATGTAAAATTACTGTCCGTAAACCGACATTACAGACAACCAATGTTTTACTAATTAAGTTAGTCCCATCGTAAACATTTCTTACTATCTACAGAGCTCCTAAGGCATCAAGGGGTGATTCAAACTATCAATATAATCGACTTTTATTAACTTTTAATCGGGAATTTGAGAAAAAATCTACTATGTGTTGATCAATTTTGCAGATCCCGGATTGCAATTTAGGTCAAGACGTTTCGGAGGAGTTAGATTTGTATAGTCTTGTATCCCGGACCAGCCTTTTTGACCGACGAAACGGAGGAGGTTCTCAATTCGACGCATAATTTTTTTTTTATGTATAACGTTCAACTTTTTACATAGTAGTTCGATTTCGCAATATTTTTTTTATTGGAAAGAATATACTTCGATTATTTGCGAAAAATTATTATTAATGTCCACTGTTAGACGTAGGCCTAGGGTGTAGACGTGGTGATCGGGCCATATCCACCACGCAGCTCTAGAGCGGGTTGATGGGTTCACATACGCCATCGAATTTATTCTACGGACGTACGCAGTTGCCTCACAATGTTTTCCTTCATCGATAAGAATTTATGTATTAGACACGAGATTTATAAGTTAGATTAGATGTAACCAAATAATATTATTATAAAACGTAGTTAACAATGATCTAACGGTCGATTTCATAACGAACCGAACAAGTTTTTATGAACAGTAAACTATTTGAATTGCAAATGAGGTAAATAAATCAAATTTTGAAGATTTAAGAGGTTTTAAGTTTATTGCTTCACTCTGTGCTTCACTCTTTTTAACACGCTTTTTTATTAGGTCGACCTGTATGTAACTATGTAATGGAATCTAAGGTAAATTTAACCATCTTCCAAAGGTCGTGGCGTGATGAAAATTGGCAGCTGTATGTAGTTCTGATGACAAAACAATAATATGGTACTGTCGAACTGATATAATGATGGAGCCGGAAGATATGAACTGGAACTTCACGATGGAAAATCGTATCATAGCTGTTTTGGATTTCTTAAAAAAGGCTTGTAATGAACTTTGACCACGATTAGGTTTCAAGGTCTGATGATGAAGCCGGAAGAAGACACGTGCATTCCAAGATGGAATATCGTATCATAGTCGTGTTTGCACTTGTGTGAAAGGCCACGTAAAGCGTGTTTTTCTAGTGTTTTTAAACTATTAATTTATTTTCTGTAAACTTTTTGATTTAAACTAAGGCCCAAAGACTTCGCTGGGTGGGCCATCTGCTGAGGATGGGGGAGGATCGCAGTGTCAAGAAGGCCTATCTTGGAGTAGCAAGCGGCCGCCGACCCGTCGGTCGGCCCAGATACCGTTGGACTGACGCCGTGCGGTCCGACCTGCGTGAGCTCCAGGCGGACGAGTGGGAAGAGACAGCGCTGGACCGTGACCAATGGCGTTCTCTGGTGTCGGAGGCCAAGACTCATTTTGGATGGTTGCGCCAGAGGAGTAAGTAAGTAAACTTTTTGATTTCGTTGTTTATTTTTGACTAGTCGAATTCATAGACAAAAATACACGCTTAAATACTCATATAATTATTTTTCGCCAAAAATAGCATAACAGACTTCAGCCGTGTACAGAATTCGAATAGTTCGCGCGGGTTATCATCGGTGTAGTAACTTTCACATTATTGTTAATTTTTCAAAAACGGTTAAGCCGATTTCGATAAAATTTTAACGTAACTACATCAAAAATATGATCTACCAAACAAAATAAGAATCATCAAAATCGGTTAATAATTGGCGGAGTAATCGCGAAACATACATACCAAAAAATATGCAGCCGGTTTGAGTACCTCATTTTTTGAATTCGAATAAAAAATTTGTACATCAATCATTCAATTTACGGAGAGACGGTATATAAATTCAGTAGCAATAATCTTAGATGTTATATTATTATTCTACTTTGTTGACAATGTTGTTTATCTGTTCATCTAATACTAATATCATAGTTTCACTTACAGTCTGTAATTTTCTGCTATAAAACGTTTCTTAGTTATGTAAAAAAGACAAGTATCTTTCTAAGCGTCTGGTGGACGCGACGCGTGAACAAAATGCTGGTATTTATTTGGTTCAACATAAAAGCATTGCTATTCAGCGTGTCAATGCTGCCAGCATGCTGGCCACGCTGCCAACTGGCAGTTTGCTTGAACATTTGGATTATCTTTAGACCTTCAAGGGTCTGCGGATGATCCATTTGCTTTTTATATGGTAGTAGTTTTTAGAATGTAGTTTTAACTTAATGTTTTGATGTAGTTAATAAAGGCAGTTGCCTAATTTAGCCATCTAGAACTCTGACACCAGTTAGCTTAGCATACGACCACGAAAAGAGTTTAGTCAACGTGTGAAAAAGTGACCATAAGCGTCCATAAGCCTCTATCTCGTTCTGACACGTCGATAGAATTATTTCGTAGTGCGTATTCGAACTTACTTTTAAATGTTTTACCGTTTTTCCTGTAGTATATCAGCGAATAAGCGCTACCAACATACGTAGTCAATTAATTATATTGTTAATTAAAGTTCTTTACGATAACACCTCGCATTTACAACGGCGTACAATTAAAGTTATGTTACTCGCTGCAACTAGAGCGGAAATTCGAAATTATTTAGAGTTCCGTAGCCGGAAACGAAATCCAAGCTGTTTATTAGACTAATGTAAAGTTTTCTTTACAATTAACCAACTAATAACCTACGACTAAAATATAATTTATCCGTCAGTTAGATTATCAATATACAGCCTTGGCCAAAAGTATTAGGCCCCTTTAAAAAATCAAAATGCATGTTTACTACTTAACCAATAACTGATTGCTTTATCTTAAATGACTTACCGGGGTCATAAATTACTTCTTAGAATATCAAGCGGCTCTTTGTTAAGGTCATAAAACTTCTGGTGACCGAAAACAAAGGATTCGGTTTTCTTTCGGTCTTATCAGTCAATGGTTGTTACTTGTGTTCTGGACTCTAACAAGTAAATAAGCTTTCATTTCTTTTGATGTGATTAAATTCACACCTAATTTTGTTAAAAATGCCAAAAAGGAGTGAAATTAGTTTAGAAGATAGAGTGAAAATACAAGGTGCCTAATACTTTTGGCCAAGGCTGTAATATGAGTTAGACAACTGTTTCTTTTTGTCATTTAAACAATATGATATAAAGATTATACTTTAACTTAAATTACCTCGATTAATCTTTTCTATTTTTGTATATAAAAAACGTTTCCAATATTTTTTGTAATTTAACTAAAGGACTAACTTAATTAAGATGTCTAATATTTTTGGTTCATTTAACTTACGCTTACTTAAAATAATGTTTTTTTTACCCGATAATAATTTGTCGCGAGGTTGAAAATGCTTGTTTGCCTCTACGGAACCATTTGCGTAGACAAATTTTCTCGGCATTTCGTGCAACAGATTGGCATCTTCACGCGCCATAATTAAGTAATAAGTGGGTAACCACTATCAAGGTCACGAAGGGCAGAGAAAGGCAGCCGTGGTGGCTGACCTAGTAAATGGTCAGTAGCCCTAATATACGTTTGATAAGTTTCTTACCGACATAGCCCAGCGGATTGGCAAGTTGAAATGGCAGTGGGCAGGGCACATAGCACGGAGGACTGATGACCGATGGGGTCGAAAAGTTCACGAGTGAAGACCACGTACCGGCAAGCGCAGCGTAGGGCGTCCACCCACAACGGACGGATGACCTCAACAAGACTGCAGTATCGCGCTGGATGCAAGCCGCTACCAACCGGTCTTATTGGAGATCGTTAGAGGAGGCCTATGTCCAGCAGTGGACGTCCTATAAACGTCTTGTAAAAACTCATTATTTCTGTAAATAATTTGGTACTGTATCATTTATTTCTTTCTGTTATTACATATGTACTTTATATATTTTATGTATGTCTATCTATGTATTGTCTATTTATGTAGTAGTATTCCCCTATAGCGTCGAGGAATTCATTCCAAAAGTTGAATAGAAATGTAAATTATTTACATAATTTTTAAAAAATATTGTACACCTTATGTAGGTATTTTCGTCAATTTTCTTTTATTATAATTTCACATGTAATATTCCTATTATCAATAAAATTATCATTATCATTATTATTATGTGTTAGGTATTGTATGTAGTATTAGCATTTAGGTCTATAATGTATTTTTTTTTGTATTTATTGTACTCCCCTTCAATTATTTTTAGCACATTCCTTTCCGTACATGGGTTGCCTGGAAAAGATCGCTTCCAGCGATAAGGCCGCCTAGTGTTGCACTATCTTAAGATTTTCACTAATGTATTTATTGTTAGTTTATTTTGTGTGTACAATAAAGAGTTATTTGTTTGTTGTTTGTTTGTTTGTCCTGAAGCTTAATAGAAGATAAAGAAGTTTTTTACGCACCCGGTGGTGTTGGGATCGTCAAAAATATGATTTATTTTTCACCAAAAATGACACAACCGACTGCAACCGTGTACGAAATTCAAATAGTTCGCTTAAATCGATGTACAATATCATCGATATTTACGTTATATTTACGTTGAGTTTACAAAAATGACTCATCCAATTTTATTAAAACCATAAATGGAACCGTCTCTAAAGTACCTATGATCATGGTTCAAGAGTTATTTATCCGATCTACCGAACAAAAAAGAATATTCTATTAAAATTTCATCAAAAGTTGTTGAGTATTTTTTGAAATATTTAACAAAATACAATAATGGCACTCATCGATTCGAGTGAACTTTTCGAATGTAGTAGAAGTATTATTGGTGAACAATAAATAAAAATATTAAAAGAGGTTTTTAAAATTTTTATACGTATTTTTATTATTTATTAAAAACGTTTCTTTATTAGTAATTAATATTTAATTATAGTACCAATTAGGTTTGTATATTTTCTTGGAAATAATATTTCGAGTACATTCTTGAAACATTGCATGTAGCAATATTTCACAGTCAGCTTTCTAAGCGTTGTTGGCCAGATGACTTAGCAGAATATGTAGGCCGCCTGCTGCACGTGCCCAGACGGCTTAGTCGCCGTTCCCACGAGCGTGGCCAACGCTGGACATGCTTGGATGATAACGGTCTAAGATTGTAATAACATTTTGCAAAAAAATAAACGTAATTCAGTCGAATGCTCACACCAACCGTGCCAAGCCGTGGTGGTCTAGTGGTAGTGACACTCGCCTTACAATCGTGAGGTCGTGGGTTCAAATCCCGGTCCCGTACCAATGAGTTCTTTGGAATTTATGTACGGAATTTAACACCGCTGCTGGCTTTTCGCTGGCTTTGTGAAGGAAAACATCGTGAGGCAACCTGCATATGACCGTAGAAGAAATTGGACCGTAGAAGAGATTGAAATTGATGGCGTATGTGAATCCACTAACTGGGCCAGCGTGGTGGATATGGCCCAAACACCCTTCGTGGGTCCTGCAGTGGACTATTAAAAAAGGCTGATACAGTACGGTACAGCTCAGACCAAATAAAAATATCGAGACAGAATGTTGTGAACAAAACAAGTGAGGCCGGCAAAACTACGCCTCGCCGTGTACAGACACAATTACACACACATACACGCACAAGGAAACTACGCCCTTTGGATTGTCAGTCGAACTATGGCAGCGCAACACCGACGCACTCACCACGTGTATATTAAATCGGCTTCATTTGTCTGTTCACGTCGTTCTGTCTTCATTTTTAGGGTTTTGTACCCTCCCATGAACATTTATTGGGCCATATCCACCGCCGCTGTCCTAGTGTGTTGGTGGATTCCCGCGATCGAATTTATTTTACGGACGTACGCCTGTTACTTCGCGATGTTTTCTTTCACCGAAAAGCCAATAGTGTAAAATTCCGTACATACATTTCAAAGATCTGAACAGAACTCATTGATGTGGGATCGGGATTGGAACCCACGACCTCACGATTGTAAGGCGGATGTCATTAACACTAGACCATCACGGCTTGATTAGGTATAACCATTGACTTGGCATTTGTTCTGTTTTATAGGTATAACAATGATTTAACACCAATTCGCAAAATATTACAAGCTTTTCATTTGCACACGCTAAAATAAACTTTATAGCACGTAGTAAACTTTAAATTGCTACTGTTAAAAAAGTGAAAAAATTTAGGTGTTAATGTGTACCTACCATAAAAGACTTGCTAAACAAATATATATTTAAAATATCATTTTTAAATGAATGCTATTAGTCTCCTTTCTACAGAATTATTCAAAAAGAGGATCAATACTAAGAATATATTTTACTATGGAACCAACAATAGTTAACCGAGCAAACGAAGTGAGAGAGAGTGTCAGCTTTGACTCGACAATTTTGCTTTCGTCTGTTTGGATGTTGATTCTCATCTTTAGGTCACACGTTTGCCGAATGTTGACGAAACTTGGTTCACAAATTCTATACAGGGTTATTTCTAATCAATTAGCATGCTCCCGTTGTACCTCGTTTCTGTGCAAAGAATGTCCATCGCCATCCAACGCGGCAAAGCACGATGAAGGAAGGAAGAAATGAAAGGAACGATGAGGGGTGGGTTATTTGATTAATTTTCTAAGTAGGTGTATAATGTATATTATTTTATTTTCTGTTATTGTTGTTATTCATATTTAACAAACTTTACTCTCCTTGTATATATATGTAAATATACTAACGTTTTATCAATTAGCATCCTTTTAGGGGCTTATTCTGTATAACAATACTAACAACGTATTTTTGGATTTTTTTTCGTCGGTGTTTTTTGATTGTGGTATTTGAATAGCGCTAGGAGGCGCTATTTATTTGCCGATTTTGATATATATCATATCACAGCATCTAAACCCTCACAAGATTTGCGAGTATGAACTAAATCGGCCAAGAACGAGTCGAGATATAGGCTGGTTAAACTGATGCGAGGTTAACTTCACGGAAAACTACTATACTCTATAAAATTTAACTTGATCTCTGCGACAGTTACATATTGACATATTTAGAGTTGAGATAGTGGTGGAAAAAATCGATTTTCAAACAATGTTGTAATGAAATCGAATGAGTAGTTGAAGGTGAGAAATTGGATTTTATTTACTTACTATTATTTAAGATCATGTAAATAATGTTATGATATTAATTAAATACTCATAATAATGTAACGATAGTATTTATCGACGTTTTTCACTATTATCGATGCTAATGTAACATATAATTGGGTTTAATTTAATTACACATGTAAAAAATGTTATGATATTCAAATATACAATAAAATTAATGATAAATTAAGTTTTATTTAAAATATCTTCAATATAAACTATCGATATTTTAATTAAAACTCTATCTAAAACTCTGTGGTCACGATCATTCGTCGCCCATTACTAATCGACATGCCCATAAAGTATGACATTGACAGGTACTGTCTGTACTATTAAGAAATTCAGGACTTCATAGGCGTGATTTTTCTGACAGCTGTCGCAGAGATCAAGTTAAATTTTATAGAGTATAGTTTATTAGTAGACAAATTATTTCTTTCTCCGATGTTTAACCCACAGATTGTCACTGTCAAATTTTTGTATTGTTACAAGAATTTAACGTTCCGTTAAGAAAAATCCGGCAATCGACACCGAATCGAGATATTTTTCACACGTCTCTTTCTAACGCATGCCATATTAAATCAATGCATCTCTTTCAGATTTTCTCGATCGACCACGTTATCCCTCTGGTATCTCTGTGGTTTAACCGCTTTAAGCAGTGAGCTGTGGTCAAAAGTCTAACATGGTAACCACGATAACCACAAAAAACATCAAGACGATAACTAATCTAAGATTTATCCAAAAAAGTGACCACGGCGGTCGTTGTCCGCCGTTGCTGTTAGAATAGAAAGTAATTTGAACTGATCATGCTATTATATCTCATAGCGTAACTTAACCGGGTGTTTCATAGTGATCACCGAAGTTGTTTATTTATACCTAGTTAACTGGTAGTTCTCCGAACAGGAGACCTCGGGCCCATCTCTGTAACGGAATCTTCATAAGCCTATATCTCGATAAGAGTTTAGAGAATAGTGAGTTCGTCGATCACACGGGAGACCTCACCGAAAACGCGTCTCTTTATTTGCACATAATTTAGGGCCAAGTATCGAAACAAAAACGAAAGGAAGGTAATAAATACATACACAGATATCTATATAGGTATAACAGATTGATAATGCCATTTGTTTTAACTAGTTAAGTGTAAATTGCATTGTATTTGTATTTCTGTCGTTGGTGTGAAGCAATAAAGTATTATTTATTTATTTTTATTTATTACAATGCTGTTGTCACCTGAGGTAATTCTTAACCACAGAAATGCATGGAAAATCTTTTTTTACAAGCTGGTGCCAAAAATTTTGAATTTGAATTTGACGTTTCCTGTCTAAAAATACGGCGACCAACACCGAATCAAGATATTTTTCATGCATCTCTTTCAGATTTTCTCGTTCGATTGGACTACCTATCAATTTGATATATCTGTGCTTACATAGAACAGTATCAGATACTTATTGCAATATCAACAACGACATACAATCGAATAGAGCACCTTCTTTTTGAAGTCAGTTGAAATAAATTAAGAGTTTAAAAAACACTAGAAAACCACGCTTAGTCCATTACGTGGCCTTTCTCACAAGTGCAAACACGACTATGATACGATATTTAAAATTATCATGTATTTTCTGTAGTCTGTTATGAGTGCCTAATAATAAATAAATAAATAAATAAATATTCCATCATGGAATGCCAGCGCCTATCTTCCGGCTTCATCATCAGACCTTGAAACCTAATCGTGGTCAAAGTTCATTACAAGACTTTTCTAAGAAATCCAAAACAGCAATGATACGATTTTCCATCATGAAGTTCCAGTTCATATCTTCCGGCTCCATCATCAGATCAGTTCGACCATATTATTGTATTGTCATCAGAACTACATACAGCTGCCAATTTTCATTACACTATGACCCTTGGAAGATGGTTAATTTAGTTACCTTAGATTCCATTACACGCCTTGGCCAAAAGTATAAGGCACCTTTAAAAAATCAAAATGCATTTTTACTACTTAAGCAATAACTGAGTGCTTATCTTAAATGACTTAACAGGGTCATAAAATAACTTCTTAGAATATCAAGCGGCTCTTTGTTAAGGTCATAAAACACCTGGTGACCGAAAACAAAGGATTCGGTTTTCTTTCGGTCTTATCAGTCAATGTTTGGTCACTTGTGTTCTGGACTCTAACAAGTAAACAAGCTTTCATTTCTGTTGATGTGATTAAATTGACACCTAATTTTGTTAAAAATGCCAAAAAGGAGTGAAATTAGTTTAGAAGATAGAGTGAAAATACAGGGTGCATAATTCTTTTGGCCAAGGCCGTAGTTACATACAGGTCGACCTAATAAAAACGTTTTAAAAAAGCCGTCATAGCCACAAGGCAACTAAGGTCATCGAATCGTTGAATCGAGTGCAGCCGCGTGACTAAGTTAGTGCACCGTTGATTGCCAAAACTGTACCTGGCTGCCTCGGGCCACTTCAGACAAAAAAAATAGAAATGTACCAATTTTAACGGTATCACCACAAAATATGTAACAACAGATAATCAAGACAGACTAAATTATTTTATACTTCACAAAAGATAGCTTGATCTCCGCGACAGTGACATTGACAAGGAAGATTGACATTTTTAGAGTTGGGATAGTGGTGGAAAAAATCGATTATCAAACAATATTGTAATGAAATCGATTGGGTAGTTGTAGGTGAGAAATTAGTTTTTATTTACTTACTATTATTTAAGATCAAGTATGTACACATGTAACAAGATGGCGGCGTCCCTTTTTTAGTTTATGGTCTGGTAACACGGCCTTTCAGCCAAATGTTACATGAGTAGGTGAGAATTTGGATTCAATTTACTCACTATTATTAGAGATCAAGTATATACACATGTAAATAATGTTATGATATTAAAATATACAATAAAATTAATGATAATAATTAGTTTTATTTAAAATATCGTTAGTATAAACTATCGATATTTTAAATAAAACTCTATCCAAAACTTTGTGGTCACGATCATTCGTCGCCCATCACTAATCAGCATACCCATAAAGTATGACATCGACAGGTACTGTCTGTTATGAAATTCAGAACTTCATATGGGTGATTTTTCTGACAGCTGTCGCAGATATCAAGCTATATTTTATAGAGTATACGATTAAAACTTAATGTCAACTCTTCTTGCTTAGTAAATAAGTAAGTTCGTAAAGGCCGGGTGGCTAGCCCTGGCGTCAGAGTTTTTAAGCCGCTTGAAGGCCACTGATTTTTTTTGTCACAAATAAGTCCGCGCTTGACCACCAACTAGCCTGATGGTAAGCGACGTTGTGATCGAAGATGGAGCGTAGCGTAGAATCCCGAGCGTAGCGAGGGATTCTTTAGTAGAATCCTGAACGTAGCAAGGGATTCAAAGTACGTCACCCGAGCCAAAATATATTTTGCGCCCAAGTGGTAGTAGTAGTTTTCATCACCCTCTATGAGAAAATAAATGGCGCCTCATATCGTAATATTATTATTTAATAAAACGTAGAGTAACAACTAAATTGAAATTAAATGGTATCTAATAATGAAACAAATAAAAACTTAAATATTTACATTCTTTTCATTCATTTTCTTGGCGCTGAACACTAACATTACAAATTCAAAAAGTGCGCGGCAAAGATCATTCCGTCGCACTTATAAAGTTCCTTATAGAAAACACCTCCTTTGGGCGCACTTAAAGGCGAACCAAGTAGTCTTTTTCGAATAGATGTGATGAATTTTTTTTATCAAAATATCATATATTATTATTAAATAAATATCTGCTATTTGCAAAACAGCTCGTGTAGGCCGAATCAAACTTCTTGGCGGGTGTGAAGTTAGCTACAAGCTGAGCTAAACCCAATCCTCGCGCAGCTGTTAAGTGAGCTATAGTCAAGATTAAGTTTCACGCAGCTTGAAGCTAACACCGCCGTCAAGAAGTATGATTCAACTTATAAGCTCGTTGGAGCGAGTCACCCTTCTGTGGCTGTTTAATTTTTGATAAAACGCTATTAAACTACCAGTGTAGTAATGATGCAAGCGAAATAACAAGTCATTACGTTCGCGTTAGAATAAATTAGTGGCTGTATCCACGGACTACGGAATTGCCCGTGGAAATGGCGTTGAAAGTTGACATTGTTTTTTCACAATATATCTTATCATTTTAAGGGTTCCGTAGTAAAACGAGGAACCCTTATAGCTTCGTTGTGTCCGTCCAATCCGTCCATCCGTCCCATTAATACAAAGCCTTATAACTTCCATATTTATCAACCAAATTGCATGAAATTTGATAATACGATAGTTTAAGTATTCTATACATAAAAAATCATTTAAAAATGTAGTTACGAGTATGAGGTAGCTTCCATAGATGTAAAGTAGGGATGAAAGATTTTTTTCAACCCTACCCCCTCATGTTGGGTATCGTTGAATAGGGTTTCTAAAATAAGTCTAAGGTTTCCTATACGATTTTTTTGTCACATGTAACTACCATTGGTGAGAAATAGAGTCCCCCCTTATTTCTAGAGTATCCAAGACAGAATTTTCAAACTTTCTGCGTCTATAGACCATATATGGTCTATGGGATCATTACTTCTTAAGTTATAAAGGAAAATTGAAATTTTTAATCATGCACATAGCTCAGAGGTCATTGACCTCACAAATATATTTCATACCTACTTAATTACGTATTTCTAGTATTAGTCAACCATGACATAGTAAAAATCGGTTTTTATTATCATCATAATCATCGTCGCCATCTATGGAAGCCTATCATACGCGTGTCTCGACACGCACTTGACAACTTATTTAAGCCTTAAGACACAAATCTGGACATAAGCCTCCCCTACAGATGTCTATTTCCTGATTTGATCTCGCAGAGAGACTCGGGCCAGAGCTATCTATAGCTCGTTGAGCTACTATGCGCTTACTAATAAAGAAAGCCCTTAGTGTTAGTGCCCACGTTTCATTAATAATACAAATTAATCAATACTGTACCAGTCATTTTAATAGTTCACTGCAGGACATTGGCCTACCCACGAAGAGTGATTGGGCCATATCAACCACGCTGGCCCAGTGCGGGTTGGTGGATTCACATACGCCATCGAATTTCTTCTACTGACGTAGGTATGCAGGCTGCCTCACGATGAAAACATCCTTCACCGAAAAGCCAATGGTGTGAAATTCCGTACAATAATTCCAAAGAACTCATTAGTACGGGACCGAGATTTGAACCCACGACCTCACGATTATGAGGCGGGTGTCACTACATCTAGACCATCACGGCTTGGTCAATAACTTTTTATTATTTAGTACTAGTTTTTACCCGCGGCTTCGCCCGCATGATATTTTGATTTTTGACGCAATATCATTTTAATTTATAGCCTATGTGTTATTCTGATATATAAGCTATATTATTGCAAAGTTTTATCTCAATCCGTTCAGTAGTTTTTGCGTGAAAGAGTAACAAACATCCATCCATCCATCCTCACAAACTTTCGCGTTTATAATATTAGTAGGATTTAATATCCCTAAAATACTATCCTTACTAATATTATATGTAGTTCCAAAGTATGTCTGTTGGTTTGTCACTCTTTCACGCAGCAACGCTACGAATAGACTTGATTTTTGGCATGGATATAGTTCAAATGTTAGAAAGAGACACATGATGGATTCCAGGCATAGGCAGCGTCACACAAGATGGCGGAAATGAAGTTAGCTACAAGCTGCGCAATATCCAATCCTGACTGAAGCTCACACAAAGCCGCGCGTAGATTGGATAGTGCGCAGTTTGTAGCTATCTTCATTTCCGCCACCTTGTGTGACGCGGCCTATAGGTACGTGATATCTCGAGCAAGAAAATATTTCGAAAATCTTGCGAGTCGAACTTAGACAAGATTGGCACAGGACCGAGAGAGGTGAATGTACAAGAAGAGAGGCATATGATCAACAGTGGGAAATCACGAACTGAATGACAATGCAGATACATATAATCAATACCAGACAACGTCATTGTCTGATAAAAAAACTAAAGTCAAACACGAAAATATTTACTACAAAATTGGTTGAAATCGTAAATATTATTGCTCTACCTCCGCTAATTGTTTTGTCTATAGATAAAAAGTGTTATTAATTAATATTTATTAGTTAATTGTTATGAATTAATTATGTCTACAACTAGTTTGAAACATTGATGTGACAGACCTAATATAATTCGATTCACCTTGAACTCTTCATGATAAGCGATGTGTGAAGAAACTTTAGATGGATATGACATTAATGAAACTGGGTTATTTGATCTATTTTTAATAGCGCTTTCTCAAAATAATTTTATTTCAACGAGTTATTTTTGTGATAAACATATACCGCCTTACCACAAAATATATAAACACGCATTAAACACTGTATGTAAATTGTTAAACATTGTCTAAAGCATGCGTATACTTTTGTGGTAAGACGTTGCGAATACAAAAGTTTTGGGCCTACCTCTTTCGGAACACCGGCCCGACGGGGACGCTTTACCGATTAAGCTAGTCCGACATACTAAGCAACTAAGCGATTTACCATTTAAATTAAATCGAAATTGGCTGAGTAGTTTTTGAAAAAATCAACAGTAATTCGATAATACATCGAACGGTGCGAACTATTCGAATTCTATACGCGGTTGAAGTCGGCTGTACTATTTTTGGCGAAAAATAATTAATCACTATCACTACATAGTATAAAACAAAGTCGCTTCCCATGTATGCTTATATCTTTAAAACTACGCCACGGATTTTGATGCAGTTTATTTTAATAGATAGAGTAATTCAAGAGAAATGTTTATATGTATAATACACCTGTGCGAAGCCAGGGCGCATCGCTAGAACGCAAATATTACGCACGGATCGATGTAACATTTTTCATATTATTATTGATTTATCAAAAATGGCTCAGCCGATTTCTATAAAATTTAAATGGGACCAATTTCGAAGTATATTCTTTCGAATAAAAAAAATATTATTGAAATCAGACCGCTATGAAAAAAGTTATGCGTGGTTATACATAAAAAAATATATACGCGTCGAATTGTATACCTCCTCCGGTGGTTCGTCGGTCAAAAATAGGAACAGCAAGAGGTCCAAGTCCGGGGCGGACTACTAGTAGATAGTAAAGGCGGCTTACACTATAATGATGTAACCTGATACCGCATCAATTTTTCCAACCTCGTCTTAAGTTGACCAAACTAAGTAAGCAAACCTGTTTAAGTGGGTCAATAACATCGGTTATCTACGCACAGCTAGATTGTAGCGGCCAAAGGGCTGCAAATCGTAATGCATTTTGTTAAACCAAAATATTATTGGTGACCCAATTCGGAAGATCAGTAGGTATGATCTTTTAACTCCTTTATCTCGCGGTGATTCGATCGCGTTGATTTAATCGTTTATCCTTCGAGCGTAGTTAATAACTCAATACATAATCATTTCATAGTGACATTAAAATCAAAATTTAAAACATTTTTTTTCTGCAAAAATGGCATCCCACTTCTACCATAATTCGAATAGTTTGCACGAATAGATGTGATATCCATTTTTTTTTCTAGTGCCTTCATTAACTACCTCTAAATACAAAAGTTACAAAATCTAAAACTACATAAACTACTACTTATGTAGTAGTAACAATTAAAAGAAATAAAAATAAAATTTACACAAGCAATTGCAATCCACAAACCCTTGAAGGTCTAAAGATAATCCAAATGATCAAGCCCACTACCCATGTACTGTACTGTACTGTACCAGCCTTTTTAGTAGTCCACTGCAGGACGTAGGCCTACCCACGAAGGGTGATTGGGTCATATCCACCACGCGGGCCCAGTGCGGGTTGGTGGATTCACACACGCCATCGAATTTCTTCTACGGACCTATGCAGGTTGCCTCATGTTTTCCTTCACCGAAAAGCCTGTGGTGTGAAATTCCGTACATAATTTCCAAAGAACTCATTGGTACGGGACCAGGAATTCGAACCCACGACCTCACGATTGTAAGGCGGGCGTCACTACCTCTTGACCACCACGGCTTCATTCTTCGTTCTTGCCCATGTACATTGTTGTTGATATAACAAAAATGGCTCAGTCGATTTCCATAAATTTTAAATTGAACCATCTCGGAAGTAATCCTTTCTAACTATTTTTTTTAAATGGTTCACAATTGGCGGAAATATCGATGAACATACACAAAAAACAATACGTACGGACGAACATAGTACCTCCTCCTTTTTGGAAGTCTGTAATAATTTATTGTCACAAAATCACTACATAGTATAAAGCAAAACTGTTATTTTAGTGTGTCTGTCAGTGTATCCGCTTATAAATTCCAGACTAGACAACAGATTGCAATGCGATTTTCACTATCTTTTAGAATATTTCTTCCGAAACGTTAATAGCTATAACTCATCCATAACCGGGCAAAGCCAAGACTGGCAGCTAGTTATACCTACATAAAGCGCTATACCATAAACTAGGCACATTCAACCACCTGTTTCTTGGGGAATGGGCCTTCCCTTCAATGAATGTTACTCAATGTTAGTTGGTAGGTAATTATATCTCCATTATCTGCAATACCTTTAGGTACTAAAAAGTAAGTTCATATAGGCCGGGTGGCTAGCCCTAGGGGCAGAGTTTTTAAGCCGCCTGAAGGCCTCTGACATGGCTAAACGGTTAAACAACCGGGACCCCCATTCTAAGTTACCAAAACTATTTATTTTATTATTATTATTTTGAGCCTGTATTGTCCCACTGCTGGGCAAAGGCCTCCCTTCCCTCCTTCCAGACTGCGCGATCTACTGCGTTTGTGGTTCAGTGTTTGTCGTGCGAACTCAGTGCGTCGCGCCACCTGCGTCTGGGTCGACCCAAAGGTCGTTTGGAGTTTGGAATCCAGTTGGTGGTGACCTTTGCCCAGCGGTCGTCCAGCATGCGACAGACGTGTCCCGCCCAATTCCATTTCAACTGTCCGGCTTTTTGACAAACGTCGGCGATTTTGGTTTTTGAGCGTAGCATAGTGTTCCTACGCACCATTGCTCTTTGGCAAACCCCGAGCGCGGTCATTAATATGCGATATTTACAGATGGTATTCTGTGTAGCTATACCTAATAATAATAATTAAGGACCAGGCCTGTGAATAATTCATTTGAATAAAGAGTCATAATAGTATTTATAAGGATATGGCACTTTTGTTGTTTGTTTTGCTAATTATTATGTTTTCTAAATGTTTATTAAAAATGTCTAATGTGCGTTTGATTAAAATAATTTTAGTTGTTTTACTCGTACGAAATAGCTTTCCATTTGGATAACTTTTAAATTGAAAAGTATTTAAGGTATACCACAAAAACAAAAATATCCATCAGGCGAAATCGCGTGAAAAAACTAGTAATGATATAAATTTATAAGAGAGATCAAAATGACAAGGGAAATAACCGCGAAGCGTGTCTAGTTGAGCATAAAAATGATTTTCCGCAATAACGTCGATTGATATCTAGGTTTTCCCTGTGACCTAGGCCTAATTAGGAGACCTAGGTAATTATAAGGCTCTTTATGCACTGGTAATTTAATTATCCATTTCCTAACGAGGCGATACTGTCAACGCTGCGCTCGTAGTATTACTAGTAGTCATCCGAACAGTAAATCTCGCGACACATCTCTCTGAATCTTCATATACATATATTTAATGAAAATATTTTGACACTCTCTAAATCGATTAAGTTCTTTCTTAGCAAATCTTAATAGGATTTAGACTCAGAGCAAATAAAAAAATCAAGAGAGAATGTTGTGAAAAAAAAGTGAAGCCAACCAAAACTACGCCTCGCCGTGTACAGACAATTATACACACATCCAAGTAACTATGAAACTACGCCTTGGCTTGTCAGTCAAACTATGGCGGCGCAACAGCGACGCACTCACACATGTATAAAAACCGGCTTCATTTGACTGTTCAACGACGTTCCCTCTGGATGTTTTTATTTGCTCTGAGGGATTTAGATATCAAAAGATCTTGCCAAATATTATCGAAATCGGCTGATAAATAGTGCTACAGCATTTTTCCTTTAATCAAAAATTGCCGAAGATAAAAAAAAAAAACAAAAATATAAGGCTCGTGAAATAAGTTTTGTCACCATTCGTTGAAAAATGCAACCCATACCTAATTGTAGGGAAAAATTAACATCCGGACAGGTGAAAGAAAATTCTGCTCGGATAATAAATTTCACAGTGCATTTTTTGGTTTATTGGTTTGTTTATTACTGTTTCACGCAGCAAAAGAGCAACAAATTGACTTGATTTTTAACATGGATTTAGTTCAAAGATCGTAGTGTTGTAAGCTACTTATTATTTCGTAAAAATAAAAAAGGTTCCTATGAGACAGCACAAAAATCAAAATAAAGCGCGGGCGAAACCGCGGGAAAACCTAGTCCTAGAATATTTCCAAAGTCTAAAGAAAAACTTGCCGCTTTATTATAACGTTGTACTAAACGAAATCAGGTGCCGTGGTGGTTCGAATCCCGGTCCCGTACCAATGAGTTCTTTGGAATATAATGTACGGGATTTTACAGCATTGGCTTTTCGTTAAAGGAAAACATCGTGAGACAACCTGCATATATCCATAGAAGAAATTCGATGGCCTATGTGAATCCGTGAACCCGCACTGGGCCAGCATGGTGGATATGGCCCAATCACCCTTTGTGGGGCAACGTGGCTACGTCCTGCATTTGGCTATTAAAAAGGCTGGTACAGTACGGGCTTGTTTTGATATAATTTACTGTAAATGTTTGAATACTTAGTATACAAATAGACGAAATTAAAACGTCGTAAAGGAATTCAGCGATTAAAACGCCAGTGTAGACGGGCTCTAACGTTACGTGACTCTACGAAGTATTTATAAACAACAGCCTTGCGAAATCTCTTCTGCAAAATGTGATCTTTGACGCAGAATGCAGCACTAGATATTATTATTTATTAGGTTTAATCACATCATCATCATTGCTGCCATCATGACTGCCTCGGTGGCTCAGTGGTTAGTGACCCTAGCTTCTAGATCAAAGAGGCGTGGGTTAGATTCCCACCCAGGGCAAGTATTTATGTGATGAACATAGGTGTTTACTTTGTGTCTGGGTGTTTTTTTTACTATCTATATAAGTATGATGTATTTAAAAATATGTAGTATATCAGTCTCTGGCAGCCATATCACAAGCTTTGCTTAGTTTGGGGTCAGAGGCCGTGAGTAAGATGTCCCCAAAATATTTATTTTTATTTATTTATCTAATCATAAAAATATCTTTTACTATTAGACCAGCCAGGAATTCGAGAATATAAGCTGTTTTATGAAAGAACTTGGTTTCTCCAAGCAAATTCGAACTAGGAAGAGCCAACACGTCACTAATTTAATATGGCAAAGGTACAAATTGTGTTTCTACCAATTTATCCCCTCCATATCCCATAGGAGTAACACAAATTACGAATTGACATTAACAATGACTTTATTATTTTTCGCCAAAAATGACACCACCAATTTCAACCATGTACAGAATTCCACCTGCTCGTAATAAGCGCTTCTTCCTTCATAATGCGGACCGCCAGGTATTGGAGTGCCCTGCCTCCGTCATTGTTTCCTGGCAATTACAATTTGTATATCTTCAAGTCAAGAGTGAATAGATATCTTCTAGGTCTACTTACTCCATCTTCGGCTACAATTTAGCTTTCTATCAGGCGAGTTGGTGGCCATGTGTACTTGTGTAGCCCTTTTATGCATTGAAAACTCTCGTCAGTTATATAAAAAAGGTAAATTAAATTAGATAACAAAAAGCGTACCTACAGTCGAATTAAGAACCTCAATTTTTGAAGCAAAAAGTGAACAAAATGGTGTTATTTCTTTGCCGTGCTAGGATTGCAGAATATGCTTCGTTTAGGGACAAAACACGTGACAAGAAGAACATTGTAAGACATAAGACCCTTCAACTTATTGTGCTTATATCATAACAGAGCGGAAATACACTAAAGATTTATTCAAAACAAGATTTGTAAATGAACTTCCGCAAAGCAAAGCCTGATTCAATCAACTCCTAATGAGGTCCCATTTTTGATCAATATCTAACTAGTTTTAATTTTTGTTTTAGTGGTGGAATCATTCTTAAAAATTATCAATATGAAGACAGAAAAAATTCCAAGTCGATGTTAAAAATATTCATTGATCGAGTGAACAAAGCGAGAGTCTCAGTTTTGACTCGATATTTTTGTTTTCGTCGGTCCGAAAGTTGATTCTCATCTACAGGTCACATTTTTCCATAAATCTTTTTTTTTTATTAATAGGTTTGCAAACGGGTTGATGCAGTACATACATAATTTTACATCTTAAATCTTAATAATTTACTTGTAAAGCTGATCAACCTTCTTAGAGCAAACACAACATGCGTATAATGATTGTGTTTTACAAAAGAAAAGAAAAAAAATGATCCAAAAGATATCACTAATAAAATTAATATGACATTCAAAACAAATTTAAGAGAGGCTAAGTAAAGAGTCAAAGTATTTCTTAATTTGAACTGGTGAAGTATGGAAAATATCTAAGTTATGGCAGATGTTATTGTAGGAGAGAAATATTCGATACATGGGCGAATGTTGGAAGTAATTAGTACGGCTAGTAGGGAGGCTGAATGTTCTTCTAATAACAAGACGGCTATTTACACTTGGAATCTTGAGATAACAATTTGCGAGCAGTTCAGGGCTGTCAATTTTCCCGGTTACCAACTTGTACAGAAACACAATATCCGCTACTTTACGTCTGTGCTCAAGAGTGTACATATTGAAGTGGTGGAGTCTGCAATCGTAAGAAGTAAGAAGTCTAATCTTGAGGAAAGGCCGGCCCTAGTGTCAGAGCTTTAATTTGCCGGTTGAAAGGTCGATGAAAGCTCGGACACCAGGGCCGGCCGGTAAGCTGCGAGCCATCGAAGCTACTAGGCTGCCATACTCACGAGGAAGTGGGGAACGGTGTCTGTGTGTCAGTGGGCGCGTTATGTAACCCTTGCGACACTCGCCGGCGTAGCTTTTCGCACAAGTTCGTATAGTACGTAGACTAGACAGTGGTAATTCCTACTAATATTATAGCTGACATAGCCAAGTTGAATTGATGGTGGACAAGGCACACAGCACTAAAGACGATGGGATGAGGTGGGAAATTTCGAGTGAAAACCACAGAGTCAGACGTCCTCTGACGAAAGGGACAGACGACTAAATCAATACCGCAGGATCGCGCTGGATGCAAACCGCTTCGAACTGATCTTATTGGAGATCTAGGAGAGGCTGCTGGACACACGTCCAGTAATTTATAGACGTCCTATGGCTAAAACGACGTCGGCGATGACGACATAGACTCAAGTTTGTATACATAAATATTAGGGGACATCTTACACTCTGTCTCTGATCACAAACTAAGCAAACTTGTGATATGGCTGCCAAAGACTTACATAAAGCCGGGAATACACATGCCAGTAGCTGGCACACGTCTTGCATACCTGCTACTGGCATTCCCGTAGCTTGCACGTCTGATAACACGTGAAAACGGAAAGCTACTGGCATGCCAGTATGCAATCGTGAGGTCTTGGTTTCAAATCCCGTCTCGTACTAATGAGTTCTACTAAATGTACGGAACTTCACACCAGGACTTTTTGGTGAAGGAAAACATCGTGAGGCAACCTGAATACGTCCGTAGAAGGAATTCGATGGCATATGTGAATCCACCAACCCGCACTGGGCCAGCGTGATGGATTTAGTTCAATCACCCCCTTTGTAGGTAGGCCTACGTTCTACAGTGGACTATTAAAAATAGACTGGCTCAGTACAATACAGTACATGAGTACATGAACATTGCAGAACGCGAACTAAAAATGCATCAGACCATTTCTAAATAGGTATTACCTTTCACTTAGGTATAATTGGGCAACGGTTTAGTAACTTGCGCTTATCTGTAGATCTTCTACAATCTTTGGTTTTTTTATAAAACTATAAAATATTAAAGTTGAAAAATGTTTCTAAAAGACTATTATAATAAAGAAAAGGAGCGCTAATTTTTAAAATAAAAATGGACCAAATGCGAGTCGGACTCGCGCACGAATAGTTATGTGCTATATGGGAGCCCCCCTTAACTTATTTTAATTTAGTTTCAGTTATGTTTTTAATATTTGTTGTTATTTAAACGCATCATCTGTGAAAATTTGAACTGTCTGGATATCACGGTTAATGAGATAACAGCCTAGTGACAGACACAGAGACGGACGGACAACGGAGTCTTTGTAATAGGGTCCCGTTTTTACCTTTTGGGTACGGAACTCATATAAATCACAATATCTTCCCGGATTAATTTTTATTTATTTTAGCCCTCGACGCATATATGACGGAGTGTTATAATTGTGACGTGTATGTGTGTGTGTCTGTCTGTCTGTCTGTGGCATCGTAGCTCCAGAACGGATAAAACGATTTCAATGTTTTTTACTAGAAAGGTGCATTAGTCGGGAATGTTCTTAGATATGTTTCATCAAAATTGGTCCAGCCGTTTCAAAGTTATCGGCTCTTTTGTTAGCTGCAGTAGGAATCTTATAGCGTTTTTCTTTTTTTTTTCTCTTCTGGCGCTTAGGTCATATTTACCACGCTATCTAGCCCAGTTACGGATTCGGAATAGCGTATTTTTTGCGCGTAGGTACCTATATGCTTGTTTCGGCATATGCGTTTACACGCGCGTTACATTACGCGCTTCAAAAAACCAGATTGGCGTAAACGAGCAATTTTCGGCGTGTTCGCTTGAACTGGCCGTAAGGCTAATGCTAGTCCTACTTACTAATATTATAAACGCGAAAGTTTGTGAGTATGTATGGATGTTTGTTACTCTTTCACGCACAAACGGATGAACCGATTTGTATGAAATTCGGTATGAAGGTAGCTTAGACTTTGTATTATGGGATTTAATCGTTTAGCCATGTCAGAGGCCTTCAGGCGGCCTAAAAACTCTGACGCCAGGGCTAACCATCTGGTCTATACGAACTTACTTACTTTTTTTGTCTTGGATCAACACACAGGTTACTGTTTATTTCAGGCTAACGCGAGTAACACCGCGAGGCGCAGCTAGTCTGCTATAATTGCGTAAAAAATCGTTTTATTGACCGGAAGCCAATCAATAGACGATCTAACAACCACATACTTAATATAGTTGCATTATAATAAGGCGGGAAAAACCATTAATAGAGCGATTGTCACGGAGATAATGGTCCTAAGGTCAACAGGTCACGGATATGACGTCATAGTGTAGAAACACAGAAACAAAGGATTTTTCCGTGAGTTTCTACATATATACCTACAGGGTTCTCCAGAACTGCCGGGGTAGGATTCGCATAACGTAATATTTCTTTCGAAGTGTCAGAACTAGACAGCGTCGTATTCCTCATGTCGTGACTTCCACCTCCCATAAGCTTCTCTTTCACGATGTTTCTCCATCGCCCTCTGTCCTCAACGACACGCAGCGCCTCATAGACTGACGAATCGAGGGTGGTGCGAATTTGATCGGACCAACGCATCGGACTACGACCTAGTCATCGCTTGCCCTGTGACCATCAGTTTCACAAGACAGTGTTATGGCAAAGTATATACATGTCACTTTTTCACACTTCGAAAAGAGTTCTTTTCGTGGCATTTCGTGGTCGCATGCTGGACTAGCTGGTGTAGATACATACTAAGCTGTAAGGGGGTGATACCGACCATCATTATGAGCAACTTTTTTATAGGGCCAAACGGGAATACGAGAAAATAAGTCAGCTGTTCGAATTTTGTTGATTCCGGGTTACAATTTTGTATGGATTAGTTGATATTTTTCTCTAATCGCTGTTTTTTAACCACTGTACAGATAACTCCAATTTTTTTTTAGAAAATTGTAAGTACATAACTAAGGAAATAGCATTCTAAATATGTAAGAATAAGGTAGAATAATTTAAAACATAACTGACATTTAATGCCGGCGTTAACTCTCCACCCTGTATACAGGTTTGCTTACGATGTTTTCCTTCACCGAAAAGCCGGTGGTGTGAAAAACCGTATATGAATTCCAAAGAACACATTGCTACGGGACCGGGAAAGGAAAGAAACTCCAGCATAGACATTACTAGTCTTAATAAGCGCGAGCATAGCGAGTGTGAGCATTTTGAGCCGGTTTTGACAACTGAGAGCATATAGGTACCTAATGTGAAATGGTAAAGGGACTCTAGAGGCTTAGAACAGTGGTAAAATAGTATGTTAAACATTTCAGGGGAAGGGGGAATGGGGGTATTGAGGTTGAAACTCGTAACTCACCAGCTACGCCCGTAGTAATCATTATCATCATTATCAGCTGTAGGAGTTCCGCTGCTGGATATAAACATCCCTTATGGATTTTCAATAAGCCCGTAATAATACATGTAGTTAAGTATATGGTGTAGTGTAGACTTTCACACCACTGGCTTTTCGGTGAAGAAAAACATCGTGAGGCAAACTGCAAAAGAGAAACTCTAAGGCGTATGTGAATCCACCAACCCGCACTGAGCCAGCGTGGTGGATATGGCCCAATCACCTTTCGTGGGTAGGCCTACGGTCCTGCAGTGGACTATTAAAAGGGCTGATTCAGTCCAGTACAGTGTAGACGGTTGTGAAAAAATCATCACAAACAAAAAAACCATAGACGCCACGCAATTATCTATTTGGTTATATTTTTTTACACACTACAACTGCCGCCGTAAAAAACGAACTCAAACGCCTTAGGCGCCAATTAAAAAAAAAGTAAAACAATATCACATCACTCATGAACGCAATAAATCAAATTCATATAGATCTTATTTCGATAACATAAAGTTCAAATTCGCAAGTGCCATTTCCGTTAAGAGTTCAATGGCCAAAGATATGAGGTCGATTTTTTATTCGATATTGATTCGATGAGAAATCACTAGTAACCTATATTTGTATGGTTTTAACACAGACATAAGTCTAAATAGATACCGCGTGACTGAATGAAAGTGAAACTACAAGTAGTGTACGCCGTGTAGCTCTACTATATTAGACAATTAAATTTTCATATCGATTAGTTTTTTTGGAATGTAATTTTTAGCGTCTCACTTATTACATTACTGTAATTAGTTTTTATAAATAATTTACGTGTAAATTGACATTTTACAAATAAATACTTACGGCGCTTCTGTGACCCGAATGCCTTGTCAAATTGTGGGTTACGGTTGTTTATGATGGTCTGTCTGAGGCTTTGAAGCGGGTTTAAATCTTTGACATAACTGACTGATGGCTAGCGGGTACTACGTGGCCATTGGCCATGCACTAACCCCCTAGCCTATAAGAACTAAATTATAGCGCAGTTTGAACAGATATTATTTATTTAGGTAAAAGTGGTCACTTTTCGATTAAGACCTACATCAGTCTCCAAATCAGTTTTGGTTGGGTGTATGTGGTGTCAATCGCTTAATGAAATGTTGCAGGTTCGTACGTCTTAGGTACTTTATTCAGAAAAAAATGCCAAAGTTTTGCGTAAAAATATGACTTTTTAGAGGCTTATAACTTTAAGATCATTTAAAAAACTGTTGAAACAAAAACACAGAAACCTAGCTATTAAAATGCTGATTACATGAAAAAAATCAGTCAAATCGGATAATATTTAGAGGTAGATAATAGCTTATTGTGTTTGTAGGCCAAGTTGGCATCTCACATAGTCGTCTTAACAGAGATGGCTTTTACAGATAAGTATTTAGGTCGCCTAAAGGCCGATGGTTTGATGGTAAAAAAAGTCAATACCTAAAGGGCATGTCATCCGATCTGAGCCATGGCAGCGATCAAAATTGTAATTACTACTTTCGGCTGTCGCGCTGACTGACCGATAATAACTGATACAAACTTTTATTTATAAGCCATGGTGGTCTGGTGGTAATGATACGGCCTTACAGTTGTGAGGTCGTGGGTTCAAATCCCGGTCCCATATCAATGGGTTCCTTGGAATTTATGTACGGAATTTAACACCACTGGTTGTGGACTATTTAATAAGGATGGTATAGTACAGTACATATACAATCTTACTAAGTGTACAAAGTAGCGCTCATAGCGTAGTTAGACTAGGCGTTTGTCAGCGATCACCGAAGTTAAGCAACGTTCGGCTCGATCAGTCTTCAGATGGGTGACCGCAGTGATATTTAACTTAGTGCTACCGTGGCTCGAATGTCGCGATAAATTGTAGGTCCCGGATGTTTTATCGTTTACTCGTGTCAGAGGCTTTCTGGCGGACACTAGGGATAGCCACTTGGACAATATGAACTTATTTAATTGTAAGCAACACCTAGTTAAGTTACACTGTTCTCACTGCTTAAGTAGATATATTTTGTTTCATTTTCATAAATACAGGTGTATATTTTATTAAGATGTGCGTTATCTATTAAGATTTATGTCAGTGGTTGGTAGTTTGGTACTAGTGAAGCAATAGAGACGAAATAAAACGATGTCTATTTATGAATAGACAAATCATACTCGATGAGGTTGAAATATCAGCAATATCGAGATTTGTACACTAACTATACTTACCGATAGTCCAGTGGATTAGCAAGTTTCAGTGGCTGAGAGCAGGCAACCATAGTAGGTACACAGAAATCGTAATATTTCCATTGGGATAAACGACCGCGATACTACACACGAGTAGCTTTTATATTTGAAAGGTATTTCAATTAACAGTGTTCTTAGCAGTTATTACAGAAAATATGAAATAGGTTCTTTTTCCTAATAATAATTATGGCTCTGCATAGTTATAAAATAAATTGGAACCCCCACGAAAATCGAGATGTATATAGTTTATGTAAGTATGTTTATATATTTTACTATGGAAATTTACGTGGTTTTCACACATTTTATACTATATACAACGGGACTAAACTCACGTGTAGGGATAGTCGTAGCGACTATAGTTTCGGTCGCATTCGGCGACCTTTCTCAAGTTGGCGAGTGCTAGCACGCGGAGCCGTCTCGCAATGCACTGCTCGCCAACTTGAGAAAGGTCGCCGAATGCGACCGAAACTATAGTCGCTACGACTATCCCTACACGTGAGTTTAGTCCCGTTGTATATATGTAGTATAAAAATATGTTTATATATATATATAATATATATGTCTGTAGTATCATCAGCCTTTGATACTATTTTATGTATTTTAGTAGGCACAATACAATATGATACATCAGTTTTCAAAAACACCGATCTAGTTTTTTGCTAATATTACAATAAAATCTATGTGTTATATATTTTTTTATTAACTTGCATAAAATATACGTTTAAATATGTACCTACTAAACTGACCCACAAAAAAAACTAAAAGAAAAGCAATAATAATATAAAACCGATCGTCGTAGTTTCACAATATTCCGAGCAAACTATTATAATTATGTACAAAACGTGTGCCCAGCAAATATGTAAAAACCTTGACCTGTCACCGTCGTATAAGCTATTCACTAGCTTTTACCCGTGGCTTCACCCACGCGGTATTAGAATAGGCTGAATCAAACTTCTTGGCGGTTGTGATGTTAGCTACAAGCTGTACAAAGCCCAATCCTGACTGAAGCCAACATCACAGCAGCCAAGTTATCTGATCCGGTCTTATACAGGGTCATATGTATTAAACGCAAAACCTTTTAAGGGCGGGTCTAGTACATCTATACAAACAACTTTTGTACTATACTCTATAAAATTTAACTTGATCTCTGCGACAGTAGAAGATTGACATTTTTAGAGTTGAGATAGTGGTGGAAAAAATCGAATTTCAAACAATGTTGTAATGAAATCGAATGAGTAGTTGAAGGTGAGAAATTGGATTTCATTTACTTACTATTATTTAAGATCAAGTATGTACACATGTAAATAATGGTATGATATTAATTATATACTCATAATAATGTAACGATAGTACTTATCGACGTTTTTTACTATTATCGATGCTAATGTAACATATAATTGGGTTTACTTTAATTACACATGTAAAAAAGGTTATAATATTACAATATACAATAAAATTAATGATAAATCAAGTTTTATTGAAAATATCGTCAGTATAAACTATCGATATTTTAATTAAAACTCTATCTAAAACTCTGTGGTCACGATCATTCGTCGCCCATCACTAATCGGCATGCCCACAAAGTATGACATTGACAGGTACTGTCTGTACTTTTAAGAAATTCAGAACTTCATAGGCGTGATTTTTCTGACAGCTGTCGCAGAGATCAAGTTAAATTTTATAGAGTATAGGACTTTTGGAAAATCAAGAAGAAAAAATCAGCTTTTTCAAAAAGTTTCAACGCGCGGCAAAATGTATGGAGAAGCGAATTTTTTTTTTGCGAATTTCCACAAGTTGTAGTACAAAAGTTGTTTGTCTAGATGGTCTAGACCCGCCCTTAAAAGGTTTTGCGTTTAATACATGTGACCCGTGTATATAAGCCGTGGTGGTCTAGTGGTAATGACACTGGCCTTACAATCGTGAGTTTGTGGGTTGAAATCCCAGTCCCGTACCAATGAGTTCTCCGGAATTTATGTACGGGATTTCACACCACTGGCTTTTTGGTGAAGGAAAACATCGTGAGGCAACCTGCATATGTCCGTAAAAGAAATTCGATGGCGTATGTGAATCCACCAACCCGCACTGGGCCAGCGTGGTGGATATGGCCCAATCACCTTTCGTAGGTAGGCCTTCGTCCTGCAGTGGACTATTAAAAAGGCTGGTACAGTACCTATGACCCTGTATAGGCCGCCGGCCACATAACTGCCTCTGACGTGGCTAATACAACCGGGACCTACAATTTAATGTGTCATTGTAGCGATCGGTCCTCCCATGTAATGAATAAATGACTATGTGTCTATATCAAATAAAGACAATCATATGAAGATAAACACACTGTTCCATTCAGAATATTATAAACTAGCTGACCCGGCGAACTTCGTTTCACTTAATATCTATACAGGGTTATTTCTAATCGATTAGCATCCTTCTAGGGGCTTATTTTGTACATCAAAACTAAACAAAACAACTTTTGCTCTACGAGATTCGTCAAAACTCAAAAAAAATCAGCTGTTCCATACATTTTGTCGCGGGTGAACTATATTTTTCTATGGAACAACAAAAAAAAATTTGATTTTTGACAAAAGTCGTAGAACAAAAGTTGTTAGTTGTCATGCACAGAATAAGCCCCTAAAAAGATACTGATTGATTAGAAATAACCCTGTATAAATTATAGCCTATGTGTTATTTTGATGTATAAGCATTACTATTGCAAAGTCTCATCTCAATCCGTTCAGTAGTTTTTGCGTGAAATAGGAACAAACATCCATACATACAAACTTTCGCGTTTATTAGGATATACTTCGTTTAAGGCCAATTATTTAAATGCGAATCCTAACTATATTTACTGGTAATCTAAAATTAAAACGTTTACATCTTTATGAGCAGTTTCTACGTGATTTGAAAGCATATTGCTTGATTATATTATGTGTACGGAATATACGGAAAAACTTACTTGAATATTGCACAGATAGAGGACCGAAAAAAGTGTGGATGGTCGAATATCTATCTCTACATACATACCTATTGTTAATCAGTAAAAAAAAAACAAAAAAAGGAAAATACAATATAACTTTATTGTACACCAAAAATGACAAATTATTGATAATACATATTATTTGAATTAGGTATTACAAGGGCCTTATCGCATTGAGTGATTTCTTCCAGGCTACCTTTGGATGGACAGAAATCAGATAAATATTATTATCTTTTGGATTAAACAGAAGAGATTGAAAAATACTGATTAAACTGATTTAATAGTTTCAATACTCCGTCAAATTAAAATATTAAAAAAAGGTTTGTATATAGTATACCTATTAGTTTTAAGACCGGTACCATTTACTTACCCTACAGTTTAACAAATAAAAATATGAATACCACAAAAATACTTCAAAATGAGCGTAATTTTATCATAAACAAATGCCACATACTACTTACCTAATAATTTATAGAGATTCATGTTGTTTTTGACCTTTTTTCACCGACGAAACGGAAGAGGTGCCTACTCAATTCGACGCGTACATTTTTTTTCATGTGTAACCACACATAACTTTTTACATAGTAGTCCTCTTTCAATATTTTTTTTAATTGGAGAGAGTATATTTCGTTTTAAGTCTCATTTAAATTTTATTGAAATCGTCTGAGCCATTTTCGATAAATCAACAATAATGTGAAAAATGTTACATCGATCGGTGCGAAATATTCGCGAATTCTGTACACTGTTGAAGTCGGTCAATTCGGTAATGCCATTTTTTTATGTGTGAGGAATCTGGTGAATAAAACCCCCTTAAACAAAATAAATTACCCAGATAAATGTTAATTATACTTACTAACGTAAATATTTTAAATGTAGGTAACCGAGATCGTTATCTTGACGTTCCTTTGCAACTTTACTATAAATTGCAACATTACTACGATAATTACGATCTGGACAATTTATTTACAAAAGCATTCGAACAAATATCTATAGAGTCACAATCGTGCCAAAAAAAGTGTCCTAGCCAAAACTCTGCCCAAGCTACGTAGTGGGCAGGCTTTTTATTTAGTCGTAAGGTGATTTCAAGTCGACTACAACGCCGCGCGATGCCAAAGTGCTCGGTTACAAGCACTAATTAGGTGACATAACGTGAAGATTGGAGAAAACGGGTCATTGTGAATTATTTAATGTATTATTATTTTATACTACGGGACTAATCGCGCACTAAAATTACGAGATAAATAAATACCTCCTCATCCCGACGTTTCGGCCGAGTTGCATCGACCGTGGTGACGGGTAGACTCCCCGTCACCACGGTCGATGCAACTCGGCCGAAACGTCGGGATGAGGAGGTATTTATTTATCTCGTAATTTTAGTGCGCGATTAGTCCCGTAGGATAAAATAATAATGTGTTCAAATCGCGAAAGTTTAAAAACAATATTTAATGTAAATATCTAAGTCGGTATGTATGACGGCGCTCGGACATTTTTTTACTACTTTCACTTAGGAACTGTGGCTCTGTAGATATTTGCTCGAAGACAAAAGGTTATAAAATATTAATATCATTAGTTATATTTGTACTTATGCCGCTTTACTGTACTATACCGGCTTTATAATAGTCCACTTTTGAATATAGAACTACGGACAAAATTGTATACAGGGTTATTTCTAATCATTTAGCTTCCTTTCAGGGGCTTTATTGTGCATCAAAACTAACAACTTTTGTTCTACGACTTTTATTAATTCTCAAAAAAAGTTGTTAATAGAAAAATATCGTTCATTTTCGACAAAATGTACGGAACAGCTAATTTTTTTTTCAGTTATGACAAAAGTCAGAACAAAAATTGTTCGTTTTGATAGAATAAGCCCCTAAGAGGGTGCTAATTGATTAGAAATAACCCTGTATAGACCGAATCAAACTGCTCGGAGGCTGAAGTTAGTTCTAGACGGATGTGAAGTTGGCTACAAGCTGCGCAATATCCAATCCCGACTGAAGCTCACAAAGTTGCGCGTTGATTGGGTATTGCGTAGCTTGTTGTTCTTTATTTTCATACTCGTTGACATTTTTAAACTGATAATGACATTGTTATTTTTCATGATACTGATACAATTTTATTTTTGATTTGTGTTCTAATATTTTTTTTTGTGTACCTAATGATACTGATTTGGTAAAATTTAAAAAAGTGTGCTTATTTATGTATAGTAAAAATTTAATTAAGTTGAACTTTTAAAAATTGTAACTAGACGATTCCAAGTGCCTGTATTGTGTCTACGGAATAAAGAAATTTTGACTTTGACTTTGACTTTGAAGCTAACTTCGCATCCGCCAACTTACGAGTATACCTATCTAGAAATTAAGAATATTTATGGCACTGGGTATAGCTGTAAATTGTGGCCATATTTAATTAGTAATTAAATTAATGGAAGACTAAAACGAACTACTACTATTTGTACATGGTTATTTTAGTGTACGAGTAGATTTATTATTCGCGGTTTCGGAGTTGATTTCACAGTAAATGATTTTCATGTATTAAGAATATTTTAACACTTTATTGCACACCATATGTACAAAAATACTACACCATACACCATACTAAACATAATAATAACCAACCATAATAACCATAATACACCATATGTAATAAATAAAAAAACAATGTTATATCATAACCCCCTAAATAAATTAAAACAAATAGCATTCTCATAAACAAAATACTAGAATATTCGGCCAAAAAAATCAAAGCAAATCCACCTCTTCTATATTCTACATAAAAGGAAGACTTAACGCTAAATTGCATTATCTGCCAGTCAACCTGTAGGTAGAAGACCTATAGGTATTTATGAAATAAATTCGAGGAAAAAATCAACTGTTTCATACATACTAAAGAAAACACCGGTTTTTACTCACGTATAATATCGCGGCCGGGCCGCTAGGAACGCACGCGCACGATGGTACGTGCGCGTGCGCCAGTCGACGGGAGCGCGCGTATTCCCTGACGAAGGAGTACTAATTACTCTGAAACCGGTCGGGTTCCCAACGGCCCAGCCGCGATATTATACGTGAGTAAAAACCGATGTTTTCTTTAGTATAATGAATTCTCACGCGAGTTTTAATGAAGTGTTTCATACATTTTGTCGAATTCGAGTCGCGATTGACCATATAGGCCCCATGAGCACGGGTGGCATTTACAACTGAGCGCTACCGTGGCTCGGATATGACACGTTAAATTTTAACGTGTCATATCCGAGCCACGGTAGCGCTCGGATATGACACGTTAAAATTTAACGTGTCATATCCGAGCCACGGTAGCGCTCAACAAACGGAGTCAACCATTTAACGGTTAAATGGTTGACTCCGTTTGTTTTAACCGTTTAACCAAGTCAGAGGCCTTCAGTTTAAAAACTGACATCAGCCTGCTTAGCATATAAGACCACGACAAGAGTTTACCGACGTGTACAAAGGTGACAGATATATGCTTCATCATAACTCTGTCACGTTCTGACACGTCGATAGTATTATTTTATTGTCCCTATGCTTAGCCCGCTGGGCTTGCCACCTGGCCAATAGGAACTTACTATAACTCCCTTTCGGCTTAATACAGGGCAAACAGATAACCCTGTATAAGTAGATTCTGCAAGAGGCAACATTGTAGTTGGTGTATAGTTGGTATTTGTTTACACTTTGACACTATTCTTGCAAAATGTATAGTTTGCTAAATATCCTGGGTTTAAGAGGATTCTGAACCGACCAGTGTTTTCGCGTTTTCTGTAGAACATCGAAAAAATTCGCGGTAGATTTTTGATAAAATTTACGTTCTGGGAGAAAACTCTTCTCATCCCTTAAATTGTAACAAAATGTTATGTCTTTGGTGTCAAATCGTTTGAGTAAGAAATATGGCATCTTGTTTTTTTTCCAGAAATTTTTTTAGTCTATGTAAACTTTTCAGCCAAGTTTTTGCGTAATATAAGAATTTTATGACTAAGGTCATTTTTGAACGACGAACCACCGGATGAGATGTACCTACTCGTATTACCAACTTAAATTCGGTTTAAACTACAAATATGTCATGTTTATTTGTTTTTGTTATTTTAATTTCACGGTAGTAACACGAGTAATTTCTTTTTTACTGTTCTAACAACTTTCAATCGTAGTAGTAAGAAGAGTAATTCGTTTACCGTTCTTACTACTGGTTGTAAGAATGGTAGTAACACTGGGAACAAACCTACAATTCGACGCGTATTTTTTTTAATGTATAACCACGCATTACTTTTTTCGTAGTAGTCCGATTTCGATAATTCTTTTTTTATTGAAAAGAGTATACTTCGAAATTGGTCCCATTTAAATGTTATCGAAATCGGCTGAGCTATTTTTGATAAATCAACAATATTGTGGCAAATGTTTCATCGATCCGTGCGAAATACTCGCGAATTCTTTACACGGGTGAAGTCAATCATTCTAATTTTTGCAAAAAATAATCTTGTAAAAATTGTAAAAACTAAGACGTGTACCTAATCCTAGTGCTGATTACTTACATGAAAAAAGACACTCAAATCGGATAATATTTAGAGGTAGAGAACAGCTTATTGTTTTTGTATGGCCGAGTTGGTGCCTCACGATTGCCTTAAGTGATTGTAACTTATATCTTTGTATACATGGCACTTGATCTTTGCAATCAGCTACAGATTTTAATTTATTTTTTGTTTTATTTGAATATACATTGCCTTATAATGTCTAGTTAATTAATTATGTCAGTTACGATTTATTGATGTTATTTAAAATAACTAGTAGTTCTCCGAACAGTAAACCTCGCATCTGTTTAACTGAATCTTCATAAATATATTTCGATTCGCTCTAGACCAATTTTGTTCAAAATTGCAGATCTTATTAAGATTTAGATACTAATATTTAAAAAAATATATGTATATTATCATAATTGGAAAATTTCCACCCTTTTTGAGGAAAATACCCCTTCAATCAAAAATCGTTGACGACGAAAATTTTCAAAAATACATAAAACCCGTGTACTAAGTTTCGTCAAGATTTGTTGAAAAATGTGACCTGTAAAGGAGAGAGAACATCCGGACAGACGAAAGCAAAATTGTCGAGTCAAAACTGAGACCTTTTAGTGAAAAGGAAGTGTCCTGTACTCCATAAATTATTTTTCGCCAAAATTGGCACAACCGACTTCAATCATTCGAATTTTTCGCTCGAATCGATTGTCGATTTTTAAAAACCGCTCAACCAATTTTGGTGAAATTTATATAAGACCTGTAAAGTACGATCTACAAAACAGAAAAAAAAAACATTGAAATCGGTTTATAATTGGCGGAGTAATCGCGTAACATGCATCCAACAAAAACATTTTCATGTGAAATGTAGCCAAGACGAGACCACAGTTTGCACTCTCAAAAACTCTACATGCCTTAACTCTACAAGTCTTTACTTCTGAAACTGTACAACTTGGGTTCTAAATAAACTTAAATAGACTTAAATAAATGTGCAAAGTTCCATATATGTAGGTAAAGATAGTTGATTGAATCAGGCGTTACTTTGCGGAAATTCATCTTCAAATCTTTGTTTTGAATAAATATTTAGTGTATTTCCGCTATCTTGTTGTAGATAAATAAATAAATAAGTTTAAGGGCATAAAAAACACAATTATTAATATTACATTAATTATAAATTAAAAAACTTAATTTTACAATATAGATAAAATAATAATAAATATCACTTATTTTCACTACACTATTATATATTTATGTATTTGTTATTTTAAAAAAAATAACAGTAACATTAATAATTGTGTTTTTTTTTGTATGCCCTTAAACATATTTGCATACAACAAGATAGCGGAAATACACTAAATATTTATTCAAAACAAAGATATGTAGGTTAAATATTTTTCGAGTTATAAAGGTTAAAAGTGGCTTTAAATGGTTCGTATAATATTACACACGGCTGCTGCGTCGCCAGTTCCCTTTTTCGTCTTGGCTGGAGACGCTACCGCGTGTCTAGATACAATAAAAACATAGTCGAATTGAAAACCTCCTCTTATGAAATCGGCAAAATATTTTATTCGTTATTTTATTTTATACATACATACATTTAGTTAACAATTGGCCGGTACCTACCTACTTAAATTTTATCAGAAAACGCGTGAAAATTCCTTTTTATGTATAAAATAAGAAACTGCAAAATTAAAGTTAAAATAAAGTACTTAAAAACCAAACTTCCTGTGTCATTGTCCATCTGAGAAGGTTATTTGTTACCTTTGTCGCCTTTGAAAAAGTTTTTACTCGATTATCATCATTATTATTAAATAAATATTAATATATCAGGGACATCTTCCACATGGTCTCAGACCCTAAATAAAGCAATGTTTGTGACATGGCTGCCAGAGACTGGACCTAAATGAATCGTGGTTGTTAGCCTCGCTAAAACTCGAGAACGGCTGAACCGATTTAACCAAATCGGTTTTTTTTTGTCGTGAAATATTTGTATAAGTTAAGGGAAGGTTTAAAGGGTAAGAAAATTTATAAAAGTTGTGAGAAATATAGTAAAAACATTAATTTAATTTTCCCATACAAAATGTTCCTGCATGTCAAAGTTGTCATTGACAGTTGACAGATGGTGAGATGAAGTTCACCGAGTCAGCTAGTACATAGTAAACATCCAGACATAAAGCACGCACCTAAGTATTAGTACCTACCTACTAACACATACCTATGTGCATTGCATAAATGCTTGCCCTGGGTGGGAATCGAACCCACACCTCTTGACCCTGGAGTTAGAGTCACTAACCACCGGGACATCGAGACAGTCAGCATATTATCAATCAGCAGTATCAGCCGTAGAACGTCCACTGATGTACAATATATTGTACATAGGCCTGTAAAGTAAGTAAGTTCGTAAATGCCGGGTGGCTAGCCCTGGTGTCAGAGTTTTAGGCTTGTATGGACGTCCAATTAGACCGGTTGGAAGCGTCTTTAAGCCTGTTTCTATGTTTTCAGACAAATAGCTCAATCGTCTGCTATCGATAAAATTTATGAAAGAGCTGGTCAGGAAATGTTCACAATTTCAAAATTGTCTCGATGGTAAAAAATATAAGGTTGTTCATAATTACAAGTACGAGTATCACACCTGTCAACTTTGACACCCTTGCTTTGTACAGTTTTGATATTTTTTACTTTAACAGATAATATCTTCCTACTCCTACTCTGTCAAATAAAGAGTTTTAAAAATAATTATTATATTGTCTCCGGCGCAGAATATCCCTTTCTCACAATTTTCCGAACGCTACCTAAAATATAATTATTATACCATAACATAATCCGGATTGATTGTTTTTATGCACTGAGAACACGTCAAATTGAGTCACTGAGGCTCCAAGGGACGTTCTGCGAAAGGGACATTTTTTGGAAGGGACATATTACGAAAGGACATTTTTCGAAAGGGGCATTGTGCGAAAGGGACATTTTGAGAAAGGGACACTTTGTTAAAGGGACATTTTTTAAGCGGTAGACATTTTGAAAAAGGGACATCCTGCGCCAGAGCCATTACTTTTCGCCAAAAAAAATGGTTTAACCGATTTCAACCGATGCAATTTACCTACGTACAGAATTTTCCCAAATCGACGTACTTATGCCATTTTTAACCGACTTCCAAAAATAATGAAGGTTCTATGTAGGTACGTCTGCATGTATTTTTTTGAGTATGTTCATCGATATTTTCCCCAATTGTGAGCTGAATCAAAAAAATATTTATGAGCTAAATTTTTCGTAAGCGGCTGAGCCGTTTTTGAAAAATCAACAATAATGTAAAATCTGTACCTGCGTATCAATTAGAGCGAACTATTCGAATTCTGTACACGATAGAAGTGAGTTTTGCCATTTTTTGCCATAATTATTAGAGTATATTATCGTTGATTTTAAAAAACGACTCATCCGCTTTCTATTTAATTCAAATGCCAAAAAAAATCTTCGAAGTATGATCTACCAAACAAACAAAGAATCATCAAAATACAGTCGAATTGTGAACTTTCGAAGTCGGTTAAAAATAGCTGTAACGTTCGTTTGGTCAGTTATACAGCTGACTTGGTTGGATTACTATCTATGCCAGTTATTATATAGTAACAAGCACAAGCACAACTGTAAATGTAGGTACTTTTCTTTTTATTTCGATTTAGGTCGGAGACAGACGAGTGCAACTATTACGGAACTTTATTTGAATTTTGGAATGTGAATATTCGTAAGTTTTTTCATGAGAATAGTAGATGCACCGGTTGTGACCATTGCCTTGGTTTTGGCCATTTGATGTCAAAATTATTGCATAAATAGATTGTAACACCATATTATTTTTTTATAGCTGGCAAGTATAATTACATCAAAATACAATACTACTACTACCTATACTAAAACTATGTAGGTAATTAAAGTACTACTACATACAAAGCAATTGGATTAACCAAAGACCCTTGAAGGTCTAAAGATAATCCAAATGCTCAAGCCTCCCAGTTGGCAGTGTGCCCAGCATGCTGGTGGCATTGCCATACTTGATATTAAAATTGTTTACTCTACGCAATCATTTGAATCCAAAGTTATAATTCAAAATGACACTATAATTATGACAGCCGGTGCATGTACCCAGTGGATTCATGGATAAAAATCGATAAACATATCTAACCAAAAATATGTATTACAGGGTTACAGGCTAAGTCGACCTATTCCCGTTAAACGTGTATAGTTTACTACGTTTCTGACTGATTTGACTATGAAACACCATATCCTAAATCTCACAGTTTTCGAGATATTTGAATTCAAATACTTTTTATAAAAGGTTAATTTTACGGACAATATTGGGTAGTGAGGTCATAAAACATTATTTTACATGTAAAAATGAAATAAAAATAATAATACGACTTACACGTTTCAAAATATCTGAGCTGATAGCCGAAAATTGCGAATTTTATAAATACCAATTTCAAATATCTGTTTTTTTTTTTAATTTAGGATAGTGTATTTCATAGTCAAATTAGTTAGAAACAAAATAAACTACACACCCTTAACGGGAATAGGTCGACTTACCCTGTAACCCTGTATACAAACGAACATAGAACCTCCTTCTTTTGGAAGTCGGTTCAAAACGATGGTAGATTGTGTTTCGTGTACACTCAGCTTTATATACTGATACTTGGTACTTTCACCACTCCAAACTGGAGAATGATGATCTTTGAATAGGTTTTAAAGTGGTAGGTAAAAAGTTTTTTACTTGACACAAGTGATGCGGTCTATCGTTTGGTTAGATAAAATAAACAAGTGTCGTTTGGTTGGATAAAATAAACAAGTATATTTAGGGATGTTTTATATCCCTAAATATATGGAACGGGCCCGGACGGGGCGTACACACGTTCCAGACATTTTGTGTAAAAGCCCGGACAGGTGGCCCCGGGGGTCGTACGGGCCCGTCCCGTGACCACCCCGTCCTAATAACCTACTGAGCCCCCTAGTCCAGGTTTTGTGTAGTTTATTAGGGGCGCTGTACAGAAATGTATGGAACCATACGGAATCAGCTGTAGTTTCAATTTATGTGAAAACCTGGACTAACCCCTCTGATATTTTTTATCCTACTATTTATTTATCCTACTATATATAATACTAGTTTTTACCCGCGGCTTCGCCCGCATACGCAATATATCATTATAATTTATAGCCTATGTGTTATTCTGATATATAAGCTATATTATTGCAAAGTTTCATCTCAATCCGTTCAGTAGTTTTTGCGTGAAAGAGTAACAAACATCCATACATCCATCCATCCATCCATCCATGCATCCATCCATCCATCCATCCATCCATCCATCCATCCATTCATCCATCCATCCTCACAAACTTTCGCGTTTATAATATTAGTAGGATTATAAACGCGAAAGTTTGTGAGGATGGATGTACGGATGTTTGTTACTCTTTCACGCAAAAACTACTGATCGGATTGAGATGAAACTTTGCAATAATATAGCTTATATATCAGAATAACACATAGGCTATAAATTATAATGATATATTGCGTATGCGGGCGAAGCCGCGGGTAAAAACTAGTAATATTATAAACGCGAAAGTTTGTGAGTATGTATGGATGGATGGATGTTTGTTACTCTTTCACGAACAAACAGCTGAACCGATTTAAATTAAATTTGGTATGGAGGTAGCTTAGACTTTGGATTAAGACATAGGCAACTTTTTATCGGGCTAGCGCGGGTACCGCCGCGATGCGCAGGTAGTATATAAACGTGAAAGTTTGTATGTATGGACGTTTGTTCCTCTTTCACGCAATAACTGCTGAACGGATTGAGATGAAACTTTACAATAGAGATGCTTATACTTCGGAATAGCATATAGGCTATAATTTTGAAAGATATTGCGTGAAACTAAGTTCTCCGGGTCAGCGAGTAAATCATAAATCATTATTTTAAACGACTGAACGTGCGAAGAGTATATGATTCCAGATTACTAAAATTTTCTTTCATCTGTCCGGATATTGGTTCTCTTCTACAGGTCGCATATTTTAACGGATTTCGAGGTCCAGTAACAACCAAACAGATAAACATAGGTATTTATTTTACGCCAAAAATAGTATTACCGACCTTAAATCATTGCAATCAACTTAAGTACACAAGATTATTTTTTGCAAAAATTAGCATGATCGACTTCACCCGTGTACAGAATTTGCGAATATTTCGTATGGATCGATGTAGCATTTTTCACATTATTGTTGATTTATCAAAAATGGCTCAGCCGATTTCGATAAAATTTAAATAGAACCAATTTCGAAGTATGTTATTTCCAATAAAAGAAGAATTATTGAAATCGGACCACTACGAAAAAAGTTATGCGTGGTTATACATAAAAAATATATATATACGCGTCGAATTGTATACCTCCGGTGGTTCGTCGGTCGAAAATTCGAATTTTTCTCTCGAATCGATTTATGCCATTTTTACATTAATGTCGATTATTAAAAAACAACTAACTAATATCGATATAATTTATATGGGACCAACTTTTACAATTGACAAAAATATCGATAAACATACAAAAAAATACATACAGACGAACAAGAACATAGTGCCTCCTCTTTGGAAGTCGGTAAAAAGGGGACTCGTCGCAGTTACGCGCCTTTTAATTCGCTCCGCCAAAAAAAGTAAATTTCTCTGTGAAGAGGTAGTAGGTAGTAAATAACCAGACATAATACATACCGAAGTGTTACGAAATGAAGAGTACATAACGAGACCGGCTGACCTTAGCGTAACCGGCCGGTTTGGGCGCGTTCGACCCCCGGTTTGGTAATCGTTTATTGTTTTACTACTACTGTATATCCAATATCCAGTAGTCGGTTTACTACCAGCACCCCTAGCATGGTAAAAAGATTAAACCATTTTGGGCACGTTGCCAGTCATAAACATAATAATATACAATACTACTTTATATGCTAAAACTACCTACACTACTACTACATAGAAAGCAATTGACTGCATCGGTGGCTCAGTGATTAGTGACCCTAACTTCTGGATCAAACAGGCGTGGGTTTGATCCCCACCCAGGGCAAATATTTATGTGATCAACATAAGTGTTTGCTGTGTCTGGGTGTTATTTAGTTACTATCTATATAAGTACATATTTAAAAAGAAATATATGTAGTGTATCAGTCGCTGGCAGCTATATCACAAGCTTTGCTTAGTTTGGGGTCAGAGGCCGTGTGTAAAATGTCCCAAAATATTTATTTATTTATAAAAAAAAAATAGGATTATCTACAGACCCTTAAAGGTCTAAAGATAATCCAAATGCTTAAGCCCACTGCCAGGTGGCAGCGTGCCCCCGTATCTAGAAGAGATTTCTGTGCTAGTTCGCAGATCGACCTATCCCACAGTCTCTGCGACGATAAAGTCTTTGGAAGCTCGGTATTTGGGCAAGCGACCCTCCAAGCATTCGTTGCCTCATTCAAATGAGCTACAACATCTACGCCAGAATGGCCTAAAGCAGGTGAGCGGATATTTTCACTCAAAAAACGATCGTAAAGGATAAAGAAAAAAAGGATATAGGATCGTTTGAACTATCAATAGACTATTTTATGTCTATGGGTGGTTTAAGCGATCCTTTTTAGTTAGTTTTTTTATATTTTAGTGTATAATGTTTAGTTAATAATTTAGTTTGTAGTTTTATTTGGTTTATTTGTAATTTTAATTTATATTGAGAATGCCTAATACAGAAAATAAACAATTTTGTCAGATGTCTATGTCGAAATGGTCGCATACTTGTTTTCTCTTCGACGGATAAATTGGTGGAAATACGTATGTCTACTTGCCATGATGGAGATGTAGAGGTCCTAAACCAGGGGTCGACAAGTAGATTTAGTTGGGGTCCGGATACTGGCGAAAAATTTTAATGAGGTCCTGAAAAACAACTGAAAATTACCTCCTTTTCATATGTTGGTTTCGAATCGAATTCTGATCTATAAAACACAAGACCAACAACTAATATAAATAACTACACTGACGGCCTTGTACCAGTTTTTTTATAGTTTCATTCTTGAGAGGAACCGAAAATTCAAAATCCATTTTTTTTACGTGAATGTACTGATGACAACAACACGTGACCAAAATGCTGGCCTCTATTTTGCCCAAAGGATCAGTATTGCTGTCCAACGTGGCAATGGGGCCAGCATTTTGGGAACTGTGCCCGCTGGTAGTGGGCTGTTAGACTAGGGTTTTCATCGTCATCTATACATACTCATTTTTTTAGTTCAAGTGGTTTTTTTTTTAAATTTTTTATTTTGTAATATATAGTTATGTTTATGAAATGTTATTTAAGTTTTGTATAAAATCATTTCGTAAAAGTTATATATTTTTTTATTTGGGGGTCCGAGGCAACTTTTCGTAGTCCGCAGTCCTCCTATTGCCTACCGTTGTCCTAAACTATACAATACACTTTATAAAAACTTTCTTTTTGTGATAAAAATTTCAAAAATTGACGCGTTCGCAGGATTTGAACCTGCATCCTCTGGGACACCGGCCCAGATGCTTTGTCCAATTAAGCTAAATCGCGCCCTGCGAATCCGCCGAATTAGTGAGTGTTTATCATTTTTACCAACTACTGCATTGTTGGAAGCGCCATTTGTGAGAACTGCTTTAAAGTAGTTGGTAAAAATGATAAACACTCACTAATTCGGCGGATTCGCAGGGCGCGATTTAGCTTAATTGGACAAAGCATCTGGGCCGGTGTCCCAGAGGATGCAGGTTCAAATCCTGCGAACGCGTCAATTTTTGAAATGTTTATCACAAAAAGAAAGTTTCTATACACCTAGTGTGTGAAGCACGATAAAAATAATTTCAATACACTTTATATTTACAACTTTGAACATTGAAAAAAAAAAAAACTGAACAGTCGATTAATGAGTGACTTCAGCCACGAGATTTTCTTATCTGCGTGCTTCATCTTCGACCACAACGTCGCTTACCATCAGACGAGTCTGTGATCAAGCGCGAACTTGTTCGCTATAAAATAACAATGGGACAACAGAAAGTATTTTTCGAAACTTCGGTTTAAAAGTTATGTATATTGTACACAATATGGTTTTTTTTTTGGAGAAACTACAGCCTTTGTGAAATATTCAATAACTTTGCTGAAACTAGCCATAACATTGACATAACCTAGCTTTTGCCCGACTCCACCCATGTATATTTTTATTTTTGCGCCATCCTATAGAAAGTCATTTTTCTGGGATAAAAAGTAGCCTATGTCACCATCCGACCTTTGAACAGTCATCCATCCATCCATCCATCAGCCAAAGGACGTCCACTGCTGGACATAGGCCTCCCCTATGGATCTCCAATAAGACCGGTTGGAAACGGCTTGCATCCAGCGCGATCCTGCGGTCTTAATGAGTTTATCCGTCCACGTTGTGGGTGGACGTCCTACGCTGCGCTTGCCGGTTCGTGGTCTCCACTCGAGAACTTTTCGACTCCACCGGTCATCAGTTCAACTTGCTAATCCGTTGGGCTATGTCGGTAACTTTGGTTCTTCTACGGAACTCCTCATTCCCTTTGAACAGTATCCAGACCAATAATTTTTTTTTGCAAAAAATAGCATGACCGACTTCATCCGTGTACAGAATCATTACACAGTATAAAACAAAGTCGCTTTACGCTGTCTGTCCCCATGTATGCTTATATCTTTAAAACTACGCAACGGATTTTGATGCAGTTTGTTTTAATAGATAAAGAAATTCAAGAGAAATGTGTATATGTTTAATACACCTGTGCGAAGCCGGGGCGCATCGCTAGATCGCAAATATTACACACGGAACGATGTAGCATTTTTCACATTATTGTTGATTTATCAAAAATGGCCCAGCCGATTTCGATAAAATTAAAATGGGACCAATTTCGAAGTATACTCTTTCCAATAAAAAATAATTATAAATTATTGAAATCGGACTAAAATGAAAAATGTTATGCGTGGTTATACATAAAATATATATATTATAATTATATACGCGTCGAATTGTATACCTCCTCCGGTGGTTCGTCGGTCAAAAATCAAGTCAACCCGTTGCTCTGTTGCTGCGTGAATGGATAACAAACACACTTTCGAGTTTATAATATTAGTAAGGATGAAGTTTTATGATAAAATGTTATACGCTGCATCTTCAAAGTTATCGGAAGAATTAAAATGAAAAAAAAATCAGCTGTTTCAAACAAAAATTTCACAGACTCTACTTTTCGTTATTAAATTTTTCGGGCCTGCACCAAATGGTTCTATCAAATAGAATAACCGCGAAAAGTTCTAGTTTGTTCCACCGAAGGTCAATTAGAATTTTTGACGTAAAACTTTTTTAGCGGCGTTGTGCACTTTTTGGGTCAGGACACGTGACCTGATCGAAAATTCGTAAGACGGCGCAGGGCGCTTGCGCGAGTGTGCGTGCGTGATATTGTATTTTACCATATAAACGATATGTTCAAGTTTTCACTTCTGCCGGCACTCCCGGAGTGCAACCCGTCGTTTTTTTTATTACCGTTTGTTCTATTAGTGTTTTAGAATTATTGAGAACTACCCAAAAAAATGTAAATAAACAGCTGATTTTCTTCGCGATTTTAGTGTCGAGTTTAAGATAAGCTAGGGGACTTTATAGATGTCTGGACTCTCAGATATGTATTACACATACTCATTGCAAAGCAACAGTCTATCTATAGTATTTCCATATTTGTCATACAGTAATAGCCGTAATTAGTACTTATTGAATAGCGTTAATAGTCCGCAGTAAGTATTCAATGTCGTAAAATTCTATTATGACTCTGCATATAGGTATAATAAATATGCATGGGTTAGTGTGAAACAGCATTTTATTAGCCTATATACTTTTATGGAATACTACCGTAATTTGCAATACGTATTAAGTCATTCTAACTTGATCATTATTTTGCAAAAAATCTTCAACACCGACTTCCACTGTGTACTGAATTGGAATAGTTTACACGAATCGATTTCCATTTGACATCCATTTACATTATTGATGATTTATCAAGAACGGCTCAGAGCCGATTTCGATACAATTTAAATGGGACCACCTCGGGAGTATACCCTTGCGAAATAAAAAAGAGTTTTTTGAAAAGGTACACATATCCTTAAACATATACAAAAATACATACAGACGAACTGAGTACCTCCTCCTTTTTGGAAGTAGGTAATAATATCGCAAGATAACATACGTGTAACTAAGTACTAAGTTTTTTTTTACGTGTAACTGTAGAATATAAATTAATGACGTATGTCCATTTGTCAATTCATCCTAGGTCCCTGAAAAATTATAAATATCCCACTAAAACTTTTTGTGTAAAATGTTGTCAAAACGAAACTGGCTCGCATTATCAAAAACTTATCAGATCTCATGTAGAGCCAAGTTTCTAACTCTACACGCCCTAACTTTACAAAATCGACACCTTTCTCATATTCGTTTTTATTGTTTATTTTTTAAACTCTACACAGGTGTAGGCACCTTTCCTATATCCTACATTATTTATTATTATTTATTTACCTAAAAATTATATTATGCTCTAAAATAATAAACTACATATAATATTATATATTTATATATATCAACATTACACATAAATAATTAATGCAAACAAACTTAAATAAAAACATCTTCAATCATACATAACATTACTTATACTATTTAAATATTAGCATTGTTTTTACACAAGTATACGCAGTTACTCGAAGACGTGCTGGACTTTTATTTCATCTGCAAATAGTGACCGAATAGTGAACCCTGGACCCCACACAACTGCCTTACAAGATTTGAACCTGCGACCGCGGCAAATTTTTGAAATGGTTATAAAAAGAAATTTAGGTATTTGGGATGGAAAGGTGACGTTCACAAGTGGTATATTATTCAGAAAATAATTGAACCAAGATGATATGTACAATGTACATCATTTGAAAGCTTGTTTTATGGGCTTCCCAAAAATATTTTATTTAGATTTTTTCACCCCTCCAATTTATTTTAAACGCGAAAAATAAATTGTATGAAAAATAACAATACAGCTTATTGTTTTTTCTAGTTTAGCAATAATAAAGTACTTCTTCGGCTGCCACCCTAACCGACGACGACTGGCCCTGGCAACATATAACGTGCGCACTATGAGGACTGATGAGAAGATTGCGGAACTGAAAGAAGAGTTGGGTAGGTTGCGATGGGATATTATGGGGTTATCTGAAGTCCGTAGAGAGGGCGAGGACACGATAACCTTGAAATCCGGCAACCTACTGTACTACCGGGAAGGTGACCAACGGTCCCAAGGTGGTGTCGGCTTTCTCGTTCACAAGTCTCTCGTTAACAACATCATTACCATCGAAAGTGTGTCGAGCAGGGTTGTATACCTGATACTCAGAATATCCAAACGATATTCGTTGAAGGTCATCCAGGTATACGCACCGACCTCGTCACACCCAGATGATGAAGTGGAGACTATGTATGAGGACGTAAGTCGGGCCATACATACGTCTAAGACCCGCTTCACGGTTGTTATGGGAGACTTCAACGCAAAGTTGGGCAAGAAAAGCGATGATGAGTTGAGAGTGGGGCAATTTGGATGTGGGCAACGGAACCCTAGGGGCCACATGCTGGCAGACTTTCTGGAGAAAGAGGAACTCTTCATGATGAACTCTTTCTTCCAGAAGCCACCTCGCAGGAAATGGACCTGGATGAGTCCCGACGGTACCACGAGAAATGAGATAGACTTCATCATGACTAGTGAGAAACGGATATTCAACGACGTCTCCGTGATCCACAGGGTAAAAACCGGCAGTGATCACAGAATCGTCCGAGGCAAACTGAATATCAACGTTAAACTCGAAAGGTCCCGTCTGATAAAGTCTACGCTCCGACCTTCTCGTGCCCACATACAAAACCCCGAGAACTTTCAGCTCGAGCTCTCAAATCGCTTTGCTTGCCTGGAGAACTTTGCGTCAGTGGACGAGATCAATAACGGGCTCGTAGAAACTGTCCAAACGGTGGGTTCTAAATTCTTTAGACCCCGCCGTTCAGACAGACCTCAGAAATTCACCAATCATACTCTAAATCTCATGGCCGAACGACGCTCGCTAAGACTGCAGTCTTCCGATGATGCAAAGTCATACAGGCGGCTCAATAGACAGATTTCAAAATCAGTGCGGTGCGACATTCGTCTCTTTAATACTAAACATGTTAAAGAGACAATAGAGCGAAACAAAGGCTCCAAAGTGTTCGCGAGGCATTTTTCTATTGGGCAAAGCCAGTTGACAAAGCTGAAGAGAGAAGATGGCAGTATAGCGTCAACGAAGGCAGAGGTATTGCAGGAGATCGAAAGGTTTTACGGACAGTTATACGCCTCGGTAACAAAGCCTGTAAACAGCGCGGCCAAAGACCCAAGAGCCAAGCTGACCCGACACTTCACCGAAGACATCCCGGACATTAGCCTGTACGAGATTAGGATGGCCCTGAACCAACTTAAGAACAATAAGGCGCCGGGTGACGACGGAATCACTTCAGAGCTTCTGAAAGCGGGTGGAACGCCGGTACTAAAAGTCCTTCAGAAGCTTTTTAACACCGTCGTCCTCGAGGGCATAACGCCAGAAGCGTGGAACAGAAGCGTGGTGGTGTTGTTCTTCAAAAAAGGTGACAACACCTTATTGAAAAACTACAGACCCATCTCGCTTCTGAGCCATGTTTATAAGTTGTTTTCAAGGGTCATTACGAATCGTCTCGAACGCAGGCTTGATGACTTCCAGCCTCCCGAACAAGCCGGTTTCCGGAAGGGTTTTGGCACCATGGACCACATACATACGCTGCGGCAGGTTATACAGAAGACCGAGGAGTATAACCTGCCACTTTGCATGGCGTTTGTGGACTATGAGAAAGCCTTTGATTCGGTCGAGACATGGGCTGTGCTTGAGTCTCTCCAACGATGCCGTATTGACTATAGGTACATTGAAGTGCTGAAGTGTTTGTATAATAACGCCACTATGTCAGTTCGAGTACAGGAAGAGAGCTCCAAGGCGATCCCTTTGAAGAGAGGCGTAAGACAGGGAGACGTAATATCTCCGAAACTGTTTACTACTACTCTGGAGAACGCCTTTAAGCTCTTGGAATGGAAAGGACTCGGCATCAACATCAATGGCGAATACATCACTCACCTTCGATTTGCCGACGATATCGTGGTCATGGCAAAGTCGATGGAAGAACTAAGCACGATGCTCGAAGGCCTTAATCGAGTCTCTCAACAGGTGGGTCTTAAAATGAACATGGACAAGACAAAGGTCATGTGTAATTCTCATGTTGTACCCACCCCTATTTCAGTTGGGAACTCGGTTCTTGAAGTCGTTGACTCGTACGTCTACCTAGGACAAGTAGTCCAGTTAGGTAGGTCCGACTTCAAGAAAGAGGCCAATCGCCGAATCCAACTCGGTTGGGCAGCGTTTGGAAAATTTCGTAACGTCTTCTCGTCCGACATACCTCAGTGCCTCAAGTCGAAAGTTTTCGACCAGTGTGTGTTGCCAGTGATGACTTATGGCACAGAAACGTGGTCTCTCACTATGGGCCTTATTAGTAAGCTCCAAGTAGCCCAACGAGCCATGGAGAGGGCTATGCTCGGAGTTTCTCTGCGAGATCGAATCAGGAATGAGGAGATCCGTAGAAGAACCAAGGTTACCGACATAGCCCAGCGGATTGGCAAGTTGAAGTGGCAATGGGCAGGGCACATAGCGCGGAGAACTGATGACCGATGGGGTCGAAAAGTTCTCGAGTGGAGACCACGTACCGGCAAGCGCAGTGTAGGTCGTCCACCCACGAGGTGGACGGATGACCTTATTAGGACCGCAGGATCGCGCTGGATGCAAGCCGCTATCAACCGGTCTTATTGGAAATCATTAGGGGAGGCCTATGTCCAGCAGTGGACGTCCTATGGCTGAAATGATGATGATGATGAAAGTACTTCTCTCGTTATTTTGCTTGCATTCGTAGCTGATTCTTCCACATTCATCTCTGAATTTGCTAAAATTAAAAATTATATCCTACCAGTGTGACCAGTTAGTAGGTACAATGTGACAAAAAACACTCAAAAAGTGTTTATAATTGGTAAAAATTATTTTATTTAACAATTTGGAGGTTACTTAGTCTGGGTTGCTAGAGATAAACTACCTATTGAGTCAAATATATTTATTTATCCTACCAAATTCAAAATATTTTTTTCAAAAATCGGAGGGCTCTTTTTTGTTTTTAACTGCTGTAATAGACTCAGAAAAATATGAACTTTCTCCAAATGTAACGAGTGTTGTGGTTAGAATTTACGATTATTATTATACCAGCCTCCATACCTCCTCCATTTTGTGGACATGTCTTTTGGAGTCGTCCGAAAATGAAGCTAGAGGTTTGAAAATGTATATTCTTATTTTTCTATCGTTGTTATTTATGTATATATCGACCCTACTTTTTGCCGCTGTCGGTCATCAGTCCGCGCTGTGCCCTGCCCACTGCCACTATACGACCTTTAGCTATAGCGGCAAAACAGTTCCGTTTGCGTGTAGTTCGCAGGTAGAGCAGTATAGACCAGTTATGTGCAACCGTCTGTTGCAAGAGACAGGTTTATGGCCCAACCGAGAGAGCGGCGATATCACCCAAACGGACTCTAAGACATGCTACGCATATACACTTATACAGGGTTATCTGTTTGCCCTGTACTACGCTGAAAAGGTGATTAAGACCATCATTGTGAACAACTTTTACTATGGGGCCAATTCAAAATTCGAGAAAGATAATCAGCTGTTCCATACAAAATTGTTTGGCTTCGACAAAATGTACGAAACAGCTGATTTTTTTGTCCAATTCCGGGTTGGTCTTAGAAAAAACTGTTCATAATGATGGTTTGAATGACCTCTTTTAGGCTTAGTTCAGCAGTTCTGGATAAACCTGTACATTCGGGCCGGCCTCGATCGCTGCCGGGAGGTAAAATCGAATTTATTGTGTAGATATATTTGCGGGAAAAGAATCCGATCCTAATCTGAGGCCCTATTGTTTACGCGTTCGGTTTCACGTTTTCTCCCGTTCGCGCCAGTTACTCGCGCCACGAGTGCGAGCGGGAGGTAAAGCGAAGCCGAACGCAAAGACAATACAGCTTTTTTGCGGCTTTCGGCGGTGGCTTTCACTAGGCCGAGCCGGAGCCGGCACATTCGGAAATGCGGACGGTAAAGCCGAATGATTGTTGTGTAGATGAATGCAGTGACGTGCGGGGAGACGCGTGCCGTGACAGCTGAGTAAAAAATCTAATTGTGTCGATTGGACTCCGGAGGAACCACCTGATTGGTGCAGATCGGCACAAACCGAATAATGCCGAACTTGCAGCTTCAAATCAGCTTTGTCGTTAACATTTCTGCCGATCCGACTGTGCCGGCCCGAATATATATGTTTACCAACCCTAAGCTGCCCACTATAACGTACCACGCTTATGTATACATTGTATACTCAAAAACGTTATTTTAATATGTATAAGGCTTGAAGCAAATATCTATAGTCACAATCGTGCAAAAAAAGTGTCCGAGCCAAAATCTTGCCCAAGCTACGTAGTGGGCAGGCTTTTTAGTTAGTTGTAAGGCGATTGCAAGCCGACTACAGCGCCGCGCGATGCCTTTTTGTTCGGTTACAAGCACTAATTAGATGACATAACATCGAGATTCGAGAAAACGGGTCATTGTGAATTATTTGATGCAAATATCTATACTCTATAAAATTTAACTTGATCTCTGCGACAGTAGAAGATTGACATTTTTAGAGTTGGGATAGTGGTGGAAAAAATCGATTTTCAAACAATATTGTAATGAAATCGAATGAGTAGTTGAAGGTGAGAAATTGGATTTCATTTACGTACTATTATTTAAGATCAAGTATATAACACATGTAAATAATGTTATGATATTAATTAAATACTCATAATAATGTAACGATAGTATTTATCGACGTTTTTCACTATTATCGATGCTAATGTAACATATAATTGGGTTTAATTTAATTACACATGTAAAAAATTTTATGATATTAAAATATACAATAAAATTAATGATAATAAATTAAAATATCGTCAGTATAAACTATCGATATTTTAATTAAAACTCTATCTAAAACTCTGTGGTCACGATCATTCGTCGCCCATCACTAATCGGCATGCCCATAAAGTATGACATTGACAGGTACTGTCTGTACTACTAAAACATTCAAGACTTCATAGTCGTGATTTTTCTGACAGCTGTCGCAGAGATCAAGTTAAATTTTATAGAGTATAAGTCGGTATGCATGACGGCGCTCGGACACTTTTTACTACTTTCACTTAGGGACTGTGGCTCTGTAGATATTTGCTCGAAGGTAAAGGCCTATTTTATGATATTTATTACAGGTAGGTACAATACTGTAGACAGGTACCTTTTATGTGTTTAATTGGAAATCCTAACAATGTATGAAATCTATATTTTGATCTCAAACTATTGTTATCACTAAATTGATTATGATTACCACACCATGAGCGTGCTAGGAACGTGACAGGAAAAAAGATTGTTGTCTGTAAAGTCGGTTTACGGACGATAGTTTCACGTGATAACGTAAGAAAACATTGTTGAATCAACTACTGAAACAAGCCGCATACTTACGCCGATCGTAACTCTCTCTCTCTACCCTTTATACAGCGCTCTTGCTTGCACGCTCGACCTAGGCGGAACGTGACACTATTACGTGCGTGCGTCTTTTTTTGACGTGATAACGTCTTATAATAATCGCTGAACGCCGGCATTGATTATTATAAGACGTTATCATGTCAAAAAAAGATTACTATAATTTTTTGAATCGCGTTTGTACTAAACAGCAGTCCTTCAATGGTCGCTCCTCTCTTGGGGCATTATTTTTGACTTTCGAACGGCTCTGACGTATACGGAACTTTGACAGATTGTACGGAGAATCCGCAAAGTTCCGTATACGTCCTAGCCGTCTCCATGAAAGTTCCGTATACGTCCGAGTCATTCGAAAGTCAAAAATAAAAGCCAACGGTCCGTGACCTTACGCACACGACCTAGCTAATAACGGTTCAGTGGGTCCATTGAAAATCTTATACTAACCATAGTAACAAAAGTCATTTTCTAACGTTTCAAAATTGAGGTTCAGTGTTTTGAAGATTCAGATATTATTAGACTAAGGCCCTAAATAAGTTCGTATAGGCCGGGTGGCTAGCCCTGGTGTCACAGTTTTTAAGCCACCTGAAGGCCTTTAACATGGATAAACGGTTAAAACAACCGGGCTCTAAAATTTAACGTGTCATCCAAACCACGGTAGCGCTCAATAAATATTGTAAAAACCACCCGCCGTACCGAAAGTGGCTTAACTTAACGTTAATTAAAGTCCTTAGTAAGTGAGTACCTACATATAACTCTGGCTTAGGTAGGTACCTAACATAATTAAGTTATTACACCGATAGGTTAAAACTTATATTTAGGTAAGTAAATGCTTCCGTCGACAATAACTAAGCATAACCCTTTTTTTATTTCGTATTTCAATCTTTAAAATACCTCATCAACACTGAAAATTTTCCGTGAATTTTCAAAAAGATTTATGATTTGATTAGGGTAGGGTACTCATTAAAATTTGATAATTATGTATCTGAAAAGAGCTACGGAAATCAACAAAAAATACTGCTAAATACGTGCGCCAACGTAAGTAGTAGGTACCTACAGTTTTCAGGCCAAGAAATTTTGATGTGCGAGATTGTTTACATTACTGTGAGACTGTCGCGTCACATAAACAATTATTATGGTCGTGACGTAACTTTATTGTAGGTATTATTATCGTAATTTTTTAAATCAAACTGATCCCCTGCGCCTAATGCCCGGGATACACGAGGCTAGTTTTTCAAGCTAGGATAGTAAGCTAGACGCTATGACTGAGCCTCCTGTAACTAATGCCGGACGAAAGAAAATCTAATGTGATCTCCAGTTTTAGTTTTGCTGGTAGCGCCTGTCTCATACATAATTCTATCAATTCGTTGTATTTTTGGCGTCACAAGACTCAACAGAATATCAAACAAATCAGGGGTCATTCGCAAAATACTCTTATATTCGCCTAAATCTTCGTTGCGAAATTCTTCCAAAAGTAAAGCAGATGATCCACGTTCATCTCTTCTTAAAATCCAGGGTCTTGTCCACACCCGTTTCTTAATTCTTCTTCTAGTTCGTCTAGTGCGAATCGGCACAGTTTTTGAAGTAACTGTTTCAGTCGAATAGTGTTTTTTTTTGCGTGCAGTTCATTTTGGACGTGTGGTCACCTCGGTCACAGCAATAATACTAGCTTAAAATAATATAGCCTCATGTAAACAGAACTAGCATATTCCAAGCCAGGTCAGCTAGCCAAGACAGTTTCAAAGAGAACTAGCTTGCTATCCTAGCTTGAAAAACTAGCCTCGTATCCCGGGCATAACGCTAAGGAACTCAGCTGACTGACGCCAAGGTAAGTGAATGCCACTAATGCTACGTAATACAAAAATAAATTATTTTAAGTGTATAACTTTATAAATACAAGTTTTTGAGGTCCAGGATATTATATAGCAGCAGAGTGCTAGCCGAGACACGAGACACTATACACTAACATATTTTCTATTTTAATTTTGTCAAAATCGGAAGTGTTGCTATAATGTACATTGATGCGTGCGAACTATTCTATTGCGAATGGTTGAAGATGGTTGTGATAAAGGCAGCCCTCCAGATTATTTTTATAGCATGACAACTTTTGCCTTGTCTCCTCGTATTCTTATAGGTGGTACAACTCGTATAACATTCATAAATATTGAAATAATGGCAAGTACGTATGTATTTAAAAGGTATAATTTATTATTTTTCCTTTTCCTTCCTTACCGGAAATGTTGCCACATTTTTTATAATATTCCGTACCTCAAATTAAATATTCTTCTCAAATAAACAAAATTTTTATCATCTATTGAGGCAATTAGAATGATAAATGTAAAAAAGGTTTTGTTGTTAAGTTTATAAAAGAAATACCACTACAATATTAGGCAATTAATTAGATAGGTACCTAACGTTTACAGGGGTATACAAGGTGGTTCTTCCCAAAAACATGTAAGGATTTAAAGATATACATACCTATTAAGTATATTCATATATATCCTCTAAATGTATACCATTATTATGAACAACTTTTATCATTATTCCCTCCAAAGGTATGCGATGGCAAAAGGCCTGACGACATGACGTTGGTCCCATGGAAGTGTGGACGGCTCTTAGTATGGGACGCGACTTGCGTCGATACTTTGGCGCTGTCACATCTGAGACTCTTGAGCAGGGCTGGAGCGACGGCTAATTCGGCGGAGCAGCACAAGCGGCGTAAATATGCTAATCTCGGTAGTGGGTACATATTTGAGACATTGGGTCTGTGGGGGCCTGAGCTCATCTTGTTTTCAAAAGTCTTTCTGAGCATCTGGTGGATGCGACGCGTGACCAAAATGCTGGTGTTTATTTGGCTCAACGCCTTTCAGCCATTGCCATTCAGCGTGCCAATGCTACCAGCATTCTGGGCACGCTGTCAACTGGCAGTGGGCTTGGGCACTGCCAGTTGACAGCGTTTATCTTTAGACCTTAAAAGGTATGTGGATGATTCAATTGACAAGTTTTCATATTTCACAAGGCTATGAAATTCCAAAACCATTTCGAGATATCGGGATGCTGATCATTATGCTTATTTTTTAAAAAAATTTAGTGCAGTAACTGCTAAGATATTAGATAAAAACTCTCACCCAAGCCGTTTCGTGATTTATACTAAAAGCTTAGTTGCCAATGATAAAAAATACTAGCAATATAAAATGACAGTTAACACTGACAGTGTTGACACATAAAATGTAGTTTAAAAGATAAAATGACAGTGTCATTTTCAAATTACTTATTTTGCTTTAGCCTGAGAGGTAAACGCAAAAAATGCAAATACTTTCCAAAAGCTAAATTAATTGGTATTAAGTTATCAAAATGGTGTACATCAATACCCTGGAGTCAGTCAGCTGGGTTCCCTAGCATTTGGTGGAAGAATCCGTTTGAATTTTAAAAGTATCTTGGAACTAGTACTACTTATTCTTCTTCTTTTAAGTGGTGCTAATTTAAAGCCTGTATGGCAGACCTTGTTACATATTTCAGGTGATTGGCAGTTGTTAAACCTTTTTTATATTTTTCTTCCCATAGTATACCGCGGTACATAGTGGAGTTTTTGCGCAGATCTCCCGGCCTATTTGTTGTGAATTGTGACGGATTCATTGGCATTGATAGTGACAGTAACGCTAGCACCTATTTTTTTCTAATGTCGCTTCAGTAAAATTGTTTATGAGTCTTAAGTTTTGCAGTTACGTCCTTTTAGAATAAGCTACTTTTCAAAACTTAATTTTACGGAAAATATAAGTCGTATTGGAAAAATAAAAAATACGTATATGGCTTTTTGCAATATTCTTTCAGATAATAAATAAATATTACTATGTTAAAAATTTGAAATGTTGTCTAATATAAAGTAGTATTGTATTTTGTAGTAGGTATTCTCCAAAATAATTTTAAACATGTCTTGCGGAAGTTGCGAATACGTAAAGAAAACTGTTATTTGTTTATTTCCTGACTAATTAAGCTTGTTTCATTTAAATGTTGGCATTATATGAAATATTGAACATTAAGCCAGTATGTCATTATGTGGAAAAAACTCTAGCTTAAAGGAATATGTATAAGGCCGAATCAAATTTGTTGGCGGCTGTGATGTTAACTACAAGCTGCGCAATATCCAATTCTGACTGAAACTTAGCAGCTTCGCGAAAATTGCGTTTCGCGCAGCTTGTAGCTAAGTTCACAGCCGCCAAGAAGTTTGATTCGGCTTATAATACCTCTTGACGTAAACTGCAGTTACCTACTATTACATAATATTAATCTCTGAGGTACATAATATACTTGAGAAGTGCAAGTATAATACCTAATTATATTTCAAGTTAAAAATAAAATGTTAAATGGTAGGTATTTTTTTTTCTCACATTATAAAGTGTACTTGGTGAATATTATTCCCCACGAGCGCGTCTGCCCGAGGGAACCTTATTGCTGATGTGGAGCTTGGTGTTTTCGTTTTAGGGAAACTACAGCATCACCGAAATCAAAACCTTTTATTTTCTTCACAATCTTATATACAACTGTTTTTTTCTGACAAGAAAGAGTCAAGCGCGAATCGCACTAATAATTTTGAATTTGGAATGTTTTGCCGAAAGAGTTTGCCAAATAAATAAAGAAGTTCGTAATAGGTGCAGCCGTCGTGCACAAATATCTTAAACTTAGAATATGTTGAAGTTAGTATGTTCGCAACTGTACAAGTACTTACAAGTATGTAGTTGTCCGAACAGTAGATCTCGTGATAGGTACATCTCTATATTTGGATGGGTGGCCGCGGGTTGCATTTTCCAGCTGAGCGCTACCGTGGCTCGGATGGCACGTTCCTGTTGTTATAGCCGTTTAGTTTAATGTCAGAGTTTTTAGGCCGCCTGAAGGCCTAAAAACTCTGACATTTACATTTCTTTTACATTAGGGCTGGCCACCCGGCCAATACCAACTTAAATATTTGGTAGGTACGAGTACTCATTGCTACGGGACTGGACTTGAACCCAGGCCTTACAGTTGTAAGGTGAGCGCTCTACCACTATACCACCGCGACCGCGGACATACCTACCACTTTCGTATACAGCTCACACACCTATTACATTATTCGTATTAAAAAGTTATCCATCAATTTGTACATGGAGTTATTTTTCAAGTCTGATATAAATAACAAATAAGTAGCTAAGTTCAGGCCGAATCAAACATGTTGGCGGCTGTGATGTTAGCTATATGCTACGGACAATCAAATCCTGATTCAAGCTTGAAGCACTTAACAGTTGCGCAAGGATTTTGTAATCTGCAGCTTGAGTCTAACATCACAGGTAGGATGTCCAATTGTCCACACACAAGGTGGACCCGCTACGAACTGGTCTTATTGGAGATCTTTAGGCCTATGTCCAGCAGTGGACGCCCTTTCGCTTCTATTTTATAACGTATGTAGGTATGTATATATGTAGGTATATGTATATGTATAATTATAACGTATATATGTAAGTATATTTAAAACTTAGATTGAATTAAGTATGTTTCGTCGACACTCACAAAAATCAAAACCTACAGGGTACTTCCCGTTGACATAGAACTATGAAATTTGAAGCGAAGCGAAACGAGAAGCATTGTCTTAGAGTACACATATAGGAATAAATCTGAAAACTGTACATTTTTATTTACATCACAAAAAATAGGGCCTCATAATTCACAAAATATGGGCTCAAAATTCAAAGTGAGTAAATCGTATCATGTAAGGTGTGATATAAAAGAACTTCATTAGCACATGCTAAAACAGGTTTTTAATTATTTTAACAATGTGTTTGTACGGAACCCTCGATGTGCGAGCCTGACTCACACTTGTCCGGTTTTTTGCGACATAATCGGCTCTAACTTTTTTAAACGATAACTGAGAAGCTTTTATTTTACACAACTGCAAGAGATCATAGATATACATATATAGTTTAAATTTCAACTCGATATCTATACGCGTTCCCGAGATAAAGAGTCTTGACATACACACAGACGGACAGACGGCAACAATTGGTCAAAAATATCGATGAGCATACACAAAAAAAAAATTACATATAGACTAACATAACCAATTCCTTTTTGGACGTCGGTAAAAATATATGTATAGAGCCGGAGGTAAATAATAATTTAACTATACCATAGTTTAATAAAGGTCTTTGAGTTTAATTTAATACGCAAATTCTCTCTATCAGTATAGAAGAAGTTTAAAATTCGAATATATTTTAGTTTCAAATTCTAGGTGGCTCTGAGCTGTCATGGGTGTGCGTGACTTTAAAATTTATTCAATGAAATAAAGTGAGCAAACTATGTGAATTATATTAAGTAACTCTGTTTACTTATCTCTACCTCATGATTTATACATTCTATCAATTATTATTCTTGTATTTTATTGTGATTAATATAATACTTTTTTTTTCAACTGCGTTATACGTAATAAATAGAATGAATTGTTACTAACAATTCGCGCTTAGCTTATTATAATTAACAGAATTATGTACATAAATAAGATTCAAGGAAGGTAGGATATTTTTTTAAAAATGGTTTATGTATTATTGCTCTAGATAATAAAAAAATACCAATTACAAAAATATTATATTATAGTTGTCATATTTTATTTTATTATTTAGTTTATTTTTTCCATACACCTTTTTAAATTTCAATAAAAAATCACGTCAATGTCACCTTCTATATATTTTCATACCTATTCCCCTTTTGTAAAATTCTTAAGTTAAATATAACAAACTGATAAAAATTCATTAGCGTATAATAATATAATTGTTTTTTGGTGATAAAACCGCCTCCTTTCGTAAAGCGGTTAGATAGTAATGAAAGGTCCGTTTGTATTAAAAGAAGTAATGAAGTGGTGCATTAATAATTAATGATTAAGTTCATAATTGTGGCTCTTTAAAAACTTGTAAAAAAATGTTGACGTATGTAATCTTATTAAAAAATATCTGAAAAAAAGTTAGATTAAAAAAGTTAGTTCTAATCTATTAAAGTATCTTCTTGATAATATCCCTATAAAGCTTTCTCAATATGGCAGCTAAATTAAAAAAGAACCTTGACGCAAACATAAAAAAATTACCGCAAAAACATGTCATCAAAATAATCGTCAAAAAAAGGCAACAGAATGCCTGAAATTGCACAAAAGAATCTCTACTTAAAATCATGTCGACACATCTTCGCATAATTTTAAAAAAAGTGTAAGTAAGATTTATCTTAAAAAGTGAAAATAAACGCAAGAGCGCGCAATCATTTTAGGCGCACAGCCTCCGCCTCTGACTTTCCAGTGGCCTACTGCCCTAAATCCCCACCTGACTCAGTGAAAGCAAAAATTAGCAAAAATGACATAATACTACATAACCTACCTTACGCCGCTCGAAAATCCTCACGCCGAAATCTATAAACAATCACTAGCACTAAAAATAAAAAAACACAAGACACAAAATGTCACTGTCAAACTGTCAAAAAGCGCGCGAACTTTTTCCACTTTCCCGCGATTCAGTTTTTTCAATGGCGGCTGGCACGCGTTGTCAAATCGGGCTTCATAGCCCGACTGTATTGCAAGAGTGGTGAATAGCACTGCAAAGCATTTGCTCCGTAGGGCTGTCGCTGACGTTGTTTACTGACTGCGCGACACGAGATTGGGTGATAAACTTATTTGTCAAAGTTTAAAAAAATACTAATGCTTTTTATCGCAACTTAACCCGTGAAAATAACCATCTGGTATATGTTTCTTACGATCAAAAAATATTTACGTTTTTTGTTGCGACATGACCCCAAATTATGTTTATTTTATTTTAGCTACTCGTATGATATTTTTTCCACGAGATATTAAAATGAAAAAGGTACTTTTTTTATAAGTATTAACCCTTTTTTACAATTAATATTGACAAATTTCGGATTATTGACGTCATGGCGTTTGGGTTCTTTTCAATATTTATTTACTAAATAACTGACCCCTTAACGACGTTTTTTGGCAGAGACATTAGAAAAAAATGTACAGAGTTTTTAAAAATATATATTTTACATGTAACAAATGTATTTTTTACTAATCACAATACCTATATTTTTTACAATTCTCTAACTTATTTAGAAATATGACGGTTTTTTTACCTTTGTGAACCATTTTTTCCAAAGTAAAAGTATGTTCAAATTTTGCCTGTATTCGAGTACATAGTACCCATATTATGTACGTTTTTGACAATTTGATGTCAAAGTTATGGCATTGATTATAAAAACCGTAAAATCATAAATATTCTTTGCGTGAAGGTCAAAAGGTTGTAAATGTCTTTAAAAATATTATTTTCACATTTAAATTGTCTTCAAAATCATTAAATTCAAAGGAGCCAATAATTACACTAAGATGGATAAAGCCAGTATACCTACCCTATATTAAATTAAAATAAAATACGATCTAGGACCAATGACGTAGTAATATTCTGCAAAAACTATCAATCATGTCAACTTTTCTGTATAAATCCAGTTTTTATTCTCGCGCCAGCCCTATTTCCGTACGTACAAACGTCACATTTCAATTATCGAACACTGTGACATTGTCATCTTCTCAGAATACCTGTCAAGGTGTCTTTTATATCTATAAACAATGAAAAATGGCACTAAATTGTCGCTCCTAGGTGTTTTGCTACTGGCAACCTTTGCACTATAGATTGATTTGTTCAGTGAAGGATCTCCATTAAACTATACCTTATTATAAGTAGAGGCGGTAGGAACAATTTTATAATAAAACTTTACAATATACTGCCGCCGTTAACTGTGGTGGCCTAGTGGTAGTGACACCCGCCTCACAATCGTGAGGTCGTAGATTCAAATCTCGACCGATCAGTTCTTTGGAATGTATGAACGGAATTTCACACCACTGGTTTTTCGCTGAAGGAAAACATCGTGAGGTAACCTGCACACATCCGTAGAAGAAATTCGATGGCGTATGTGAATCCATCAACCAGCACTGGGCCAGCGTGGTAGTCCAATGAACTTTCGTGGGTAGGCCTATGTATAGCAGTGGACTATTAAAATGGCCGGTTCCGTACCTACTGTACAGAAATGTTATCATGGAAAATGTCCGTCGTCTGGAGAAACACCATAAGACTAAGCTATTAGACCATAGAGTTGGTAACGTTTGATATGTTCAACGAGCTATGGAGAGGGCTATGCTCAGAGTTTCTCTGCGAGATCGAAGCAGAAATGAGGAGATTTGCAGACCAACCAATGTAACCGACATAGCCCAATGGATTAGGAAGTTGTCATGGCAGTGGCCAGGGCACATAGTTCGAAGAACGGATGGCCGATGAGGTCGTAAAGTTCTCGAATAGAGACCACAAACCAGCTAGCGCAGCGTTGGACGTCTACCGACTAGTTGGACTGATGATATAATTACGAACGCAGGAACAAGCTGGATGCAGCCCGCTTCCAATCGGCCTTATTGGAAATATATAGAGGAGGCCTATGCCCAGCAGTGGACGTCTTATGGCCGATGGCTGAATGGATGATACTATCAAATACCCATGTCCTTAAGCTACACGTAAGTCAGTGAAATCAGCAAAAAATACTTATGTAAGTATTTTTGCTGTTTACTCGATGTGACAAATTATTTGCGTATTTTTCATTTTCAAAATTGTTTTTCTAAGCAGTGCTACCCGAATCACTTTCATGTCCTACGTAAGATTTTAATTGGTAGGTATTATCCAACAAAAACATTTTCATGTGAAATATAGCCAAGACCACAGCTCGCACTTTCAAAAAGTTGTCAGATCTTATGTAGAGCCAAGCTTCTAACTCTACACGCCTTAACTCTACATGTCCTTACTCCACAAACTATACAGCTTAGTCAATATAATTATGTGACTTGGATTAGTTGGTGAGGAAATAATTAATTAATTTTAAATAATTAATTGATTATTTTTTTGTTTTTATTACTTGGTCAGGTTTGGGGGGTAAAAATTCGATGTTTTAGATTTTTTCCTTTGTATATGCGTAATAGTCTACCTTGATGCCAAATATCAAGTATCTAGGTCATCTGGAAGTGGTTAGGTTTTTGATCTATAAGTCAGTGAGTAGGTATCAGTCAATTAAATCCTAGTTTTTAAACGTTAATATATCATTAACTGTTAAAGCAAAATTAAGGAAATTTTGTATTCTAGACTAAAAATAACTTTTAGTTAGTTTTTTAATAATTTAGGTCAAATCGTTTTCGAGTTAAGAAGGGGTTAAAAGTGGCTCGAAATGGTTCGTGTAATATTACACAGCTTTTTTTTTGTCTTGTCTGGACACGCTTCCGCATGTCTAGATTAAAGTTAGACGACCTACTTTTAATGTTCAACTGGCCATCTAATCATAACTTCAGTTTAAAGATATACTGGATATGTGGCTCCATCCATCCATCAGTCATAGGACGTCCACTGTTGGACATATGCTTAAGCATATCATAAGCATAGCATCAGCATAACTAGATATCAAAAAAGACTAAAACTCCCAAAGTCAAGACTAGCCCTACATTCAAATAGCCACTTTACGATGTGCATTAAACTGTATAATAAATAAATTACAAAATAAAGAAAAAGACCACATTTTTCCAAAAAAAAAAAGTAAATATCTTCTAGTGGAAAAAGCATTATTATTCGATAAAATAATAAACTGATCATAAACACTAACTTGGTCACAAAAATATTGTAAAATAAAGACTGTCCTCTCCTTCACGCCTATCGTATGGGAGCCCCCCTAGTATATAACATAAGTATTTTGTTTCAAATTTTTGATGTAAATGTAAATAATTATATTGTACAACTAAATATTCTGTAAATATTTCAAGCGTCTGTTTCGTTACCTTACCTAATATCGAGTGAAAAAATCACGTTTGTTGTAGGTACTTGTATGGAAGTCCCCCTAAATATTTATTTTGGTTTCAATATTTTTTGTTATTTCTGCAAAATTTAAACATAATCTGAAAAAAAAATCAACTATGTATCTATCACGATTCATGAGATACGGCGTGACGGAGACAGGCGGACAACGGAGTGTTAGTAATAGGGGTCCCCTTTGGGTACGGAACCCTGAAAGCGAATGTCCAGACAATATTCAGGCCGAATGTCCAATCAGTGATCTGTCCAGCGTGCCATCGCTGAATCTTGAAGAAAGAGACCTACTTTCTCTGACATTCGACTTTTTGTGACGAGTTTGAACCTTGGCTCCGGCGATATGTATTGTACTTTGATGTAAAGTATTACTAGATTTATTATGAAAGGAAAATATTGATAATTATCTACGTTATGTACTCATTAACTATACAATAAAATAGAATCAAACTTCAATCTACTCACTTTTAATCAACCTATTTTTAATAATTTATTTTTCTCCAAAAATGGCACAACAGACTCGATACCGTATACAGAACTCGTACCGTCTTTACGCACGCTTTAGACAACGTTTAACAGTACAAATTGAACAGCTAAACAAAGTTTAAAGCGTGTTTAAATCTATTGTGGTAAAGCGGGTATAGTTCGCAGTTTCGCACGAATCGACGTAATCTGCCATTTTTGACCGACGAACCGGAGGAGGTAAACAATTCGACGCGTATATATTTTTTTATGTATAACCACGCATAACTTTTTTCGTAGTAGTCCGATTTTAATTAAAAAAATTATTGGAAAGAATATACAATTAGTAAGAATATAAATTTATAAATCCTATTTAAATTTTATAGAAATCGGCTGAGCCATTTTTGAATAATCAACAATATTGTAAAATATGTTACATTAATCCGTGCGAAGTATTCGCGAATTCTGCACACAGGTGAAGTCGGTCACGCTATTATTTGCAATAAAAATCATAATGTTGTACCTACTATGTACTATTGTTAATTTTACAAAAACGACTCAGCCGATTTCCATAAAATTTTAATAAACCACCTTTGAAGTATAATCTATCAAAAAAAGAGAATCATCATAATCGGCGGAGTAATCGGGTAACATACTCCAAAAAAGACCGGACAAGTGCAAGCCAGGCTCGCATACCGAGGGTTCCGTACAAATCCAGAAAATATCACAAAATTGGGAAGTACGTTGTTAAAATATCTATACTCATCATCATCATCGTCACCATCGACAAAAGTCTTTTTTTTTACTTTTCTCGTCATTCATCGAAAATTGTTAAAATAATTAAAAACTTGTTTTAGCATGTGCTAATGAAGCTCTTTTATATGATACCTTACATGATACGATTTACGTACTTTGAATTTTAAACCCATATTTTGTGAATTTTGAGGCCCTATTTTTTTGTGATTTAATTAAAAATTTATAGTTTTCAGATTTATTCCTATATGTGTACTCTGAGACAATGCTCTTCGCCAAATTTCATAGTTCTATGTCAACGGGAAGTACCCTGTCGGTTTTGATTTTTGTGAGCGTTGAAATATGCGTTTTTTTACGACATAAGCGGCTCTAACTTTTTTATACGGTAACTAAGTAGCTTTTCTTTTACACAACCTCCCGAGATAAATAGTCTTGACATACACACAGACGGACAGACGGACAGACGGACAACAAAGTGTCCTATAAGGGTTCCGTTTTTTCCTTTTGAGGTACGGAACCCTAAAAACATCCGAATCAAGAAGGCATTTTATTTTGAAGTCGGTTAAAAGCAATTGATTGCTTTTACGTAGGATGTTTGTTAAAATTTTGTGACTTTATTTCCAGAAATAACTTACAAGGTTATACACAGGGTTAATTAGTAGATATAACTACTTTAACATTACAATATTTTATATTATATAGGACGGGCCTACCCACGAAGGGTGATTGGGCCATATCCATCACGCTGACCCAGTGCGGGTTGGTGGTTAGAGGTATGCAGCTTCACGAAGTTTTCCTTCACCGAAAAACCAGTGGTGTGAAAATCCGTACATAAATTACAAAGAACTCATTGGTACAGGGACCAAGATTTGAACCCACGACCTCACGATTGTAAGGCGGGTGTCATTACCACTTGATCACCACGGCTATACTTGTAAGTATGATTGTCTATTATTATATGCGAGTGAAACAACTTGAACTCTCATATTTTAATATCAACTTAAAAGGATGGAGAGTTTTAATAATGCTGTAAAATTTAATTAATTAATTATATAAGAAAATTTTACTTAAAATTTTCACACAGGATTGTATAATTAATTTTTAAATTACAATCTATCTGTAGAGGCATTCACCGTCTCACCACAAAAGTTTACGCTTTAGACAATGTTTAACAGTACTAATTGCACGGTTAAACAGTGTTTAAGCGTGTTTTAATCTTTAGTGGTAAGACAGTTAATGTCTGTCACTGGTGAATAATAAATTTCATCATCATCATTATCAACCGTAGAACAGTCCACTGGCAGTCATAGGCCCCCTACTGACATCTAATCATCGTTTCGTTTCGTTTCAGCCGTCCCCTGACGTCCCCTGCTGAACATAGCCTTCCCCTATGGACCTCCAATAAGAGCAGTTGGTAGCGGCTAGCATCTAGCGCGATCCTGTGGTCTTGATGAGGTTATCCGCCTATCTAGTGGGTGGTTCTACGCTGCGCTTGCCGTTGATTGGTTTATCTACCTATCTATCATGAATGATGAAAAAAAAATTAAAACAAAATCTGCAATACACGATTTGCTCTGGTAGCGACATCTATAACTATCTAATCAAAGTAGTCACGGCAAAAACAGGAACCAAGAAGCTTTTTGGTTATAACCTCAGTTGTTAGGACACTCATCAGTAGATGACGCTCTACGCCTACTTAGGCTACTCAGCGATAGATGTCACTAGTAGTCGTTCAGTTCACCACTTAGATTATAGGTTCACCACCATAGAAAAATGGCAAGTCGATGGAACTACACAAATTCTTTTTCAAATAGGTATCTATTTAGAATATTTTTAAGCGAGTATTAAAATAATACAATTTTAATCTTTATAAATTAATTCACGTAGGTATTATAATGAAAGATGACGTCCACGAATGGTATATTATTCGAACCAAGATGATATATACATTATTTGAAAGCTTATATATATGGGCTTCCTAAAAATATTTAATTTAGATTTTTTCACCCGTCCAATTTTTTTTACATGCGAAAAATAAATTGTATGAAAAATAACAACACAGCTTATTATTTTTTCTAGTTTAACAGTAATAAAGTGATTCTATAGTTATTTTACTTGCACTCGTACTTGGGCTGCTAGAGATAAACTACCTATTTAGCCAAATATATTTATTTTTTCTAATAAATTCAAAATTAATTTTAAAAAAATCGGAGGGCTCTTGTTTGGTTTTGGTTGTAATAGACTCAGAATAATATGAACTTTCTCGAAATGTAACGAGTGTTGTGGTTAGAATTTTTGATTATTATTATACCAGCCTCCATACATTTTGTGGACATGTCCTTAAATGTTTTTTTGCCTTTTCAATTGATGTATCAAAACTGTATCCGAACATTTTTTTGACATTTAACTACTTTGACAACTGATGCCTGGCGGTTAGTAGTGCTACCGATGAAAAAATCTCCCTAGATTCTGGAAAAATAACAGATAACATTTTTGTAACTACAATAAATTATCTTTTATGGTAAGTATTAATATTTTCCACAACATTAATTTTTAAACATTGCCTTTCAAATGTATGATCATCGAATGTTAACGAGCTATGAAGTAAGCTATGCTAGGAGTCTCTTTGCGAAATCGAATCAGGAATAAAAAATATCCGTACTTACAAAATTAGATTGAAATGGCAGTGGGCAGGGCACATAGCACGGATGGCTGATTGGCTGATGACCGATGTAGTCGAAAAATTTTATTACGTGAAGACCACGTGTCCGCAAGTGCAACGTAGTAGGTTTTTTTTTTACGAGGGAGAAATCTTCCAAATTCAAGCGGTCGGGCATCGCTTTGGGGTGCAGTCGAGTTATGTGGGATTGTACCCACTAAAACCCCCTCCGTGGCCAGCATATATGCCTTCTTGGGAGCTCCGGGATCTCCAAAAGGAACGCACCGGTGCTCCCGGCACAACGTAGTAGGTACGCTCACCCATTAGGTGTACGTATGACCTCATCAAGTCCGTAGGTTCGCACTAAATGCAAGCCACTCCCAACCGATCTTGTTGGAAATCTATTTGGAGGTCTATGTTCTGAGTTGACATCCTATGACTGATGGATGGATGGATGGTATTTATAATCATCAATATGAACAACTTTGTATTTCCTATCATTTTTCACATATAATCATACTATAGCAGTAACAACATTAAGTACCTAACCAAAAGAAGGCGACACGCCTGAGCACCGAAGTGTACCAAGTCAGTGGGGGGGGGGGTGAAAAAACGCACACAAACCAAAATATAAGCAAGTTTACACTCACACAAATTTAATTAACTAACACTAGCTGAAAATTAACGCAACACAAGTGCAACCTGACCGATATTTTTAAATAAAGAGCATGACAGCCGGTCGCATACTTTTGGCAGAGGGGTACGCTTTGCAGTGTCGACTCTTTTTGGTTAGGTAGGTACCTAATGAGCAACAAAGAAACCATTTAAATATGTATTTTAATAAAATACTTGAGTAAATCTTTACTGCAATAACCAATACTTTTAACCAGTATTCCGCTCATAAACTCCGCAAAGGGATGATAGAATGATTACATAATACATAACTACCTATTAAACAACTCCGCTGTACTATTAATTCAGTTATGCGCCTAATGAGGTAAATTACTACTAGTAGATCTGGCAGCACTGAGAAGAGCCATGCCCCCGCTCGCGCACAGACGACCGTCTGTTTTGTAAACTTTGTTTTGTACCAAGATTGCAATTCAAACTGTTTCAAAATACCTAATCGGCGTGTAAAATAGCAACTGTAGTTTACACTTACGCAACCGTCCATTAAACCGCGTCTCCTGTAACGCTAGTGCAGTGAAAAACGGAAAAACAAAACATTGTGAAACTGTCTGTTATGCCTTGTGACTGTAATAAAAAAATAAACAAGTTTAAATTTCTTTCAAGTGTTCAAATTGTAACAGTTTGTAAACTGTTCTAGTTCAGCTAGTGTTTCAATTAATCTCATGCCGCGTATTAGGAGCGTGTGAAAAATGCCGTCAGTTTTAAAGAACATAACGGAAGAATGATATCTCATCCAATCAACAGGGTACAAGCAATTAAAAGCAAGTTCGAGAATCTAAACACTGAAAGCGCACCTATAAAACATCGCTCGCAGCTGTACAAACTCAGAAATGAGTTCGAAAAACAGGAAAACAAGGAAAAACCGTGTGAAATATATCCTGACAATATCTATAATAAGGTAAACGGTATCGAAATAGATTCCAGTGATGACTACGCGCCGAAGCCGAACGCTAGTGCCTTGTACAAAATCGACGTAAAAAGGAGTGCTAGTGATTCAAAATCTACATTAACCCGTCAAGTGAGTGATCCAGGTAAAAAACTACACAGATCCCATGCATTCCGTTGTGACCGGAGCCAAAAATTAACGAGCCCTAAGGCACCAAAACGCCACGGCAGTTGCAACGGACGATCAGAAACAAGCGAGTTTTTAAAAATGGAACGCAAGCTGAGCAAAGACAGGCTGAAAAGATTGGGCAATGTTCTAGAACAGCAGATGAAAAAAGAAAATTTTGTGCCTTATAAATCTGAATCTAACGAAGCTATAGTGGGTGTAGTCGAAGAGGTGGTTCCTTTATCAGTGTCTGATGAAAATGTTCCTCCCCATATTCTGGCTATGTATGCTCAAGTCACTAAGCCAAAAAAAACTGATGATAAACAAGACACAATGACTGATAGCGGAGTCAGTTCAGAAACGGAAAACTTAGAGGATGACAAAAGTGGTAGAGTGAAAAGGATAACAACACAATTCGAAAACCCAAAAGAATCTCCTGTTGAGCCAGATACTAAAACCAACCTTGATGTTATGGAAGATTTGGCAGGATCTAGTGAGACGATGAAACTAGAACGTAAAAACCCCCATCTGAAATTAACAGATACATTAAAAAAAGCACTCAAACAGCCCCTACCAGCTGGACCACCTCCGAAAAAACCACCCCGCACATTCACCCCGGAAAGCATAGAAAAAGACAAAAGTGACACAAAACGTAAGCTCGAAAAACTAGAGCAGGTGCTAATGAAACGTGAGGCTAAAAAGGAAAGCAAGGATAAAAATATCTACGATATTGCCGAAGAAAATTTGAGTCTGAAACGGCCCAAAGAAATACACTATTTGTGTACGGAAATTTTAGACATAACTCAACGGACTTTGCTACCGAACCAAAATCAAACTGAATCTCCCTTAAAAAACTGCTTAAATAAACTTAACTGTGTCGCCAATCAGTCTATGTCTAGTTTGCCATATACAAAGCTTAATTCAGAAGATAATGACAAAATTTGCTCTTGCAGTCAAAACAGCTTAGACAAAGAAACCTCACCATTACGTACTTTCATGAGCGAAAAATGCTCAAAATGTCACATAAACGATGATAAAGAGCACGGTTTCAAATGCCATTTAAATTGTAAGTGTCGTACAGAAAAGTCTGAATTTTTCCTAAAAGACCATATCTATGACAAGTGTACAGTGAAATCGGACTTGGGTCTCGATGACCATATTTATGATGAACCATACATAGCAAACAAGCAAAGTGATAAAAGTAGATATGGTACATTGAATAGTGTAAAGTTGAACAGTGCGTTTAGTAAAAGTTTGGAGGATTTGCATACGAACAAGGCGAATTTGGTGAGTTGTTAAAACATTTTAAAAATATTTTTGGGCAACAGATTTTGCACTGATGTCGTTTATGGGGTACTTTTAGGGTTTCTCCCTTTCAGCTTTGTCCTTGCAAACCATTAAAATATAGAAATGATGATATATGCTGCTTTTACTCTAAAACATTTTTATTTTATGTTATTATTTTCATCTATACCACCATTATAATAATATTGACAACCATAACCTAACATAAGATAACAAAAATTACCATACAACATATATAATTACAAAAATATGTCTACAAAAAATTGAACAAATAAATTAACTTGCCTATATTCGGAAAATCGACAGATTAATACCTAATTATGACCATTTTTTTGTAATCTTTTTTAAATCTTGTCTAAAAGTTAGTTACAAAAATTGGTCATACAAGTAGTATAAAATGATGACCAATTTTAGTAACCTCTGATTTTTTTGGATTTCTGTGCCCTAAATAGTGAAAAATAATAAATTGTTTTAAACATTTCATTAATCTATTTTATACATTCACAATTAGTTCCAAAAATGGTCTGAAAATATTGCTACTAATTAAATGAAAGGTTTTCTAATTCCAATAAAATATTTCAGTTATTGTGTGTTGACAGTGTATGTTCACTCATAGAATTAGGTTTTAACCCAGGCCCAGTAAAACAGATTTATTTTTTACTATAATATAGTTTTTACTCGCGGCTTCGCCCGCATACGCAATATATCATTATATTTTATAGCCTATGTGTTATTCTGATATATATATACGCTATATTATTGTAAAGTTTCATCTCAATCTATTCAGTAGTTTTTGCGTGAAAGAGTAACAGACATCCATCCATCCATCCTCACAAACTTTCGCGTTTATAATATTAGCCGCGAGTAAAAACTAGTATAATATATAGATTAACTTTCCACATTTATTAGTAACTACCAATACCGTTTTAGTTTCCAGTATACCTTATTAGTTGGATATTTCCAATGCATATTAATAATAGACTGAGAGGAAATAAATGTAATTATCATACTTAGTGAATGTAGGTAAATTATTTAGGTATATTGATGATTATATTTTATTTATAAGCGAACAGCCTCGCTGAAGTGCCTATATCAAGCAGTAAGTAAGTTTCTTATAGGCAGGGTAGTGTCAATGTTTTTAGGCCGCCTGAAGGTCTCTGACGTGGTTAAACGGTTAAAACAACCGGGACCTACAATTTAACGTGCCATCCGAGCTACGGTAGCGTCAAAAATAATTAGTATTTATCTGTGTAAGCAATTTTTTTATCCTAAGGGCCAGTCTGTTCTTAAATCCTACTAATATTATAAACGCGAAAGTTTGTGAGGATGGATGGATGGATGGATGGATGGATGGATGGATGTATGGATGTTTGTTACTCTTTCACGCAAAAACTACTGAACGGATTGAGATGAAACTTTGCAATAATATAGCTTATATATCAGAATAACACATAGGCTATAAATTATAATGATATTGCGTAAATTGTTCATAATATAACGATAAGTGTTAAGTAAGATCTGAGAACTCTGAGAACTATTCTAGAGTGCTCTTCAAGAAATGTCAAAAAAAATCAACTGTCGAATCGAACAACCGTCAAATCGTTTTTTGTTAAATTTTTTGGATCGGGTTTGAAAGACGGAACATGACATAGGTAGTCTACTTCTTATCCCGGATAAATAAAGGGTTCCTATGGGATAGCACAAAAATCCAAATATCATGCGGGCGAAGCCGCGGGTAAAAACTAGTGTGTTTATAATTGTTGTTGAGATTACAAACTCTGGCAACCTGTTCCAATTGGTCATTTTATTTATTTTTTCAGATAAATAGAAAAAACATATTACTTACATTTATGAGTTTCCACACAAAACTATTTTAATTTTTCCTAATAATTACAATGTTTATTTCATAAAAAAATGAGTCTTGGCTGCGGTACTCAGTTAGGTCAAGTGACGTAACAATGGTAGACTTTACAGTAGTAAGGTATTCCCTCAAAAGAATGATCTTATTCTATGGGTATACCATTGTGACATCACACGTTAATTCAAATACTGTCGGCGAAACTTCAGTACTCGGCTAGGGATCAATATTTAATGTAAAAAATATTTTTATTCAACAGACCAATAAATAATAGACATGATGACAACAAAATAATAATTAGTCCGTCACGTAGATTGCTAAGAATTATTAGACACAATTATATTTTTAATCTTATGTCAATTAAACAAAAATTGATAAAGATATAGCTCGTTAAAGTTCCGCGCGACGTCATGAGCGTCATACAAATGTAAAGACTTTCGTGAGAGACGTGACGTCACGACCCCCACTCTCAAACTTTGACAAACTTTATCTTTGCCATTTGTTGTTTTATTGACAAAATAAAAAATACGTATCCAATATTTTTTGATAATCTAATTCACGGACTAATTATTATAATTTTTTTTTTTTTACCCAGTAATTCAGCCTATTGTAGACTACTAGTAGACACTGGTTGCTAAATTGAAAACATTTAATGGGAGTCTTCCATTCGGACGTTCTCTTTACGTTTTACGTCTGTAGAAAACATGTGCAAGCAACATAATCAAGAAGGTGGTATTGATCTGTCCTCATCCCCGCTTGCCAGGTTAAGTCCAAAAATTGAAAAAAAGTAGGTAACCTCAGTTCGTTACTCTATGAATCATAATTCCCACGCTTCAGCTATTCACGCCATTACAGGGCATAGAATAGATAATAGTCGCCACGGCTATTAGTCAATTTGCTCTGAATACCTAAGTTCGTATATGGCCGTTCGTATAGCCGGGTGGCTAGCCCTGGTGTCAGAGTTTTCAAGCCGCCTAAAGGCCTCTGACATGGCTAAGCGGTTAAAACAACCGGGATATACAATTTAAGGTGTTATGGACTTGATGGTCGTCCATTTTGAGATGATGATGATAGGATAACATCTTGCAAAGGAGTACTCCACCGGGCGAGGTGTTGAGTCCGAGGATAGCTAACCGATAGTGTAAACTTAGGTCTTGATATGGTTCGGCCGTCGCTGTAAATTTCGTTTTGCGCGATGCAGACTCCGGCTTGTCATTGGCTGAGGCGCGGCGATACAGCTTGTGATTGGTTGCCGGACGGCGCGCGTAGCTAGTGCCATCTTGTAGCGAATGTAGTGAAGTTAGTGGCTACAGTGTCATCAGAGCCAGTGTAGTGCTTAGTTGAAAATGCCACCCGCGGTCACCCATTCGAAGACTGACTGTGCCGAATGTTACTTAACTTAAGTGATCGTTGACAAACAACTAGTCAAACTTCGCTATTAGCGCTACAAAATAGATAAGTTTGCCATTAATAAATTAGTTCATATAGGCCGAGTGGCTAGCTCTAGTGTCAGAGTTTTCAGCCGCCTGAAAGCCTCTGACATGGCTAAAGGGTTAAAACAACCGGGCCTACAATTTAACGTGTCATCCGAGCCCGGATAGCACTCAGTTGGAAATGCCACCCGCGGCCACACATTCGAAGACTGACTGTGCTGAACGTTGCTTAACTTTGGTGATCGCTGACAGACACCTAGTCAAACAACGCTAGAGTTTGTACAAAAAGAGAAGCGTCGTAAGTGAGGTCGCCCGTGTGCCATTTTACTAATTTTGTTAAGTGTACTACACTGCTCTGTCATTGCTAGTACAACTAAAAGTGTTTGATACTTGGTAGACACCAATTCGGTTTCATCAGTACTCGCGTCTAACAAGTATAGTCGGTACCTTGGCTACTAATTAAAATCTTAATGTTAGTTCACCGTAACGCCACGACGGTTCCCTTTTTGCACACACTCTATGAGCGCTACAGAATAGATAATAGTTCGCTACAGCTTTTAGTCAATTTGCCCTGAATACCTAACTGTAAACTAGGTAGGTATTTTGTTTAGGTATGACCTGGTTGCTGATATTTAAATTGGTAAAATAAATTGGCTTAGTGCGTTGTGTCGGTCTGCTTATCTCTTTATTATAGTTGTCTAATATGTTTGTTTCAAAATAATAAATTAAGAAAGTAGATCAGAAATGAGGCCATATGTTATAAAGCCATATGACATAACATATTCTGAATTTAATAAATAAAGCTATTTACTTACTTAGTTATATACAATTTTCTAAAATATCATTTAAGAGCAACCTGTATCCAAACAACGGTTCGACCTATTTTTAACCGACATACAAAAAGGAGGAGGTTCTATGTTCGTCCGTATGTATTTTTCTGCGTACGTTTATCTATAATTTCGCGAATTGTGAACCGAATCGAATAATTCTTTTTTTAGTTCGATAACCCGGACGGATGGCAACCCTTTCAATATAATATTAGGGGACACACGGCCTCTGACCCTAAACTAAGCAACGCTTGTGATTTGGCTGCCAGAGACTGATCTACTACGTATACATATTTTAAATACACAGTAAATAATTATATAGATAGTATCTAAAAATAACATCTAGACACAGAACAAACACCTAAGTTCATCACGTAAATGTTTGCCCTGGTTGGGGATCGAACCCACGCCTCTTTGCTCCAGAAGTAACAGTCACTAACCGCTGAGCCACCGAGGTAGTCAACCCTAGTTAAAGAGAGGTGTCGCGAGGTCTACTATTCGGAGAATTACTAGTTTTGTTTGTTTGTAGTACATCAGAGCACGAGTCTCCAGTGTCACGACATCGCTTCCCACCCATCGAACCGTGACCCGGCGTCGTATGTCCTTTCCTAACGATCTGCTTCGCTGATTCTGGATAGAAATCTTGCTTGACTTGCTTGTTTTCAACCGAATTCAAAAAATTGAGGTTCTTTTTTCGGGTGTTTCCTCGTGGTCATACTAGTTTGTCATACTATACTATACTTTATAAAATTTAACTTGATCTCTGCGACAGTAGAAGATTGACATTTTTAGAGTTGGGATAGTGGTGGAAAAAATCGATTTTCAAACAATGCTGCAATGAAATCGAATGAGTAGTTGAAGGTGAGAAATTGGATTTCATTTACTTACTATTATTTAAGATCAAGTATGTACACATGTAAATAATGGTATGAAATTAATTATATTATACTCATAATAATGTAACGATAGTATTTATCGACGTTTTTCACTATTATCGATGCTAATGTACGAGTAACATATAATTGGGTTTACTTTAATTACACATGTATAAAATGTTATAATATTACAATATACAATAAAATTAATGATAAATCAAGTTTTATTTAAAATATCGTCAGTATAAACTATCGACATTTTCATTAAAACTCTATCTGAAACTCTGTGGTCACGATCATTCGTCGCCCATCACTAATCGGCATGCCCACAAAGTATGACACTGACAGGTACTGTCTGTACTTTTAAGAAATTCAGGACTTCATAGGCGTGATTTTTCTGACAGCTGTCGCAGAGATCAAGTTAAATTTTATAGAGTATAGCGCCTGTTTTTGACGTGACGTCTTATAAATCGATGGACGCACGAAAAAGCATGACTCATTGTCAGGTTCCGACTAAGCCGAGCGTGTAAGCGAGAGGGCGGAACAAGCGATAGAGAGGCACGATCGGCCTAAGCGTTTGGCTTGTTTCAGTTGCTGATTCAACAATGTTTTCTTATGACATATAGGTAATTACGTAAAGTTATCGTCGGTAAACCGACTTACAGACAATCAAATATTTTAAAATAATAAATCAATAATTATTTTTTGCAAAAAATAGCATGACCGACTTCACCCGTGTACAGAATCATTACATAGTATAAAACAAAGTCGCTTCCCGCTGTCTGTTCCTTTATATGCTTATATCTTTAAAACTACGCAACGGATTTTGATGCAGTATTTTTTTAATAGATAGAGTAATTCAAGAAGAATGTTTACGAGTATATGTATGATACACTTGTGCGAAGCCGGGGCGCGTCGCTAGATCGCAAATATTACGCACGGATCGATGTAGTATTTTTCACATTATTGTTGATTTATCAAAAATGGCTCAGCCGATTTCGATAAAATTTAAATGGGAGCAATTTCGAAGTATACTCTTTCCAATAAAAAAAGAACATTGAAATCGGATCACTATGAAAAAAGTTATGCGTGGTATACTTAAAAAAAATATACGCGTCGAATTGTATACCTCATCCGGTGTTTCGTCGGTCAAAAAATACTTACTAATGTAGTATCTAAACCGATCATCAATCTAAGAGTGAACGTTTCTGTGTTACTAAAGCAAATTCGTTATTATGACAGCTACGTGTGGAGAGGGGATTTGCGCAGCTTGTAGCTAACTCACAGGCGTCAATTTACAGTTATCTGCTACCCTCTATTAAGCCAAAAGGAGGTGTGAAACACCACCATTCGCCATCGCCACAGTCTAACAACTTTTACTACGGGACCAGGGCTAGCCACCCGGCCTTTACGAACTTACTACAGGATCGGGATTTGGACCCACGACCTCACGATTGTGAGGTGGGTATCACAACCACTAGATCACTACTTTTCTTTGAAACCACTGCCACAAAAGTTTAACTATGCTATGTCTAATTACCAAGATAATATAACACCTGTCCCTCAGTTCCTGCGAGGTCGTAGTATATATTTCGTCAGCGAGATAAGAAACAGGGCTAACTGGTCGCCTTTCTCGAAATTTGTCGATGTTATCTATGTAGATCGCTTGTGTTTACTTAACTTAGATTGTTTTTTAACCGGCTACAGCTGTCTCACTCGAACTTTGCGAGTTTGAGTATAGGCTGGATCAAATAACTTGGCGGCTGTGATGTTAACTACAAGCCAATCCCGACTGAAGGTCACTTACAGCTGCGGGAGGATTGGATTATCCGCAGCTTGTAACCAACATCACAGCCACTAAGATATTTTATGGAGTATCCACACTCCCGCGAAGCGACACGAGCAGCGCAACTTGTGGCTGACTTCACATCCGCCGAATTGTATAGCAACGGCGGATGTTAAGTTAGCAACAAGCTGCAGCTGTGGATGCGTCATTATGCTATACGCATTGAATCTGAAAACCTTATTAAGTAATTTATCAATCGCAACATAATCACGGTAATAATTTATGTACCTACTGTACTGTACCAGCCTTTTTAATAGTCCACTGCAGGACGTAGGCCTACCCACGAAGGGTGATTGGGCCATATCCACCACGCTGGCCCAGTGCGGGTTGGTGGATTCACATACGCCATCGAATTTCTTCTACGGACGCATGCAGGTTGCCTCACGATGTTTTCCTTCACCGAAAAGCCCGTGGTGTGAAATTCCGTACATAAATTCCAAGGAACTCATTGGTACGGGACCGGGATTTGAACCCACAACCTCACGATTGTAAGGCGGATGTCACTACCACTAGACCACCACGGCTTAAATAATATGTACCCATACATAATGCATGCATGTATGACAAAAAGTTGGTGCGTCAAAAGAGCAATAGTCAAAGTGCATCAACTAAAAACAAAGGTGAAAATTAGTTGTTGCACGTTTGACTAACCACTTTTTTATTTTGACTTTTCAACCTCATTGACCGACAAAACGGAGGAGGTATATATACTCAATTCGACGCGTATATTTTTTTTATGTATAACCACGCATAACTATTTATTTAGTGGTCCGATTTCATTAATTTTTTTTTATTGGAAAGAGTATACTTCGAAATTGGTCCCATTTCAATTTTACTGAAATTGGCTGAGCCATTTTTGATAAATTAACAATAACGTGAAAAATTTTACATCTATCCGTGCAAACTATTCGCGAATTCTGTGCACGGTTGAAGACGGTCATGCTATTTTATGCAAAAATTTTTTTATCGATTAACAGTCATCTGTGCTATGTGCCCTGCTCTCTGTGATCTCTACGGTGTTTCTCATGCCTGATCCGATCTCGCAGACTATTAATAAGGCCCATAGCAAGAGGTCATGTTCACTACTTCTTCTTCTTCTTAGTTTTGGCGTCGCATTATTGTGCATTTGCCAGTGTCAAGTATAAAGTTTTAATAATTTTTGATAATATTTTATCAAAATAGTCACTGTCGTAGTCTCGTCATAGTCCAATAAAGTCGCGGTCAAGTCCAATCATAGTCCAAGTCATACCTCAGTAAAGCAGTGGAGACTTTACTAGAGGCGTCTATGGAGTTTTGGTAACAACACGGAAGAACATGATACGTCACATTATATCACTTGCCTACACTCATGCACGTAAATCAGCTCATAATCAACGAAATACCACCATTTTACACTAATTATCACTGATAAAAACACAAGTTTAATAAAATAATACAATGAGGCGACATGATTTTTCCGCGTTCCCGCCAAAACTCCCATGTTCACTACTGATAGTGTTTGTACAAAAAGAGAAGCGTTTGTTGCGTTGACAACACTGCTCTTTCATTGCTAGTACAACTAAAATTGTTTGATACTTTGTAGACACCAATTCGGTTTTCATCAGTAGACTCGCGTCTACCAAGTAAAACATTATTGTTAGTTCACCGTAATGCCACGACTAGAGTTGCCGCGAATAGTGTTTATAGCGAATAGTCGAATACCGATTAATCGCCATTCACTTTGGCGAATAGTCGAATAACTCGACATTACTATTCGACATAAAAAAAAACATTAAACACATTAAAAATATTTCTAATTTCTTCTAAGGTTGTGAGAAAAGAAAACAATAAAGTTAAAGAAATCTGTTTCATGTTATACATACCTACAATCTACATATATGTAGTAAATTTAATTTTCAGATTGATAAATTTGACAGTAAAATTAATTTTCGACGTGCTCCAGAACGTGCAGAAAAAATTGTTTTTTTGCACCACAATCTGCCTCTGTTGGATTTTAAATATTAATTAAAAAGCCTTACTAATTTAATTTCATGAATATGATAGGGAAAGGCACATATTACAGATAATAATTGATATTGTGTATTAAAAAAAGAATATTTTTAACTCATTAGTTCTTTTGTTCGTTAAAAGTTTAATTTCGACGACAATTCGCCGTATGCCGAATAATACTAGCTATTATTCGGTATTCGACGACATATCAAAAAAATGACGAGTAATGCCGAATACCGAATAAGTAATAGCGAGTATTCGCGGCAACTCTAGCCACGACAATTCTCTTTTTGCACAAACTATTGTTACGTAGAACAGATGGCTGATGGGGCTGTAAAGTTCTCGAATGAAGACTATGGACCTACAAGCGCAGCGTAGTCCACCGACTAGGTGGACTGACGATGTAATAAAGATCGCAGGAAGATGCAAGGCCGCTTCCAACCGGTCTTATTGGAAATCCATAAGGAGGCCTAGGTCCAGTAGTAGACGTCCTACGGTTGATGGATGGATTGTGATGATGATAATGACTAAAATCAACGCACTGCAACGTCTGCAACTAGTGCGTACAACACAATATACAAATTGCTTAAGTAAAAGTAAGAGAAAGCCACAATTTGGTTTGACAGGTGACAAATGACAGATTAATTGTGAGTTTACATGTCAGATTGCGTTTGCGCACTATTTCCCACGGCTGTCTTGTCAATTAGTTATCATCATCATTTAATCATCGTCTCTAGGCCTTAGGGCGTCCACCGCAAATATTTGACTGCCTCATGGCCTAGTGGTTAGTAGCGCTCTTAGCGTAGTTTGACTAGATGTTCGTTAGAGATCATCGAAGTTAAGCAACGTTCTGCACGGTCAGTCTTCGGATGGGTGATTGCGTGTGGCACACAAGGACCATCCACCAGGTCTATACAAACTTGCAATTGACATTTGAGTAATCCGTTTATCAGCCGTATGACATCCACTGCTGGACATAGCCCCCCCCTATGGATCTCCAATAAGACCGGTTCGTAGCGGCATATTACACATATAAACCTTGCTCTTGAATAACTCTGTCCATTAAATAAACCGCAACAAAATCCGTTGCGTAGTTTTAAAGTTGTAATGCATACATGGGGACTAGGACATATCTCCCCCTATGGATCTCCAATAAGACCGGTTGGAAGCGGCCTGCATCCAGCGTGATCAGCTCTCTGAGCAACATTCCTTGCCTGAGTTATTTTATTCTATTGTATCACAACTCCTTATAAATCTTATAATGTATTGTATCAGGGATTTCCCTTTAACGTTTGATACACATCATAATAGGAAAAATATCGTTTACCTCTATTCTATCAATTTGAATACAAACGCAGGTATGTTTATTACTTATAATTCATGCATCCCATTAGCCGAAAGACGACCACTGCTGGACATAGGCCTCCCCCATGGGTTGCCAATAAGGCCGGTTAAAAGCGGCCTGCATCCAACGCGTTCCTGATCTTTATTATATCGACAGTTCACCTAGTCGGTGGACGTCCTACGCTGAGCTTGCTGGTCCGTGGTCTCCATTCGAGAACTTTCCGTTCTCCGAATGGTCTGAACCTATTATAAGCGTTAGGCTTCTAATAATTTTCGTTTTTTGTCATGAAATAAAATAGATAACATCGGTAGTGAATATGAATTCTTCATCCGCACTGGACCAGCGTGGTGGATATGGCCCAATCACCCTTCGTGGGTAGGCCTAAGACCTGCAGTGGACTATTAAAAAGGCTGGTACAATACAGTAAATTAAAATACCTTATTTCTTTTTGAAATCCGATTGAGAATACAAAAGTTTCACCTGTGCTTTGTGTAAAACATGTCAAGACTCAAGACCCAACATAAGCTTTCGATACCCTTTTACTATACGAAAATTGATACCTTACAAAGTTATTAACACAGTTAACACCATAGGATGCGAATAGTATAATCTACATCAATTGCACGGCCGATTAATAAAAGTTATGATTATTATCCAAGTATAAGGCAGGATGTGAAACCGGCTGCTTCAAGGTGATACGTGCGGGCCGCTGTTTTACAATATGGTTTTTACATTTTGCAGTTTTTTTGTATCGAAGCGTTGGATGAAATTGATACAGGTTATACGTTTTATCAGAAATGCTTTTTTTGTGAAGCAGATATACCTACCTATCTACAACTGGACTAGAAACTTATACGTATACATAGGCCCGCGCTGTGGGATTATAATAACTTTTTGAGTTAAGTGTAAAGGAAAATTTATATTTTTAAACTTTTAATAGTAGCTCAGAGGTCAATGACCTTAGAAATTAATTTCTTTGAAGACTTTGTTTTCCGCGTAGTCAACCACCTAACAAAAGATAAAAATTGGTTTTTATCATCATCAATTCATCATAATCAACGTCACCATCTACGGAAGCCGTAGGACGTCCACTGCTGGTCATAGGCCTCTCTTATAGATTTCCAATAACACCAATTGGAAATGGCCTACATCCAGCGCGTTCCTGCGGTTGTGCCTCCCCTATATATTTCCAATAATGCCGGTTGGAAGCAGCCTGCACCCAGCGTGTTCCCGCGGTTGTACCATTTTAGACGAGTAATAAATATTTTTTATAACATAATAATAATTATTATTTTGACATACATAGTCCAGCGAATTGGTAGGTTGAAGTGGCAATGGTCAGGGCACATAGCGCGGAGGACTGATGACCGATGTGGTCGAGTTCTCGAGTGTAGAACACGTACCGGCAAGCGCAGCGTAGGATGTCCACCCATTAGGTGGACGGATGACCTCATGAAGACCGTAGGATTGCGCTGGATGCAAGCCGCTACGAACCAGTCTTATTGGAGATCTTTAGGGGAGGCCTATGTCCAGCAGTGGACGTCCTATGGCTGAAACGAACGAACGAATTATTTTGGACAGTACTCTACTATTATTAGCTCAGACGTGTAAGTACTTAAGTTCGGAACGAGTCGCGATCAGACAGGATTTCCTTTGTTCCACTACACACAACAGTAATGTTTACACTACTATCTTGTGTGCAGCTGTACTTGAGTCATACAGACAGAGCATTCGTTATTCGTTAGTGAGAGTAAAGTAATCTATGCAGGGTAATCTGCTTGCCCTGTACTGAACAGAAACGGGATGATTAAGACCATAATTTATGAACAAGTTTTACTATGGGGCCAAGTAAACGTCATATCACTATCACTACATAGTATAAGACAAAGTCGCTTCCCTGTATGCTGAGTGTGAGTTTTGTCGTAAACATGACGCGCTCTTCGGCGAGCGCGTAATCATGTAATTTGTATGAAGAAATGTATGTCTGTCAATATGTATGCTTATATCTTTAAAATTACGCAACGGATTTTGATGCGGTTTATTAGATAGAGTAATTCAAGAAGAAGGTTTATATGTATAATGCACATGTGCGAAGCGGGGGCCGGTCGCTAGTAAATAGATAAAGGTGTCATTGTTCACACAATTGACAATATTACAAAAAAAAAACTGTACAATATTTAAAATTAGTGCGACATCCTGCGGCCTGGTCGCATGGAGCGATTTCTACCAGGCAACCAGATTAAGAGAGGAAAGGATTAAAGAGGAAAGTAAAGAACGGCTGTACAATAATGGAAAAGTTTATTTATATTATTTTTTGTTTTATTACAGTTAGTTGAAAAAACTAAATATGTAAAAAAATATACTTATACGGTGTTCTTGCCGGTCAAAGTCGAATCAAACGAAATGGCGTTAGTGATAATAAGACAGTCGTTGCGCAGTAGAGGATCAGAGAGTAAGGATGTCTAATATCCACACCGAGAGCTTTGATAAAACATCTTTTTTATTTGTGAAATACGCATTTTTTTGAACACGTAAAACTAATGTAATGCGATACTATTGTTAAAGCAAAAAGTGATTTCTTTTTAAATAACATCAAACAATTAAGTACAAAAACCCGAATGCATATGAGTCCAGTGTCCTTGAAATACTAGTTTTAAGTCATTCACTCGTACATCTGTCTAATTCGAGAAATCCTGTTTTACTAAAGAATAGTAACGACTTACCTTCAACATGAATTAAAATACTTTTTAGGAATCTTTGCAACTGAATCAAATAACAGAGAATTTGTCATTGAATGAATCACTGGCACAGAGATACGTCAAATTCTGATAAATTCACGAAATCAGTCATTGATTTTGCTGATATTCTTACTTCTTCGTCGTGTCGATGGTTCTAATAGTGCTAACTAGGTAGGTATACAAGCTTCGCCCAGTAGGCAGCCACTGCCACCCCAGAAGGGGAGGCTTCCATGAGGTGTGATTGTGGAGAAGTGTTCTGCCCCCAGTGTCCAACCACCTGCAAACTGAATAAAATTATAAATAAATAATAGTTTATTTGTTCCAAAAGGACGCTTAGGCTAAGTAGCAAAACAGGGTCCTCGGAGACCTAGTGCAGAGTTCAGCGTACTTAATTTAGCCTAAGCGTCCTTTTGGAACAAACAGTTTCAAACTTTTAATCCTATATGAACATTCAATCCTATATTTTACTTGAGGTACTTATTTAATATTTCATTTTAAGGACATCTAAATTTTGTATTCTCTTTTACAATACCTACTGTAGTAGTGTGTGTGTGTGTGTGTGTGTGTGTGTGTGTGTGTGTGTTTGTTTGTGAGTGTGTGTGTTTTCAAGTGTATCAGCTATTCTTTTGGCCACTCATCACTTCATCGTCTCCAATAACCTCTCCGTCTTGTCGTAATCCATAGTTAACAAAAAATTTACTGTCTTATTGCACTCAAATCTGTTGGCATTTGCAATTTCTATGACTTTGCTGACTTTATTATTTAGAATCGGACCTAAGTGATTTATGCTCATGGCACCAAATTTGGTTCTGGACCCAAGATATCTAAACATATTCTTCGTATAGGCCGGGTGGCCAGCCCTGGTGTCAGAGTTTTTTTCACCTGAAGGCCTCTGACTTGGCTAAACGGTAAAAACCGCGGGTAGTATTTCCAGCTGAACGCTGTCGTCACTCAGATGATACGTTAATTAAATTGTGGGTCCCGGTTGTTCAAACTGTTTAGCCATGTCAGGGACCTTCAGGCGGCTTTGAAAACTCCGACACCACTACGAAATTTAATCAATTACTTCTTTTAATGAAATATTTATTAAAAATAAGTAAGTAAGTCAGGTTAAATCATATCTTTATAAATCCGCAAACATTATCGGTCATCATCACTCATGATAAGAATGCAATAAGCGTCTCAGATATTACACTCCATACATGTAAGTGTACCATCACTATCACTACATATTTTAAAGCAAAGTCGCTATTTCTGTGTGTCTGTCTGTCCGTGTGTGTATCAGCTTATATCTTCCAAACTACACAATAGATTCTAATGCGGTTTTCACTATCTTTTAGATAGTTTTAACGATGTTTGCAGCTATAACAGTCGTACCTGGGCAAAACAGGGACGTGCAGCTAGAGCTTTTTAATACAGAGGCCTTATGATTTTTAACCGACGAAAATGTAGAGGAGGTATTCAAGTCGATGCTTCTAATTTTTTCAAATTTAATAGTTATTTTTAGGGTTTCATACCTCAAACGGAAAAAACGGAACCCTTATAGGATCACTTTGTTGTCCGTCTGTGTTTATGTCAAGACTCTTTATCTCGGGAACGCGTAAAGATATCGGGTTGAAATTTAAATTGTATACGCATATCTATGATCTCTTGCAGTTGTGTAAAAGAAAAACTTCTCAGTTATCTTTTAAAAAAGTTAGAGCTGTTTATATCGTAAAAACCGCATATTTCGATACTCACAAAAATCAAAACCTACAGGGTTCTTTCCGTTGACATAGAATTATGAAATTTGTCGAGAAGCATTGTCTCAGAGTACACATATAGGAAAATTCTGAAAACTGTACATTTTAATTTGAATCACAAAAAAGTAGGGCCTCAAAATTCACAAAATATGGGTTCAAAATTCAAAGTGAGTAAATCGTATCATGTAAGGTATCATATAAAAGAACTTCATTAGCACATGCTAAAACAGGTTTTTAATTATTTTAACAATGTGTAATTTTCGATGAATGACGAGAAAAGTGAAAAAAAAAACAAACTTTTTTGTCGATGGTTACCTATAGTACTTAGGTATAGAGATTTTAACAACTTACTTTCCAATTTTGTGAAATTTACTGGATCTGTACGGAACCCTCGATGCGCGAACCTGACTCGCACTTGTCCGGTTTTTTACATTACCTACTGTTGATTTTTCAAAAACTATTCAGCCGCTTTCGATGAAACTTATTTACTTAAGTTTCTCATTTGGGAACGCAAAGTATGAAATTAAAAATCTGAAAAAAAGATTGGCCAAAATCGATTTATAATTAATTGGCGGAATCGTATATATCTAATTTTCGAATTGAAAACCTCTTTTTTGTTTGAAGTCGGTTAAAAAGTGGCCTCAATTCTAGACGTTACAAAAATGCACGCGTCAGTTATTTACGTTAACAGTAACTCGAACGAGCAAAAAATCACAGGTTCCACTTTTCTTATATAATTGTTACACTACAGATGTAGAGATAACCCACTCACGTAGAGTACGCGCAAAAAATGCGCGCGAGTGGTGGCGCCACGTACGTTTTTTTTTCTAGCACAAAAGGCTGGGAGCATTGCTTTAGTTCTCGTTTTTGACCGTGGGTAGATCTGGCGCACACATTGAATACCGTTCATTCTTGCGCTTGAACACTGTTATGGTTAGTATTACTGTACCTACTTACTTTATGATATCAGCTTTTAACGGATTTTGCTTTTTTCGAATGGAGACTACATACCGGCAAGCGCAGCGTAGGACTTCCAACGACTTGACTGGCCGACAAACGGTGAACGTTCTGTACCGCAGAAATGCGCTTTCAATCGGGCTTACTGTAAATCCTTATAGCAGGACTATGTTCAGCAGTTCTGGCTGGTGAATAGATGAAACAGCTTTGCCACGGGCTTCAGCTCTCTCACTCACACATTTGATACTTTGAGTCTCAGTTTGAGAACATAGGCATTGAATTTCTAAAAGGCCTAAAATCTGTTTTTAGTTTGTACAAATGAAGCTCTGCGACCTCCTTATAAGACCGCTGGATCGCGCTGGATGCAAGCCGCTACGAACCGGTCTTATTGGAGATCTTTAGAGGAGGCCTATGTCCAGCAGTGGACGTCCTATGGCTGAAACTAACGAACGAACGAATAAAGAACGAATAAAGCTCTGTGAATACAAGTCGTGTCATTGCACGGTAGCAAATTTGTTGTATCAACTGAGCGAGGAGGGAGGCTGCGGAGACCCTCCACAGCTTGTATAACTGTATAAATATTGTAACTTTACAAGCGCACCAAATTTTGACTAAAAGTGACTTCCACAAGTGGTATATTATTCAGAGAAAAATCGAACCAATATGATATATACATCATTTGAAAGCTTGTTATATGGGCTTCCCAAAAATATTTAATTTAGATTTTTTCACCCCTCAATTTTTTTTTAAATACGAAAAATAAATTGTGTGAAAAATAACAATACAGCTTATTACTTTTTCTAGTTTAGCAATGATAAAGTGCTTCTATCGTTATTTTACTTGCATTCGTAGCTGATTCTTCCACATTCATCTCTTAATTTTCTAAAATAAAATAATTATTACCTACCAGTGTGACCAGTTAATAGGTACAATGTGACAAAAATCACTTAAAAAGTGTGTCTAATTGGTAAAATAGCTTTCATTTAACAATTTGGAGGTTACTTAATCAGGGCTGCTAGAGATAAACTACCTATTGAGCGAAATATGTTTATTTTTTCTAATAAATACAAAATTAATTTTAAAAAAAATAGGAGGGCTCTTTTTTGTTTTTAACTGTTGTAATAGACTCAGAAAAATATGAACTTTCTCGAAATGTAACAAGTGTTGTGGTTAGAATTTTTGATTATTATTATAATATACCAGACTCCATACATTTTGTGGACATGTCCTTTTGACTTCTACAAGCTGCGGATTATCCAATCCTCGTGCAGCTGTTAGGTGAAATTCAGTCAGGATTGGGCTATCTGCAGCTTGTAGCTAATATCACAGCCGCCAAGTTGTGTGATTCGGCCTATACGCAGTGCTGCATAATATCCGATTATAACACAACTTTCTCACCTAGATTGTCAATCACATCTTCGAAGCCTACTTTTTAACCGCTTCCTTCCTGAAGCCATTTCCCGAACTTGACGATCGATTCGCATCTTTATTGCTTCATTTCTTATGCGGGTTTGTTAACTGTGTGAAATAAATTACGTTTATTTTAACCGAATCAGTTGGATCTCATTTTGAACTTTGTTTTTACTAGATTTTGACCGCGGTTTTGCCCACCTTATGTTTCGATTTTTTTATGATGTCCCATGGGAACTTTTTTATTTTTCCGGGATTTAAAGTAGCCTAAGTATGTCACTCTCCAACTTTTGAACTATATTCATGCCAAAAATCAGATCTGTTGCTCTGTTGATGCGTGAAAGAGTAACAAACCAATAAACCAACATATACTACGGATTTAGTTTTTTATTGCACTGTATAAAAGAAGGAGTACACTTTAGATTTCAGATCATTTATTGGCTATTTCTAATATGTCAGTCATACAAGGCAAGACTAGGCTTTCATGTAAGCTTGAAGGAAAAAAAAGATTAAAAAAAAAACAGATTTTCCATTCGAAAAGGTACTAAACTTCGTATAATGTTTTTTTACGCGTGAAAATTGGTCTTAGAACTACGATGGCATCCTAAAGTATTGCGATTCAACAAGTCTGTTTGTAGACACCAAAATCTTTAATTGTTTTAATTGTAGCACTTTAGGTCCTACGCAACTAAAACTGTTAATTGACATTGACTTTGTGCTTTATTTGTATGGCGATAGATTTCAAATTATTTTTTCTTGCCTTTCTACCCGGATGAGTCGGTAGCAATACATTTTTCATTTGATTTTGAGTAGTAATGCTCAGAAATAGATTTCACTATTGCTTACGTTGTATGTGCCAGAAATATTTATACAGTTGTGAAAATTGTTAGGAAATATGACTATGCTTTGGAATTGAAGAATTGCTACTGCGTATTTCGAATGGGTTTTAATGGCAACAGCTGTTTTATGTATGTTTAGGCTGAATCATACAACTCGGTGGATGTGAAGTTAGCTACAAGCTGTGTAGAACCCAATCGGCGCGCAGCCTTATGTGAGCTTCAGTCAGGATTGGATATTGCGCAGTTTGTTGCTAATTTCACATCCACCGATTTGTATGATTCGGCCTATAGCACATTTCATGTTCCTGAACTAAAAATCTTACGAAATTCCTTGTTCACGTGCTATATTATTTTTATACTACGAGACTAATCGCGTACTGAAAATACGAATGTACGGACGGACATCCACCGCAGGACATAGGCCTCCCCTATAGATTTCCAATAAGCCTCGTTGGCAACGGCTTGCATCCAGTGCAATCCTTCGCTCTTAATAGGCTATTTGACAACATTGAAAATATTCTATTAATTGTGGTAATCCATACAGATAATAGCCTGAAAAAGACATATTTCACTTTATTTAAACTAAAATATGTCTAATTTTCGCAAATCGAACGAAATAAAATACGATATTTTTTGATATTTTATCTGTGACGTAAACGCTCTAAGAAGGGCGGCAACTCTGGTGACGTCACGTGCTGGTAAACGAGAATTTCTCGATTGACTGTTGTTTGTGTAATTTGTGTTTTGTGATTTCGGAGTAATATTATTGGATCTGTAAGTTACTTTTAGAGTATTTTTTGTCAAATTTTAGATGTGAACCAGCGTATTTACCAGTATTAACCAACGTTTTTTACTCGTGAGTGACGTCAAAGACCAGCGCCATTACAGAATGTTGTTTTGGTAGGATCTTGAATATTTATTCTTTAACACTGATTTTCATTGTTAATACAGTAGATCTCTCGGAAACATTATAAATGTAGTGTGCTTAGTATTTACTAACGAATAATTTAAAAAGATTTCCAAAAACTAGTCAAATACCCTATTGTATCGTTGGATATCCTACGCTCCGCAGTCTCTTTTCGACCCCATCGTTTATCAATCTTCCGTGCTAGAAGTATCTATGCCCTACCCACTGCCATGTCAACTTGCTAATACGCTGTGCTATGTCAGTAACTTTGGTTCTTCTACGGGTCTCATTGCAGTCTGTCCCTGACATCTGGAACTAGTAACAATGAACCAACTATCAACGGCATCCTACGCTTTATTGCGTGACGAATACTTAGGATTGCATCTATTAGCCCGGGAGGTTATACCACAAAATGCAAGCATTTTCTAAAAGCTGTTTTTTTTGTACCAGGTCACCATAGCATTGTGTTTTCCGGCTGACTGACTCCGCGGTATTGTTGCACAGTGTACCTAGACCGCCAATGTAACGTAATACTAAAAAGTCACCTTTTAGAAAACGTTTGCATTTTTTTGCTCTTCCCTCCTAGGCTATATGTGGCACACATTTCTAACTGGTGACAAAGCAGAGGCGTACTTGTTATCTCAGCTATGTCATACATTTTGTCGATTCCGAGTTCCAATTTAAAACGGAATAGCTGTTCTTTCTTGTCCTCGTATTCCAGGTTGGCCCCATAGTAAAAGCTATTTCTAATGGTCTTATTCACTCCCTTTCGGCTTAGTACATGGCGTGCAGACAACTGTATCTGAGTATGAGTGGTGTATAAGAGGGACCTATGATCAAAGCAAAATTATCAAGTCAAAACTGGGACGCTTCGTTCACTTCGTTCGCTCAATGATTTTTATGATTAAAAATGTTACCAAATCATAAAATCTTATTTAATCTAAGTATCTACCTACTCAAGTCGATGCGTATATATTTTTTTTTATGTATAACGACGCATAACTTTTTGCAGAGTGGTACGATTTCTGTAATTCTTTTTTATTGGAGTCTATTTCGAAGTACACCCTGTAAGTACTTTTAAATTAAATTTACCATTTAAATTTTATCGAAATCGGCTAAACCATTTTTGATACATCAACAATAATGTGAAAATTGCTACGTCGATGTGTGCCATTTATTCGCGAATTCTGTAAATATGGTTAAAGTCAGTCATGCCATATTTTGTGAACTATAATTATTATAAATAAAAATGTTACCAAATCAATATATAATTGAAGTATTACTATGCTATCGTAGTCGCAAAGGCGAAAGTGCATCCATTGTCTAATACAATCGCGTGTGGGCCGGGGAAAGTATGCGGAACATCGCTTCTTAGTATAATTGGCTGGTATTGATTGCCGTTACGTTGGGAACGAATCTCGACTCTACAAAGAAACACCAGTCTTAGTAGATTGTACACCTAGAGCTCAGAGCAAATAAAAAAATCAAGAGGGAACGTCGTTAAACAGTCAAGTGAGGCCGGTTTTTTAAACATGTGTGAGTGCGTCGGTGTGGCGTTCGACTGACAAGCCAAGGCGTAGTTTCGTTGTACGTGGATGTGTGTGTAATTGTCTGTACACGGCGAGGCGTGGTTTTGTTTGGCTTCACTTGTTTGTTCACAATATTCTCTCTTGATTTTTAGGGTTCCGTACCTTAAAAGGAAAAAACGGAACCCTTATAGGATCACTTTGTTGTCCGTCTGTCCGTCTGTCCGTCTGTGTGTATGTCAAGACTCTTTATCTCGGGAACGCGTAAAGATATCGAGTTGAAATTTAAAGCATACGTAAACCTATGAATTCTTACAGTTGTGTAAAGGAAAAACTTCTACGTTATCATATAAAGAAGTTAGAGCCGTTTATGTCGTAAAAACCGCATATTTCAACAATAACAAAAATCAAAACCTACAGGGTACTTCCCGTTGACATAGAACTATGAAATTTGGCGAAAAGCATTGTCTTAGTGTACACATATAGGAATAAATCTGAAAATTGTACATTTTTATTTAAATCACACAAAAATAGAGCCTCAAAATTCACAAAATTTGGGTTGAAAATGAGTAAATCATATCATGTAAGGTATTATATAAAATAACTTCATTAACACATGCTAAAACAGGTTTTTAATTATTTTAACAATATATTTGTACGGAACCCTCGATGTGCGAGCCTGACTCGCACTTGTCCGGTTTTTTTATTTGCTCTGAGACCTAGAGAACGAAGTCGCGTCTTGTGTTACGGGCGACATATTGAACTCTGAGCGTAGCGAGGGACTCTAGCGTAGCGAGGGTGTTTCAACCATCGACTTGGCATTATTTCCTTACATTCCATATTGATGGTTTCAACTTAGCCCCCGAGCGAAATTTAGAGTCCTGCACCCCTAGCCTCAGACCAAATAAAAAATAAAGACAGAACGTTGTGAACAAACAAGTGAGGAAGACCAAAACTACGCCTCGCCATGTACAGATAATCACACAAACATTCAACGTACAATGAAACTACGCCTTGGCTTGTCAGTCGAACTATGGTGGCGCAATTCCGACGCACTCACACATGTATTAAAAACCGGCCACTTGACTGGTCAACGACGTTCTCTTGATTTTTTTATTTGCTCTGAGCCTCTAGCATGGCAAGGGGATAAATTGTCTTTCCTCAAATTTGTCCCCTCGAAGTGAAAACAAAGGATGAATCGACATTGACAACTGACATTTTAATTATTTTTTGTAGGAAATAGGGCTCCCTCCCCTTGGATCCACAGCTAGGCTCCACTTGAGGATCCGCGGATACCTTTTTCTCCTCTTAAATCCACCGTGGATTCATGGATACTTTTTTCCACTTAAATCTACAAGTGGATTCATGGATACTTCTTTTTCCATCTAAATCCACAGGAGGATTCACGGATTTTTTTTTCTGCTGTGATATCCACCAGGTGGATCCGTGGACAGTTTTATTCCTATTCTTTGAGAAGCACTTGAGCAAAAATCCTCAACCTGAGCACTTGAGAAAGTCTTGTCGCCGGTGAACGATATTTTTCTATGGAACAACATTTTTTCCGAGTTTTGACAAATGTCGCAGAACAAAAGTTGTTAGTTTTGATAATAATAATAAATAAATAATAAATCATTTATTCGGCATAATAATAAATATGTGCAGATACATTGTTCCAAAGGCTCCCAAACTAGTCAGAGACTGTATGTCAGGAGCCAATGGCTTCTCCTATTATGTCACAAAAAAAAAGATTACAATGCAAATAAACAACTGATATTATAAGTTTTTAACAAAGTTAAATTAATATAATTTGTTTGACACATGCAGGAAAAAAAAAATACACTAGAAATTTTGAAATCAAATGAAAATGAAAAGTACAGTACCCAATAATATAAATGCGCGCTATTGTGTGTGTGTGTGTGTGTGTGTGTGTATGTGTGTGTGTGTGTGTATGTGTGTGTGTGTGTGTGTGTGTGTTTGTATGTGTGCAGTCCAAGTACTCTTATACGAACAACTGTGTAGTTGTGGTCAAACACATTTATCATAGGTTTTGTGTTGGGGGATCAAATTAGTGTTTGTATAACTTCAGAAATAGAAACTCTCTAACATATCTTCTGTTGATTTGTAATCGTAACCTTGAAGCCATGTGAGGATAGTCCTTTTAAGTTCTCTATCTGTTAATTGGTTCACTATTTTAGACTTACTTATTTCGTTGTATAGCCGTGTAGCAACTACCATAAACTGTTTTTGTGCATATCTAGTATTAACCAATGGGGCCTGATATATCTGTTTCCTTCTGCTTTGGACTAATTCCGTTGGTGGCGTTATCTTGTGTCGTCTACGTACACATTCATAGATAAAAAATTTACGAACTGACAGAACATTGGCCCTCTCGAAAACTTCTGTGGTAGGGTGTCTAAAGGGTAGGTACAACATGACCTTAAGAACAGCGCGTTGTGCTCTTTCAGCCGTTATAAGATGTGTTTTGTCTGCACTACCCCAAACACAGATACAGTACCTGATGAGGCACTCGCACAGGGCTTTGTAGGTTTGCAAAATTAGCTTAGGTTCAGCAACAGTTCTCAGAGTTTTAAAAATGTAGATTAATTTTCTAATTCTAGAGGAAAGTGAATGAATATGATTTTGCCATGTAAGTTTATCATCTACAAGAACTCCTAAATATTTGATAAAATTAACGCGTGTTAAATAAGAACAGCTAAGTTAAGTATTGAATTTGGACAAGAAGTGCGATTACAAGGATGTGTATGAATTTTGATACTAAAGTTTGGATTAGGTCCGCCGGTAGTTCTCTTACTGAAACACAAATATTTTGTTTTACTTATATTGAGAGTAAGCAGGTTATCTTCGAGCCAACATGTTATTTGGGATAAGCAGGTTTCTGCTAGGCGTTTGACTTTGGGCCAAGACTTTTCATGGCAAAGTAGTACTGTGTCATCCGCAAACATAAGTAAATCTAGACCCGGTACAGAAGTGGCACAGAGCTCATTTATATAAATGAGAAAAAGTGTGGGGCCTAGAGTGCTGCCTTGCGGGACTCCAAATGAACAGCTGGCATTATCACTTTCAATCCCTTCTACCCGAACTCGCTGTGACCTTCCTGATAAGTAGTTCTTAAACCATTTCAGAACAATCCCGCGGATTCCGATGTTTTTAAGCCTTTTAAAAAGGATAGGAATCGACACGGTATCAAATGCTTTTTGCAGATCAAGGAAAATTCCAATGCATTTGTGTTTTTTATCCATGTAAGAAGTAACTAGCGAAGTCAGCTCTAACACTGCATCCTCCGTGGACTTATTATTTCTAAAACCATACTGGTTTTTATTTAATAGGTCATTATTTTCTAGGTATCGCATTACCCTTTTTTTAACCAACTTTTCAAGGATTTTTGAAACTGTTGATAACAATGAGATGGGTCTATAATTTGAAGCCTCTGATTTGTCTCCGGATTTATAAATAGGGCATACTATTGCTTGTTTAAAAATAGTGGGAAATACACCTGTTTCAAGACTGAGATTGCATATAAAGGCAATCGGTTCAGCAAGTACCACTGCGAATCTCTTAAGAATGTCCCCAGTAATCTTATCCCAGCCGGGAGCACTGTTAGATTTCAGGCTAAAAATAAGACTTTTTACCTCATAAGGATCTGTTGGTGAAAATGCCATAGAGTTGATTGGTATAGATCTACTTCTCGCCTGAGTCGCTAATTTATTTTCAGTACTGACAACTTTATTTAAAATGTTGTCCGCAAGACTACTTCCCACTGTGGTAAAATAAGAGTTGACTGTGTTTAGTGCTTTTTTTGGATCATTATGAATTTTGAGCAATTCTCTTGAAGGAACTTTAGGCTGTTGAAAGTTGCAGACTTCTTTTATGACTTTCCAGGTTTCTTTTATATTGCCTTTATTTTTGTTTAGTTTATGCTTATAATGTTCGATTTTAAGGTTTTTTATTATTTGATTACATGCATTTCTATATTTAGTATATTTTTCTTTAATTTTTGTATCATTAGGTGTCAAATTTACTAACATATGCAGTTTATCTCTCCTGCGTATACATTTAACTACTCCGCTAGTTATCCAGGGCTTGAGAGGCTGGAATTTTTTTGAGATCATTTTCGTTTGTGTGTTAGTATTTATGATATTTATTATTTTATTTATAAATATTTCTGTTGCAATATTAACATCACTTGATTTATACATTTCTAACCAATGTTCTTCTAAAAGTGCCTCATTGACGCCTTCATAGTCTATTACTGTTTTGTTTTGGTTTGTAGATGTTTTACGTACTTTAGCTTTGTTAATATATAGTAGTATAGTAGAATGATCAGTAAGTTTTTGTTCAAAAACAATAGTTTTCCAAATGTTCTGCGTTTTGACCATAAAATGGTCAAGACATGTTGTGTTACGAGTTGGACGAGTAATTCCTTGTCTAAGACCGTGGAGAGCCATCATATTAAGATATGTCTGCGCTGATTTGGATAAATTACTGGCCAGGATATCTATATTTACGTCACCTGTCAAAATTATATTTTTAGTGGTCATATTTTGTAGAATGTCATCTATACAATGCAGATAATTTGTTTCATTTTTAAAACTCGGTAGACGGTAAGTGCACAGTATTGAATAATCTGGTGAAATGTTAAGAACGAGACAGTTTCCATCTAAACAGTAAGGCTCATACCCAGAAGCCTTCAAGTCATCACTCACGTATGCAACCACCCCGTCATTTTGGTTTATAAAGTTTTTGGTCCAGAACATGTCATAACCATCTAAATTTGGCGGTGGATTATGTAAATTTGTCCAGCACTCTGTCAGAACAAAAACATCTACCCTCACATCGAGACTAGACATAAGTGCGACAAAGACATCAAAGTTGCAGTTAATACTGCGTATGTTGACTGTTAGAATTATTAATGGGTGTTCATTATTGGTCTCACATTTTAGAATGTTTTGACAACCATCCGAATTACTGAGAGAAAAGCACTCAACACTAGCAGAGTCGTCAACTTCTGCAGAAATGAAGGTGTTGTTATCCATTATTGGTTGAAAGAAATGTAATAGTGTGCAGAGATGGTAATATCGAGATTCCAATAGAATTAATTATTTTTACAAAGTGCGCCATTTTTAGATTCGTTAGCAAAGGTCGATTGTGCATTTCGGGGATGAGCGTAATGTTTCTATCCTTTGATCGACGTGTTGTACAAAATGTTAGTAATGTTGACCATTTATTTAACAGTGAGCTACACAGAGTATACATGTGTATTTTTATGTAAGTGTATGTGTGTGTAAATATGAATGCGATAGTTTGTGCGTATATATAGATTTGTGAATGTGTTGATATATATGTGTGTATGTATGTGGATATATATGTGTGTATGTATGTGGATATATATGTGTGTATGTATGTGGATATATATGTGTGTATGTATGTGGATATATATGTGTTTATGAATATTTTTACTATGCGCAAAAAATACATGATAACTCTACAATTGTTGAGGCAATATGCTGTAATACACATTACTGCTTTAGATAATGTCAATAATGCAAGATGAAATACTGTACACAAGGGTGATAAAAAACTAATTATATATAGTCATTGGGTATTCTTCAAATTATTCAAGTCGTCTTCGCTGTTTATTCTGATAAGTTGACCTCCGTCCTTTTGTCGCAAATATATGCGTCCTCTAGCAGGCCAGCAATACCTAAATTGGTTGGCTTTTGCAAATTCTCTAGCCAGGTAGAGCAGCTTTTTCGTCGGTATAGTTAGGCTTTCCGAAATATAAATTGGCTTAATTGGGCCTTCTATTTTCAAGTTACTGGTGCTAAATTTAGTGGTAGCATATTTTTTATTATACGACTTAACTGTTCCAACGATCCTGTCTCGCAGCGCAACTGTGGTTAAATCTGCCACGATGGCCTGATTATTTGCATTTTTTGTGTTAATTCGGTATACGTCTCTAATCTCCGATGATTGAATGGGAATGTTCAGAGCATTTCCTACTGTTTTGACAATTTTTAAGACGAGGCACCGGGCCGAGAAACACGAAAACGGCAAAAACGAGTACTTTTGAATGCGCGATGTGAGAGGATGAATGATATCGATTCAAATTTAAAAAATGTCATAGATAAGGGAAAATCTTAATAAATTGAATGAACCGGACAAAATTTTGAAAAGTAACCGGCTTTATTAAAAAAAAAATAAAACAAATTGCTCACCAAAAAAATTTTAGTAATTCGAATGCTCAGAATTATCAGCGACAACACCCCATTATTTTTTACGAATAAAATAGCCAGATCCCTTTTCTTTATTATAAACCGAGAATTTTTTTTTTTTAAATTGTATATTATGAGTAATTAATTAAAAACTCAATCAAATCTCTTCGCGCCTACTCTAGTTTAGCTTTTACTCTACAGTGTTTGCTCAGAATATTTGATCCGGCACTATCTGGGCCGCCGCCGCCGTACCGGTGCGACGTTGCGACTCCGACGAGCGCATGATTCGCTCAGCGTCGGGCTGGCAACGCCGCAAAGTACGGACAGCGCGAGATGCGTGCTGTTTGTTTTTGGTTATTGTCTTCTAGGTACTCTGTGCGACGACAACCGAGTAATTTACTTCAGAATTATTTTCAAAATTATAAGTTAGACTTTAGTGTACTATATTATATTGTAGCTTTAGAACATTATTATAGTAGGTAGTAAGTTAGGTACTTAGTATTTTTATTTGGTAGTGTGTAAATAGTAGTGAACAAGTGTGCATAGAAAATGGGGAGGAAAAATAAGCGGAAAGAATTGTTTTTACAAAAACGAAAAAGAAAACCTAAAAAAAATGACGGAATGTTTGGGTAAGTCGAATTACATATATAATAAACTTGCAATAAATAGTTGCACTCTAATGCCCTAATAATAAAGTCTATATTTGGCAAATACACATTCGTCTACAGATTATGGATTATCACATTCTTACTACCTAGGTACTTCAATTTTTCTGCATTTACCTATATTTACAATTTTTTTAGGTCAAAAAAACGGAAACTGCAACCTGACGATTGTCAATCCACATCCTCAACAGGGCCAGTAGATAGAGAGTGAGTCCATGCCAAGTACCTATCTATCATGTCAGCAATCAATTTAAAGTATCTAGTAATAATACTCCGTCTATTCTTTATTTTCAAGTGTGTACCTACTAAGATTTGTCTGTACAAACTAACCATACTGTAGGAAACAAATATCAGAACAAAAAGCTATGGAGTCGTCTCTTGATATTTTAGAAACCTATCTAAAATAATGATATTTATTAGGTGATGTTCTATCACCTAAATAATTGTGTTAGCTTTAACTTTTTAATAATTATATAATTACATCATTTTATTTTGTAGCCACCCAGAAATATCACCAACATACGCAGAGTTACACAACGTGTTGCCGACATCTGGGGATTCAGAGGAAACGGTAAATTTAAACACTTTTTTTAAATTATCACGGTTATAGTATTGTCTTTTACCGACTTCAAAAAAGAGGAAGTTGTCGATAGGGTTATTATTTTTTCTTCTTTTAAATAAACGAAATTAAAATTATTCTCCCTGCTTTATCACAAAGATTTTCCAGGTATTTAGTGAGTAGTTAGTACCTATACCTCCGCCACTGTACTCCATTTTGTACATGTCTAATTCCTTTAATAGTAATGTAAGTAATTTAATTTCAGTTAAAAGAACCAAATCCTGAAAATGAAGAGTTACAAAATGTGTTGCCCACATCAGAGGATTCGGTGGAAACGGTAAACTTAAGTACCTTTTTAAACTATCGCGATTATTGTCTTGTCTTTTTACCGACTTCAAAAAAGAGGATGTTGTCGATTTGGTTATATTTTGAAAATGTCGTTTTTTACTTCGTCTGCAAGTTGAACTTGTGTAATTTTGTTTCAGTTAAATGAACAAAACCCTGAAAATGAAGATATTCCATACATATTCGAAAGTACCTCTGAAACTACAGTAAGGATTTTGTTATAGCTAAGGCATGTTTACATAATAAGAAATTCAAACTAAATAAATACTAAAATATGTGCTTAAATTTCAGATTCATACAGAAATACCCGACTTGGGGCATCGAGTAATAGATGTTAATCATTTTACATCACAACTAATACAACTCTCTCAACATGAATCTCTGTTTGACTGCGGATTAGCCTCAATGAAATTAGTTTCTGAACATCGAATTGGATTACAATCGGAATTTACATTTGTCTGCTCTATGTGTAATTATAAAAACAAAATAAAATCATCTTTGGCTGATGTAAACAAAGATGTTGTTGCAGGAATAATGGCAGCAGGTTGTGGTCACGCGCAACTGAAGCAGTTTTCCGCAGCAGTAGGATTACCCATTATGTCTGAACACACTTACAATAAAATGCAGGACGATGTTTGTGACGATTGGGAAGAAACTGCCTGGGAGGAAATGAAAATAGCCGGAGAAAAAGAGAAAGAAGCAGCTGTTATTGAAGGCAGGGTTACAAAAGATGGCATTCCCATGATTGATGTCATTGTAGATGGGTGTTGGAGCAAACGCTCATACAGAACAAACTATGCTGCATTATCGGGTGCTGCAGCCATAATTGGCAGACGTTTTGGCCAAGTTTTGTACATGTGTGTCAAAAATAAGTATTGTTGTATTTGTGCCCGAGCTCAAAACAAAAAAGAAAGTCCCAAAGAACATGTCTGTTATAAAAACTTTGAAGGGGCTTCTACTGCTATGGAATCCCAAATAATAACTGAGGGGTTTAAACAATCCATTGAAATGCACGGTATAATATACGCGCGACTTATTGCTGATGGCGACAGTAGCACCTATGCCAAAATAATAAATGCTCGGCCATACCCAGGCTTAACAGTGTCAAAAATTTTCTGTCGGAATCATTTACTGAGGAACTATTGCAATAAGTTACAGCAACTTACTTCAGACACTCACTTCAACGTTACAGACAGGAAATATTTGACACAAGAGAAAATAATGCGCTCCAGGAAATATATTTGCGACGCTATAAAACTTCACAAGGAGAGCCAAAATACAGATGGTTTATATAAAGATATAAACGCATCTATTGGCCATGCGTTTAACTCTCATGAAACTTGCAACCAGTTATTATGCAAAAAACATATGCAAATAGACGCTCCTAATCCGTTTTTTGGGAGTTTGCTTTGGCAAAAAATAAAAACTCATGTCGCACGATTGGCTGAAAAAGCCCATAGTTTAATTGAAGATGTCGACAGTAATGTAGTGGAAAGATTTAACGGAGTCATTGCCAAACTTGTTGGTGGAAAAAGGGTAAATTATTCTCAAAGAAGAGCTTACCAAGCAAGATGCTCTGGTGCAGTAATATCTTTTAACACCGGCAACTTGCTGTCGACTGTCCACCGTAATATTTATGGAAATAGCCCAAAAAAAACTATTACAAAATACGAAAGAGCTGTAAATGAAAAAAAGAATAGAACAAAACAAAACTGCAAGAGGAAAAAAAATCGTACTTTGGTGCCGCGTACATTAAATCTAGATTATGGAGAAATTGTGGATAAGCCAGACTTGGATGACGACACATTAAAAAAGGCCAAAGACACCTTCATCCAGAATTTGACGAAAACCGAAGAACAGCGAAAAGACGTAGAAAAACGAACTATACTACAAAGTGAATCTGGAGAATGGTTGGAATTAAGGCGAAGCATGTTAACTGCATCAAACTTCGGTAAAATTGTAAAAAGAAAAGAGTCGAATACATGCCGAAACGTAGTAAAAAATTTACTTTACAAGCCAAATATTGACAACGTGTCATCAATAACTCACGGAAAAAAGCACGAAAAAATTGCAATCGAACAATTATCGGTTATGGTAGACACAAAAATTAGAAAATGCGGTCTATTTATAGATGAGCAATATCCATTTTTGGGGGCAACGCCTGATGGGATTACCGATGACAACAAAATAGTCGAAATAAAATGTCCCATAGCACCATTTAAAATGGGTATAGACGAGGCGATTGAACAGAATAAGATGCATTTTTATAAAAAAAATAAAGACGGCGAAATAGTAGTCAACAAAAAATCAGACTGGTATTTTCAAGTCCAAGGCCAGTTACATATTTGCAGAAAACAGGAGGCCTTACTTGGAATATGGTATGGAGACAAAAAAATGAAAATAGAAATCATAGAAAGAGACGATAAATTTTGGTCAGATATAATGGAGCCAAAACTGCTTAAATTTTACTATGATTGTCTTCTTCCCGAGTTGGTTGACCCTAGACACATAAGGAACAGGCCAATTCGTGACCCAGAATACGTGATTTCAAAAGGGAAAGAAAATGATTCAGCTACCATTTCAATAGAAAAAAATACTGGTGACGTTGACGATTGTTCGGTCGGGGATTCCATAGATTATGTGATGCCATTTTCAGAATATTGATATATTTTTCACAAAAAGCGTTAGTTTTAACATTAAGATACCTACACTTTTCAACACTATAGTAGTTGATAAAAATGATAAACACTTTACTAATTTGGCAGCTTCGCAGATAGCGTTCTAGCTTAATCAGACAAAGCAGAGCCGGAATTTCAGAGAGATGCAGGTTCATATCCTACGAGCTCGAGAGCCATAAAGGACTTTATCGTGGCTGACTCTCTGCTTAGATTCGCAAGTGAAGTAATAATTGCGAATATTTTCTCAAAATTGGACGCAATTTATGTTGGAAGAAGTATTGATGGCTCTAAGAAAAGGACATCACTCACAGTCCATATATATTTGAGCTAATTCTGTGTAAGAAGTAAACGTGCTGACCAAAGCGATTAATTGGGAGATGATCTACAAAAAGATGAGCCCCTTCATCAAACATTTCGAAATGTTTAATGAACTGGTTTCGAATACTGCTGCAGCAACTGCAAACTAGACGAAGCAGATAAGTTCACTATCTATGAGGCTACCGGAGAGTAAATTATGATGCTGTGATATATGGCAAATGGCAATAGTCATTGAGAAGCTAGCTTGAGGAGACATCCCCGACTTAAATAAAATCGTCACGTAGATGGAAAATGAATGATATAAAACGAATGCGGAAAAGACGATGACCAGAGTTTTCTGAAAATCTCGATGAATATTCTCCAGGATAAGCTGTAAACAAATTATACATACGACGCAGAAACTTAAACCTGTAAATTCTAATTTGCGAACTTGGAATATTGATGGAGTACAACATTAAAGGAAAAAGTGTCTAGCTTGCTATTATTTGCGACGGAAGAGACAAAAAAGAAAACGAGCCAATGAAGTTTTCTAAAGCAATTGAATGCGCAAGCTTATAAGTACAAATAAACTTTTTGTATCAGGGTTGATGATCAAAAGTGAAAATTACAAATATTTACGGAATGTTGACACAAAACCCGAACATATGGTTCTATGGCTAAAATAGACTTTTACAACACAAAAAAGGCGATAATAAAAGTAACACTTCAAGTGATGACGCCCAAGATCGTGCTAAGAGAATGCTACAGGACGTTCTGTTTCGTCCAGAAATCCCACTTAGATGAAATAGACAGCAGCAGACCGGTATGACAATGACAGTCATTTTGGCAAACCTGGCGAGGAACAGGTACATAAAACGCAAAAGGTAAAGCGATGGAAATGGGTGAGTTTTTGAACACATATTTTGATCAGGCATAACTCAGTTGAGATATTTGCTTTTATTCTTTGATAGCTCATTAAATAGAGGCGTAAATAAAAAAAAATGGCCAAATTGTTGGATATTAATCCACATTGGCAAAGCAAATTATATGTTAAAAAGCAAAGTAATGTTCACTGATTGAGAGCGAATACGATAAATTCGACAGAATGATAAACTTTGCAAAGTATATACGTATTAATGGTGAATTAATAATGTAACCGATCAAAGAGGTTTAATATAAAACACCCTTTATTTGACGTGCATACAGTTATGTGATCTATAGTCCTTCCGATATTTCCGAAATTATTTTGCTAAGCTCAATATAATTTAAAGTTAAAAATTGTCAATGGTGTAAATAATGGTGTTGAGTTTGTCAAATGAATAATTGATAATGATAATGAGTTCTGTTTGCAATATTATAGCGGGTATTTGGCTACCACTAAACAGTGCATCATATTGACAAATAAATGGTATGATAAATAGTACGTATTACGTACGGAGAATAAAGAACGTATTGTATGAAACGTTCAGAAGTAAGGTCTCGGAAAATAATCTAGGTGAAGTCAGTGACAACTGCTTCTGAAACCTAAGATGTTGAGCCCTACAAAGCACTGAATAACGCATTTTGTGCGTCGCTAACACACCAATAAATTATAAATTTAGTCGCATCTGGCGGCAGTATTATTCGGTTCAAAATTAAAATTTTAACGATGGAACCAAGTTTGATGAAAAATCAGTGAAAGTTATCTTGGCCGATTACTTTGATTTATTGTTAACAATATTGTCGTTACTGTTGATGCTAATTTTATTAGTGGTGCAATGGTACATAGACTTTATTGGTGTTATTCTATGGTTTATTGGTATCGATTTCGTTGTTGTTATTGTTGATGCTAATTTTATTAGTGGTGCAATGATACAATGACTTTATTGGTATATGTAACCAGGTATACACAAAAAAAAAAATGTAATCATAAAATAATGTACTTTAATCTTGACTTCTATTCTATTGAAGACTATTTTTTTTTGTTTAAATTACTAATTTATTAAGTTTAATGAATTTATTTTTATTAATTTATTGAAGTCAAGAGATATTGTAAGTAAGTTCACTAAATTAGTATGAACCGAATTAATACAAGGTGTGAGATGTGGTAAACGAAAGGTTTATAAAGCCAGTGGTCAATAGAGTGAACTCTATAGAACCAGGAAATAGATGAGAGACAATTAGCTCTTATCTGGTAGATCGTTACGATCTAGCGATAACGATAGTAGAATAGATAGTATAGAAGTTCTAACGATAATACAAAAGCCCGTTGTAGAATCAACCGACATAATGTTGTAAACATCCAGCAGATTTGATAACAATAACAATCATTTGATACATTTTAAAAAGGGACCTACTCGTACGATACTTGAAAGAGTTGAAAGGGACCACAGATTTAATTTAAAAAGGACATTTGAGAACTGAGCCAAATATTTATGTCACGAGAAGTAATGTTGTTATGATATTTATAGTGGTAGTGTATTAGAACAATCATCAAAGCACACTATTTGTTTGAATTCTTTGAACAATATGAATCAGAGTACAATACTATACCTTATTGAAAAGGTAGTTTCAATTACTGAAGCCTATGTAACTCACTGTATGCATAAATAAATAACATTTTGATATTTAAATTGTAGAGTTACTGAAACAGTATATTTAAGATGAATAATTGGTTTGATTGGGTTTTTCTGGGTTTTCCCCAATCCTGCGCAACAAATGTTGAACCAATTTGAATGTATCCCCAGACAAGGTAGGAAGGTGTGTTGTGTTATTTTAATTGTATAAAATTTCGTTATCAAAATAGGAATTGATTTTTAAATAGATTAATTTTTGAGGGGGCGTGTTGGAATATGATACAAAAACTAATCTATCTCACTCTAACATGTAATGTATGTGAGTGTTTCTCTTTCCTTCACGACGTTTACATTATAGTAAAATACCCCTTTGTTCTACAACTTTAATGCTTATTATGAATTCCTCACCACTGTTCTTATAGAGCTGTGCTAGACCGCACTCGCACCTATCCTACCAAATATCGGTAAATAAATGATTTATATTTTAAACCGATTAACTAAATATTTTATTTCTGGCATCCAAACCCTTTTCTAAGTGTGTGAAGCACGATAAAAATAAGTTCATTGATTATGATACCTGTACATAATCAACATTAATTTGTATACAGGGTTATTTCTAATCAATTAGCATCCTTTTAGAGGTTTATTCTGTATATGTACATCAAAACTAACAACTTTTGTTCTGCAACATTTCTCAAAACTAACAACTTTTGTTCTGCAACATTTCTCAAAATTAAAAAAAAAAAGCTGTTCCATACATTTTGTTGCGGGTCACGGGTAGACTCACTATTCTACGGAGTGTCTACCCTTGACCACGGTTGATGCAACTCGGACGAAACGTCGGGATGATGAGTTATTTATTTATCTCGTAATTTCAGAGCGCGATAAGTCCCGTAGTATATAATAATAATGTGTTCAAATCGCGAAAGTTTAAAAACAGCAGTTGAAATAACCCTGTATTGTATGAAAAAAAAAAACATTAAAAAGATCAAAATAATTTTTGCCTTTTTTTTAAATTGTTGATTAAGGACAAGGCGACTCCATGATTATCTATGCTCTAGGCAAATTGAGTTGACGCGTGCCGCCGCCGCGCCGTTAGCAGCGCCACGTACGCTAGCCCAGCGTTGCCGCCCGCCGCTCTGGCGTGATCCTGTCAAGTGAGACCGCGTAAAATTTTGTCCGAGTGAAGGGGCGCGGTACTCGATTTTGAAACTATAGTTTATCAATGCGTCACCTTAAGAGGTCTTCTTTGGTTTCACCTGCTTTCTTAGGAACATTTCTCACCTCAACACTTGAGCTAAGCAATCGGCGCTCCATATGTTCCAGTCTTGCTTCTAACGCTTGAATATATTTTTGGGCAGACGATTTCTCATGTTCTAGTGCGTTAACTCTAGCGAGCATTTGGTCATATTTTTGATTTAAGAAATCAATAGAGCTCAGTATATTTTTGTTTTGCTCTGCATTCGCGTCAATGCCGGTCTGAACTTTTGACATGAGAGCCGCGAATTTATCTTCTTGCTGCTTTTGCAGCGCGGCAAACATATCAAACAATTCCGTTCTTGTAACATCGCTCATCTTCCGTTTACGCCCGATATTTGGTTCACTAGTTGTGTATTCGCTTCGAACCATAGGCGAGTGAGCGCAGGCTGACGGTGATTCAAGTAAGTTAGAGTCCGATTTGCAGTGGGCCAGCGATTGCACAGCTGGAGATGCGCGTTGTGGTGGCGTGCCTTTTACCGACATAACTGTGAAACGTAGCTGTAGCTCGGATTTGCGTAGCGTAAGGCAAAGGTAAACGGCGGCGTAGCAGGCACGCAAGCAGCGTCGTAGCAGACCGCAGTGGTAGACGTGCGCGGGGAGGGAGCGCCAGGTAGGATCGGCACACCGCAGCGCCCGTATATGTGAAAGGGTCGCGTTCACTCGTGTGTGCGTGCGCAGGTAGCCAAGCGCCGTGCCGCGCCGTCAAGGTCGTGCAGTTATTACCATTCACTGTCAACTCACCGCGTGGATTTATTTTATAGAAATCCGAATTAGTAAAGCACTATAGGATTAATATCGACAACACTTGACGTTCGTTCAAGCACTGATAGTTTGTTGGAGTCAAGTTACTGAATAAAAAACAAATCACGGAAGCTAATACTTTAAGTTAACACTGATAAATGTTGGGTCTGGCAGTGCGCGTCCGTGCCGGGCGAGGTCCGGGAGGAGAATGGAATTGATGTACGTATGATGTATGCATGAGGTGTTCAAGTTGTCCAAGACGGAGACAGGCTTCATTCTAGTAGTGTATACTCTACTTTTCATACCTCCTTCGAAAAAAACTCAGGAACTTGAATAATTTTAACTAAAGTATAGTAAGTAAAGCACAGGTGATACTCACGCTTTATTTACTTTAATTAAAATGTGAGAAAACCACGCTAGTTTCCATAATCAAACATGAATAACATTGAACTAATTAATAACCTCACGAAGTATACGTACTTACTAGGTAACGGTATTGTTTACAATAAAATCAAACAAATTAAAACGTACAACAATTTTCATAGCAAAGTAAACCAAATCCGTAATGAAAAACAGAGAATCTACGTGCTTATCATTGCTGGCTCGATTATCGTGACCAGCTTGATTAATCACTACATAGTACTTATAAAATAAAGTCGCTTCCCTGTCTGTCTGTCCCTATGTATGCTTATATCTTTAAAACTACGCAACGGATTTTGATGCGGTTTTTTTAATAGATAAATTCAAGAGGATGGCCTATTATTTTATATGTCACTTCAATGTTTATATGTATGTATTTTATTTAATACACCTAAGCGAAGCCGGTGCGGGTCGATAGTTATTGAATAAATATCTTTACAATGTCTGTATCTGTTCTAAGTGAACATTTGAACAACTTTTCATACGAATATGAGGCCTCGGATACAGTGGCTCAGTTGTAAATGAAGACTGAAGACTTTCGTGATCGCTAACAAACACCTAGTCAAACTACGCTATAAGCGCTATTAGAGGAGACTGTATTTGTTGCGAATGTACTATATTTTATTATTTTTTTCGTATGACTATGGTGTCATCAAGTACCTACCTAATAATATTTATTGATTGTGAATATGGGTGCAAAAGCTTGTAATAAATTAATTTTAATTTAATTTATTTTACTCTTTGTACCGAAAAAAGCTCAGTCTTTTCCTAGTCAATATAATCTAAAAACGGCATAAAAACTCTGACACCAGGGTTAGCCACCCGGCATATACGAACTTACTTAATTATGATCTATGACAGAAACATTTCAAAATTTTAATTTTACGCTTCAAACATTGTAAAACAGTACTTTACTGGAATTCAGTGTGTCAAAGAAAATTCTTCATTAGTTAATATTTTACAAAGCATTCGAAATGGGTATAGAAACCATTGTTTGACATCACGTTTCCTCAACGTAAAGAGAAATAATTGGCGTTACTAGAAATACTTACATATTTTTGACCGACGAACCACCGGAGGAGGTATACAATTCGACGCGTATATATATTTTTTTATGTATGGTTATACATACGGACGCATTACTTTTTTTGTAGTAGTCCGATTTCAATAATTCTTTTTTTATTGGAAAGAGTATACTTTGAAATTTGTCCCATTTAAAATTTATCGAAATCGGAGGGGCCTTTTTTGATAAATCAACAATAATGTGAAAAATACTACATCGATCCGTGCGAGATATTCGCGAATTCTGTACACGGATGAAGTCGGTCATGCTAATTTTTGCAAAAAATAATCTTGTATCAAAAAACATACACTCAATGTTTTATTATTATAATCTTTTGTTTTTGATGGTAGAGGAGCCTAAGAAGGGACAACGAAGCGACAGGGTACTTCCCGTTGACATAGAACTATGTAATTTGGCGAGAAGCATTGTCTCAAAGTACACATATAGGAGTATATCTGAAAACTGTACATTTTTATTTAAATCACAAAAAAATAGTGAGTAAATCTTATCAAGTAAGGTATCAAATAAAAGAGCTTCATCAGCATATGCTAAAACAGGTTTTTAATTATTTTAACAATGTGTAATTTACGATGTATGACGAGAAAAGTGAAAAAAAAAAACCTTTTTTGTCGATGGTTATAGCATAGAGATTTTAACAACTTACTTCCCAATTTTGTGATATACCTATTCTGGATTTGTACGGAATCCTCGATGTGCGAGCCTGGCTCGCACTTGTCCGGTTTATTTATGTATAACCAGCAAATAAAAAAATCTAGAGAGAATGTCGTTGAACAGTCAAGTGAGGCAGGTTTTTTATACGTGTGTGAGTGCGTCGCTGTTGCACCGCCATAGTTTGACTGACAAGACAAGGCGTAGTTTCATAGTTATGTGGATGTGTATGTAATTGTCTGTACACGGCGAGGCGTAGTTTTGGTTGGCCTTACTTACTTGTTTGTTCACAACATTCTGTTTTTATTTTTTTATCTAGTCTGAGTAGCCACGCATAACTTTTTACTACCTATTGCTGGAATCGGACTAAAAATAGTTCGATTTTAATAATTATTTCTGTATTGGAAAGATAACTTTGAAGTGGGTCCCATTCAAATTTTATCGAAATCAGCTTTACAATTTTTGATAACAATAATGTGAAGAATGCTACATCGATCCGTGTGAACTATTCCGAGATACATATATACGCTAATTCTGTTCACGGTTCAAGTTGGCCATGCTATTTTTTGCAAAAATTAACTATACAGTAACGACTGCTCCGTGACATGATGAAAAAAAAATCTTGTTAGCCATTGCCACGAAACGATGATGATGACTGACTTGATAAAAAATAGGTAAAAGTAAGTAGGTAGTAAGTAATCTCGTATAGGCCGGGTGGCCGGGTGGGTGGTGTCAGAGTCAGAGCTGCATGAAGGCCTCTGACATGGCTAAAAGGTTAAAACAACCGGGACCTACAATTCAACGTGTCATTATAGCCACGGCAGAGTTCAATTGTAAATGCCACTCGCGGTCACCCATCCAAAAACTGACCGTTCCGGACGTTGCTTAACTTCGATGATCACTAATCGACCTACGCGCTACGTTATGACTACGAGTGCTACCAGTTTTTCAATGAACTTGATAAAATGAATCAATATCTGTTATATTTTATCTCATGTAGGTCTTATCTCGACTTAGTCAATGTCGACTGGGTACTCTTCGTTCTAGGTCTCGGCTGCTGTGCCTATCTACTTCTTGTTACGTATGTGATAATATTGTTAGGGTTAGGTCACACGACCATTGCGCTGTCGCAACGCATTGCGGTCGATATAATGAAGTAAATAGTTTATTTTACACTAAACACTACAGAACAATTGGCGGCTATGAAAATTAGCTACGTGCTGCGCAAACCCCAATCCTCGTGCAGCTGTTATGACATGTGAGCTTCAGCCAGAATAATTGGGTATTGCATAGCTTGTAGCTAACTTCACAGCCGCTAAGTTTTGTGTAGCCGTGGTGGTCTAGTGATAGTAACACCCGCCCTATAATCGTGAGGTCGTAGGTTCAAACCAATGAGTTTCTTTGTAACTTATACTGTACAGAATTTCACAGCACTGGTTTTGCGGTGAAGGAAAACATCGTGAGGCAACCTGCATACGTCCGTAGAAGAAATCCGATGGCGTATGGGCCAGCGTGGTAGATGTGACCCAAATAACCTTCGTGGGTTATTAAATTGAGGATTATTAAAAGAGGCCAGATGTCACAACAGACCAACAACGTTTCGTGTGGCATCACCTTTACACGGAAATATAAACATTACTCAAGGGGCTAATTTGAGACAAGGATAGCGATATACGTCCGCGTGTTATTTGAAAAGAGATAGAGTTAAACGGTAGTCTTTCAACAAAATAAAATATTATAATAGTTGATTACAACAAAATCTCGTAATCGATCTACTTATGTAATGCTGGCGACCACTCGGGTTGGCACGGGTCAATAAATCGATTAAACTAGTTTAGATACATAAAAAATGCTTATCTGTAAAGTCGGTTTACGGACTATCATTTTACGTGATAATGTCATTACAAATTACATTGTCAGAATGCTTAGGCCAACGGTAGGCAACAGGCGGACCGCGGTCCGTTTGCGGAACCTCGGACCGCCAAAAATAAATTATAAATTACGTAGGATAATATATATTATAATTATTTTTGCAAACAATAGCACAACCGACTTCAACCGTGTACAGAATTCGCGATATTTCGCACGGATCGATGTAGCATTTTTCAAATCATTATAGATTTATCAAAAATGGCTCAGCCAATTTCAACCTAACATTAAACCGCCTTGGGTGGTCCCAATAAAATTTTATCGAAATTGGCTGAGCTATTTTGAAGTATACCTACTCTTTTCAATAAAAAGTAATTATTTAAATCGGACCACTACATAAAAAGTTATGCGTCGAATTGAGTACTGTACTGTACTGTATTAGCCTTTTTAATAGTCCACTGCATGTCGTAGCACGATGAACCCACTAAGGGTGTTTGGGCCATTTCCACCACGCTGGCCCAGTGCCGGTTGGTGGATTCACATACGCTATCGAATATCTTCTACTGACATATGCAGGTTGCCTCACGATGTTTTCCTTCACCGAAAAGCCAGCGGTGTTAAATTCCGTACATAAATTCCAAAGAACTCATTGGGACGGGACCGGTATTTGAACCCACGACCTCACGATTGTAAAGCGGGTGCGGGTGTCGAATTGAGTACCATTGAGTACCTCCTCAATAATGACTAAATCCTAATATGACAAAATAATTGCAAGAAACTAACTATCAATTGGGCAGTATGCTTGGCTCGACATACAAACATCTATCTAGAAGACACACTTCAACTTGCGATTCCTCTCAAAAATCAAGTCACGACCGTCAGGGTAGTTATTCACAATAGTTTTAGGTCGTGTGTTATATGTATAGTTTAGAATTTAATTAGAAACCAAAATAATAAAAAGGTAAAATTTAAACATAATCAGATTTATTTTCAGGACCTCGTTAAATTTTTTCGCCAGTATCCGGACCCCACCTGAAACTAATCGCTGACCTCTGGCCAAAGAAGATAATAGTAATAATTACCCCTACCGGGCTAGGAGGCGCACCACGCATTATTTCTTTCGACGTGTCAGAACGAGACAGCGTTATGGCAAAATATATATTATATCTGCCACCTTTTCACACGTCAAAATGAGTTCTCATTCTCATTCTCATTTGAAGTAGAGGCGATAAGTCCTGCACTGACGTCCCGCATGGGGTGTTTTGTGCATTTACCCCTCCAGCGTCTACCCGAGCCAGCCCAGCTCCTGTAACGGAGTGTGGCCTTAAAGTAACGGAGCGTGGGACTAACTGAGTTATGAGTATGAGTTCTTTTCGTGGCTATTCGTGGTCATGCTGGACTAGCTGGCTTAGGCCGATCGCGCCTCTGTAGCGCTTGTTCCGCGCTTTCGATTGCGCGCTAGGCTCAGGCGGAACGTGACAATGAGTCATGCTTTTTGGCACGTGCAGCCGACGTTTTTCCATTTCTAAGACGTTTTCACGTAAAAAGAAAAGTCATTGCCATTAACTTTGATTAGGCCTATCTGCATGCATCAGAACCCTGATCCAGCCACCCTGCTTATATACAATACAAACTATACTTTACTACCTACCACAACAACTAAAATAGAAATTAATTAATTTTCTTCTACTTCCCCGGTCATCTAAAAATAACATCGAACAATAAGGAACAGACCAAACCAGAACAACAGTTGAGATCACTTAAAACCAGATGGCAGGCTGAAAGGAGCCCTCGTAGATGTTATTAAACCAATGGTTTCTACCATAGCACGAATACTTAGAGAAGCGTTGCGGAGAACGTCACGTGCGTTACGAAGCTGAACAATTTGTTCTAAACAACAGTTGAGATTACTTAAAACCAGATGGCAGGCTGTAAGGAGCCCTCATAAATCCACCATAGCACTAAAACTTAGAGAAGAGTTGCGACTGCGGTGAACGTCACGTGCGTTACTAAGCTGAACAATGTGTTCAAAACAACAGTTGATATCGCTTAAAACCAGAAGCGTGTAGCCCTTATAAATGTAATTAAACCAATGGTTTCAACCGTAGAGCAGATTCTTAGAGAAGCTGCGCACTTCCTGTGCGTTACGAAGCTGAACAATTTGTTCAAAACACATTTGAGATCGGCGAGATAGCTTAAAACTAGATGGCAGAGTGTACCAAACCCTCATGGATATTTTTAAACTAATTTTCTATTATAGAGCACATATTTATAGAAGCGGCGCAGGATGTTCCTTGTCCAACATGCTGTGTGTTACGATTGTTACGATGCTGAACAATTTCAATTTCAAAAGCTCATATTCTGCGCCTTATTAATGGTTGAATAAATAAATAACTTAAATAGATGGCAGATAATCCTGTATTCGAGATGAGAACGGCCAGGGAATAGAATAGACCGCCAGCTTTTTTGTTTCTTGTCTAAAGCTTTTTAATCTGAAGCTTTTCAAATATGTATCTTCTAGCTGTGAGCCACAACGTCGCTTACCATAAGGCAAGTTGGTGGTCAAGCGCGTACTTATTATTATATTAGCTTTGAATAAGGAGATGGACCTTAGCGTTTAGTAATATGAGGTCAGGGGACTCATTTTTGTACTTCGCACGCTTGGGAACGTTTACGGAACTGTGACAGCTCTAAAACCATTTACCATATTTTTTATTATGTTTGCTTCTTAATTAACGTTCCATTTCACGATTTTTCCCATTGCTATCTGTAATTTCTTTTAAAATTGTAAAATGTCCATTACAGTACAGTAGAAGTTTTGCGTGAAATGGACAATGCGAAATAAATTTCGAGAAAAAAAAGGTGTCCTTAAAGATAAGTATAATTACCCAGACGTGCAAAGTTCGAAAATATGCCCCCTGGGGCGGTACTTTGACAGATTGTATGAAAACACTCTATATCGTCCATGAAAGTTGCTAGTGCTCCATACAAATTCCGTATACGACCAAGTCGTGCGAAGTTCAAAAATAGGACTGTTTCGTTTTACACGACACCCCATGTTGAATACGTGCAGCGCGATGGTAATAGTGCATCTCTGTGTACCGTCGCTGTGGTTAAAACAGTTCAGCTGGGTACTACTTCAGCTGAGATCTATTTATAGAATCTAAAAATAGCATAGCCCCTTACTGTAAATTTTATTTCAAGATATGAAATACCATCTTCAAAGTATTTTAACTCATAGGTAATTAGTATTAACTTCTTTGCTCATAGAGAGATAACGTATTATCAGCTTAAATGCATTCTTTAGTGATCACCGAAGTGAAGCAATGGCCAGAACGGTCAGTCTTCGAATGGGTGACCACTGACACGGGTGGAAATTGTACCTGAGCGCTACCGTGCCTCAAGTCACACCTTGGTCCTTTTAACTGTTCAGCCATGTCAGTCACAGGCCTAGGTCAACTATTCTATAGCCCGTGGTAACAATATACACCCATACAATCTATGATGCGACCCGCATAACACGTGTGACATTTCTATCCGCCCAAAATAACACACGGAAATGGACTACTAATCCATACCCGAATAGTCTGGCTTAATACAAGTAGATAGACGCCTCACCACCACCCTTGTACTGTCATTGGAGACTGTCAATGTGTACTGTCGATTTTCCTTCGATACGTACGAAGTGATTTGACTCGGTGCCGGATTAACCCTATTATCAGGAGCCCCTAGACAGTGCAATTCTCGACGCTCTGTTACAGAACCTTTACACTACCTTTACATTTTAGGACGGGGCGGAGGGCTGTTTCGTGATTTGTATGGAACCCTTGGTAGGCGAGCCTGACTCGCACTTGTCCAGTTCTTTTTCCCGGCTTTTCTGTTTCCTGAGAGATATAATTTAAAGCTTTTCAAAGTCGGAGTGAAAGGTATCTTCTAAGTCTGTGTGCTTCATCTTCAACAAACGACGTCGCTTATCTTCAGGGGAGTTGGTAGTCAAGCACGATCTTATTCTAGATAGAAATAAAAAAAAATACTATGTCGGTGAATTGTTTCCGGAAGTTAAAAGGGAAAAGTGCACTTTTCCCTGTGTTTTCTTTTTCAAAGCTCTGAGATCTAGAGAATAATCGTCTCTTGATCTCAGAGCTTTCAATAGAACACAAGAGTTTCTCTCACCCTTCCTTTCCAGCATTTATAAATGTGTTAAATGGGTAGGAAATACGTTCCTACCCATTTAACACATTTATAAATGCTACATATTTTTTTAAAGAAATTTAGTGCCAATTTTTTTTAACCTTATATGAACGTTTTTTTTCAGAAAATGAAAAAAAAAGATTAAATTAATTTCACGCGCTGACCTAGTGTAACTTCCAAATGTGCGAAAGACAGCTGTAGCCGGTTGTTAAACGTATAAATAAAAGTTACTACCTACTTGTAAAGCACTGCTTTTATCTGTCATCGCCTTGCGCCGTTAGTCAAAGCGCAGTTTTTGCCCAAACATTATTTCCCAAGAGCTGTTCCATGTCTTACAAGTTAGAACGGTAACCGTAACAAAAAACCGGAAGCTGCAACCTCGATAGGAACGTTGCATCACTGAGATCGATCGGCGGCGAAACTGAGCTGTAGATGGAGCCACCATCGCGATTTTATACGACTTGTTAAAAAAACCACCAACACATTATTGGATGTTGATAAAAACTAATTTGACATGAGCTTCAATTCCCGACTTCCAAAAAGGAGGAGGTACGTGTGTATGTATTTTTTTTGTGTATGTTTATCGATATTTTCGTTAATTGTAAACCAATTTCAAAAAATATTTCTTATTTATGAAGGGTATACTTCCGAGGTAGTTCCATTTAAATTTGAACAAAATCGGCTTAACCGTTTTTGATAAATCAACAAAAATGTTCATAGATGTCACATCGATTCGTGCAAACTATTCAAATTCTGTACACGATGGAAGTTTTTATAGTTATTTTAATTCTTGTATAATTGTCCATTCATCTATCCGTAGCCATAGAATGTCCACCGCTGGATATAGGCCTCCTGTATGTTTTTTTACCCAAAAAATCCTTTACAGATACCACTGGCATGGAACACCATATTATTTTAGATTTTTCAAAAACGGCATTTTTTTTAAAGGCCGATTACCGTGAAAATGTGTTTGTCGGCTTTTTATCGGATTCATTTCGGAGAGTGCGCTCAGAGTTGCACAATCTGGTCCCACCTGCCCCTTTCTTCTATCGTACGGCTAGACAGACGCGACCAAAGCGCCACCCTTTTATGGTGGACATTCGCGTTAGAACAAAGCGTTTCGAATCCTCATACGAACAGCCAGAATGTGGAACGCTTTGCCTAGGTCTGTTTTCCCGCTAAAGTTTAACGTGGGTGTCTTCAAATCCCGAGTAAATAGGTATCTTCTAGGTAAGCATGCTACATCCTAGACCGCATATCTGCTCAACATCAGGCAGTATGTAGTCAAACGCAAACCTACAAGGAATAAAAAAAATATAATTAAGTGGGACCACCTCGGGAGTAGTATACCCTTTCGAACTAAAAAAAAATTCTATTCGGTTCACAATTGGCAAAATTATCTATGACCATACACAAAAAAAACACATACAGACGAACATAGAATCTCCTCCTTTTTGAAAGTCGGTTAAATAATATACATGCGTCCAATTTATGACGCCTCCATTTTTAGTCAGTGGTTAAATGTCTTTATTTGGTTGTTTTCCTTCGTCATTGTGACAGTTTGGCGGAATGACCAGTCATTTAGTTATTTATAAAGCAGATTTATAGGTTAATATGAGGTTAAATATCGGTACAATTCCAGTGAAAACTTCAGCTATGTTAAGTATTTTTAACCGACTTCCAAAGAAGGCAAGGTTCTCCAAGACATTACGATGTATTCGTTATGGACTCCTCATCGCGCTGCTCACATGAATTTGAATTTGCGCAAGATTTTAGGCGAGGAATAATATAAAAATTTGAGAATTGGGCATTCTTAGAATTAGCCATTCTTAGAATTAGCCATTGTAAGAATTCATAGAATTGGGCATTCTCAGAACCATGTGCCATTGTTAGAATTGGGCATTCCTCGCCTAAACTTGCGCAAGGACTGGCCCCGTGTTGACAGACGCCATAAAGTTTGATTCGGCCAGTAGGCCTGTACTATATTATTCACTACTCAAAATACAAACTAACAATAACACTTTATAATACAACTAGTTTTTACCCGCGGCTTCGCCCGCATACGCAATATATCATTATAATTTATAGCCTATGTGTTATTCTGATATATAAGCTAGATTATTGGAAAGTTTCACCTCAATCCGTTCAGTAGTTTTTGCGTGAAAGAGTAACAAACATCCATACATCTATCCATCCATCCATCCATCCTCACAAACTTTCACGTTTATAATATTAGTAGGATAGGATAACATCTTCAGGCACTTGATGGGCCTGAAGATGTTATTGTATTGCAGTGCTTCCGAAATGTACACGGAAACAAGGGTCGATTCGTTCAACGCAATTCAACGAAAGACGATAGCGTCGTTCATGTCCAGAGTTGACAGCTGTCAACTCCAAGAACTCCATCATAAGAAGTTTGGCAGATCGACTGCTGCAGACTGAAACGTATAGACGTTGGGTAAGAATTACCCACTAATTACATTTAAGTAATGAATTAATGACTTACTGTGGCTAAGACATATTTTGAGTAATTTTTAAATTTCTATTTGTTTTGTTACATCTCGTGTCTGAAATATATTATTATTATTATTTATTAGAAAACCACATTACATAAAAAACATATTACAAGGACATAAAAAAATACAATTAATAGGTTTCTTACTGGCGATCTTATCGTTTAAAGCGACTTCTTCTAGGCATCCAAGGTATACCCTATTTTCGAAGCCTCCAGGTTTTGCATAGTTTACTTAAACTTTCGCGTTCGCGTATGCCTCCATACATTTTGGTTAGTTCTTCCTCGTTTCCGCCAGGGGCGCTGTACAAAATATAGAGCCTCACGGAAACATCTGTAGTTTCAATTTACGTGTAAACCTGGACTAACCCCTCGGGTTCGACTCGAAATGCCAACAGCCTGTTATCAGTACGTTTACTATTAAATTAAAAAATAATAAACGCAATGAGCAATAACTGTGATTCATCGCAGCGCTAGTAGCGCTACATCTCGTATATACCGCGTCACACAAGCTGGCGGAAATGAAGATAGCTACAACCTGCGCAATATCCAATCAACGCGCGGCTTTCGTCAGCTTCAGTCAGGATTGGATATTACGCAGCTTGTAGCTAACTTCATTTCCGCCAACTTGTGTGACGCGGCATAGATTAGCATTACTAACCCTTTTCGAATGAGTCAAGATCGTCACGCCGGCGTTTCTTGGGCCTTCTCTGGCTGCGTCGTCCGTCAGGCTCCCACCCACCCCGTGACGATCCTGGCCCATCGATCGGGGTGCATCAACCGCCACATGTCTCGTCCAATCCCACTTTAGTTTGGCAGCTTTCCGTCCGACATCAACTATCCCTATGATAGAACGCAGTGTGCTGTTACGAACTCTGGCCGTTCTTTTAATTCCAAGCACGCTGCGTTCCATTACTCTTTGTCAAACCCCAAGTTTGGACCTTTTCGAATCGGTCAGTGGCAAGATATGTACCTACGTATTATGTCGATCTATTTGCATTTTAGCATTTTGCATTTTTAGCGATATAGGCAAAGTGCCTTTCATGTACTCTCTCATAGACCAGCAGCTCCTCCAAGCATTTTCGACGCGACGCTGACGTTCAATTTCGTTATCTTGGCGGTCATGGAAGGAAACTATCTGGCTCTTTATTCATCAATAAAATCTAGTGATTCCCCGTCTACTACTACAATATTTATTTATTATTTATGAATATTCAGTTTAACTGATGCGAGGTCTACAGTTCGGAGAACTACTAGTAATACGTGATAAGTCGGTTAAAGTAAAATCTTTGAGATAATCTCATCATTCAAGGCCTAAAAACGCCATTTTCTCTTTTTAATTCTATCAAAAGTAAACGAGGTAAAGGTCGTGTCAATTAACTTTAAAAATTAAGCGACAAAATCTTCTCCAATTACAAAGCCAGCGGGCTAATGAAATAATTAAATTCGTTTACGCACGCTTTAATGGTTTGTAATCGAATATTCAAATTCAAAATTCATTTATTGACTTAATATATTTTTTTCGCATAAAATCGCAACACTAATTTCTACCGTGAACAGAATTCGAATTGTTTGCAGGAATCGATGTGACATCCATGATACACTATTGATGATTAATCAAAAACGGTTTAGCCGATTTCAATAAAATATAGGTAAATGGGATTACCTCGGAAGTACTCTCTATCAAACTTTTTTTAAATTGGCTCACAATTGGCTTAAATATCGATGAACATATACAAAAAATTCATACAGACGAACATAGAACCTCTTCCTTTTTGGAAGTTGGTAAAAAACAAGTTTCATGGGATGACAATGAGCTTCAGCACGCTAACCTCTAAACTAAGCGTAGCTTGTATTTCGGAGATTCGTTGTATGAATCGTATTGCGCTGGTTTTCATCGTCGGTGCAGCCATTACACGTCCACTGCTGGACATAGGCCTTCCCTACAGATCTTCGATATAAACGTTTGGAAACGGCTCACGTCCAGAGCAATCTTGATCTTGATGATCCTTCGTGATATGTGCACTGCCTACTGCCATTTGATGACTGCCTCGGTGGCTCAGTGGTTAGTGACCCTAACTTCTGGATCAAAGAGGCGTGGGTTCGATCCCCACCCAGGGCAATTATTTATGTGATGAACATAAGTGTTTGCTCTGTGTCTGGGTGTTATTTAGTTACTATCTATATAAGTACCTATGTATTTAAAAATAAGTATATGTAGTATATATCAATCTCTGGCAGCCATATCACAAGCTTTGCTTAGTTTGGGGTCAGAGACCGTGTGTAAAATTTACAAAAAAAAAAAAAAAAAAAAAATTCCACTTGCCGATCCGCTGCGATGTTAACTTTGGTTCTTCTACGGATCTCCTCATTTCCGATTCGATCTCGCATAATGTATGTTAAAATATTGAGCCAGGTGCAACAGAGTTCGGTAACCTAGTGAAAATATGTGAGAAAGTTTGCTTTGAAATATAACAACTTTTAGTAAAATCAAGGTTGGGTGGCTACCACCAATGTTTTGTGACCGTACAATTTGAGCCTGCATAACTTGATAAAAATATAAATTGTAAAGCAAAGATCTCAAAGTACAACCAGTGCTCCAAAATAAACACCAAAAGTAAACATACCGGGTCCGGAAGTTCGAACAGACAACCAGTTTGTCTGTGACAGCACAAAATATTAAGAATGCAGAAGTACAGTGCGCACTCAAACAACGAAATGACGAGAAGAAGGGACCGAGTGAGCATTAGATTTTTTTTACTTCGTATAAGTTTGCATTTGACTACATATTGCCTGATGATGCATGCCACCCACATTGTACTTTAGCGGAAAGACCGACAAGTTAACAACGGTAAGAGACGTCCACTAACAAGCTGGACAGATGACGCGTTGGCGTTGGATGCAAGCCGCTTCCAACCGATGCATTTGAGATCTATGGAGGCGTACTGCGTTCATCAGTAGACGCTATATGGCTGAAATTATGTCTTTCTAGGTGTCTTTTTAGTCTGAGTCTTCATTTTCAGTCACATCGTCGCTTGCATTTGTGGAAAGGTAGTGGTTAAATGCAAACTTATTTGCAAAAATATGAACATCAAACATGGACTTAATTTTTATACGTTAGAATCATTTCTAACATTCGCAGAGAATCGCATGGTATCCTCTCCCGTTCGCACAAGTAGGTATAGATCAATGTTAGTTAGAAGTTCAGTCAGTTCATCACCATATTTTACGCATACGTTCAACAGTTCTAATGATTCAATTATAGAACCGTAGGGCCTGATTCTTTATCGACAAAACGTAACATAACGCGTGAATTATAAACCGAATTTGAGTTATTTTATTTGTAAAATATTTTTCACACCAATCTCCTAAAAAAAAGCATGTTAAAGCGAGTTACGTTTATGTTTTCATACAGAATCACCCTGCTGATCGCATACACATGTGCGTGCTTAATAGCGCGTTTTATGAAGCTTAGCTTCTGTGCTCTAGCTGTTATGCGCCATGTTGTCACTTCCCCACCTGCCAGTTGCAACTACCAACCTGCCGATAGAAAGTGAATGTGGTTCGGGGATATCTGGTTAATCTATTATGCTGTATTCCATGGCTTCTACTATAGATGTATTGAGATTTTCAATTTACAATATTTGGCAAGATTGTTTAGTCTAAATCTTAACAAGATTTGCGAGTATGAATTGAATCGGTTAAGATCAAATCGAGATATAGGCTTATAAAAGTACTAGGGACCCGCCCCGGGTCACACAGGTGTATTATACATATATCTTATATAAACCTTCCTCTTGAACCACTCTATTAATAATTATTTTTTACAAAAAATAGCATGACCGACTTCACCCGTGTACAGAATCATTACATAGTATTTATAAAACAGTCGCTTGCCGCTGTCTGTCCCCATGTATGCTTATATCTTCGAAACTACGCAACGGATTTTGATGCAGTTTGTTTTAATAGATAGAGTAATTCAAGAGAAATGTTTATTTGTATAATACACCTGTGTGAAGCCGGGGCGCATCGCTAGAACGCAAATATTATGCACGGATCGATGTAACATTTTTCACATTATTGTTGATTTATCGAAAATGGCTCAGCCAATTTCGATGAAATTTAAATGGGACCAATTTCGAAGTATACTTTTTCCAATAAAAAAAGAATTATTGAAATCGGACTACTATGAAAAAAAGTTATGCGTGGTTATACATAAAAAAATATATAGGTATACGCGTCGAATTGTATACTTACTGCGGTGGTTCGTCGGTCAAAAAAAAAAACAGCACCAAAATCTGTTGCGTAGTTTTAAAGATGTCAGCTTGCATAGGGACAGACAGACAGCGACTTCGTTTTATACTATGTAGTGATAGTGAAGTATGTTCGTACAGGCCGGGTGGCTCAGGGTTCCAGAGTTTTAGGCCGCCTGAAGGCCTCTGACATGGCTTAACGGTTAAAACAACCATGACCTACAATTTAACGTCTCGTCGGAGCCACGGTAGCGCTCAGTAGGAAAGGAAAAGTTCAAGAAATGTAGTCGAGGTAGACCTCGCGACACGACACATTTCTTAAACTGAATCTTCAGTCTACTGAACGACTAGTCTATTATGTTGTATTCCGTGGGGTCTGCTGGAGACGTATTGAAATTTTCAGTTTACTGTATTCGGGAGATCTGGTTAATCTATTATGTTGTGTCCCGTGGCTTCTACTTCAGACACATCGACCTTGCATTTTTTTCTGTTAAACATATTGATGTTTATAATGAAATTTTCAGGCCTCGCTTTATCTACGACCTCGCGACCCTCAAGGCTTCACTCATACTAAGCTCGCGTTGAATATCATCATCATATCATACCATTTCTTATTTCAAAACAAATCTGTCCACTTTGTAATGAAAAGAATTTTGCAGTGGTGGCAGCAAATTATCATATCTTCTTTGGCATAAGTTAAGTAAAAAAAGATGTTATAGGCCTCCAGAACATTTTTTTTTCTTTACTTTATGTTTAACAGAACTAATTTAGTCCGAATCATACAAGTTTGCGGATGTGAAGTTAGCTACAAGCTGCGCAATATCTAATCAACGCGCAGCATTATGTGAGCTTTAGTCAGGATTTGATATTGTGCTCCTTGTAGCTAACTTCACATCCGCCGAATTGTGTGATTCGACCTCTACCACCCAGCCTATATGAATTTACTTACTTTTAACAAAATATTATCTCTCAATGTCTAAAAGCAAGTGTCGGTAATCGAACCCTTTACCCGATTGCAGCCGCGCAACCGCGAGACCGCGGTCGTCGACCTGTGACGTCATCAGTGGGGTAGGTCGTGACCGGGGAATCACAAAGATACGTACAAAGTATCGAAAAGCATCTCTGTCCCAGAGTTACATTGGATTTTATACGCCGATTTTTCATCTCGCTCACACATTATTTACTGAGTAAACGAAGTGAGAAAGATCTCCGTTTTAACTTGACGATTTTGCTTTCGCCTTTATAGCTATTGATTCTTCTCTATAGGGCATTTTTCAATGAATTTCGACGAAACTTAGTACATAGGTTCTATACATACAAAACTTATGTATAACATATTAGCAGTTTTTTTTGTCGTCGGCTATTTTCGATTAGGAGGTATTTCCTCCAAAAAGGGGGAAATTGCTGTAGAGCTGTAGAGCCGAAATAAGGTATGCGCGGGAGCCAGAGAGACGAGACGCCGGGGCACACCCGCCCGCCGACCTCATGCCTCCCGTGCGCTCCCTGCGCTCGCTCTCACCACCACGCCACGCGGCGTCGGCATTTTGCACACATGCACAATAATTTGATAATCACGGCGAAGTGTCATTTGCAAATAACTTCTCATCCCCCGACTTGTGTGGCGCTTAGTACCTATACTGTTCGTAGAACTACTAGTAACAAAATCTATCATCATCATTTTCTCTAGGCACTCTCGCGCTCCAGGATTCCGTGTCGTTATAACTTCTATAGTTTCTGCACTTTTCCGAGAACTGTCTCTTATCTTTCTTCAATATATATATATATAAATTACGCGTCACGTTTGTCCGCGATGGACTCCCTAAACTACTTAACCAATTTTAAACAAATTTCGCACACTATGTGAAGTTTGATATAACTTGAGAGACAGGTTAGTTTATATCTCTATTTACTATCGCATTTGCACAAGTATTATACTTTTAAAATTTGTCCGTACCGGGGTGAAGCCGGGATGGGCAGCTAGTGGTTTATAAGAAGTGTTGATTTTGCATGTCACCTTGGCATAGGCCTGCGACTTTCTCTGTACAAATCGGTAAATCTGGCACCCTACTTGCGACAATACTTAGAGAAAGCATGTAGAGCCGTTAACTTGAGCCGTTCGGACACGAAGCGATCCCGTCTTGAGAACACAAACACTAAGGCCCACTGTACACGGAGCTCCGTGTACAGTGGACTTTAGTGTTCGCTTCATGTCGCGGAGGCGTGAACAGCGGAGCGTACTGAAAGCTGAGTGGGGCTTTTTAACTATGTTCGAAACTTACTCGATCACGTTAACTTTAGATGTGATTTCTATGGAAATTACACAGCGCCATCTTGTGTCACGTTAAGAAAACTTAATAGCTTAGTGTGCATTTCATTTACGGTAATGTAACGAGCGCCAAACCGATCGAACACAAGCGCGGCAATATGTGTGATTGGCTCGGTCAAGTGTGTGTGTGTCAATGTGCTCGAGTGTGAGCTCGACGCGTTCGGTCAACGTGACGTAAAAGTAATTCGATTTGATTTGAAAATCTCCCACTCGCCACTCTGAACTCTGCGTCCGTGAGGTATTGCACGCTTCAGATATTGTTTCTACTATATGCACAAATTTTGCAGCCATTCCCGCCATGTTTACAATAAAAAACACGTGCGTTAATTTCGTGTACGACATCAATATGAAATATAAAAAAAATAAACAGTCGAATTGATAACTCATTTTTTGAAGTTGCTTAACACAATGCCAAGTGTACGCCCAGCACTAAGGTTTGAGAATTCCTGACAATTTCAAAGTCCCGGGACACGAGACAGTGTACCATCACCAGAACCAAAGCTTGAAACCATTTAAACGGGTCCAGAGTACATGCTTATGAAAATAAATAATGCTCTCCCTACCCACTTAAAACCGAAATTGATAAAAACTTTTTATAAAAATGATAAAATTAAATAGTAGTAAAATTTAATAGTAACTTGTAGTATGCCCAAGAATCTATGTTAAACTAGTTCTGTTATATAATTATGTTTTGTAAGCATAATTGTATACTACAAGTAAGTAAAATTGTAGTAAAGTTTAATATAGCCATTCAAAAATAAGATAAGCTTGGTAAGTAATTTTTCAGATATTTACCTAATATTATTATATCTACTATGCCCTACTAGGCAAAGTACATATTTAGCTTTTAAGAATTATCTGTATACTATGCAAATGAATAAATTCAATTCAAATCAAAGTCGTTTATGAGTTGTAAAATTAGAAGAGTTGCATTAAATACTTTAGTCGCCTTGTGTACGAACAGCGTGACCCGCACATTAATATTGATGACTGTACTCTTATGCGGGTTAGAGTAATGACTTGTGGATACCTATTTTTAACCATTTGACAAATGTAGTGTACTTTTGTTGTTTCTCGTGCTTTATGGGGTTCATCATCATCATCATTGACTGCCTCTTTATGAGTGTCGTCGTCGTTTTCGCCATAGGATGTCCACTTCTGCCTTCTGGCCTCCCCTAAATATCTCCATTGAGATCGGTCGGTAACGGCTCGCATTCAGCGCGATCCTGCGGTCCTAATGAGGTCATCCGTCCATCTTGTGGGTGGACGTCCTACGCTGCGCTTGCTTGTACGTGGTCTCCACTCGAGAACTTTTTGACCCTATCGGTCATCAGTCCTCCGTGCTTTGCGCCATGCTTACTTCCATTTCAACTTGCCAGTCCGCAGGGCTATGGAAAGTGACTTGGTTCTTCTACGGATTTCCTCATTTCGAATTCGATCTCGGGAGCCTCCGAGCATAGCCCTCTCCATAGCTCGTTGGGCTACTTGGAGCTTACTAATAAGGCCCATAGTGAGAGATCACATTTCAGTGCCATAAGTCATAACTTGCAACACACACTGGTCGAAAACCTTCGTCTTGAGGCGCTGAGGTATTTTGGATGAGATGACGTCGCGCAATTTTCCGAACGCTCCCAGCCGAGTTGGATTCGTCGATTGACCTCATTCTTGATGTTGGACCTACCTAATTGTACTACTTGACCTAGGTAGACGTACGAGTCTTATTAGTGTAACGGGGTCAAAATACATTATTGTATTGATTACGCCCTTTCGTGATTTTACCAACGATATGTTTCATCACAATCGGTTCAGCCGTTTCCAATTTACAGCTCTTTTGTTAGCTGCTGTAGTAGTCTTATTGCGTTCTTATTTTTAATGTAATCTTTCCAGTTTAAATTAAAATTTAGTTTCCGTTTTATTAGGTATTACTTAACTGAGTAACGAAACGTCAAACCAAATTATTAATAAGTCATGCTTACAATTTGCATTTGTGCTTACAACTGTTTACTATATTTGGTAGCTTAAATTGTGGATGATTTATAGAAAACTATATAATAAGGATAATTACATACACAATAGCAACTTTCCTATGACGATATAAAATAATTACCACAAAATAGTGATTCACTAAAGCCCTAATGAAGAACGTTCGCCTTACAAGCGTGAGGCCTATGTCCAGCAGTGGACGGCGATTGGCTGAAACAAACGTTTGAATTAATGTAATATATCTTATAGCGTAGTTTGACATGTGTCTGTCAGTGATTATCAAAGTCCGGCAACGTCCGTCACGTCAGTCAGTCTTTGGATGGGTGACCGCGAGTGGCATTAACAATTGAGCGCTACCGTAGCTCGGATGACGCTTTTAATTGTAGCCGCCAATTGTATCAATTTAGCCATGTCAGAGGCCTTCAGGCGGCTTTTAAACTCTGACACCAGGGCTAGCCACCCGGCCTATACGAACTTACTTATCAATGTAATTTATTAAACAGTGCCATTATTAACATAAATTATCTTCTTCATTTCAGGAAACAACAATCTACGACCTACCCAGCGATATCCGGCCCCCCACACCGGAAATCAAAACTGAATTCCAAAAACTGCGAGAAAACTTCGAAAACGGCTCCAAACCGACCAACCAATTCAACAAATCGACTTCCAACCTCACCAGCCGATCCAACTCCAACCTTTCCAACCAACCAATCTCAAGCTCAACCAACCAATCCGGGCGAGTTGAAACCAATCAATCTCCCGACGTAACTACGAACCAACCGATCGTAGATCCTAAAACCAAACCGATGATTCTAACGCCGAAACCCACGAACCTGGAAGATGGTTTGTTTAAAAAGAAGAGTCCTGAAAGGAAGTATGCGACGGAGGTGAAAAGATACAAGCCGAAAGAAGCGGTTGGTTTCAGTTTGCCGAAAAGAAACCCACAGTTGGATGTCGACAGAGAGAATGTAAGTACCAATTTTTTTTTATCTAGCTTGGCTGCATTATTATTATTTTGTTATAGGTTTACGTTTGATCGCATACTTCCTGGTGTTAAACAGATATGCGGTCTAGGGTGTAGAACGCTTACCAAGAAGATACCTATTTACTCGAGATTCTCCTGTACAGCCATACGACGTTAATTGGTGGACTATCTACATACAATCTTCTTATACAGGGTTATTTCTAATCAATTAGCATCCTTTTAGGGGCTTATTCTGTACATCAAAACTAACAACTTTTGTTCAACGACTTTTGTCAAATCTCAAAAAAATAAGTTGTTGTTTCATAGACTTAACAATTATCGTTCACCCTCGACAAAATGTATGGAACAGCTTTTTTTTTTGAGTTTTTACAATAGTCCCAAAATAAAAGTTGTTAGTTTTGATGTACATAATAAGCCCCTAAAAGGATGCTAATTGATTAGAAATGACCCTGTATATTAGTAGTTCTTCAAACAGTAAACCTCGCTTATGTATGTTTAATTGTATCTTCCTATGCCTATAACTAGACTTGCTCTTAACCGATTTGATCCTTGCTCTTAAATCATGTTAGGATTTATATATATATATATATATATATATATATATATATATAATTAACCGTTCTATGTAAAGGTTGATCCAGTAAGATATTAAAATAAATGTTGATCCACCTTTTTACAGTGTATAATTGGCTCTTTACAAATATAACTGATATACTTTGATCCGAATTTGAAATGGAAGGGTTGTTTGGGGATCTGCATCGGTCGCTTTGCAACATACTTGCCATCAAAAAATACATTAACAAAATGTTTTTGTTGATCCGTAACGGTCGCAAAAATTATACCGACAAGTCAAATGTGCATCCGTTTTATATTCATGCTCATGCTCAATCTTACTAACTAACGTTGATCCGAGGGCATTGACCTTGAACACGTCGACGCCCGCGCGGTGGCTCCTAGAAACTTTCTTTTTGTGATAAACATTTCAAAAATGTTTATCACAAAAATAAAGTTTCTATACACCTAGTGTGTGAAGCACGATAAAAATAATTTCATTGATTAAGCAATGCGTCATTTCTCGTTAATGGTAAGAAGTTCTAATAATTTCACATTAAGTGACTGACTGGTTTAAAGCAGTTCTCACAAATGGCGCTTCCAACAACGTAGTAGTTGGTAACAATGATAAACATTCACTAATTCGGCGCCTTCGCAGAGTGCGTTTTAGCTTAATTGGCTAAAGCATCTGGGCCGGAGTCCCAGAGGATGCAGGTTCAAATCCTGCGAGCGCGACAATTTTTGAAATGTTTATCACAAAAAGAAAGTTTTTAATTAATGTATCAATTAGAAATTGTCCTTACATGTATATAAATGTAGTCATATGACTATATCTAGTATTGGTAGGACTCTTGCGAGAGCCAGTCTGAGGAATGGCCAGACCTTTGTCAGTTACTCAACGACCAAGCAGTAGCTAATCAACGCTATGGTATTCCGGGTTGAAGGGCATTGTTTGCGGAGTAATAACGGGGCTTCGAGACTCTAGATCTTAAATCTCAGGGTACCTACTGAGTGCGTTACAATGTCACATACTCTATATAACATTGAGCTGCTGGCATGCATGCAACTGGGCACGAGGCTTAACATCGGGTAAGCGACAAGCTCGTGTCGTCAACAAAGAAGGATGCGCGAGCCCATACATACCAGAACCTGTCATATACGAACACACTGATTTCTCCTCTCTTATTTTCTAAGAATGTTATGTTCACCAATGTAATTTATGTCGCTTCTAAAACTGTTCAGATATGTACAATTTGGCTAAAATTGAATATAAAATAAGAAAAAACGAAAACAATTTTCAAGCTATAAGTAGCTATTTATAGACATGTATACAAACTAAAGATTATGGATTGCCAGGTTTGTTATGTTCAGAGTGCTAAAATGGTGCTCGATTTTAAAAACTTGATGTCATGTATTTTTAGTCAAAATTGTCTCAATGATATTTATATTGATTTTTTAATCAGTGCATGTCATCTTGTCTGTAAGTTCAGATTACTTTTTGGAGTTTATCGATTTATAAGACGTTGTCACGTCAAAAAAAGCTCAATGTTTAGGACTAATATAAAAAGAAAATGAAAAACGGAATGATAAAGAAAATTCGGTATTCATCCATTTCATTAGCAATAGTACAAGAACCGCAACTATAAGTTAAGAATATAAGTAAAGCAGTTATTCGAACCTCGGCACTTGCAGCCGAGGCTCGGTAGCACATACTGCCGCAGCCGTGTTCGGAATCTTTTTGTAGAAATTCATACCACTACGTAGATAACCAGAGTCCTTAGTCCAGGTTTTGTGTTGTTTACTTAAACTTTTGCGTTAGCGTGTGGCTCTATACATTTTGGTTAGTTCTTCATCGTTTCCGCCAGGGGCGCTGTACAAAAATGTATAGTAATGTATCAAACAGATGTAATTTCAATTTATGTGTAAACCTGGACTAACGCCTCAGTTGTGTAGCCACAGCCGGCCTAGTGCAGCTGCTGAAAGTGTAGTAAAGCAAGTGTGTAGTAGTGCTGTAGCCTGAAACCGAGATTCGAATAGCACCCTTAAGGATTATTACGAGTAATATTAAAATTGCCACGAATTTCTCAGATAACTTCAACTACAGCTTTTTGTTTTTAGTAGTAAAGTATATGATAAAAAGTGCATATAAAAATAAGAGTATTCTTTCTTTTTGATAATCTTTTAGTATACAAAAATGTATGTTTCTATAAAAATGTATAATAACACCTCAGTTCGTATATATTACGGGCTAAAACGAGTTAACGCAGGATTATGTGCCAATAGTTAAAAAAGAAAATAATTATTACATTGCTAAGTCTGGATACCGAGAACGAAGTCTGGCAACACTAAATACATCATCTGATTGTCTGAATTTGACATTTTCCTTTTTTTTGACAGCAACAGTAATTAAAGATTGATTTTTTTTTTCAAATAATTTGCCCATTTTTGGACAGGCTAAAGTCTTTAAGACCATACCGCCACTTCTTATGTATGTAATCCGTAATGTAAAAACAATAAAAAAACATTGTGATTTTTCTGGTGGGTTAATTTTAATTAGTGATATAAAAACAGCAAAAAATCCCTATATTTTCGAAGCAAAAGAAAAAATATTGATAGGTTAATTCCGTGCATCCTTCTTATTTCCTTACCATATATATACCTATATCATACCTATAAACATAAAAACTTAATAAATAAAGAAAAGTTAAAGATTAGGTGGTCTTGCAATAAATTATAGGAATTAAACCATCCAGATACCTTAAGTATGTGCAGTAGGACTTGCTGCCTTCTGATTGGCCCATTTGAATCGGATCAACAACTATCGGAGTGGATTTGTATATTGGATCAACATTTCAGCTGCGTTTCCTAAACTTCAACGGAGTAAATCGTTGATCCGGCCGGAACCACATTTGTATGAAAAATATTACATTGGATCAACAAAAACCACCCGGATCAACATAGGTTTTCGGATCAACAAAGTGCTCGCGATATAGCACGCATGATCAACAATTGACGGATTGATATAACTATATATATATATATATATATATATATATATATATCCAATTTTATAATATATTATGTATATTAAACAATTTTGCCATATATTATCAAAATTCTCAATATCGAATTTCCCACAAAAAGGGGGAAACCTCTATTTATATATCTCGATGTAGGCATTTTTAGAAAATTCAGTCAAACAAATGCGAGGTCTACTGTTCGGAGAACTACTAGTATTAGTATGAGACATGCAGATGCAACTCATGTTAAAATTAGCACACATGATAGATTAAGTCGTTCGCCTTTTGGCCTGAAATGACTCATTTTCTCGTATTTTGATAACGGCACTGCAGTACGTTCTTTGTTTTGCTGCATCTTTGTGATAAACGCCATCTATGGAAAGCTGTTGGTACCACGTTGGCATTACGTTAGACTGATATTTACTTCAGATTGTGGTGACGCTGGTTCTAGCAATAATTACTAGATGGCGCTAAACGAAAAATCCATGTATCGTACGTGGATATTTAACCAACTTCAAAAAAAGTTTTCCATTTCGACAAGGGCGACTGTGACAATAGTGACATGTGTCCGTCTCAGTCCCCTTTGTCGTGTACCCCCGCGCCCCTGTACCAGGCGAGGACTGAGTTAGACGGTAGGATTATAATATTACGTTTATAACCTACTTCCAAAAAGGAGGAGGTACTATGTACATATTTTTTGTGTATGTTTATCGATATTTTCCCCAATTGTGAACCGAATCAAAAAAATCTTTTTTAGTTCGAAAATTTAGGTAATATACCCCCGAGGCGGTCCCAATTAAATGTTATCAATATCGGCTGAGCCGTTTTTGAAAAATCAACAATAATATAAAAATTGTATACATTGATTCAAGCGAACTATTCGAATTTTGTACCCAATGGAAAACGGTTTTGCCATTTTGCGAAAAATAATTATTAGTAGCGATTACTAAGCTAATTATGAACCTGTACTGTACTGTACCAGCCTTTTTAATAGTCCACTGCAGGACGTAGGCCTACCCACAAAGGGTGATTCGGCCATATCCACCACGCTGGCCCAGTGCGGGTTGGTGGATTTACATACGCCATCGAATTTCTTCTACGGACGTATGCAGGTTGCCTCACGATGTTTTTCCTTCACCGAAAAGCCAATGATATGAAATTCCGTACATAAGTTCAAAAGAAACTCATTGGTACGGGATCGGGATTTGAACCCACGACCTCACGATTGCAGGTCGGGTGTTACTACCACTAGACCACCACGGCTCGAATTTTTAAATTATGAACCAAAATTGGTAGATCTCACCATACTTCATAGGTACTTAGTTCATTTAAATGTTATCGAAATCAGCTGTGCTGTTTTTGAAAAATCAACAATAATCAAAAATGGTTCCTATAATACACCTACGAGTACTATATCTTTGCCCATACATCGATTCGAGCAAACTATTCGAATTTTGTTTACGATTGAAGTCGGATGTGCCATTTTTTGCGACAAAAAAAGTATTTTGATTCATGCTATACGCCGAATCATAAATTCGGCGGATGTGAAGTTAGCTACCTACAAGCTACGTAATATCCAATCCAGCCCCCCTACCGCCTAAGCAATAGCAATCGTAATAGTAATCGTTTATGACTTCATTTTAGTCATTTGGCACCGCCTATGTGACGTTAGCCATCAAAGTTGTTCATTCAACGATTGCTTTCGCAATCCGCACAAAGCAATTGATGGCTAACGTCACATAGGCGGTGCCAAATAACTAAAATGAAGTCATAAACGATTGCTATTACGATTGCTATTGCTTAGGCGGTAGGGGGGCTGACTGAAGCTCACATAAAGCTACGCGTTGATTGGGTTTCACTCACCTTGTATAGGTCGCATCACACAAGTTGGCAGTAATGAAGTTAGCTATAAGCTGCGCAATGTCCAATCACTACACAGCTTTATGAGTTTCAGTCAGGATTGGATATTGCGCAGCTTGTAGCTAACTTCATTTCCGCCAAATTGTGTGATACGGCATATAGCTGATTTCACATACGCCGACTTGTTTGATTCGGCCTGTGCAAAGTCTGGGCCTTCAGTGAAATATCTCCTTTATTGATCACCTTGACCGATAAAAACACCTACAATAGAGAAGAACCTTGATAAAGGACGCGCTGATAATAATTATGCAAATTGAATTATCAGTGCTGTTGATAAGAATGATTTGTAAGATAATTTGAACTATCCTTTAAAATACTATAAGTAAGTTTGTATAGAAATAAACGTGGTTTTCACACATTTTATACTATACTAGTTTTTACCCGCGGCTTCGCCCGCATACGTAATATATCATTATAATTTATAGCCTATGTGTTATTCTGATATATAAGCTATATTATTGCAAAGTTTCATCTCAATCCGTTCAGTAGTTTTTGCGTGAAAGAGTAACAAACATACATCCATCCATCCATCCATCCATCCTCACAAACTTTCGCGTTTATAATATTAGTAGGATAGTAGGATGTAACGGGACTGAACTCACGTGTGGGGATAGTCGTAACGACTATAGTTTCGGTCGCATTCGGCGACCTTTCTCAAGTTGGCGAGTGCTAGCACGCGGAGCCGTCGCACAATGCACTCCGCGTGCTAGCACTCGCCAACTTGAGAAAGGTCGCCGAATGCGACCGAAACTATAGTCGTTACGACTATCCCTACACGTGATTTCAGTCCCGTTATATATAGTATAAAAAGTTTGTATAGGCTGGGTGGCTAGCCTTGGTGTCAGGTTTTAAACCGCCTGAAGGCCTCTGACATGACTAAACGGTCAAATAATCGGGACTTACAATATTAACGTGTCATCCGAGCCACGGTTCAGCTGTAAATGCCACCCCCGGTCATCCATCCGAAGACTGACCGTGCCGGATATTGCTTACTTTTGGTGATCACTGACAATCACCTAGGCAAACTACGATAATTGAACTATCTTTTGAAAGTTTGTTTGTACATTTTCCATTCATAGCGTACGGTAATAAAAAAAACATAGGTCTGTCTATTTTATGGATGGACGTCTTACGCTATGAATGGATTGTGAACAAACTTTCTAAAGATAGTTCAATCTCAATTCGTCTATATGTTTTTTTTTTAATCCTACGGGTTGCACTCCTGGAGTTCCAGCAGAAGTGAAAACTTGCTCCCTCCGTCTTACGAATTTTCGATCAGGTCACGTGTCCTGACGCGAGTTTAACATTTTATATCCATCCCAAAAAGTGCAGAAGTTTTCACTTCAATAACATGTAGACGAATTAACCTCTTTTTTTAAGTCGTTTTAAAAGAAGAACAATTTGATGTAAAATATTACCAAGACGAGATCATGAATCCCGAATCAAACAAGTCGGCGGATGTGAAGAGCTATAGGTCGCATCACATAAGTTGGCGGAAATTAAGTTTGTCTCGCGCTGACAAACATTTATTATAAATTATGCCCAGAGCAAAAAAAAAATCAAGAGATAACGTCGTTGAACTGTCAAATGAGGCCGGTTTTAGGTATATACATGTGGTGAGTGCGTCGGTGTTGCGCCGCCAGACAAGTCGTAGTTTTCTTGTATGTGAGTGTTAATTGTACACGGCAAGGCATAGTTTTGCCGACTTCACTTGTTTGTTTCTCAACATTCTGTCTTGATTATTTTATTTGGTCGAGATCTCATGTAGAGCCATGCTTCTGATCTTACTCTAGTCTCTACACGCCCTGACTTCACAAACTCTATTATTTATTTATTTATAGGCGAGCAGTGTATACTGATATGCCTATTTCAAGCAGAGTCGAATTAAATTAGTATTTATCTGTCAAATGAATTTTTTCCTTCTTTATCCAAAGGTCCAGTCTATTCTATAGTTCTTGCTGAGATTACATCCTCAGGCAGCCTATTCCAATTGTAGACAACTCTATTGCATAGGATTATACCAATCTTTTTGATAGTCCACTACTAGACGTAGGTCTACCCACGAAGAGTGATTGTGATTGGGCGATATCCACCAAGCTAGCCCAGTGCGGGTTGGTGGATTCTCACGCTATAGAAGTTCTACGATCAGCAGGCAGGTTGCCCCAGATAATTATGTTCTAGTTACGCCACTGTTGACGTCACCACACAGATGTAATGGCCGTGTATTGTTACTATTGTTCTAAAAATATAATTATATCGTCACAACTCATTTCTAAGACTGAAATAATCTTAGAGAAACGAGTTTCAAGGTAAAACACAATGATTGAAAGGTACAAAGTACATAGAATCGTATTGAAAGATGTTTGTACGGGGTTAGAGTACTAAGCTGAAAGAAGGTTCAGATCATTATTTCGAACAACTATTACTATGGGGCCAACCTGGAATTCGGCCCATTTGCCCTGTTTGCTGGATTTACATCCAGCCGACAACAGGGCCGATAATTTATCCATATTACCTTAGAGAATAAATATATTACAAATACTCTAAGCATATTACATACGCCATCGAATATCTTCTCCGGATGTGTGCAGGTTACCTACCTATCAAGCCTGTACACAGTCAGGTCATAAATTCTGTCACATGTTTAATATAAAATAATTGAAACAAGTTTATTCATTATGTAACCATTTATATACCAAAATGAACTTAACAAAACATAGATTCTTATGACAATAAAGTTTATTCAAAATGACCTCCGTGATTTTGAATACAGGCCTTCAATCTGCGCGGCCAGTCGTCTATCGCAGCACGAACGAGGTCCATGTCAATTTCGGCGGCTGCCTTAATCAAGGATGTCTTGAGTGACTCCAAATTAAGATGAGGCTTTGAGCACGCCTTTTCCTCCAAGTGTTGCCATATCTTGTAATCTAACGGACTCAAATCTGGACTGGAGGAGGGCCAGTCTTCGTGCCGGATGAAGTCGATTTCACGCGCCGTCAGCCAGTCTTGTGTGCTCTTCGCTCTATGAGCTGGCACCGAATCTTGTTGGAATACTCAGTGCCTGTTATTGAACATGGTATGAGAAACAGGTTCCACAAGGTTCGTCAGGACTGTATTTTGATACACAGCTGCATTCGTTTTTACACCTTTCTCACAAAAATGTACCTCTGTTAAGCCCCAATAAGAAACTCCCAACCATACCATGAGCGAGGATGGAAAATGACCTCGTTGGACACGCGGAATACGGTTGCTCGCTTCTTCACTACTGTGTGCGTACACCTTATCATTTTGTTTGTTGTAGCTCTCTTCTACGGTAAAAATTTTATCATCCGAAAAAAGAATTTCCCGATATTTTTTTCCCGCGTACCGCTTCAACAAAGCGCGGCTTCTGTTCAGTCTCAGGTCCATTAGACGAGCATTTAAACGATGTCCTGTTTTTCTTCGATATGCCCGAAGCCCTAAGTGTTCATTTAACACCCTTTTTATCGTGGTTCTGCTTAACCCCATCTGAATATCGTACCATCTGTTCATGGTACGATAAACGAATCTTTTGGTTATACTCAAATTTTTCAATATGTCAAAAATTTGAATTGGCGCGTAACCGCAACGCTGCAACGCAATAACTGCAACACGGTCTTCTTTAAGCGTCCACTCCATATTTAAAAATGAGTAAAATTCTAAAAAACATACATTTTTATTTTCATTTATCAATTCGAAATTCGAATTCAATAAACTTTTTTACGGCCAGCATTCTAAAATAATAGTTTTTACTGTATGACAATACTTATGACCTGACTAGGTATAAGTACTAAGTTACGAAAATTTTACTATACATAGTAACAATAAATAAAAAAATTGGTTGTTTGTAAAGTCGGATTTCGGACGATAACTTTACGTCATGACGTCAAATGCGTCACATGAGTCATTAAGTTTTACCAACTAAAACATGTTGTGTCTTAAAAAAACCGTAACTTATATTCAACGGAATAAAAATTCAAGATTTTAACATATTCGACCTTATGAGCCCTGAAAGCAAAATGTTCTACAGTGGAACTACCGGGAAAATTTTGTCCTAGTAGTCCTAGCGTAGAACTACCGGGAAATTTTTGTCCCGGTAGTTCTACCAGTAGAAGTTACAGGAACTACCCGTCAGAAGCCGAACGCTTCGGCTGTTCGTGCCTCTCTATCGCTTGTCCGGCGCTCTTGCTTGCTCGCTCATGAAACCTGGCTCCTCGCTGGTACCACATAGGAGTTGTTTATTTTTTGCGAGCAACTTTAAGGTGTTTCGACATTTTTATCAAAAGAGACGTCCACATTTGGCATATTATTCAGAGATAAATCTAACCAAGATGATATAGGTATCGTTTGAAAGCTTGCTTTATGGGCTTCCTAAAATATTTAATTCATATTTTTTCATCCCTCCATTTTGTTTAAATGATAAATATAAATTGTATGGAAAATGGAAGTACAGTTCGCATTTTTTTCTGTTTTAGCCATATGTATGTGCTTATATCGTTCATTTACTTGCATTATTACCTGATCCATCCATATTTATGTCATATTTTGCTAAAATTATAGATTTCATAAAAAGTTGGTGCATCCAGATATTTAAAAAAATATTAAAAATTGGGTCTAATTGCTCAAAATGCTTTTATTTTAGCTATTTTAAGGTTCCTTAATCAGAATTACCAGAAATAATCTACTTATTCTGACAAATATATTTAATTATCCTAAGACATTCAAAATTAAAAAATTGGAGGGCTCGTTTTTGGTTTTAACTGATGTAATAGACTCAGAAAAAGATGTGCTTTCTCGAGATGTAACGCATGTTGTGGTTAGTTTTTTGGTTAGGTGTGGTTAGTGTAGTAGTTTATATTATCATTAAACCTCCATACATTTTGTGGACGTGTCCTTTAATCTGGTCACACTGCGACGAACGCCGGTCACGACAGGGAGGAAAAAAATGCCTCTATCCTGTATTATTCTTGTCTAAGTGCGGCCCGCAATTTTCACAATAGTACATAGTAACAATTAACCATACAATATTGCATTGTGTCGTCATGTAGTACTACATAAACTGAGCGGTTTAGTCGCAAAATGACAGAAGCGCAAAATGACAACCGGGGCGCATATTGTCCAAAGAGCAAAATGTACAAAAATAATTACGTCCAAGGCGCACAATGACTAGGAAGCAAAATGTCCAAAGCGCACAATGACTAGTAAGGAAAAATGTCTATAGCGCACAACGTCCAAAATTCCAATTAATACTAGAAATTAGGGTTTAATATTGTGTTACTGTGATAATATACAAATTATTTTGGTGAGTCAACACAGTAATGAGCATATTTTAAACAAAACTACAAAAGATTTTACTAAGTTGTGTGGTAACTATAAAGTATAAATGTAGTATAAGTACCCGACTATCCTCAAATTATATTTTGTTCAATTACACCACCGTCAAATTAAAATGTTTTCAATAACTTGTCATGTCATTGAAAAACAATCAAATTTCATGTCCGTTAAATAAATAATGCAATAATGTAATCGGCCAAGTGCGAGTCGGACTTGCGCACGAAGGGTTCCCGTACCATATGGAAGCCCACTTAATATATTTTATTTTAATTATTTATTTATTTTTGAAGGAAATATACAACTCAATATACTGTGAATATTTAAAGCATCTTCTTGTGTCGTTATTAATATCGAGCAAAAAAATCACGTTTCTTGTATGAGAGCCCCCGTAAATATCTATTTTATTTTAATTTAATTCTTCATTTTAAAGGTGAATATTTGACCAATTTTTCGTGAATATTTCAAGCAACTACCTGTCACCATTATTAATACCAAGCGAAAAACGGCTATAAATTCAGATTTGTTAAATGGGAGCTAACCTTAAATATTTTTTCTCTGTTTTTAATATTTGTTGTTATAGGGGCAACAGCAATACATCTGTGAAAATTTCAACGTTCTAGCTATAACAGTTCATGAGATACAGCTTGTTGACAGACAGACAGACGGACGGACAACAGAGTCTAATATAGAATAATATGAATAATAGGGTCCCTTTGGGTGCGGAACCCTAAAAATTAAGGAATAACATAATTATTATGAAAGATACCAGGAAAAAAAATATGGTTTTACTAGTACACATAGCTTAAGTGTGTTGTTTCATATCGCGTATGTAGATGGTACTGTTAAGCTTCATATAGATGGCGCACAAGGTTTTAAAATACAAATAGCTGTACTCGAACACCAAAACAAGTCATGGAAGTTGATGTAACAGAATAAATAAAATTTTGGACGTTTTGCGCTATAGACATTTTGCTTCCTAGTCATTGTGCGCTTTGCACATTTTTTCTTTCTAATCATTGTGCGCCTTGGACGTAATGCTCTTTGAACATTTTGCTCTTTGTACAATTTGCGCCCCGGTTGTCATTTCGCGCTTTTGTCATTTTGCGACTAAACGAAACTGAGCGTGTACTATATTTAAGCCCATTATCTATGACTCAGCGGAGAATCACTAACTCGGCGCGGTTTACATGGCGCTGTAGGCTAATGTGGCATAGAAATGTATTATGCGAAAGCAAAACACAGGAAAATGCGAATTAAATTATCAAACTAAAACGTATACAATGTAACTTTATTGTACACCAAAAAACAGCTTAAATAACAAAGCAGATAAGTACATAATATTCTTAAAATTTGATGGTACAAGGGCGGCCTTATCGCCTTGCGCGATTTCTTCCAGTAATACGAACTTGACCACTTGAACGTATTTGGATTATAAACAATAAGGTTTAAGAAATGTAGGTAACCTCATATACTTTAATGTAATACCAGCTACGGACGCGACAAACGTATTGTCATTAAATTAAATCTGGCCAAGGCCACCCTTATCACCTTGGAGTATAACAATAGCTTGCGACTTAATCTCAGATTTATCAAACACTAGCTTTTGCTTGCGGCTTCGCTAGCGTGATATTTTGACTGTTATGCTATCCCATAGGAACCGGGATGAAAGGTATCCTATGTTGCTCTCCAACCTTTACACTATATGCATGCCAAAATTCTAGTCAGTCCGTTGCTCTATTGCGACGTGAAAGAGCAATAAACGAACAAACAAATCTTTGGATTTTAACTATTAAGTACCTATTAAATGAATAAAGTCTTTACTTTATGGAGAGTGGCATAGTTTACTTTTTATCCTGGAAAAATAAAAGGCTCCTATGACATAGCACAATAATCGAAATATCACGCGGGCGAAGCCGCGGACAATAGCTCGGTCACTTATAAAAAAAAACACGTATCCATGTATATTAACTCTGCGTTTATTTATAAAGCCATCCTCCTCGAGTCGAATTCCTCATGGCTGAGGGTCGTAACCACCAAGAGCCACTTCCACTTCTCTTTAATGACTTTGTGCTATCGTCGTCTATCCTCGGCAGCCTAAGGCGGTAAAGAGCGTCTCGTTAACTGACGTGTCCGGAGTGGTGCGGATCTGGAGCTTTATTGTGTGAGCGCTTTGACGTTCGGCTTCGCTTTTCCTCCGCTCTCGTGGCGTGAGTAACTGATGCGAGCAGGAGAAAAAGCGAAGCCGAACGTCAGAGCGATTACACAATAATTATTTTTTGCAAAAAATAGCACGAACGACTTCACCCGTATACAGAATTCGCGAATATTTCGCACGGATTGATGTAGTATTTTTCACATTATTGTTGATTTATCAAAAATGGATTATCCGATTTCGATACAATTTAAATGGGACCAATTTCGAAGTATACTCTTATAAAAAATAATTATTGAAATCGGACTACTATGAAAAAATACGTGGTTATACATAAAAAAAATATATATACGCGTCGAATTATATACCTCCTCCGGTGGTTCGTCGGTCAAAAAGGCCACTGAACGAAATAACGCATCGAGCGTCGACCTTGCCGTTGGCTTTCCCCGTAACCATCAGCTTTTTAGGTTGGTAATAAAGCCATGGTAATATTTTAATTTTTCCTCGATGCTAAATTACGCTTAAAAATCCTCTTTCGCATAGCGCCATGTGAACCGCTTTCCATTCCTAAGTATCACGCCTCTTTAGTGTCCGAGAGACTACGGAACCGCAATGTTTTGTCGATCGCGAAACTGTAGCCTTTGTCATAAACACTGTAAAATGCCGTAAATATCGCGGCAAATATATTGTTAGACTAAGTTAAATGTACTCAAAAATAAAATTAAATAATCACGTGAGAAATAAGTGACGGAATCTAGTTTGAATACAGTGGAAATGCGGTGCAAAAATGTATTATTAAAAGTAGTGAAAAAAGTGACGGAAACTGAAAACTGGCGTGAATACTAAGGCAAATATACCTACTGTTAAATATAGTGTTAGAAACTAAGATAAATGTACTGCAAAATGTGTTAGTTAACTTAGAAAAAGTGAGAAATTAGTGTCGAAATCTAGTTTGAGTACTGTGTATAAATGCCGTAATAAAACGTCTTTAGATGTGAAAAAAATGATGGAAACTGGGTGCACTTAACACCGGATAAGTGAAAAATAGTGACGGAATCTAATTTTACCTATGTACTAAAAGTTTGCTAAAAGGTACTGTACAAAATATGTTACATTTATAGTGAAGATAATGTGTTCTTATGCAGTGAACTGAAGAAAAAGTTAATAGCAAACATACTTTAAATAATTGTCAATTTATTCGTGAAAAAAAAATGAGAAAAATTCTCTAAAACCTGTGAAGAACATCGAACAAACTAGTAGAAATAGAGCAAAAACTGAAAGATAAGATTTCACAAGTTTTCACCTGAAAATACTAACTACTGTACTGCTGTACTGCACCAGCATTTTTAATAGACCACTGCCGGACATAGGCCTACCCACGAAGGGTAATTGGGCCATATCCTCCACGCTGGTCCAGTGCCGGTTGGTGGATAATTACTAATCATTTATAATCAATAAAAAATATTCCAGAGAATTTCGCACAGAATCTTAAATACTTAACATTCCAAATTAAAAAACAAATATTTTAAAAATAACAATGAAAATAACTGACTCTAACTTGAACTCATTATAGTTCGAAAATAATTTACTTCGAAAATTGCGTGGAAATCAGCGTAAAATAGCAATAAAACTATTGAGAAGAAAATCAAGGTCACTACAGCGTCGAAAAGTTATTTTATTTTAGTAATTAACAGACTCTTGTTTGTGGTTGTAATCTTGTAGTCACGACTGAATTGTTTAAAGTTACTTAATTATTGAGTTTAGATTTAAAATATTTTAAAATTACTTGGGAAAAACGTTGACTTAAAAATATCAAAAGTTTGTTTGCAAATATCTTGGGATTTCAGTGCATTGTTTTGTGAAATGGATTGCAGTGCGTGATTCAACGTAAACAAGACAATTAGGTATGTATGAGTGTTTACTGTTTAGGTATTTAGTATTGGCGTTAGTTTTGTCCGCACTGATTGATGATTTTGTTTGTGTTTTCTAGGATATCACAGAGCTCATTATTAGGTAACAAACGAACAATCAAATTATTCCTCTTTATGATATTGGTATAGATATGAACGATTAGAACCTAAACGATATAATACAGTAGGTAATGGCATTGAGCAGGGCACATAGTATACATATATAAGGCCGATGAGGTTGTAAAGTTCTGGAATGGAGACCATGTACCGGCAAGCGCAGTGTAGAACGTCTACCGTCTAGGTGGACCAGCGACTAAATGCAAGCCGCTTCCAACTGGGCTTTTTAGGAATCCATTGAGGAGGCCTAAGTCTAGCAGTGAATATCCTACAACTGATAATGATTCGAATTTTTTGAAGTACAATGTTCGTCTGCATGTGTTTTTTTGGGTATGTTCATCGATATTTTCGCTAATTGTGAACTTGTTACCGATTTCCAGATGCTTTATTATGTTATAGAAATAGAAATAGAAAAAGAAAAAACTTTATTGTTTAGCTGTGTAGAAATGATGTTACATGAAATTTAAAAGTTCAAACAGCCTGCCCATTTTGAGCGTACAATATTAAAACACTTATTTTTATAAAATAGTCTTAAGCTAGAGTAACATGTTAAAGGTGACGTCCACAAGTGGTATATTATTCAGAGAAAAATCGAACCAAGATGATATATACATCATTTGAAAGCTTGTTTTATGGGCTTCCCAAAAATATTTAATTTAGATTTTTTTTACCCATCCATTTTTTTTAAACGTGAAAAATAAATTGTGTGAAAAATAACAATACAGCTTATTACTTTTTCTAGTTGAGCAATGATAAAGTGCTTCTATTGTTATTTTACTTGCATTCGTAGCTGATTCTTTAACATTCACCACTTAATTTGCTTAAATTAAAAATTATAACCTACCAGTGTGACCAGTTAGTAGGTACAATGTGAAAAAAAAAACACTTTAAAACTGTGTCTGATTGGTAAAAATGCTTTTATTTAACAATTAGGAGGTTACTTAATCAGGTTTGCTAGAGATAAACTACCTATTGAGCCAAATATATTTATTTATCTTAATAAATTCAAAATCGGAGGGCTCTTTTTTGTTTTTAACTGTTGTAATACACTCAGAAAAATATGAACTTTCTCGAAATTCTCGAATTTCTTATTATACCAGCCTCCATACATTTTGTGGACATGTCCTTTCAACAACTTTATAAATTGGGTAAACCGAATGGTGTTCGTCTGTATGTTGTTTTTTGTGATCGTTATCGATTATTACGCCAATTGTAAACCGATTTTAAGAAATCTTCGTTTCGATAGTGTATACTCCGGAGGTGGTACCATTTAAACTTAGTCAAAACCGGCTAAGTTTTTGATAAATCAACAATAGGTAATGTCATGTACATTACCTATTGTTGATTTAATGTAATTAATTTTAATGACATATTGATTAGTGCAACCTATTCGAATTCTACAGGGTTATTTCTAATCAATTAGCATCCTTCTAGGGGCTTATTCTGTACATCAAAACGAACAACTTTTGTTCTACGACTTTCGTCAAACTCAGAAAAAAAATCTGAGTTTTGACGAAAGTCGTAGAACAAAAGTTGTTAGTTTTGATGTACAGAATAAGCCCCTAGAAGGATGCTAATTGATCAGAAATAACCCTGTATACACGGTGGAATGTGGTGGTGCCATTTTTTGCGAAAAATAATTATGTACGCGAATATTGCAAAGATTGAAGTCGGTTGTGCCATTTTGGACCCGAAATACTGTCAACTGCCGACACACTTACAACCGCACTTTGTCATTCAAATGGCCAGTTTCACTGTTACGTCGACTTTGTAACAGTTTTTGACCTCAATGTTAACAAGACTAACTAATGTGGCTTAAACTAGGTGTTCCTTAGAGATCACCGAAGTGAAGCAACGGTTGGAACGGTTAATCTTGGGATGTGTGACTGCGGGTGGCATTAAACTACAAGCTGCGGATAAGCCAATCCTCCCGCAGCTGTTAAGTGAGCTTCAGTCAAGCCTTTCGGCTTAGTATTAGCAGATAACCCTGTATAGTAAAAGCCTCTGCCATATTGTACTGTACTGTATCAGCCTTTTAATACGTCCTGTAGTATGCACTGCAGCTAGGCCTACGTCTAGCCACGAAGGGTGATTGGACCATATCCACCACGCTGGCCCAGTGCGGGTTGGTGGATTCACATGCGCCATCGAATTTCTTTTACGGGTGTATGCAGGTTGCTTCACGATGTTTTCCTTCACCGAAAAGCCAGTGGTGTTAAATTCCGAAGAACTCATCGGTACGGGACCGGGATTTGAACCCACGACCTCACGATTGTAAGGCGGGTGTCACTACCACTAGACCACCACGGCTTTTTGCCATATCTAAATTAAAATCAAAAATATTTTATTTTCAGACACATAGGATCCATAATCTTAAACATATCCTACTGTAGTTAGCTGTTAAATGTTAGGTAACGAATACAACGAACAGTGATATCAGGAATATCAGTGACGAATCACTTAATTAGCGGAGATACGAGTGTGATGCATCAACACGTGGTGTGGGCTAGCTCCGATATTCTGTATTTGGGTTAACGGCTTGATATGTCAGAGGCCTTCAGGCGGCTTACAAACTGACACCAGGGCTATCAACCCTATACCATGCCTATACGAACTTACGGGTTTAATTTCGTAAAAGAATACATACTGATATTATAAATGTAAAAGTGTGTTTCTTGGTTTGTTCCTCTTTTACGCAACAACGCGAGCTACGGATTGACTTGATTTTTGTCATATGGACGTAGTGTGAAAGACGGAATAGGCTACTCATTATCTACATACAGACAGTCGGAACGCGAATCATACCTTCGCACCTCGGTATACATCCAGTAGACTAACAGCCTCAGATGCGCCGTAGTGACGATCGAGGGGTTTGTAATCAGAGGGCTAAGTGCGAGATTTTCGCTCGAGCTCGACCGCGTTAACGTTTGAAGTGATTTCTATGGAAATGGCACAGCGCCATCTTGTGTCACGTACAGAAAACTGAATAGCTAAATGTGAGTATTTTTTACGGTAATATAACGAGCGCCAAACCGATCGAACACGAGCGCGGCAACGTCTGTGATTGACTAATTCAAGCGTGTGTGTCAATGTGCTCGCGTGTGTGCACGGCGCGCTCGGTCAACGCGACGTAAAAGTAATTCGATTTGATTTGCAAATCTCCCACTTGACACTCAGAGGGCTAAGTGCGAGATTTTCGCTCGAGCTCGGTCGCGTAAACATTTAATGTGATTTCTATGGACATGGCACAGCGCCATCTTGAGTCACGTACAGAAAACTGAATGGCTAAGTGTGAGTATTTTTACGGTAATGTAACGAGCGCCAAACCGATCGAACACGAGCGCGGCAACGTCTGTGATTGGCTAATTCAAGCGTGTGTGTCAATGTGCTCGCGTGTGTGCACGGCGCGCTCGGTCAACGCGACGTAAAAGTAATTCGATTTGATTTGCAAATCTCACACTTGACACTCAGTAAGCGTGCGATTTACCTACCAGGCGGGAAGCCCTAGCGCGTGTTACGTACTGTGTGGCCACGCGAAGCGCCAGGTATTTAATCAAGGACAGGGCCGAGTCGCAATACTATATAGATACTATTACCGTGCTACAGTCGACCGCACCTCTGAGCTTCCTAAGTTAGGGCGCGGTTTACTCAATAACTGTAAAAGCTATGCTCACCATCGACCTTTCAGAGTCATAGCTACCGTAGGCTTACGTCATGGCGTCGTGGTAGGGTGATTCATAGAGCTTACGGAAATTAGGTAGATTATTGTACTAATATAGAATACCTATACTTGTCAAATAAATCATAGTTCATATCAGAAACGCTTACATCGTAGTTTGACTAGGTATTTGTCAGCGATAACCAAAGTTAAGCAACGCTCGGCACGGTCAGTCGTCGGATGGGTGACCGCGAGGGACATTTACGGCTGAGAGTTGGCGTGGCTCGTATGACGAGTTAAATTGAAGGCACCGGTTATATGAATCGTTTAGCCACGTCAAAGGCCTTCAGGAATCTTAAAAACTCTGACACCAGGTTTATTCACCCATCCTTTACGAACTTATTTAATCATAAACCCAAGACAGAAATCTTTTAAATACCATCCCTGCATAGTCGACATACCACCTACTCATACTAAGTGATTCGCTTCTTCTATATAAATAAAAAATGATTGTTTATTAAATGATTGTATGTCCTTTATAGGATCCTAAACTATGCTAAACTATGATCTTTAGCAAAGTGGTTGTGCATGAGCCAAAGAAAGTTTCAGAGTTGGTGCGACCAATTGCGTGTAGCAAACATCGCCGGCTCAGCTAGTCCTTTATAATGCGGACCGCTAGGGATTGGAATGCCCTGCCGCCGCCGCCTTTATTTCCTGATAATTACAATCTGGATATACTTAATATTCGGCTACAACTTCGCTTTCCTTCAGGCGAGTTGGTGGCCAAATGTAGCCCTGTTACGTATAAGAGAAATGTAGGTATAAATCATTTGCCTTACTGCCAAGGAGTTTAAAGGAGTATCTAACATCCTTACTAATATTACTAGTAGTTCTCCGAACAGTAAATCTCGCATCTTTTTAGCTGAATCTTTATAAGCTTATAGCTCTTTGGCAGGCCAGGACTTTATCGCCCCAACGGAAGTAGCAAGAGCCGTGAGGAGACTGAAGACGAAGAAGGCGCCGGGTTATGACCGAATACCGAACGCCGCCCTCAAGTGGATGCCGATGAGAAGCCTGGTTTGTCTGACCCGGCTCTTCAACGGCATTCTTCGCACTGGACACTTCCCTTCGACATGGGAGACTGGCAGAGTGATAGTTCTGCCGAAGTCCGGCAAGGACTTAAGATTACCTGCCAGTTACCGCCCCATAACTCTACTACCGATGATGTCAAAGCTATTTGAGCGTCCCCATCTGAAAACCCGGGACGAGCAGTTCGGATTTCGCACGCAGCACTCGACAACGCTCCAGCTGACCAGAGTTATTCACTATCTTACCGACGAGTTAAATATGGGTAGACGGTCCGTCGCCGTGTTCCTGGACGTCGAAAAGACCTTCTACAGGGTGTGGCACGAGGGCCTCATCTTCAAGTTGATGGTATGCACCACGACGCCGCCCGCGCTAGTTCGAGTCGCGCCGTCGCCGCCGACTCTTCGTGTCTGTCGAGAAGGTCAACTCCGGATACCGAAGGATTGAAGCCGGAGTACCACAGGGGAGCTGTTCGTCACCCGCCTATTATGCTGCCTATACCAATGACATACCGGTCCTGGAGGACCCAATACCAGGTGAAAGGGGAGTCACGTTAGCCCTCTTCGCAGACACATCGCGCGTACATCGCGTCGTCCAAGAATGCGACCATTGCCGCAGGCAGGATTCAAAGAGTCCTGAACATCCTGCCGGAATGGCTGGACAAGTGGCGTATATAACGTGGGGAAAACGGCCGCCCTTGTGACCGGCAGCGCACATAAGTCCGACACACCGCCTCCGCTTCAGCTTCGAGGACAGGACGTCACGTGGGAAAAGAAGATTATGTACCTGGGCGTCCTCATTGACAACCTATTGAAGATGAGCTCGCAGACCTCACATGCCGTGAATCAGGCGAAGGCTGCTCGAGCTCTATTGATGCCAGTCTTAAAGTCGAAGCTGTCGCTAAAAACAAAATTGTCCATTTATAAAACCTATATTAGAACGAGGCTGACTTATGCGGCATGCTACGCCCTCTGTTCGGACGCTAGACGCTAGAGAAAAAAATTAGTATACAGAACCCGTGTCTACCAAGATTTGTCGAAAAACGTGACACGTGTGAGGAGAATCAACATCCAGACAGACGAAAGCGAAATTGTCGATTCAAAACTGACCCACTCTCTTGCTCTCTTTGTTCGCTCCGTCAATTACATTAATTATAATTATTATCTAATTTCCTTCAAAGTGGTAATAATTCAGAATTTCAAAAGCAATTAAAGTTTAATTTGCGGCAGACCAATAGGCGTCGGTGCGTCTCATCATTGTACATTATCTTAAACTAATTAGCTCGGCCGCTAGTGCTGTGATATGGTCGATAAAATTTCTAGGTTATATCGATAATATTTCTTGGTGATATCGGTACAATTTCTAGGTGATATTGATAAAAAATTTACTTGATATCGGTAATATTAAATTTTTCGGTTATATCAATAATATTTCTAGGTGCTTTTGATAAAAACTGTAATCAAAATTGGCACGAAAAAAAATTCTGTGAAAAGAAACTTTCTTTTAGTGATAAACATTTCAAAAATTGACGTGTTCGCAGGATTTGAACCTGCATCTCTCTGGGATTCCGGCCCAGATGCTTTGTCCAATTAAGCTAAAACGCTGTCTGCGAAGGCGCCGAATCAGTGAAAGTGTTTATCATTTTTACCAACTACTACATTGTTGGATTTTTTTTTTGAAATGTTTATCACTAAAAGAAAGTTTATATACACCTAGTGTGTGAAGCACGATAAAAATCATTTCATTGATTAAAATTCTGTTAGTTTTAATAAATAGTGAGAAGAACAGTTTCTAGCCAGACTTTTTTTATTTGTTAAAGTTACAATACAAAACATCGACCAATTGATAGGAAAAAATCTCGTGCCCGTGGTACTATTAGTATAACATCTGGTAGAGTTTGTGCAAAAAGAGAAGCGTCGTAGGTGAGGTCGCCCGTGTACCATTTTTCTAATTTTGTTACGTTGATAACACTGATCTGTCATTGCTAGTATAACTAAAAGTGTTTGATACTCGGTAGACACCAATTCGATTTTCATCAGTAGACTCGCGTCTACCAAGTGGCCGGTACCTTGGCTGCTGATTAAAATTTATTGTTAGTTCACCGTAACGCCACGACGCGACGGTCCAAACAAACGTGATTGTTGGACACTTACAAAAATCATCTGACCGCTTACTACTTTATATAAAGCTCTTAAACAGTTTATTATCTAGAGGCACACTTTATATGACCACCTTATGATGGAACCTCGATTAAAAAGCCGTAAAAGTTTTCTTAGACACACAAAACCCTTAAACTCACACCCACCCGACCAACGACGGGAATTGTGGCAAGCTAGACACCCACCCCCTCCTGACTTTATACCGCCTTCAGAAAGTCTCCCACCAGGACACGAGTTGCCGTGGTCAATCTGGAAGTCCCTTAATCGCCTACGTGTCGGGGTTGGCCGCTGCAACGAAAACATGGTGAGATGGGGCATATCGGATGAAGAACAGTGCGAATGCGGTGCTGTTACCCAAACTATGGCTCATCTCTTAGTTTGCCCCCTTTACCCGAAAAACTGCAGCCAAATTGATCTTAACTTGGCTACCGAGGACGCGATAGAGGTTGCCAGATTTTGGTCCCAAAAGATTTGATCTGATGTTTTGTAAATATTGTAAATACCTAAATGAAAAAAAAAAGAAAAAAAAAATTAAAAAATAAACAAAAACTTAGCCATGGTCACGAAATGATGATGATGATGATCTAGAGACAACAGAAAAACAGCCAGGCGAGTCTTCGACAATAGTCGGTAAGTCTAGGGATGGGGGATCGCGGGTGGCATTTACAACTGAGCGTTACCGTGGCTCGGATGACACGTTAAATTGTGAGTCCCGGTTGTTTTTACCGTTAAGCCCTGTTAGAGCTCTTCAGGCGGCTTAAAAACTCTGACACCAGCCAGCCTATATGAACTTATTATTTATTTACAAATAGTGGCACATCACTAGTAATAAATCACTATCGTAACGTCATGTTATATTGTAATGACCTAGCCTCATTTGTTTATTATTTGCAAGAGTGATGACGTTATTCGGGAGAGTGGCAAGAAAGCTATAGTTGCTTCAAAAAATATACAGCAACAGTAGTTAAAGATCACGTTGCTACGGCGTATTAAACACTGTTATCACCAAAATATTGTATTGTATTATCGTGACTTAACGAAAACATTTTATCAAACACATGTGGAATCTTTGCGTATATTAAATACCAATATTTCTGATAAAATCTGATACCCTTTGACCTACTGAATTGAATAAAACAATGTCAGTTATCAACTCAAAACATTCCTTTAAACTATCTACGCACGTGGTTTTACATGTGTTTTTGTATTTTTCTTGTAATTTTAATGTTAATTAAATATTATTTATATATTTTGCACTACAAAAAAAAAACAACAATTTCCTCGAAAGGCAATGAAATTACTGTACTGATATTTTTGCTGAGATTATTCTGAATAGATGCCGCATTGAAAACATTTTTCCTACTTTGTCGATCAACCACAAAAAACAAAGACATACATAAAAACAATACATGTTAGTGACAGGAACTAAGACAAATCTATTTCCTGAATTAATTCTACTAGAACTAAATTATTTTCATCAAAATTACCTACTTACTTAATCACTTAGCCGTGCACGCATGCAGTCAATTGACACATGCGAGGTGACATCCGATAGTCTTCAGTACGGAATCTATAGGCGTTAATCTGCGATGAAGACATCTATTCGCGAAAATGATAAACAGATAAACAAAGCAAGTTTATTGTTTATATTTTTTAAATATTAGTTAATGTAGTAGCTTGCGTAATGCCGTATAAAACCGTCGCGTTTGGCGGTCGACTTTATCTCTGTAACAAGAAAACTTTGTGTTTTACAAGATTATACTATTGAGATCGTGCTGCATACGACATATAATAATAACGCGTGTTTTTTAAAATAAATTGTGTAAATTTGGGACCCCACGTGTGCGGGTTGTTTGGTTGATTCACACACGTCTGATTTCTCCTTCAACGTATTCTGGGTGGTAATCATTATCCAAACCACTGGAGCAGTTGTGCCGGCGGCCCAGAGCCACGATCCGTTATTTGAAAGGAGCTGGGCTAGCTCGGGTGACCCTGGAAGGAAAAACACAAACCACCCCATGCGGGACGTCAGTGCAGGACCTGTCGTCCCCACACCGAATATGTGTTCAGGTGTTCAGGAAAAGACAGTGGTGTGAAAATCCATACATTCATTTTAAAGAACTCTTTGACCGGACTCGTTTTAGTGTAGTGACTCTTTGTTTTAGTGTAGTGAATTTTTTTTATGGTGCAGTTCTAGATAATGACGTTCAAAATGTTGGTGTTTAGTACAGGTAGGTACGTTTTGAAACCCTAGCGTAGGATATCCGCTCATTAAGTGGATAGATGACCTATAAAGTAGCCGAAGTATGCAATCCGCTTCTGATCCTCTTAGGAGGCTGTCCATAAAGTTTTTTGACCCCCCTCTCCCTGTTAGTGAGATATGATGAGATTTGCCTCCACCCTTTCCCCTCGATCCTTACCCCACGTGACATTTTTCCAAATTTGTTGTTTTACTATAAGTGCATTGGATATTAAAAAAAAAATACTGTATGCTTTAGTACTTTTATTGAAGACTTAGTTTTAAAAATTGCATAGATCATAGGTAGCAAAATTTATATGAACACCGGATACAACTCACGATTATTTGAGCGGTAATTATTGAGTGCGCGGGGTTTGTTGTCGGGGGCGCGCGTATTCCCTGAAGAAATAGTACTAACTACTCTGAAACCGGTCGGACGCATAGCGGCTCGACTGCTCAAATAATCGTGAGTTGTATCCGGTGTTCATATAAATTTTAATAATGAATCCTCACGCTAGTTTTAATGAAGTTATCATGGGTAGCTGTCAAATTGTCACAATATTACGATCGAGAAATATTTTCTTATCTTACCTACCTAATCTTTGGTATAAATTGTCGATTATTTAAAATTTTAAATATATTGATATAACGACAAAAACCCAGGCTATCTTATAAATTGACCCGATCTTTATGTAACTATCCAAAATATTTCATCATTACCCGAAAAAGAATTTTTTCAACAGCTTTCAAGTAACCTAAATGCAAATATTACCTATATGCTATAAAAATACAACAACATGCTTTAACAACAAACAATATCGGGAATTCCCGAACAATTGACTTGGCATCTGTTTACCGCAGAATCTTCATACACCTATTAGGTTTATTTCGACTCGTTCTTGACCAATTTCGTTTATACTCGCAAATCTTGTTAGAATTCAGATACTAAACAAATCTTGCCAAATCTTGGTCACCACCTAATTTCCTCCCTCTTTGAGGAAAATATCACGCTAATCCAAACTTACCGACGACATAAAAAATGCGAAAATGTACCTACAGAATCCGAGTACCTACCAAGTTGCGTGAAGATTCTTTGAAAAATGTGACCTATAGAGAAATATCAACAGCGGAACAGACGAAAGCAAAATTGTCGATTATTTAAAATTTTAAATACATCAATTATTGATATACGAGGGTCATTCAATAAATACTTAGCCTACAAAAAGTAAACGAAAATTTTGGAAAAGTGGCAATTTATTTTTCAACATAGTCTCCTTTTAGTTCGATACACTTAGCCCAGCGATGCTCCAACTTTTTTAACCTGTCCGAAAAATAGTTTTTGTCAAACTCTGCAAAATAGGCCTCCGTGGCGGCGATGACCTCCTCATTTGATCCATATCTATTCCCGGCGAGAGATTTTTTCAGATTAGGAAACAGAAAGAAGTCACAAGGGGCCAAACCTGGAGAATTGAGTCAAAACACAGACTCTCTCCACTTCGTTTGCTTGTTCAAAAATACTAGTAAAACTTTTACTTTTTGTGTTGATCCCTACACAAAAAAGGTTTTTTCTGCAAAGTTTTGCTCTGCTAAGTGCAAGAGCTTTCAGAGGTGATTTTTTTTATATAGAAGAATGAACAAATATTTTTCTCTCTGTTTCAGCTCAATCGTCTCATGAACGAGATATACGAGACGGTGACAGCCGCTTGTATCATGGCGGAGACGAAACCTGGCAGCTTCCCTACTGATCAGTCAGACGGCAGTACTAGCGAAGGTAACTATCGATACTTCTTGTCGATATGATAGGGCATCACTAGGTTGCCTCGCCTCACTGATCAGTCAGACGGCAGCACTAGCGAATGTTACCATTGTTTTTTTTTTCATATTAGGGGCATCTTACACACGGTGATCCGAAACTAAGTAAGTTTGTGGCGGACTGTAAATTAAAGATAATAATTAATTAGAGCAAAAAATACGTATAACATTTATTTCTGTTTCGATATCCCAGTGACATGACCAAATGACTCCTTTAGAATCATAGAGATCCCAGAGAGACAATGTGGTCGATCGGTAGATGAATTATTCTAATACGGCACGAGTTAGAAAGAAATATAACTTGTTGCCAGATTTTTCGTTGAGTAACGTCAAATTACAATACATATTTGCCAATATTGCCAGCCCTATGCCGAATCTTCCACACATTTTTGTAGTGAGCCTTCAAGTGGCAACAGCGGCAACATTCTAGTACTTTTATTGTCTTTAGAATTGTAAAAAACTGACTATATCTCTTTATCGATTCCAGAATCAGTCAAACTGACGAGAAGTTTGACGGAGAAACGAAAGAACTACGTACGTCGAGTATCTTCCCGACTCGCGTATTTAGAACCCAAAAACATCAAGCAAACCCGCTTCAGGCATCAAACGTCAATCTGCTCATACAAATCCGAAATCATAGATAACCCCTACTCCACTTTTCGTTCCTGGAAAAGTTTTCGAACGTCGCAAAATAACCTGACCAAAGACAAGATGGAGACGGATTCCAAATTCAACTTGACGGATTCGGTTGGAAATGTTTTGTCAAATGAGTTTGACAGCGAGCCGAGCATAGACAATTTGAGCATAGATGAGAAGACAGGGTGTGTTGATATCGAATTGCCGTTTGAACCGCGGGAAAATGGATTGTTCAATGTTTGTCTGTTGGTTGGTTTTAACTATATGAATGGGGAGGCGTATGTAAAGAGCGTTTTTCCTGCGCAGGTAAGTAAAGAAACGTATTCACAACACGTGCCCTTTTTTCACATTTTTTTTACCCACTGTAAAGAATTATAAGGATATTTAATAAATTTATTTATTTAATATGCTTGTACTGTACTGCACCAGCCTTTTTAATAGTCCACTGCAGGACGTAGGCCTACCCACGAAGGGTGAATGGGCTATATCCACCACGCTGGCCCAGTGCGGGTTGGTGGATTCACATACGCCATCGAATTTCTTCTACGGATGCATGCAGGTTGCCTCACGATGTTTTCCTTCACCGAAAAGCCCGTGGTGTGAAATTCCGTACATAAATTCCAAGGAATTCATTGGTACGGGACCGGGATTTGAACCCACGACCTCACTATTGTAAGGCGGGTGCATTACCACTAGACCACCACGGCTTTTTTTTATAATATATGCTTATAAATACATAATGTATTGAACTCTACACATTTTGTATTACTATTTCAGGTGAATCTCCCCCAGCATATAGAAAATCTGGTGTTTCCCGAAACTATGTCCGGTTTGGTGAAAAGAACCGGCGACGCTAAGGACCAGTGCTACTCCTTCGTTCTCACTGATGAACGGGGAGAAAGGGCTTATGGGTAAGTCATTATCAGCATTATACTCATCATCGCTATCACCATCACAATCACCATCATTGTAATCATAATTGCCATCAATATCCTCATAGTTGTAATAATTACCGTCATTGTCATCACAGCACTCTGAGCACAGTCTGCATAGCACCATTTCACTGCACTATTGTTTTGTCGTGATAACGTCCTTTAAATCGATGAATGCTGGCTGCACGCACGAAAAAGCACGACTAATAATAATAAGCGTCACGGTCTCCCTGAGCCGAGCCACGGTATAGATAACATTACTGTAGCCGAGCGTGCAAGTGAGAGCGCGGAACAAGTGAAAGAGAGGCACGGTCGGTCTAAGCGTTAGACTTATGTGACGCATATGACGTTATCACGTAAAATTATCGTCGGTAGTGCTTTAACTATTGTAGCGCTCGTAGCGTAGTTTGACCGAAATTAAGCAACGTTCCGCATGGTCAGTATTTGGATGGGTGACCGCGGGTGGCATTTTATACGCGTGGCTCGGATGACACGTTAAATTGTAGGTCCTGGTTGTTTTAACCGTTGAGCCATGTCAGAGGCCTTCAGGCGGCTTAACAACTCTGACACCAGGGCCAGCCACCCGGCCTACACGAACTTATTTATCGTCGGTAAACTGACTTTACAGACAAACAATTTTTTTGTTTTCCAGATATTGCCGCCGAGTGCTACCCGAGGGCGCGGCCACGTGTCTCCCGCTGTGCTATTGCCTCATTGGAAAATACAGAGCTCCCGGCTTCTATTATAAGGTAAATTCGTTGTCGTTTCAGTCGTAGGACGTACACTGCTGGACATAGGCCTCCCCAATAGATCTCCAGTAAAAACCATTCATCGTATCATTCTTACCAACTACTACATTGTTGGAAGCGCCATCTGTGAGAACTGCTTTAAACCAGTCAGTCACGCCATGAAAAAAAAAGATAAACACGTTCACTAATTCGACGTCTTCGCAGACAGCGTTTTAGCTTAATTGGACAAAGCATCTGGGCCGGAATCCCAGAGAGATGCAGGTTCAAATCCTGCGAACGCGTCAATTTTTGAAATGTGTATCGCAAAAAGAAAGTTTCTATATACGAGTACCTAGTGTGTGAAGCACGATAAAAATCATTTCATTATATTTTAACTAACTTTTGGGTATGGCCAGTAATAAACGATTTTGACGTGATAACGTCCCATAAGTCGATGAGTACCACCGGCTGCACCCACGAAAAGGCATGACTCATAGTTCGTTCCGCCTGAGCCGAGCGTGCAAGCGAGAGCGCGGAACAAGCGATAGAGAAGCACGATCGGCCTAAGTGTTCGGCTTGTTTCAGTTGTTGATTAAACAATGTTTTCTTATGACGTTATCACGTTAAATTTATCGTCCGTAAACTGACTTTACAGACAACCATTTTTTTTAATACTAATTGAAATACTCTGTAACTTCGACATAACGTAATAATCGGTATAGGCCGAATCAAACTTCTTGGCGGCTGTAATGTTAGCGGCTTTGATATACTTAAGCTGCGCAAAACCCAATCCTAACTGAAGCTCATTTAATACTGCGCGTTATTTTGGTTTCGCTTAGCTTGTAGCTAACTTCACATCCGCCGACTTGTATGATTCGGCCTTTAAGCTATATGTTGGTGTAATATAAGCACTTCAAAGATTGAATGGAAGAACTGAAGCTTGCATGGGAGGGGGCTGGCTCAGTTGGTTAGAGCGTCGGGCTAGTGATCCGAAGGGGCAGGTTCAAATCCTGCGTTCGCTTCAGATTTTTGAAATGCTTATCACAAAGATAACTCTTTGAAATTCGGCCTTTACTAAAAAAATGCCGTGATATACTTTTTGAATAGCGCATTTTATTATTTTCTAGGTCCTACAAGAGATTGAATCTCACCACGGCAGCTCCGACGAACAAATTCATACAATTTTACAACAACTGTTCGACACAGACTTCCCTAACCCAGGAGAAGAAATCACGTTAACATACTCAAAACAAGATTTCAAACATACATCCACGTCCGACCTGACTAGCTTAAAAGACAACCTATTAAACGATATAACGAAACATATCACGAATAGGAAAAATTCCAATTGTAGCGAGTCTTCCAATCTTAGCGATTCGGCGAGAAATTCAAACGATTTGTCCAAAAACGCCGCGGATTCAACAAGAAATTCAAATGATTCAACTAGAAATGGCTCGGATTCGACAAGAAATTTCACAGATTTAACAAGAAATTGCCCTGATTCAGCAAGAAATGTTTCTGATTCGTTAAAAAATTGCAGAGATTTGAAAGCTCAGGTTTCAGTTCCAGATGTGCCTAGTTCTAAAAATATATCGGACAATAGTAAGTGCAGGACGATGCCCGTTTTGAGAAGGAGTGAGGGAGACGGCGAATACGATCTCAGCTCCGATTACTATGATTATGAGAATAATAACGGACCAATGAGATTGTTGCTGAGTTTGGATAACCCAAAGTAAGTTTATATTTTTCTGTCTCCTATGTTGTAATAACTTTTTAACCCGGGGTTCGTCGCTAGGCTAATACGAACACAAACGGTCGCTACCGGGTAAAAAAATACCAAAGTATAAAAATCTCTCTAACTAAATGTATATGTTGGAATATTAAATTTTGCAATTTTAATTTTATTTGTTTATACTATTTGCTATGAATAAAAAGTAATGTTTGTGAAAAACTGTGCTTTTGTCAATATTTAAGGAATTTACTCATGAGACACGCAAAATATTAACTTTTTTTCAGACAATCATGAAAATTGCACCTTTTTTGTACTTTTTTCTTCAGAAGCCTGCAAAATAAAATCAATTATCAAAATACAATGCAGTATGCTTAGAAAATAGCAAAAAAATATTATATCTTTATTTTAAGAAATCTTGCAGTAATTGAACTTCAAAAACCACCAAAATCATTACCGAATAAATGCTTAGTCTTAACATTTTGACTGAAAATGATTAATTTTCTCTGAATTTTTGGTAACAACTGTCACAAATATTGTATTATATTATACTCTCAGACTATTTTTGTAAAACTTATTTCACAGATCATCCTTATTTTTTGTTCTTTCCTCCGATTAAAATCACCGCACCGAGACACGCGTGGATTAGGATTGGTGTTAGAGGACCTTGGCACATTGCTTTATTATTATGTTTTCGTCAAAACTAAGAATGAACTGTTATCATAGCTAATATCAACATTCTCTATGTACTATCTATGTATTTACGAGGCACTATTATTCAGTTTTTTTTTCTTGATCCAATCCGCGCTTGCATCTGCGCTTTCTTTATTGTCATTGAAGTAGACATTGTCCCAATATTGAAAGTCTGTAAACTATCACTAATAATAATCATCTTTTAGTTCCATGTCATGATACCTGCAGATTAATGTCAGAGTAACTATTGAAATCGCTTCCAGCTCAGTATCACTGTTGTGGTTGCTGAGTTCCTCACAATCCCGTTTGTTTTTTGTACGATTTCGTCTTCACTATCATTTTTTGTAAGAAAAATCTTATAACAAGAAAGTAGCGATGAATGGTGCATACGTCCGTACTAATAAAGTGTTAAAACAATAATAAATAACTTAAGGCACACACAATTAAAAAGTAGTTACACAAACGGTCGCTACCGGGTATTTTTCACCCATTGTCATCATTCACATGTTATTTGCGTCCAAGTGTGTGGCGCCAACTGTGGGCGCCTACTGACTCCTGCTCGGGGAGCGTGTCTGTTGTTTAATATGGAACGGTACCTGCCAAAGGCGGCAAATTAAGTATTTTTACCTCCCCTGTGTTATTTTTTACCCGGTAGCGACGAACGCCGGGTTATTAGTCCAATGTTGACCGTAGGCCTATACTTGAAGAATGATTCGACCATGTACAATAAATTCAATTCCATTCAAATTCAATTCAAATTTCATTTATTCCATTGCCATATCACATGTGTTTAGAAACGTCACAAAATAAATATCATTGCAAAATTACAACATAATTGAACACATATATAGAACTATTCAATGAACATATCTCGTACTTGTATAGCTTGAAAATTGTTTTCGGTTTTCTTGTAATATCAGAACAGTTTAGAAGCGTCATAAATTACTCTGATGAACAGAACATTCGTATACACAAACTTGGGAAAAAATGAGTGAAAAAATATCCTTCTTTAGAAATACACTTCGTTATTTGACGTTCTCTTGATTATGAAATATTCAGACGTCTAGCTTTATCCAAAACGAAGTTACAGTGAGTTGCGAATAATGATATTGAGCTATGTGTTATGTATTTTTTGTATGTATGTTATAGGTCCCGGCACGTAAGTTGAACAAAAAAAATTACTCTCCCTTTCGTTAGCAGAGAAAACAAAAGAGAGGTAGCTATGGTTTAACGTTCAAGTTGTTTGCCGGCTACTATACGCGATTACTTCGCCAATTATGAACCGATTTTAATGATGGTTTTTTTGTTTGGTAGATCATGCTTCAGTGGTGGTCCCATTTAAATTTTATCGAAATCGATGAAAGGTTTTTATTTAAATATTTAAGAAAAATCTTAAAATGTTATAAAACGATTCAAGCGAACTAGTCCAATTTTTTTCAACACCTACGCAGATCGCAATTGACAAGTTTTCATATTTCACAAGGCTATGAAATTCCAAAACCATTTCGAGATATCGGGATGCTGATCATTATGTTTATTTTTCCAAAATTTTTAGTGCTGTAACTGCTAAGATATTAGATAAAAACTCTCACCCAAGCCGTTTCGGGATTTATACTCAAAGTTCAGTTGCCAATGATAAAAAAAATACTAACCATATAAAATGACAGTTAACACTGATAGTGTTGACACATAAAATGTATTTAAAAAATAAAATGTCAGTGTCATTGTCAAATTACTTATTTTGCTTTAGCCCGAGAGGTAAACGCAAAAAATGCAAATACTTTCCAAAAGCTGAATTATTGGTACTAAGTTATCAAAATGGTGTACATCAATACCCTGGAGTCAGTCAGCTGGGTTCCCTAGCATTTGGTGGAAGAATCCGTTTGAATTTTAAAAGTATCTTGGAATTAGTACATCTTATTCTTCTTCTTTTAAGTGGTGCTAATTTAAAGCCTGTATGGCAGACCCAGTTACCTATTTCAGGTGATTGGCAGATGTTAAACATTTTTTATACTTTTCTTCCCATAGTATACCGCGGTACATAGTGGACTTTTTGCGCTTACCTCCCGGCCTATTTGTTGTGAATTGTGACGGATTGATTGGCATTGACAGTGACAGCAACGCTAACACCTATTTTTTCTAATGTGGCTTCAGTAAAATTGTTTATGAGTCCTAAATTTTGCAGTTACGTCCTTTTAGAATAAGCTACTTTTCAAAACTTAATTTTACGGAAAATATAAGTGGTATTGGAAAAATAAAAAATACGTATATGTTATTTTGCAATATTCTTTCAGATAATAAATAAATATAACTATGTTAAAAATTTGAAATGTTGTCAATTATCGTAGTCGGTTGTGCCATTTTTGGCGAATTATAATGATGATCATAATATTTTTTTATTTTGTGCAGGACGAAATCTATAAAGCAACCTCTCGACCCTCGTGCGGAAGAAGAAAGCTCGTCCCAACTCCTGGACTCGCTCGGGGCTGGTCTGCTCATCAAGGTCTTCGGCTCCCTACTCCTCGAGAGGAAGGTCATCATCAGAGCTGAACGGATCAGGTATACTTTCATCCATAGGACATCTACTGCTGGACATAGGCCTCTCCTATAGTCCCTGGAGGAAGAAAGCTCGTCACAACTCCTGCCCCCTACCGCTAAAAGCAATAGCAATCGTTTATGACTTCATTTTAGTCATTTGGCACCGCCAATGTGACGTTAGCCATCAAAGTTGTTCATTCAACGATTGCTTTCGCAATCCGCGCAAAGCAATTGATGGCTAACGTCTCATAGGCGGTGCCAAATGACTAAAATGATGTCATAAACGATTTCGATTGCTATTGCTTAGGCGGTCGGGGGGCCGCACGACTCTGTCGGTGCTGTACTTCCTCATCAAGATCTTCGGCTCCCTACTCCACGAGAAGAAGGTCATTATCAGAGCTGATATTGCCTTTATCGATAGTACTGCTGGACACAGGCCTCCCCTAGATACCCTGCAGGAAGAAGGCTCGTCTTGGGGCTGGTCTTCTCATCAAAGTCTTCTGCTCCCTACTCCTCGAGAGAAAGAAAAAAGAAAAAAGTACACATAAAATACCAATAGTAATTTCAATTATATTTATGAACTAGCGGCCCGCCCCGGCTTCGCACAGGTGTATTTTATATAATATATATCTTCCTCTTGAATCATTCTATCTATTAAAAAACCTTATCAAAATCCGTTGTGTAGTTTTAAAGATATAAGTATAAAGATATACTATACTAGTTTTTACCCGCGGCTTCGCCCGCATGATATTTTTATTTTTGACGCAATATAATTATAATTTATAGCCTATGTGTTATTCTGATTTATAAGCTATATTATTGTTTCATCTCAATCCGTTCAGTAGTTTTTGCGTGAAAGAGTAACAAACATCCATACATCCATCCTCACAAACTTTCGCGTTTATAATATTAGTAGGATAGTGGTATAGCCTAATTAGGTACTTCTAAACTTTAGTATTATAATTAGTAGAAAAAGTAAAAATACACATCATATACTAACAAAAATGAATTTAATATATAATTAAAAGTATAATTCACTTACTACAAAATATTGGTATTACCATTAGTTCAAAAAATTAAAAGTAAGTACAAATAAATAAAATACTAATACCGAATGAATTAATATTATAAATTTAGCCTAGAGTCTAGTGAAGTGTTGTTTTGCTACTGATCTCCTCATTTTTGATTCGGTCTCGCAGTATAGTCTCACATCCGAGTTGGCACTCAAATAGATTTTCACGGAAAGATGAAATAACTCTGTTCATCGGAGAATCTTGCTGCTGATAATTAAGTATACCTCTAATAATAAGCAATGCATAAACCTTCCTTATTCTGGGCGCTAGTCCCGGCTTAACGTATAGCTCTTCAATCGATGAAGACTTTTTGCTCATCTTCAACTTCATCATCCTTTTGTATTCATAATCTAAATTATTATATGTAAATACAAGATTGGTGCGCAGAGCACTACTATATTTTTTGATAAAATTATCTGGATTACCATATGCGGCTTCCAATACTCTATCTATATCCGTTACCGTTATTCTCCCAAAACGTTTGAGATTTTCGATTACTGGAGAAATGGACTTTTCTAAGTCTCTGGTGTAATTGACTAACTTTTCAGTAGAAATATAATTGGTACAATCATAAAAACTGTATTTGGGCTGTGGAGAAAAAAATGGACATGTTTTTGTTCTGCATTTATAATTTTCAACTTCTCGCGAATCTTTTGCGTAAGTCAAACATTTAACGCAAGTTCCGGCATGTTTTAGCTCTGAAATCCATAAATGCGTAAAACCTAATCTTGCTGTATAGCAGCCTACATCATTTTTAATTTGAAAAATAATTTTTTTGTACTCGTCGGGGTCTGGTATCTCATATGTATTTTTTATCCAATCTTCTATAAACTGATCAAGTGACAGGGTTATTTTCATGTGATATCGAGCCAATGTAGGCCTTTGGTTACAAAACAAATGAGTTATGTAGTGATATACTGTCGATCTAGTTATTTCACACTTTTTAAAAAAGTGTCCCAAAAATTCTAGAGACTCTTTGCGATAAACCTTAATTCCTTTGAAGAGATCTTTGTCTAATCGATTGCCTGGATCCGCGGGAGCTCTCAAATGTGGCAGTGGCCCGAAATATATGTTGAATGGTGACCAATAAAACACAGCGAACAAATATTCAAGAGCATTGTCGAAAGATTTCGATTTAAATTCAAAATGTGGAATCCTGTCATCAAACATATTGAGAGCATCTTGAGCGTCTTCAATAAATTGCTCATCAACCATACGCACTGATTTTTGATAGCGAAGGTTTTCAAGCGCTGCGTTCAACATCTCCACCATATGTGGCCAAGTTTCCTCGTTCGACAACATGTATATGAAAGCGTCCCGAAGTGTTTCACCCGGAATCACGTGGTGGCGTGCTGTTTTTATGTCAAAACTCGAGAAAATTGACGATTCTTGATCTGCTACATTAAAACCAGAAGAAGTTGATGGCCCCTGATCATTTATATTAATAGCAGACGAAGTTAATGGTTCCTGATATTTTATATTATTAGCAGAAGTTGGTGGCCCCTGATCATTTATATTGATAACAGCAGTTGATAACCCTTGATCATCTATATTAAGAACAGAAAAAACAGATGGCTCCTGATCGTTTTTATTAATAGTAGAGGAAGTCGATGGTCCTTGTTCATTTATTTTATTAGCAGAAGAAGTTGATGGCCCCTGATCGTTTATGTTATTAGTAGAGGAAGTCGATGAGTCCTGATTATTTATATTAATAGCAGAAGAAGTTGATGGCCCTTGATCGTTTATATTATTAGTAGAGGAAGTCGATGAGTCCTGATCATTTATATTAATAGCAGAAGAAGTTGATGGCCCCTGATCGTTTATATTATTAGTAGAGGAAGTCGATGAGTCCTGATCATTTATATTAATAGCAGAAGAAGTAAATGGCCCCTGATCGTTTATATTATTAGTAGAGGAAGTCGATGAGTCCTGATCATTTATATTAATAGCAGAAGAAGTTGATGGCCCCTGATCGTTTATATTATTAGTAGAGGAAGTCGATGAGTCCTGATCATTTATATTAATAACAGAAGAAGTTGATGGCCCCTGATCGTTTATATTATTAGTAGAGGAAGTCGATGAGTCCTGATCATTTATATTAATAGCAGAAGAAGTTGATGGCCCCTGATCGTTTATATTATTAGTAGAGGAAGTCGATGAGTCTTGATCATTTATATTAATAGCAGAAGAAGTTGATGGCCCCTGATCGTTTATATTATTAGTAGAGGAAGTCGATGAGTCCTGATCATTTATATTAATAGCAGAAGAAGTTGATGGCCCCTGATCGTTTATATTATTAGTAGAGGAAGTCGATGAGTCCTGATCATTTATATTAATAGCAGAAGTTGATAACCCCTGTTCATTTATATTAATAGCAGAATTTGATGGCCCCTGTTCATTTATGTTAATAGTAGAAGTTGAGAGCATCTGGTCAATTTTATTGATAGCATAGGAAATCGATGATCCTTGATCATTTATATTAAAAGCAGTGGAAGTCGATGCTTCTTGATGATTACAGTTATCAGCCGACAAAGTCACTGATCCGTTCTTGGAATCCTTACTACTAAGAGTTTGCTCATTTTTTAATTCATCTATGAGTTGAATGAACGAAGTCAAAGGCTGTCGATCTTTTTGAAAAAGCATAGGTCTTTTCGGGTCATAATTAATCCAAATTTGAATGTCAGATCTTCCAGTTTTATACTTTTCCACAAATTTTGATATTGCTTTTGAAATTAGAATTTTTTGAACTCTCGCCTTATGTAAACATAAGGTATAATAATATAATAGATCAAATGTTGATGGTGGACAGTCAGTGCTTTTTGGATTCATCTTCCCGTCTTGGGCCGTCAGAGCACCTGAAAGAAATTAAATTTTACAGGTAGTGTTGACGAGGTACATACACTAACTAGATTAAATTAATATCCCCACGAAAAACAAATGTAATTTTGTGGTGGCGGCCATCTTGGATTTGATTCTACTATACTCTATAAAATTTAACTTGATCTCTGCGACAGCTGTCAGAAAAATCACGCCTATGAAGTCCTGAATTTCTTAATAGTACAGACGGTACCTGTCAATGTCATACTTTATGGGCATGCCGATTAGTGATGGGCGACGAATGATCGTGACCACAGAGTTTTAGATAGAATTTTAATTAAAATATCGATAGTTTATACTTTAAATAAAACTTAATTTATCATTAATTTTATTGTATATTTTAATATCATAACATTTTTACATGTGTAATTAAATTAAACCCAATTATATGTTACAATAGCATCGATAATAGTGAAAAACGTCGATAAATACTATCGTTACATTATTAAGACTATTTAATTAATATTATAACATTATTTACATGTGTACATACTTGAACTTAAATATGTAATAGTAAATAAATAAAATCCAATTTCTCACCTTCAACTACTCATTCGATTTCATTACAACATTGTTTGAATATCGATTTTTTCCACCACTATCTCAACTCTAAAAATGTCAATCTTCTATGTCAATGTCACTGTCGCAGAGATAAAGTTAAATTTTATAGAGTATAGTAAATCTTGTATTCTACTAGTTAATACTCTTTCATTTAATACCCATACTGTACTGTACCAGCCTTTTTAATAGTCCACTGCAGGACGTAGGCCTACCCACGAAGGGTGATTGGGCCATATCCACCACGCTGGCCCGGTGCGGGTTGGTGGATTCACATACGCCATCGAATTTCTTCTACAGACGTATGCAGGTTGCCTCACGATGTTTTCCTTCACCGAAACGCCCGTGGTGTGAAATTCCGCACATAAATTCCAAAGAACTCATTGGTACGGGACCGGGGATTTGAATCCACGACCTCACGATTGTAAGGCGGGTGTCACGACCTCTTGGTACATGCTTTGATAACGAGCTATAAAAAGCTTGTCCGCTAAAAAAGGAAAACTATAGGTGTAGGTCAAAAAAGCCAGAAGATCTCATGGAAAAAGTAGGTATAGTAAATCTATAATCAATCTAAGAGTGAAACTGCGCGACTTAAAAAAAATATACCTAGTGCCTCACAAATAAAGCTAGGCAGATTTGAAGAAGGTTGATGGTACTTACACAGCCTCAGAACAAGAGCAATTTTAACTGCTTCTACAATCAAACTACAGTTTCCAGATTGTCAACTGAACGACAAATGGATGGGAACCACATGCATCACGTAAAACTCGTAAAGAAGACTGGAATTTGCAGACTCTATTGTCACAGAGAAGACTCTTCTATAGGCAATAAGTACTTTTCAACCACACAATGCACCCGGACTGGACGAAATATTTCCAGCGCTCCTGCAATCGGGCCTAAAAATAACAACAACACATCTGATCGCCATATTCAGATCTTGTATGGTATGGAGACATATACCTAAAGCCTGGAGTGTGAAAAAAGTGATATGTTTACCAAAGCCAGGAAATACCGATTACACTAACCCAAAGTCGTTTAGACTGATAAGTCTCAACTCTTCCCTATCGAAAACGCTAGAAAGACTCTGCGATAAGCACAAATGAGGTGGACCCCTGACAGAAAATCCAGTCTACGATAATCAACATGCATACCAATCGGGCAAATCAACGGAGACTGCTCTCCACCAAGTAGTCTACAAAATCGAAAGGAAATCGCACTGGATAGCAAACAGTCCTGTTTAGCCACCTTCATTGACGCTGAAGGGGCATTTGATAGGACTACTTTCCCTAGTATTGAGGAAGGATCAAAAAGGTTACACGGAGTAGACAGTAGAGTAAATGGTTAGATAACCACTATGCTCGCTTGCAGAACAGCCAACATTGAAACGGCTGGCGTGACACGTTGTCGAGTCACCAAGGGCTCCGCGCAAGGAGGAGTCATGTCACCTTTACTATAAGTAATAGTGGTGGACGGACATGTCGCACTCCTTAATAAAGAAATCATTGTCACCGTGGCATATACTGATGACTTAGTAGTCATGGTGTCTGGACTCTTCGAGTCGATTCGAGACGCTCAAGATGGTTGGAAAATAGTGTGAACGCCACGGACTCTCCGTGAATCCACAAAATAATCAAAAATCGAAAATCCAGAAAACAGATTTAATAGCTCCTTCGCTGTTTAGTACTAAATTAACACTAAGCAAGGAGGTTAAACATCTAGGTATCTGGCTAGACAGTAAACTTCTATGGAGAAAACAACATGAATATGCCACGAAGGCAACAACCATTTTGTGGCAGATTAGAGCGGTGGGAAAAGATTGGGGTCTAAAGCTGTCACTGGCTCTATAGACTCTGTCTATACTGTCACACTGCGTCCGGCTGCTCAATATGTGTATGGGTATTAAATCAAAAGAACTTTACATGTACAACACAATTTTAGTAACGAAGTAAAAACTAAAAACCTGCAAATAAAATAAAAAAAAACTTCTTAATTTAACTGTTTTTACATAAAACAGTTAAATTAAGAAGTTTTTTTTTACAAAAAGTTATAAAATGATTCCTCATAAATTGAATTAAATCGTTGAAATATTCCACCCAAAACAACACTCTTCCATTTTATTACTGAAACATTTTTTTAAAGCTTTTAGTGCATCGCAGTGTCAGCAAAAGGACGCCACTACTGAACTTAGGCCTGCCCTATTATAGATTTCCAATAAGACCGGTCGGAAGCGGTTCGTATCCAGCACGATCATGCTGATTTGATGAGGTCTTCCGTCCATATTGTGGGTGGACGTTCTACGCTGCGCTTGTCTGTACAAAATCTCTTGATAAATTTTCCACCCCATTGGTCACTAGTCCACCGTGCTAATTATGTGCCCTGCCCATTGCTAATTTAATTTGCCAATCCGTAGAAGAACCAAAGTTACTTTGGTTTGTTTAATTTTTGAATCTCCTCATTCCCAAATTGATCTCACAGAGAGACTCCTGAGCACAGTAGGTACATAATAACATTTGATATAAAAGGTTTTTTAGAAATGTTATTTTATTAGAAGTCGATTGATTAATTAAAAACTGAATTTACTTACCAATTAAAAGTAATTTTCACACTTGCTGTCACCTTTGCAAATGAAGTTTCCTATTCCAAATGATAAAATTACTATTATATTAAAACTTAGTAGGCACTACAGAAATAATATTCTTAATTGTTACGATGAAGCATGCTAACTACTTCACAATATATAAGACAATGAATTATACAGGAAACATTACCAATTATTGTATTTGCCAATAATGTATCACGTATACATGGTGTTTGGTAAGTAAGGTGCGGCAGCCAAGTTTATTGTATTTTCTTATATTAAGCAAAATTAGGTGCATTAAGTAATTAAGCTATTTTTAAACATTCGAGATTTGCACACATTTATTATCATACTATCGCGCACTAATAATACGAGTTAAATAAATTCTCCATTATCGCGTAGTACCTATAGGTTAGGACATTATCAGATACAACCGTAGTGGTGTGTCGTAGTGACAATTTTCAATCGAATCAACTATCGGATACACTTCGGAGAGTGCGCCCAGAAGTTGCACAATCTGGTCTCACCTGCCCCTTTCTTCTATCTTACGGTTACTTTGACGCGACCAAAGCGGCGCCCTTTTTGTGGTGGACATTCCGCGCGTTAGAACCATACGTTTCGAATCCACATTCCTCATACAAACAGACAAAATATGGAATGCTTTGCCTGGGTCAGTTTTCCGGCTAAAGTACAACGTGGATGTCTTCAAATCCCGAGTAAATAGGTATGTTCTAGGTAAGCGTGCACCCTACACCGAACACCTTAGACCGCATATTACTGCTTAACATCAGGCAGGATGTAGTCAACCGCAAACCTATACGAAATAAAAGAAAATCCTTTGTGCGATTTATCTGAAACTTTACTATGAGTACTCTTTTAACTGTTTTCAAAGAAGAGGAAGTGTGTTAATACCTCATTGAATAAAGATATCAAAATTAGTTCTCCTAGCAAAAATGCTAGATGAACTGATTTTGATGAACTTCTAAACTTTTATTATAAATAATATGTATACTTGCCAAACACCCTGTATACAAATATTGGTAAAACAATACAGGAAAATTGGTATTACATTGTTGATTTTTTAAAGCATTATTGATATCAGTCCAAATGTGGACCCTTTGTGTGGTCTATGTTTGTGGTTTAATCTGGTGTGATATTTGTGTTTTTGTATGTAGTATTACGTAATTATCTAGTTAATTCTCTGAATAATACCAAATTTACAGATATGGTACTGTTTGATTTCTATTTATTTACCGACCATAAAACGGCTTAAGAGAATCAAAATTATGTTGTTGATTTTTTTAAAGCATTTTTGATATCAGTCCAAATGTGGACCCTTTGTGTGGTCTATGTTTGTGGTTTCTGGTGTGATATTTGTGTTTTTGTAGGTAGTATTACGTAATTATCTAGTTAGTTCTCTGAATAATACCAAATTACATAGAAACCTAAAATAGATTTCTATTTATTTACCGACCATAAAACGTCTTAAGAGAATCAAAATTTTTACCGACTTCCAAAAAGGAGATGCTATGTTCGTCTGTGTGTATTTTTTTGTGTATGTTCATCGATATTTATGCCAATTGTGAACTGATTTAAAAAATATTTTTTAGCTCGAAGGGTTATACTCCCAAATTTAAATGGGACCCACCCATTTAAATTTAATCGGAGCCGTTTTTGAAAATAAACAATAATGTAAAAATTGTATACATCAGAGTGCCAAGTGGGAGTTTTGCAAATCGAATGGAATTAGTTTTACGTCGCGTTGACCGAGCGCGCTGCGCACACACGCGAGCACATTGACACACACGCTTGAATTAGCCAATCACAGACGTTGCCGCGCTCGTGTTCGATCGGTTTGGCGCTCGTTACATTACCGTAAAAAATACTCACACTTAGCTATTCAGTTTTCTGTACGTGACACAAGATGGCGCTGTGCCATTTCCATAGAAATCACATCAAACGTTAACGCGATCGAGCTCGAGCGAAAATCTCCGACTTAGCCCTCAGTTCGAGCAAACTATTCGAATGTTGTACACGATGGAAGTCTTTCCCCAGTTATTAATCTAATCTTGTTTCCTTTGTTTTAGCGAGGTGTCAGCCCGGCTAGAAGCGCTACAAGCCTGTCTATACCCGTTCGTATGGCAACAGCCGCTCATATCCCTGGTTCCGGCGGAAATCCAGCAGGAGTTGGTCCACGCCCCCCTACCGATGCTGGCGGGGATGCTGGCGGGAGGGGGGGAGGTCGATATGGGAGGGGTGGCTTTCGAAGAGGTCAGTACAATGTTTCTAGAATATTCCCGTTCATAACCCAGGAATGTTACCGGATGCGCCAATTGTAGTATGGAGTAAAAGATGGACTATCGCAGAAAGAGGTTTATAATTCTCACACAAAATGATGTATGGTACGGGGGTAGTTTACTAAATAATATCTACCTTCAAATATGTAATACATCACAAAGTTAATCCACGATAAAGTTGGGAGAACAGATGGGGATTCATAATGGGGGTAGCAAAATTGAGTTTACTGCCCACTCTTCTCTGTTTTTGGAATATATTTGCTTAAATACAATCATAACTGTTGGTGTGGCAAAAGGCGTTAAATACGTTGGTTTGGGCAGAAATCACTTGATCACTTTAGAGGTGGTCCCATTTAAATTTACTCAAAATCGGTTCAGTGGTTTTTTAAAACTCAACAATAATCTAGAACTACGTATTCGTATTTTGTACCATACGTAGACTGCCATGATTGAAATCGGTTGTACCAGGCTTGTGGCGAAAAGCAATTTTAAAACAAAAGAAGAATAAGAGTAAAAGAGTACAGAAGCTCAAAAATCCATTAAAATATGGTAAATAAATGCGCAGAATAAACTACCGCATTGAATGCCTAATTTGAATGGAATCTCATATTTTCTAATTTGATTTCTGTTCATGGTCGCCATCACGCCGCCATATTTTACAAGCAATATCAAAAGATAATAAGATCCGAGAATATGAGATCCCTTTAAATGAAGATTCCTTTGTAATAAAATAATACGAAAATCATATTCCCAAACAAACAATAGTACATTGTTCACCGAGAGGAGAAAGTGACCGATTACCGTCGAGGGTGTCGTTTGAAGCCCGAGCCGTAGGCGAGGGCTTTAAAACACCCGACATCGGGAATCGCACTTTCTCTCGAGTGATACATAGTGCTTTTTACTACACCTACGAGGAAAATAAAAAACTAAATCTTATCTTCATCATCACTATCACTACTTATCATTTTGATAGTTTTATTTTACTTTTCTACGAAAACTGAATCCTCAAACAACACACAAATTGAAAATGGCGCCAATGGCGTCTGCAATTTTCACATGTTCTTTTTTCAAATTGTTTGACACCATCCAACACACAGCTAGTGGCCAGTGTCATTTTGCGAACTTGGAGATAAAAACTCACTGTAAAAACTTTTTGGCTTTTGATATTTAGGTTACCAGCGCATAGTCTTACCCAAAATTAAAAAAGAAAAACCACGTAAGAAATGGATTTTCATACACTTTTCTCTCCCGCTCAGATGCGTTTTCTCGCCGCATATTTGTTCGATATGCAATGACGTACTTTCTACCGTAAATTTGATAAAGTATCAAGGTACTTTCCGAGCAGGTGTAGTATAAAGTATATAATTGAATACTGTACAGTGTACAAGTTACAATACAACAATGGCCGAGCTCGGTATATTTTTGTATTATCTATTTTAACTATTTTCGTATACGTTTTCAGGGCATGTTCATAGACCTGACTCATCCTACCAAAGTGTTGTTCTACCAAGGCGATGAATCAACTATCCTACCAACTACCAGCTACAAAACGCTCAAGACTTCGTTACAGGTAATAACAGCCACAGTAAAGCTTCGTTACAGGTAATAGGAGCTGTACAGTAACTACCGCCATATTTTTAGTAATTTTCAACCGGCTTCAAAAAAAGGAGGAATACTATTTGTTTACGCGGATTTTACTAAATTAAGTGGACTGTATAGAAATTTTGGTTGAAGCTTGCGGTAGATGAAACAAAACGAAACTGCACGGGAGTAGTCAAGGTACAAATGCAGTTTCGAAAGGAAAAGGAGTGCACAGTACTTTGATAGTCCTTGGAGATGGCCTGGGTCGATTGTAGCACAGATATACACAGCGATGTCACTAATTAATTGCACTGGATTGGAATTTTCTTGATGAGATAGCGAAGGCGGTTGCCACCATGCAAGATTTTTCGACTGACTAGTTCTCCACACGAGCGCGAGAGGCAGCACTGTATCAGCGTTTTGTGTTTAGTGGTCTCGCTCGTACATAAACAAGTAGGTATGTGCAGGAGCGGGATAAAAGGTAGGGAAATATTGCATCAACCAAACGTTACAATTTACGAAGAATACGAAACAAAATATTGAATCGGCGCATACACTATTTCATAAAACAACTAAAAATAATCCTTTTATCGAAATGCTATTACACATTAGACGAATTTTTTAACGATAATCTAGAAAATATAATAATAAATCGTTCCAATACAAATACTTAATAAAATTGCCATACCTTTATAGGGTCATATGTATTGTTGCAGCTCATTGGAAGCTGTTGTTATTCTTTAATAAATGACTCATTACACATTGAGAGTAAGACTCTAGTATTTTATTGTCTTCCTATCGCAACCCGGCAAATGTATCACTATACAAAACATGTTAACTAAGAACCGCATGTAAATTTCATATGTTGCAATAAATGATTTGACTTTGACTTTCGAGGTTCTGAATTCGACTGTATGGTTTTTGCACTTTACGCGATTATTCAGCCTATTATGAATCGAGTTCCATGTTGCTTCTTTTGTTTGGTAGATCATACTTCAAAGGTCTCATTTAAATTTTAAAGAATACGGTTTGAGGTTTATGAAAAATCAACAACAATTCAACAAATGAACGATATAGAGATCTTCTACTATAACATGACCCGCCATCCAAAATTCAAAACGTTTGAAAGTATTTACCGACTACGCGCCTCCACACATGGCACCGTCGTTAACTAGTCGAGTTATCAAATCCAAGGATTTGTTAAAACAATAATGTAGAAGAAGAAGAAGATTGTAGAAGATCTCTACTTCTAATGCAGTGAACTATTGATTGATTTGATTTTAAGAAACCTTTATTAACATAGTAAAATTACAATGTTTTGTAAAGCTTAGCGTTAACTAACTAAGTTACAATTTACCACAATATCGCCCAGTGACCTGTTTCAGGCCGCTACCGAATTTGACGCGTTCGCCCAGTGGCCTGGAAAAGGTCCCTCGCGGATTTTTTTTTGTTTATTTTAATTGAAGTCTAAGGAATCGTGCTATCCTGTTTTAACTTATACCAATAGGTTGCCAGTAAAACAAAGAAAGAAATAGTGGGGCTCGTCTATAATCGTTTCATACTCTATGTCTTCGAAAATATGGCTTTTTGATGGGGGTCGCCATTGAAGTAATACGATTTTTTTTAATCAAATTAAATTCATTTACGAAATGTTGTGTTATGTGGTGTTTGTTATGTTAATAATGTGTAATAGTTATTACTAATGTAAATAAAACAATCAGGAGTTCTTAAAATTTCTTTTGACTAATAATACAAATATTTTAGTAACAGGAGTAAAAACATTTTTTTTTTCTTTTTTCGCCTTTTACCTAAGCCTAAAGATACACTGAATTAATATTGCACATTCTATTTATAGACTCAAATAGGCTGATTCAATACGGTTCTAACGATACAACATTTTTTGGGTCGTCCATACAAAAGTTACGAGAAATCTCGATTTTAGTAGGTCGCGGCGCAGATGAGCAAAAAATAAAAAAAAAACCGCGGCACTTGGGGCTCTCAAGCGAAAACGGCGCGTGGCAGTTGGGCTGCCAAAGGGATATTACAGTGTTTTGTAGGCTAATGTCACCTTTTAAAACTTGTATCTAAAATCTAATAGTTCACTATTAGATTTTTGTACGCAGATTGCAATGATAGTGAAATTTTTGACGAAATATAAATAATTGTTCCTCTTACTTTTCTTACAATTAGATGGTTGACAATATTTTTAAATGTCATCTTGTAACAGCTAACCATAAACAGAACCGATTATAGAAAACAAAAATAAAGTCAACTTTTCTCGCTAGACAGAGAGCGCACTATAGCAGGCTATGACGTCACTCTCTGCAAGTGTCATACATCGCCATACAATGTTCTTACTTTGTGGGAAAGGGACAAGACATCCTCTCTTTATCCCTACCAAAATCTTTAGAAGATTATATCTCTGGACTTGATTAGTCAACTTCAATATACTTTTTTTTAAGTTTACGAATCATATTTGATTGCATTATTCACTACTTCTAATACTTTAAAATAATTTAATATCAGTCACTACCCTATTCCTATATTTTTTTTATTGATTTTTTGCTAAATACGATACCAACAGGGATTTACAGAGGTATATAATATTTGTGTACTAACTTCTCTCGTCGTTGTCGTTTCAGCCATAGGATGTTCTCTGCTGGACTTAGGCCTCCCATTGATATCCAATGAGACTGGTTAAGACGAGGCATCGGGCCAAGAAACACGAAAATAAGTACTTTTGAATGCGCGATGTGAGAGGACGAATGATATTGATTCAAATTTAAAAAAATATCATAGATAAGGGTAAATCTTGAAAGTTTAATGAACCGGACAAAATTTTGAATAGTAACTGGCTTTGTTAAAAAAAAATTGCATATTTCTCACCAAAAAAAAAGTTTAATAATTCGAATGCTCAGAATTATCAGCGACGACACCTCATTATTTTTTAAGAATAAAATAAGCAGACTGCTATTCTATTTCATAGACCGAGAAGTTATTTTTTTTAATGTGTACATTATGAGTAACTAATTAAAAAGTCACTGCCGCCCGCCGCTCTGGCGCGATCCTGTCGAGCCGACCGCCTAAAATTTGTCCGAGTGAAGGGAGAATTTTTGAAATAATAATTTATCAATGCGTCACCTTAATAGCGACTTGCGTTCAGCGTGAACTGGCTCACTCACTTCACTCACTTACTTGACTCGCTCACACATTAATTAAAAAAAAAAATGTTGAAATAATTTTCAGATGGAGTCAACAAAGAATAAAGACAAGGGCGACACGAAGATGCGCAACATGCTGATATCTGAGGCGTTTTTGCGGTTTTTCGTCGACATCCTCGGAGATATCTGGCGGTTCTTCCGAATGGGGGGGCGGAAGGATGGAGATTTGGGGAGGGGGGATGTTGTCTTCGATGTGAGTAATGATTTTATAGGCTAAATCAATCTTCTTGGTGGATGTGATGTTAGCTACAAGCTGCGGATAGCCAATTCCGGCTTTATATGAGCTTCACTCAGGATTGGGTTTTGCACAGCTTGTAGCTAACTTCACATCCGCCAAGATATTGTTTTCATGTTTATTTGTCCGCTTCGCTTAATAACAACTCAAAACATATTTCGTCACTTGTCATCAATTACGTTTGTATAGGCTGCGCCACACAAGTTGGCGGATGTGAAGTTATACTCTATAAAATTTAACTTGATCTCTGCGACAGCTGTCAGACAAATCACACCTATGAAGTCCTGAATTTCTTAATAGTACAGACACCTGTCAATGTCATACTTTATGGACATGCCGATTAGTGATGGGCGACGAATGATCGTGACCACAGAGTTTTAGATAGAGTTTTAATTAAAATATCGATAGTTTATACTGACGATATTTTAAATAAAACTTGATATATCATTAATTTTATTGTATATTTTAATATCATAACATTTTTACATGTTTAAATTAATTAAACCCAATTATATGTTACATTAGCATCGATAATAGTGAAAAACGTCGATAAATACTATCGTTACATTATTATGAGTATATAATTAATATCATAACATTTTTTACATGTGTACATACTTGATCTTAAATAATAGTAAGTAAATGAAATCCAATTTCTCACCTTCAACTACTCATTCGATTTCATTACAACATTGTTTCAAAATCGATTTTTTCCACCACTATCTCAACTCTAAAAATGTCAATCTTCTACTGTCGCAGAGCAAGTTAAATTTTATAGAGTATAGCTACAAGCTGCGCCATAGCCAATCCTGACTGAAGCTCACATAAAGCCGGAATTGGCTATTGCGCAGCTTGTAGCTAACTTCACATGTGTGGCGCGGCCTATACTGAAATATCGAAAATCATTTGTGAACTCTGAGTAAATAAGTTTGTTCAGCATTTCAATAGCTGAAGGCCGAATCAACCATCTTGGCGGCTGTGAATTTAGCTAAAAACTTCGCGAAACCCAATCTCGCGCAGCTGAGGCTCTAAGTGATCTTCAGTCCGGATTGAATTATTCGCACCTTGTAGCTAATTTCAAAGACACCAAGATGTTTTATTAGGCTAATATGTCTAATTATTAAGGCTGGCGCCTTACCTACATTTATTAGCAACTAGTTTTTACCCGCGGCTTCGCCCGCATACGCAATATATCATATAATTTATAGCCTATGTGTTATTCTGATATATAAGCTATATTATTGCAAAGTTTCATCTGAATCCGTTCAGTAGTTTTTGCGTGAAAGAGTAACAAACATCCATCCATCCATCCATCCTCACAAACTTTCACGTTTATAATATTAGTAGGAAGTAGGATTTAGAATATTCTTATCTCTTTCAAATGCGTCCAGAGAAAAAGAAACAGCCTTCATAATTGGACCTTATACCCAACTTAATTTTTGTACCGAGCAAAGCACGGTAACTTTATAAAGATACTAGTTTTTACCCGCGGCTTCGCCCGCATACGCAATATATCATTATAATTTATAGCCTATGTGTTATTCTGATATATAAGCTATGTGCGCGACGGCAGCGCCAACTAGCGGATGAACTTTAGGCGGACTCTGAAGTCTCAAATGGCGAGTTGTCATTACGAATAGTAAAATAAATAAAGAAATATTTTCAATGAAACGTCGTATTTAAAATCGTTTATTGTAAAACTAAAAACATGTAAATGTATAGCGTCTATAGTAACGTTGGCCTTTTTTATTTGCCGTGTAAACTGGCACAATTCAACCAATTCTATGTAGTACACACGGACCTATTGCTGATTGTTTGTTAAACATGACCAAATTAATAATACAAACTGGATTTGCAGCAGTAACACACGAAATCAATTTCCAACCCCAAACAACATCAAACCAGCAAGATCAATGAGTTCTTCATCCTTAGTAATTGAACGAAACCCATTAAAATATTTATTTTCTGTCATAATTCCTTGATGAGCGAAAGTCTTTTGAATAGTGTTACACCCTTGGTCTTTCGTCTTCTTGTCATATTTAATAATCTTGGGGTCACTTGGTAGGTATATCAGTCTGTACTTCAGAATCACATATTTCTTTGCCACTGTATATATACCGATTACATATAAATGTTTTTCCTTCATTTTCAACACTCGAAAATATTTCTATTTGGCATCCTTTATCAATTTTTTTTGCAGTATTTTCCATGATTTCAATTCTTGATTCGTAAGGAATATTAGGGTCTTCTGCTCTGCTCAACAATTCTTTTCTGCGTTCCATGTATCGGTTATACCTTGACATGGCTAAATTTGCCTTAACCCTCGCGGAGGTGGATGTAGTCTGAAATATTCTTGGGACGTAACTAGGACTGCCCTGTTCTTCAGCTTTTTTGCCTCCAATGAAGTGTGCACTGCAAATTTTGTCATGGGGCTTTGGGTACCACGGCGATCCATCAGCACTGAAATAAACCAACAAATAAATTATAGTCACTTAACATTCTCATACTACATGGATAATTAAACAATAAAAGTGTTATTTTATAGGTTAACTTACTTTTTCTTCTTGACGGCTGTTATCCATTTCATTCGTTGTTCTTGTTTCCAACGTGCTTGTGGAAATTTGTAGAATTTACAAGCACTGTTTACGCCAGTGTTTTTACAGTTATCAACACAGCAGGTATCGTGACCCATATTTCTTTATTTTTAACGAAATACAATAAACAACAACACTCCACTATGTATACGCAAGGATGACATCCGCCGCGAGTTCCTTTTTTAGCCACGGCGGGCGCTGCGATCGATTCGTCTGTCCCTACTCCCCGCTTTGCACCCAGCGAATACTATTGCAAAGTTTCATCTCAATCCGTTCAGTAGTTTTTGCGTGAAAGAGTAACAAACATCCATCCATCCATCCATCCATCCATCCATCCATCCATCCATCCATCCATCCATCCATCCATCCATCCATCCATCCATCCATCCATCCATCCATCCATCCATCCTCACAAACTTTCGCGTTTATAATATTAGTAGGATACAAACTACTTTATGTATTTAATTTAACTATGTTAAATTATTTATTAATTGCTGTTGTTTTTATTCTTTACAGAAAGACAATTTCATCAAAAACGCCGCGTCGAAACAAAACCAATACTTTCTGGAATGGTTTACGGAGACTGCCATGTTTAACCATTTCATACAAAACATGTCTGTCCGATACAAAGACACGTACAGCCAAGAATATCCCAAAAACGATACAAAAAATAAGGAAAATCGACAGGAGGACATCAAACCAGATTTAATAAATCACGAATATAAATTAATAGATTGTCCTACGCCTAACTTTTATCAATTATTCGAGGAAAGGATTTTGGCTAGGAGGAATAGTAAAGGGGTAGATAGGAGCGGGTATAAGAACGCCTTACATAAGAGGGTTAGGTTGTTGAAATCTAGGCTTAAAGATTTAGTCGCTTAAGTCGATTTTGCAATGAATTTGTGTTGTGTTTTATTTCCTTTTTAAATTGAAAGGAATTGTAGATTCAATGGTGTTTTCTGATTGGTCAGTTTGAACTGAGAAATGAGTTTTATTGGATGTTTTTTGACAGAAATGTCATCGAGTTGTGACGAAATGTATGGAACACCATTTTTCGTGATTTCTAAATTGGTCCTATTGTAAAGGATTGTTAAAATAAGCTACGAATATAAGTTAATAGATTGTTCTACGCTGAAATTTCTTACATAAGAGAGTTAGATTGTTGAAATCTAGACTTAAAGATTTAGGCACTTAAGTTGATTTTTTCATGGTTCTATGTTAACTTTTTTGTGATTTTGGAGTTGGTTCCTTAATAAAAGTTGGGAAAATTAAACCATGAATGTAAAGTATTAGGTTGTCGAAATTTAGGCTTAAGATGATTTTGTTATATTTCGTTTTAAAATTGAAAAGAATTGTATAGTGAATGGTTTTTTTTGATTGGTCAGTTTGAACTGAGAATTGGTTTTTTTTCATGCATAATATTCTATAGCTACATTTGGCCCCCAACTCGGCTGATGGAAAGCGAAGTTGTAGCCGAAGAAGGAGTATATAGACCTAGAAGATAACTATTCCCTCTTGACTTGAAGATATCTAGATTGTAATAGTCAGGAAACAATGACGGAGGCACCAATCCCTGGCGGTCCGCTTCATGAAGGAAGAAGCGAATCGCTCAGTACGAGCTGGTGGTACGCCGACTATGTAGGGATGCTTTTCTAGAGGGAATATTCTAAAATATCGTTGCATTCGTCATTATGACCAACTTTTACTATGGGAACAATCCTAATATCATAAAAATAGTTTCATACATTTTGTCGAAAGAAAAAGAAATTATATGGAACAGATTTTTTTTTATTGCTAATTTTATTCCAAAATACGATTATCGTATTACGAATAATGAAAACGATGGTCATAATTATAGACGAATAAAAATCTGTTGTTCCGTTCAAAAAGGTTTCTATGTTCCACAAAATGTATGAAACAACATTTTTGTTATTTCAAGGTATAATATTTTAATACCATAGGAAAAATTGTAAATGTCCTTAAAATGTCCATGTCTAAAATATGACCAACATATCAATTTTCACATTTTTACCTAGTTTACTTACATCTATTCTCGTTTTAATTTAGTTTCACGAAATTTTAAAACGTTTAATTTTGGATTGAAAAAAAAAACAAAACATTTATATTCTATACCACTGTTATAGAAAGAATAAATTAATATTATTGTAATCCTTTTTTATCCTCATTTATTGTTTATTTATGCTTACTAGCTTCTTCCCGCGCGTGATATTTTCGTTTTTGTGTTATCCCATAGGAATCTTTTATTTTTCCGGGATAAAAGTAGACTATGTCACTTTCCAACCTTTGAACTATATCCATGCCGAAAATCAAGTCTATCCGCTGCTGCGTGAAAGAGTAACAAACAAACAAACACACTCTCCGATCTATAATATAGATAATATTAGTAAGAATTATTATTTCTTCCTAAAACAACAGTTCGAAATAGTTGAATCCCAGTGTTTTGGAATACGTATTGAATTAATTAAAAGTTTTCGAATTAGTGAATTTTGCTTATGATACGTAAACTGAAAAAATAATTAAAATTGGCTTATCAAGTTCAGAGATATAAGTTTGTAAAGATTTTGGTAGGGATTAAGAGGGGATGCCTTATCCCTTTCCCACAATGCATAACATAGTATGGCGAATGTATGACACTTACGGGCCGTGACGTTATAGTCTGATAGTGCGCACTTTGTCTAGCAAAAAAATAAAAATGCCTGTAACTTCTTTAATTCTAAGTTGATTTTATTTTAGTTTTCGTTAATCAGCTCTGCCCCCCGACCGCCTAAGCAATAGCAATCGTTTATGACTTCATTTTAGCCTATGTGACGTTAGCCATCAATTGCTTTGCGCGGATTGCGAAAGCAATCGTTGAATGAACAACTTTGATGGCTAACGTCACATAGGCGGTGCTAAATGACTAAAATGAAGTCTTATACGATTGCTATTACGATTGCTATTGCTTAGGCGGTCGGGGGGCTGTTTGTAGTTAGCTGTTACAAGAGGACATCAAATAAATATGTCAACTGGCCAATTTTATAATTATGTGATAGATATTATCAATCTCATAGCGTAGAGGCTTAGGTCGTGTACATAAAGACTGTTTTATACAAGATTTTATAAAATTAAAATTTTACCTACATGGCTGAATCATTTTTAAAATCTTAGGTAGAAATTTAAATTTAGTTTTTTTTTTATATTATCAGGGACCACTTTTGTCCAGCCCCGAAAAATAAAATGTCTTAACTTTCCATAAGTTCCAAAGAACTCATTGGAACGGGACCGGATTTGAACCCATGACCTCACTATTGTAAGTGTGGTGTTGTAGGCCGAATCATACAAGTCGGCGGATGTGAAGTAAGGGTCCGTTCAAGTATTACGTAAGCAGATTTATTACAATTATTTACCCCTCCTCCCCCCTTGTCAGCAAAAGTAAGCAAAGCTTACACCCCCCCCCCCCCTCCCATTCTTACGTAATCATTGGTACCTCTACCTATATGCATTTTGCTTTTTTATTGATTCATGAACAGGAAATAAATAACTATTGCTGAAGTAATTACCATATAGACCCCCTCCAATGAGGGTGGGGGGGCCCTCATTGTCATCAAAATAAGCAACGGATAGACCCTTCTACCCCCCTATCTTGCTTACATAATACTTGAACGGTCCCTAAGCTACAAGCTGCGGTAAACCCAATCAACGCAGCTTCAGTCAGGATTGAATATTGTACAGTTTGTAGCTAACTTCACATCCGCCGGCTTGTGTGATTCCGCCTATACTACTCCTAGACCACCTTTGAAATATTTTTAATTTTATAAAATCTTGGTGGTTTAGATTATTCTTTTTATTTTAAGTTAATATATGTTTTAAATGTACGAGAAATCTATTAATATCGTATTATTATTTACTACATTCCTATTGGCTTTAATTCTGCGCTTTTAATCAATTTAATCTAAAACGAAATACGCCATTTTAGGTAAATCCTGATATCTCAGTTTCTACAAAATGTAAAGTTCCTTAACTCTTATCTTTTTAAATAAAACGGGAAACAAACGCGTCGCTACTATCGCATTGCCGATCTGTCAAGCGTAGTTTCACTTTTGGCGGCGGGACTTAGTTCATGTGTTTATAGTTTCCTATATAAGGAAAATAGTGGATAAATAACTGAACTTCGATGATTTTTTTCTGTAACTCGTAATGTTCCTTTTGTGATGACAGACAGCAACATTCAGAAATGAGAGTACATTGTTTCATTATGAGATTTAGATGAAAAAGCAACTAAGACGGGTTTGTTTATCATTTTATTTCGGAAAATTTGAATTAGGTATAGCATTGTACTTTTGTCATTGTTTAAACTAAAATAAAATGGCAGTCTAAAAGAGATGTGTTTATATTAGCCAAATCAAATTTCGTTGCGCTGAGGGATTAGTCCAGGTTTACACGTAAATCGAAACTACAGCAGTTTCCGTATGGCTCTATACTTTTTTGTACACCGCCCCTGGCGGAAATGAAGAACTAAACAAAATGTATGGAGCCACACGTGAACGCGAAAGTTTAAGTAAACTACGCAAAACATGGGCTCTGTAGCAAATTCATAGGCGCCATTAAGTTTGATTAAGGCAATACTAAGTTTAGTATGTTTAAAAAAATTGTGCGAAATTGTACCCAATAACTAAGTAACCGATGTGTATTCTGTTATATCAACAATGTATACTTTAACTTTACCTTTAATATGAAAAAGAATGTAGATTATGTGCAGAAAAAGAATGGTTGTGGTCAAAAACTGAACTAAAAATATATAGAATAAATAAAATATATAACATTTTAAGTTCAACTTATGTACAGGGTTATCCAGAACTAATGTGCTAAGCCGAAAAATCAGTTAATGCGCTTTCGTGCATAGACTGACTAATATTTTTTTTTGGTTTTGAGGTATATAATATAACCAACCAATGCCATGCGCCAACGCTGTACAGGGTTATTCCTAATCAATTTGCATCCTTTTAGGAGCTTTATTATTCTATGATGTATAGAATAATAAAGCTCCTAAAAGGATGCGAATTGATTAGGAATAACCCTGTATAAATTGGTTAAAATTATAAGCACTTCACAAATTCGACGCGAAGTCAGGATTGCGAATTAGCTCAGTTGGGAGAGCGTCGGGCTAGTGATCCGAAGACGCAGGTTCGAGTCCCGCATTCGCGACGAATTTTTGAAATGTTTATCACAAAAATAACTCTTTGGTATATAATATACCTCGTTCACTTAGAACCTTACTAAACTCTTGTATTTGTAACTGTTTTGTTGTAATTTCCACGTTCTTCTTCCTATTTTCCATTTTTCTTACTAACATAATTATTTATAATATTATTAAATGAGAAAGCTATATTTATGCGTAATGTAAAAAATATATCTAAATTTACTCTCCCTCTTTGAGCAGTCGTGTAATAAAATAAACTGCGCCCTTAATTCTACAATCATTATCTTTCTGCACAGGCATTTTATTTAATTTTAGCTTGTTGTTTTGTCAACGAAAACTTAAAACAGTTATTTTTATTGTTAATTTAAACGAATGTGCCTTAATTAGTGCTATGTAATTAAGCCGTAGTTGTAATATTGTTTAAAACTGTATAAATAAACTTATTTTACAAGCACTTCTTTGTATTATTTTGAACCGCAACATCGCTTTCTATTAAATTAATTAATTATTAAGTTGGTGGCCAAATATAGACCTAGAGCTTGGAGAATTTAGCTATACTAAGCACCACACAAGTCGGACGGGAAGTTATGCGCGGGAGCCAGAGAGACGAGACGCACACACACACCCACACACCTGCCCGCAAACCTAATACCTCCCGCGCGCTCCCTACGCCCGTGCTCAACACTACGCCACGCGGCGTCGCCGCGTCGGCATGGTGCAAACATGCGCAATAATTAGCGAATCACGGCGAAGTATCATCTGCGGCTAACTTTTCATCCGCCGACTTGTGTGGCGCTTAGTTATACTAAAGAAGCCTTAAACGCGCGTATAGTTCGAATCATACAACTTGGCGGGTGTGATGTTAGCTACAAGCTGCGGATAGCCCAATCCTCGCGCAGCTGGTTAGTGAGCTTCAGTCAGGATTGGGCTTAGCGCAGCTTGTAGCTAACATCACAGCCGCCAAGTTGTATGATTCGAACTATACGCGCGTTAAGGCTTCAACTTTTAACCACATCGACTTTTTTCTTTTTTTTTCTTTACTAGGTATATACACACATACCTAAGACTACACAAAAAAAGCAATTGTACCTATATCATCAATATACCCTTAATGCTCAAGCCCACTGCCGTTGTTTATAACGGCTTATATATATCTTTATATTTTTTGTTCATTTGACGAAAAGAAAAAATACGTATCTAATATATTTTGATATTCTAACTGACAGACTATTTTTTTAAGTCGTCTAGCCTATTACAAAGAAACAACGAGGAAACTCTCTGATCTACAATGTAATCAAACTGTCAATAATTACCTATTCTAATCTATGCCATAATTAAGATTTCAAAGGATAAAAACTGTTTTCCTACTTTGCATAATAAGTACCTAAGACATCTGAATGCCTATTGTGATTTTTAATCGCAATTACAATATCTTAGGAAAAATAAGATAAATATTACAGATCCGTGCCGTGGTGGTCTAGTGGTACTAACACTCGCCTATCATTCGTGAGATCGTGGGATTAAATCCCGGTCCCGTACCAATGAGTTCTTTGGAACTTATCTACGGACTTTCACACCACTGGCTTTTTGTGAAGGAAAACTTCGTGAGGCAACCTGCATACGTCCGTAGAAGAAATGCGATGGCGTATATGAATCCACCAACCCGCACTAGGTCAGCGTGGTGGACATGGCCCATTCACCTTTCGTGAGTAGGCCTGTAGTGGACAATCAAAAAGGCCAATACAGTACTGTTAGATCATCTGAATAAAAAAGTTTAGGTATTTTGTGTATATTTTAGATTAAGCTTGAGTGGTTTGTCTATGGTTTAAGTTAGATTTTTTTTTGTGTAAATTAGCTGAGCTTAGTGACAAATAAATGATTAATCATTTTCATCACATCTATTCGAAAAGGACTACTTGGTTCGCCTTTAAGTGCGCCCAAAGGTGGTGTTTTCTATAAGGAACTAAAGTTCCTTAAGTGCGCCGGAATTATCTTGGCCGCGCACTATTTGAATTTGGAACAAATAAGTACGACGGAATGATCTTTGCCACGCACTTTTTGAATTTGGAACATATTTGTTCTAAAGTGCGACGAAATCTTTGAATTTGGAAGTAGGTATTTGTAATGTTAATGTTCAGCGCCAAGAAAATGAATGTAAATATACTTAAGATTTTATTTTATTTGTTTTTTTTTTATTAGATGGTACCTCCATTTAATTTCAATTTAGTTGTTACTCTACGTTTTATTAAATAATAAACATGAGGCGCCTTTTATTTTCTTATAGAGTTGATGAAAAGTAGAGTGTACCACTCGGGCGCAAAATAGGTATATTTTTAGCTCGGGCGACGTACCTACTTTGAATCCCTCGCTACGTTCAGGATTCTACTCTAGAATCCCTCACTTCACTCTAGATTCAAAAAAGCGCCATCGCCGTAAAAATATTATTTTGCTCCCTTATGATACAATCTACTATTTACGAACTGATGGTGATTCTATAAAAAACCTGTGCTTTGACTTAACGGCCCAAGTTTTGTTCTAAGAAATTCGCGAGAACAATTCTCACTAGTTCAACGGTTGAAAAAATGAGAAAAAAATAACCACCAGATATAGAACTAATTGATCCAACTAGCTGGAACAAACCATTTATGTTACCCTTAATATACCTAGCTTAAACTACAAAATTCATCATTATCAGCCGTTGGATGTCCACTGCTGGACATAGGCCTCGTATGGATTTCCAATAAGCCCGATTGGAAGCGGCCTGAGTGTCCTACGCTCAACTTGCCGGTGCGTGGTCTCCATTCTAAAACTTATAGCATTTTGAAAGGCTGTGTAACCATAGACCAAATATAGTCATACACGAATGTATTTTGTTAAAAAAACGCATTTACCTGTCAAATAGTATAAAGGATAGTAGATCCAGATCTTTGATGTTGATAACTTATTGCCTATCTTGTCATAGGTCACGGCGGTGACATGTTGGGCAAGACAGAAAGGTTGCCTAAAGGTTAAAGTCTAGGTATTCGGATTCATTGCCTAATTTCATTGTTCATGTCTATTTTACCCGACTCTCAAAAGAGGTTCTCAATTCACGATTTATTCGTAACAGTCATTTGTGGACAGATTCTTTACTTTTTCAATCTGTACCTATAAGATTTTTGTTTTCCCTTAAAATATAATTGAATTATTGAAATAAATAAATAACTAATTAGATACTATACAGTGTTATTCCTAATCAATTAGCATCCTCTTAGGGCTTATTCTGTACATCAAAACTAATAACTTTTGTTCTGCGACTTTTATCAGAACTCAAAAAAAAATTCCTGTTCCATACATATTTTGTCGCGGGTGAACGATATTTTTCTATGGAACAACAATTTTTTTTGAGGTTTGACAAAAGTCGCATAACAAAATTAAACAAAAAAAAGAATAACCATGTACCTACCTATAGGTTAGGTAGGTATCTAATTAATAAGATAGTGAATATATTTTAGCTACTAAATTGAATTTTTGGCTCATTGCCTTCTTTGTAAGTTGAATGATAAATCTCAAAGGCCTTTTCTAATAAAGCAAAAAAAAAACACTTTCCGTCTTACCACAAAAGTTTTACGTACACCTTAGACTATGTTTAGCAGTACAAATTTCACCGATTAAAGCGTATTTAAACCTTTTGTGGCAACGCGGTTAATATTAAAAAAAAATATTTACTTATCCCTCGATCTGAAAAGTGGAATTTTATATGTTAAGTTTAATGTAGGTACCTATATCTAGAGACTCTAGAGAGAGTCTCTAGCTGTAGGCCGAACCGAATCAAACTAAAACAAAAAAGACACTAGAGAGACACAAATCAAACTAAACTTCGCTCGAATCGATGCATGTTTGGATTTATTGTTGATTTTTCAAAAACCAGATTATAATAATAAATTTATGAGACCACATCTGAAGTTTGATCTAACAAACAAAAAAATGTTGGTTGTCTGTAAAGTTGGTTTACGGACGATAATTTTAAGCGACGACGTCATAAGAAAACATTGTTGAACCTACAACTGAAACAAGCCGAATGCTTAGGCTGATTGTGCCTCTCTTTCGCTTGTTCCGCGCTCTCGCTTGTACGCTCGGCTCAAGTGAAACGTGACACTTTTTCGTCCATGCAGCCGGCGTTCGTAGAGAATTATAAGACGTTATCACGTTAACAGAATTATCAAAATTAGTTCACAACTGGCGTAATAATCGAGTAAGGTCCGTTCAAAATAGGAGGTTCTCAATTTGTATGTAACATACATACAAATTGAGAACCTCCTGTTTTGAAGTCGGTTAAAAACGTACATCAAAAAACTTGCCAAAAGCAAAATTAAGATGGTCTTACATTCGGTCTTGATGTAGAACTTCAAGATAAAAAGCGGACATGCTATTGCTCAATTTATTTTAGGTAGGTACTCTGTATACACGTGTACAGGTGCCTTGAAAAGTTTTAGGTCTTATTCAATATTTACTATGGAATCAACTCTGCAACTCCTGCGCAAAACATATCCTGTTCCATTAAAAATAGTTAATTGACTTTTGACAAATTGTATTTATACAGGGTTATTTCTAATCAATTAGCATCCTTATAAGGGCTTATTATGTACATCAAAACTAACAACTTTAGTGCTGCAACTTTTGTTAAAACTAAAAAAAACAGCTGTTCCATACATGGTGAACGATATTTTTCAATGGAACAACACTTTTTTTGAGTTTTGACAAAAGTCACAGAACAAAAGTTGTTAGTTTTGATGTACAGAATAAGCCCCTAGAAGGATGCTAATTGATTAGAAATAACCTATACGCGTGTCTCGACACGCACTTGATAACTTATTGTTTTTTAAGCCGTCTGGAGGCTTCTGACATGGCTACATTACGTTTAAAAAAACCGGTAGGTACCTGCATTTTAACGTGTTTTCCGATCCCATAGATCTCAGTTGGAAATGCCACCCGTGGTCACCCATCTGAAGATTGGCCGCGCCGAACGTTGCTTCACTTTGGTGATCGCTGATAAACACTTAGTCAAACTACGCTATGAGCATTACATGCTCGTTTAAAATATTAATAAGGATATTAAATATTTCGTATTTTGTTCCAAACTGTACTAGAGATTCCTCAGCAAAGGTCAAGCGCACAATATTGCGAGCAATCCATATAAATGGTTTCAAGCGATTTGCTCGCCTCATTAATATTATTTACATTGCTTTTGTGTTCAAAAATATATTTAAATACCCGGTTATCTGTGACTGGCTTGTCGGTGAAGGAAAACATTATGAAGCAACCTGTAGGTATAGTGTATAAGTCCGTAGAAGAAATTCGATGACGTATGTGAATCCACCAACCCTCACTGGGCAGCGTGGTGGATATGGCCCAATTACCGTTCATGGGTGAAGGTGCCCATATAACACTGCTGCATTGCCCCGTTCGATGGCGATGGATATTCTTTGCACCAAAAACAAGATACAGGGTTATTTCTAATCAATTAGCATCCTTTTAGGGGCTTATTCTATACATCAAAATTAACTAGTTTTGTTTTACAACTTTCGTCTAAACTAAAAAAAAGTCAGCTGTTCCATACATTTTGTCGCGGGTGAACGATATTTTTCTATGGAAAAACAAAACTTTTTTTTGACTTTGGCAAAAGTCGCAGAACAAAAGTTGTTAGTTTTGATGTAAAGAATAAGCCCCTAAGAGGATGCTAATTAATTAGAAATAACAAACAACAAACAAACAAACAACAACACTTTATTAGACAACCACATTACATAAAAAACAGATTATAAGGACAAAAACAAAACAATAGGTCTCTAATTGGCGGCCTTATCGGTTTAAGCGATTTCTTCCAGGCAACCAAGCACGGTAAGAAAAAAACTTTTGACAAAAAAACGTGGCCATAACTGCAAGAAAATTTAAATAGCATATATTATATTTAAATAGCATAGAAACAAACACTCAACAAAACAAAAAAAAAATACTAGACAATACCTACTTAACAAATATACAACTAAATTATATACCTGTATACCTAGGTATATTATTATTTTCAATCAATGTTATAATAATTCGTTTAATTGAGTGACCATAACGTGAATGCGTAACGTCTTTTCGTACGACATACCTCAGTGCCTCAAGTCGAAAGTTTTCGACCAGTGTATGTGTTGACAGTGATGACTCATGGCACAGAAACGTGGTCTCTCACCATGGGCCTTATTAGTATCACCCTTCGTGGGTAGGCCTACGTCCTGCAGCGGACTATTAAAAGGCTGATACAGTACAGTACAGTAAGCTCCAAAGAGCCTAACGAGCTTCGGAGAAGGCTATGCTCGGAGTCTCTCTGCGGGATCGTATCAGGAATGAGGAGATCCGAAGAAGAACTAAAGTTAATATCCAATGTCCAGCAGTGAAAGTCCTATGGCTGAAACGAACGAACAAACTGACCATATCCACCACGCTTAAACAGTGCGGGTTGGTCTCACATCCGTTATCGAATTTCTTCTACGGAAGTTTGCAGGTTGTCTCACGATGTTTTTCTTCACCGAAAAGCCCAGTGGTGTGAAATTCCGTAGGTAGGTACATAAAATAAAAATAAAAAAGCCCTTTATTCTATTACTCACATGCATGATTTAACAATGAATTATAAAAAGCAATTAGAAAATTTTGAAAGTACATAATCAGAATGGCAAAATGTGAATGTTCACAATTATGGTACATAAGTATCCTATTGTTAGTCTGTCTGTACCAGCCTTTTTAGTAGTCCACTGCAGGACGTAGGCCTACCCACGAAGGGTGATTGGGCCATATCCACCACGCGGGCCCAGTGCGGGTTGGTGGATTCACATACGCCATCGAATTTCTTCTACGGACGTATGCATCGTGAGGCAACCTTCACGATGTTTTCCTTCACCGAAAAGCCTGTGGTGTTAAATTCCGTACATAAATTCCAAAGAGTTCATTGGTACGGGACCGGGGATTCGAACCCACGACCTCACGATTGTAAGGCGGGTGTCACTACCTCTTGACCACCACGGCATTTATGTTATTGTACCTATTACCCTATTGTTAGTACCTAACTTAAAACTATAATACTTGATAGGTTACATACAAACAAAAATTGACATATTCTGTAGGTACATAAGAACTCATTAATATGGACCGGGATTCGAACCCACTACCTTACGATTGTAAGTCAGGTGTTACTGCCACTAGACCACTATTTTGCAGCAAACGTGGAAGACGTTTTTGACTTTTTGTTATTATACAAAGTAGGTATAGGTACTGCTTTACATCAGGAGGCGTGCGCGGTACTAATTTACAGAACGCGTGTTTTGATAGGACAAAATACAACAAAAATGATTTAATATATCAATGCATTTATTTTAAAAGATAGATATAAAAGATGGATATGATAAAAGATAAATGATTAATTGTTCGAAAAATATAGCTTAATATTTTTTTTGTTATGAATCCATTGGCTCTGAACTAATATACACTGTATTACGGATCCAATGGCTCAATTATCTAAGTAATTAGCATGATTTACAATAAATGATTATTCAAAGAACATTAGCGCGTGTTTGCTTTACTTGAAGCTGGGCACAACTTTAAAGCCCCACCCCCTTTTTACGTGGGGGAAATCTTTGAAAGATACCCTACTTCTTTGGGGTGCAGCCGGGTTATGTGGGATTGTACCCACTAGAACTCCTTCAATGACCAGCCTTTGTGAGCTTTTGGGAGCTCCGAAATCTTCAGGGGAACGCGCCAGAGCTCCCAGCACTTTATTTGATGACTCGAGCATTTATACAATACTTAGGCTTGACGGTCCTCTACGACAACACGGTGCCACACACCACACCGTTTGAGTGAATGGCAAGAGCCCCATCTCTAACCATCCACGAGCACAGAAGTTCCTATACAGGGTTATTTCTAATCAATCGGCATACTTCTAGGGGCTGATTCTGTACATCAAAACTAATAACTTTAGTTCAACGACTTCAAAACTCAAAAAAAATTTTTGTTGATCCATAGAAAAATTTAGTTCACCCGCGACAAAATGTATGGAAAAGCTGATTTTTTTTTAGTTTTGGCGAAAGTCGTAGAACAAAAGTTGTTAGTTTTGATGTACAGAATAAGCACCTAGAAGGATGCTAATTGATTAGAAATAACCTTGTGTAGTAGGCTCTTATTACAGGCAGGAGATACCGATGCCATATTCTATTGCTCCGGCACCAGGGTCAAGAGCCCCACCCTCCAAAATACAAATTTTGTTGGGTCAGTTTTATGATACATTCATACAGATATGCACATTTCTAACTTATTATATTTTATTCATTTATAATTATAACCAATATTTTTTCAAGACAAGACATGTGACTATTTAAATAAATAGTGATTGTATCATACGGGAGCAAAATAATATTTTTACGGCGAGGGCGCTTTTTTGAATCCAGAGCGAAGTGTACGTCGCTCGAGCCAAAAATAATTTTTGCGCTCGAGTAACGTACTTTGAGTGAGCTCTTTTTTTGACTCTACTTTTTATTACCTCTATGAGAAAATCAAAGGCGCCTCATATTTTATTGTAATACTATTATTTAATAAAACGTAGAGTAATAAATAAATTAAAATTAAACGGTACCTACCTAATAATAAAAAAATGAAAACTTATATTTACATTTTTTCATTCATTTTCTTGTCGCTGAACACTAACATTACATACTTACAAATTCAAAAAGTGCACGGCAAATATCATTCCGTCGCATTTATTTGTTCCAAATTCAAAAAGTGCGCGGCAAAGATAATTCCGGCGCACTTATAAAGTTCCTTAAAGAAAACACCTCCTTTGGGCGCACTTAAAAGCGAACCAAGTAGTCCTTTTATATGATGATGTGATAAAAAAATCTTTTCTCAATACAATCTTTTCGAATCGTACACATCCGAGCGAAGAAAATCTTGTTCGTATATCATAAATTTGCCTTCAGCCTTATTGATCTTTCCATTCGATCCTTGGTACACAAAACCCGCTATTGCAAAGGCACGATATTTGAAGTTATTTGCAAATTCAGCAGAAAAAATAAGCAACAATGATTCCATCTTCGGGTGTATATTTAAAGTCAATCTCGACTTCTTATATTGCGAACTCCTTGGACACTCCAGTTTGATTGATTGATCTAACTGCTGTGGGTCTAATATATTTAATAGCTTACTTGATATTTTTTTGAAAAGTTGTTTTTTCTTTTTGTACTGTTCGTATTCGTCAGAGGTTTGTTCTACTTTTATGTCTATACTGTGCGTACCTGACATGTACATAAAATTAACGACACTCTGCAAAAGGTTATAGATATATGAGAGCTCTGCTCGTTCGAAGAGCTCACTTGCTCGAGTTAAGTAAGGTGATTCATTCGGTAGCAATGACCATTTCTGCATTTCATTAAGACAAAGCAACGGAATGAGATCTGAAATATTTCCGTTTTTATGATAACTCTTATTTTCAGAAACTAGTTTGTTTATTTCGTATTTAAAAATACGTTCTATTTCGTCTTCTTTTGCTTGAATAGGATATATCCAAAATTTCCTTAAGAAATCTCTCACTTGTCTTTTATCGTTTCCATCGTCGTAAAATGAACTTTTTGGAAAGTTGTCTATATTTATTTTAATTCTGTATACGCTTAAGTCTTTGTTGTAGGGGTTATATTTGCTATCTTTTAACTCTTTTAAAAATAAATTTGCATTATATGGCAGAGATTTCTGGTCTAAGTTAAACTTTAATGTTTTTGTATCGGTATCAAAAATAAGCAGGTTTCCGACTGCACTGCCTATGCCACCATTGACATCTATAAAGCCTTGTTGTAACATTTTGTCTGGTCCCACATCATCATCGTTAATTTCAACAATTTTTGTGTCCTCATTTAATTCGAGTAGATACATTAATTTATTTGCAACCCATTTAATCCTATTGGTTTGGTTTTTGTTACTTCTGAATGTCATATCCAAGTTTCCGAATGCTAGAGGTAATTTTACAGTTAAAAGCTGTAAATCATTATTGCTACGATTATGACATTTTGTTGGCAATGTTTTGAAAAAAGATTCTTTAAGGGTGATTAAGTGCTCGAGGTTGCTATCAAAAAAATCAGAACGAAACTTCCACATGCGATATTGATTGATCATTGGCTGCTCACACGGCTGTATGACATCCTGTGCCATAACAACGTGGTATTTTTCAATTAATTTATTCGACAGCAAATTTATATTGTATTTTTCAGTAATTAAATATTTAAGGAACACATTTCCTAGTTTGTAGAGTTGGTCGTTGGTTGCCATTTTGACTAAGCGATCTATATCAGCGTCGTTATGAGCAATTTGAAAAACATCAGGGTTGTCTCCTGTGTTTATGAGATCCATAATTTCTCTACTCACGTTGTAAGTTATTTTTTTTGGAGTAAAGCTTTCCTCGACTGATGTGCACAGGATAAAATTGCAATCAACATTTTGATACCCCCCTTCAAACATGTGATCTTCGTTGCTCTTCCGGAACCTTTCCTTGAGCTCAAGATAGCTCGAAAAGTATTTAAGCAAGCAGCAATTCTCAGAATTTCTCCAAAGCGTCTCTGGAGTTAATTTTCTTTTTTCAGGATTTTCTCTATAGATTAACTGCATGAAGAGCATTTTTATTCTCTGCTGATCCTTCAAATTAAACCGCAGACAGATATCAGTCATACTGATACCCGGTATTTTGGCTCTGAGCAGAACAGTATTATGATCTATTTGCGCATGGTTCAGTGCTCTCAGAAAGATCAAACTCGACATTTTCATCTTTAGCAGTACGCCACCCACTTCAGATGTTCCACGTCTCTTCACGTACTTAAATTCGGTAAATTTCTCAAAATCATTACTTGAAATAACTTCTGGAATAATATTTAAGACGTTAAGTATATATTCAGATTTTTCGCTATCTAGCATCATAGTTTCACGCTCCAATCTCTTATCAGTTAGTAGAAAATCCAAACTAAGCAAATCAAAGTCTGTGTCGTTACTGTTTAGCTTTAATGAGGTAATGGTTCTTAATAATTCACGTAAGAATATATGGAGATCCTCCATCGACGCAGTTGTGACATGAAAAAATTTGTTGAATTGAAATTGAACTTCGTTTGTCAAATAATTAACGGCATTACATAATATCAGTAAAACGTCAGCAAGGAAAATAAGCTTTGCTAGCTTAAAGAAATCATTTGATCGAGTTAGGTAAGGAGCTTTATTTTTCAATCTCCACCATTCTTGTATATTATGGTGAATAATTAAGAAGATTGCATCAGAATATTGTTTTAGAGAAACATTATTTGCGTCTCCATTGTCGTTGTAATATTTGTTTATTTCTTTCTTTACAATTCGTTCTACTTTAGTTTCATTGGCTTGACTCGGAAAAATCCATAATTTGCTGAAAAAAATCTTTGCATGTGTTTTATAACAATTTTTTGACGTCAGATTTAGAGTATAATCATTTACATTTACCGCTTTCAATAAATTATCTGTATCAGCCTCATTGTAGTTATATTGAAAAGGTTCTGTACTTTCACTTGTATTTATTAGCTCGTGTATGATCAGGTTAACTTTATTTTTGGTTTTCTTTTTTGTTCCAAGGCTTTCTTGGGCAGACGTGTACAAGATAAAGTAGCAGTCGATATCTTCAAAGTTTCCTTGAAACATAGGGTCCTCATGGTCAATCTGGAACTTCTCTAAGATTTTTAGATAGCTCTTGAAGTACTTCCTCAAGTCAAAGCCACTCCATAAATCAATATTGGTTAGCTTACTCTTAGGACTTTTTTTGTGTTTTCCTTGAATGAACAGCACGACCGGTCTCTGTTGGTCTCTCACCCGGTACCGCAGGCAGATGTCATCCATGTCACCGATATCATTAATATTAACTCCAAGAAGCAAATCTTGCTCAAGACGTTTACTATTTAACATTCTTAAGTAAAACAGAGAAATCATTTTGGTTTCATACAGTTGTCCAGAGAAGCCAAAGTCATCAATTGTCTTCAAACTAATTGTCTTAGGTATTTTGTGCGAATTATTATACGACAAAGTATTTGGATTGTTACTTTGGACTTCATCGTAGTGCATCTGAGCAGAGTTTATTTCTGCAATTTGCAATAATTGCACAATTTTCGCGTTATCTTCAAAAGCGAATAACTGATGTAAGCAAAGTGGAGTATGTCCTGCGTTATTTTTAAGCGTGACATCAGCACCATAACGTACAAGCAGAGCAGCAATGTCAGTAGCAACAAGGCGAGCTGCTTCATGCAAAGGCGTGTTACCGGCTGAGTCTTTTGCATTTATATTGGCGCCGGAATTGATTTGCAATGATGTGTTGCCAAATCCATCTAGCGTATTCACTGCAGTTTTGCCTAGCAGTAATTTTACGATACGCATATTTTTGGCACGAATTGCTCCATGGAGGGGTGATTTTCCGAGTTTACATCTCAGACTTACATTGGCATTTTTGGTTAAGAGCAGCTTTACGATATCCTCGTATCCACACCGTGCCGCCACGTGCAATGCGGTGTTTCCATTCTCATCCGTCGCGTTCACGTCAGCGTGTTTGCTAAGCAAGAGTCTCACTGCATTTGTTTTTCCTTTGATCACCGCGTTAAGCAGCGGCGTCCGTTGAAATTTCCCTCTCACATCCATAACGGCATTTTTGTCTAGCAATAGCTTTACGATATCCTCTTTTCCCAAATTCGCTGCAACGTGCAACGGCGTGTCTCCATTTTCATCCGCTAAATTCACATCGGCGCGTTTGCTGAGCAAAAGTGTCAATATATTCGTCTCTCCACGGTTCACTGCAATGTAGAACGGTGTACGTCCAAATTTTCCTCTCGCATCCACATCGGGATTTTCGTTTAGTAATAGTTTTACGATATCATTTTTTCGCTGAAACACCGCCTCGTGTAATGGCGTGTCTCCATTCTTATCCGTCGCATTTACGTCGGCGTGTCTGCTAAGCAAAAGTGTCAATATATCCGTCTCTGCACGAATAACCGCAACGTACAACGGCGTCTGTCCTAATATTGCTCTGACATTTACATTGGCATTTTTTTTCAGCAATAGCCGTACGATATCTTTTTTTCTCCAATACACTGCTAAGAGCAATGGAGTGTGTCCATCCTCACCGGTCGCATTTACGTCTGCGTTTTTGTTAAGCAACAATCTTACTATATTTGTTTTCCCTTCAAACACTGCCACATGTAACGGCGTGCGTCCAAATTTATTTCTCGTATTCACATTGGCATTCTTATTTAGCAATAGTTTGACTATATCCTTTTTTCCCTGGCTCACAGCTTGGATCAGTAGCGTGTCACCATTATCATACGTCACGTTTACATCGGCGCGTTTCTTAAGCAACAGTCTCACGATATTTGTTTCTCCAGTAAGCACCGCTATGAACAATGGTGTCCAGCCAAATCGTCCACTCAAATTTACATTGACGTTGTTGTTCAGCAATACTTTTACAATATCTTTATTTCCTAGAAGCACCGCCTTCATCAATGGCGTGTATCCATCTTCACCCATCACGTTTGCATCAGCGTGCTTACTTAGAAACAGTCTCACAATATTTGTTTTTTCATTCGCCATCGCCACATGCAATGGTGTCCAGCCAAATAGTCCTCTCGCATTTATATTGTCATTTTTTTTAAGCAATAGTTTACCGATATCCTCTTTCCCTTTCCATGCCGCCATGTGCAATACCGTATCTCCATTCTCGTTTGTCGCATTCAAGTCAGCGTTGCTCCTCAGCAACAGTGCCACTATATTCGTGTCTCCACGACTTATCGCTTCATGTAGTGGCGTCCATCCGTATATATCTTTCGCATTCACATCAGCATTTGTGTCCAGCAACATCTCCACGATGTCATCTAGTCCATAGTACACCGCGTCGTGCAACGGCGTAAATCCAACCTCGTCCGCTATATTCACGTCAGTTTTCTGCTCTAAGCAACGAATGACGTCATCTATCATATCTTTGGTATTCTTGCCACTCCTTATACACTGTATCAGGTTCTCATAACTTTCTTTAGCCTTATTTTCTTCATTATATTCTTCATCAACACGTGAGTCATATTTTATGACCAAACCTAAAAATAGAAAAAAATAAATTTAAATTTTATTTTATCGTTGTCGCTGAAAATTTTACAAGTAGATGGAAGTAGCAGCAATCGTATACTGTTGTACCTACAGTGATTTGCTGCTTCCTTTGAGTCCTTACCATTTTAAGAGTTTGAAGATATTCTCTAAAGTGACAGTAAAAAAATTTAGAGATACTACATCTCCCTGTCTGACCCCTATTCAGAGGAATAGCTTTTTAGCTCGTTTCCTGTACTCGGACCGATATAGTGGCGTTATAATAGGATCACCTCAACATTTCGATATACCGGTACTCAATCCGCATCGATCGATGGGGAGACTTCAGCACAACGCTTGTCTCTACCAAATCAAAGGCTTTCACAAAGTCCACAAACGCCAAGCAAAGTGGCAAGTTATACTCTTTGATCTTTCGTATAATTAGTCACAGTCAGAGTATCGATATGTTCTACTGTAGTGTAGCCTTTTCGGAACTTAGCTTCTGCACTTGAGACGGTTCATAATGACCCTTCAAAACAGCTGATTCAGAAGCGAAATGGATCTGTAATTCTGCAGTAAGGTGTCGTCTCCTTTTTTAAAGAATAGCACCAGCACGCTTCTGTTTCATGACTGCATAACATCAGTCATGAAACAGAAGCGAAAGACAGGGTATTGAAGAGCTTCTGAAGGACTTCAGTACCGGTGTATAGTTTCGGAGTATAGTTAATGATTATAGGGGGAAAACAAGATATATGTCAAAAATTAATCGATTTCAGGCTGATAATGCCTTCAACATCGTCATTATTACCCTGAAATCGATAAATTTTGACATTCCTTGTTCAGTTATTATTTTGCTATTTTACCACGACACGTATTTACAAGGTCAAAAGTAGCTCACCTCTAAGAAAGCGACGCATATTGGCAATTAATGGTATGCTGTGATTTTAATTGTTTTTGCTTCAGCCTTTGCAGCAGGAGAGCGTGATGCATGTAAGCGAGGACCGCCGCGCTAACAGCGGCTGGTGAAATGGTCGGACGAGTTAGAAAACAGCTTTCAGAAAGCAGTTTCAGTCTTGAACCCTGGAATGTACAATGTAAATTGAGTAAGATACGAGGTTTAATTTTATTGATATTTTACAAGTTGTGGACAGATTGCCTAATCGAGCCAGCAGGAATGCGCCGAAATTTTTAATTTTAGTTAGCGGTATTAGTAATTTATATAAGACCTTTACGGTAGAGAATCGTGGTCTTTAACTGTAGTCCTTACTACAGTAAGCTCCAAGCAACCCAACAAGCAATGGAGTGGGCTATGCGCCGATTCTCTCTGAAAGTAAGGCAGAAATCATTTTATAAAAAGGCAAAAACTATGCAGGGGTTGAAAAAGACTAAATGGCTTACATGTAAATGCATCATTTCTCGACTTGTAGATTGAAAATAATAAACTAAATTAATGATAAAGTAATAGTAAATAGGTACTTACATTGCGATTATACTTGAAAAACTCATAAAATCAGTAAATGAATAACAATCGGAAGACTTTGAAATCTTACAACAGAGGACCACCTAGTATAAGTAACAATGTTCTCAAAATTTGTCAAAAAAAATATAAGAAAATTTAAACTGAATAGGTAGGACATATTTGTATCACGGTTCGTCGCAAATAAAATATTTGAATCATCATCGATACTCTCGACATGAGTTCTATCCTGTTTATCGTCATGTTATGTTGATGTCATTGTGACCACAAAACAAGCCATCGACGTAAAGCTAACTATAAGGACGTACTTTATTAGAGGCATAAGTTTCAGTTTTAGAGGGTACACAATTACCAAGGACATCAAAGAAAGTAAAAGTTCGAGTTCGAGTTAAACGGATTCTTTACAGAATCACTACGGTACATAACCTTTCGTCCGCGAGCCCCACTCGCACTCCGCCGATTTTTTCATTTGAACGCTGTTTTTTGCCTGAACGGTTGCCTGGAAGAAATCGCCATGGGTGATAAGGCCGCCACTTTATAATCATATTTTTGTCGTATATATGTAAATAGTGTTTATTTTTCTTATTGTGGTTGTAAATAAAGAGTTTTGTCTGTCTGTCTGTCTGTCTGTTTGTCTATAGCTTTGGTATGTGTATCATAACGCTTATGCTCGCGGTAAGAGAAATACATGGGCTGGCATGTAGTTTCATTAAAAACATCAAGAAAGAGTGATCTTTTGTCCTGTCCATGCAAGAGATGTTTAACCTTATGTATCATCCTTATTCATCCTTGACTACGTCGCCATAGTCCAGTAGGTGCGTGCGGTGAGGCCCACTGACCGGAGGGAATCCCTTAAGACACGGTAATGGTATCTAACAGTATTCCGTCTTCATACAAATGGTCGGAACGGGAATCATACATACCTACGCGCTTCGGAGTTCGGTACACACTCCCTACACAACGGTCGCAGAGGCGCGTCGCACGTATGGGTTTGTACGTGAACGTGCGATTTACCTAGGCAGCCTTAGCGCTTGATACGTTCTGCGTGGCCTCGCGGGGCTGTAGATATTTATTTTAAGGACACGGCCAAGTCACAATAACTTACATAAACTGTAGGTGCACTGGCGTTAGGTTTCGCCGACGTTGCGTGTGGAGTACACAGGCCAGTTACCCCGCGCACGCCACCTCGAACGGACTTGCTTTTTATCTGCCAATAGTACGAGAGAACTTCAACTAGTAACTTTTATTTATCCGTACACCTATCCCGGTAGGCGAACACATTAAGTGCCTAGCGCAGTAGTAGTGTTTATCGAGTGATAGTGACATCATTCACTACATAAACTTGCTTGCTTGTGCTTACTATATGCGGATGATCTAAAAATATACTATTGGATCTGTAGCTGATTCTGAGGCCCTCCAAGTTGATTTAAACACAGTACTGAAATGGTGCAAGCAATGTCAATAAAATGTCTTTAAATATTGATAAGTGTTTTGTAATATCTTTCACAAATAAAAGTAATAAAATTCTGCATAAATATAAATCAAGTGGTCAATTACTTGCTCGAAAGTATGTGGCACAAGCTCTAGGTATTCTGTTTGATGACAGGTTAACATTCCGAGAACACTATGATCATATAATTAATAGATGTCATCAACTTTTAGGCTTCCTAACAAGATCTACCAAAAATTTCAAAAATCCTCAAAGTTTCATATATCTTTATAGCACACTTATTCGTAGCATTTTGTAATATAATTCTTCAATCTGGTCTCCTTTCTACAAAGTTCATATAAATCGTATTGAAATGGTCCAAAAGAAATTTTAGAATTTTGAGTTACAGGTGTGGACTAAAACGTAAACTCAGTTCTTATGAAATAGGCTTTTAAAATTTAATCGGATGTCCCTTGAAGTTAGACACAAATACTTTGATCACACTAATCTTTTCAAAATTATTAACAGTTATATCGATTCTCCTTCTCTTCTTTCATCGTTAAATTTCAACATAAAGCCTAGGTCACGTAATCCCCACTCCAAAATTTTTGTTTTACAAGTTTATCTCAATAATACTTCGTACTTTAATCCTATTGGTTGCATGTGTCGCCAATACAATGATATCTCGTCTGATCAAGTAACCAAGTAGACATTTATTACAACAACATGTATAAATTTAGAAAAAACATCTTGGCCATCCTCGTCGATCAGGGGATGCCAGGTCATGCTTAGGTGTGGCCTGGCCCTCTAGGATGCGACCCACGAGAACGATCTTATTTCGAGTAAAATAGAAATATTCCGATACTTCTACCTCCCCTAACATGACAACACACTTATTTCGTCAGTTTTTACTCTGTGGTGTAGAATTCTCGCGAATGATTTATGTACCTGTGGCACTTTCGTCGACAAACTCTACTCTACTCTACATGTGCACGCGAATTTAGCCGTATTTTGACATTTCACCGCGAATATCTTTTCGTCAAACTTTTTGAGGACGAAATACTACGAGATAGGCAAAACTAACTAAATAAACAACCAGCGTTGCTGAATTGTGAAGGATTTGTCAAATTACGGGGTATTATCTGCATTGGAGATTGTTGTGGGGATAGATATTTTATTGTATCGATTTAGGGATGATTTATATTAGGACGGGGCGGGTGCCGGACGGGCCGGGGACGGGCTGGACGAGGCCCGTACGACGCCCGTACGACGCATGTTCCATACATTTTGTGTAAAAGCTCGGACGGGCCCCGTCCGGGCGTCGTACGTGCCACAACAAAAATGTATGGAACAAGCGTCGTATGTGCGTTATACGGGCTTCGTACGGGCCCCGTCCGGCCTATCACCGGCCCGTCCCGTGCCTGCCCCGTCCTAATATAAATCATCCTTAGCGAGGTAGTTTTTCTAAAACAGGTTCCGAGCTGAGACTCCTTCTAGATTGCAATTTGGCGAGGTATCAGTTTAGATTGGAAATCGGGATATTTTTTCTCCCCAGTATAGAGAATTTTACTTCGGGTTTTCGGTAATTAGGAAAATTGGTATTGGTAACGCTGTAAATATCATACTTACAACAGCGCACCGAGCTCTTGAAAGATACTCTCACAGACTACTAAAAGTACTACGTATCAGACAGGAATCTTCGAACAACCAATAGCGGGCTGATATTTTAGAGTTTGACATTTATTTATTTTTTAAAACATGGCTACCAAAATGGCGACATTACTTTTTTGGCTCCATAAATATTTATTAATTCCTGTACCTATGCATAATATTCAATCCTTCAATAAGTTTATATATTATTTTACTATACATTTATTTACATAGATATATAGAAGTTAATTTATAAATAAAACTAAAAATACTTCTTCATGTTTATTTATCATTCACATCAATTTCTTTGGACATTTTTAGGTTCACTTTCGTAAAATAAGATTTTTCAGTTTTGCACAGTTATTATTGACAGTAGACACACACTTGAGTCCTATTTAACTATTATGGAATATGTTGTATCCTAATTATGCTTCGCTTGCAGTTGTAGTACTATACAATATTTTACAGGATGCAAAAATACACTCAAAGACCAATGTATGAACTCCAACGCATAAAACACAAATTAATTTGTGGTTTTGTAGCAGTTCATTTCAAGGTTTCAGTCTTAATATAAACTATGATGATCATTGATAATCGTATAAGTACCTTTGTGATAATCACAGAGGTATCTCTGTGAGGAATGGTTTTCCTTCTTTATTGTTATCTGTTGTATTGCTGTTGTCAAATTTTTAATAAAATGTAACGTTCTTCAATGGAAAATCTGACAAGAGTTCATATTTTTCATATATCTTTTTAACTCATGTTGTATTAAAATTAAATCAATGGATCTTTTTTAGATTATCTCGATAGACCACAGACCACAATATTATCCCTTTGGAATCACTGGGGTGCATTTACGCACTCCACCTGACGGATGCCCTAAACAGGTGACATAGACTTAGCCTGTTTTTTTTATCATAAACTGGAGTGCGTAAACGCACCCCTGTGTTTTGAATGAACTATATCAGTGTTGCTTCATTGCAAAATTAAATATCTAAATTATTTAATCACAGGGCGACACTAGTATTCCGTGACCATAGATCACGATTCTATGACACGAATTTACTTCACACGAATTGGTATTTCGGACGAAATAATTGCTTCTGGTCGCATGCTAAGCCGGCTGGTATTCTCTTATTTGTTTATTTTATTTCTGTAGTATGTGCTGCGGCACTAGATTTGCAGCACAATGTAGTTAATTAATGTTAATATTTAATCATGTTTGCTTTAATGTTAATTTAAAAATTTGTTTTATTGATATTTACTGCTACTACGAGTATCATGCTGTGTACGCATATTAAGGGATATTTTCCAGTTCTGTACTTTTGCTGTATAAAATTTAGCTCTTAATTGAATGTATCATGTTCTGTGTACCTTGATAATTAAATAAATAAATAAAACTAGTGCTTTATATCATTACCGTGTTGACGACCATTTACGTGTAAGCGCAGCGCATTTCCACTAAGGCCGGCTGGAAGCGATCTTTATTATATCGTCAGCTCACACAGTCGATGGACGTCCTACGCTACGCTTGCACGTGATCTCTATTCGAGAACTTTACGGCCTCATCGACCATCCGTTCTTCAAACTATGTGCCCTGCCCACTGCCTCTTTAATTTGCTAATCTGCTGGGCTAGGTCGTCTACTGATCTTGGTTCTAACTTTGGTTCGTCTACAGATATCCTCCTTTCTGATTCGATCTCACAGAGACACCCAGCATTGCCCTCTCCATAGCACGTTGGGCTATCTTGAGCTAATTCATAAGTCCCACAGTAAAAGACCACGTTTCAGTTACATTTATGTCATCACTGGCAACACACAACTATCGAAAACTCTCGTCTTGAGGCACTGAGGTACCTGTATCGGATGACAAGACGTCACGCGTAATGGTCAGCTCACACTTGCAAGTGATAAATGATAGTTCTATCTTTAGCTTAGAGAATTTAGCTACTGGAGAAGAATTCAGTACGCGTACCTACCCCTCTGCCACGGTATAAGAAAAATTGTGCCTACACGTAAAAGAGACACCGGACATTTTATTACACAATTTTAGACTTAAGCGTTCAAGCAATTAAGGCGAAAATGGATTATCAGCATCTGGGTGCATTGTTCTCGCTCGCTCCGCTCCATAAACCCGTCACCCGTTAACGTTTCGACTTTACCCTGATATGTTTAAGGTCGAAATTTCAGTGAACACCTCCTCCCCCGCGCCTCACGTAAAGCTGACAGAATGTAGTGAGTGCGAATGGTAGAGCGTTACTAGTCCGGAGATAAAACGTCCCTGATCTTTAGTGTAGACTGAGTATGGGCAAGCATAGTTACAATGTTAACGAATAAATATGAATATACACATAATAATGATGATGATGTTGGGCACAGCCCAACGGATTAGCAAGTTGAAATGGCAGTGGGCAGGGCACATAGACTGTCGAAAAGTTCTCGAGTGGAGATCACGTACCGGCAAGCGCAGCGTAGGACGTCCACCCGTAAGGTGGACGGATGACGTCATTAAGACCGCAGGGTCGCGCTGGATGCAATCCACTTCTAACCGGTTTTATCAAATTGGACTTCTATGTCCAGCAGCAGATCTTAAGGGGAACCGATGTCCGGCAGTGCACGTCTTATGGCTGAAGGATGGATGGATAAAATGACGATAGTAGCTATAAATAAGTAATTAATAAACCGATCATTTTCCAAAATAAAGTTTACAAAAGATTTGATCGAGAGCTGCATTTTAAAATAAAAAATCAGAGATTTAGACTCGATCGGTCTTCACGGAAATAGTGAAACATTTAAACAAATTGTCCAACACAAAGGCCGACATTTTGTGGTCGATCTCGAACGACCTTGCTCCGGTATGATAGGTCAATAAAAACTGATGGCTAAGTTCTTCGTACCTAAGAAAAACAAAATAATCGCAGACCAAGGACAGAGAAGTACTGGATGAGACAATTCGTAGCTTACTGCGAATATTCTGCGTGCCTGACTTCTTCGCAATCATTAGAACAAGAGTGGCGTCATTCTGGCAGCATTTGAGCCGTTCCTGCAACAGGATTCTTGTGTCTGTCTCTGACGATGTTAGAAGTCCAATGTTTCGACATTGGATATCTGTACATATGGACCGAAATATAAAATGACCCGGCACTATTGTGCCTATATAAGGCAATCTTTTGTCATATCGACAACACCCCTTAACATTGTGCTTATGTTATAGTTTTTATAGAGACAAACACCTCTTTACAGTGTACTAATTTTAATTTAGGTTTAGTTTAATATGGGTCTGTGCCTGCAATAAATGTTTTTTTTATATTATCTAATTGACCATCTCTACCTAGCGCGATGCGTACAAAATTATTATTTTGTATTTATTCCATCCAGCAGCCATTTTCTGCTGGACATTTGTAACCCCTATAGATCTCCAATAAGACCGATAAGTAGCGGCTTGCGATTTTGCGGTCTTCATGAGATCAACTGTACCCCGTCTCGTGGGTAGTCTCGTACCGACGAGCGATCATCGACACCGACATCGATTTCAACCCCATCAGTCATCAATATTCCTTCTTATGTACCCTGCCTAGTAGTACCTATCGACTAATTCTTGACCGATTTCGTTCGATTCGATTTTGAACGAAATCACATCCCTTTTTTTTAGGGAAATGCCGCCCCACGACAAAAAAAAATCCCAAATATATGAGTATACTAAGAACTACGTGAAGCCGTGGTGGCCTAGAGGTAGTGACACCCACCTTGCAATGGTGGGGTCGTGGGTTCAAATCCCGGTCCCGTACCAATGAGTTCTTTGGAATTTATGTACGGAATTTCACACCACTGGCTTTTCGGTGAAGGAAAACGTGAGGCAACCTGCATACGTCCGTAGAAGAAATTCGATGGCGAATGCGAATCCACCAACCCGCACTGGGCCAGCGTGGTGGATATGGCCCAATTACCCTTCGTGGGTAGGCCTAAGTCCTGCAGTGGACTATTAAAATGCTGATACAGTACAGTACAGTACTTAGAACTCGTGTACTAAGTTTCGTCAAGATTCGTAGAGGAGAATCATCATCCGGACAGACGAAAGCAAAATTGACGAGTCAAAACAGAGACTCTCCCTCACTTCGTTCGCTCGGTCAATAAAAAAACAAACGGGTCTAGTTAAATGAAACACGATATTCTTATATACCTACTACGGGACTAATCGCGCACTAAAATTACGAGATAACTAAATATCTCATCATGCCGACGTTTCAACCGAGTTGCATCGATCGTGGTCACGGGTAGACAGTTTATTAATAAAGCAGTGGCTCATCCAGTTGCGTTTCATCTTTGTATCAATTCACATTCTCCATATTATGCATGATATTATGAATATAATAGTTTGCGCAATGTTAAACGCATTTACCAAATTACAATATTAAGATCGTCTGCTCCAATGTCGCCAGTTATGAAACGAATTCCTTGTCGGTGTTGCCAGGTGAGGTCGCCGGGTCTATTCATGTTTATTTTTTATTCTATCAAACATTTAAAGTATGCAAAAACAGAGCAAAAATAGAGAACGCAGCTAAGTTGTTTGACCTGAACTGTTGTGACTTCTCGTTCCTTTATTTCTATTTATTAATGAACTGAAATTTTAATCATATTAAAATTAATGAATAGTTATCATATACTTTATCAGCCGTAGGACGTCCACTGCTGGACTAAGGCCTCCCTTATAAATCTATAGGACCGGTTGGTGACGGCTTGCATACAGTGCAGTAAATTTTTCGCGCTCGCTTCGCTTGCGCTTATTAGATATTCGATTTACTTTGCTCAAATCTGACTTTCCTTGACCAAACATCGAAAAAATTTTGAGCTCATTGCTCTAGTGCTCAAAAGGCGAGAATTCAGGCGGTCATGGTGCCATGACTGCCATGTCGGTCTTTATTCAGACGGTGGTTCTTAGACCTTATACCTTATCACCTTCATATTTTTTTTTCATTCATTAGTAGTAATCGCAAAAATGCTTACTTGCTACCCTTGCAATTTAAAAGTTTTCGCGCTCGCTGCGCTCGTACATAATAATAGCAGTGCGGTGTTCTTTTTTTCATATCTATCACGAAGTTATTCAAAAATCCTTAAAATTTTCACGATGGTTACGCTCGTGTATTATAGCGGTGGGTTGTTCAGCTTTGTTCAAACGAATAAATTTCGCGGTCGCTACGCTCGCACATAATAGCGATGGTGCGTTTTTCTTAGCTCATGCCTCTTAAAAATTCTATAAAAACTGAAAAATTTTCGCGCTTGCTTCGCTCAAGCTTTCTCGAAATGATGGTTTTTTTTTGGTATATAAAATCTCGAATCAAAGTGATTTATTGGAAAAACGTAAAACGTGCTTGTTTGCTCACATCAGTTCTAGTCGGTATCTACTTTGAAAAAAATATTTGTTCCAAATATTATGAGATAATTGGTCCACTAACACCAAGATCCTGCTTGTGCTTTATTTTATCACCCCGAATGAAATAAAGTAGGCCTATAGGTACAAGGCATTGCTCTAGCTAATACCTATAATATCTAAAAAAACAAGGGCGCAGTTATACAAGCTCGCACAGGGCGCAGAAATAGTAGATTATGTACCAAAAAAAACAAGTCGTGTCTTACGCCACGGGCCACATATTGGACCCTGAGCGTAGCGAGGCACTCTCGAGTTAACTCTCAAGCGCAGCGAGGGTGTTTTAAGTTAATTCCCGAACGAAGCGAGGAAATTATTTAGAGTCCTTAGTGAAGCGAGGGGTTCAAGTCGCCCAAGACCAAGACAGACTTGGTTCTAGTGGTGAATACTCTACTTATCATACCTCCTGCAAGAAAATAATGCCCCAGGAATATGAGTAATACTTACGTCATAAACTCACTAAGTGTAGGTACTCACTAGGCAACTTGGTATAGTTCACAATAAAATAAAACAAAATATTAGAATGTACCGAATGTTTATAGAATAGCACACAAATCTGTAATAAAACAGAGAATGAAAATATTACGTGAAAAACATAATCCTAAGGCCACCTAGATTATTAGAACATCGGTCCAGCTTGTCGGTGGACGTCCTACGCTGCGTTTGCCGGTGGTCTCCACTCAAAATCTTTTCTACCCCATCCGTCATCAGTCCTCCGTGCTATGTGCCCCACTCACCGCCATTTCAACTTTCCAATCAGCTGGGCTATGGGTTTATAAAATATTGTATATTTAATAGAAAAAAAGAGGGGGTATTATGGGAAAAGTGGAGTCGCCCTCATGTGATCGCTGTGACTCTATTGAGGATGTATACCTTAATGGAATGTGCCTGGAACCAAGGACTGCGTCGTCAACTCTTTGATAGTAATCATGTTATCTGGCAAGTGGGAGGCTTTAATAGCGTATCATCTACACTTGGCTTAAAGGGTGCCAGAGGGCTGTACGATGCATACCGTGCAGCTCCTGCGGAACGTAATCAACTACTTCTTCTTCTTCGTCGTGTCGATGATCCTCAACATCATATGATTTTCTCCCAGTACTCAGCTATACTCGTCCCGAATCAACTACTGCAAGGGTGTCATGTCATAGAGTAAGATTGGTAGTAATACTGGGAATAAACCATAAAAAACCCTTGATAAATAATAAACGAATAAAAAAAGAATAGAAAAAAATAGATTTTTATGAGAGACCTAGCAACACTGAACCTAATAACCATATTAAGAATATCAATAACAATAGAAATAATAATTTATTGTAATAAAATTCCGAATGAGCACTTCTTTTGGCATACGGTTTTTAAATGCCTACTTTTCTATAAAATATGGGTTCGGCCATGAGAATTCACGTGTTCAATTAATAGTTAATGGTGTGTGTTTAATTTATGGATTTCGTTTTAATTTTAATGTGATTCCGATCGCAGTTTATTCAGAATTAGTTTGGTTAGGTCGACCTACATTGATAAGAACTAACTAGAGATGGCTATGCTTGGAGTCTCTCCGAGAGATTGAATCAGGAATGAGCATATCCGTAGAAGAACTAAAGTTACCGACAAAGCCCAGCGGATTGGCAGGTTAAAATGGTAATGGGCAGGGCACAGTACAGAGGATTGATGACCGATGGGGTCGAAAAGTTCTCGAGTGGAAACCACGTATCGGCAAGCGCAGCGTAGGACGTCCATGCACCCACAAGGTGGACAAATGACCTTATAAAGACCGAAGGATCACGCTGGATGCAAGCCGCTAACAACCGGTCTTATTGGAGATCCATAGATAAGGCCTATGTCCACCTGTGGACGTCCTATGGCCGATGGATAGATGATGATGATGACATTGACAGGTGAAGTCAAGGCAATTTTTGGTCACGCCAACGTAGACCTCCGTCAAGTCTCCCGTGAACTCTTGGGGGTAGCATCCAGCGCGATCCTGCCGTCTTAATGAGGTCACCTGACCTGGCACTTTCTGGTACGTGGTCTCCACTCGAGAACTTTCGACCCCATCAGTCCTCTGTGTTATGTTCCCTATCCACGGCCATTACAACTTGCTAATCAGCTTCATTTGTTTAGCGATGAAAGAAAAAATAAAACTCTACAATTTATTTCTGTAACGTTGGAGACCGGGCTAGTATGCGCGCCACGAATTACTTCGTTCGTAGTGTCAGAACGAGATAGCGTAATGGCAAAGTATACCTACATCTGTCACTTTTTCACACGTCGAAATAAGTTCTTTTCGTTTTTCGTGGTCGCATGCTTGACTAGCTGTGCCCTTAGTCCAGTAAACTTTCGCGTTCGCGTGTGGCTGCATACATTTTGGTTAGTTCTTCCCCGTTTCCGCTAAGGGCGCTGTAGGTGAAACAGCTGTAGTTTCTAATTTCGTTAAAACCTGGACTAAACCCACTGTGAATATATTTTGACGTGATGACGTCTTATTCATCGATGAACGCTGGCTGCACGCACGGTATAGTGGCACGTTCCACCTGAGCCTAGCGTACAATCAAGAGCGCGCAACAAGCGATTAGGGAATGCAATCTCGTTCTCGCGAGATCTCGTTTCACGAGATCTCGTTATCGCGAGATCTCGGCCTGTTTTAGCGAGATTGATCTCGGGCGAAAAATGGACGAGATCTCGCGAGACTAACGAGATTGCTCTCGGGAATAAAAACTTCATATCTCAAGCGTGATAGCGCGTGACTACGATGAATCTAAAAAGGCTCAAAATCAGAATCCGTTTGTTTAGCAGACGGATCTTTAAACATTTTTTGCTTCTTAAAGAGTTACTTTAAAAAAATCTAGTGTGTGATAAGAATTAACTTAACAAGCCTATAATTTCATTAGTATATATTGTTAATTGATCTCTTTGATCTAATAGATAGAACTCTTGAGTAGGTACCTATATTTTTGTTTAGTTAATGATAATATCTCAGTTTCAAAGTCAACTCACCATAGTTAATGAGTTTAATTTTAGTTTTTGTCTTTTTGTTGTTTTTTTTTATGAAACACCTAAACTTGAGTTTGAGAAAAATGGTGGTTTATTTTATTTCTTATTTTATTAGATACGTCAAACTTCACTACTTAAAACTTTATTAAAAATGATAGATAAATATGTCAAACAAATGTTAAATAAATAAAAGTTTATTGAAAAACATCGTCAAAATAAATGTTTATTGCATGATACCGATAATCTTTATTAAAAAAAATTCGAATTTGTTCAAATATTGTCATTATTTGCAAAAATAAACAAACTGCCAATCTCGCGAGATCTCGAAATTGGCGAGATCCCGAATCTCGCGAGATTGCATTCCCTACAAGCGATAGAGAGGCACGATTGGCCTTAGCTGTTGTTATATCCACAATGTTTTCTTATGATGTACGACGTGAAATGACGTCCATAAACCGACTTTACAGAATACCAATTTTTTGCCAAGAAGATTATTGTAAACGCTATTTAATATGTAAATGTTCAAGCCAAACATTTTTTTTTAATATTGTGCTTGAACGGTTTAACTGGCTATTGTTTGGATTTCAGGGTTCCTTGATAAAATATGTGGGATATAATGTAAATTATGAAATGTTTGGATTTCATATGGCGATGCTTCGCTATACTTACAGGGTTTTCCAGAACTGGTGTAGGTACTGTGGCTCAAAGGAGATGATACAGACTATTATAATTATCAACTTTTATCACGGAATTCGAGAAAAAAACCGGTGTTTTTTTAAATTTGTTCGGTTCCATGTTGCAATTTTCTATGGAACATGATTTTTTTCTTGAATTACGGGTTGGCCTCGAAGTACAAGTTATTCATAATGGTTCGAGAAGATCTCCGTGGTAGAAACGGCGATTTTGCTTTCGTCTGTCCAGATATTGGTTTTTGTCTCAAGTTGCATTTTTCAACGGATCTCGACAAAACGGTTTCGGCCGCGTACGCAACCAATGTTCGCAACTGGTTGCGTACGAGGAGTTTTTCCTCTTCGTAGGCAACTAGTTACCATGGAAGAATCAAAACTTGGTACTTACACAAGTTTTATCTATTAACATGTTTTTTCGCCGTCACGATTTTTGGTAGGGGGTATTTTCCTCAAAAAGGAGGGGAATTTACTGTCGCGCTATTTATCAGAGGATTTGGATAATATTTTTCTTTTTTTTGTATTAGTAAGGTTTATGTACAGAACCCTACAGATGAAATAATACACTGGTCGCCACGTGGCCACTTGGTTAATCCGTTGGAGCGTGCTAATTTTATTTCGAGCCGGATCCGAGTTAAGCTCTACATTTTAGGAAATTGTGACGTCATCGACACGCCATATTGAAAAAGTGTAGGTACATATACAAGTTAGTAAAACGTATATAGATATAGGCCGAAGCAAACTTAATGGCGTCCGTAATGTTAGTTACAAACTGCGCAAATCCCCCCTTCTTGTGCCGCAGGCAATGTAAATTGCAACTTAGGACGTCCATCGACTAAGTAGATACGCTGCATATGCAAGCTGCTTCCAACCGAACTTATTGGAGGTCTATAAGGGAGGCCTATGTCTAGCAGTGGATGTCCTATATCTGATGGATGGAAGGATTGTTATAGTAAATATCAAGGACACTTCTACTAAGTATATATTATGTGTGTGTATTCTATTTAGTGTGTATTCTATTTATATAGTATATTCTATTTATACGCTTTCTGTCCTCTCCATCCTAAGGTTGCCTGGCAGAGATCGCTATCAGCGATAAGGCCGCCCATTGTTACACTGTTTATGTATCTTTGTTTCTTCTTTTTGTTTATTTCTTGGTGTGCAATAAAGAGTTAATCTATCTGAGTAGGTACTTATGCCTGAAACAAACACGAGAAGACCAAATCACGACTTGTCTGCTGCTGCAAGTGGATAACCCAATCCTGACTGAAGCTCACTTAACAGCTGCGCTAAGATTGAGTTATCCGCAGCTTGTAGCTAATATCACAGCCACCAAAATATTTGACTCGGTATAAAGATAACATCAGGCGAGTTGGTGGTCAAACGTAGACTTACTCGTATATGACTATGAAAAAAAATTAGTTTTCGCCAAAAATGGCACCACCAACTTCAACCGCGTACAGTTTTGAGTACAAGCAATAGTTTGCACCACAGAAGATTTGCACGAATCAATGTGTGATGTTCATGTACATTATTGTAGATTTATCAAAAATCGATCAGCCGATTCCAATTAAATTTAGGTGAGACCTCGAAGACCCTTTTGTACGAAAAATATTTTTGAAATCGGTTCACAATTGCCTAAAATAGCGCGATAAACATTCACAAAAAATACATACAGAACTACAGACGAATATAGTACCTCCTATTTTTTGAAGTCGTTAAAAAAAGACGATTATGTCAGCAACTGGCTTTCTTGAATAAGATTATTAATTTGATAAAAGTAATTAGATATATCAAGTGAGGTCACACTTTCGAGTAGAATGACCACAACGCTCCCTAATTAGGAACCGGATTTCTCTTTTATTGCCACCAAAAATGTTATTACAACTCCTTTTTCATTATGGTCTTAGTAACAGAAAGTAGGTATAACAATTTAAGTTATACGCGCGCAGAGGCGCGCGTGCGCAGTCATCATTCTACGACAGGGAAAGGAAATTCAGACCATAATTATTATCAACTTTTACTACGGGGCAAATTCAGACCATACTTAATTATTATCAACTTTTACGACGGGGAGAACCCAAAATTATAGAAAAAAAAACAGACGGCCATCTTTAGCACCTCGATTGGAAAAAGTAAACAAGAACCTATTACGGCCTTCAGCCTCAGACCTACCAAATATAGGTAGGTACTTACCTATAATCCACATGAAAATAATTAATTGTCCTCCGGCAGCGAGCGCATAATTCCATTTTTTTTACCATTTTCCTTCAACCTGCAGACCAAAATAGTCGTAACAACAATATTCAATATTCAATCATTTATTGCACCAAAAACACATAAGTACATCTCTTAGTCTAATTTATAAACTTAGAGTTACATATTTATGGACCCTGTTTTAGGGTATTGCAATTGACTTAAACACTAAGGTAAATAGATAAATAATAGAACCAGTTATCGATTACGGTTAGGGTCTAATTTACTTTGTCTGATTCGCGATATCGAAACATTTATCGTCTAAGAAGTCCTGTATTGTGCAGTAGCTTTTGGCTATGAGAATCTCTTTTATCTTTCTTTTAAAAACGTTCTCGCTTGTTTCGTTTCTGATGTTAGTTGGTAGTTTGTTGAAAATTTTTATAAGCATTTACTCTGGACCCTTCCTGACTATTTCTAATAGTGGTTCGGGCGCTACTAGCTGGTTCTGGCATCTAGGGTTTGTTGAGGCGGTGAATAGATGTGAGTGTTTTTTTGGTAAATATTGCTGCTTCTAATATGTATAGGCAAGGTAGAGTCAATATTTTTTGTTCTTTAAAGTGGGGTTTGCAGCTCTCACGTTGTCGGATATAATAGTCGTAGTGCATATATAATATGATCAACTAAAAACTAAGGTGAAAATCAGTTGATGCACACAGGCATGTGCCTAACTGCATCATGTTAAGCAGATATACCGTCTAAGATGTAGCTCGCTTACTTAGAAGATACCTAGGTATACACTCGAGGGCCTTCTTTAGCCTTTTATCTGTAGGCTTAAAATTAAACCTAAATCGCTGGAAATCCCCCAATTTCTGAGTACCCACGAAGATTAGTCGACATAGTCAAACAAATGGTTTGGATATCCTATTCCTAATGCTGGCTAATTTTGTGGTAAGCACGTGATTTCGCTAAACGTTTGGGGTTTGGTCACACTGTTAGCGGTTTTTTTTTAACATGCTAATATGGATCTTAACTACCTAGACGCAAAAAACAGTAGATTTATGTATCCAATTTAATATTAGGTATTTTCGACATTTTTAAATCCTACTTATACAGGTATCTACCAATTACTTTTTTTTCTGATTTTGGTATTTGTTGTTATAGCGGCAACAACTACGTCATCTGTGAAAATTTCAACGCTCTAGCTATTACATTTCATGAGATACAGCCTGGTGACAGACAGGACAGCGGACAGTAATAGGGTCCCGTTTTTACCCTTTGGGTACGGAACCCTAAAATATAAAGGGTTATGGGACAGCACAAAAATCTAAATAATTATAACGCGGGCATGTCCGCGGGTAAAAGCTAGTAGGTACATATTATAAACATGAAAGTTTGTATGTATGGATGTTCGTTCCTCTTTCACCCAAAACGACTGAACGGATTGAGATGAAACTTTGCAATAGTAATGCTTACCTATATGCATCAAAATAACCTCTAGGCTATAATTTATAAAGATTTTGAGTGAAACGAAGTTCGCCGGGTCACTAGTTATAACTATTTCACATTCTTTAAATATTGTATTTGACATTTTTAAGTGGCATCATATTTGAGAGAAGACTTATTAGTTTATATTTATTTTATTTACTAGGCAAAATATTATTAATTTATTTAACTAATTAACTTATTTTCTACCAAAGTAGGCTCTATTATTCTTGTAGTTTTTTAGTATTTCTACTCTTAGATATACTTAGTTCTGGTATTTGTTCTTACGTTATCTTAGGGTCAGCATCTCATCTAAGACATAAGTAGTAAGTTCATATCGCTATCAAAAGGACATAAACTTTATCACAAATAAACTGATCATCGAATTTTTTTTTCACCGCGCATTTGCCTTCGACCGGCAAAACCACTGAGTCACTTCGCTAGGCAAACCAAGCTCATGGTTTTCCTTAAATGGCCGTTTGTTTTGGTAGCTATGGGTTAAAAATAGGCTTAGCATAATCATTGTGATCATTATTTGAGAGCAAATGTTTTTATGTACCTGTACCAGCTTTTTTTTTAATAGTCCACGGCAGGACGTAGGCCTACCCACGAGGGGTGTTTGGGCCACACCCACCACGCTGGCCCAGTGCGGGTTGGTGGATTCACATACGCCATCGAATTTCTTCTACGGACGTAAGCAGGTTGCCTCACGATGTTTTCCTTTACCGAAAAGCCAGTGGTGTGAAATTCCGTACATAAATTCCAAAAAACTCATTGGTACGGGACCGGGGATTTGAACCCTCGACCTCACGATTGTAAGGCGGGCGTCACTACCTCTAGACCACCACGGCTTTTATGTAAATATAGTTTATTGTTGAAAAATATTTTTTGGAACTGAGAAAGATAGTATTGAAAAATTGAGCTATTTATCGGTCAAGAGCGAGTCGAGTTATAACTACAGGGTTATTCCTAATAAATTTCCATCCTTTTAAGGGCTTATTCTGTACTTTTAAACTAGCAACTTTTATCAAAATTAAAAAAACACAGCTGCTCCATTTCGTTTGTCGCGGGTAAACGATATTTTTCTACGGAAGAACATTTTTTTTAGTTTTGACAAAACTCGCGGAACCAAAGTTATTGGTTTTGATGTACAGAATAAGCCCTTAAAAGGATGCAGATTGATTAGAAATAACCCTGTAGGTATGATGTATACAGATGGAGTTAAAAAGCCAAAAAACAGTACAGTTAACACATATTAAACATGTGGTGTAACAAAAATGTGTTCCGATTTACACAAATCGGCAGGTGTGAAGTAAGCTACAAGCTGCGCAAAACCCAATCTACGCGCATCTTTGGTGGCAATTTCGTAGATCAGACATAACATTCGATAAAATCTTCTTATGCCGTAATAAATATTATGAGATGGCTTTAGAAATCTATAAATTTTGCATAGTTTTAATTTAGCTGGACTTTAAAATTAACTTATGCAGTTAAGTTACTGATACTATAAGTGCCTCCTGGGTGTTTTAGGCGACCAACATATTTTAGGAAATCCCTCGGCGGAAATCGGACGGCGCTTTTATAATTGGGCCTATTGTACTCGTTACTACAAATTTTACTATAGGAAGAACGATAAAAAACTGTTACAGACATACAGTTAAATAATTTTAAATGTTAAATTTAATGTAGGAAATAGATCTAGGTATAAATTGCACTGATGTTTTAGGCACTTGTCTCACCGCCGGCGAACATGAGATCAGATATTTTCTCGCTCAAGAAACAAACTCTTAATCAATATTCATACTTAATCATTTATTGCTACATAAATTATTTTGAATTATTTATTATTTCTAATCAATTAGTATTCTTTTAGGGGCTTATTTTGTACATCAAAACTAACAACTTTTTTCTACGACTTTTGTCAAACTCAAAAAAAAAATGTTCTATAGAAAAATATCGGTCACCCGCGACAAAATGTATGGAATAGCTGATTTTTTTGGTTTTGACTAAAGTCGTAGAACAGAAGTTAGTTTTGATGTACAGAATAAGCCTCTAAAAGGATGGGCTTAGGTACAAAAAAGCTAACTAATTAGGAAAAACCCTGTATATCTAAAATTTACATGCGGTTGTTTAAACCGATTGCTGACAAAACCGAGTCGAACTATCCGATTAGATTATTTTGGTACTATACAGAAACCGCAGTTTTCACACTATAACCGCATTGTAAGTATTTATTGCGTATAAAAATCGTTTCACTTACTTTTTCCTGTATTGCGGCTGGATCTGCAAATTTCTTGGCGGAGCTAAACTTTTGAAAATAACGCTATTGCGCAAACCACGCGTCTCGTGTTTACAGACGCCAAGAAGTTTTGATTTGGTCTATACATGGCCTTAGAGCGCTTGTTTTTTTAACGGCAATTAATTTCACCGGACATTCATGCGGCGAAATTTACGCCAAATGCACGTCCGGTGCGGTCAACACACGTTTATTTTAAGCCATACACCACCGCGAATCCGGTGAAAAACGGTCTGTTGTCCGGTGAAACAAATTGCCGTGAACAAGCGCTTTTAGAGTCTAGCTTTGATCTCGCTTCTAGCTCATCGTTGGTGGTGAGACAAGTGCTTCAGATAATGAAAGTTCTATGACATTTGAAGTTTGAGAGCTCAAGGGCGCCGTGTCGTCTATAAATCAAACCTACATCCGTTTATGAAGCAAATGTTACTTACTTCATAATTTGACTTTTTATTTTATGTACGCTTCGCGATATCTCCACCAACCGTGAACTGATCCGAACAAAGTGAGGAAGGTCTTCGATTTAACTCGATGATTTTGCTTTCATCTGTCGGATGTTAATTTACCTATACAAGTCACATAACATAACATAATAACATAACAGTTGACATTACTTTTAACTTACTCATTTGACATTATCACTTCACATTATTCTAATATCTGACATAATCTTAAATACTTGACTATAATTTAACTTTTGTCGACATCTTATAACTCAGTAATATTTATATGTTTGTTTATTATTTTTGAAATTGTACATAATCTTCATAAATTTTTAATTTAAATTGTGTGACATTTGTGCGCCACGATGGGCAAAAACATGCGTTCTGTATTATATTTCGACCTGTTTGCGACTTTGTATGTTGTACACGATTACCATGTTTTCACAAATAAATGATCTTGAATCTTGACATTTTTCAAGAAAATTCGATGAAACGTGGTACACAGGTTTTATCTTATATTGAAACGATATTAGCCTGCCGGGGTAGGATGCACACGAAGTAATATTTCTTTCGACGTGCCAGAACGAGACAGCGTTATGGCAAAGTATGTATCTGTCACTTTTTCACATTTAGAAAAGAGTTCTTTTCGTGGCTTTTCGTGGTCCCATGCTGGACTGGCTGGCTAGCATACGGACCACGAAATAATTCTATCAACGTGTCAAAACGCGACATACTTAATATGAAGTACATATCTGACACTTTTTCATACGTCGACAAAACGTTTTCGTGGTCTTATGCTAAGCTAGCAGGAAAGCGCTGGACGCGGACCGCTTCCTATCGGTTTTATTAGAAATCTATAGATTAGGCCTATGTCCAGCTGTGGCCGTCCTACTGCTGATGAATGGATGATAGTAAAAGACTGTAGAGCTATTTATAACTGTTCCAAAGTTAATGACTAACGAAGCCAAAAACAGTAATTGCACTGCGTCATGAGGCATCCATTTTTTTCTGGCTGGTATTTTCCATAACACTATTATGCAAGCGCAAATACAACCTTGAAGTTAATATAATATTTGCGAAGATAATGCTTAAGCTTTCTTGTTAATATTGTTACTTGAAACCTTGTACTTATTTCAAGTTAGGTATTCGAGCCATCTTATTATTAACTGTGTTCCAAAAAGGAGGAAGATCTATGTTCGTCTGTATTGTTATGTTCATCGATATTTTCGCGTGAACGAATCGCGTTTATTAATATTATAGGTAGTGTTTCCATCCTATCCCATCCCATCCCATCCCATCCCATTCCATCCCATCCCACCCTATCTCACCTCATTACATCCCATCCCATCTCATCTCATCTTATCTTATCTTCGACTATTCGGTTGGTAAATCCTATGGTAAAGAAATATTATAAGACAATTCCAATACAGTTCTTGTGACGGTAGTAGAGTCGCTAGGGTAATCTAAACCCGGATAGTAGCTACAGACACAGGCGGTAAAGTCACCTGGAAATCTAATGTAAAGAAATACTGGGATCATAATTTATAAGCCGCCAGGAGGCCCTCAGCAGTAAACTTTTAGGTATTTTACAATAATTCTTGCAGTATACAAATAGAATCTAAAATCGCGTGTCGTTTGTTTTTAGACGAAACTCGAGATGAGAATTCGATAATTTTTCGCAGTTTTCGTTCGTTTAAAAAGAAATGAAGCCGTGTTGGCAAAAGAATATATAGATAGTCTAGTTATCGATCTAAATATTGAGAAATGCGAAACGAAAGATTTTTTCTAAAGCTTTTTTTGTGATTTTTTTTTTCAAGATATCAGATAATTTTTTTGCAATATTATTCAAAAAGTCTCTCTTGTGAACTATTGTTGTGTGGTTTGTATTTTTTCCAAGTTTGTATCAGTAACAGTTACGCCTAACTGTGCGATGAAAAACATGACGTTTTACGGATTTTTGTCTTTGGGCAGCGCCTTAATCACCCCTTTTGCTCTTAGTACATCCTATACGAACAACCCTGTACAAGGAAACTGAACGTATACAGGAAATAGCTAAATACCTACTGCATTCCTCTTACTTTTAATATCAAAGTTTAATGACAACAACATATCAAATTTTTATGTGGGCGCGTCAAATGGCTAGGAGATTAAAATTAAATGTTTATTGGTGAAAATAAAATCTCATTTGAATAACTGCTGCTTTTTGCAACTGTGGCATAATTTTGGGAGATTTGGTTTTTACAGTTCATTCTATTTAGTTAGGATGTAGACATAGAATAACAATTATTTTGCCAAAAATGGCACAATTAACTTCAACTCTGTACAGAGTTCGAATAAATTCACACAAATAAATGTTTAATCCACAGATCAGGGAACAAGGAACCCAGGGAACCTTGTCCCCTGATCTGTGGATAAATCAAGTATTTTTTACATTATTGTCGATTTTTCAAAAACAACTCATCCGTTAACGATAAAATTGCCTATATTGAGACCACCTCTGAAGTGTTGTCAACCAAACAGAAAAGAATAATTACTAATTAATTTTCGCAAAAAATGGTAAAGCTGCCTTCCATCCAGTGTGCAAAATTCGAATATTTCGCTGGAATTGTTTACATAACTGTTGATTTTTCGAAAACGGCTCTGCCGGTTTATTTAATATTTAAATGGGCCCACCTCGGAAGTATACCCTTTCGAACTAAAAAAATATTTTTGTGATTCGATCCACAGTTGGCGAAATTATCAATGAACATACACAAAAAAACACACACACACATACACACACACACGAACATAGAACCTCCTCCTTTTTGGAAGTCGGTTAAAAATAGTTCATAATTGGCGGAGTAATCGCGTAACATACATACAAAAAAAACATACAGTCAAATTGAAAATTTTTAAAGTCTTATAACCATAAGTAAAAAGTTATATTAGTTAGTTGTAGGGTGTTCACTTTTTTTTTATCGAAAATTTCCTTACCACAAACTTCAGGGTCTGTGCCCTTTGATAATTAAAGAAAATTATTAGATTTTACTGTAGAAAGAGAGTTGGTACATGGTTAAATCTTAGTCTAAGTTATTCAGTCGATGCATTGCGTGAAAGCCACAAGCAGACCGGCGGGTCGCTCTCCTCGACCATATTTGAGGGAAGACAACGACCCGACACATGATGCCGCCGCAAGAAGTAGCCTTCGATGGCGAGCATGAATGCTTGGGGCATGCACGCAATGCTTACACTTTTTCAGGTCCTGTGGCAATTCTCCTTCTCCTGGCCCAGAGCCTCCATTACCGCTTCGTTCCGATCCCTGACGGCCATCTGTAGGTTGTGTTCCTTGATGGTCTCCGATGATGCAGACGATGCTCGCCGCACGAATCGACTAATGGCATCATTTTCGATGTCATCGGCGTAGTAGTTGAAGGTCCCACTGTGCAGTGGGTGTTCACTTTTGGACATATTACTATACAGTTAAACGTGACCTAGAAAAATATGAAGATATAAATAAATAATAATAAAAAAGAAGAATAAAAAATCGACCAACGGCAAATACTACCCCTCATGTTACCTAACTTTTTTTTAGGTATAGATATAGGTATAAGAAATATAAGGATACCTATTAAAGCGATATTTTTTCTTTATTAAAAGAAGTACCCCTGAGTGGTTACCATAGAGTTTAGACAACCGTTAATGGTGTAAGTATTATTTCGTGAGGACAAAATATTACTTATGACTATTATATAAGATAGAGCGCACCCATGTAAAGCGTAAGCACAATAAATAGCTAATCGTTTGATCGACATTTTGAATTTAATTACGTAATTATAGACTTCCCTCTTTGCCAAATATGTAGGTAAACATTTAAGTTTATAGATCAGAATGATTCATATTGTATGTTTATCACGACACTATACCGAATCAAATTGCAGTGGTGAATTAGTTCGTATGTGCTGGGTGACTAGCCCTGGTGTCACGGGTTTTTAGGCCGCCTCAAGGCCCCTGATAGGGTTTAACGGTTAAAACAATCAGGACCCACAATTTATCGTGTTATCCAAGCCCCGGTAGAGCTCAGTTGTTAATCTCACCTGCGATCACCCATCCGAAAACTGATCGTGCCGAAAAATAAAAAAAACGACTGCCTCGGTGTCTCAGTGGTTAGTGACCCTAACTTCTGGATCAAAGAGGCGTGGGTTCGATCCCCACCCAGGGGAAATGTTTATGTGATGAACATAAGTGTTTGCTCTGTGTCTGGGTGTTATTTAGTTACTATCTAAATAAGTATGTATTTAAAAATAATTATAATATGTAGTATATCAGTCTGGCAGCCATATCACAAACTTTGCTTAGTTTGGGGTCAGAGGCCGTGTGTACTCGTAAGAAGTCCCAATATATTTAAAAACAATCGATGGTTCTGAGAAATTCCTAATCAAATAACGCTATGAAATTCAACTCGTCATGGTTAAGTTTTACTGAAAAGTTGCAGTAGTTCGGTCAACCGCACAGAACAGCGAACTACTTTAATTAGAAAGGAAATCGATGACAATTTTCAATGAAAACCGCTGTCGCCAAGTATGTATTACCACTGTAAAATATCTGCACAATAACTGTGCAATTTCCACTAGCTTCGGAAATATTTTTTTACATTAAAATAGAGCGTAGTATACTTTCTGTCACATCACCAAGATACGTTAAAGCCCATAACATTAATTTGGTCATAATTTAAATGCCGAGTTTAAGTTATTAAATACACTTTATTTTATTAATGTTACATCACAATGGCAAATGCACTAACATGCTAAGCCAAAAAAAAAAAAAATGGGCCAATCTCGAATTTGAATATGGTATCACAGTTATTTTTTGGCATTTAGCTAGTGATGAGCGATATGATTGTGCAGTTTAATTTTATCGATAACGTGATTTTATACTTTTTCATAATATATGGATTATGTAACTGAATCTATATAGTGTATAATTGATGACAATGATGATGAATGTGCAGTTTTATTAGTATTTAGGAAGTTTTGGAATAAACACTGAAAAATCATGTCAACGCGCCGTATTGTATTAATTTGTAAAACTTGTGTTTCTATCAGTGGTAATATGTTAAAATTTGTGCTATTTCGAAGATTATGAACTGAATTACGTACAATAGTGTAGACAAAATAATGTAATGTATAACGTCATTTTTTGTGTTGTTACAAAAACTCCATAAAGGGCGGCGCTATTAGTAAATTCGCTACTGCTTTACTCAGGCATGACTTAGATGTAACAGTGACTTTTTACCTACTTCCAAAAAGTGAAGGTAGGTACCTACTACCTACCAGGGCTAGCCACCCGGCCCATACGAACTTACTTACTTACAACCTACTATGTTCGTCGGTATGTATGTTTTTGTATATTTTCAGCGGTATTTTCGCCAATTATGGACCGTTCTATTTTTTATTTTAATTTTGAAATGGTATACAAGTACACCCTAGCTGAAATCATTTAAATGATATCAAAGTCAGCTGAGCCAAAAAAAAATGTAAAATCAACAATAGTGTTAAAAATTACTACATGGATGCCACATCAATACCTGCGAACTATTTGGATTTTGTAAACGGTTGAAGTCGGCCAAATGCCATTGTTGGCAAAAAATAATCAATTGTACCTAGATTTTTGTGCTGCCTACAACTGTGACTATTTATAAAATGATAATATCATAATAGAAACATTTTAATAAACAACACCATAATTACATGTAACAATAGTAGTAATTATCATAACATCATAATAGAACTTACACTTGACACTGGCAAATACATATTCCATGCGACGCCAATCTTTCAAAGAAGCAGAATAATTTTATTACAATCGAATTGTTCTAGTTTGGAGCTCTATAATTGAATCATTGGATTAGCTGAATGTATACGTAAATGGTTACGTGGCCGAGTGAGAGCGCGTGCTTGTGCGAGCGGGAGATTTTTCGGGGTGATTCGTTTACATCTTTTCAATTTTAGCGTCTCTTAGTCAATTTAATTATAATTATAGATATCTTTTAAAAACGGAACCGTTATACCTAGACACACTAAATTTTTTTATATGAACTATAAAATTGTATTAGGTAGGTACTTCAGAAAATGTAAATCTTTACTGAATAATAGTACGGCATCCTTCGTGCGCGACTCCCACAAGGCCGATTATGCTAATAAAATCAGATTATATTTTCAAACATACGTCAAAATAAAATGTAATTTAATTCAAAGGCAAATCACCCCCAAAATAACTCATATTTTAACAAAACACTAAACACGTCTTCCATCAATTCTTTTACAGAATACATTATGTGTATACCTTATCATCGAATGTATAATTACGGTTTCTATTTTAGGTATTGATGGTGGCTTCAGGCATCTTTATTATGTGAGCAATCACTTTTCCAAAAAAAATGTAGGAATCCAGTCATGTCGTCCTATTGCCTCGATCCATTTACTCTTTGTCAGTGCTGGTCCAGCATGCGACCACAAAAAGCCATAAAAATAAATCTTTCAACGTGTGAAAAAGTGACAGATATATACATCGCCATCACGCTGGCTCGTTCTGACACGTCGAAAGAAATATTACTTCGTGGGCATCCTAGCCCAGCTGGGAACTTATATTCATAAGTAGTATAACAGTTAGAATGTGGTGCAAATACAATTATGTATTACTAAAAAGTACATCACAATCACAAATATTTTACTAAATATGCAGATAACAATAAATGTCTAATTTCGATAATATTAACTTACTATCAAAATTTATCGATATCGATAATTTTTTTGATTATAATATGCTATAATTACAAAACATTTGAAATTAAAATAATTATATTGACATCGATATTTTTTTATTCCGACATATTATTAACTTTGTAGCAAAATTTATCGATGTCGATAAAATGTTTGCAAGTTTTGCCACCACTATCAACGAAATTCTAGGCAGTAAAAGATAACGTTTTTTTTGGCGGGAACGCGGAAAAATCATGTCGCCTCATTGTATTATTTTGTTAAACTTGTGTTTTTATCAGTGATAATTAGTGAAAAATTGTGGTATTTCGTTGATTATGAGCTGATTTATGTGCATGAGTGTAGGCAAGTGATATAATGTGACGTATCATGTTGTTCCGTGTTGTTACCAAAACTCCATAGACGCCTCTAGTAAAGTCTCCACTGCTTTACTGAGGTATGACTTGGACTATGTTTGGACTTGACCGCGACTTTATTGGACTATGACGAGACTTCGACAGTGACTATTTTTGATAAAATATTATCAAAAATTACTAAAACTTAATACTTGACACTGGCAAATGCACAATAATGCGACGCCAAAACTAAGAAGAAGAAGAAGAAGATAACGTTTATATAAAAAAATGCCCACAATTTAGACTTGCTATTGGAAGGATATTCCTCCTTTTTGTAAACTAAAGTCTTTGCTCTGTATTCGACACGTTACAATAGCGCGAACTGGCATTTTTTGGGCAAAAATTACCTCTGAAATCACTTGAACGACTGAAGCAGTAAATGTCACGATTTCACGTATCTTGAGTTATAACTCATGATAGTGGCTACAAACCCCCCTCCACATTTCCTTTCTATTTCCTTCTCTTTTCTGTGGTCAACCGTATACTAACAACCGGACTACTGCTACTAGTGGTGCTCATTTATAATCAGCGAAACGGAGGAGCAATTCGACGTGTATATTTTTTTACTCATAACTTTTTAGATAATAGTCCAATTTTGATCATTCTTTTTTTATCGGAAAGAATATACTTTGAAGTAGTTGTGAAATGCCGCTAGAATCTTCTTTTTGAATGACGAAATGGCGGTGGTACTCAATTCGAAGCATATATATTTTTATGTGTAACCACGCATATCTTTTTACGTAGTGGTGTGATTTCCATAATTCTTTTTTTTATTGGAAAGAGTATACTTCCCTTTTAAGAGTAGGAAATTGGTCCCATTTAAATTTTATCGAAATCGGCAGAGCCATTTTTGATAAAACAACACTAATGTGAAAAATGCTACATCGATTCGTGCAAAATATCCGCAAATTCTCTACACGGCTGAAGTCGGTCATACCATTTCTTGCAAAAAATAATTATTAACCAACAAAACCGAGGAGGTAAGTACAACATACTCAAGTCTACGCGTATATTTTTCTGTTTCACTCGTATAACTTTTTACAGAGTAGTCCGATTTTAATCATTCATCTTTTATTAGAAAGGGTATTTTTTAAACTAGTCAGTTTTTAAAAAAAATATCAAATTTAGTTTAGGAATAATCAACAAAAATTAAAAAACTGCATGCATCGAGTAGAGCGAGCTATTCGAATTTATTACGTACTTAGATTATTATGTTGAAGTCGATTGTGCTACTCGTATTTTCGGCAATAAATAATTATTCCACTTTTGATTTTGATTGGATTTGTTGTTCATTTTTATGACTCGCACTTGACCACTTGTTCATTTGATTCAAACACCTGTAACTTGGTGTAAAAGTGGTTCACCTTTAGCTCGCAAGTAAATTTAATATCAAAACATATTGCAATACCTAAAGCTGATCACTTAATGATGGATCACGTATTTTAATTTTATTTTGATTTAAGTTCCATTGGTATTTAGTTGGTTCTTTGAAATAAATGTAATGTTGAACAATAAACCTACATATTCGAGGTTATTTTTAACCTACTTCCAAAAAGGTTATATGTTCGTGTGTATGTATTTTATTATGTATGTTCATCGATGTTTTCGCCAATTGTAAACCGAATTAAAAATATTTTTAGTTCAAAATGATATACCTACACTACACCTGATCCCATTTAAATTTATTTATTTATTTGTTTATAGGCGAGCAGTATAAACTGATGTGCCTATATCAAGCAGAGTCGAATAAAATTAGTATTTATCTGTCAAGGAAATATTTTCCTTCTTTATCCAAAGATCCAGTGTTAATAGTCCTTGCTGAGATCACATCCTCAGGCAACCTGTTCCAGTTGTAAACATTTATCGAAATTTTTGTAAAATCAACAATAATGTAAAAATTTTATACACCTGTACCAGCCTTTTTAATAGGCCACTGCAGGTCGTAGGCCTACCCACGAAGAGTGATTAGGTCATATCCACCACGCTGGCCCAGTGCTGGTGGATTCACATACCCATCGAATTTATTCTACGGGCGTATGCAGGTTGCCTCACGATGTTTTTCCTTCACCGAAAAGCCAATGGTGTGAAATTCCGTACATAAGTTCCAAAGAAACTCATTGGTACGGGATCGACATTTGAACCCACGACCTCACGATTGCAGGTCGGGTGTTACTACCACTAGACCACCACGGCTTATATACATCTGTTTAAGCGAACTATTCGAATGTTGTACGCCATGGAAGTCCCTTTGACCATATTTGCGGGAATTAATTAATAATTAATAAACTAATTTGTTTATTTTTTTTAATCTCTAGAAGACTACAAAAGCCAAGATCGAATCTAACATAATAGTTTAATTTTTTTCAATGTGTGAAAATAGAGTTCATAATGGCTGTATTTATTGATCGTTACGATCAAAATCATTAAATTACCAGCCGAAGGACGTCCACAGCTGGATATAGGCCCCCCTTATGAATTTCCAATAACATTGGCACTTGGCAGTGTCTGGTTTATAAATGTAATATTTATTATTTAAAGACTATCACTGCACTCCAAATACAAATGTAACATTTTATTTTACATTAAGAATTTCCTTAGATCTATTAAATCTAGAGTCATTTCACCTGAAATAAATGTTATTTAATTTTATTATTATTTCATTATATTAATTGGTTGGAAGTGGCCTGTAGAGAGTTCCTGTAGAGCCCTGGTGTCAGAGTTTTTGATCCGCCTTAATGCCTCTGACGTGGCTAAACGGTTGAAACAACAGGGACTTACAATTTGACGTGTCATGCGAGCAACGGCAGTGCTCAGTTTTAAATGCCACCCGAGGTCACCCATCCGAAGACTGACCGTGCTGAGCGTTGCTTAACTTTGATGATCGCTAACGAACACCTAGTCGAATTTTGTAGTCAATTTTGCACTTCGTGGCACTAATAACTTAATTTAAAACCGCGCTACAACCCTGGTGGGGCAGATTCCACCAGTCTAAAAAGTGAGTGGAACCTGCCCCACGAGATGAAACGAGTGGGGTAGATTCCGCTCCAAAAAGTGTAAAAGTGGAATCTGCCCCACCAGTTGGGTGCGTTGGTGGGGCAGAGTGGAAGTCACCAAACTACGCTATGAGCGCTACAGCAGTCGGTTCATCTTATCCATGATTCTAATAAGTTAACAAAAACACTTAAGGCCACATTTTATGTACAAATTAACAAACACTAATAAAATAATTCAATAAAAGTAAAGTTTTAGGAAGTTCCTATACTCAATGACTTTTGATTTAAAGTGATGAATGGACAGTTTTTGTTGGTGTTTGAATCGAACAGTTTCAATAGCAGTGTAGAAAAACTCGAACTACCGCTAAACCGTTTTTGATGAAGCCAATTTCCTTAATCGCACTTCTACGGGGCTATATAAAAAGGATACTAAACCGAATGGGTGTGATTGAGAACATTATTATGAACCACATACGTGTAAATTACACGTATGTAAATTGAAACTACTGCTGTTTCCGTATGTCTCTATACATTTTTGTACAGCGCCCCGGACGGGAACGAGGAAGAACTAACAAAAATGTATGGAGCCTCACGCGAACGAGATAACGCAGAACTTAGACTAAGGGCTCGGGACTGACTAGGAATTCGAGAATAATAATAATCAGCTCTATCATATTATTAATATTTTGTCGACCTGAGCCGTAATTTTGAATGAAACGACTGAATTTCTGGAATTTTGGGTTAGCCCTATAATAAATTCTGTCTAATAATGATTATCTGAATTGTCTCCTATCGTCTTAGTAAACTTTTCTAAGTAACCCTACACAACTGTTAGACAAGACTCTCTGTATACATCAGTAATTTTCTGTTGGTGTTGGGTATTGAAGATCTTCAGAAAATGCATGATAATATGACCGCAAAAATGCACAGGTTGTGTAATATAATGTGCGGGAATATAATTTGTAATGCTAATAAAATTAAGCCAGCATAATCCGGGTGGGTGGCCCTGGTGTCAGACTCTTTAAGCCGCCCGAAGGCCTCTAACATGGCAAAACGGTTAAAACAAACGGAGCCTACAATTTAAAGTGTCATTCGTGCCACGGTAGCGCTCTATTGTAAATGCCTCCCGCGCTCTATTGTAAACTTCAGTGATCGCTGGCAAACACCTAGTATAGCTAAATCTTTTTTTTACCAATTCATACGGGCCCCTGCACCAAATACCTACTAAGAAAGCCAGACTGTATCCGGAGTATTGTTGTACACCTCCATGGCAAAGTAATACCAAAAATTCAGCTTTTTAAAAAATACTTTTATAAAATCAACAGAGAATCGAGAGAAAATCAACAGAGTATCATATACTTACTTCAATCACGAACAAGAATACACAATAGGAAGGTATATTCTAGATCGAATATCATATCACTGGTTCCCTGGTAGAGATCGTTATTAGCGATAGGGCCGCCATTTATGCCAACTGTTCAAACCTAACCTAACCATTTTTAAGTTTAAGGGCCTCTTTCATCATCTCCGAGTAAAGTCCCAAGTAAGCTACTCGCCGATTAAAGTGGCGAGTATCGTTATACACCAGTTACATAATGTCTGAGTAGCGCTACTCGTCAAATAAACTGGCTTGTAACTTACTTGCTACTTCATCTGCCCTATAGCGGTGTTAACCGACGAGTAAGACACTATGAAGACTTTAACGTATGTCTATTCTGCAACCTTGGGCTGTACTGTGGATACTGTTTTTCAGGAAACTGATATGCGATATGCAATTATTATGAATATGCCAGAATTTATCGAAGATCAATTGGAGAAATTAGAACATAATTAATGAATTTCCAGGATTCGTGTTAATTACTTTTACGAACTCGATTGTTTGATTAAAACTTTGAAGAAATTTTCGCCGGATTTCACCGTACTAAAAAAATAATAATAACTAAAACTTTGATATATGTACCTAAGTGGTTAAAATAATTGCTACATTAGGTATTCACGTAGGTAACCTAAAAACATGACGTTGATCAAAAAAAGCCAATATAACAAAACAAAAAAAATAGCCGTACTGTAAAGAGAGAATCACAATACCACAAACAAATCACACGTATTAAGTGCGCGTTATTTCGTGTAAATTATCTAAATTTGAACACTATAATTCTGTTTTAAATTTAAAACAAAATAACATTAAAGTCAAATCTGTCGAAAAATGTTTTCAGAAAATGGGAAGTTGTTATTAGCAAAAATCATATATAAACTGTGTGCTTAACTGTCAAACACTGTTTTCATTTTTTTTTTAAATAATAATAAATTACCTATTTATTTTCCAATAAATTAAATTACACGAAAATGTTCTGCAGCACCTACACTAAGTAATACTTGTGTCGTAGGTAACTGCATTCCCTTCAAAGTATCGTTTAACAACATAGAAAATTACATTCAATATTATTAATTAGTTAAATTAAAATTATAAATGATTGTATATAATATAAAATACATTAAATATACCTACTTAATATAAAAATACCAACATTGACTTATTAGTAAAATATCCTAGGTAGTGAAAAAGCTTTGAACTCGAAGATGGCAAATGCGCCGACCGCGCAAAACCAAATATCCCCAATGGACAAAAAGAAAAAAAAATGTTGACGTTTGACATTTCTGACAGTTACGACAACAAAATACGAACGAATGACGTCATTTTTCATTCATTCATTCGGTTATTCGCCGAGTTGTTACTTGTAGGCTGGTTGTCTAATGTGAAACTGACCAATGTTACTCGGGACTCTTACTCGCCAATTATCACTACTCGAAAAGTAGTTACTCAATACTTTACTCGGAGATGATGAAAGAGGCCCTAAGTATAAGGTTATACTTATGAATGCTTCTGTTGATTATAATAAGGTTACAGTATACAATCCGCCCGCCCGCCCGGGGGGAGGTTTATGGGCGGCGCGGGAATCCGATGTATACTTTGTACCTTTTGTTGTAATAACAATATGAGTTATTACAACAAAAGGTACAAAGTACAAGTTTACGTGCACATAATAAAGTGTTGTTTGTCTGTCTGTCAGAGTAGGGGTAGTGGCGAGGGGTAAGTATAATTTGTTATGCTTTTGAATCAATTTTAAATAACTCTACTATAATTCTACCGCTAAACTTAGTCGATCTCGCCGCCCGTACCTGTCTCAGTCCCCTTTGACGTCTCCCCCGGCGCCCCTGTACCTACCACACAGGCGAGGACTAAGTTAAGCGGCAGGATTGTAGCGACTAAGCCTCGAGTTCACTAACGCTTCTTTAAGTTAAACGTGTGATTACTGTATTTCATCAACGGTTTTTCCTTGCTGAACAGCAAAATTTCGTTAAAAAGCTGTTTAATATTTAACCAACGGTTGATAATTTTTTTTTTTTTCTATTAATTTATTTAATCGACATGCAAAGTTCACTCCTACCGAAGCGGATGTATATTTATTAAATACACGTTAACTACTATTTACAAATTAAACTACATTATGTACAATATAATTATAAAGAAATAAGATATATAAAAAACATAAAAATACATACTTATTTACAAAACAAAAATAATAAATAATAATGTTGATAAATTAAACATCTGTTGGTGAACTAGGGTCCAAAACCCGAGTTTAATCGTTGTTTAAATGCAGTAATCACACCTTTAAACTTAATCAAGCGTTGCTGAACTTGGGTCTAAGGCACGTCCGTATATTATTCTCGTTGCAAGTATTTTTATAATTCCGTGCGTAAATATTGCGATTCGAGTCGCGGATCGATTGTAACGTTCGAATACGTTTTTTAAATTAAACATTTTACAAAGATGTATCACTCGATGAGTCTTCCTCATTCTCTTCAACAATTATATGCTAAAATATAACGCGTCATCGGACGCAAGCGCAGAATATGGATCCTCAGAATCTTCAATAACGTTTCTTTTTTCAATTTTATTTTCTTAATTCTTAGGAAACTAAGTACTGTCCTCTCCTTCTTAATAGTCCACTGCAGGACATATGCCTACCCACAGAGGGTGACTGGGCCATATGTATAGCTCAGGGCGGATTAGTGGATTTACAAACGCCATCTTCATATACGGGCGCATTTACTCGTAACACACGATGTTTTCCTTTACCAAAAAGCAATATCAAAATTTTAATTTTATTAAAATTTTACAGAGAATTTTCTCCATTTTTTATAGAAAATGGAAAAACACTGGTCGATTCACTAGCCTCTTTAAGTTATCAGTAGTTTTTATGTTACTCCATACATTTTTTTTACAGTGCCGCTGGGGAAAATGAGGAAAATTCACAAGAATGTACAGCATGTACTCTATGCTTTCTTGTTAGTTCTTCCTCATTTTTAACACGCTTTTATTATTATTTTTTATTTATCCATCACAAACAATATACAAGCATATCTTATACCTACCAATAATTAATTAGTTTCACCTGTATGTTTGCTTGCTTGTAACCAACCCCTTTGAGCTACTTTGAGCGATCAGATTTTCTTTTTACTGTGCACACCTAACAAATACCAATGACAACGCATTTATAAAAAAAATTGATAACTCTTTAGCATGTTTTAAAGTTTTTTTAAAACTATATTTATTATGTTTTCTAAGCCACTCTAAAACGACAATAGTTTTCGTAAAAAATAATTCATCAGTCAGAATGAAGTTCAAAGCCGACCCATAAAACCCTTCTGAAGCAGAGGCAGAGGCATCATCATCATTTTCAGCCTGTAATCGCCCAGCGCTGAGCATAGGCCTCTCTTCTTGTACGCCATTCACCTGGATCTCATACAATTGTATGCCAATCTCTCCAGTTAGGCTCCGCTAATTATATTACTGTTACGTAAGTACATACGGCCTTGGCCAAAAGTATTAGACACCTTAAAAAATCAAAATGCATGTTTACTACTTAACCAATAACTGAGTGCTTATCTTAAATGACTTATCGGGGTCATAAATAACTACTTTTTGTTAAGGTCATAAAACACCTGCGGGCTTAGCATACGGACCATAAATTAATACTATCGACGTGTCAGAACGTGACAGAGTTATGATGAAATATATATCTGTCACCTTTGCACACGTTGATAAACTCTTGTCGTGGTCTTGTATGCTAAGCTAGCTGGTGACCGAAAACAAAGGATTCGGTATTTTTCGGTCTTATCAGTCAATGTTTGGTCACTTGTGTTCTGGACTCTAACAAGTAAACAAGCTTTCATATCTGTTGATGTGATTAAATCGATACCTAATTTTGCTAAAAATGCCAAAAAGGAGTGAAATTAGTTTAAAAGATAGAGTGAAAAAACAGGGTGCCTAATACTTTTGGCCAAGACTGTATTCGTTCTTCCATAGTAGGTATTTATCGGTATTCTGCAAGAGTATGGTTATCCTTCTTTAGCTAAATATTCTACGCTGTATGTTGATAGTCAAATTAAAATATCTCCCAAAGGTCAGGGGTATCCTTTATGCCGCGCCCTTGGGCTCACTATGGCGATTTTTTCCATCACTCCTCGACAATTATAGCTTTATTCGCTATTTCCTATTTCAAACCTGTTCATTTCAATCATAATATCATACATTCTTAGAAAGATTAAGTCAATGTCTTCATCGGCATTAGATTGTTACTAGTATTATAAATTCGAAAGTGTATATGTTGTATTTTTTACAAGCTTATATTTAACTTGCAATGTATGTATGTAAGTATGTAAGTTTGGGTGGAATCTCGCAAGTTAAACTTGACCAACTTCCCGGTTTTCTGAAATTTTGCAAGCATTGCATTGTCACGCAATATACAAATATTGCGTGACAATGCAATGTTATGGTACCCTGGAGCTGATCTGATGATGAAGTCGGAAGGTGGCCATAGGAACTCCTGTACTAAACATGATAGACCCGTCGTGTTTGGGCTCGTTTTACTTGTCTTGGCTGGCACTCTGTTGCTATTTGATATCCAGGATCTCAAAAGCTTGTATTTAAAAAGTTATATTTTTATAATAATTTATTTTGCTACTAGGTATTTCAGGCACCAACAGGAGGAGGGATCGACTTGATTTTTACCCTGATAGGTATAGTAAAAGTACCTAAGTTCGTATAGGCCAGGTGGTTAGCCCTGGCGTCAGAGTTTTTAGGCCGCCTGAAGGCCTCTGACATGGCTGAAATGAACTGATCTACAATTTAACGTGTCATCCGAGCCACGGTAGCGCTCAGTTGGAAAATGCTATCCGCGGTCACCCATCCAAATACTGACCGCGCGGAACGTTGCTTAATATCGTGATATAATTCGTTGCCTGGTATCCTACTAATATTATAAACGCGAAAGTTTGTGAGGATGGATGGATGGATGGATGGATGGATGGATGGATGGATGGATGGATGGATGGATGGATGGATGGATGGATGGATGTATGGATGTTTGTTACTCTTTCACGCAAAAACTACTGAACGGATTGAGATGAAACTTTGTAATAATATAGCTTATACATCAGAATAACACATAGGCTACAATTTATAAAGGTATTTTGTGAATTGTCCAAAATATAACGATAAATGTTGAGTAAGTAGGAAAATTCTGCCATCTGCGAGCTACTGAGCGTGCGCTGCAAGAATGTCAAAATAACAACTGTCGATCGAATATCTGTCAAATCAATCGACGAGCAGTCCTTGGATATCATCATACTGATAATATATTATCCTTACTATTTTAATATTATAAATGCGAAAGTAACTCTGTCTGTCTGTCTGTCTGTCGCGCTTTCACGCCAAAACTAATGAACCGATCTCAATAAAATTTGGTACACAGATAGTCTAGAGCCTGAGAAAGGACATAGGCTACATTTTATCCCGAAAATTGCATAATTCCCGTTGGATAGGACAAAATCTTGCGTTAGCAAAACTGTCACCTATCACAACGACGCTAAAAGGCCCAATTTTGAATACACCATCGTAATTATAACAGTTAATTAGACTATTTCTGTTTCTTTTTCACTTTCGGAATTCGATAGAGAGAACACTTTTTACGTTGCTATTAAATTTACGATGGCGCATTCATAATTGGGTTGATTGAGCCTAACATGGATTCACAAAACGTAATTAGATGACAGGTGACATACATTGACTGCAGACTTTTATAAATGTCTCGCTTAGCATAGCAAAGGGACAAATTGTCTTTCCACCATTATAGCTCCTCGAAGAGGAAATAAAGTATGAATTGACAATGATAACTGACATTAAAATTGGACAAAATAGTTTTCCCTTTGCCATGCTACATATTACAATGACGTTTAATACTGGGCCGTCATTTCGTCTGACATTAAAAATATTTTTGAATATACCACCATTAGAGGTTAAACATATTTCTTTATTCTACCTTTATGGTAGAGAATCCATGCTAATATACGAAAAAACGGATCGACTTGATTTTTAAAAGTAGTATGGCATGAGTATGAATATCTTGATACTAAGGTTATTAACTTGATTCTGAGTTGTGACCTTGACACGAACATAAATTTCTGTTGGGTTGGTTAGGATTGAACAGTGATAAAAGTGCAGCCCGGCTCAGTTGCGGCACTCCTCATAAGGCACGCAACTTGCCGGTCAGCCTCTAAGCTGCTATATTTAAAAACCTCAGAAAATCGGCCTAACCTCGAGTGCAAACTTCTAAACTGCCTAGGGGGAAAAGACCAAAAAGAATCGGGAGACCTCGAGCGCCGCCTTCTCAGCTGTCTCAGAAAAAACCCAGAGAAGCGGCTCTACCTGGGATTCCCGCGCCGCCCATAGGCTTCGGCTACTAAGTTCTCCTGCCACGACAAGGCGGAAACCTATGGGCGGGTACACTCTAACCTTATCTTAATCAACAGAAGCATTTATAAGTATAAGGTATTTTGATATCGGGATAGGTCTGAACAGTGACAACAAGGTGCAAGGTACTTGATTTTTTTACAGAGCAAGTGCTTAAGTGATTAACTACCACTAAATACAGACTTATGTAAAACTTCATAAACTACTACTACATAACAAGCAATTGGGTCATCCACAGACCCTTGAAGGTCTAAAGATATTCTAAATGCTCAAGCCCACTGCCAGGTAGCAGCGTGCCCAACATGCTGGCAGCATTGCCAATCAGCTTGGCAATGCTGCTTATACGTTGAGCCAAATAAACACCAGCATTTTGGTCACGCGGCGGGTACACGAGACGCTCAGAAAGACTTTTGAAAACAAGATGAGCTCCCGGCCAACACGCGCACAATGTCTCAATTTCAAACGGCTCAAATATGTAACCACTGCCGAGGTTAGCATATTTGCGCCGTTTGTGCTGCTCCGCTGACGGCTCCAAAGTATCGACGCAAGTCGCGTCCCATACTCAGGGCCGTCTATACTTCCATGGGACCAGCTTCATACCGTCAGGCCTTTTGCCATCACCACGCGCAAACCCATTCGGTTAGAGTACGGCTGCGATATTGGCGGTCGCAAAAGCCCTGCGTATGACATCGTTCACAATGGCGTGGCAACTAATTCGACCAGCGCTTCTTGACCAAGAAAGACGGTGGTGACCAAGCTGGTCAACTAGGGTACTTGAATAGGTGAGAGCGCTCAGCTATGTGCGGCGCGGCAGCAAGTTGGGTCGACTATCTCGACGATATCATCAATAGCGCCGGTCGAGCCTGGTCACGACCGGCAAAGAGCCGAGGCAGATGGCACTGCAAGAGAGAGGCCTATACCCGACAGTGGGTCAAAGAAAGCTGCGGATGATAACGATGACGAAACAAATTAGTTGAGATTGGCTGTTTTTTGGGGTTTGAAATGATTATTTGCTACAATATTTGTGTACCGTTTCACATTGAATTGGGGCTAATATTTTGTGGCGCACTTACTGTATTAGTTACCATGTTTTTTTGACAAGATAAACATAAATTAAATTATATCGCGGGCGAAGCCGCGGGTAAAAGCTAGTAGTTTATAAGTCGGATAGTGTAATAGGTTCTAGTATCTATGCCGGAAAAATAAAAGGTTCATATGGGATAGCACAAAAACGTGGCTGAAGCCGCGGGCAAAAGCAAAGTAGTAATTTTATCGACTGCCTCAGTGGTTGGCCATATAATATGCAGGTTACCTCACGATGTTTTCCTTCACCGAAAAGCTAGTGGTGTGAAAATCCGTAGGTAGGTACATAAATTCCGAAGAACTCATTGGCACGGGACCGAGATTTGAACCCACGACCTCACGATTGTAAGGCTATATTGTAAGGCTATATATTGCTATCATATGCATATTACTTAATGGTATCAAAAATAGGTATAAAATATACACGTCATCTAACAATGGAAAACTGCCGTACGAGAAAATTGCCAACTAATACATTTCTTTTTGTTCTTTTTTTTTGGAATGACATAAAGCAGTTGGTCTCTGAGACGTCTACAGCTTACCGGACTTGGGCGTGCGCAGAAGGCGGCTGAGCCCTGATCCAACTAATATCTTATTCCACATCTCGGTATAGTATAGGCCGAATCAAACTTCTTGGCGGCTGTGATGTTAGCTACATACAAGGCCTACAAGCTATGGATGACCCAATCCTGACTCAAGCTAACATAACAGCTGCGCGAAGATTTTAGTAGTGGCGGTAGGACGTCCACTGCTAGACATAGGCCTCCCCCATGGATTTCCAACAAGACCGGTTGGAAGTGGCCTGCATCCAACGCCTTCCTGCGGTCTTTATTTTATCGTCAGTCCACCTAGTCGGTGGACGTCCTACGTTGCGCTTGCTGATTCTTGGTCTCCATTCGAGAACTTTACGGTCCAATCGGCCATCCGTTCTTCGAACAATGTGCCCTGCCCACTGCCACTTCAATTTGCTAATCCGTTGGGATATGTCGGTAACTTTGGTTCGCCTGCGGATCTCCTCATTTCTGATTCGATCTCGCAGAGAGACACCGAGCATAGCCCTCTCCATAGCACGTTGGGCTATCTTGAGCTTATTCATAAGGCCCACAGTAAAAGACCACGTTTCAGTTCCATATGTCATCACTGGCAACATACAACTATCGAAAATTTCGTCTTGAGGTACTGATATTGGGTTATCCGCAACTTGTAGCTAACATCACAGCCGCTAAAATGTTTGATTCAGCCACAGAGTTACCAGAGGGATAATGTGGTCGATCGAGAAATGAAAGAAAGAGACGCATTGATATAATACGGCATGAGAAGAAAGAGATATAAAAAATATCTCGATTCAGTGGCTATCTGCCGTGTTTTTGCCCGATAGTGTCAAATTCTTGTCAATTTCCAATACATATATTTGACAGTTGACAACTAGTGATAGTGATCTTCTACTTCTTGTTAGTTTTGGCGTCGCATTATTGTGCATTTGCCAGTGTCAAGTAGGTATTAAGTTTTAGTAATTTTTGATAATATTTTGTCATAATAGTCACTGTCGTAGTCTCGTCATAGTCCAATAAAGTCGTGGTCAAGTCCAAACATAGTCCAAGTCATACCACAGTAAAGCAGTGGAGACTTTACTAGAGGCGTCTATGGAGTTTTGGTAACAACACGGAACAACATGATACGTCACATTATATCACTTGCCTACACTCATGCACATAAATCAGCTCATAATCAACGAAATATCACAATTTTTCACTAATTATCACTGATAAAAAAACAAGTTTAACAAAATAACACAATGAGGCGACATGATTTTTCCGCGTTCCCGCCAAAACTCCAGTGATAGTGATCGTCCATACATTTTTGCGGTTGAGGATTGCCTCAAGCGACAACAATGCTACTCGTATCTCTCTTGTTGTACTAGCTCTGTAGATTCAGCCTATACCTACATCTATAAGCACAGTGGTAGCAAACAATCCTGACATTTACTGACAAAGCCCCGTCTGCTACCAATGACATTTGACATCCAAACTTTCGCATTTACATTATTATTGTGATAATTAAGTTTCTTTTCCTTTTTCACCGAAAGCCGCAAGATGTTTAGTAATTTTTAGGGTTCCGTAATAAAACAGACAACCCTTTTACGTCGATACTTCAGTGACAGCTATTGCATTCCACTCGGGGTGTATTACGTGATGAGCACATCTGTTTTTATAAACACAAAAACATTCAATTTTTTAAAACTCTACTAAGCATTCATCAATCATTTAACATCACATTGAAAAAAACTGATATTTTCGTATTTTTCATCTACCTAGTCAAATTTTTATGTTAATTAGATGAATAGATACCTACCTACCTCAGAGCAATAAAAAATCAAGAGGGAACGTCGTTGAACAGTCAAGTGAAGCCGGTTTTTATACATGTGGGAGTGCGTCGCTGTTGTGCCGCCATAGTTAGACTGTCAAGCCAAGGCGTAGTTTCCTTGTACGTTGTACTGTACTGTACTGTACCAGCCTTTATAATAGTCCACTGCAGGACGTAGGCCTACCCACGAAGGGTGATTGGGCCATATTCACCACACTGGCCCAGTGCGGGTTGGTGGATTCACATACACCATTGAATTTCTTCTACGGACGCATGCAGGTTGCTTCACCATGTTTTCCTTCACTGAAAAGCCAGTGATGTGAAATTCCGTATATGAATTCCAAAGAACTCATTAGTACGGGACCGGGGTTTCGAACCTACGACCTCACGATTGAAGGGCGGGTGTCACTACCTCTCGACCACCACGGCTTCACTTGTACGTTGATGTGTGTGCAATTGTCTATACACGGCGAGGCGTAGTTTTGGTCGGCCTCACTTGTTTGTTCACAACATTCTGTCTTTATTTTTTTATTTTGTCTGAGCTACTATTATGAATTTTTGATTGTTAGCACCAAAAAATAAAAACATACAAGTTAATAGAGGGCAGTCTTATCCCTTAGCGCGATCTCTTACAGGCAATGTATTATGGAACGTTTATGAAACTAGAACAAGTAAATTCGGGGATTGCGTTAGAGAAAATTGATTTGTATTTAGTAATAAAGAATCGGGCGAGCGAGATAGAAAATTAGCGTATTAAATGCTCTAAAGATCTACAGAACCCTATCAAACCATGAATCGACACGCTTTTTGGAACTTATTAATATCTATACGAATAATAACCTAAGATCTCCAATGATGCAATGCTTATGGAATTTTAGACTTTAGATTTAGAATGGTTTCTAGCTTAGACTGCATGCTTTCAAGTCTGAGATTTATACCTACCTTCTTTTGGTATATCCTGGTTATGTGGTGGGTCACTCATCATCATCATCATCATCAACACAGCCGTTAGAGACTGACAGTTACACATTTATTTTTCGCTAGAAATGACATTGTACTAAGGTGTACTATACCATATTTTTTGATAGTCCATTGCAGGACGTAGGCCTAGCCACGAAGGGTTATTTGGCCATATCCACCACGCTAGCCCAGTGCGGATTGATGGATTCACATAATTCACATACACCATCGAATTTTTTCTACGGCCTACGGACGCATCCGGATTGCCTCGCGATGTTTTCCTTCATCGAAAAGCCAGTGGTGCAAAATTCCGTACATAAATTCCAAGGAATACGTTGGTACGGGACCGGTATTTGAACCCACGGCCTCACGATTGTAAGGCGGGTGTCATTACTATTAGACCACCACGGCTTTTTGACATAATCGACTTCAATAGTAAGTAACCGGACTGCTCTCGACATATATGCATCATATCGTAGTTTAAAAATCGTAATTTTAGAAATTTAATTAGGTTTAGATTTATTTGAGAGTCCTCTAGTATAGCCTTAGTTTTAAGAAATATTGTTTGAATCATTAAAAAAGTAATGTATAGTCTTAAAGAGCATAGGCCCCGGTGGCTGTGGAGTGTAACAAATCAATAAAAAAAATAGTAAGTAACTACCTACATAAGTTCGTATAGGCCGGGTGGCTAGACCTGTCAGAGGCTTTTTAAGCCGCATGAAAGTCTCTGAGATGTCTAAACGGTAACAACCGGGACCGTCTATTTAACGTGTCACCCAAGTCATGGTAGCGCTCAGTTGTAAGCGTTAAGCACGGTCAGTCTTCGGATGGGTGACTCTACTTCATGATCACTGCAATCTGTATGCATGAAATTAGTCTTGGTAGATATGTATCACTAGCTGCCCATCCCGACCCCGGTACGGATAGATTTTAAAAGTATAATAAACAAATGCGATTATAAATTGAGAAATAAACTATCCTATCTTTCAAGTTGGATCACACTACACACTGTACGCAAAATTTGGTTAAAATCTGTTCAGTAGTTAAGGAGTTCATCGCGGACAAATAACGTGACATGAAATTTTTATGTATAAGACTTTGCTCGAATCGCTATACAGGTACTATTTTTGGATTATTATTGTTGATTTTACAAAAACCGCTTCAGCGAATTGAATGAAAGTTTAATTAGACTACCTCTGAAATAATTATGGTCTGCCAAACAAAAAATATCATTAAAATGGATTCGTAATTGGCGGAATAATCTGAAGCCGTCTGAAAACACAACATGATTCAACACCGAAAATATTTCTTGTATTCGTAATTGTTATTGTTTTCATAATGTTTTCATCAATAACAGCTGTGGGACGTCTACTCTTGGACATAGGCCGCCCCTATGAATTTCCATTAACCTGTTAACAGCTCGCTCAGAGGATCAGTCCTCCATGTCGATGGACGTCCTACGCTGCGCTCTTTTACGAGAACGTTACGACCCCGTCGGCCATCTGTTGTACGTACAATTACTATGTGCCCTACCTAATGTAACTTGAACTTTTTTAACGGGCAAAAGTGCCTTTATTAACTACAATAATACACAATACTACTTTATATGCTAAAACTACCTACACTACTACTACATAGAAAGCAATTAAATTATCCACAGACCCTTGAAGGTCTAAAGATAATGCAAATGCCCAAGCCCACTGCCAGTTTGCAGCGTGCCCAGCATGCTGGCAGCATTACCACGCTGAATGGCAATGCATATATGAGCCAAATAAACACCACCATTTAGGTCACGCGTCGCATCCACGAAAACGCTCAGAAAGACTTTTGAAAACAGGATGAGCTCCCGGCCCCCACGGACCCGAAGTCTCAACTCCAGAGATATTTTTAAACTACTGTAAGAGTAGTGACCTACACTCCCAAACTTTGACAAGGTGTATCTATGTCATTTGTTGATTGATTGACAAAATAAAAAATACGTGTCCATCATTTTTTGATAATCTACCTCACGGATTAATTATAATATTGATTTTTTTACCGAGTCATCATGCCTATTGTAGGTCCCGGTTGTTTAAACCGTTTAGCCATGTCAAAGGCCTTAAGGCGACCTAAAAATTCTGACACCAGGGCTATACGAACTTACTTATCAGTCCTCCGTGCTATGCGCCCTGCCCACTGGCATTTCAACTTGCAAATCCGCTGGGCTATGTAGGTCCTTTATCGTTGGTTCTTTTACGGATCTTCTTTTTATTTTATTAGTCTTCTTATTTTTTTCAGTCTATTTTTAGTAAGTTTGTATGAGTATAAATTATTGCAACATAATCATTGAATATTATTCATTATTGAATATTGAATATATTTTCAAAGTTATATGCTCTAGATAAAGGATTACCAATTTAAATATTGTTATTTTGTGGCACTAAATGCCAACTGATCTCATAATTCTTTAGATTCGGTAGTTATACAGGCATTTATTCAACAGAATGAAGTCATAAATATCATTTATACCACTGTCTAACAACCCAGGCCTATGTTGTATGATAACCTTTGCTCTGAGGTCAAAATGTGGGTGTGTCTTCAAATAAACAGAACATCGTATCTTCTCACACATCTTGAGCAATTTTATGCATTATTGACTTTATATAGTGGTCATATTTCGTTGAAGTCAATTAGTGAGTTAAGTTAGAAGTTTGGTAAAGGTTTTGATTCTAAACAATAGTTTAAGTTGTAGCCAAGATGCCATTGTTAAGTTGGGTGTACACTTGTGACTTCTGTTTGAATAAGGTGATCTTCAAATGGATAAGCGTCTTGATGAAGATTATTGTATACAATAATATATAATACTAGTTTTTACCCGCGGCTTCGCCCGCATGATATTTTGATTTTTGACGCAATATTATTATAATTTATAGCCTATGTGTTATTTTCTGATATATAAGCTATATTATTGCAAAGTTTCATCTCAATCCGTTCAGTAGTTTTTGCGTGAAAGAGTAATTAGAGAGATTAAAAGTTCGCATTTATAATATTAGTAGCCTATATAAACGTGAAAGTTTGTGAGGATGGATGGATGGATGTTTTGGATTCTCTTTCACGCAAAAACTACTGAACGGATTGAAATGAAACTTTGCAATAATATAGCTTATATATCAGAATAACACATAGGCTATAAATTATAATGATATATTGCGTATGCGGGCGAAGCCGCAGGTAAAAACTAGTATTATTATAAATTCGAGAGTGTGTTTGTTGGTTTGTTACTCATTCATGTAGCAACAAAGCAACTACTATATTAAGTAGATAAACTTAAACGCGACGCGTGAACAAAATGCTGGTGTTTATTTGGCTCAACGTATAAGCATTGCCATTCAGCGTGGCAATGCTGCCAGCATGCTGGGCACGCTGCCAACTGGCAGTGGGCTAGAGCACTTGGATTATCTTTAGACCTTCAAGGGTCTGTGGATGATCCAATTGCTTTCTAAGTAGATAAACTTAACTGTTGTCATGAATATATTTCAATGGTTATAGAGTGACATAGGCTACTTTTTATTTCGGAAAAGTAAAAGGTTTCTATTAGCACAAAAGTCAAACAATCACGCGGGCAAAAGCCTACAATACAGGGTTATTGGTAATCAATTGACTGCCTCGGTGGCTCAGTGGTTAGTGACCCTGACTTCTGGATCAAAGAGGCGTGGGTTCGATTCCCACCAGGGCAAGCATTTTGTGATGAACATAGGTGTTTGCTCTGTGTCTGGGTGTTATTTAGGTACTATCTATATAAGTATGTATTTAAAATATGTATATGTAGTATATCAGTCTCTGGCAGCCATACCACAAGCTCTGCTTAGTTTGGAGTCAGAGACCGTGTGTGAGATCCCCCAATATTTATTTATTATTTATTATAATTAGCATTCTTCTAGGGGCTTATTCTGTACATCAAAACTAACAACTTTTGTTTTGCGACTCTTGACAAAACTCAAAAAAAGAAATCAGCTGTTCCAAACATTTTGCCGCCGGTGAACGATATTTATCTATTTTTTTAGTTTTGATCAAAGAAGCAGAACTAAAGTTGTTAGTTTTGTTGTACAGAATATGCCCCTGGAAGGACGCTAATTGATTACCAATAACCTTGTATATCACCGAAGTTCAACATCGTTCGGCGATGGATGTGGTCAGTCTTTGGATGGGTGACCGTGGGTGGTTTGGACAACTGACCGCCGATTTAGCTAATTACCGACATTACCAAATATTATTGACGCCGGCTGATTAATGGCACGACAGGAAATTTGCTCCCATATTGAGCGATGCACCTCATGCACCCCCAGTCAAAAATCGACGACGACAAAAACATACCTATACCAGCTGCGCCCCGAGGTGTTACCCGCGTTAGCCTGAGATAAAAGTAGCCTATATGTTAATCCCAGGTCTAAGCTACCTCTATACCAAATTTCATCTAAATCGAAACAAACATCCATCCATACAAACGTACAAACTTTCGCGTTTAGAATATTAGTAGGATTAGATACGTTTGTTGGGTCAAAAACTTAGAAAATCCAATTTCCGAAAATAAATATACGAAATATGCAGACTTGTATTGTTGCATTACCTATTTATTGTATACGTATCTTTACCTAGAGGTACTAAATGCAACTATTACATACACTGTAGAGACAGCCTCTCCGATATAATAATGGTACAGAATTTGCATAAAGCGTTCAATCATAGATGTAGCATATTTTCTCGGGAATACCCCCACAAAAACAGAACAAAAAACTTTATAAATGAGGTCAAATATCCCAGATCCGGGGGCATTGTATAGTACTGTACCGTATAAAACAAGCCGTAGTGGTTTAGTGGTAGTAACATCCGCCTTATAATCGCGAGATCGTGGGTTCAAATCCCGATCCCGTACGAATGAATCCCTGGAACTTATATACGGAATTTCACACCACTGGCTTTTCGGTGAAGGATAACATCATGAGGCAACCTGCATACCTACATCCGTAGAAGTAATTCGATGGTCTATGTGAATCCACCCAACCATACTGGGTAAAGGTATAGGATATGTCCCATTTACCCCTCGTGGGTAGACCCATGTTTAGCAGTGGATTATTTAAAAAGCAATAATTTCAATCTCGCTTCCGTTACATGACATTCCATCCATCCATGAGACGTAGGACGTCCACTGCAGGACATAGGCGTCCCCTAAAGATTGTCAATAAGCTCGCATAGAAATACATAACTTGTATAATGCTGAATTAATTACCGTAAAATGCTAAACGTGATGTGAGTCAGAACCGACATAGGCCGCCATTTTAACAATTATCTACGGCACTTACATTTGCATCGAATACCATACATTGTTGAAGCGATACGAACTTCTATACTTGTGTCATTGGTACAGATTATATCATGATATTATGGAACATGACCAAGCGAGAAAAGCACCTACGCTTCGACATTGGCATAGTAGATTGTATCATAAGGGAGCAAAATAATATTTTTACGGCGAGGGCGCTTTTTTGAATCCAGAGCGAAGTGAGGGATTCTAGAGTAGAGTCTTTAGTAGAATCCTGAACGTAGCGAGAGATTCAAAGTACGTCGCCCGAGCCAAAATAATATATTTTGCGCCCGAGTGGTACACTCTACTTTTCATCACCTCTATGAGAAAAAAGGGGCCTCGTATTTATTATTATTTAATAAAACGTAGAGTAACAACTAAATTAAAATTAAATGGTATCTAATAATAAATCAAATAAAAATAAGTATATTTATATTCATTTTCTTGGCGCTGAACACTAACATTACAAATACTTCCAAATTCATAGATCATCCCGTCGCACTTATTTGTTCCAAATTCAAAAAGAGCGTGGCAAAGATAATTCCGGTGCACTTATAAAGTTCCTTATAGAAAACACCTCCTTTGGACGCACTTAAAGGCGAACCAAGTTGTCCTTTTCGAATAGATGTGATGAAAAAATCTTTCACCTGTCATTTGTTAGTTTGTCTGCCGGTTCTATTTTACAAGTCACATTTTTATTTATTTTCATTAAAAAAAAACAATTGCCTTCGATTTATAATTGGGTAGATATTTTCACTCAATTTATTCTGTGATAATATTTAGTAAGATTGTATTTGAAACGGCTACCTATTGATGAAGATTCATAGAGATGTGCCTCGGAATCGAATCTTACGACTGAAATTGTGAATACATATTTTTACCTTTCGAATTGTGCCTTTTTGAGAACAATACGAAAATGTTACAAAGGACACGTCCATAAAATGTAGGAGGCTGGTATAATAATAACCAAAAAATCTAACCACATTAGAATACCAATTATAACATTTCGAGAAAGTACGTTTTTCTGAGTCTATTACATCGATTTTTCTTAAATTAATTTCAATTTCTTAAGAAAAATAAATATGTTTGACATTCTAGGTAGTTCATCGCTGGCAACGCTGACTAAGCAACATTTAAATAGTAAAAAAAAAAAGAAAACATGTTTATCAATTGGACACGTTCCTTAAGAATTCTATACTTTTAGCAAAATCATAAATGTGGAAGAATCAGGTAATTATCCAAGTAAAAGAACGATAGATACACATTATTATTTCTAAACTAGGAAAAATTAAGTAAGCTGTATTTCTATTTTTCATACAACTTATTCTTCATATTCAAAAAAAGGAGGGTTAAAAATTTGAATTAGATATTTTTAAAAAGCCCAAGAAACAAGCTTTCATATGATGTATGTATCATCTTGGTTAGATTTTTCTCCGAATAATATACCACTTGTGGACGTCTCTTTTAATTTACAATTATGAAGTTTATTATTCGAAGAACGTCCAGGTACTGCGCGCTAATGATTTTGACAAAAGTTGAAACGCAACTCAATCAGAGTTGGAACGTAACCGCTGTCAAACGAACGGTTGGTGTATGAAGTTTAGCGTGATACCGAATTCTTTAAAGCCGAATAGAACAACTTACTTACTTAACTACAATTGCAGCCGAACTATAACTGAATTACAGACGGAACGCAGCTGTTTAAAATTACCGCGATTGGCCTGCTGTTCACTAACGCGAAATTGCGCGAACGCGTAAAATTCCACGTATAAACCTCTCTAAGTATGTAACGTGAGCTTTAACAGGCATTACTTTTGCTTAAAATAAGACCATGGATTATCTTTTCAAGAACTTTCCAATAAGGATACACAATGCAAAATGAAGCAATCTTTTATTGAGCAATTTAAAAACTGAATCACTCTTGCACAACTATAACAAATCGTTTTATATTGCATCCTGTAGCTTTGAGCTGATATTCATTTAATGAGTCGACTGACTCGACTCAAACCTTGACTTTATTGAGTCATTTGGTTTTAGGAAGAGAGATATTTCGTCCTCGGTTGTCTGGACTCTCTTTGTTGTTATTTGACTAAGAATTATGAATACAAGGTGCTATTTAATCGGCTAGAATTCTTGTGAAGATGAATCATAATAAAATCATTCGTAACGTCAATAACCTATAAACGAGTGTATCAGAAACCCGTAGGAGAGGGGCTTATGGAAGGATGACACGTATTTCTTACAACGTCCGCTGCTGGACATAGGCCTCCTCTACGGATTTCCAATAAGCTCGGTTGGATGAAGGTTACTCTCAGCTTTCTTTATAGTCATGATGACTAAAAAAACAAAATTGTCAAAAAGATTATTGTTTTTTTTTCTTTTGTCTGTTGAACAAAAAATTATGAAGATGTAGCCCTTAAAAGTTCCTCGTGACGTCACGAGTGTCATACAAATGACTTTCATGACAAAAGTGACGTCACGACCCCCATTCCTTAACTTTGACAAGGTGTATGTTTGCCATTTGTTGTTTTATTAACAAAAGAAAAAATATGTGACTAATATTTTTTTATAATCTAACTCACGGACGTATTATAATAATGATTTTTTACGTAGTTATCATGCCTATTATATCGTCACACTACAAAGTCGATGGACGTCCTACGCTACTCTTACCAGAAATATGTATGAGAGTTCCCGCATGTAACTGGATGCAAGCCACTTCCTACCTGTTTAATTGAAAACCCATTATAAAAGTCAAAGTCAAAGTCTAAGTCAAAATTTCTTTATTCCGTAGACACAATACAGGCACTTGGAATCGTCTAGTTACAATTTTTAAAAGTTCTACTTAATTAAATTTTTACTAAAAATAAATAAGCACACTTTTTAAATTTTACAAGATCAGTATCATTAGGTACACAAAAAAATAAAATATTAGAATACAAATCAAAAATAAAATTGTAACAGTATCATGAAAAATAACAATGTCATTATAAGTTGAAAATGTCAACTAGTATGAATATGTAATTATAATTACAAATTAAAAGAACGCCCTATGGCTGAAAAGAAAAAGAAGTAAGTAACTATTTAATAGGCGATTTTTTATTTTGCCTACTTTTTACACATTCTTTGTTGGCGAATGTGTTAAGGCCAACCATATTATCATTTCTCAATGCAGTCATTCTTGATTAATTTGCACGCCTCAACTAAGTTATTGTCAAAATTTGACCAATGGATTCTAAGTTTTTGTCCTGTGTCATAATAAATAAAAATAGTTTTTTCTTACATATTCAAAATATTATTCCTTACATATTTTTTTATGCATAACAAAAATAATTAAAGAACAACATGATATTTATTTAATTTATTGACTAGCATTTTATTTTTATTTTTGTGCTATTCCACGAACCTTATATTTTTCCGGAATTAAACACCTGTCACTCTCCGACCGATGAACTATATCTATGCTAATAAGATTATTTTTTGCAAATATTAGCATGACCGACTTCACCCGTGTACAGAATTCGCGAATATTTCGTATGGATCGATGTAGCATTTTTCACATTATTGTTGATTTATCAAAAATGGCTCAGCCGATTTCGATAAAATTTAAATGGGACCAATTTTAAAGTATACTCTTTCCAATTAAAAAATAATTATTGAAATCGGACAACTATGAAAAAAGTTATGCGTGGTTATACATAAAAAATACGCGTCGAATTGTATACCTCCTCCGGTGGTTCGTCGGTCAAATATCAAGTCTATACGTTGCTCTGCTACTGCGTAAAAGAATTACAAACAAACTAATAAACCAACAATCACACTTTCACCACAATACGTAAATACCAATATTATAGGCCGAATCATACAAGTCGGCGGATATGAAGTTAGCTACAATTTGCGCGAAATCGATATCCAATCCTGACTGAAGTTCACTTAAATTTACGCGTTGATCGGGTTTCGCGCAGCTTTCAGATTTTCAGCGGATTCGGCCTATAGAAAAGAAAATATTGTAATATTAGTTAGGATTTTCTTTAAAAAATATTGTTGTGACAAAGTTCTAACATGCAAGGTGTTATCATTTAGCTATAAGAAGTAGTGCTAACACACGTGGGTGTTCAAATCTAGTTATCTAGTTGGGAAGACCCCGTGTGGGTGGAGGCGCCAGCGAAATTACGAGATTTCACACTTATCCACGTTTTAGGGTTCCGTGCTATACGATCAACAAGGAACCTTTTTAATTTAGGCTAAAAATATAGAGATTGAATCTTTTTTAGGGTTCCGTACCTCAAACGGAAAAAACGGAACCCTTATAGGATCACTTTGCTGTCCGTCTGTGTGTATGTCTGTCTGTGTGTATGTCTGTCTGTGTGTATGTCAAGACTATTTATCTCGGTAACGCGTAAAGATATCGAATTGGAATTTAAACTGTATTCGTATATCTATAGTCTCTTGCAGTTGTATAAAAGAAAAACTTCTCAGTTATTGCTTAAAAAAGTTAGAGCCGTTTATGTCGTAAAAAACCGCAATTTCGCACTCACAAAAATAAAAACCTACAGGGTACTTCCGTTCCGTCCGTTGACATAGAACTATGAAATTTGGCGAGAGGCATTTTCTCAGAGTACACATATAGGAATAAATCTGAAACTGGACATTTTTATTTCAATCACAACAAATAGGGCCTCAAAATTCACAAAATATGAGCTCAAAATTCAAAGTGAGTAAATCGTATTATGTTAGTTCATCATATAAAAGAACTTCATTAGCACATGCTAAAACAGGTTTTTAATTATTTTAACAACGTGTTTGTACGGAACCCTCGATGTACGAGCCTGACTCGCATTTGTTCGGTTTTTTTATTCGTCATACGCCACAGACACCTGGGTCTGCTATTTATTACATTTGTGGGACTGTCCACAAGAACTGCACTAGGCTTATTCAACTCGATCTCAACACGGTTTTCTTTTAATGAATGAACAATACTTATCTTAAAAATAAAGGCTTTACAAGAGAACAGCTAAAATATCAGTGTTACAAATAAACTAAAAAATATAAATGTAAATGCAGTTGCGTATTTAAAGAGGTTGAATTTAATATTATTCAGTTCCAGTAGTATAACGTTTACTGCCTGACATAAGCCACCCCTATGGATTCGCACTGCCCACTGCCACTTCAACTAGCTAAGATCTTTAAACTTCAGACAAAAAAATAACATTTGATTACCTAGTAGTTGAAACATACAAAATGTGCACCAGATTTATAAAATTAAACTTATGGATCTATTAAGAAATTCACAAGTCAAACATTCACAAGATAAATTATGTCTTACGTACGTTGAGTTCTTCTGAAGTGAAATAATTGGCGACTTTTTCACTAACAGTTATCTCTTTTTAGTCGTAAAATCTAAAATAAGAAAATTAGGCTTGCCTGACTCATATCAGACTTAGATAACCACTAAGTGCTATACGTTTACTATACGGAACCTTTAGAAAGGAAAACCTGGCTCCCACTTGGCGAATTATGTAGGTATGTAACTCTGTTACGAGACGAGTATTTATCTCGTCGTAGCTGTTGTAGCTGTTGCTAAGGGCATGGAGCCTATCGAATTCAATAAGAAAAGTGAGAAAAACAAACTATGTCACTTTTACTAAGCGCACGCGAGGTAAGTATGATAGCGCAACTTAAGGCAATCGTGAGGCGCCAACTTGTCCATACAAAAACAATAAGCTGTTTTCTACCTCTGATTATTAGTTTTTTTTTTCATGTAATCAGGACTTCAATTGCTAGGATAGTGTTAGTATTTACATTTTTTTAAATGACCTTATAGTTATAATCCTCTAAAAAATCACATTTTTACGCAAAACTTTGGCTGAAAAGTAGGTATACAAAAAATTTAAAAAAATCTGAAAAAAATAAACGTACCTACGCGCGTGCAATATTTTTTCTTACTCAAGTGATTGACACGAAAAATTTTGTAAGGGTGAAAGATTTTTGCCGGGAACGTATGTAACTTATCAAATATATATGTACCGCGAATTTTCTCCATATTCTACAGAACGCAAAACACTGGGCGATTCAAAACCGTATAATTTCAAATGACGTAAGGGACTAACTTCTACTATACTGCATAAAAGATAGCTTGATCTCTGCGACAGTGACATTGACATAGAAGATTGACATTTTTAGAGTTGTGAGAATGGTGGAAAAAATCGATTATCACACAATGTTGTAATGAAATCGATTGAGTAGTTGTAGGTGAGAAATTGGATTTTATTTACTTACTATTATTTAAGATCAAGTATGTACACATGTAAATAATGTGATGATATTAAGATTAAATTAAATATATTATAATAATGTTACGATAGTATATATCGACGTTTTTCACTATTATCGATGATAATGTAACATATAATTGGGTTTAATTTAATTACAAACGTTACTAAATTAAATGAATGATAAATTAAGTTTTATTTAAAATATAGTTAGTATAAACTACCGATATCTTAAATAAAACTCTATCTAAAAGTCTGCTGTCACGATCATTCGTCGCCCATCACTAATTGGCATGCCCATAAAGTATGACATTGACAGGTACTGTCTGTACTATTAAGAAATTCAGAACTTCATAGGCGTGATTTTTCTGACAGCTGTCGCAGAGATTAAGCTATATTTTATAGAGTATAGGAGAGTTAATGTAGCGCACATAGCGTAGTTTGACTAAGTGTTTGTCAGCGATCAACAAAGTTAAGCAACGTTCGGCGCGGTCAGTCTTCGGATGAGTACCTGCGGGTGAAAGGACATGTCCACAAAATGTATGGAGACTGGTAGGTATAATAATAATCAAAAATTCTAACTACAACACTAGTTACATTTCGAGAAAGTTCATATTTTTCCGAGTCTATTACAACAGTTAAAAACAAAAAATAACCCTCCGATTTTTATAAAATTAATTTTCAATTTATTAGGATATTTAAATATATTTGGCTCAATATGTAGATTATCTCTATCAACCCTGACTAAATAACCTCCAAATTGTTAAATAAAAGCATTTTTACCAATTAGACACACTTTTTAAGTGTTTTTGTCACATTGTACCTACTAACTGGTCACACTGGTAGGTTATAATTTTTAATTTTAGCAAATTAAGAGATAAAATAATGATAGAAGCACTTTATTATTGCTAAACTAGAAAAAATAATAGGCTGTATTGTTATTTTTCATACAATTTAGTTTTGAGCATTTAATAAAAATTGGAGGGGTAAAAAAATCTAATTAAATACTTTTGGGAAGCCCATAAAACAAGCTTTCAAATGATGTATATATCATCTTAGTTCGATTTTGCTTTGACTAATATACCACTTGTGGACGTCACCTTTACAAGTGAGCGGCTACCGTGGTTTGGATGACACGTTAAATTGTAGGTTCCCGTTGTTCTAACCGTTTATCCGTGGCTTAAAAACTCTGAAACTAGGGCTAGCTACCCGGCCTATACCTACTTAGGAGAGTTAATAAACACCAGTAAAATTGCGGCGTTCAAATAGTTAATAATCATGATGATGATGATGATGATAATAGCCTGGAGCTTCCAAGTAGTACAGTCATCTAATTGACAATTTGACAGGAGCAATTTGACAGTCATGACTGTTGAGGCCTTGACATTAGATAATGGTAGAATTAAGATGTTATTCAAATGACGTTCAATAAATAAACACCGAATAGCTGGCAGGTCGCCGCCTAGCTAGATTTTAAATTGTTTAAATATTTTAAGGCGCGGATACTCTGCATCTGACTTCCAATAATTATTTTTCGCAAAAAATAGCATGACCGACTTCACCCGTGTACAGAATCATTACATAGTATAAAACAAAGTCGCTTTCCGCTGTCTGTCCCCATGTATGATTATATGTTTAAAAGTACGCAACGGATTTTGATGCAATTTATTTTAATAGATAGATCAATTCAAGAGAAATGTTTATAAGTATAATACACCTGTGCGAAGCCGGGGCGCATCGCTAGAACGCAAATATTATGCACGGATCGATGTAACAAGGGACCAATTTCGAAGTATATTCTTTCCAAAAAAAAAAATTATTGAAATCGGACTACTATGAAAAAAGTTATGCGTGGTTATACATAACATATATATATATATACGCGTCGAATTGTATACCTCCTCCGGTGGTTCGTCGGTCAAAAAAGGAGTACCTAAATAAAATCGATTGTATTTAGACTACAAGTCGGGTAGTCTAGAAGCCGTGGTGACACCTGCCTTACAATGTTGAAATACTGGGTTCAAATCCCGGTATTAATAAGTTCTTTTGAATTTATGTACCTACGCACACCATTGACTTTTCGGTGAAGGAAAACATCGTGAGGCATCCTGCATACATCGGTAAAAAAATCCATGGCGTTTAAATACACCAACTCACACTGAGCTAGCGTGGAGGACATGTCCCAATCACCCTAAGTAGGTAAGCCTTCTTCCTGCAGTGGGCTATGAAAAAGGCACAGGTGCAGTACAGCTTTGCATTGACATAGCTGACGACCGTGAATCTCCTCTTAAAACTTAGCAAAGAATTCTAAGAATTCTCCATCTTATAAAGGTGCAATTAACGATTTGAATGAATAATTTATTGGTTAATTGTTAACTTTATCAGTATCGATACAGGAAAACAAAAATGTCCGTCGGCAAATTTTATCCTGAGGCAAAACCAAACAATTGAAGTCTCTACTTCGATATAATATACGATTTGTTTTCAGTTGAAGTATTAACTAATTTTGACAAAACTTTGGTACTGGGTGTTTCTTCATAATATATTATAGTTTTTTCCTTGGAAAATTTTGAGGGGCGCATGAATAGATTTTTAAAAAGGGTGCCGCTCAATTGCGGGTCGAGCTCATTATTAATTAACTATATTATAGTATCTACTTCTAATAAAATATGAGCCACAGGTTAGCATAGGTCATAGTCCACCACGCGGGCCAAGTGCCGGTTGACAGATTTCACTCACCCAACGTACACTTCACAAGAACCTATGAAGCGATGATTATATTTTCAAGACCGCAAGGCGGATGAACGCCGCCAATCAAACCCATCTTATCAGAAGTTCATAAGGAAGCCTATGTTCATTAGTTGACGTGCTACGACTAATAAGGTGGCCCTAGCAGCTATCCGCACCAAGATTTTCACCTACTGCCTGCGGCACCACTGAGATGTCTGCAAGCAAAACCTGAGTATTCAATATCAATAATATTATTCATAGAGAACGTTTAAAGCTCGTAATCCTTATTTGTATTGTTATCTCAAATAATACGGTGACGAAACACTCACTTGAAGGTCATTTCTAGGCGTTAGGCGTCTGTCCTACTAGGAAAGATAAGCTATTCTTAATTTAGTGCTAACTTTATTCTTTCCGATGTTGCTTAGAAGTAGCTAGCGCTCAGCTGAAGTTCATAAAAGAATCAGATAATTTGCACCGCTTTCAATAATTATTAATAATCAGTCAATCAATAATATTGTTTTATCTTTCAATTCTGACGTTAAAATAAATAATAACCTATTTCAAAATATAATATTAACAAGATAATTTTCCAAAAATTGGCAACACCGACTTCACTCGAGTACAGAATTTGCGAATATTTCGCACGGATCGATGTATCATTTTTCACATTATTGTTGTTTTTTCAAAAATGGCACTGCCGATATCGATGAAATTTAAATAAGACCAATATCGAAATATACTCTTTCCAATGAAAAAGGACTACTTTGAAAAAGTTATGCGTGGTTATACATAAAAAATATATTCGCGTCATAATACCTCCTCCGGTTGGTTCGTCGGTCAAAAATATAATAGTGAAATTTTTGAAATGAAAACCAAACTTGAGGCGTCATTCTGCAAAAAGAGCATTTAAAATAAGCCCGTGTTAGGCACCGACTGATTCAACAAAACATATAATTACTTGGCAAGGACTCGTGATTCAAACATCAGAAAGTTGAAACATTTCGACTGTTTGATGTCACCTTTTTTTATCGCGAATAACTCACTTGATGATAAGCGACGTTGTGGTCGATGATGAAACACGCAGACTTAGAAAATACCTAGTCACTCTGTACCTATCTGAAAAGCTCTAGCTTAAATCTCTCCGGAAATACTTAAGAAATCTAGTCCGTTCCATTCCCTGGCCATATGGATCAGCTCTACCGTTTTGTACGTATCGAAGCATAATTATTTTTTACCCAAATTGGCATAACCGACTTCAACCGTGTACAAATATCGAATAACTCGCACGGATCAATGTGTCATCGATGTAAAAAATTTCACATTATTGTTGATTTCTCAAAAACGACTCCAAAGTTCGGTTCGTAATTGGCGTAGTAATCGCATAATATACAACAAAAACATACAGACGATTTGAGAACTTCCTTTTTTGTAGTCTGCCAAAAATCAACAATGCTGGGTTGTTAAGCGGCTTACTTGTTCTGTAGTAAATCTAATCGCTTCGCGTGCAACAGCTCTAGTGAGACAAGGTCTCAGACGCCTACTAGCATTCCAAGCCCGAGCTAGGCACCGACTGACTCAACAAAACATATAATTAGGTACGCAGCAAGGACTCATGATTCAAACATCGGAAAGTTAAGAACTTATCGAGTGTTACACATTATCATTATAGGTACGTAAAAATTGTAGGACCCGGTTATTTTAACCGTTAAGGCATGTCAGAGGCCTTCAAGTGGCTTAAAAACTTTGACACCAGGGCTAGCCCCCCAGCCTACACGAACTTAACTACTTATACATGGTTATTCCTAATCAATTTACATCCTTTTAGGGGCTTATTCTTTACATCAAAACTAACAACTTTTGTTATGCGACTTTTGTCAAAACTCAAAAAAAAAAAATAACCCTATATACTACGGGATTCAACGTGCAATAAAATATGAGATATTTATACTATCTAAATGTGTATGTATATCAAATGTGTATAAATAAATAAATATTGGGGGACAAATATTTATTTATTTATAAAAAAAAATATATCTCTATTACCTCTTTTTCCCAACGTTTCGACCAAGTTGCATTAGTCGCGCTCACGGGCAGGCTAGACTTGCGAAGCCACTCAAATTAAAGTTGACTTTTTGTAATTGACACTCTAAACTTATCGCCTGTCTGCTTTGACTATCATCCATCCATGAACCACGGGGACGGACATAGGCCTCCTACATGGGCTTCCCGAATTGGAACCGTCTTAGATTCAGCGTGTTCGAGTATAGCTGCTGCTAGCTGATTAAGTTACTCAAGATACAGATATCCATAGGGGAGGCCTAAATCCAGCAGTGGACGTATGATGATTGTGTGAAATGAATTGACAATTGCGCTAGACTATGTCGGTAACATTGGCTTGCCTACAGATCTCCTAATTGTCAATTCGATCTCGTAGAGAGACTCCGAGCTTTGCCTGCCCATTGCTCGTTATAGGCTACTTAGCTTAGATAACTTGTTAACCGTTAGCTTAATGACCATTAACGATATTTTCTTTAGTCACGCGTGTTGACCACAGTGGTCAAATGACCTCCAAAAATTAAAATAATTTTGGCAATCTACGTAAAAAAGCAATGAAGGTCTGATGGGCGGGTCGTTTGGCCATTTGTCATATTCATTCAAATATTATTATGATGAGGTAAAGAATAGCAGTTTAATGAAGGCCAATACTACAACTAGTTATTATCTTTTGAGTGATTTTCAATTTTGAAATGCTAATTTTGAATAGAACTAAAATAACTGATATAACCGTTTAGTCAGGTTAGAGGCCTTCGGGTGGCTTAAAAAATCTGACACCAGCGGGCTTAGCATAAGGATCATAAAATAATATTATCGACGTGTCAGAACGTGACAGTTTGCACACGTCGATAAACTCTTGTCGTGGTCTTGTATGCTAAGCTAGCAGGGCTACCCAATTGGCCCATGCGAGCTTACTTTTAGTTTTAGCAGAGAATTTTGTTGCTTCATTAAAACTCGCGTGAGAATTCATTATACTAAAGAAAACACCGGTTTTTACTCACGTATAATATCGCGGCCGGTCCGCTGGGAACCCGACAGGTTTTAGAGTAATTAGTACTCCTTCGTCAGGGAATACGCGCGCTCCTGTCGAATGGCGCACGCGCACTGTGCGCGTGGGTGTTTTCTTTAGTATAGAGAATTTTGTGTTTGATTCATAAATAATCAATAAAAAAGTTCGTATAGGCTAGCCTTGGTGTCAGAGTTTTAAAGCCACCTGAAGGCCTCAGACATGCTTAAATGGTTAAAACAACCGGGACCTACAATTTAATGAAATAATAATAAAATTTTGATTATATCCGAGAGTATTAGCGAATTGTAATGGCACTGGGCAGGGCACGTAGCGCGGATGATTGGTAGTCCTCTTCGCTATAGTAAGCATGCCTTGCCCACTGACATTTAACTTGCCAACCCGCTGGTCTATATAAATAACTGCGGTTCTCCTACGGATCTCCTTATTCCTGAATCGATCTCGCAGATAGACTCCGAGCATAGCCCTCTCCATCTCCATAGCTCGTTGTGCTACTTGGAGCATAATAATAAGGCCCATAGTAAGAGACCAGGTTTCAGTGTCATAATTCATCATACTTTCGACTTGAGGCACTGAGGTATGTCGGACGAGAAGACAAATACAGAGATGTTATTAGTGTAAGTATGGAATTTTTAAGTATTCTATGCTACACTCAAGTAAATAGGTATTCATAAAACAAGTCGTAATAAGTCCATTACAAAAACTTCGTATATAACAATGAGACAAGTAATTCATTAGCATAGTGAGATGATAATCGCTGGTTTTCCGCTCGTCTTTACATTACACATCCGGCTGTGAAAACCGAGGATGCTTGTATTTTCCGCTTTTGTACTGTCGGTGAGAAAAGTAAAAAAAATACTAGCAGACTGTACTGTACCAGCCTTTTTAATAGTTCACTGCAGGACGTAGGCCTACCCACGATGGGTGATTGGGCCATATCCACCACGCTGGCCAAGTGCGTGTTGGTGGATTCACATACCCCATCAAATTTCTTCTACGGACGTATGCAGGTTGCCTCACGATGTTTTTCCTTCACCGAAAAGCCAATGGTGTGAAATTCCGTACATAAGTTCCAAAGAAACTCATTGGTACGGGATCGGGATTTGAACCCACGACCTCGCGATTGCAGGTCGGGTGTTACTACCACTAGACCACCACGGCTTCGCTCCACTAGCAGACGCTATAGATTCATCGAGTTTTTATTAGGGCTTAAAGTTAGCTTAAAGTCTTATAGTAGTCTTATGTCAGCAAATATCGAGAATTTTGCATAGGATTTTTTTTTTTTTTAATAAATATTGGGGGACATCTCACACACGGTCTCTGACCCCAAACTAAGCAAAGCTTGTGATATGGCTGCCAGAGACTGATACGAGTATACTACATATACATATTTTAAATACATTATATAGATAGTACCTAAATAACACCCAGACACAGAGCAAACACCTATGTTCATCACAAAAATGCTTGCCCTGGTGGGGATCGAACCCACGCCTCTTTGATCCAGAAGTCAGGGTCACTAACCACTGAGCCACCGAGGCAGTCAAATTTATCCTTATTCTTAATTACCTCCTATACCTATATACCTTACCTATTACCTATTACCTCCTATACCTTACTTGTGCGTTCGTAATATTACTAAGTAAGATATAGGGCTCCAAATCAGTTAAACTCAAGAGGGAGTCGAGTTATAGGCTTATACCTTCGAGCAAATATCTACAAAGCCACAGTCTCTAAGTTAAAGTAGTAAAAAATGTCCGAGCGCCGTCATACATACCGACTTAGACATTTACATTAAATAATTCACAATGACCCGTTTTCTCGAATCTCGACGTTATGTCACCTAATTAGTGATTGTAACCGAGCACTTTGGCATCGCACGGCGTCATAGTCGGCTTGCAATCGCCTTACGACTAACTAAAAAGCCTGCCCACTACGTAGCTTGGGCAGAGTTTTGGCTAGGACACTTTTTTGCACGATTGTGACTCTATAGATATTTGCTCGAAGGCTTATACAGATTCAGTCAACTATTAGGTACTTCCTATACCTTACTCAGTAATATCTTACCTAACTTACTTACTTGACTTACTTCGATGTCGATTAATAAATCCGAAAGTATGATTGTTGGTTTGTTACCCTTTCACTCAGTAACAAAGCATTATATCAACTTGATTTTTGTCATGCTTAAAGTGCAAAGGCTTGTGAGTAATAGTAAAGGTTCAGAAATGACAAGGTACTTTTTAGTCTAATGACAAGGGTAACGAAAATATATACTGTTATGCACTGTCAACAATTATTTTTCGCATAAAAATGGCAAAACCAACTTCCTTCGTGTACAAAATTCGAATAGTCCGCTCGAATTAATGTAACATTATTGTTCATTTTTTTAAAATGGCTCAGCCTATTTAGGTAAAAGGACATGTCCACAAAATGTATGGAGGCTGGTGTAATAATAATCAAAAATTCTAACCACAACACTCGTTACATTTCGAGAAAGTTTCTGTCAATCAAAGTCAATTTTTCTGAGTCTTTTACATCAGTTAAAACTAAAAAAGAGCCCACCGTTTTTTTTAAATTAATTTTGAATCTATTAGGATAAATTATATTTGGCCCAATAGGTAGTTTATCTCTAGCAACACTGATTAAGTAACCTCCACATTGTTGAATAGAAGCATTTTTACCAATCAGACACAGTTTTTAAGTGTTTATTTGTCACATTGTACCTACTAACTGGTCACACTGGTCGTTTATAATTTTTAATTTTAGCAAATTAAGAGATGAATGTGGAAGAATCAGCTACGAATGCAAGTAAAATAACGATAGAATCACATTACTATTGCTAAACTAGAAAAAAATACATAGATGTATTATTGTTTTTCATACAATTTATTTTTCATAATTTAAAAAAAAATGTAGGGATAAAAAAATCTAAATTAAATATTTTTGAAAATCCCATAAATCAAGCTTTCAAATTATGTATTTATCATCTTGGTTCGATTTTTCTCTGAATAATATACCACTTGTGGACGTCACCTTTAAATGGTACCACCTCGGAATACTTCTCGAACATTTCTTTTTTATTCGGTTCACAATTGGAGGTAAAATTTCAAAAAACAGAAAGAAAAACATAGAACCTCCTTTTTGGAAGTCGACTAAAAATTAAGCAATATGTTGTAAATATTGTCTAAAATACTGTTTATCAATCAACCCAATCTGCAATTCCGCACCTTAAAAAATACCTCAATAAGTGAATACATTTCCAGTTATGTCTAATTTTCATGCAATTATTGTCTAACGGAATTAGTAAAACAATTAACTAATTGATTCTAGAAAATTGTTATTTTAGCATAAGTTGACTTTGTATTCAAAATTGATTGAATTTTAATTCAGATTTATTAACATACCTATGAGATTTAGCGTCAGAACTAATGACTTAAAAATACTGGGTTAAGTACTCGCTATTCAGGTATATTTACAATTCTAGATTTTTTTTCTTAATTGTTTTACTCCCTATTTATTTTCTATATGAACTAGCACTATTGGCATTTTTTTAAAAAAAATTACCGCAAAAAAGTCACGTCTGTTGTATCTCTTATACAGGGTGACTGGTAAACATTGAGCAACCTTTTAGGGGCTTATTCTGTACATCAAAACTAACAACTTTTGTTCTGCAACTTTTGTCAAAACTCAAAAAAAATTGGTGTTCCTTAGAAAAATATCGTTCACCCGCGACCAAATGTATGGAACAGATGTATTTTTTTTCAGTTTTGATTAAAGTTGCGGAACATAACTTGTTAGTTTGATGTCCATTTACACATGATTACCACCCAGTATATTAGCAATGACAGAGCAGTGTTACAGTTGTCGACGTTACAAAATTAGTACAAGATTATTTTTTGCAAAAATGAGCATGACCTATTTGACCCGTGTAGTGAATTCGCGAATATTTCGCACGGATCGATGAAGCATTTTTCACATTATTGTTGATTTATCAAAAATCGCTCAGCCGATTTCGATAAAATTTAAATAAGATCAATTTCGAAGTATACTCTTTCCAATAAATTATATAAATTAGCGACTATAATTTGAGATTTAAACTATCCTATCTCTCAAGTTGGATCGAACTGCTCATGGTGTGCGAATTTTATTATAATCGGTTAAGTGGTTTAGGAGTCCATTGAGGACAAACATTGTGACACGAGATTTATATATATTAAGAAGATAATATATATATATATCTTAACGCGTTGAATTGTATACCTCCTCCGGTGGTTCATCGGTCAAAAATGGCACACGGCGACTTCACCTATGACGCTTTTATTTTTGCACAAACTCTATGCGATACATATTTTGTAAACGATTGTACCCATAACATCCTGTAACAATGAGAAAAATGACGGCAGATGACGCATGAACGGATGCGGCGCGGCCCTGGCCCTGGACCTCGCCGGACGACATCTAAAGGTCTAAAAATAGGTATACTAGTAGTACTTTTTACCTTATGACCAGAAAATACATATAAGTACCCATAGTAGTGGGTACATAAGGTTCGCGCACATTATGTCGGGCCGCAGCGGGGTGGAGCAAGCTGCAGCGCAAAATTAGTATGGAAATACGGAAAATGCGGCCCGCTGCGCCCCGGCATAGTTCACAATTATAAAATACATAATAGGCGATTTGAGCGGATTTTTGCGTTGCGATGCGGCTCGACATAGTGTGCGCGATCCTTTATAGCTATTTTTCTGTTGGGCGAAGACTTCGCGACACGTATATTCACTAGGTAGCGCATTATATATACATATATATATATATATATATATATATATATATATATATATAATAATAAATTTTTTTCGGTGTTCTGGCATTTTCAGATAAATTGTTCACTGTAAGTTAAAAAAAACATTTAGCGGCCTAGTTAGCCTAGTCGGTTAACGAAGTATTTAGGTACACCAAGAAACCAAAATGTGGCCAGTTTATGCACAAGGTTCACAAGGTGAAGATCATTTTATGCACTTTCGTGCATGAACTGACCACTAATTTGGTTCTTAGTTGTATGTAACTCATACGCTACCTATTCATGGCCACTAAATGAGTTTTTGTAAACTTAAAGTGAATAGTTTATCAGAATCTGTTAAAGGCAAAAAACCTAAAAAAGTTTTAAATTCGCGCTCTGACCGAGACAATCAGCCTTAACTAAGAATTAATTGAAGAATTTGGTTCATACTCCCAAATCTCTTAAAGATTTAAATACTCAACTCACCCAAAATATTATTATCCAAATCGACTGATAAATAACGCGACTGCAAATTTCCCCCCTTTTTGAGGAAAACTGACTTAATTCAAAATATCTCCTTTGTCAAAAAATCTATCAGTATATAGAATATGTGTACCAAGATTCATCTAGATTCTTTGAAAAATGCGATCTGTAAAGGAGAATCAATATCCGCACAGACGAAAGCAAAATCGTTGATTTAAAACGGTGATTGTGACCTTTACAGAATTATTCAGAAATAGTGTACCTACTAGGTAAGCCAGCTATGGATGTACGAGTATCTTTGAAGTTGGAACACCTCATCCCCACTGGCATTTGAATTTGCTGCTGTGCAACAACTCTACTCGTGTTACCTTACCGTACCTTTAAGTTTGGTATCAATTTATACACCCTTCCTAAGCCATAAAGAGGGTGGTCTTTTTAAATTCCGTATAGGTTTGCGTTTGACTACATACCTTACCTACTGCCTGATGTTAAGCAAATAGGCGGTCTAGGGTGTAGCACGCTTACTTATAAGATACATTTTTTTATTTATTTAATTTACTCGGGATTTGAAAACACCCACGTTGTACTCAAGCGGGAAGACAGACCCAGGCAAAGCGTTCCACATTCTGGCTGTTCGTATGAGGAATGAGGATTCGAAACGCTTAGTTCTACCGCGCGGGATGTCCACCATAATATGGTGGCGCCTTGGTCGCATCCGTCTAGAGGTACGATAGAAGAAAGGGGTAGGTGGACCAGCTAGTCAAGCATGCCACGAAAAGAGCTCTTTTCGACGTGTGAAAAAGTGACACCTATATATGAGTACTTTGCCATAGCGCTGTCCCATTCTGACAGTACAAAAGAAATATTTAGTGGCGCGCATCCTAGCCCGGCTGGGCGCACTTTCTGAAGTGTACCTACATAGGTACCTATATTCCCTGCCTATATTATACCTGGAAGAAATCGCTTAAAGCGATAAGGCCGCCAGTTAGAAACCTATAAATTGTACTGTTTTGTCCCTGTAATTTGTTTTTTATGTAATGTGGTTGTCTAATAGAGTGTTATTGTTTGTTTGTATATTACTATACTTTTATCTACTTACCTTATTTTTACCTACGTATAATCATACTATTATATCCAGACGCTAGTATTTTTAATAAAAGCTATCTGAGTCATATCGTCCCTTCGCCAATAAAATATATTAATACTAAATACCTTCACTAGAGATCCGGGACCATTATCTTTCTACCAAATGACTGTATCGTTTTGAGGTAAAATGTAAAGGAAAATAGATGATAGCAAGGACTTTATGGTAATTTTATCGGTATCGGGAGTCATCAATGAAACGCTTCGAGCTATCTGAGATGAAATGACGAGATCCGTGAAAGAACCAAGGTAACCGACATAGCCCAGAGCTTTGGCAAGTAGAAATGGGAGTGAGCAGGACACATAGCACGGAGGACTGATGACTGATGGGGTTAAAAAGTTCTAGAGTGGAGATAACGTACCGGCAAGCGCAGCGTAGGACGTGCACAAACTGGACGGATGATCTTCTTCTTTCCTGAAGCGGTCTTGAGACCGCTTAATGCAAGCCGCTCTTATTGAAGATCTATAGGGGAAGCCTATGTCCAGCAGTGGATGTCCTATGGGTGATGGATAAACGCTCATCATGAACACACGAGAACTTTTTGTCTTCATTATTAGTCATCAGATCTCCTTGCTATGTGCCGTACCCACTACCATTTAATTTGCCAATCCGCTGGGCTTTGTCGATAACTTCGGTTCGTTTACAGATTCCTTTAATCCTGATCTTGCAGAGAGACTCCGAGCATAGCTATCTTCATAACTCATTAGCTACTTTGCGCATACCAATAAGGCCCATAGTGAGATACCAAGATACCACGTCTCTATGCCATAAATCAACACCATCAACTCGTACTACCGCTCGAAAAATTTCCACTTGAGGCACTGAGGTATGTCGCACGAAAAGACGACTCGCGCGATTATTTTACAGGAATAAAGACGTATTTTTCAGTGAGGTCACATTTGCCAGGTATATATTATTACGCCACGAACAATTTCTTTAACTCGTAGCAATCAGAATAATTAAATCATTTATTGTTATAATTATCGTTTTTATATACACGAAGGCACAATAGTCAATCTGTATTGAGTCCATATTATAATAGTTAACAAGACAATAGATACTAGATATTACTGATATTTCTATTTAATTTAAAAGCTGTTTCAGATTTGATATATTCGTTTATTTAGATTATTTTAGTTAACGAATATTATTTTAATCTATTATATAAAAGGCTTCCCTGAGTGACTGACTGACAGACAGCCTACAGCCCAAACCGCTTAAGATATGAGCTTGAAATTTGGAATATAGGTACATTGAACGACGTAATGGAGCACTAAGGACGAAAATTTTGAACTTTCGACTTCTAAAGGGGTAAAACGGGCCCTTTTCGTTTGTATGTAACTTTTTATTCCCTGTACCGATTGACTTAAAACTTTGTATACATGCTTTTCAAACAAAATAAAAGTTACGTTTTTTCCTGTTTTTCCGAGTTTTTCTCATCTAAGGGGTCAAATAAGGTCCCAAAGTTGGTGAAAAAAGCGTCAATTACATCGAACCAGCTAAACGGTTATGCTTGAAAATTGGTATGAAGGAAGCACTCAGCATGTTTTAATACAGGAACTAATAAAATCCAGGAAAATCTATAAGGTTCCTTAGGGATACGCAAAATTAATAAGTTTAGGCCACAGCCCAAGCCGCTGAAGATATGAGCTTGAAATTTGGGATATAGGTACATTGAACAAAGTAATGGAGCACTAAGGACGAAAATTTTGAACTTTCGACCTCTAAGGGGGTAAAATGGGCCCTTTTCGTTTGTATGTAACTTTTTATTCCCTGTACCGATTGACTTGAAACTTTGTATACATGCTTTCCAAACAAAATAAAAGTCACGTTTTTTCCTGTTTTTCCGAATTTTCTTCATCTAAGGGGTCAAATAAGGTCCCAAAGTTGGTGAAAAAAGCGTCAAATACATCGAACCAGCTGAACGGTTATGGTTGAAAATTGGTATGAAAGAAGCACACAACATGTTTTAATACAGAAACTAATAAAATCCAGGAAAGTCTATAAGGTTCCTTGGGGATACGCAAAATTAATAAGTTTAGGCTACAGTCCAAACCGCTGTAGATACGAGCTTGAAATTTGGATGGAATATACGTACATCGTACGACATAATGAAGCACTAAGGATGAAAAACGTACCCAACTCTAACTTACGGTGTAAAACGGGCCCTTTTTTTTGCATGTAACTTCTTATTCCCTGTACCGATTGACATGAAACTTTGTATAGATGCTTTTGAGACTAAATAAAAAATATGGCTGTACCTGTTTTCTAAATTTTCCTTAAAAAAATCCTTAGGGGTCAGATACGTCTCAAAACTTCAATGCGCTTTTTTAAATAATGTAGTATCTAGGATTATGATAATGATAGTTTAAATTAAAATGGGGCAAAATGGGTCCCCAAAAGTTAACGATTTTTTTTTATTTTGTGAGCCAATAGTCTTAAGCTTAGCGCACATATGGATCAATATAGGTATTTTACTATGGGATCAACCCTGACAAGCGAAAATTACCTACATTTTCCATACATTTTGTCGCGGGTCGATGAACTTTTTGTGTTGAACAGCTGATTTTATTCACGTGCTTTTGGGGTTGGTACCATTGTAAAAGTTAATCAAATTATGAATATAATAGCATCCTAGAATATGCCTGACTAGAATTACGACTTGTGTGCCATTTTTTCATTTGCCTGGAAAATTAAATTTCTAATGACTTAATGAAACATGTCGAATACCTGTACCGGCCTTAATTAATAGTGCACTACTGAAAATAGGTACTACGGATAATAGAAACAGGTGGGTCTTAAGATGAACATGGACAAGACGAAAGTCATGGGTAATTCCCATGTTTTACCTACCCCGATTTCTGTTGGAAACTCGGTTCTTGAAGTCGTTGACTCGTACGTTTACCTAGGACAAGTAGTCCAGTTAGGTAGGTCCGACTTCAACAAAGAGGCCAATCGGCGAATTCAACTCGGCTGGGCAGCGTTCGGAAAAGTGCGTAGTGTCTTCTCGTCCGACATACCTCAGTGCCTCAAGTCGAAAGTTTTCGACCAGTGTGTGTTGCCAGTGATGACTTATGGCACAGAAACGTGGTCTCTCACTATGGGCCTTATTAGTAAGCTCCAAGTAGCCCAACGAGCTATGGAGAGGGCTATGCTTGGAGTCTCTCTGCGAGATCGAATCATTAATGAGGAGATCCGTAGAAGAACCAAAGTTACCGACATAGCCCAACGGATTGGCAAGTTGAAATGGCAATGGGCAGGGCACATAGCGCGGAGGGCTATGACCGTTGGGGTCAAAAAGTTCTCGAGTGGTGACCATGTACCGGCAAGCGCAGCGTAGGACGTCCACCCACAAGGTGGACGGATGACCTCATTAAGACCGCAGGATCGCGCTGGATACACGCTGCTTCCAACCGGTCTTATTGGAGATCCATAGGGAAGGCCTATGTCCAGCAGTGGACGTCCTGCGGCTGATGGATGACTGAAAATAGGCCTATCCGCGAAGGGTAATTGGGCATATCCATCACGCCGGCCAAGCATGGGTTGCTGAATTCACATACGACATTGATTTTTTCTAGGTACGTACAGGTTGCCTCAATGTTTTCCAGCAAAGAAAAGTGAAATTTCTTACATAGTTACTCATACAATTATTATTATTGGCTCCCTCGGTGGCTCAGTGGTTGACCCTGACTCCTGGGTCAAAGAGGCGTGGGTTTGATTCCCAGGGCAAATATTTATGTGATGTTCATATGTGTTTACTCTGTGTCTGAGTGTTATTAATGTATTTTTATTTATTTATTTAACACTTTATTGCACACTATTTGTACAAAAGGAGGACTTAACGCTAAACAGCATTATCTGCCAGTCAACCTACATGTATAAATAAATAAATAAATATATCTTTATTGTACACAGAAACACAGTACAGAAACTATACAATATGCTGTACAATGGCGGCCTTATCGCCTTTGGCGATTTCTACCAGGCAACCTTTGGATGGACTGGAATTATTCTAAAAATAGGAGTATGGTCGGTGGTGTATACAATACAGTACATACATTGAAATACATGTATATGTAGTATGCCAGCCAAATCACAAACTTTGCTTAGTATGGGATCAGAGACCGTGTGTGAGATGTCCTCCAATATTTATTTTATATATTTATTTATTATTGAGTTAATTTCAGAAATTCGGCAATTTATCATCCAAAAAAAACGTATGTACTCTGTAATAAGCTTTAGATACAAGTAAATTAAATAAGCAAATACTGAGACAATTCAGGCTAAACCGTAGGCATTATTTTGCAAGTAATACAATAATAGGCTCAGTTATGAAGACTCCATAGTAAATGTAATAACAACATAAAAAGTGTTCTCTCTATCGAATGCTTAAAGTGAAAATGAAACAGATATAATTATGATAATTAGCTATTATAATTACGATGGCGCCTTCATAATCGAGCCTAATGCGGGTTTAACCACGAGCTTCTATTATTTTAAGTAAGTGCCAAGAAAACGCGGGCCTAACTGTGGGTTTTTATCATTTTAAGCAGTTACGAAAATAACGCGGGCCAGACCGTGGGCTATTATCATTACAAGCAATACAAAAACGCAGGCTAACGGCATGCTATTATAATTTTAAGGATTTACATATTAAGACAACACGGGCCAGACCGCGAACTATTAGATATTATTATAAGCAAATGACAAGATAACGCGGGTTGAACCGCGGGCTGTTATTTTAATTAAATAAGTATAAAAACAACGTGGGCCAAACTGTGGGTTATTATCTTTGTAAGTACCTAATTATTTACACAACGCGAGCTAAACCGCGGGCTTTATCATTTTGAGCAAGTACTAAGACAATACGGGCCAGACCATGGGCTATTATCATTGTAAGTAATACGACAATGCAGGCCAAACGGCGAGCTTTTATAATTTTAAGCAAGTATTAAGACATCGCAATCCATGCTGCGTGCTGTAAATAACCATCTTAAGCAAGTACTAACAATACGCGGGCCAAACCGTGATCTATTATCATTATAGGCAAATACTGTTACAATTTTGACCAAACCGTGGGCATTATCCTTGCAAGTAATTTTAAGCAAGTATTAAGACAACGCGGGCCAAATTGCGGACTATTAGATATTATTATAAGCATGTACAAAGACAACGTAGATCAAACCGCGGGCTCTTTTCATTTTAAGTAAGTACCTATGTACTAAGACAACGCGGGCGAAGCCGCGGGTTTTAAGCTAGTTATTTTATATTGCTTTATACCGTTGTGGTCTAGAGGTAGTGACAGCTGCCTTACAATCGTAAGGTCGTGAGTTCAAATCCCAGTCCAGAATTTCACACCACTGGCTTTTCGTCCAGCCAGAGACAACTTGCATACGTCCGTAGAGGAAATTCGATGGCGTAGCCAATCACCCTTCGTGGGTAGCCCTACGTTCTGCAGTGGACTATTAAAAAAGTGGTACAGGTACAGTATATATTTTCCCAAAAAATCCGTTTTCTATTTTTAGTAAAACAAATGAAAATCAAATTAAATAAATAAAATGTATTTTCTTTGGATGACCAACTTTTATTATGAAATCAACTCAGGAATCGTGAAAAAATCAGCTATTCCATAAATTTTGTCGTTAATCAGCTAGAGCTGCTGATTTTTTACGTGGAAGCGGCTTGCATCCAGTGCGATCTTGCGGTCTATCAAGACGTCATCCATCAGGATGTCTACTTTATGGGTGGACGTCCTACGCTGCGGCACATGGTGCCACTCTAGAATCTTTGACCCATCGTCATACGTCAGTGTCAATCGAAATTAGCTTTTTAGGGTTCCGTACCCAAAGGGTAAAAACGGGACCCTATTACTAAGACTCCGCTGTCCGTCTGTGTTTATGTCTATCTGTCACCAGGCTGTATCTCATCAACCGTGTGATAGCTAAAACATTGAAATTTTCACAGATGACGTATTTCTGTTGCCGCTACAACAACAAATACTAAAAACAGAATAAAATAAATATTTGAAGCAAAATAATAGTTAAGGGCACTCCCATACAACTTTTTAGCCTTTTTTCGTTCAATATTGATAACAGTGACAGGAAAAAGCTTGAAATATTCACTTTAAAAACAAAAACGTACGTACCTTATTAAATTGAAATAAAATAAATATTTTCCCATAAAAGTAATGTGTTTTTTGCTCGATATTAACAACGACAACAATAAGATGTTTGTAATATTCACATAATTATGATGTTGTATATTCCCTTAAAAAATAAATAGTTAAAATAAATCATGTTAAGGGATGCTCCCATACGGCACGGAACCCGTTGTGCGCGAGTCCGACTAGCACTTGGCCGATTATTTATTTCTTATCAATTTTTTCGACCCGTTATTGGAGGTAACTTTGAATCGTGTTTATTCTAGATCAACGTAAGATTATCGTAATCGATAACGTCGCTAGCTCCCCGACTAGTTTCATAACAGTTGGTACCGACATTGTATGTCTGCGTTTAATCTAATTAATCTAATTGTTATCATTGCTCTTCATCTGTCTGCCGGAACAAGCTACGTAACAATCAATACTTCAATTACAACTGAGCGCTACCGTGACTTGGATGACACGTTAAATTATAGGCCCCGGTTGTAGCAACCGTTTAGTCATGTCAGAGGTCTTCAAGCGGCTTAAAAACTCTGACACCAGGACTAGCCACCCGGCTTATACGACTTACTTAATATTTAATAGGCCGAATCAAGCTTCTTGGCGGGTGTGAAGTTAGCTACAAGCTGCGGATAACCCGATTCCGACGAAAGCTCACTTAACAGCTGCGCAAGGATATGATTTTGCGCTTGTTACTTAACAGCCGCTAAAAAGTTGGAAATACAACTCGCGGTCACCCATCCGAAAACTGACCGGGCCCAATGTTGCTTAACTTCGGTGATTACGGATAAACGCCTATTAAGTAAGTGAGTTCGTATAGGACGTGTGGCTAGCCCTAGTGTCTGATTTTTTAGGCCGTCAGAAGGCCTCTGACATAGCTAAACGGTTAAAGCAACTGAGACCTACAATTTAACGTGTCATCCGAGTCACGGTAGCGCTCAGTTGGAAAATCACATCTATTCAAACTACGATATGACTAAATTTGATTCTGATTATTCTGATACTTTCAACCGACTTCAAAAAAAGAGGTTCTCAATTCGATGCATTATATCTATTTTTGTGTACCTACTTACATCAAAGTATAGGTACCTAGCTATAGCAAAATCGACTTCTATCATGTACAAAATTAAAATAGTTCGCTAGAATCGATATACTTTTACAATGTTTACATTATTGTTGATTTTTCAAAAAAACGGCTAAGCTGATTTCGATAACATTTAAATTGGGCGTGTAGTAGGTATACCACCGAGACTTTTTTAAATTATAATTTCGGAATAAAAAGATTTTTTAAAATCGGTTCACAATAGGCTAGTTTTTGGAAATCGTTTTAAATTATTCGTTAGTAGGTACATAATAAGCACACTACATTTATATTTCCGAGAGATCTAATGTATTAACAATGAAAATCAAGTGTTAAAGAATAGATATTCAAGATCCCGCCAAAACGACATTCTGTAATGGCGCTGGTCTATTACGTCACACACTAGTAACTTCACTAATGTTATTAGTTAATACTAGTAAATAGGTACGCTAGTTCACATCTAAATATTGACAAAAAACACTTTAAAAGTAACTTACAGATCCAATAATATTACTCCAAAAACACAAAACACAAATTACACAAACAACTAAGTCAATCGAGAAATTCTTGTTTACTAGCATGTAACGTCACCAGAGTTGCCACCCTTCTTAGAGCGTTCACGTCACAGATAGACTATTAAAAAAAAACGTTTTTTATTTCGTGCGATTTGAAAAAATTAGACATATTTTAGTTTAAATAAAGAGAAACATATCTTTTTCAGGCTATTATCTGTAGAGATTACCACAATCAATATTGTCAAATAGCCTATTGGCGAAAATATCGATGAACATACACAAAAAAATACATGCAGACGAACCACTATATTCCTTTCTTTTTTGAAGTCTGTAAAAAAGTTCCCACAGTAAGTAAACAGGCAGTTAATAACGATGTGCCGGTAAAATAGCTAGTATGGTTATTGGCGGTATTCGAACCCGGACTCGGGCGTTCGTGGGCGAACCGCATAGCGACCCAGTGATGTCGGTAAATTACTCGTTTCGGTGGCGCCAGGATGTTCTGTTGTCAGGCTAGGCGGATGACCACAGCATCCCACTGTCACTTTCTTTACACATCCTTACTAATATAATAAATCCGAAAGTGTGTGTGTTATTGGTTTGTTCCTCTTTCACGCAGCAACGGAGCAATGCATTGACTTGATTTTTGGCATGGACATAGTTTGAAAGACGGAAAGTGACTGCTGCTTTTTATTCTAGAAAAATGAAATGTTCCCATGGGATAGCACTGAAATTAAAATATAGCGCAGGTGAAGCCGTCGACAAAATTTAAATTTAATACAGGGTTATCCAGAACTGATGTTTTGTCGAAAGAAGGTGATTCAGACCATCTGTCTTAGGGATGATTTATATAACGACGGGGCGGGCGCGGGACGGGCTGGACGGGGCCCGTACGACGCACATACGACGCACGGTCCATACATTTTGTGTAAAAGCCCAGACGGGCCCCGTCCGGCCGTCGTAATATAAATCATCCCTTACACACCTCTTTTTGGCTTAGTATAGGCATGTATAGGGTAAACAGATAACCCTGTAGGTATTAGTTTTCGTGTACCTATATTCCGGCAGAGATGCAGTCTAGGGTAGGTGCAGCACGCTTACTCTAAAACTTGCATAGATACCTTGGATTTAAAACGATCTTGCCAAATATTATCGAAATCGGCTGATAAATAGCGCTACAGAAAATTCACCTTATTTTTTAAGAAAATTTAATCAAAAAAAAATACACAAAACCTGTGCATCAAGATTCGTTGAAAAATGCGACCTTTAGAGGATAACTAACATCTGGACACATGTAAGAAAATTTTGTCATAAGCAGAAACACAGACGCTTCGCTCGCTCGTTCAATAAGTAAGTTTGTATGGGGTGGATAGCCCTGGTGTCTGAGTTTTTAAGTCGCCTAAACCACGAGACTGCCTCGCTGGCTTATTATATCTTAATGTATGTAAAAATATGTGTGTGTAGGTATAATATGTAATAAGCTTGTATTTATAAGGGTACGATGGGGCTGGCATGGACTTTCGGTCCAAAAGCTCCCAAAAAGAAATTGAATAAAAAAAAAAAAGTCGCCTAAAGAGCTCTGACATGGCTAAACGGTTAAACAGCTGAGACATACAGTTTAACGAATAATTCGAGCCACTGCAGCGCTCAGTTCTACATGCCACTCGCGGTGACCCATCCTGAAAACTGGCCTTTCCGAATATTGCTTCAGTGATCGCTAGTCAAACTATGCTATACCAGCTCTACTGTTATAATTATTTTTCGCAAAAAATGGCATGAACGACCTCAACCATGTACAGAATTCGCGAAAAGTTTGCACGGATCGATGTAACATTTTTTACATTATAGTTAATTTATCAAAAATGGCTCAGCTGATTTCGATAAAATTTAAATGGGACCAATTTCGAAGTATATTCTTTCCAATAAAAAAAGAATTATCAAAATGGGACTACTATGTAAAAAATTATGCGTGATTATACATAAATAATATATACGCTTCGAATATACCTTCTCCGTTTCGTCGGTCGAAAATATATGCAAATCTGCGGTCACTATGATATCGAATTAGGTGACACCTCACCGATTTCTGAGAAACGCTACGTCAGGAGTTCAAGGATAGTTTGGTTACGCGTGTGAGTCGATTCGATTCAATACGTGCTAAGTTACACAAAAGACAAAAGTTACACATAAGTCATTTTATGTCCTAGAAAAATCAAATTTTGAGTATCTTATTAAAAACTTGTTTTTCCCGCGGTTTCATATGTAGTTTATGACGCTCTCCGACCTTAAAATTATCCATCCATCAGCCAAAGGACGTCCACTGCGAGACATAGGCCTCCCCTATGGATCTCCAATAAGATCGGTTGGAAGTGGCTTGCATCCAGAGCGATCCTGCGGTCTTAATGAGGTCATCCGTCCACCTTTTCAGCAAACGTCCTTCGCTGCGCGTGGTCTCCACTCGAGAATTTTTTAACCCCATAGGTCATCAGTCTTCCGCGCTTTTTGCCCTGCCCACACAACCACTTTCCTGACAACTGTACTGTATTGTACCAGCCTTTTAAATAGACCACTGCAGGACGTAGGCCTACCCACGAATGGTGATTGGGTCATATCTACCACGCTGGCCTAATTCACATATGCCATCGAATTTCTTCTACAGCAGGTTCTTGCAGGTTGCCCCACGATGTTTTCCTTCACCGAAAAGCCAGTGGTGTGAAATTCCGTACATACTCGTAAACTCCGAAGAACTCATTGGTACGGGATCGGGATTTGAACCCACGACCTCACGATTGTAAGGCGTTGGACATCGTTGAACAGTCAAGTGAAGCCGTTTTTTTATACATGTGTGAGTTCGTCACTGTTGCGCCGCCATAGTTCGACTGACAAGCCAAGGCGTAGTTTCCTTGTACGTTGATGTGTGTGTGATTGTCTATACACGGCGAGGCGTAGTTTTGGTCGGCCACACTTGTTTGTTCACAACATTCTCTCTTGATTTTTTTATTTGCTCTGAGACTACCACGGCTTTTTTAAATAACCTGACAACTACATAGTGGCAAGAGTGACGTGATGTATCTTCTAGGTATACATACTCCATCTTCAGCTACAACTTCGATTTCCATCGTCGAATTGGTGGCCAAATGCATAAAATCCTACTAATATTATAAACGCGAAAGTTTGTGAGGATGGATGGATGGATGGATGGATGGATGGATGTATGGATGTTTGTTACTCTTTCACGCAAAAACTACTGAACGGATTGAGATGAAACTTTGCAATAATATAGCTTATATATCAGAATAACACATCCTACTAATATTATAAACGCGAAAGTTTGTGAGGATGGATGGATGGATGGATGGATGGATGGATGGATGGATGTATGGATGTTTGTTACTCTTTCACGCAAAAACTACTGAACGGATTGAGATGAAACTTTGCAATAATATAGCTTATATATCAGAATAACACATAGGCTATAAATTATAATGATATATTGCGTATGCGGGCGAAGCCGCGGGTAAAAACTAGTATACAATATAAATACTTCAAGAATAATCGCACACTAAAAAAATATATAAATAAATACCTCATTATCCCGACATTTCGACCGACTTGCATCGAAATCAAATCTCAGATACCTTACAGTGCCGCAAATAACTCGTATATTACAAAACAAATATGAAGAAATAAATACAGAAGCCATAAACAAACAAGTTGACTTTATACCTCCAATTAATATTGTTAAAATATGCCTAGTATCGAGTATCGTAAAATTATTTATTATTTTGTGAACAATAACGTAACTTCGACGATAATAAAAGCTCTAGATTGTATTCGTTTGATTCTGCCATAGCATAGGACGTCCACACGTGTGTAAATTTGCTTTTTTAACCGATTTCAAAAAAATAAGTTTGCAATTGTCTGTACATTTTCTTTGTGTGGTATGTTACGCGATTACTCCGCCAATTTTATGAACCGATTTTTAGTAATTATTTATTTTATTAGATCATACTATTCATACTATAGAAGTGGTCCTATTTAAATTTTATCGAAGTCGACTCAAAAGTTTTTGAAAAATCATCAATAAATAATCTAAAAATACCATACAGGGTTATCCAAAACTGATGTCCTAACCCGAAAGAAGGTAAAACAGACCATCATTATGAACAATTTTTACTATGGGTCTATTCATACATTTTGTAGATTCTATGATTCATTTTTGTATGGAACAGCAATTTTTCTTAACTCATCTTGTTTTCAAGTCTTTCTGAGCGTCTGGTGGACGCGACGCGTGATCAAAATGCTGGTGTTTATTTGGCTCAACGTATAAGCATTGCCATTCAGCGTGGCAATGCTGCCAGCATGCTGGGCACGCTGCCAACTGGCAGTGGGCTTGAGCGTTTGGATTAGACCCTTGATGGTCTAAAGATAATTATCTTATTTAGTATGTGGATGATCTAGTTGCTTTTTGACCGACGAACCACCTGAGGAGGTATACAATTCGAAGCGTATATATTTTTTTTATATGTATAACCACGCATAACTTTTTTTCCTAGAGGTCTGATTTCAATAATTATTTTTTTAATGGAAAGAATATACTTTAAAATTGGTCCCATTAAAATTTTATCGAAATTGGCTGAGCCATTTTTGATAAATCAACAATAATGTGAAAAATGCTCCATCGATCCGTGCAAAATTTTCGCGAATTCTGTACACGGGTGAAGTCGGTCATGCTAATTTTTGCAAAAAATAATCTTGTTATGTAGTAGTCTTAGTATATGAAGTTACGCTTTTAAAGTAGTAGGTATTGTTTTTAGTTTGTAGTAATAAATACACTTTTGCCCGTTAAAAAAATGATGTACCTCATGTGTGATTACAGCGTTACTACACCTTTCATAAACAGATTGTGTTCAGGGAGACTTCAAATACATTAGCCTAGGATGCACATAGTTGCATAGGCCCGTCACTACGGCCTTTTACTATTGGACCAAGCTCGTCATTGCAAAAAAAAACCCCTTACAAAACAAATTAGATTTTTTTTATCCCGTATGGATTTGCGTTTTACTACACACTGCCTGATGTTGAGCAGATATGCGGTCTAGGGTGTAGCACGCTTACCTAGAAGATTATATACCTATTTACTAGGGATTTGAAGACACCCACGTTGTACTTAAGCGGGAAGACAGACCCAGGCAAAGCATTCCACATTCTGGCTGTTCGTATCAGGAATAAGGATTAGAAACGCTTGGTTCTATTCTAACGCGCGGAAAAAATTATAAGCAGATCCCGATTTCGGGGTAGGTCCCATAGTATATGTTATTCATAATGATGAGTATAGAGTATTGGTAGGTACCTCTGAACTCACTTCCCTTTGCATAGCAACATTATATAAAACCTCTCATTTCGTTGAAAGGATTAAAAATAACATGTCAGTTTAAATTTTATCGTACAAAGTCTAAACCAAAAATCATGTTTTATCCTAGCCTAAAAATATAACAGGCATGATGACTAAATAATTTAATTAGTCGTATTTAATTTTTTTTTAATTAGTATTTTGGTAAATTTCATAAAATTTTATAAAGATATAGCCCGTCAAAGTTTCGCGTGATGTCGCTAGTACAAATGTATATAATTATTTTTGACAGATAAGTGACGTCACGAGCCCCCCACTCCCGAATTTCGACAAGATTTATCTTTGTCATTTATTGATCGACAAAAGAAAAAATACGTATCCAATATTTTTAGAAAACTTAATTCACGGACGAATTCTAAAAATGTTTTTTTCTACCTAGTCATCACGCCTTTTCGATTCAGGGAATTCCGCAAACCAATTTAGATAGAGAGAAAACATGGAAACATATTGACCCCGGGAGAAAATTAAAAACTTGACACCAGAAAAAGATGATTCAGACCTGTGCCGCGAGGTCATACGTTATTTCATAAACTCATTGTATATAAGACTCGAGGCAGCAAGGAGGTAGCTTGTTCTACCAACGAACCGATACTCGACGCGCGGAGCCCGCGATTAAAAAAAATAATTTAAAAATCGAAGTGTCATCCAAGTTTTTAAAAACGATCGTTCGGATTGGTCCGTGGCAGTGCTGAATTGTGTTTTGTGACGAGTGGTTGGTTACTTTTTATGTGAGTTTTTTTTTTATTACTAATAGGCTAAGGGAAGTGCTTTTTTCAGTGGAGAGAAAGTGCGTGTTGATGTCTCTTGTACTTGAATTTGGTTTGCGAGATATTTTTTTATGATAAGTGATAACGCTTTTAGTAGTTGTTTGCTAATTTTAGGCTGCGTTTACTGAAAGTTTCAACTTTCGACTAAACAGACGAGTATGTAGACAGCTTTGAAAAAACTTTTTTTGAAAGCGTTACTTGTTAATATGAATTAATATCTAACATAAATAATGTTAACATGATTCTACTGGATTTGAAAATTAAAAGCTTTTTCTGCATAGGTACTTAGTATTTATATGACGTAACAGTATTTTTTAATAGTAAATAGATGTATAGGATTTACAAAACTAAAACTGAACAATTTTGCAAACCACAATTCAATTGTACTTTGTAAAAACAATATATTTAAATCTTAAATAGGTACTATTTTTTATAGATTTCAGTATTGCAAATATAATGTAGATAAGTATAAAGGCTGAAAATATGACATTTTTTATCATATTTTAATTAACTAAGCAAATTTTACGATAATAAAAAAAAATACTCAAATATTTTTGACAGCATACATTTTTCAAAATTATTGCTTTTTAAATACCATTACAAACATATTTAAATCCTTTTTGTTCATTTTAAGTATCAAGTTGTTTACAAAAGTATATATTGAAACCGTGCATAGATGCACGTACATTATGAATGTAGGTACTTGCGTTTAGGTAGAGCTACCACAGCTCGGATGTTAAATATATTTAACCTTTTTTTGAAAATCACGTATTTACTTTTTAAATACTATTCAATCGAAGGGGGTGACTTAAAAAATTATGATGTCACTAACTAGCCCAGCATACGTATATTATTACTTATCACTGAGTATTAATATTTTATTGCCGTAAGTTAATTTTTAGTAGTAACATTTTTAATTTCTATTGCTTATAATAGGTATCGTCATTTGTTGTAATTTTTTGTGTTGACCTATTTTATATTAGTAATTTTGATTATTTAGTTTTTACTAACGTATAATTTGTTTATGTTTCATCTGACGTATTTAAATAAATAGCGATTTTTTTAAATTTACAATTGTTAAGTACAGCTTTAATAGCTTTCTTACTTATCAGCTTATTTAGGTTGTAAATTGATACGACCTATTTTTTCTTTGTCAAGAAATTAGTAACGCTCTAATTCCATATTTGAAAGTATTGCAAATGTTTTGCAAACATTATGTCAGCGTAGAAAATCACCAATTCTTTCTATTCTAGAGAAAATATGTTTTTGCTTACGGCGTAGCGAAAGGACAATAGTAAAAAATGTATAGAATTTGGTCTAGCTGTCAAACACTAACCACACACGGCGGTTGCGCACTTGCGCAGCTGTTAGTCTATATAAATTTTACTAAGGCAAATCTGAAATTTAAATTTCTATTTGGGAGTATTAAGTCATATTAATTGGTAAATAGTAAAATTTATTGGTAAAAAGTAAATTTACACGTAATATAAAAAAAAGTTACTTCTATGTACGATGAAGACTAACGTTATAAAACAGATCAAAAATTAAAATTAATGTCTAAATTAGTAGAAATTATTTATTACTTTATGATTTCGAAGTTTAAAATAACATTATAGTTATCAATAACATAGAAAAAAAGTATTTTTTATTTTTTTTATTCATTACTATGGATTATTTTTTTCTGTTGGTCCATACTTTCCTATTCTCCTTCTTAGAAGAATAACTACTACCTATTAAAGACAAAACTTAAAACGAAAAGTCAATGTAGGCGGATTTGATTTCTACAGGTGCATTTGTTACATAAAAATCGATTAAATTTGTTTCTCCCGTTAAAAAATCTAAGTACACATCAAGGAAACGCAGTACAAAAGCTTATACCTACGCATTCCCGAACAGACTCAAACAATAGACTATACAAAATCTATTTGAAATTTAAATACTTCAAACATTTAAACTAAAAGCCTGAGTTGAAACAATATTGTTATAACATGTTAAATCTATTCATTAACATGCAAAACTTGTTACGTTCACACATAAAATTTCAAATGGTTTTCCCAAAAACGTTTGGTCTACGAATCTATATATACCTATGTGTATTAATTAGCATTTCGGAGGAACAGACTGGACACATTATTATTGTATACTACGGGACTAATCGCGCACTAATATTACGAGATAAATAAATACCTCCTCATCCCGACGTTTCGGCCGAGTTGCATCAACCGTGGTCACGGGTAGACGGGTAGTCACGGTCGATACAACTCGGCCGAAACGTCGGGATGAGGAGGTATTTATTTATCTCGTAATTTTAGTGCGCGATTAGTCCCGTAGTATATAATAATAATGTGTTCAAATCGCGAAAGTTGAAAAACAACAATAGACAGGACGTCTAAAAATTTATAATTTTTCCATCAGTTATATTATCAAAATATATTTCCAAATAAGTTTTTTATTTCTGTTACCAATAATTCTTTAAATTACTGTAGATGGGGGTATTCTATTAGGTATAAGAATACCTGTGTGAGAAGACCCCGCTCTTCGATATCCATACTATAGGAGTAGACGGTAACATCTTGGATATTTTAAACAAAAAACATTTTAAACAAACAAATATTAAACATGTACAATGTATATAACTGTATTGACCTATACATATATATTGTAGACAAATTTCAGAAAAAAAGGTTTAGTATTTTGTACAATGTAATTTTTTTGTCAATTAAAGCAAAAAATGATGAAAATATGGCCCGTTAAAGCCCAGCGTGACGTCACAAGTCAGAAACAAATGTATAGACTTTCGTCAGTGAAGTCGTCACTTCCGAAATTTGGCAAGGTTTATCTTTGTCATTTATTGTTTGATTGTGAAAAGAAAAAAACGTGTCCAATATTTTTTGGTAAAATCTAACTTACGGACTAATAAAAACTTTCTTTTTGTGATAGACATTTCAAAAATTGACGCGTTCGCAGGATTTGAACCTGCATTTCTCTGGGATTCCGGCCCAGATGCTTTGTCCAATTAAGCTAAAACGCTATCTGCGAAGGCGCCGAATTAGTGAAAGTGTTTATCATTTTTTACCGACTACTACATTGTTGGAAGCGCCATTTGTGAGAACTGCTTTAAACCAGTCAGTCACTTAATGTGAAATTGTTAGAACTTCTTATCTACGTCATTACGGACTAATTATAATAATGATGGTTTTTTACCCAGACATCATGCCTGTTGGCAAAAAGTTCGTCTAGGCCGGATGGCTAGCCATGTTTTCAGAGTTTTTAGGCCGCCTGAAGACCTCTGACATAGCTAAACGGTTAATACAACCGGGGCCTACAATTTCAAGTGTTATCCAAGCCACGGTACCGCTCAATTGTTAATGATTATTCTCAATACTACTAGGCTATGTCGGTGACTTTGTGTATACAGTATTATAGATCTCCTCATTTCTGATTCAACCTCTTTTTGACTCTCACTTTTATGATTTTGTAGTATGTTAACCTTTACTGTAGATTAAATATTGTTATTCTAATTCCTTAATTAGACGTTAGGAATGAATTGTTTATCATTGTTAACATTAATTACTTAACATTTTTGTAATAAAATATTGTTTACTTAATTGTCTACCTGACGTAGCTATGCCTTACGATTGTTACCCTTTAAAAACTTGGTAAGGGCAAAGACAAGAGTCTTTATATTGTTTTTCAAGCGACTTCAAAAAAGGAAGAAGTGTCCAATTCGACTGTTTTTTTGTGTGGTATGCAACGCAATTATTCCGCCAATTATGAATCGATTTTGATGATTCTTTTTAGTAGATAGAGTATAATTTAGAGGTGGTCCCATTTAAATTTTATAGCGATCGGTGAAGCGGTTGTTGAAAAATAACACATTTAATGAATTCAAGAAAAGTTCGAATAAAATTTTCGCCACAAAACGCTTCCGAACAGCATTATTTTCAATTTGTTCTGCATCAAACTAATACGCGTGTAAATAATTATTTTCTGCAGTAATTATTTTTCGAAAAAAATGGCTTGACCGATTTCAACCGTTTACAGAATTCGCGAATATTTAGCACGGATCGATGTAGTATTTTTTTACATTATTGTTGATTTATCAAAAATGGCTCAGCCGATTTCAACAAAATGTTTAAATGGGACCAACTTCAAAGCATACTTTTTCCAATAAAAATAGAATTATTGAAATCGGACCACTACGTAACAAGTTATGCGTGGTTATACATAAAAAAAATATATACGCGTTGATTGAGTACCTCCTCTGCTTCATCGGTCAAAAAAGCGCAACGCCGACTTCCACCGTGTACAGAATTCGCGAATATTTCGCACGGATCGATGTAGCATTTTTCACATTATTGTTGATTTATAAAAAATGGCTCAGCCGATTTCGATAAAATTTAAATGGTACCAATTTTGAATTATATTCTTTCCAATAAAAAAATAATTAAAGAAATCGAACCACTAAAAAAGTTATGCGTGGTTATACATAAAAATATATATACGCGTCGAATTGTACGAGTATATCTCCTCCGGTGGTTCGTCAGTCAAAAATATTTTTAAATCGGTTCCCAATTGGACAAATATCGATGAACATACAAAAAAAACATACAGACGAACATAGTCAGAGGAAGGAAACTAGGAATCTCCTTCATGGAAGTCGGTAAAAAAAAGTTCCTTTAAACTCAATGCCAAAGTTCGTGCCAACACAAAAATGTATCACTAATACATAAATGGATTTTTTCATAACATGCCAAATATTTGAGTTTGTTTTATGTGAATTGCGATATGCGACATACTTTTGCGGCGACTCTCGTCAATTTTCACACATATGTGCAATGCCGTGTACAACTGACGTAGCTGAATCGTATGTAACAAGTGAAAGAAAAAGTTGTAGGTATAAAAGCTGGAGCAAACAAGCTGTTATTATAAATTCTCTAAGCTCTCTAAACTATGCTTAAGATATAGATTTTTGTGTATCTAAATTACAAGTAGAAAAACGCCTCACTACTACCTCTATACAGGGTACATCAAAACTAACAACTTTTGTTCTACAACTTTTGTCAAAAGTAAAAAAAAAAATCAGCTGTTCCATACATTTTGTCGAGGGTGAACGATATTTTTTGACCGACGAACCACCGGAGGAGGTATACAATTCGACGCGTATATATATATACACAATATTTTTTTTTATGTATAACCACGCATAACTTTTTTCGTAGTAGTCCGATTTCAATAATTCTATTATTTTATTGGAAAGAGTATACTTCGAAATTGGTCCCATTTAAATTTTATTGAAATCGGTTTAGCCATTTTTGATAAATCAACAATAATGTGAAAAATGCTACATCGATCCGTGCGAAATATTCGCGAATTCTGTACACGAGTGAAGTCGGTCATGCAAATTTTTGCAAAAAATAATCTTGTGTATGGAACAACAACTTTTTTTTTTGAGAATTATAAAATGTCGTAGAACACAAGTTGTTAGTTTTGATGTACAGAATAAGCCCCTGAAAGGATGCTAATTGATTAGAAATAACCCTGTATAAACTGTAGAATTTCCTTCGCTACGTCCTTCGAGACTCTACTTTTCTGATTCGTACCGCCAGGGACTGGAACGGTCTGCCGGCTTTCCTGTTTCCTGAGTGATATAATCTGAAGGCTTTCATAGTCAGTGTGAATAGGTATCTTCTATGTCTGCGTGCTCCATATTCGATCACAAAGTCGCTTACCATCAGGCAATTTTGTGGTTAAGGGCGGACTAATTCGTGATAAAAAAAAAATACGTAATAAGATTATTTTTGACCATCAACTTGCCAGATGGATAGCCGTAGAGATGATAGAAAATGTTGTAGCTAAAGATGGAATACCTTTATCAATATTGTAATTGTCAGGAAATACCTAATGATCGAGGTAGAGCATTCCAATCTCTAGCGGTTCGAATTTTAAATAATTTTATTTATATACTATTGCTATGAAAACTTTAAAGATCAGATCAAATCTGAAATTGTCAATAAAAACTGGCCGTTTTATACAGAATTAATAGATCTTCAACAGAATGTAATAGCAGATTTATTTGATTTCATAGTTGAACCCACAGTAACAGGAGTAGTTGTTTTGTTTCTTATTTTAGGTTTTATAATTTATTTTACCTTTTTGTTTTAGATTTCATGCTTGTGTTAACATGAAATTTTATTGTTTTCTGTAATATGTGTAATAGTATATTTAACTTGTTTCCAGAACTTAAATAACATAAAATATAAACTTAAATAATCTATCTCAACTAAAATATCTAATCTAAACTTAAATAAACCTATCTAAACTAAATTATCGTATCTAAACTAAAATATCCTATCTAAACTAAAATACCCTATCTAAATTAAATTAGTTAAAAATTAGACACTGTTAAAACCTACCTTTGTTTTAGATGTGTTTGCGTTTGACTCCATCTTTCTAGGCCTCTGATTATCCATCGTCAGAATGCAATATAACGTGTCCAAATGTAGACCATATCAAACATCTTGGAAGCTGTGAAGTTAGCTGCAAGTTGCGTCAAGCCTCAATCCTCGCTCAGCTGTCCAGAGAACTCCAGTCAGGATTGGGTTATCCGCAACTTATAGCTTATATCATACCCGTCAACTTGTTTGATTAGGCATATAATTTTTTACAGGCGAATTTAATCCAAAATCGTGTTTTTAAATAAAATTTGAGGTTGAAATTAAACCATAAGCTTGCTTGTTACTACTTAGATACGAGTATATATAAAAAAGAATATTTATTCAAATAAAAATATTACCTATATCGTGAAATGTCAGAATTATCGAAGCAAAACATCTAAAAAGGCTCTATCATGATTAAAGGTCATCCTTTAGAATTGGTAATATTTTATTAAATTGTGACCTTTTGCTTAGGCAGATATGTGTATTTTAAGGGTCATCAATATCTTTTTAAAACGCACTTTGTACCCTAAACGAATTCTTGAATATTTTATTGTATATTTATTTGTATGTACAAAATTTGGATTTTGGAAACGGCTTTAACATTTTGAATCCAATTTTGTGTTTTAGCCGACTTCTAAAAAGGAGGAGGTTCTATGTTCATCTGTATGTATTTTTTTGTGTATGTTCATCAATATTATCGCCAATTGTGAACCGAATCAAAAAAATTTTTTTAGTTCGAGAGGGTATATATACTTTGCAGATGGTCCCATTTAAATTTTTTTCGAAATCAGTCTGTTTTGTCGGAAAACGCAAATTTTATTGTTATACTCGTACTTATTTTGGCACCGATTCAATCTCGATCGAGTGTAAGTATATGTATTTGAATTACTAGTGTGTACATAATAACCAAAGGCTCTATTTTTGAACTTATAGTCGATTAAGAAGTATGTATTATTATTATTAAGTAGAATTATGCTCCTATTAGCTGTTTTCAGGAGATAGAATAAAAACAATAGCGAACGTTGAAAATCGTTTCGAATAGGACAGCAGAGCAAAAGTCACTTTCCGAAGTTTCAAAAATAAAGCCCCATATTTTAAATCAAGTATTAGGATGATATTCAAACCATTAGATTTCTTACCTAAATCCAAAAGTGTGTAAGTTTGTTTATTATTTTTTCACGCAGCAACGAAAAAACAGATCGACTTGAATTTTCACACAAATATAGTTTAGAGATTTGATTTTTAGAAGTTTTTCGACTGATAAATGTATTTTTTCCTTTTACGTACCACGTAACCCTTAAAAATAAATCATGTGTGGGCCTTTTAGACACAAATATTTCAACTCAAGTTAATATATTACTGTTAAGATAAAAATAATTTATTACTATTTATTATGTTTGTTTTAATCTAACATATCATTCGAGTCAAGGGCTCGGTAACGAAAATACTTAATATTCATTTAATTATACATAATTATTAGTTTATGGCTAGAAAACATGGCGCATTAATAAATGACGTCATTTAATAATAATAATTGAATAATTATGACTATAGACCATTTATTATTGACCGAGCAAACGAAGTAAGATTTGTCTCCGTTTTAACTCAATGATTTTGCTTTCCTCAGTCCGGATGTTGATGCTTATCTACATGTCGTATTTTTCAAGAAGTCTCAACGACTGTACCAACACAGGATCTATATTTTTTTTTTCCGTGAGCGATTTTTATTTGGGACCCCCCAACTTTTTTTCATAAAGGAGTGACATTTGCTGGCAACTATTTTTACCGCATTCTATTTAGCACATTTAGATATAAGGCATGAATGGCCCAACAGCTATAAGTCATTTAAAAAAATCCTTTGGGTACGGAACTCTAAAAAGATCGCTAGTGATTGCTTAGTAACGCCCAGTTTAACTGTGAGCGCTACTAGTTCTACAAAATTTGCATACATTTGGTCATCTCTAGCAGTCTCTACATATCCGGGATGACGCGAGGACGAACCAACAAACAGATTTACGTAAGTCGTATTAAAGATGATGGAAAAAATGTCAATTAGGTATTGGACACGACATCGCGTGTTCAATGTTCTACTTTTATAGAAACGTGATGTTTTTATGGGAAATAGATTAGTTGTGAAGTGGAAATTAAGTTTTCTTAACGATTTTTAGTCAGTGTTCGGATGGGTGACCGCGGGTGGTGGCAACAGGGATGCTTACTAAAAAAATTATAATTATTCCGTCATATAGATTGTCAAAAAATATTAGACACGTATTTTTTATTTTGTCAATTTAACACAAATTGATGAAGATATAGCCTGTTAAAGTTCCGCATGATGTCACTAACCGCAATGAAATGTACCGGCTAGTGCCGTCACGAGCCCCCACCCTCAAACTTTGACAAGGTTTATCTTGGTCACTAATTGTTTGATTGACAAAAGAAAAAATACGTGTCGAATATTTTTCAATAATCTAACTGACGGACTAATTATAATAATGATTTTTATACCCAGTAAACATCCCTACTGAGTCGTACCGTGGCTCGGACGACACGTTAATTTGTAGGTTCAGGTTGTTTTAACCGTTTAGCCGTGTCAGAGGTATTGAGGTGGCTTAAAAACTCTGACACCAGGGCTAGCCTCTCGGCCTATACGAACTTACTTAGGTACTTTAATCGAGCACAGCAGTTGTCTCACTTGCACATTTACAAATTTGAAAACGTAGGCTTTAAATTTGTAAAAATTGCTTTTAGCATTTATCAAACACTAGCTTTTGTTTTGGCTTCGGAATACCATTAGGAACCTTATATTTTTCCGGGATAAAAAGTAGTTTTTGTCACTTTTCAACTTTTGAGCAAGAGTCTATTAGTTGCTCTGTTGCTGCGTGAAAGAGTAACAAAGATGAAAGAAAAGTTGGATAATAATTCAATGTGAAATATACTTTTGTTTTCTACCGTAAATGAGATCTTATTTGACTTAATTCACGATAAAACTAATTATATAAAACTTCTAGAGTCATTACCGTCCTAGGGAACCAGCTATTTAGATAAAAATCTATTTGATTTACACAAGAAAAAACCCGCGTCTCATCTCAACGTATTGTTCATATATGACCAAGGTTTTAAAAATGAATTATGATAGATATCACTAATTAACAATTTAAAAACATGATAATTTCAGTGATATGATTTATTATATTTTTTGTTAAATGGCAGTATTAAAATAGACGCAATAGAGGCACAAAATAAACGATATATTTTAAACCCACGACCCTCAACGTAGAGATATACATACATAGAGAACTATGTATTTGAATGTATCTTTGAAATAGCTATGTACTTTTATTCTATATTATTATAGCTGTCCAGATTTTGATACTCGTTTAGTTACACTATTATACTTCACACAATTTTTGTACCCCAGCTGAAAATTATTAATTATGAAAAATAAAAAAAGTAATTAAAAATGGCCTTCTTTTTATATATTTTTTGACCGACAAACCACCGGAGGAGGTAAACAATTCGACGCGTATATTTTTTTTTATTTATAACCACCCATAACATTTTTCATAGTTGTCCGATTTCAATATTTTTTTAAGTAAGAAAGAGTATACTTCGAAATTGATCTCATTTAAATTTTATCGAAATCTGCTCAGCCATTTTTGATAAATCAACAATAATGTGAAAAATGCTACATCGATCCGTGCGTAATATTTGCGTTCTAGCGATGCTAGATTCGCACAGATGTATTATGCATATAAACATTACTCTATCTATTAAATCTAACTGCATAAAAATCCGTTGCGTAGTTTTAAAGATATAAGCATACATGGGGACAGACAGGGGAAAGCGACTTTGTTTTATACTATGTAATGATTCTGTACACAGGTGAATTCGGTCATGCTATTTTTGCAAAAAATAATTATTAGGTCAGTTCAGTTTTGACTGCCTCGGTGGCTCAGTGGTTAGTGACCCTAACTTCTGGATCAAAGAGGCGTGGGTTCGATCCCCACCAGGGCAAATATTTGTGATGAACATAAATGTTTGCTCTGTGTCTGGGTGTTATTTAGTTACTATCTATATAAGTATGTATTTAAAAATAAGTATATGTAGTATATCAGTCTCTGGCAGCCATATCACAAGCTTTGCTTAGTTTGGGGTCAGAGGCCGTGTGTAAGATGTCCCAAAATATTTATTTATTATTTTATTTTTAGTTTTCTTTATAGGTCTCTGTTTCTGTTTTTATCGGTCAAAAATAACTGTAAAATTTACAGTTAATGTCAAAAGCCGTTAAAGATCAAAGCTATCTTACTATCTTTCTGAAACTTGGCTAAACACGTGTTGTTTTATTTCTATGAAGTTCACACAGACACGTGACTCTAGCCTGATTCTATAGAAATGCATAAAACGACATACCTACTCGCTCTTTATCTTGTACTTACTTTGTTTATTATTGATTACTAAACGTGATCTAAAGCGCGTGGCTAAACACGCATCTTGAACGTTTTAATTGCTTTCAGATGAAGAAGATTAAATACCTATGTAAATAGTAATCCTAATATTATAAATCCGAAAGTATATTTGTTAGTCTATTGGCTTGTTCCTCATTCACGCAGCACTTCTTTTTTGGCATGGACATGTGACATCCATGTACAGTTTTGTTCATTTATCAAAAACGGCTTAGCCGATTTTGAGTAAATTTAATGGGAAGACCTTGAAAGCATACTCTTTCGAACTAAACATTTTTTTTAATCGTTTTACGATTAGTGAAAATATCGATGAACATGCACAAAAAAAGATACATATCTACTGACGTACATGGTACCTCCTCCTATTTGGAAGTTGGTAAAAATATTAAAGGTTCCTATGGGGTAACACAAAACTTAAAATACCACGCGGGGGAAGCCGCGGCTAAAAGCTATACCTAGGTCATGAGATAATGAAGGGTGCGCCGTGCCACGCTAGGTTTTGAACTGATGATGTTTTTTACAATAATAAAATTATAAAATCTTATTTTTACGCTTTACATTAATATGCAACGATAATAGCACTTATTATCTGTATTACTTTAACCTTATTTTTAATCTACATTTTGGCTTTGACATCTTTAGCTATTTGCCAGCGAAGGTTCGAAAAGCTCAGAATTTAATCTTTACTTATTTAAATTCGTATTTTTGAATCTTAATACGTTTTTTATACAAATTCAGTTGTAATAACAATTTTACTGAAGTCATATTATTTTCTGTGTTACGAAATGATGAGCCAAGTGAAGGGCAGATATAAAAAAGTATTTAAATTATTGTAAGAGGATGTGAGCTTTTATATTTAAAGTCATAAATACTTTAAAAAGGCTATAAGCCCTAAGCTATAAATATTTTAATAACCTTCTCGAAAAACGAAAGCTACAGTATGAATGTTTTTTTGTTTGTATTCACGCGGAATTTTAACTCTACATCTTCATCACTTTTTGTCAAAAATATTGACAAAAGACATTTATTTTTTCAAGAAATGGCATAACCGTCTTCAACCATGTACATAATTCGATTAGTTTGCACGGAAAGATGTAGTAATTTTCACATTATTTTTGATTTATCAATAATGGCTCAGCTGGTACGTTAAATTGAAGCGGGACCGTTTTTGAAAGTAAAAAGTTATGCGTGGTCAAACATAAAAAACAATATTTTACGCGTCAAATTTTAAATCCTCTCCGTTTCATCGATTAGCCCACTGAGGACAAACATTTTTGTAATTAATAGGCATGAAGACTACAAAATAGAATTAGTCCCTCTTATCAAAAGCTATAAGACACGTATTTTTATTTTTAACCGGCGAAACGGAGCTGGTTTACAAGCTCGGCGGGAATCAAACCAACGGCTCTTAGGCACAAGAGTCAGGGTTACTAACAACTGGAAACCAATTCAACTATAATTTAGCTAAGCAAGTTTATCTTCGAGTCATTCACAAATATTCTAGTTTTCGCAAGACAAAAATGAAATAGATTAAAACTAATCCATATTGCAAAACATACGTGGGTGAAAGAAATAGATTTTAATAACGAAATTGCAAAAACTCTGCGAAACTTCCACTCGTATAACTATTTCTTAATAAACCTGCTCATTAATATTATTAAAAATATCCAGTTGTAAAACCTTGTTTCTTACTATATAAATCAAATAAAATCATAATTATCGACATTAAATAGGCAGCTTAGGTATTTAGTGGCGACTTTACATAAAACTTCGATATAACGATATATATTGTATATTATTATACGTATCTATTGTATCAAAACTTGTTATAGTATTAATACCAGTTTTAATATAAAAAGTAATGATTTGACACTATTAACCTTTGATTAGTAAAATTTTTAGTATAACTAATTTATCCTCTTTAAAAAAGTAGTAGTTTGCCAATTAATGGGCGACATTTAGTTTTCGATGTTTCTTTTTGTAATTATGGTTATGATTCCTTGACCTTTATAATAATTTGAACACAAAAGTGTTGTTAGCTTAAAAGCTTGTCATATGCACGTCTTACCTATATTAATTGTAGGTATATTAATGTATGTATATCTTTTACATGAGAAATCAAAGTGAAACTCTTTTTTTGTACATGTAAAATTTTTCATACTCATTTAGATTGTACATAAATCATGAATGTATATTTTTAAGCGGGATAAATACCAATTACTTTTAGTGGGGTATTATTATTAACAAATTTGAAAGGATACACCAGTGTTGGTGTGTTTTACCCATATTTGAAAACTGATATGGTATTAAGACTATGACTTTTTATAACATTTTGCAATGTTATTAAAAATTATATATTAATATTGAATGATTAAAACTCTTTGAAACAAAATAATTGAAAATAACCTGAATGACTTCTGGAAAAGTATGTAAGGCTGTGCCTTTTTGCTCGACTTGTTTGCACTTGATAATTGGTTCATCCAAATTAATTTATATAATGTAATCCAATAATTATGACAGCAAAATTATACTTATTTTTTTGGTATTTCATTTTAATATTGAACGAAATTAATAATCAAACTTCAATATTATCAATCTTCTCTGCCCATCCTTGTATATAGTACAATAATAATATAATATAATTAAACCCTATTAATTTAACAATGACAATTTTACAACTCAATAAAAATATATCCTCACTAAAAGTTGATCTACATTCAAATTTTTTATAATATATTTCTATTGTTACCAAATCTGTAGCAGATTGAATATAAACTGTGTTGTAAATTTAATATAAATGTTAGAGGACCATATATTATAGTTTCAAGGTCTTGATTTGCATAAAACTATAATTTTGATGGTACCAGCCGGATTTGAGGTATTTGTTTCGGTTTTACAAACGGCATTCATATACTGCGAGAAGAAAAACTTACAGATTGATCGCCAGACCGATATTGATCTATTATCCTCATCAAAAATGGCACAAGTGACTTCAACCATTGCGATTTACTTGACATGTTTAGATTTTTTTTAAAACTTCTCTATAGATTTCATAAAAATGTAAATGAAACTACTTCTGAATTTATTATGAACTACCAAACAAAAAGATTCATTGAAATCGGCGATAGCTTGGCGAATTAATCGCGTTGTTTTTGTACACTAATATTAAGTCTCTTTTTGAAGTCGGTTAGGAACATCCTATGCCTATGTCTAGCAGTGGACGTCTTATGGCTGACAGATGAATACTATATGGAAACTATATATAACTATGGAATAATAATAATGGAAACTATAAATAACTATGAAAACTATACATATATAAGCCTAGGTGAGCTAAATATCAGTATTCAATATTTAAGTTTCTAAAACGCTTGGTAAAATAACTATAACATTATGCATACATAAATTATACCTAGCCTGAATAAAACTCGTGAATGAATAAAACAAGTGACATTTAAAAATAGGTAGTAGTATGAAACTGTACGTACATTGTAACGAAAATTAGATAAAAATAATTTAATTTCATTTTATTCATCTTAAAACCATTAATGGTCTAATTTTTATAAATATCACAAAAATGTCACTCGTAGAATATGGCTAAAATTATTATACGAACTTTTCAAAATAGCCAAATAGTAATAACAAGCATGCCATGTCATAGGTGATACTATAATTTTCTCAACATTGTATTAATTTATACGCTTTACACTGAAGAAATTATAATTATCACCTAATAAACATGAATTTATAATATGATATCGTATTACAAAATTAATATAAATTACTTAAAGTCTTTATCACAGTAAAATTGTCATTTTAACATTGTATATAGCTTACTACCGTATATATTTATCTATATACACCTATACAGTACACATCTAAGTACCTACTTACGTTCTTAATTTTTTTGAAATATTTCATTCACGTTTGTTATATTGACTAGCTGACCCGGCGTACTTCGTTTCACGCAATATCTTTATAAATTATAGCATACTAGTTTTTACCCGCTGCTTCGCCCGCATGATATTTTGATTTTTGACGCAATATCATTATAATTTATAGCCTATGTATTATTCTGATATTATAAGCTATATTATTGCAAAGTTTCATCTCAATCCGTTCAGTAGTTTTTGCGTGAAAGAGTACCAAACATCCATCCATCCATCCATCCATCCATCCATCCTCAAACACTTTCGCGTTTATAATATTAGTAGGATATTATTGCAAAGTTTTATCTCAATCCGTTCAGTAGTTTTTGCGTGAAAGAGTAACAAACATCCATCCATCCATCCATCCATCCATCCTCAAACACTTTCGCGTTTATAATATTAGTAGGATATTATTGCAAAGTTTTATCTCAATCCGTTCAGTAGTTTTTGCGTGAAAGAGTAACAAACATCCATCCATCCATCCATCCATCCATCCTCAAACACTTTCGCGTTTATAATATTAGTAGGATATTATTGCAAAGTTTTATCTCAATCCGTTCAGTAGTTTTTGCGTGAAAGAGTAACAAACATCCATACATCCATCCATCTTAACAAACTTTCGCGTTTATAATATTAGTAGGATATATGTGTTATTTTGATGTATAATTATTTCAAATACAACATGTAATTACATTACTATTGCAAAGTTTCATTTCAATCCGTTCAGTAGTTTTTGAGTGAAAGAGTAGCAAACATCCATATATACAAACTTTCGCGGTAATAATATTAGTAGGATCTTATTTTAGCAGGTACTTATTTTGTTTAAGGTTGTTGTACTACAGTACACCACCGACTATCTAGCTAGATTTTAAGTAAAAATTTCTAATTATTCTTTATATGTAGGTGCATCAAAACTGTAAAGTATAATATAACAATAAAATTACAGTATTGGCTAGACAACTCGAGGAAATAACAAACAATATTCGATCTTATTATAAATGCTATATTTAACGGCTAATATATGTCAATAATATCGAATGTGGCCTAGAAATCGAATAATATAACGAAATTCAACATGGTAATGTGTCATCGGACGTTTGTTAATAAGTAAGCGTTCGGTTTGACCTCAGAGGTCACTCTGGTGACCTCCAAGTTTGGACATGTGGTGCTTAGAAGAAATCTGCTTGCCAAATTATATGAAATAGTAGATTACCAATAATGCGGTTATCGATAAAAGGTTTTGAAATATATCGGTTACTTTTAATCAACGAATCGGAGGAGGTACTCGATTAGATGCGTATGTTTTGTTTTTGATGTATGAAAGCGCATAACTTTTTCCAGAGTTTAATATTTTTTTTATTTGAAAAGGATATTTAGCGAAGTTTATCCCATTATAGCAAAATTGGTTTGTTACTTTAAAAAAAATCTGCAATCATTTTAAAATGGCATGCATCGATTCGATAAAACTATTCGAACGTAGACTCGAGAACTTTTCAACTCCATCGGCTATCAGTCCTCCGAGCTATGTGCCCTGCTCACTGCCATTCTAAATTGCTATAGTTTAGGGCAACATTTGGCCACCAACTTGATCGATATAACATCAAAAAAGTGGCTGCAGTATAAAAATAAATCTCAGAATTAAGGAAGCGCATTTAGTATTCTATACACAACGTTTATTTCCCCAATAACAATATTTCCAGGTACTCGTAGTTACAAAATCTCTTTGTTGTGACATCGACAAGATTCCGCGATGCTGGACTTAGGCCTCTCCTATACAAGTTTATCTCCTTGCTCTGTAGGTACTAAACCGAAAGGTGGTGATGAAGACCATCATTACGATTTTTTTTTACTATGGGGCCAATCCAGAATTCGATAATAAAATCAGCTCTTCCACACAAAACTGCAACTTAGAATCGACGAAATGTATGAAACAGCTGATTTTTATCTCAAATTCTGGGTTGGCCCCATGTTTTTTTTTTAATAATGATGATCTGAATCACCTTCTTTTGGCTTAGTTCTGGATAAGCCTGTATTAGTTTTTTTTTTTTTTGTAAGAAGCATGTTAATCATATTTTTATAATTTAAATTTAATGTATATTTCCGAAACAACAGTATTTCTAAATTTTCTAAGTAAATATAATATCTCTTTGTCGCGACACCGACAAGACCCCGCGATGCTGGACATAGACCGCAAGTTTATTTCCTTCCCCTGTACCAAGCCGAAAGGTGGTAGGCAATTAAAACCATCATTAGAACAACTTTTACTATGGGACCAATCCAAAATTCGAAAATAAAGTCAGCATACAAAACTACAACTTATATGGATATATGGAACAGCTGATTTTTTCTCGAATTCTGGGTTGGCCCGTAGAAAATGTTGTTCATAATGATGATCTGAATTACCTCTTTTGGCTTAGTATACTATATATACCTAATGCGCTGTAGCGGTGCGGGTGACAGTTGCTATTTCTAATTTAATTAGGGTTTTATTTAATTTACTGCAGTTATTAACTATATAATATGTTAAGGATGTGGTATAGCTGAAATACTAAGTCATAATTTGTAAATCGCGGCAAGTTAAACCCTAAATAAATAAAAAAGCAACTGTCACCGGCACCATGCGCCCGCACTAATTTCTGGATAACCCTGAATAGATATTTTTTGCAGAATGAAGGAAGCGCGCTTATATTTTTTATATACAATGTATATTTCCCCAATAACAGTATTTCCAAGTAGTTATATCTCCTTGTCGCGACACCGACAAGATTCCTCGACGAGCATTGCGTAACACACAAAGGCAAGCGGGTCTCCTCTTTTAAAACTCGTTTCACAGTTTACCGAATTCCAATGTATATTGATTATATGTTTATGTATGTATATATTCTACATACTTGTATATTGTATGTTTATATATGCTTAACATGCTTTTCAGATGGTAACTGAGATGGTTTTTTTTTTGTATTTTGACAGATGTAGATTGTAGACCGTATTTTTATATACACTAAACAGATACATAATATTTAAAATGAGAGAAAATGTATATCCCGATCATTGAAACGGTTGTTTTAACCGCTTAGCCATGTCAGAGGCTTTCAGGCGGCTTCAAAACTCTTACACCAGGGCTAGCCACCCGGCCTATACGAACTTACTTACTTTATTGAAACGTCAGTTAAAAATAACACAAATTTAGTTATCTTAAAATACACTAAGTTAATAATTTTCGCTAAAACGGCTTAATTGATTGCATTAAATTTAAACATAAACTTTCTGTTATACATTTGAAAACTGTCCGCCTTACTTACCACAAAAGATTTAAACACGCCTAAACACTCTTTTACCGTGCAATTTGTACGGTTAAACATTGTCTAAAGCAAAAATAAAACTTTTGTGGTAAACGGTGTAACTCTAACTAATTAATAACACAACATTTTAATAACAGTTCAGTAGGTATGTAGAGATCGCTATACTTACCTGAGTGTGCTTTTCCGCTGAAGTACAACGTAGGTATCGTCTAAGTAAACGTGCTACACTTTAGATCGTATATCTGCTTAACATCTGGCAGTATGTAGTCAAACGCAAACCTATATTAAATATAAAAAGAAAAGTTCCGAAAACTGCTACATATATGTTTATCCAACAATTATTATTTGCCTATAACTATTAATTTCTATGTTTACTATATATACAAATAATAATATCATTGGTATTCATTAACTTCGTAATCTTAAAATTAAGTTATTTAGCATAGTTACTAAAATATAAACTATATAACTATAACCATAATTAAAAGTGTCGTGTGATGTTTTTATTATGGTAATAATATGACGTTGCAACGATCAAAATAAAATTGACACACTTTATTTACAAGTGAAAGTTGACCTTGACATACTTACATAGTTATATAACTTTTGACCAACAGAAGAAAGTGCAACTTCGCTTTCGTTGGGATGATGTCACTCTCAGCTGATCGTTTATTGTTATTTTTTAAACTTTCCGTTTCAGTTGCATAAACCGATGTATATAATACACAAATAAATTAAATTCAAATACACAATTGTTTTTAAAGTCGTTTATTAGCGATTTTTACAGCAATACGTATTTTAAAGTTATTAAATTATTGAAATAAAACAATATTTTTAAATTACGTGAAAATGGTGGCTTTTGAATTTAATAAGTTTGAGATGGCATTATGTGAACATTTAAAAAATTCGTATTGTGTATTTTGAGCAATTTAAAATTTACTACAACAGTTTGACGCCAAAATGTAAAAGTGTTATGTTGTAAAATGGTCCTAAGGAATCGTATAATTTTATCGATTCACGTTCAATACTACTGTTATTAACTGAATCACCGATAAAAATCGTTATATTACTACAGTAATTTCATTATTTTATGACATTTATTTGACTGACATTAAAGGAAGACTTCGCGCAAGCTTTGTGTATATTCAGATAAAAATATAATTTGAATCAGTTTATTATACAGATATTACAGATATTTCCTTTTTGATAGGCCTCTCTGAAGCTTTTTTTTTAATAAAGCTCAAGTTACATACCATTATACAAAATATTTATTTGAGTGCTTATTGATAATTCAGAAAATTTTCAAATAAAATTGTAAAGTTATACAAAAATCTCGCATCACAGCGATGTTCTCGACGTCCTCCCAGAAGGGTTAACCTACGGGTTGAGTTTCTGATTTTTTTTTGTGTATATTTGGTAGGTTTTAGAATAAGTTAGGCTATTTTTACACTCGATGAGATCTCTCGAGATCTCCAGATTTTTTTTAACGGCATAACCACGTTTTTTCGGTCAGATAGTAAAATTATAAAAGTTGACATAGGTAAATTTACCTAATACCTTTATACTTGTGCAACTTAATAGTCTTATTAATCAATAGAGCTTGGAGAAGTTCTTATCTTAATTTAATTCAAAAGATTGAGGTCAATTTCAAGAGTTTTGTCAGTCTGTCATGCTAAAATATAATAAAGATATAACCATCCATCAGACAGCAACCGTTGCACAATCTAATAATAGCTATTTATGCTATTAAAGTAGCCTATAATTATATAATATTACCTACTATAAATAGACATACCCGTTTTGGCACTCTTATGAAGTTGTTATAACCTAGATATTAGTTTTTATTAAGTTATACATATTATTGGTAGATATTAGTTTTGGATATAACTGCTAATGAAATGTGCTATTTGGCTGTTATGCTGCTTTTTAAATGGCATAACTTTATTTGTATTTTTCTTGTGATGTTTCATATTAAGTCGTTTGTAGTATACGTAAATGCAATACCTATCTAATACGAGTGCCTGATATTGGTTCGCTCCAGTCTATTTGAGAGACTTATTTAGAATATATACTTTTAGTGACAACAATAAGTCAAAAGTTGTGAATCTACAATTCTACATATATCTCACTAGCACCTGTTTTATTATACTATAATTAGTATAATTTGCTTCAATCTGCGTATATATTTATTATTCTTCTAAGCACATTTCCGTTTTCTTTTGATTTTTATATTAAAATCTAGATTCGGTTGCCAATTTAAAACACGTTTTGAGCATCTTAATTATGTACATATCTTGTATACATACAACTAATTATGTAGTGACATAAAAGTATACGAGACTATAAAACGAGATCAAAATGTTGAAAAAGCCATCTAACTATATTTATAAACTGGTATGAAAATAAAAAAACTTATTTCTTATTCTTCTTATAATATAGGATTTGTGACTGAGTAGTTATATAACCCTTCGTGGGTTGGCCTACGTCTTGCAGTGGACAATCAAAAAGGCTGGTACAGGTATATAATTGAAAATAACGCCATCATAATAATCCTCCGTAAAACGTCCACTGTTAGACACAGGTCTGCCTAATGGACTTACATACGATCGTTTGAAAGTGGCTTACACTTAGTGTGTTCTTATAATATGTAGATAATCTGATAATACGTAGGACCGGCAAGCGCAGCGTAGGACGTTTACCTACGAGGTAGACAGATCTCATCAAAACCACAGGATCACGCCAGATGCAAGCCGCTTCCAACCGGTCTTATTGGAGATCGATTAGGGAGGCCTATGTCCAACAGTGGACGTCGTATGACTGATGGATGGATGAATAAGTAGGGCGTGTCCAAAGGTAACAAGCTGTGGTGGTCATGTGATAATAAAAAAGTCGTCTATCATTCGTGAGGCCATGCGTTCAAATCTCGGTCCCATAATAAGGTATTTGAAACTTATATACGGACTTTCACACCACTGGCTTTTCGGCGAAGGAAAACATCGTGAGGCAACCTGCATGGATCCGTAGAAGAACGACGATAGCGTATGTGAATCCACCAAATCTGCACTGGGCCAGCGTGGTGGATATGGCCCAAAGTCCCGTCGAGGTTAGGCATATGTTCAGCAGTGGGCTATTGAAAAGACTGGTACAGTACCTACAGTAGGTACAGTACAGTCGATATGATGATGATACATCTTATGATATCTTCAGTATTTATTCATGTAGATATATTTGCCTACATTACTGCACATTTACTAACAGCCATTACCTCAGCTTTCGGTCGACCTTACCGCCCACAGCGCTCTGTTTTAGGCATCCTAAGCTTCTACTTGACCTGTATAACCTAACTTAACAAGCTTGATGATAAATACACGTTCCAAAACTATTATTCTATGGTTCTGAATCATTACTCTTTGTCAGAACTCAGAAATATCTGGCTGTATTGAAATTTTAATGAGGGTTCTGACTTTTTTACTATGCTTGGCAATACGTAACTGTGCATTTTGGATTTTTTCATTGTTGTTAATGATTTTTAATAGTTTTGGTTTATTTTTAGAGCTTTTTAGGTATTTGACCCGCCTTGACAACATTTAGAAAGAGGTTCTCAATTCCATTTATTTTGTAATCTAAGTATAGCGCGTGTCTCGTACCCCAATTAAAATTTTGTTTTCAATAATTTTATTTTGAATACCTAAACCTATACCTTTTTGTATTTGCAGTAGGTATCATTAGTTAAACTCGGTTTTTATTTAGTTTTAACGTCATAACGTGAAAAATATTGTTTCATACGAAATCAACAAAAGCAAAGGGTAGGTACTTGACAAGTTACATTACCTACGTTATATCGATAGGGAATCAGGGTCGTGTTGTTTTAAAGTTTGTAAGGTTGGAAAATTTAGAGACATTATAAGCGAATGGTTGACCACGAATGGCATTAGAATTGAGCACTACCGTGGCTCAGATATTTTTTTGGGACATCTTACACACGCTTCACCTCCGGCTATGATTTGCCAATTTTCCGTATGTCCGCCATGACAGAACGCCACCAGGTGTGCTTTGGTTGGTCCTGTCTTCTCTTGTCTTGCGGGTTCCAGTCTAAAGCTTGTTTTGGAATGTGGTCTGGAGTCCTACGGAGCTTGTGACCAATCCAGTTCCATTTACGGCGTTTTACCTGGTCTTTGATTGGAATTTCGTGGCATCTCCGATGTAAGTCTATGTTAGAGATTTTGTTAGGCCAGAAAATCAGTAGTATTTGGCGAAGACCCATCCCATCTACCTAGCCTATTCAGACTTACTTAGAGGAATTGGGCCGCACTTGTGAATTTTCTCGTAAAATACGAGTATTTTTTCAATGAAACTTAAAAAAACGTGTTCACGAAACCACGTATATTTGTGAATCGCACTTCATAAGGTCACTAGTCTTCTGTTTACTCATGTCAGCGTATAACCAAATATTTGCCGAGCATGGCATTCCTACTGGCCTTTAGATGGCCAGCGTGGCTTGGCCACCACCATTTAATTTTGAAGAACTGACAGGTGCTAGATGAGAATAAATAAATGCCTACCTATACGAAATCTGTGAGTCTATAGCAAACTGATAAAACTATTTATGTCCAGTTTTAATGTCAGTTGTCAATTCATACTTGGTTTTTACTCCGAGGGGATAAATGGAAGAAAGACAATTTGTCCCTACTTTGTCTCTTTGCCATGCTACGGAAGCAGTAAAGTCAAAAATAACGCTGGTTTTTAATAAAACATCTGATAAATATCTCTTAATTTGATCACAATATAGATGTAAAAGAGGTGGTAGTCTAGAGGTAGTCACATACGCCGTATACAGGGTTATTTCTAATCAATTAGCATCCTTTTAGGAGCTTATTTTGTACACCAAAACTAACTTTTGTTTTGCGACTTTTGTCAAAACCCAAAAATGTACGATATTTACGTTTTTAGAAGTTTCCGATCTATAGGTATAATTATTGACTGGCATTATGGTTTATATTCACATAACAAACTATACATACTTACCTAATTATTTAGTACTAGCTTTTATCCGCGTTATATGTTGATTTTTGTGCTATATCCCATTGGAACATATTAATTTTTCGGAATAAAAAGGAACGAGCTATACCCATGCCAAAAATCAAGTCAATCCGATGTCTGTTGCTGCGTGAAAAAGTAACAAGCCTACAAACACACTTTCAGATTTATAATAAAGTATAATATTAGTAAGGATTTTATAATCCTAATACAAAAAACATACAGAGGCGCACACAGGTGTCAATTTACACTGGTGACTGTGGTCCTCCGAAATCACGTTTGTGTCCAATTGTCCATAGAAGGATGGGCCAAGTTATTTAGAGTGACGTATCTACGACCTTTATGTCTCTGACCTGAGCCAAGAACTGACTAGATGCAAATACTGCGTTTTGAAAATGGCGCGGCAAATATTAGCATTAATGTCTGGTATTTTATTCATATATTACACTGATATATTATATACATTAATAAAACTGATTAATACAGGTATTTCTTACTACGCATTACAAAGCAGATTAATATAAATATTTCTAACTATACATGTAGGTATTTATTTTAAATAACTGCAAATATATTAGAAAACCTCTAGAATGTATTTAAGTAATCATTGTGACCAACTAAACACGATAAGATTCCCAAAAAAAATCACAAAAAATACATTTATTCCATACAATGGGATTTTTACCGACGAACCACCGGATGAGGTACTCAATTCGGCGCGTATATATTTATGTATAACCACGCGTAACTTTTCTCATAGTTGTCCGATATCAAATTTTTTTTTGTTGGTAAAAGTATACTTTGAAATTTGTCCCATTCAAATTTTATCGAATTCGGCTGAGCCATTTTTGATAAATCAACAATAATGTGAAAAATGCCACATCGATCCCTGCGAAATATTCCCGAATTCTGTACACGGGTGAAGTCGGTCATGCTATTTTTGCAAAAAATAATGATGGAAGCTGATATTTTTGGCGTATAAATCGATGAACGCCGCAAGCACGACAAAAAGTTTCGTTCCGCCTGAGCCGAGCGTGCAAGCGAGAGCGCGGAACGAGCGACAGAGAGGCACGATCGGCCTAACAGTTCGGCTTGTTGATTCAACATTGTTTTTTTTTATGACGTTATCGTAAAATTATCGTCTGTAAGCCAACTTTACAGACAACAATTTTTAGGGTTCCGTACCCAAAAGATAAAAACGGGACCCTATTACTAAGACTCCGCCGTCCGTCCGTCTGTCTGTCTGTCACCAGGCTGTATCTCATGAACCGTGATAGCTAGAGAGTTGAAATTTTCACAGATGCTGTATTTCTGTTGCCGCTATAACAACAAATAGTATAAACAAAATAAAATAAATTTTTAATGGGCTCCCATCAAGCCTGATTTTATAGCCATTATTCGCACGAAATTAATAACGGTAAAATGCAGACGCTTGAAATATTCACGGAATATTTAATTGTATGTTTACTTCAATAACTAATTATTAAATTAAAATAAAATATATATTTAAGGGGGTTTCCAGTACAGTACGAAACCTTTCGTGCACAAGTTCGACTCGCACTTGGCTGATCTTTATAGCTGTGTTAGTCGCTATGGTCAAAAGTTGGTCGCCTATGGAGCCAACTCAGAAATAACAGAAAAGAAATCAGCTGATCTCATACATTTTGTCCTTATTTAATGAACTACTTGTACGGAATAGCTATTTTGCGGTTTTGTAGTTGGCTCTACAGTAAAAGTTGGTCATATTGACGAAAACAACTAGTTACCTAGAGTACCTACACTCTAGACCTAAGAAATTAGCATAGAAAACAAACATATAAAAATACTAAATAATAAATCAAATTCCTTTCCAATATAAATAAAAAATGCCTTACCCTCATAGTCATAGTCATATATAGAAACGATGTATAGTTTTATACAATGACCAAATAAGGGGTACGGCATTTTTACAAACGTTACCTAGGAACCGCATGTAATGTTTCATACTATGTCATACATAATGGAGTATTGAGTATTAAGATCTCTGTTTTATCTCCAAACTTTATTGTAGGTATTCTATTTTAATCCATAACTGATGACTCAATTACCTTACTTCACAGTTCCTTAAATATTGTAGTTAATTTAGGAATTCTATTGATTAATGATTTATTATGTTTTTACGACGTGTTGAAGTCGGAAATCAGGTATTTCCCGACCTCAAAATAACTAATTAGTTGTATCTATTTAACATTTTAATCGATTCAAACAAACAAATTACTAATTTTAAGCACTAATAAAATCTAAAAAACTAATACGATATAAGATCGGATGAATCCTTTTTTCGAATGAAAAAAAAAGGAAAAAAAAAATGTTGACTAAATATCAAATCTTTACGAGTGAATGAGAAAAAGAGAAAATTAATTAAATGAAAATAAACAAAACAAACGTTTAATTCGTATTAATAAGTACGAAACGAAGATTAATTTAAAATGCCAAGTGTAAAATAAAATAGACAAAGTCTGCAAACTGAATATTTGATTACTATATTTACTTAAATTTAAAACGTGACACTTTGAGCTCTATCACAATGTATTAAGAGTCAGTGATTGAAGATTTAAGTGCAAATAAAATGAAGACGTAGCCTTGAACTTTAGGTATTTTTTCGTTCAAACATTGTCTTTGAGATACAAAGTCAAGCGTGGAACAAAATTTAAGAAATAAAAATTCCGGAGACCTTTTTAAAAATATCGATAATTACACAATTTGTTAAATGTTAATATCGATTTTATGTCAATAATTTTATTTATGGCATACTTTTTGACAATAAAATAATTCGAGTAAAGTGTTCCGATTGTCATCTAGGAAAATTAATAAAAATTGATATCGTAATAAAATTAAATACGGTTTTTAATTTATTCATTATACCTAGCAGAATAAAATTTGTACTCAATTACGTATCTACATTAATTAAAATCTAGTAATCTGGCAAAAGAGACAAGAAAAATGATACCTAGAAATCAATCAAATTTTAGTGTAGCCTTTTTATGACTCCAGTGATAGTTCTAAATAAATTTGGACTATCTTTAGAATCATAATATTATTATTAAATGAAAATCTATACATTGAATTTCTGTCTTTTTTTACATCGTTTGAAATTAAGCGCTAAATTGCATAGTCAATCAACATACTACAAATAATGTTTATTTGAAAAATATGTAAAACTTCTTTCTCTTGTTACAGAAATATGAAGCCACTATTTTCAATAGTGGTTGCCATTCTGGTACTGACCACGAACGCACACCCCGAGAACATCGAGGACGTCAAACAGCTGCCCCAAACCAACGAACCCCTGGTAGAGGCTGAGGAATCCGACATCCAAGCGAGAGTAGAACGATGCACCACCTGCTCCTCAGGCGTCAAACTAAACCTCAAATCACCCAAAGACGTATTAGCAGCTATCCAGCAACTGCCCGGCGGTGAAGTCCACACGCAACAGTCTTTCGAAGGCTGCTCCAGCGACAAAGGCTGCGCTGGACTCAAAGTCAAAGACGGACGAGTGGTAGAGCGCTTCGGTAACGCTGAAGCCTTCCAAGCCGCTGCAGCACAAAACACAGGCAACGAATTCACCTTCCACGCCGCTGGAGCGCTCGAAAATCTACTCCAAGGCGAAGGAAGCCCCTTCTGGTGGATGAACCAACAAAACTCTCCGTTCAAAAATGCTGCTGCCGGCGGTGGCAACTTTGAAAAGTTCAGCAAGACGTCCTCTTCAAGCTTCAGCACGACTGGCAATGGCGCTGCTGGCCTAGACTTGGGTGCAAATCCGTTCCTTAACGGAGATTTCTCGAAATTGTCTGGAGGTTTTAATGGACAAGCGGGATTCGCGGGAGCTGAAAATAAGCCTGGTTACTCGAGCTCGTCTTATGAATCTTCTTCCTTCAGCGCGTCCAGTAAAGGAGAGGCTGACTTAGCAAACAATCCTTTCTTGAATGGAGGTATAAACAAGTTTGGACAGTCTGGCTTCCAAGCTCAAGGAAGCTTTGGAGGAGCAGGAGCTAGTGGCCAATCGGGACAGGCTGGCTTCGGAGCGTCGAACTTTAATCAGGCTTCTTTCGGATCTTCCAGTAAATTTGGTGCTTCTGGGTCTGGATATACGGGTTCTTCTCCGAGCCCCTTCACGGCTTCGACCGCTGGGTCTAATATCAATCTGATTCAAAACGCGCAGAAGGCTAGTGAGTTTGATTTCGAGCAGCAGCAACAGACGCAGCAGAACATAGATGAAGCCTTCAGGCATACTGGAAACGTCAACGCTCACGAACATTCCGGAGGCGATCTTCAGCAGACCTGTGCTGGTCAGGGATACATCTGTGTGCACAAAGCTCAGTGTAACAACGGTGTGGTCAACACCAACGGTGGAAGTCTGCTGCAGGCGAACACTCAGGTGAGTTTTTCAATTCATACTACCTACCTCTAGTATCATGTTGAATACAGGACATATGGCGAAAATAAAAAATGACCATTCGTATATCACCATCTGTGTCCTTTTCCCTTCAGGTGGAGTCGGTACAGCACGTTTCCTTTCGTCACTCTATCGTAATCATACGTCATCTCAATTTCAACTCCTTGTATATGTCAAATCAAAATTCTTGTCGGCTGTCGAATTACTGCGCGAAACCCAATCCTCAAGCAGCTGTTAAGTGAGCTTCAGTCAGGATTGGGTTTTCCGCAGCTTGAGCTACCATCTCAGGCGACAAGAAGTTTGATTCGGCCTATACAAGGAGTTGATGATGAGATGACATATGATAGAGTGAAGTGGTTAAAATGAAATATTCCGTGCGGACTACATCTAGAGGGATAACGACACAGATGATGATGACAAACTGTAATTTAACTTTTTTGCTACATATGGCACGAACGTATGTACAGTGGTGGGTATACTCATTGTTTTTAACAGATTTTACTTAAGACTCAATCCTGAAACAGCCGTATTTCATACACATTGTTAAAAGCTTACGAACTTTAATTATTTTATTTATCAACTGTTTCACAAGCACTTACAAAAGTCTATGAACTTTCTGTTTGCGATAGTTTTTTTCGCAATATAAGGGTTAAAGATGGAGAGTTAAAGATCTCATAGCACTTTAACCCTGCGTTACAAACTGTTACGATACGATTTACGATGGATGGATACAACTTATATGTAATGGCAGCCATATTACAATGTTTGCTTAGTTTGGGGTCAGAAACCGTGTGAGATATGACGCAAATATATTTATTTATACAGAAGTTTCCTATATGCAGGGTTATTCAGAACTGGTGTATTAGGTAAGCTAATAGAAAGAGATTAAGACCATCATCAAAAACTTTTACTATGGAACCATCCCGGAATTCGAGAAAAAAAACAGTTGTTTCATTTTGTCTGTTCCGAGTTGCAGTTTTGTATAAAACAGCAGATTGGTTGTCTAGAATTTTGAGTTGGTCCCATTGTAAAAGTTGTTCATAATGATGGTCTTATACGGTAAGCAGATAACCCTGTATCATAAGCGCGTTAAAAAGCTTCTTACTAAATTATCATAAAAAAGATTTCCTTATATCCGTTTATCGATACTTTATTTTACAATAATCCTCTCATTACAAGTAATATACTTTATAAAAGCTTTTATTAATGTGTGTATAAAACATTTATAAATAGTCCTATTAATTAATTGACGGGATAAACTACTCTGTCACAAAATAGAAAATTTACAGAAGTACACTTACATTACTTACTTAGGGGATTTCAAACCACAATTTTCCATTTATCTCTCGCAATACTTATTAATAAAGACAAAAAACCAGAATCACTCATGTCAATTTCCAAAAAAAAAACTATTTTACTGACGATTTTACGATAAATGTATTTATCGTAAAATCGTCAGGACAATAACAAAAACGTAAATTGTGTCTCTGTCTTTTTTATTCTGCTAAAGAACATAAAACTGATTTAAACTTTATAGTGGCCATTAAATAAACTCGTATGTAACACGTTCTTATGTCATGAAATACTCCTATATTGCATTATTTTAAATTAATTCCATACATACCTTAAACATCATTATCTTCATCATTAAGTGGTTTCGCAGTGTCGCATAAACAAACAAACAATAACACTACATTACATAAAAAACAAATTACAGGAACAATAGGTTTATAACAGGCGGCCTCATCGCTTTAAGCGATTTCTTCCAGGCATACGACCATACAACGAGAAAAAGGTTTTGTCTCTTGACCAGCGTTGTCAAAAAGGGGTGATCATCATTATGAGCCTTAGAACGTTCACATGCTGGATATAGGCCTTCCCTATAGATTTCCCATAAGCCCGATTGGCTTGTCTAGCGCAATCCCGCGGTACACATAAACTACTATGTACTGTACTGTACTGTATCAGCCTTATAATAGCCCACTGCAGGACGTAGGCCTACCCACGAGGGGTGATTGGGCCATATCCACCACGCTGGCCCAGTGCGGGTTGATGGATTCACATACGCCATTGAAATTCTTCTCCGGACATATGCTTGTTGCCTCACGATGTTTTCCTTCACCGAAAAGCCAGTGGTGTGAAATTCCGTACATAAATCCCAAAGAACTCATTGGTACGGGACCGGGATTTGAACCCACGACCTCACGATTGTAAGGCGGGTGTCATTAACTCTAGAGCACCACTGCTTTAAGACTTTAAGACGAGCACCTTTACTTAAAAGTAGGACACATTTCATACAGGGCCAAAATAAATAGATGTGACAAAAAAGACATAAGTCAAAGATCATAAATTGCTTTGTTGACCAAAGCTAATTTGCTAGTGTCACATAATTATTTTTGCAACAATATAGCACCTTAACACATATAAAACTAACAAAAGGAATCTAAAGACGTATCAACAATCCACTAGTGAGTTCTTTTATCAATATTTGCACAATAATTTCAAAACGATTGCCTATATCGGCAGTCTATTGCAAAAAGGACGTAACTCAAAAACTTTTGTTACCAAGTTACTGAGTTACTGACAGCTTTTGTGTTATGACCTTTTTGTGATTTGTATATGACTGAGTGTGTAGGTATGAGTCATAAATGAGGATTTGATTAAAAACTGGTTTTTCTCAATATTTTGTTTTGCGTAATAGTTGTGGTATTTTTACATCGGTTTGTTCCGGCTCAAACGAAGTTAGGCTATTGTTTGTTTTTTACTTGCTAATTAATATAAATTACATTAATCTTTGATACTGAACATTGTAATTAAAATCCCCTAAACTTTAATGTGTAAAATTAAACCAAATAAAAAGTATTTAATTTATTGTGCCTATAATTATTTTTATTACAGTTTAAGTGACAAACAGCAATGCCTTATTAATATCCCTCTGGTACTTTTTCGAAAAGAAACACCAATAATTAATTTTCGCCAGAATAGCACAACCGACTTCAAGCATACAAAATAGACCTTCCAGGGTCTGTAGATGATCCAATCGCTTGTCATGTAGTAGTTTGTGTAGTTTTAGATTATGTCTTGTATTTAGTGGTAGTTAATACTGATAAAAAATAGCGTACAAATTAGAATAATTCGCTCGATTCGATGTATTGTATGCCATTTTTAAATTATTATTAATTTTTGAAAAACGTACTGTACTGTACTGTACCAGCCTTTTTAATAGTCCGCTGCAAGACGTCGGCCTACCCACGAAGGGTGATATCCACCACGCTGGCCCAGGGCGGGTTGGTGGATTCACATACACCATAGAATTTTTTCTACGGACGTATGCAGGTTGCCTCACGATGTTTTCCTTCACCGAAAAGCCAGTGGTGTGAAATTCCGTACATAAATTCCAAAGAACTCATTGTACGGGACCGGGGATTCGAATCCACGACCTTACGATTGTAAGGCGGGTGTCACTACCTCTCGACCACCACGGCTTTTGATGCGGACTTTTTTAATAGATAGAGTAATTCAAGAGAAAGGTTTATATGTATAATACATTAGTCCGAAGTCGGGGCGGGTCGCTAGTTTTCGATAAAATTTATATCGGACTACCTCTGTTTATATTACGATTAATAAAACAAAAAAAGATTCACCAAAATCGGTTCATGATTGGCGGAGTAATAAGTGCATACAAAACATAAAGCCGAAAAAGAACCTCTTTTAGGTTGGCTGATAAGTAATGATATAACTCTAAGCAAAGATATTCAACGGAGTGTGCGGAAACAGTGTTAAAATAAAATAAAGTGCCTATGAGTCATCTCTAACGGCTTCGACGCAGCTCAAACAGGTTTGGCCGCAGTAAAGGTACGATTTGCTATATATTTACCTATCGTTTCGCCAACGAATCTGCCGCTACAATCAGCTGTGTTTGTTTACATTGTCATCAATTTTACCTACGCAAATAATCCGGTACATTGTATTGCTGCAAGTTTCTCCAAGCAGTATATAACAACAATCACTATGAACTGTGCCGCTTGCCAAGTAGTAATTAATGCAATGGATGATGAGATGTTGCGATGTACGGTGCGAAGCTGCAATAAGAGCTACCATCTCTTGTGCACCGGAGAAAAGGACTTGAATAATGCCCAAAGTGCGTCGTGGATTTGTCCCGAATGTCGTTGTGCGAATAAAAAAGGAGGTGATAATACCCTCACCCCCGTAGGCGTCACCAAAAGAAACCGGGACGTGAACGTAACCGTCCGCGCAAAAGTACCGCGGGCCACCGTGAGTGAACAACTCGGTTCTGATGAGACACAGGAGATCTCGCGCGTAATTCGTGAGTTGCGTAGCGATATGATAAAAATGAATGAACAACTAGCGAAATCAAATTCTCTCATAGAATCCTACGAAACAAAACTATGCCATTGCGTCTCCGTAATAGCAGAATACGATCAAAAACTCAATCTTTCTGCCACGCTCATCTCGGGCTACGAGAAGAAGTTTGAGGTTTGTGAAGCCCAAATGCAGATACTCATCGACAAGTTTAAGAATCGCGAGTCGGGTCCCTCAGTGGGTGTACCGTCACCGACACCGCCGCGAATGCAGATTGAGTCCAAGAAACATTCTGCGAAGAAGCAATCCGAGCACACGCGCACGACGACCATGACCTGCGCGGCTGCATCAACCCTGACACCGACCGCTGCTCCCGCGAAGAGTTCTAGTTGGGCGAAACGCGTCGATTCGCGTCCGATGGCGCAGCCGGCTTCCTCTCCCGTGGTCGCCCGTACTGGTGACTGTAGTACATTCAATCAAGCTGTAACCACGAATAACCCTTGTGATGACGGATGGGTTACGGTTCGTAATCGCAGAGCTAAGAAATCCGAACAACCTAGGAGAACCATAATAAAGGGTAGTGGAACGAACGATGATGAACTGAAAACCGTAGGGCGTACGAGAAAAATCCACGCGTGTTTCTTTGCACCGGAGACAACAGCCGACACTATCGTATCTTACATGAGAAGGAAGAAGAATAGCGATAGCTACCGCGCCGAGAAACTTAAGCTGACCCATGGACATTACTCGTCTTTCGCCATTTCTGTACCCGACAGTCTTTTTGATTTCTTTATGTCCGCTGAAAACTGGCCTACTTGTACACAAATTAGCGAGTGGTTTCGCGGGAGCGGGCGGCGCGTGGGATGCGCGCCCCGTCAGCACTCGTGCGGCCGCGCCAGCGCCGGTCACGCGCCGCCCGCCGCCCGCATCGCCGCGTCCGATGCCAACAAACAATGCGCCAACTAAAAATTCATTAACTATCTGTCACCAAAATATAAGATGCATCACAAATAAAACTAAACAACTTGAGGTCTTATTGACAAAGGAATTATCCTGCGATATATTAGTTATCACCGAGCATTGGCTTCGGGAACATCAATTAATATCTGTTACATTGTGTAATTATGATTTGTTATCGTTTAGCTGTAGAAAACTGATAGCGCATGGCGGAAGTTGCATCTACGTACGGAAGGGTAGGAAGGTGGTGAACAGACAAGATTTCTGTGACTTATCGCAGGAGCAACTATTTGACGTGTGTGCTGTACATTTATTAGAAGACGACATTCTGGTTGTAGGGTTGTACCACTCAAACCTCACTAGTCACTCAGTTTATTTAGACCTCTTCGAACGCCTCCTTTACAAAGTTACAAATGAAGGCTTTAAATGCATAATTTTAGGAGATGCCAACATTGATTTTTTACAGAGCTCCAGTGCTCAAAAAAAGCTTAGAGATATAATAGCGAGTTATAATTTTGTCCAATTAGTCAATCATCCTACTCGAGTGGACGGAGGTAGTGGAACGCTTCTGGATCATATATATACTAATATGTCAACAGAGCGCGTCTGCACCGTAGTTAACGTAAACACACAACCGCTTAGCGACCATAACGCTCAGCGTCTAATAGTCGAAGAATGTGCCACCTCCACCCCCGCTCACCGGCTGACCCGCAGCTTTACTGCGGCTAAGAAAAATAACTTTATCAACGCTCTTGAATCTGTTGATTGGGATCACGTGATAGACAAAGCGGGCCATAATTGTGAGTCCTTAGCAACTTCACTCATAACTATTTTAGCTAGCTATTTTAATACGTGCTTTCCGCAAAAAAAACAGTCCAATTTAAGTAGTAAGCATTGGGTCGATACCGAAATCCATAATTTGAAACATCTATTAAATGATATCGCCCGTTTAAGAAAAATATTTCCCACCAACGAACCACTACGGGTCAAGTATGATGAAATATCGCTCAAATATCTCAAGTTACTAAAAACTAAGCGTGTTAGTTTTTACTCAAATATTATTAAAAATAACCCGCGCTGTATGTGGCGAGTAATTAACACAGAGCTGGGGCGCGGAAACCGCGAAAGAGCTGACTTCACTGATCTGGTACGGGACGAGTGTGGTCAGCAATACGAGACCAAAAAACATTTGGTTGACGCGCTGAACCTTGAGTTTGTTACAGCTGCGAAAAGAGCTGGGGCTCCTGTGGCAAACAATAGTCGCGCGTTAGCTGCGCTAGGTGGCGAGTCATCCGCCAGCGATGTATCAATCCGACTTGAACCCTTCTCACCTACCGAAATTGTTACGATAGCTACTAAGCGAATTGCCCCAAAAAAAAGTACCGACCTTTACGGCTTATCAGCCGATCTTATAAAATCGGGTATAGTGCCTTTGGCACCTGTTCTAAGTAGACTTTTCAACTTATGTATGCGTAACGGAGAGTACCCATCAGCTCTTAAAAGAGTAAAAATTAGCCCCCTCTACAAGGGCAAAGGGAAAAAGTCAGACCTTAAGTCGTACCGTCCGATCTCTCTTGTTCCAGCTATTAGCAAGGTGTTTGAGGTAGGGCTTAATAGAAGAGTTTTAAACTATGCGCTCCAAAGAGACATCTTATCTGACAGGCAATACGCATACCGGGCCGGGCGCTCAACCACAGACTTAGTGCGCGAAGTAGTGTGGCAAATTCTGAAAGCTCGCGAAGCAGGATTGCAGGTCGCTCTGGTCTGCTGCGACCTATCGCGCGCCTTTGACACGGCAGACCATCGACTTATTGCCCAGAAACTAGGTTTCCACGGAATGCGCGGTCCTTCCGGGTCATTGATAATCTCCTTTACGTCAGGAAGAACGCAAGTCGTGGTAGGGGACAAAGGTCGCGTCTCATCCGACGAGCTGGAGAACGAAATAGGCGTGCCCCAGGGATCCTGTTTCTCGAATACTTTGTTCAGTCTTCTCTTGAACGACTTGCCGGGTGCCATCGAAGACGCTGAGATATACATGTATGCTGACGATGTGGCCGCAGTGATTACTGCGCCATCATCTACTCAGCTGCATTGTAAGATAAACTCTGCCGTTAGTAAACTCGATGAGTGGTTTAAGTCCAATGGCCTAGCATTGAACAAAGATAAAACCTGCTTTTTGACTTTCAATCTGAATGGGAGATCGGAAGCTAAGTACTCGGTAACGATCGGAAACACCACGCTTCAGCAGGTCAACTCAACGAAATTACTAGGGTTCCACATAGATAGCGCCCTCACGTGGGAGTCACATATACAGGAGCTATGTGGGAAGCTGAGCCGCTCGTGCTTCGCGCTCAGGCGGCTCGCGAGCACTGCCACGCGGGACGTTGTGCGCTCTTGTTACTTTGCCACAATCCATAGTAATATTACGTACGGATTAGAAGTGTGGGGCCGCGCAGCGGAGTATAAGAGAGCTTTCTCTATGCAAAAACGGGCTGTGCGAGCCATTTTCGGGGTTTCGGACGACGTATCTTGTGTGGAGCTCTTTAGGGAACTGCGCGTACTGCCACTACCGTGCGAACTAATCTATCAGGTAGCCCTTTTCACGCACAACCATTTAGGATTATTTGAGAGGAAAGGTACCTATTCTAGGTTAAATTTAAGAAGCAATGCTAGAAAAAATCAACTGGTGACTCCTTCTCATAGGCTGGCGAAATCGGAGAGGTCTGTATATTTTGGTGGGCCAGCTATATACAACCGAATACCCGTAGAAGTTCGGGATGCACCTTCCGCTGGGTCGTTTAGGAATAAATTAAAGTGTTGGCTACATGAACAACTATTTTATGACGTAAATGACTTTTTGAAATTACCTGAATTGTTTTAAGATTTTGTGACTTATTTGGTAATTGTCAAGTTCTTTTATTTTTTTATTTTTTTTGTGCTATATTGTATAGTGCCCTAATGTAATTTTTACTTATTGACTTGTAACAAATGGTGTTATGAATAAATGACTATATGACTATATGACTATATATGATAACAAAACACGCTCGAATAATTTGAAAAGTTGTCTTTATGACGTTTTTATCTTGACATCTCGATGTCACTGATGCTAAGATTGTAAACTAGACTTACGTAAACCTATTTCTAGATACGAGTATAACCCAGATTGGCTAGTTATAAACCATCTTGTTATTTTGACCATCAGACGTTTCATAATCTTATGAGCCTAGCAAATTAGCAAGATGAAATAGCAGTGAGCAAGGCACGTAGGACGCAGGGCGGATGTCTGGTGGGGTTTTAATGTCCATAACATTATCACGAATGGAGACAACAATCACGATTCACAGCGTAGGATATCCACACGCAAAGTTGACATATTATGTACCTCATATCATGAGTAGGCAGTGTTAAAGAGCTGCCCAAAGACAAAAATCTGTAAAACGTCATGTTTTTCACCGCACAGTTAGGCGTAACTGTTACTGATACAAACTTGTAAAAAATACAAAGCACACAATAATAGTTCACAAGAGAGACTTTTTCAATAATATTGCAAAAAAATTATCTGATATCTTGAAAAAAATTCACAAAATAAAATCTTTAGAAAAAAATCTTCTGTTTCGCATTTCTCAAAATTAACTCGTAGATCGATAACTACTATATTTGTGTAATCATTTAATAGGAAATTTACTAAACTAAAGACGATCTATAATATTTTATTGCAAACACGGCTTCATTTCTTTTTAAACGAACTAAAACTGCGAAAAATTATCAAATTCTCATCTCGAGTTTCGTCTAAAAACAAACGACACGCGATTTTAGACTCTATTTGTATACTGCAAGACATTGTAAAATACCTAAAAGTTCACTGTTGGAGCGACTTAACAAGGTGTATGACCTAACAATCAAAATAGTTGAAAATGAATTGATGCACTCTTGCTTTGACTGACGAGTATTTTAGTGTTTAGGTGTATACATGTATATACCTCGTTAACACTATCTATTCATGGCTAAATAAGTTACTAGAAATTTACAATGAGTAATTTATCTGAAATTTCCAAAAAAAAGATGAAATCCGTGCGCTAACCTAGTGTAACCATTATTATTATATACTACGGGACTAATCGCGCACTAAAATTACGTACTCGTCTACCCGTGACCACGGTCGATGCAACTCGGCCGAAACGTCGGGATGAGGAGGTATTTATTTATCTCGTAATTTTAGTGCGCGATTAGTCCCATAGTACATAATAATAATGTATTCAAATCGCGAAAGTTTAAAAACAACACTAGAGTGACCATTTTAATGTCATATCATAAACGTTTAGCCACGTCAGAGACCTTCAGGCGGTCTAAAAACTCTGACACCAGGGCTAGCCACCCGCCCTATACGAACTTACTTACGTATAAACGTTTTTCTGTTCATCGGAACTCTAAATATGTTACGTAAATAGAAAGATCCGCGAACCATGAGTTATCGGAACCTTGACATTTAGATGTAGATGCGTAGACGCATACTTGACGCGGTGAACTATGTACTAGGATGTCGATCTATTGTTTAATTTATGCTTTACAGTGGTTACTTTGTGTTGTACCACAGAATAAAATAATATGTTAAGTTCGTAGAGGCCGGGTGGCTAGCCCTGGTGTCAGAGTTTTAAGCCGCCATCCAATCTCAAAATACCTGTATAGAGCCTTAGTTAAACTGAGATTTCTCCATCAAACCTTGAAGTTGTCGAATAAAAATAAAATACACAATATTTTCAAAACTATACGGTAGGGGATTCAATAACTCGAAACACAATTCAAAAAACTTCGCTCGATAGAAATTAAATGCGAAGATACCGCTTTTTAGAACAAATTCATGATTTCTAAGAAAGTTTATTGCATTTTTGGGCACTTTTCTACGCGTTTACATTTTTTTTGAATCTGTTATTTAAGCACATGAACTAAAGCTGTCATCCATAAAATTTAGGAAAAAGTGGTAATATCAATTTCATATTGATTTTTGAATGCAAACATCGGGCGAAACCGCGGGCGTATTGGTCTCATATGAAAAATTACGCTGATACTATGGCGCCTTAATAAGCATCTGTAAGTATAATAAAACAAACAGAACTTAACATGTCAACCGAGCCACGGCAGCGTTCAGTTGTAAATTCCACCCGCGGGCACCCATCCAAAAACGGACAGTGCCCAAACGTTGCTTAGCTTTGGTAATCGCTGACAAACACCTAGTCAAAGGTGCGCATGAGTGCTACATAAGATTATTTTTTGCAAAAATTTGCATGACCGACTTCACCCGTGTACAGAATTCGCGAATATTTCGCACGGATCGATGTAGCATTTTTAACATTATTGTTGATTTATCAAAAATGGCTGAGCTGATTTCGATAAAATTTTAATGGGACCAATTTCGAAGTATACTCTTTTCAATAAAAAAAGAATTATTGAAATCGGACCACTACGAAAAAAGTTATGCGTAAAAAATATACATAAAAAAATATAAATATATACGCGTCGAATTGTATACCTCCTCCGGTGGTTCGTCGGTCAAAAATAAATAATAATAGTACAGAAAGGTCACTCAGGAACAACAATTCCACAAATAGCCCTAACACCCGCCCTAATCCCGCGGGCGGGCGGGATTAGGTGTGTTCAATCCCGATCCCGTACCAATGCGGTTCTTTGAAAATTATGTTAAGAATTTACACCACATTTCACACCACCAAGAAAACATCAAACGTACATAATATAACGCATTTTTTATTTGTTTTTACTTATTTGTCCTGAATATAACATACATAGGTACAATTAAAAGTAAAAAAAAAGTAAATAAAGGATTGTATTAAGTACAATCCTGCCAAACAGCGAAGCGGTTTGTAGGCAGGATAGCTCTCACATTAGGTACATAACTTAGTAACTATGTACAAGCGGATAGAAATACATTCCCGTGTTATTATAGGTACATGTGGGCAATGTAAAAAGGCAGGTACTTTAGGTACTCTACGGTACGGAGAACAACTGGTACAGGCGCAATGATTGGGTTTCGCGCAGCTTGTAGCTAGCTTCACAGCCGCCAAGTAGTTTGATTCGGCCTATAGATAGCTATAGTAAGTATTATTGTAGTTATCTAAGAATCAAGTGCTCCTTGACCGGCGACGAAGCCCCGAGGATTTTGTAATTGTTTGCGCAGGCGCCGCACATTGTCAGCTTACTAAGGTTATATGCGTTCGCGCACACTTCAAACTTTTAAGTACATAATAGTATGTATTATAATGTAGTTTGTCTAGGTGTTTGTCAGCGATCACCGAAGTTAAGGCGTGTGCCCTCGGTTAGCTCGAGAAATACGAACTTTCTTGACTTTTTTCTATAAAAAAACATATTGTAAGTTTCGAAAAATTTAAGCGATATTGTAAATATGTAGTGTCAACGAGGTAGGTACATACACCAAAAAACCAAAATAGTGGTCATTATGTTTTTATGTGATAATTTTATAATGTGGGCATAGCAACTTTTTTTACTCATAATGATAGCCTGATGTCTCCATCTGATAAGTAACAAAAAAGATAGTGCTAAATTGTCAAACGTTTTTTTTTTATTAAGTTACCTTGCAATGATAAATGGAAAATAAACTTTAATTCAATTTTTGACCGACTAACCACCGTAGGAGGTACGAGTATACAATTCGACGCATATATTTTTTTTTTATGTATAACCACGCATAACTTTTTTCTTAGTAGTCCGATTTCAATAAAAAAAATTCATTGGAAAGAATATACTTCGAAATCGCTCTCATTTAAATTTTATCGAAATCGGCTGAGCCATTTTTGATAAATCAACAATATTGTGGAAAATGCTACATCAATCCATTATAAATATTCACGTATTCTGTACAAGGTTAAAGTCATTTTTTGCAAAAAATAGACTTAAGACTCTTTCTGCACGGTCAGTTTTCGGATGAGTGATGTTTTCAACTGAGGCTACCGTGGCTCGGATGACTCTTAAACCAATTCAGAGGTCTTCAGGCGGCCTTAATTTAAAACAATTTAATGAAATTATTTTGTTGCAAGTGCGTGCAGAGGCTTAAAACATTTATTTCTACTACTTATTTGTTTATATCTAAACTATTCAATAATTTACTAACCCGTAACAAGAAGCCACTTGTATAATTTATAATTATAATACAATCAAACATATATTATATGCTACTGTATCGTATGTTAGTACTAATTACATAGTTATTTACTATTGGTTCTATGACATTGATGCGTGTTTATTTGCAAATTATTAATTGTACATACAAAATATTGCTTAGCAAAGACCTAGGACTCTGGGACGTGTATATACAGGGTTATTTCTAATCAATTAGCATCTCTTAGGGGCTTATTCTGTACATCAAAACTAAAAACCTCTGTTCTGCGACTTTTGTCAAAACACAAAAAAAATGTTGTTCCATAGGAAAATATCGTTCACCCGCGACAAAATGTATGGAACAGCTGATTTTTCTTTTGAGTTTCGACAAAATCCGCCGAACAAAAGTTGTCAGTTTTGATGTACAGAAAAAGCCCCTAAAATGATGCTAATTGATTAGAAATAACCCTGTATTTTTAATGTAAAATCGCTAAAATTTCTAAATCGCGAAATATATTTATTTTTCACCAAAAATGACACAATGAATAATCGTAATAATCGCAGCTGGAATCGATCTAACTACTTATACCATTTTAGACTATTGTCGGTTTGTCAAACACCGCTCAACCCATTTCGATACAATCGAAATGAGACTATTTCTGAAATATGATCTTTCAAACAAATAATTATTATTCGTAAATAAATAGCACAACAGACTTCAACCAGTGAAATCTATGTCATCATCATTATCCACGGCCTTCTTTATCCCACTGCTGGGTATAGGCCTTCTTACTGTGCCATATTGTGTACAAAATTAGAATAGTTAACTGGAATTGATGTAGGTAATTTTTAGATTATTGTTGATTTTTCCAAAACCATTCAACCAATTTCGATACAATTTATATGGTACCAACTTTAAGGTATATTATTTTCAATTAATTATTAATATTGGCCTACTCTGTAAAGTGTTAAACATAAATAAATATAGCGTGACATTAATTCAGCACTCGAATTGAGAAGCTCTTTTTTGAATTATTATTATATACTACGGGACTAATCGCGCACTAAAATTACGAGATAAATAAGATACTATTTGAGTTTACCCGTGACCACGGTCGATGCAACTCGGCCGAAACGTCGGAATGATGAGGTATATACTTATCTCGTAATTTTAGTGCGCGATTAGTCCCGTAGTATATAATAATAACGTGTTCAAATCGCGAAAGTTTAAAAACAACACTCTTTTTTGAAGTCGGTTTTAAAAAATCATTGATTCTCCACAAAATCTATGGAAAGCCGATTTTTTCCGCAATTTCATTGTTGTTCATACTGATTTTTTTTCTGAGCTAAGACTTGTTGATAATTTAAAATCTAATTGTAATCCAAGCCCCATAGTCTGTACATCTTATGGTCTTTAAATATTGTGATATTTCTGTGAAGTTAACTTAACATGCAGATTATACAGTTTTGAAACGTAAAGCAAACTCAGAGGGCATCGCGACTTTACCGCTCGTACGGTCGGCAAAAGCGTCGAAAATTTTCGAATAACGGTTCGCTGTTTTCTTTATCGGGAACTTGACTTGACTACCAACTTACTTGCGTAAGCGACGTTGTGGTCGAAGATGAAGCGTGCAGAGTTAGACGATACCTATTCACTCTGATTTTAAAAATTTCTGATTATTATCTCTAAAGAAACAGGAAAACTGGAGTCCGGAGTTGAATTTATGCGATTTGAGTTAAAGTTTCTGATCCGTACTGCCAGGGAATGGAATGGTCTACCAGTTTTCCTGTTTTCTGAGAGATATATTCTGAAGCTTTTCAAAGCCATGAAAATGTAGGTATCTTCTAATAGCCATGGTGAGTTGGTGAAAATCATTTTTAGATTTAATTCGTAAGTTAAATTATCAAAAACTATTGGGCACTTATTTTTTTGTCAATCAAACCATAAGTTACAACTAAAGATAAACATTGTCAAAGTATGGGAATAGGGGTCATGACGTCACTTCCCTGACATGTCTATACATTTGTATGACTTGTGACGTCACGCGAATTTAACGGGATATATCTTCATCAATTTTTGTTTAATTGACAGAAGAAAAAATATGTGTGTAATATTTTTTGATAGTCTAGTTAACGGACTATTTTTTTTATCATCATGCTGGCATATGCATTTCATCTTAGACCTCAACTACTTGGTAGTCAAGCGTGGACTTTTTTAAGATAATAAATGTTTTTTTTCCGACGCTATATGCTAAGTATGAGTGCGTACGCTCTTCTTAAGTTTAAGCTTAAGTTGGAACATTAAAATAATGTTTTCTCTGCGGAGGTTGCTCAAGGGATTCGCTTATTTACACATTGGTTACTATGTTTATAGTTAATTTGCCAGTCTGCATTTCAATAGTGGTTTTGGCTCTGTTTACTTAGTACTAGAAAGCGCCTAAAGCTCGCTCGCAGAAAGAATAAAAAGGGAAAGGAAAACGTGTTTTTTATGGATATATTACTTAAACAGAAAAACATAGAAAGAAAAGTTCTACTTAAATACTAAATTAAATGTAAGAATATAATTATAAAAAAAAATTAAACAAATCCTTGCTAATATTATAAATCTGAAGCTGTGTTTGTTAGTTTGTTTATTACTCTTTAACGCAGCAACTGAGAAACTAATTAACTTAGTTTTTTTACACGAATATAGTTTAGAAGTTGGAAAATGTATTGAACTTTTATCGCGGAAAAATCATAGAAAGTTATTATAAAACTTTAGCATAAAACTTTAGCTGTATGATTACATACATATTTATATGTTGGTCGTTCAAATATCTGAAGATATAGGATATGTACAAAAGTTGCTAATTTAAAGGTAGGTATATATTTAAAACATTTGAACATTTTAATTACAGTAACTACGAAAACCACTTAACTAAACTTCAAATGCTAATGCAATTTACCAATTAATTACTCAGTACTCAGTAGCCGTTCAATTATTTAATACTGGGCAAAACGTACCAATTGAACTTGCCAATTGACTTATAGTATAATTATTTTAATTATCTTAACCTATGAGCATAGCGTGATGGATGATTATAGGCTCTAAGCGCTTAATTTTGTTTAACACATTGGCGCCTTTAAATATTGGTAACTATTATCTAATTATTTAAGCGCGCTACAGGCATGATTCAATCAAGTTTGAAGTTTGTGAACAGCAGGACATAGGCCTCCTCTACGGATCGCCAGTAAAACCGATTGGAAGCGGCTTGTATTTTGCGCGATCCTGCGTTCTAAATGCATTTATATTGACCATCATGAACACATTTTACTACGGAAACAACCCCGAATTTGCGATAGTAATAAAATTTGATATCGATGATTGTTTTATCAATGTAAGTTTTAAGTTAAATTAAACTCGGGGAGTGAGACAAATTACTTTTTATCGTGCAAAAATAAATGTTAAAGGCTAGAAAGCTCAGAGCAAATAAAACAAACTAGAGAGAACGTCGTTGAACAGTCAAGTGAGGCCGGTTTTTAATACATGTGTGAGTGCGTCGCTGTTGCATCGCCATAGTTTGACTGACAAGCCAAGGCGTAGTTTCGTAATTACGTGGATGTGTGTGTAATTGTCTGTACACGGCGAGGCGTAGTTTTGGTCGGTCTCACTTGTTTGTTCACAACATTCTATCTTTATTTTTTTATTTGATCTGAGGCTAGAAAGTATATAAATCACTGAAAAATTTCTATACTTTGCAAAGCAACACTATACTTATGATATATTCTTACTAATATTATAAGTAAGTATATATATTTGTTGGTTTATTGGTTTGTTATTCATTAAGCAGCAACGGAGCGACGGATTGGCTGGATTTTTCGCATAGACAATTGGACTAACTTGGAATTCATTTGAAAGATGGACATTGCTACTTTTTTATTCCGAAAAAAGTTATAGGTTCAAATGGGACAGAACAAAAAACAAAATATCACGCAGGCAAACCCGCTGGCAAAAACTAGTAAGCCATATGGTTAATGATTTATCTGTCGTTGCGTATCTACGTCTATTTGCGTCCTTTTCAAATGCCAATAGAGTAAAAGGGCACGATATATCCTGTCAAACTAACAAGTGTGATGACATTTGACTGTTGTATTCATAAATTGTAGGATGTTAGCACACAGAACTGTATGCCAAATCAAACTTCTTGGCGTCTGTAAACACGAGGTGACTGGTTGCGCAGTAGCAATATATTCATACTAGTTTTTACCCGCGGCTTCGCCCGCATACGCAATATATCATTATAATTTATAGCTTATGTGTTATTTTGATATATAAGCTATATTAATGCAAAGTTTCACCTCAATCCGTTCAGCAGTTTTTGCGTGAAAGAGTAACAAACATCCATACATCCATCCATCCATCCATCCATCCTTCCATCCAACCATCCTCACAAACTTTCACGTTTATAATATTAGTAGGAAGTAGGATAGGATGTCAGCGGTGCTGCTTTTATTAACTACAACAAAATACAACACTACTTACATAGGCTAAAACGACATAAACTATTACTACTACAAAAAAAGCAATAGGCATGATACTCGTACCTGGGTAAAAATAACATTGTCATAATTTTAGTCCGTGAATTAGATTATTAAAAAATATTGCACACGTATTTTTTCTTTTGTTAATCAAACACCAAATGACAAAGTTAAACCTTGTCAAAGTTTGGGAGTGGGGGTTGTGACGTCACTAGTGCGACGTAGTCTGCATTTGCATAGCACTTGGGACGTCATGCGGAACTTTAACGGGCTATATCTTCGTCATTCTTTGTTTATTTGACAAATAAAAAATACGTGTCTAATATTTTTTTAATTTATCTGACGGGTTCTATTTTTTGAATTCAATTATTTAGTCATCATGTCTATTGAATCATCCATCCGAAAACAAATATACGAACTACTATTTTAAAGGCCTATTCCAGCCGTGGACGTCTAGTGGCTGATAGAAGATATGGTGGTGAACTTAAAAACTTTATTCTGTATCGGTTCATACATAATACAGAATGAAAAATCCCTAACAAAAGACTTCAACGCGCTCGAATATCAAAATATAGTATGTTTTTGATAATGAAATGAAATAAAATGAAATGAAGATGTTTATTGTCCAGACTTACGTCCATTAAAAACAAATTACAAATTATAAAACATTAATCATCACATCACAAAATATATAAAAGAAAACATTACAAAATTAAAATTTATAATACAAGAATGATATTAAAAATTATACAATAATAATAATTGAAAATAATTAAAATACTTAAATATAAAAATTTAAATGATCTATGTAATGGGAGCGTGGTTTGCTCCCCAAGTCTTACTTAGATAATATAGTGTTTTTTTTATTTTTAAAATCAACTTATTTATACCTTTTTATTTGGTCCGACTTTATACCCATGCCGTTACTATTTAGATATCTTTGTGGGTAGGACTATAAATAAATAAAATAAGGCAGTGATCCTGGACACGGCACGCATAGTCAGGAGGTTCCTTAGTATAGCATTAAATATTTATATTATTTAATATTTCAATATTAAACAAACAATTAAATGTTACTAATTACAAATAGTTATAACTAATTATCTATAATAATTGATTAACATTTTTGTATACACAGAGAAACCAAAAAATGTAAATAGCACTTTCCACTTAGATTAAAATTAAATAACTTATAGAACCATATGAATTCTAAAACTTAAGCAATCTGCTTATTCTGTGAAATATATTATTTTTAGTATTTTTCATTCATCATAATTAAATATTATAATAGGCACAAATTTACTTCACAAAACTACTAATTACAAATTAATTAATAAAATGTCAAAACAATAATGTCACATCTAAAATTAAATAAAATAAACAACGTACAAAATTTACATACTCAGTCAAATAACCCGCCTCTAATGGTTCCCGGGGCAAAGGTCTCTAAAAACTGGCCGCATTACCGCGTTGAATAGCAATGGCCAACCTTTTCTCCAGGAAGCAGCTGGAGCGGGGGTGACCACACTTTTCCATTATCCGCTGGCCAATCTGTCGGATCAAAACCTTGGCCTCGGTCCCCCAAGCGCCGAAAATTTCAACGGCGATGGGCACAAAAAGATATTGCGCCTCCAAAGTCACATATTTTAGACGGTTTTTATACGCAGCGTCCTCAACAGCCGCCGCCGGATAGAGCGACTCAGGTGACAGGCAGCAACCGTGCTGATGCACGTGGCATCCCAAACTAGACACTTGCTGTTCTTCCACGGCACCAGAGCCAGCCCATCCGGCCTCTTGCCATCCGACCTACTGAGACCTGGCGGCCCTAAAACGCAGGGGACATTTGTCGACACAAAGGCTCTTCGGACTTTGTTGTTGAGGGCATGGTGACGCGAAAACCTTCCTGTACACCGACGACAATTCAACGCGTGGTGGCCATCAGCCTCCACTACGGAAGCGCAGATGCATATATAAACCCAAACTAAGAAAAACACAAAATAAAACCTAGTCTAAAAGGCAGAGTGTAACGAACAAAATTAATTGTTTTTTTAATACGAGTACGAATATGCGTTCCAACGGGTGACCTTTTCACTAAAAGTAATTTCTTCCAGACAATCTTTGAGCAGTACTTTATTATGATAATATGATGATAATGACAAAGTAGATTATCAAGCGGAAGTAGCCTATACGTCATCATCTGTACCAATTATGTAAATAAATAGCTGCAAGAATAACCTGCATTACTGAAAAAACTTAGAAACATAACAATGCAATGGCTGCAGACAATTGTACTAAGTCTCACGGAAAAAAGCAACTATGATTAATTAATCCAACAAAGATTGTGTAGTTATAAGAAAATTGCTTGTAGATAAATGACAAATGTGTATTACACGCTGTCAACTTAGTGTGGTTTTAAATAAACTATGTCCAAGCTTATGTAGTGCAGTGGATACATAAATTCTGAAAGATCCTGTATTAAACTAGTAGTTTTCCAAACAATTGATCTTATGGCTATCAATTTGTAGTACTTTCGAGTTAATATGTTCTTGAAATGCAGAATTTGGATCTGTGAAAATATTTTCAATTACAGTAGTGAAGTTACATTTTGTGGCAAATCTCTGCAACTGATTCTGACTGCTCTAGATCTATTTGCTTCATATTCGCAAACTTGATAGACTTAGGGTTGATCTCACAATCAACAATATTTGTGTACCTACTTATATTTTTTACCCGACTACCAAAGGAAAAGCAAGGTATAGCCTTTTTAAATATTATCATATGATACTCTTCAACCTACAAACTAAACCTATGTAAATAAATTATTATAAAAATATGCCTTTTTAAAAATGCAATGCAATCTTGTAAAAATCGAGTCAATTCGAAAGAAAGAGAGAATAAATATCACTACATAGTATAAAACAAAGTCGCTGTCGCTGTCTGTCCGTCCCTATGTTTCCTTAAATCTTCAAAACTACGCTACGGATTTTGAAGCGCTTTTTTTTAGTAGATAGAGTGATTCAAGAGGATGGTTTATATGTATAATACATGCATAATATTGCAGAGAAACACTGATGAATTTAAAGGTTTCTAATGTGATGTCGTGAATAAACACATTTTTTTGCGCTTACATTGCAAACGCTGACTGAACCCCACGAGATAAATTAAAATAATGTACTACAGTATTGTACACCTTAAAAAGGTCAACAAAAAAGTCCGTGATGGTATATGTCTATCTCATAAGGATATAACCCACAATAACCATTTTTATCCTTTAAATTTTACGAAAAAAAAAATGGATTATTTAGGAGGTTATTTTAAGCAACACAACATTAATCCTTATCCAATTAAGTACCTTCAATACATTGTCCATTCAATATAAATCTATATGTCATCCAGTTTCTTCTACAGACGTAAGGATGCAGATTGCCACACGATATGTTCCTCCACGGGAAAGCCAGTGGTGTGAAATTGCGTAGATAAGTTCCAAAGAAACTCATTGATATGGGATCAGGATTTGAAACTACCACTTCAGGATTATAAGATAGATGTTACTACCACTAGATTACCACGGCTATATACGGATATACCACCTCTATTTAAGCGACGATTTATGTAGTAGGACCTACAGATTTGGAAAACCTTAGTTAGGCGAACCGACATACAGACGATTTATAATTTATGTTGTAGTGATAGTGAATAGGTATGTGTAGTTACACACATAGTTCGTAAAACGAATGATCGATGGGGCTTTAAAGTTCTCGAATGTAGACAATGTATTGGCAACTTTGCAAGTATAGAGAAGGTCTTCACGTGAATCGAAGATCTGGTTGGTGTTCATGTGTATGACCTTTAGCAACATTACGTGGTAGGTATATAAATGCACAATACTTATAATGTCTGCCTTTTGCCAATCATATCCGGGCGAAGCCGGGGCGGGCAGCTAGTTATAAAGATAAAATGAAAATCATGCAAATATTTCTTCACCTTCGTGACAACGGAATCATTGTAACTAAAATGTCGCATATTCTGTCTGTTACTCCAATCCATTATCTCAGACAAAATAAAAAAATAAAGGCAGAATGTTGTGAACAAACAAGTGAGGCCGACCAAAACTATGCGTCGCCGTGTACAGACAATTACACAACATCAACGTTCAAGGAAACTACGCCTTGGCTTGTCATTCAAACTATGGCGGCGCAACAGCGACGCACTCACACATGTATAAAATGCAACCTTTTCTATGCACTCATTTGACATTTCTTATTGTTTTTCTATCGTAAAGTCTGACCTTGTAACCCCCAGTCTAGCCAAGTCCATTAATTTGTTAAATAAGAATAAGAGACATCACGTTTTTATTATGCAAAATCTTATTAATCAGGTTTAGTAATAACACGTGTTTCGCACAAATTAGAATCTAGATTTTCATCTAAATATATTTTTAATCAGCCGATGTGACAATATTATCGGTAGGTATAAGGTTTGTGTCGATCAAATCGTTGAGTGATTTTGCGTAATTTCAAGTGGTTAAATAAGATTGTGACATGTCATTTGTGATAACATTTAGGGATGATTTATATTCCCGGCCCTGTCCGGGCCCGTCTTGCGCCCGTCCTGTCCTAATATAAATCACCCTTACATAATTAAGCCCCATTTTCGAAAGTTCCTTTAAGGCATACGTCGTCTACAGCTAGATATAAATCTTGATACCGTGATCCCTATAGATCTTGATTATTTTGCCTAGACACCCAATAGAACTTAAACCCTTTTAACTAGACATCTATAGAACTTGATCCTTTCGCCGTTTATCTAGCAAATTTATTTAAAAAAGTCATGTCACAGTGTCTGTTATTGAACTCCTCTGAAACATCTTGGACTAATTTTAAAGATTTTTTACGTCTACTTTTCAAAAAACAGATACAAAAAAATCTTGAATTCAGGTCACAGTAAAAGGAGACGAAAGCCCGATTACAGAGGCGCCAGCGTAAATTTAATAGCAACGTAAAAAGCGTTCTCTCTATCGAATGCCTAAAGTGAAAAAGAAACAGAACTATGCTGTTTAGCTATTATAATTACGACGGCGCATCTGTAATCGGGCTTAATGGGTGTTGTTTTTCTTAAAATTTAGAAAATGTTAAATATCTCTGAAACCGTGGCACTTTTACTTTTTTTTACACAATTTTTGTGTGTTTGGTTACTAGCGAGCCTTCTCGCCCGCCGGTGAAGTACTATCCACTCTTTACTGAACACACTTTATGTATTATTAGATATTGCGTGTATTATTAGATGTTATGCATAGCTTCTTACAGAATACGAGTATGTATTTTGTAGCAGAAAACCGTTTGCCAAATCAGCTATTATTACTATGATAATAAAGTTACAGCTTGCATATCATACATAATATTTAATAATTTAAATTAAAAAAATAATCGAAACGTGTCTCTTAAATTACACTTATAAATAATCTAAAACATGGTAAGCAAGTTTTAGCCAAATTTTAAGGACTTCCCAAGTTTTTTTATCGTCGATTTTTATAGGATTATGTGCCTAACAGATGATACCTAGCTTACTAGACTGTGACCTTCGGTTTGGAAACTAATATTTTGAAACTTGATTTTGGTAAAAGTAGCTGTGACAACTTTTGGAGTTTTAATTTAAGGGGTTTGGCCACACACCTGTCTAAGTTGAGGTATTACAAAGAACAAAAATTGAAGTCGGGTTTTACAACTATCTTCTTATTTTTATTCCGTGAACTTTACCTTTCCATGCAATACAGGGTTATACATAAGTGTACTAAACCGGAAGGTAGTGATTCAGACCATCATTATGGGTTTGAATCTCTCTTTCGGCTTAGTGCACCCTTTCTTAGTAACCCTGTATAACAAAATATGTGTAATTTTATGACAATATGACACATAAATATTAAATAGTTATTATTTGTATATTTAGGTTAGCACATGTATGACATTTTATCATAATAAAATCTGCAATGCGCGAGCGAAACAGAATTATGTGTATAAAAACGTAGTTCATCTGCAAAAAGACTATAAAATGTTAGCTTTCAGATACAGTTTAAATCGATAATAAGCATGATTCGATTATACCATAAATATTCATTGTAAAGCAATTTCAATCGAGTTGTTAAACAATCAAACGCACGCGTATTCGATATGCAATCAATGCGATGGCACTTAGCAATTAAAAACAAATATTATTTGTGGATTGCCAACTAAATGCTCTTGATAGATATCAAATATTTAGATTTTGAAATAGTGGATGAGTATTGAAAAAACTCATTACGAAAAGGATTAGACCATGGACTGTTTTAATACTACATAGTATAAAACTAAGTCGCTTCCCCGTCTGTCTGTACCTATGTACCCTTATATCTTCAAAATTACGCAACAGATTTTGATGCAGTTTCTTTTTTGATAGATAGATTCAAGAGAAAGGTTTTTATATATATTATACGCCTTTGCAAAGTAAGGGCGGGTCGCAAGTGTCAAATAAAACGAGTGCAATTTATATTGATTTAGTTGTTTGCTTTAGTCACTAAACGATTTTGTCAAAAATGATCGAAATCGGAGATCTCCCTTTTGGGAAAAATATCCCCCAAACAAAAATCTTAAACCTATTAATGTACAAGAGAATATATGTGAGATTGGTTTTTCGTTTGAATAGCTCAATAAATGCATTTTAATTTAATTTAATCGTCGACGACAAAAAAATCCATTAATATATCAAACCTGTGTACCATGTTTCATCGAGGCTCGTTACAAAATATGATCTTAATATCACGGGACTAATCGCGCATTAAAATTACGAGATAAATAAATACCTCATCATCCCGACGTTTCGGCCGAGTTGCATCGTGAATTTACCCGTTACCACGATCGATGCAACTCGGTCGAAATGTCGAGATGATGAGGTACATATTTATTTATCTCATAATTTTAATGCGCGATTAGTCCTGTAGTACCTACATAATAATAATGTGTTCAAATGGCGAAAGTTTAAAAACAACAAAATATGGCCTGTACAGAAAAATCTATATCCGGAGAGACGAAAACAAAATCGTGTACCTACCGACATAAAACAGAGACCTCTTTCATTTCACTCACTCAGTCAATAATTTTAAATCCGCAGTTATAAATCACGTTTGGAATTATATTATTAGTAAGGATTATTACCCACCTAAAGCATAATCTGATACCCAACCTTATCTGTGCATCTTAGATACCGCATTAAGTAAGCGCTAAACTTTAAACTTGTTTTCAACCGGCTTCCACACGCCCGAGTCAGGGGTCAGACGTCAGTTCGGCTTGTCAGTCATTGCCCAATCATCACATGCTTATAGTTCGCCATTTTACCTACATCTGTGGCTTTAATTCTGGCTTTAGGCGTATACTTTCGGTGGCACTATGGGGAAGACTAAAGTCGAAGAATTTGAGAAATAATTAAGTACATATTTGGAATAAACTATTGCCGTCACGAAGCACCAAAACTAGGGAACGATCAATGTGTGGTGCTCTGGAAGCAGTTTTCAAAAATAAAACGTTTGTATGGAAAATTATGGACTTTCTGAAGAAGATTCTGAATTGTTCAGTGTTTTCGCGTTTTCTGTCTTTCATTATTTCATCGAGAAAAATTGCGGTACTTTCGTGTATTTTTTTAAGTTTTTGGTTTCTTTATACTTTTCAGACAACACAACTTCATTTAAAAAAACTGTAAAAACTAATACTTTATACGTATTCCTTAGATATTTCGAAGTGCTGATAACATGAAAAAAATCCCTCAAAGTGAATAATATATAAAGGTAGTTATACTAAGCGCCGCACAAATCGAAGGATGAGAAGTTAGCCGCAGATGACACTTCACCGTGATTCGCTAATTATTGCGCATGTGTGCACAATGCCTATACAAATGGCGAAGTAGTGAGCTCGGGCGTAGGGAGCGCGCGGGAGGCATAAGGTTGGCGGACGGGTGTGCCCCGGCGTTTCGTCTCTCTGGCTACCGCGCGTACCCATATTTCGGCTTTTGCGCAGAACGCTGCGCATAACTTCCCATCCGTCAATTAGTGTGGCGCTCAGTACAACAGTTTATTGTTTTTGTATGGCCAAGTTGGCCTCTTACGATTGCTTTAAATTCTGACACCAGGACAAGCCACCCACCTTAAGTGAACTTACGTGAACGTTGGACCCAAAACAGCAGGATCGTATTGGACGCAAGCCGCATCCATTACTCTTATCCAATACCTTACAGATACCTCTAATTATTCTAAAATCAATCACTACAACCTACTTTCTATGTACTTATTCAAAGTCTGTTTCACAATTTTCAAGACCGACTTACATTTTGAAGTCGGAAAACTTACAAAACCAAAAGCTCTGTACTAGCGACAGACATTTTTGTTTATGAAACGCTATAGTGGCGCTTTGGTTTAACTTTGCAAATAGCTTAATAGATTACAAGTACAGAAAAGTATGTTATTAGATAACAGATTTCAAGATACAGTTCTTAGACGTTGACGTTTCATTTATCATGTCAACAGACAGATGGACAAAATGTATTCATCATTTTTTATGTTCGTTGCCTCATAAAGGTATTATTCAAATGAACTTCTTGGCGGCTGTGAAGTTAGCTACAAGCTGCGGATAACCCAATCCTGACTGTAAAACCTTCAGTATTAAGAAATATTTTTTCAATTAAAAATTAGTAAAGCAGCTAGTAAAGACCACAGACTCAAGAATCTGTGGAGTGTAACAAATCAATAAAAAAACTGACAGAAACTCACTAAACAGCTGCGCGAGAATTGGAATTGTACCATATACAGGGTTATTTCTAATCAATTAGCGTCCTTTTAGGGGCTTATTCTCTACACCAAAACTAACAACTTTCGTTCTGCTACTTTTGTCAGAACTCAAAAAAAATCTGCGGTTCCATACATTTTGTAGCGGGTGAACGATATTTTTCTATGGAACACAAAATTGGGTGTTCCATAGAAAAATATCGTTCACTTTAATATTTCTTGAGTTTTGACAAAAGTTGCAGAACAAAAGTTGTTAGTTTTGATGCACAGAATAAAAGGAGCAGAATAAATAAGCCCCTAAAAGGATGCTACGAGTAATTGATTAAAAATATCCCTGTATATAGGTATTTATATGCATGTAGCAAAAATGGTTATTTCAATATTACAAACAGACACTCCATTTTTATTTATTGGTAGTATAGATGAGATTACACTTTTTAGAAATCTATTGACGGTGTCTTTAAGAAATTTCGTATAGCTCGAGAGACGAGCTCTAGATCTGAACTACATAGTATGAAACAAAGTCGCTTCCCGCTGTCTGTCTGTCGCTATGTATGCTTATATCTTTAAAATTACGCAACGGATTTTGATGCGATTTTTTTTAATAGTAAAGTAATTCAAGAGGAAGGTTTATATGTATAATACACCTGTGCGAAGCCGGGACGGGTCGCTAGTATTCTTTAAAAGGTTAAGAAAATGATTGTTCTTGAGTGAGACACAAAATGGACGGATGACATCAGGATTGCGCTGGATGCAAGCCGCTACCAACCGGTTTTATTGGAGATTTTTAGGGGAGGCCTATGTCCAGCCACTGCTGGAAGCTTACTGGCTTCCTATGGCTGAATCGACGATAACGAGCGGCGAGTGAGACGCCGCTAAACTCGATCTGTTATTAAATATAAGTTGTTCAAAACAAACACAAGTTTTGAAATCGAAAGTCATGCCAGTGTAACACGGACGTAGAATAGACTTATGTAGGTATTGTACTTACAGAATACTTATAACTTTCGGTTGATATAAACATCGATAACGTTGCAAAGTATCTGTCTTCTGTGCAAAGTACAGTCACCGACTTAACGATGATTTACGTTGCTGTCGTAGGTCAAGCAGCTTTGACCTGTAGTGTTGCCAACTGTCAACCTTGAAATCTCCCAAAATTTGTCGTTAAGTCGCTTAAACTTAGTGGTCTTCAAAAAAGGAGGTTTTAAATACGGCTTTATTTTTGTATGTATGTTATTCGATTACTCCAACAATTATAAACTATTTTTGGCGATTTTTTTTTGTTTGGTAGATTTCTATACCATTATTAATATTACAAAATTGACTGTGCCGATTTCAATAAAATTTACGTCTGAAGTATGAAACAGAAAAATCATAAAACTTAGTTCACAATTGGAAGAACCGTTTACATACATACATACAAAAAAAACATACAGTCGAATCGAGATCTTCTTTTTCTGAAGTCAGTAGAAAATAATGTTAATATTTATTTTTTGTTATGTATTAAAGCAGAGCCTGATCAACGTAAATTGTTTCATTTCCTAAGTTAAAATGGCTAAATAGCGACAATTCGCCTACACTAGCAACACAGTTGACCTGGATAAACCTATCGAAATACTTATCATAAATAACTTGTGTATGTGTTTATCTGTTAAGGCGTAACAATAGATGCTAAACAATATGTTTACACAAACAAACATGAATTATACATGGTTTATAAACATTATTATTAACGGCTTGAGGCTTGTGAATTAGCGTTATTAATTCAGACATAAATGGCGAGAATTATTATTAATATTTTATTGTACTACCAAAACTTTATTTTATTTAGTAGGTACTTGCTCTTACCTCCGACTTAGTCGACATCATTTTGGTTTTTATGCTATAATACACGTTAGATAGGAACCGTTTTACCCGGGATTGTTTTGAAAAAATCTTATGTTTTATATATATCTTATATACAAATCCTAACTACTAACAATATAAACATATTTTAATACTAGTAATAACACTACAACCGATCAAGTCGACCCGTCGCTCCGTTGTTGCGTAAAAAAGTATCAAACAAATAATACACTTTTTTATTGCCCTCCTAAAAGTCTACAACTTCCAATAAGTAAACGTTAACGACCACGTTATTCTTATTCTAAAAGCATTTTCTATTGTTACAGAAGCAGTACTGCAACACCCGCACCGAGATTTGCTGCAGGCTGGAAACCACTTCCCTCGCTGGCGCCGGAAGCCTTCAGGGTTCTCTTGGAGTTGGTTCCGCCACCTTCTCTGGTTCCAACCAAGCCGGCCTCTTCGCTACTAGCAACCAAAACAGCCAAGGATCAAGCTTCAATGGCCAAGCGTCTGGTTTCAACGGCCAGTCTGCATCAGGTTTCAACGGCCAATCTGCTTCAGGTTTCAATGGCCAATCTGCTTCAGGTTTCAACGGCCAATCTGCTTCAGGTTTCAACGGCCAATCGACTGGTTTCAACGGCCAAGCTTCAGGAACTTTCAACCAGAACGCTAACTCATTCAACAAAGCCACCGGATTCGGTGGACAAGCAGCCTTCGGAGGAGCAAATGGCTTCGAATCCAGCTCTTCCAGCTTCGAAGCTTCTCGAAACAAGTTCGGAGGTTTTGGCGGGTCTACCGTTGCTCCTTCTACTAACAAATTTGGAGGAAACTTCAACAACGAAGTCTTCAAAGCGACTAGTCAATCAAACTTCATCGAAACTGACTCCTTCTCTGCTGGTAGTGAACAAGCTGGAGTGTACAGACCTGGCGCAGTTGGTCTGAAGCCTGGCATTCCTTACCTACCTCCAGTGGACAGTTCTACCAGTGCTTCGAACTCGATCAGCTCGACAGCGTTTGTGACCGCGACTACTCCCCGTCCTAGGCCTACTACTGTCCGCCCAGTCACCACTGCAAGGCCTTTCGTGCCGTCTACATCTGCTCCTGGATACTTGCCCCCTCAGGGAGAGTCGACCAACAACAGGGAAACTCGTCTGCCTCCCAACCCGGTGTACACTGATGGAGAACTTATCTTGGATGAGTCGCGACAGCCCACCAGGCCGCCGCCAGTTTTCACGCCAGGACCTGCGCCAAGTGAGTTTTGATTTTCAATATTATTTAAACTTTTGAAACACTTACAATGATTTATCCAATATCTGGGTGACTAAGCGGTGCTAGGCTTGTAGTTATAATTTTAGCTGTTACCACGTTATAAATACATGGCGTTAAAAAAAGCATTTTCTGTGGAAATTTGCGTTTTCAGAAAATATAAGCTTGTGGAGATAAACTTAGAATGAAAAGTTTAATCTAAATACCATGTTTCATCTAAATCGTTACAGCCGTTTCTGAGATCAGAATTTAGCTAAGACAAATAAATATTACTGACAATTGTATAAACATAGCTTGTTCGGTTCGAATAACATTCGAAATCGAAAACAATTTTGGACTCTTGGTAAAATATTGAAAAAATACTAAAACGACTGCCTTTCTTTCGGTTTTTTTTTAATTTAATAAATGTTTACGTGGGTCTAGATACTACCAGATGTTAAGCAGATATTTGACCTAGGGTGTAGCACATTTGAAGTCACCTATGTTGTACCTTAGTGGTAAGACAGACTCACATAAAATGTTCCCCGTTCTGGCTGTTCGTACCGTAACTTTTCCTTCTCCTCAGGCGAAATCCCAGCTGGTTGCGCCGCGGCCCTGAAGTGCACACCCATCGAGTTCTGTACCGCTGAGGGAGTCATCTCCAACACCACTGTGGTGCTGACCAGGGAACAGGATGCCTACAGAGTGCCTCTTACGGTAACTGTCATTCTCACTTTAAAATATCAAATTGACTAGACTCCATTGTGACTGAATATTTTTTTAGTTATTAGTTTTGTTTGTATGAAACTAGCATTGATAGTTGGCGAATGAGGGAGAAGGCGAATGCCCCACAATAAGCGGATGATGAATTAATATTTGCCAAAAATGGCACAATACTTCAATTTACGTACAAAATTAGAATACTCGTACTTCGATTAAATCGATATGCTATACCTTTTTTAGATCGTTATTGTTTCTTTTTAAAAACCACTCAACCGATTTTGATATAATTTAAAGAACTGCACAGCACACCCTCAGCAACAGCGCGACCTACCACAATTGGAACAAATTGCCACAGGATATAATCTTGGCAAGGACTATAAACAAAATTAAGAACAGGCTGGACTTTTAGATAAGGAAAGAAAAACATACCTTGACAGACACACCACATCCTCAGCAACTTATGGTGTACATATTTTACATAAGCAGTGCTAAACGAGCCTTTGTCCCCAGGACTGCAAAGACGCCGAAAGCGGTCGCATTGGCAAGTGCTGCCGTGACCCGTTCTACACCGATCCCTGGCCAACCAACCAGCTCGGCAAATGGGTTCCCGGGGTCTTCGGCGGAAACGATGGCAGATACGTCCCTGACAGCAGGGGCTCTCCTTCCACCAACGTCAATAGGGGTCCAGTCACTGTCAGGCCCCCCACTCCCCCTGTCACTGGATCCGTTATCCTGAACAACTTCAGGTGGGCTACTAATGTTACTATTGAAATATATTCTATTTTAGTAGGGTAGCGTTGGCAGATAACGATATGGCAGATACGTCCCTGATAGAAAGGGCTCTCTCTACTCGGTTTTTAAAAGTCCACTGCAGGACGTCGGCCAACCATGAAAGATGATTGTTGGGCCATATCCATCACGCTGGCCTAGTGCGGGTTGGTGGATTCACATACGCCATCAAATTTCTTCTACGGATGTATGCAGGTTGCCTCACAATAAAAAAAACTCTTAACTGAAAAACCAGTAGTGTGAAATTTCGTACTTAAATTTAGGGGATTGTAGACCCATGATCTCACGATTGTAAGGTGGGTGTTACTACCACTAGACCACCACGGCCATTTGCTACTAAAATCCCCGCAATGCCTGTTTTGGGATTTATAGTAACTTTTTTTTCCTTTACCAGGAACAAAGAAACTGTGAGACCGACTTTCGGTCCCAACCAGCTGACTCCAGGATACCCTTCCTCCACCCCAACCTCCTTCATCAAGGGAGGTCAAGGACAATACGAGGTGCAAGGTCAAGGTCAATACACTAAGGGAGGTCAAGGACAGGTCACGATCGGAGGACAAGGTCAATTTGGAGTCGCCGGTGTGGGACAAACTTCGCAAGGTGAGATATACAAAAATGTTTTATTTTTTAATGACAATACTACACTACTACTACATAGAAAGCAATTGGATCATCCACAGACCCTTGAAGGTCTAAAGATAATCCAAGTGCTCAAGCCCACTGCCAGTTGGCAGCGTGCCCAGCATGCTGGCAGCATTGCCACGCTGAATGGCAATGCTTATACGTTGAGCCAAATAAACACCAGCATTTTGGTCACGCGTCGCGTCCACCAGACGCTCAGAAAGACTTTTGAAAACGAGATGAGCTCCCGGCCCCCACGGACCCAAAGTCTCAACTCCAAATGGCTCAAATATGTAACCACTGCCGAGGTTAGCATATTTGCGCCGCTTGTGCTGCTCAGCCGAATTGGCCGCCGCTCCAGCCCTACTCTGAGTCTCAGGAAGATGTGACGGTGCCAAAGTATCGACGCAAGTTGCGTCCCATACTAAGGGCCGTCCACACTTCCATGGGACCAGCGTCATGCCGTCAGGTCTTTTGCCATCACCACGCGCCAACCCACTCGGTTCGAGTACGGCTGCGATATTGGCGGTGACAAAAGCCCTGCGTATGACATCGTTAAGGCTGGCGTGGCGTCCAATCCGACCAGCGCTTCTTGAGCAAGAGAGACCGTGGTGACCGAGCTGGTCAACTGCAGTACCACACTGACAGCGATGGGCTTCACAACACCTTGCACCCAAGCGTAAGCTGACAGCTAGACGAAATGCAGTTGGGTCTAAAAGGTTACCAGTATTGAAAGAGGGCAATGCTTGCAACCAAAGACCGGACTCCCATACAGAGACTGCAAGGATACGAGCGCGATCCGCGACGCTAGGACACGTGTCTAGAAGAGATTTCCGTGCTAGTTCGCAGATCGGCCGATCCCACAGTCTCTGCGACGATAAAGTCTTGTCATTAAAAAAAAAAAAATGTTTTATATGTATTATTGTTTATAATTACTTATTGGAAAAGAAACAGGAAAATGTAAAAGAGCCTTGTGGAATTAAATCAAAAACAATTTTGACCGCAATATTTTTAGTAGTCATTTTCCATATTTAGATTTTTGCTCGATCAAATTGTAAAAGTATTTTGAAAACAAATATATTTCGTTTTATTACATATCATTTATTAATTAAGCCCGGGCAAAACCGAGGTGGGGCATCATGCTAAAATAAATATTAATCTGTAAATTTGAATTAATATTCAGCACAAAAATATTTTAAAATAATATCAAGCAAAATTGAGACATTCTGCTCGAGAAACGTTGACACAACGTAATATGCCATAAAAAAACTATAAATATTGTTTCACCAATCAATACAAATTTGAATAATATAGAGCCAATAAAATCATCACTGCCTTGTAGAAATTAGTCAAAAGTTTATGAATATATATAAATTTATATGAATAATTCAAATTTTGGCTAAATAAACAAACCAAGGGGTCGAGCTCCTGCAATAGTTAATTAATAGAACGTGGCTAGGTCAAAACAATTTTACTATTGCCTAGAGTTCAGGGTTTTTGGGTTATTTGAGTTTACTACACGAAAAAGAAGGTGATAAATTAATTATTATTTATTAATTCAACTTCATAATTAACCCTAAACTACCTGACGTCGGTCACAGGGACTCCAGCGGTTTTGTTTTCTAAATTAATTTGTGACTCAACTAAGATTCTACGAGTAGGTACTTATTCTCCTCCTCCGAAAGTAGTATGCGCTCAGAAGCTCCAAAAGCGATCGCGATTAATAATTACAGCTGATTATATTTTGTGTGCATAACACACTGGTGGTTAAGGGTTGTTTGACACCTCCAATTTAGACACAACATAGCGTAATACAGTAGGTATATATTCACCCCACCCAGTTTTTTGCAACCAATTTTATTTTTCTATGCTTATAAACCTACAATATATTTTTCTACATTTATCTCTTGTCCTTAGGTGCTCAATTCGGACAAGGATTCACTCAGTCCACCTCTTCCTTCGGCCAAACCACCAGGGGTCAAGGTCAAGTTGTAAGCCAAGGAGCGGGTATCGGAGTATCGCAAGGAGCTGGGCTTGGAGTCATCCAGGGAGCTGGAATCGGAGTGAACCAAGGAGTTGGCCAGACTGTCAGCCAAGGTGTCGGTCAAGGTGTGATCCAAGGGCAGGGTGGTCGTGGACAGTATGACACTGTTGGACAAGTGAGTAGCTTTTTACATAGCAAACATGTTATGAAATGGAATGAAGTTATAAAAATAGAGAAACTGATTTTGGAATAGAATTTAATTTTTTTCCTATTTAATTAGTATTATAAATTGGATGCGTGAATCTGGTTTCCAAGTTTTCAGTCTTAGATTTAACTCTGTATCCAATAAATAAATTTAACATAATTATTAGCTAGTGATCATATGACTGCGGTACATCATTGTAAAATGTTTTCTTCTTACGCAATTGTCCTAAAAAAAGTAAATAAATAGTCTATTTTCTCTTAACAGGCTGGACAGAACCAATACACACAGACCCAAGGATTTACCCAAGGTCAAGGCCAACTCGTATCTCAAGGCCAAGGAACCATCGTCTCTAAAGGAGTCGGCCAAACTGTAAAGCAAGGCTTTGGCCAAACCGTCAGCCAAGGAGGTGGCCAATACGTAACCCAGGGCCAGGGCGTTGGCGTTATCACAGGTTCAGGCCAAACTGTAACCAGTGGACAAGGTTATGGAGTCCAACAAGGCCAGGGACAAATAGTGAGCCAAGGAGCTGGTCTCGGAGTGAGCCAAGGAGCTGGCGTAGGAATCAGCAAAGGTCAAGGACAAATCATCTCTCAGGGACAAGGATTTGGAATCTCGCAAGGTCAAGGTCAAACCGTGTCCCAAGGCGCTGGATTTGGTATTAGCCAAGGACAAGGAGAATATGTGAGCCAAGGCCAGGGACAATACTCAACCCAGGGACAAGGACAAATCATCAAGCAAGGCAGTGGATTCGGAGTGAGCCAGGGGGTTGGTCAAGGAGTTATCCAAGGACAAGGTCAAACTGTGAGCCAAGGGTCTGGATTCGGAGTTTCTCAAGGATTCGGAACGGCTATTAGTCAGGGTCAAGGATTTGGAATCAGCCAAGGGGAAGGACAGATTGTGAGACAAGGACAAGGTCAAGGAGTCGGTCAGGGAATCGGTTTCGGAATTTCGACTGGACAAGGATTTGGGGTTAACCAAGGCTTTGGATTCGGAGAGATCAGAGGACAGGGACAAAAGTTGGTCCAGGGAGGTGGGATCGGAGTGGAGAATGACTACAGTGAATCAGTTCAGCGAGTCTTCTTGCAGAGGTACAGCGGCGGCGGACAGTGCGGACTTTTGAACGTAAGTGTACTTTTATTTCTGATACCCTTTCAGATTCTAGTTACGCTTACGACCAAGTACTCTGTGCTTACGACTTTCTAGAGACTGATAACATTAGTCACCTAATAGACATAACACTAAAAAAATGCATAGTACAAGATGTCGTTGCTATGCAAAGTCCAGAAAGAAGATCTTGCAAAATGGGCTCAGACTATGTACAGCAGTCCAAAAAAAGCCTTAAAATGTGGCTAAAAAGCTATAAAAAATCACAGAAAAAAATAACGGTATTCAATGCTTAGTTACAGTATAATTTGATTTTTGTTCAAGGCCGCCGCCATATTTTACAAGCAATGTCAAAAGACATAAAGATCTTAAAATATGAAATTCTTTTATATTATAATTTTTTACTAAAGAAAATAATAAGAAAATCATGTTTCAAAACAAATAAAGCAAATAATTAAATACTGTACTGGTACAGTGATGGCCTAAGCTCGATATATTTTTGAATTAAGTATCTCTTTTACAATGGTTTAAAATGTATGGAATATGTTTTTCCGATTTCGATAAGACTGGCCGCACTGAACGTCGCTTAACATTGGTGATAGTGTCGACTTACTGATAGTGTCGTCGTAGTAACAATAAACTTACTATAAGCCAAATCAAACTTTTTGGCGGCTGTGAATTCAGCTACAAGCTGCGCAATTAGCGCTTTTCTGAATCTGATTTATCAAGATTAGTTTGTGACATGTAAACGGAACGGACTACAGTAGTTTCCATGTGACTCCATACATGTTTCTATAGGCCGTATCAAACATTTTGGCGGTTGTGGTTTCATCAACAAGCTGCGGATAAACTTCCTCTATTAAGTACAACGTGGGTGTCTTCAAATCGCAAATAAATAGGTATCTTCTAGGTAAGTGTGCATGGTATCCCTAGACCGCATATCTGCTTAACATCAGGCAGTATGAAGTCAAACGCAAACCTACAAGGAATATAAAAAAAGAAAAAAAGTGAACTTCAATCAAGATTAGATTAACCGCATGTTGTAGCTAACATCACATCCGCCAAAATATTTGATTCGGCCTGTACAGGAAACGAGGTTGTTTGTTAGTTCTTACAAAAATAAAAAGATAAGTTTTCGTTTACTACAGAAACTCAAAATAAAACCACAGAAATAGGCATGGCAAAAGTTAATCGATAAATATTTCACCTCATCGATAAGTACCTAATTGGCGGTGACCTTTACCTCATCACTAGTTCGGAATTCGGTCAAGTGTCGACCAAATACCAGTGGATATTAATGTTTTAAGATAATTAATGGTGAAATGTCGAAATTTCAACCGCCATCTTCAATCAAGTAGGAGATAGAACGCCCTTGGTGATATCCACTTATTTACGAAACTAGTAGGTATGTGACGATATAAGCAAGTTTGTATAGGCTGGGTGGCTAGCCCTGGTGTCAGAGTTTTTAAGCCGCCTGTGACACGGCTAAACGCTTGAAACAACCAGGGCCTACAATTTAACGTGTCATCTGAGCCACGGTAGCGCTCAGTTGACTCAGCCACCCGCGGTCACCCATCCGAAGATTGGCGATATAATTTACAAGTATATACAGGTGTCCCTTAGCTTAACGTTACAACGTTAACAAAGCAGAAGCCCAGCAAAAGCTGGAGCCCAGCAAAGCTGTAATACTCTGTACAGGGTTAATCGCATAGGATACTAAGTTGAAAAGGATGATCTAGAATATTCTAGACCATCATTATGAACAACTTTTACTAAGGAGCTAACCGTGCTACACCCTAGACCGCACATCTGCACAAGATCAGGCAGTGTGTAGTCAAACGCAAACCTATTTGAAATAAAAAAAATCGAAAAAAAACAGCTGTCCCAAACAAAATACATCTCGGAATTGACAAAATGCTTACATAGATGTTTTTTTTAATTCCGGGTTGGCTTTAATTTGTTCGCAATTATGTCTGAATCACTTCATTTAGGCTTAGTACACCAGTTCTGAATAACCCTGTACAGGCTGTTCCATAGCATAGCAATGCGGAAACATCCTATAGATATGTTTTATTTTTTAAAGTGCAGGGATTTAGAGACTTTGATAGCTTTATTTTAAAAGTCAAATTGAATCATAGGCTCTTTTATATCACAAAAAAAAACAATAACTGTAGTTGCGTGAGTAAAAGCTGGTGTAGAAATAAAACCGGAATTCGTATAGTTTTTCTTAAAAAACGGTGTTTTTCCATTTTTGCTAGCTTTCTGTAATCTATAAAATCTAAATGATTTATTTTGCATAAAAATCAACCTACACACAACTCAGCCCAACCAAAAATAATAAATATCCCACAAGGACCACCGAGACAAAACTTCATTTCTAATTCGAAATGTCAAAATATCCAATCATTACAGTCCATCAAATCTAAGAGGTACCGTTTGACGTTTCATATTTTTTCATCCCATCCCTTTCATTCAATTGTCAGAACTGTCAAACGGTACTTCTTAGATTTGACGGACTGCGTCAAATCTAAGAAGTACCGTTTGACAGTTCTGACAATTGAATGATAGGGATGGGATGAACAAATATGAAACGTCAAACGGTACCTCTTAGATTTGATGGACTGTAGACATTGTTAACTCGACATATTTACAACCAATTAATTAAAACACAAATAAATTAATCAAGAAAAATAATCGATCATCTATTCGGATCGACTCATCAAGAATTTTAATCGATGCATCGAGAATTTTAATCGAATCATCAAAGGATATGTGTAAAATGTCGACATTTACCTATTTAGGTGTTGACACGTAGATTTATCACTAGTTATGAAATACCTACCTGTCTTAAAATATATCGTGAGAATTAACGCCCAGAGGGCATTTCTAAATAATCTCTGAGAAATAAAATATAACATGATAACATTTTTAACTGGCTAAGGTAAACTGGTGCTGTTAAATATCGTTATTAAAACAAGCTGATGTATTATCTTAGGTTTTTTCCATTAAAAGATATACAAGGAGATATTTGATAGGTTATTTCAGAGTTTATCAGAAAGAGTATACTAATTTAAAGGGGGCAAAAAATAATCATTTAGACAAATAAAAAATAGCTGTTCTGTTATTGATTTTGTTATAATTTATAAACGATGGACTTTTTAAATGGAACAGCTTCATTGCTATTTTTTTGGGGTTGGTCTCACAATAAAAGTTGTCATAACGTATGTGCTCATAATGTGCCTCACATGATCATAACGTATGTGCTCATAATGTGCCTCATTGCCACTTGGAATCGACAAAATGTATGGAACTACGATTTCCGGTTTGTTAGGTATGTGTTGTTATAATTATGGACTCCATGACGCTCATTCAGTTTAGTACACCATTTCTGAATAGTTCCAATAAAGATATAGACTGGTTATAAGAGCCCATTTTACCGTTTTCAACAATGGCAGAGGCCTTGAGACAACTCAGAAGCTCTGTTATGGGCTGAATCTAACTTCTTGGCGAGTGTTAACTTAACTACAAGCTGTGCAAAACCCAATCCTCGCGCAGCTTAAGTGAGCATCAGCCATTATTGGTTTGGTTTTGAGTAGTTTGTAGCTAACATCACTGCCACCAAGTAGTTCAGCATATACCAGGGCTAGCCAACCGTTCTATTCGAACTTAGTTAACAAAGAACACAGACCTTAGAGTCTGTGATTAGTAATTTAAAAAAAACTTACTGAATATTTTTCCTCCAGCCCCAGAAACCATATGGCAACAGGAACGATCTGGAGGCTGACTTCGCCGAGATCCCTTGGCAAGCCATGGTGCTGCTGCAGACCAACAGAAGCCTTCTCTGCGGAGGAGTCATCACCAGACCTGATGTGGTTGTCACCAGTGCTGCTTGCGTTGAAGGGTAAGTTCTCATAAATAGCATGTATCACATGTACCACCTGTTATCGATCTTTCACCGATAAAATTGGTTACTTTAGTCTTATGAGAACTCTTCAAGTAACCTAACAAAAAACTATGCAGTCGCCGTGGCCGAAAATGGCCTGGAAATCATCATTATCATAATCTTAATCGTAACGTCGCGAGTCTGTATATAGGATTCATTTCGGAAAATGTGCATCAGAGCTACACGCCCTTATCCTACCATCCCTTTTTACTACCTACAGGATTAAATAGGAAGACGCCTCACTAGTTTCTGAAGTCGGTTACTGCAGCTAGTTTGATATATATACTTACTTTATGACACGGAGCCGATCCTCCCCCAAACGTCGTATTCCACATATCAAGGTCGTGACCTGCGCCTCCCATAAGCTTATCTTTCACGATATTTCTCCATCGTTCTCTGTCTTCAGCAACACGCAGCGCCTCATATACTGAAGAATCGGGGGTGGTGCGAATATGATCAGACCAACGTATCGGACTACAATTTCGTCGCCGCTTGCCGTCGACATTCCCTGTGACCATCAATTAGCCGATATATCGGAGCTGATAGATTAACCTAAAATCTTTCTTTCAGACTGGACGCCAAGAACGTCCTGATCAAGGGTGGAGAATGGAAGCTTGGAATTGATGACGAGCCCCTGCCCTTCCAAATCGTGCAAGTCAAGACGATTCTCAGACATCCGTTCTACACGAAAGGCAGCTTGAAATATGACGCCGCTATCTTGGTAAGAACACTCCCTGTAACCCTAATAATTAACTTTGCCAAATGGATACATTTTTTTTCCACTAATCTATCTTCTCGAACAGGAAACATAATATGAGTTATTTTTTTGTGATTAACATTTCCAAAATTTCGCACGATTTGCCTCTTTCAGTTCACCGGCCCGACGCTCTACCAACAAAAAATAACTCTTTGAGATAAACTTAGTGTGGAAAGAAATTTAAAAATAGAACAATGAAAGACGAATTGACATTCAAAGTGTATAAAATGTTTTTTTTTCCTTTGCCATACCTGCGCTGTACAACAAAAAAATAAAAGCTAACAAATATGATCCAGAAAATAGATCAAAAATAAGTGATACAGAAGTAAGCTTCTCCTTGAATAATTTTATATCTGTCCGCAATTTTCCAGTAACGCCCATGTGACATTTCATTAGTAGTTTATGTCACTTCATGTCGTTGATTGCAGTACAGTTTGCAGGCAAATACGTTTCTAAAATGCATACCGATAGCCCATGCATACTTTTCGATGCGCTTAAAAAATCACGGTTTTTTATCGGTAACTTACGAATGGTTCTCGTATTAAAATGATAATACAATTGACAGGTTCTAGAAGAAAACCTCCGTTTCGCGAAGAATATCCAGCCAATCTGCCTACCCGGAGCCAAGGAAACCCTGGACGCCTTCTACAATGGCGCTGGCGAGTGCATCGTCACTGGATGGGGCAAGATCGTACTCCAAGGTCAGTGGCTTTCTTCTTTCAATCTTCACTTTCTGTGAAGCATTCACAGCGTAGTTTGACTAGATGTTTATCAGCGATCGTAACTTTTGACACGGTCAGTCTTAGGATGGGTGACCGCGAGTGGCATTTACACCTGAGCACTACCGTGGACCGTGGAGTGATACCGCTCGGATGACACGTCAAATTGTAGGCTTCGGTTGTTTTATCCATTTAGCTATGTCAGAGGTCTTCAGGCGGCTTAAAAACTCTGACACCAGAAATAGCCACTTGTCTATACGAACTTACTTACTTAGGTGCCTTTCTTCTTTCTACTCAATACTCAATCATTTATTCCAACAAATATGATATTAAATTTGCATTCTGTTTTTAAGGCCCGCGGTCAGCACGCAAAATTCTTTTTTGTTTGGTTTTTTGCCATTTTCAACAGACAAACTAAGTACTCGTAAGTTTACGGAAACATGTTTTGCGACATTGGTACTTAGTATTAACGAGGTAAAAATCAAAATAATTTCAGTCTATGTATGTACAAAAGTGCATCAACTGATTTTCAACTTCGATTTTAGTATATTCAACTTTTTCGTTTTTAATATTTTCATCATTTTTACTCTTGTCGTGGTGGTCTAGTGGTAAATGGCACCCGCCTTACAATCATAAGGTCGTGGGTTCCAATTCTGGTCCCGTACCGATGAGTTCTTTGGAATTTATGAATGGAATTTCACGCCGCTGCCGCTGGCTTTTCGGTGAAGGAACCTGCATACGTTCCTGCACTATCCTGCATCCTGTTCCTGTGAATCCTGCACTGGGCCAGACTGGGCCAAATTGTCTAATAATCTTTCATGGATACCCCTACGTCCTGCAGTTGACTATTAAAACGACTGATACAGTACAGTACTCTTATCCAAATATAAAAAACGTAAATGACGTCAGCGCCTTTTAGGCTAGGTGTTAAACACAGGCTACTCGTAGCTTTCATTAAATTTCGTATGTACCTGCTAAATAGAAGCCTGATATTACAGCCCGACAATTTGATAGACAAACACGTTCTTATGACACCGGTGAAATCTACATAATGAAAGTTCTTCGAGGTTGTTTTCAACGAAATACTTATTAGTGTATAGGCTGAATCAAAGATCTTGGCGGCTGTGACGGTAGCTACAAGCTGCGGATAACCCAATCCTCGCGCAGATGTTAAGTAAGCTTCAGTTAGGATTAGGTTATCCAGTTTGTAGCTTATATTACAGCCATTAAGATGTTTGGTCCAGCCTATACTGTACTCCGTCTATCAACCGTGGGACATTCACTGCTGGACATATGCCTCCCCTATAGGTACCTACTCCAATAAGACCGGTTGGCAGCGGCTTGCGTCCAGTGCGATTGTCTTGTCTTAATAATATAGTCAATCGGTAATCAGCCCTCTGTGCTATGTGTCTTACTCACTGCTTTTTCAACTTTCAACAAGTTTGGCTCAAAAGTGGGTCCAAAACGAATATAATCGTTTTTTTCAATCACTCCTGTTAAATAAAAAATATAAAAACATCTTCAATTTACCGTTATACAATCCTTACTAATATAACACATTCGAAAGTGCGTTTGTAGGTTTGTTACTTTTAAATAAATATACTAGTTAAAGCCTATAAAATGCTCGGATTACGGACAATAACTTAACAGAAATACAGAAAATTTGAAATAAAATTTGAAATACAGAAACTTTACGCAATAAATTATAAGAAAACACTGTTGAATTCACGCTCTCCCTTGCACGCTCGGCTCAGGCGGAACGTTATATTTTTTCGTGCATGCAGACGGCGTTCATCGTTTTATAAGACAATATCGTGTCACAAGACGTTGAAAAGCCGATAAGTCTTTAAATCGGTGCCCGGCGAAAATATCAAATACACAAAAAAAAGAACATAGGTACCTACATACAATCGAACATAGTAGTACCTCCTTCTTTTTGCACGTCGGTAAAAATAATAATGGTTTTGTAATGAAAGGAACCCTAAAATACCAAGGAAGTGGATAAGCCATCAATCATTCTGTTTCCTAATGTCCTCATCAATGACACGTGTTAAGTGATGACCTACAGTTCAAGTTGACCATACAGGGTGTCCGGACACATTTACAAAATTACAAGAAACAAGTTTTAGAATTATTCGTTTTATAACACTCTAGAGCTTAGCTTGTGCCTGCGGCTTCGCTCGCGTGAAGTTTTGTTTTTTGTGCTACTCATGAGTAACAACCCAACAAGCACAGTTTCGGATTTATAATATTAGTAAGGACAATGACTGTTCTTGGTCATAATTCTTTTTTGTGCCAAAAAATCATATTTCTCTCGTACCTAATTGTTATTCATTCATTCAAAACTTAAGAGCACGGCTCTTGTCGTTGGAGCAATTTCCACGCCTCGCGGTTCCCTGCCAGTGTTTTTCCCTGTACAATATTCATAGAAAAAATTAAATAGAATATAAATGTCATCCATGACAAAATAAAATCAATTCCATTTTTATGCCATCTCAGCCACTAGTACTGTTTCAAACTCATATGGGTGTTTTACCGACATAGTTTGGAATTCCCGTTCTATCTACGCAGTGTATACGCTTTTTTATCGGGGGGCATTGAAATATTCATATTCAATTTATTCATAAAATATTTCATCTATACGTCAATGTCATATCATTCTCTATCTATTAAATTAAAAATTATTTACAAACATAATTAAAATTTAAAATTAAGAATGTCGAGAAAAAATATTCAATTGAAATAACACTGCAAACATTACATCATTATAAGTACAATGATTTAATAAAAATATCGTAGCAGATTTTTTACAAATCAATTCGTGATCTAACCGAACACATTGTATAAATATTGACGTAATATTCACAATAGACTCAATCAGAAGGTGTTATCAGTTTTGGCAACGTGCTCTTTTGTTGTACTTGAAGGTTCTTATTTTGTCTTCAGATCTAGTCATTGACATCTTTCTTAAATAGGAGTTGATCACATCACCAAAATATAAAGATGTATAATGCCGAATCAAACAACTTGGCGGCTGTGAAGTTAGCTACAACCGCGAAACCCAATCCTCGTGCAGCTGTTAAGTGAGCTTCAGTAGGATTGGGTTTTGTGCAGTTTGCAGCTACTTCACAGCCGCCGAAAAGTTTGTTTCGGCCTATTAGGAGTTTGTGGACAAACCAAAGTTACAGATAAGCAAGTTCAAATGGCAGTAGGCAGGCCATATACAGCGCAGAACTGGCGGCTGATAACACAATGAAATAGAGACCAAATACTGGCAAGTGTAGCGTAGGACGTCCACTCAAAGTGGACCTTTTATGACCTGATTAATACCGCAGGTTCGCGCTGGATGCAAGCACTTATTGCACGCAATCTATTGGAGATCTATATGGGAGGCCTATGTCCGGCAGTGGATGTAGTATAGCTGAAAGTAGTACCTGCTGTGTCTGATAGGGACCATACATATAGGTCTATAGCCCGAATCAAACTTCTTGGCGGTTGTGAATTTAGCTACAAGCTGCCAGAAACCCAATCCTCGCGCAGGGTTTTGCGCAGTTAACCAACTTGTAACTAACATTGTGTATAGTATAATGTGTCTGAAGGGACCCATAATAACATTTTACCAGACATGTATGGCAGTAAAATAAGTGAAATAATTATGAAATAGGCAATTACACCTGTAACCTAAGAAGCTCTGGTCACTTTAACTACAAATTAAATACATAAAATGATTATCTAATTGCTATTATCGAGGAGTTTTAACATCGGCTTGCGTTTGGTGACGAAACTCGTATGCTAATATGGTTGAACCAGTGAACTATGCAGATCTGAGCGGTTGCTTAGATTAAGTTTTAGTTTTATTGGTAAATACCGAAGTTTGAGTAATAATGCTAATTTATCCTTTGATTAAACATGTATTCTGGGCCCAGGGGGGCCAGTATAAGTTTATACTTAAAAAAAACTACAGGTAGTTCCCGTGTGTCTCTACAATTGTGTATAACGCTCTTGGCGCTAACAAAAATGCATAGAGCTACTCGATTACTATAATAGTTACTTATTGTATAAATTCGATACTAAACTGAGGCCTTTGATTCTCTATCGAAAAAAACTAAAAACGTAACTCTCAAATTTCTGCTTGGTGCTCAAATATAAGTGTGCTCGTTGGTTTGTTTATTACTCTTACACGCAGCAATATAGGTAGAGATCGACTTGATTTTTACCCGACTGCCAAGGAAGGGTTTTTCGCGTGTATCTTGTACCTACCTATGATTGAATTTTTTTTTATTCCCACGTACATATCTTCCAAAAGGCTGGATGGGTTTTGACAATTAAAATTTTTAAAAACAAAAAACAATAATTCGGATTTTTTACTGTAAGTAAGTTAGTAATTTTTGTTTACCAAATCTATCAAATAGGGTAGGTATCAATAAAGAAAATAAAAGAAGATAACAAAAATACTGAGTCCTGTCGTATCTGTATGTCGTGTATTTAAATTTAATCAGGATTAATTACAACAATTTTAATTATGTATTTTATTGCGTTTCTTCTCTGTTGATTTTAAGCTGTTGGTTCTTTTTTAACAATTTACTTGTTTAAAATTAAAGGTCCTTATGGTATAGCATGTACGTAAAGCAAAATACGCGCGTTAATACACTATTTTAGCATATTTGTTTCTTGTACTTAATTGTTTATGCAAGGTGTGCAACAAAGCTATTATCTATTGTGAGGAGACCGAAGATTTGAGCGAAATTATACACCAATATGACAATTGCGTTAACTTTATTCTTCATTCTTAAACTACAATATTTCTTCCATTTTCAGTATTCTACAGCTTGGCGCAGGTACAATCACTTGTTCTCAGCTTGACGTCTGGTTACAGAATAATTCCAAAAATCCCTTGTGAAGCCGACCATGAGCTTATTTTTATTTTTTTCCATATCCCCGCAATAGCCCACCACAGCTCGTTTCCGGTAGCATTTATTCTTATAAAAGTCTGTGGTTGACAACCGCTTTCGTTAACTTGTGAAACTATCGTATCCGTTCAAAAACGGCACATTATTTAAAATATGTAGTTTTTGTCTCAAACCCAACACTATCTACCTACGCGGCGGGCTGCTGGTAATAGCTAGTATAATACAAAGAAAAGTTTAACACTTCAAAAATGGTTCCACTCATGACAAATACGTTTGAAAAGATGCTCGAATGACCTCAGCAGAGTGTAGGTGTGAATTAACTAGTATACAAAAATCATCTGTTAGGAATGCAATGACAAATGTATTGTGTAGGGGCTAGGTCACATACAGGGTTACATAGCGTAGAACGTCTGTTCTAACCATGTATAGACCGAAGCGAACTTCTTGGCGGCTGTTAAATTAGCTACAAGTTGCTCGTAGCCCGATCCTCGCGCAGCTGTTAAGTGAGCTTCAGGTAGGATTGGGTTATCCACAGCTTGAAGCTAACATCACAGCCGACAAGTCTGATCGGCCTATACAGGGTTATTTCTAATCAATTAGCATCCTTTTAGGGACTTATTCTGCACATCAAAACTAATAACTTTTGTTACGTGACTTTTGTCAAATATCAAAAAAATGCTGTTCCATAGAAAAATATCGTTCACTCTCGACAAAATGTATGGAACAGCTGTTTTTTTTTTAGTTTTGACAAAAGTCGCAGTACAAAGTTGTTAGTTTTGATGTACAGAATAAGCCCTTAAAAGGATGCTAATTGATTAGAAATAACCCTGTATAATTGTATATCATGAAAGTGTTTCTTTACCGACAAGGTAAACTGATGATTTAATCAAGACACTTCCATCCGTTGTTATTGGCAGGCCTATGACTAGCAGTATACGATTTGCGTCTGATTATAATGAATTTTATCCATAAAATGGCGGAATGATTGCTCAACATTCATACAAAAAAATAAACATACGATCTAATTGAGAACCTTATTTTTTGATGTCGGTTAAAAAATCGATGCAAAATATTAAAGTGCCATAACCGCTAATACAGGGTGTTGCATCAACTCACAAACATATTAAACATACATAACGACGAGATGAGATGCAACCGGTCGAAACCCTCGTACCGACAGCAGAATACGTTTTTATTATTATAATTTATTTATTAAACTTCACCAACACTGCGTACACCAATACCTACAACAAATCTACCAAAGATCAGAATAAATAATAACTAAGTTAACACAATAATTGCCTCTAAAGACAGTACTATGTGTCATCATCATATCAGTCGTGAAATGCCCACTGGATAAAATAAATCTTGATTCTGTCCTTCATCCATCCATCAGCCTTAGGACGTTCTTTGCTGGACATAGGCCTCATCTATGGATTTAAAAAGGCCGGTCGAAAGCGGCCTACATTCAGCTCTTTGAGTTTTATAAAATTTCCTGGATTTTCAATATTTACTAGTAATAAAAAAGACTAGACTAGATTTTACCCGCGGTTTCAACCGCGTGAATTTCTATATAAATATATATATATATATATATATATATATATATATATATATATATATATATATAAATACAGGAACATTTAATTTTTATTGCAATTAAAGTAGTCTTTGACATTTTACTACCTTTAAACTATATCCATGCCTAAAATTAAAACGATCCGTTGCTCTGATACCGTGTGAGAGTACCAAGCAATCGCGAATCGCTGCGCAGAAGAAAATTTATAGGTCAGTAGGGGTGGGGTAAGAGTACTTTGGGCAGTTAGTAGTGCATTTAATAGCCACTATATAATTTGACATACCAATTTACCTATAGTTAGCCGCTTCCAACCGGGCTTATTGGAAATCCTATGTCCTGCAGTGGACTTCCTATGGCTGAAAAATGATGATATAGTTTGCCGCGACCTCTAAATATATATGTATTTTTTCCTCTAAAAAATCTAACTATAAAACGTAGACCATGACATTTGCAAAACCTAACTATTGATACCTTGCTACCCAAAATTAGCCAAGTACCTAGTTTAAACGATATGAGGTCACAAATTGATACATATACGTAATGTAGCGCTCAGCGTAGTTTGACAAGCTGTTTCTTAGAATCACCAAAGTTGAGCAACGTTCGGTACGGTCAGTCTTTGGATGGGTGACCACGAGCGGCATTTACAAATCGGGGGTTCGAATAGCACGTTAAATTGTAAGTCCCGGTTGTTTTAACCGATAAACCATGTCAGAGGCCTTCGGGCGGCTTAAAAACTCCGAGACCATGGCTAGGTATCCGACCTATACGAACTAACTTTCCATGCATATACATAGATTCTAAAGTAACATAAATAAACCCAAATATATGTATTACCCCCTATAAAAGTCACTACATATTTGCAAATCTGCAATTTTGTGGCAGTCTGCATAATCGCTTAGATCTTGTAAACTAAACAACAGATAGAGCAATACAGTTTTCAAAATCTTTTAAAATATGATATTTTTTTACATTACTATAATTCATTAATTCGTAGCCAGACGAAGCTGGAACGGGCAACTAGTAAAATTATTTAGAAAAGTTCTATCAATTTATCAAAATCATCGTATAAAAATAGAGTCCTCTTCCGATCTATAAAGGTACAAAAAAGGGAGTGCCGGCAGAAGTGAAAACTTGAACATATAAAGTACTATCATTTATGTGCTAAAATACAATATCACACACGCACACTCGCGCAAGCGCCCTGCGCCATCTTACTAATTTTCGATCAGGTCACGTGTCCTGACGCGAGCTAAACATCCTTTTACCCATCCCAAAAAGTGCACGAGCACAACGCCGCTTTTTCTAAAGAACTTATCACTTCAAAAAATAAATATGTACAACCGACTTCTATCATCACAAACTAGGTACAAAATTGTAATAGTTTGCTTAAATCGATCTAACCTTGATTTTTCATAAACAGATTTCGATAAAATCTAAATCATAAACTTCTTAACTAAAGTGTAATCTACTAAACAAAAGAAAAAACATCAAAATCGATAAGTAGTCGAATTGAGTCGAGTTGCCGCCCCTAAAATCTAGCCTGGATTGCCATATTTTAGACTGGATAAAAATAAAAAAGGCTCGGAGCCTACTTATCCTATTGGTAAATCAGCCAATGGTAGGTAAAAATACCATACTCATGACTGCATACCAATGCTCAAATGGTTACCAAATGTAGTAATTCCAGTGCTTAATCTATTCAGGCGGTTTGTATGTAAATTGTCAGATTTGACTCCGTGCCAAGCCGAGAGGCCGGCGACGTGTTTTATATTATTCTATGTACCTAATGAGATGAACTAGGACATGCGTTTAGTCTAAGTATAGGTCGAACCAAACTTCTTGGCGGCCGTGATGTTAGCTACAAGCTGCGGATAACCCAATTCTGATTGTAGCTCATTTAACAGCTGAGCGAAGATTGTTATACACAGCCTTCATAACTTACTAGCTGACCCACCAAACGTTGTATTGGCATAATAATATTAAATATTTCACCAATAAAAAAAATTGCGATTATTAGTTGAGATATAGATAGTTACCTGTCCTGTACCTGTGGTAGTGTATGTACACTATCCTATCTCTCAAGTTGGGTCAAACTGCGCAGTGTGTGTTTTGGTTAAAATCGGTTCAGTAGTTGAGGAGTTCATCGCGGACAAACAACGTGACACAAAATTTTATATATAAAGAAGATTAGAGAAGGCTACTTTATAAAAATAGCCTGCGACCTATTCTTGGCCCTACCAAAAGTCATAAAAATCGTTCGCGACGTTTCCGACGAATTCAATAAAAAACTTTGTGACGCGTTATTTTAAATATTAGATTGAGTTGAAAATGTATGTTTTAATCATACAAGTTGAAATACATTTGCATGCTTCAAGAAAACCTGCATAGATATAGATTATGTCAAAGGGACAACAAGGAAATAAATCATAATAAAACGTCACAATAAAGGGCTTTTTATACATCTACGGCTTTAAACACATTTTCATATTCTTATTTTTGCAAAGAAACATAAAATGTAACTAATACAAGGTGACTTCGAATACATTAGCAATACTCTAGGATGCGGTTATTGTCGCACGGGGCCATCCGAATTCACGACAGAAAAATCAATGTAGTATTCCATACATTTTTTCGAAATTCACGAGCTTTTTAGAGTTCCGTAGCAAAAAAAGGAACCCCTAGATTGTACGGAATTTCTCAACCTTTGCTGTCCTACTTCTGGGCAAAGATCTCCTCCACTTCCTTCCATCCTATGGAATAGCTGAATATATTTTTATGATTTCGAATTCGGTTTTTTGTATACGAAGTCATGTATAATAACTAGTATAAATATAAAGTACAAATAAGTATAATGTTAATGCTTAAAAAAACACCTTGAACTTACAAGATGTTATGTCATTTTAATCAAACATCGATCACAGGTCACTAGTATTTTAGACCTTGTTATTAGAAGGTTAGAGGTTAAAATTCCATGTAGCATCATCAGGTTAGTTTTTTTTACCCATTACACATGTATATTTTTAATTTAAACCTTATTACATCATGTTTAAAGCTTATAATTACTTAGAAGAGTCATGACGTCATTTTAACACGTGCACAGTCAATATTTATGGCAAAAATGTTAAATACTTAAGATTATGCAAATTTTTATTTCCTAAAACTTCTTATTTGTAAGTACTTACATAAATTAGTAATGTGTGCGAATTATGCGAAACTTACGCGTAAAACACGCGTAAGTTTCGTTAAGCTTAATCTGGTTATTACTAGTTTCCTTTCATTTTAATAAGTTAACATGAGTTTTGGTAATATAATTTTAACAACTTACTGATGTTAAACTTGCTATACGATGATATTCAGACAGGATTAACTAAATCAAAAAAGCAATTCACACTACCATTATGAACCTTTTTTACTAAAAGACCAACCCGGAATTAATGAAAAAAATCAGAAGTTTTACTAAACGTATAGTCAATTCTGAGTTGTTTTATTTGAAAAGCTAACAAAGTGAGAGAGTTTCAGTTTTGACGTAAAGATTTCTCTCATTTGTCCGGATGTTAATTCTCCTCTACAAGTTGTATCTTTCAACGAATCCTGATGAAATTTGTTACACAGGTTCATATGTCTATAGATATTTTAGTCGTCGGTGATTTTTAGGATTCGGGGGTAGTAATTTCCTTAAAAGAAAGGGTGGAAATTGCTGTCGCGTTCATCAGTTATTTTGAATTATATATTTGGTAAGATTTGGCCTCTGTATGATGGTAAACGCCCTCGCGGACGTCCTCGACGGCGCTGGAGCGACGACATCTGCCAGATGGCCGGACCAGCTTGGACCCATCAGGCTAATGATAGAGAAAGATTAAAAATAATGGAGGAGGCCTACACCCAAAAATGTGTGTGCCAATACTAATATTATTTAGATACATATTTCTAGAATTTTTAACACTATTTTCATATTGTTTGTTACAGCGTTTATTATGTATTATAAATGTTTTGAAACTCTGTAAATTAGTGTGAATATTGGGAAATTAAGGCTATAATATTATTATATTATTATTTGGTAAGATGAGAATGTGATTTCGCAGTTATTCCCGTTTAAAAATTTTCATATACAAAATATACGCTCATCAATATTATGAAGCGTATTTGTATATGTTAATCATTATTAAGAAGTGCAAAGTGCAAACTGGGCGGTGTATGATTTTATATTATATATAACCTCTGAAAGCTACTGCACTTTGCAAAACAATAAAGTATGTGTTTTTTATTTCAACTCACCGACAAGGTGGACTGATGATTTACCCAAGCAAGAATCCACTGGATGCAAGACGCTTCCAACTGGCCTTATTGTGAATAAAAGGGAGGCCTATGACTAACAACGGTCATATTTTAACGCGGAAATGACAGCTCCAAAACCCATCAGCTTGTTTTGCGATCGGTCCCGGCCCGACACTGACCTACTGTCGTGTTCTCACTTGCACTTTCCTTGAAATATACCTACAGTACAGACGTACACAGAACTGTGACCTGTAGTTAAACATACAGGGTGTTTGACCTGTTAAACAATTCGTGTCACGACGTAATATATTATGAAGCGAAATCTCTTTTTTGCATGTCTAAATCGGATACGAGTTAGATCAACTAAACTACACAACAGATTGCAATGCCGATTTTACTATTTTTATAATTAATTATTTGTACATAATTTTATTAATAGCTGGGCGAATTTGGGATAGCCATCTAGGTCTTAGGTTTTTGCTAAAATAAAACAAGTAGGTTCATGTATGGTCCTGGGGCCTTATTTTGTAAGCGCTCTGGCGTTCGGCTTCGCTTTTCCTCCCGCTCGCTCTCGCGGCGTTAGTAACTGGCGCGAGCAGGAGAAAAAGCGAAGCCGAACGTCAGAGCGCTTACAAAATAAGGCCGCAGGTTGCTAACCAAAGTTTTGAAGCCGCCAAGGCCTCTGATATGACTTAACTAAGCTATTTTTATACCCCTCGATGATAAGGGTGCCATTTCCACATTTTTTTAATGAATATTAACCTTAATGGGACATGTGACTAGATATAAGTCTATAACATAGGCGAAATGCCAGCCACACGGCCAACCTGTAAAAAGAACGAAATAAATTATATCTTGCATAATCTTTGATCCTAAACTTAGCAAAGCTCGTAACATGGCTGCCAGAGACTGATATATTATAAACCTTTGATTATGTATCTGTTTAAAAGCCTAAATGAACAAACATAAACATCAATGACAAAAAACGACCCGGTATTTTGACCATTCGCCTCTTGTGTTAGAAAAAAAACTTGCATCCGACCTTAGTCAATACAAATGATAAAAATGATTCCCGAACACCCTGTATGCTTTTTATTGTAATGTATTCACACTGAAGAGTCTTATCTTCATTTATTACAAGAAAGGGGCATATTTTACGTCGAACTTTCTTTCCATTACCTCTATAGCCTAAAATAGACATATGTTACGTCACTTTGACAGCTTTGACGTACGGCGAATTGATTTGTCTCTTTAGCTTTAAATTACGACATAAAATTATGTAAATACATGCGTTTCGTTGCATGCGTGAAACGTAATACTTTTTCTTTGAAATCGGATGTAAATATGCTCCTCAGTATTATCCTACTAATTTTACTTTATACTAATATTATAAACGCGAAAGTTTGTGAGGAGATGGACGGATGGATGGGTGGATGTATGGATGTTTGTTACTCTTTCACGCAAAAACTACTGAACGGATTGAGATGAAACTTTGTAATAATATAGCTTATATATCAGAATAACACATAGGCTATAAATTATAATGATATTGCGTCAAAAATCTAAATATCAAGCGGGCGAAGTCGCGGGTAAAAACTAGTTACTAATAGTTTTTGTTCGTCAGCGATCATCGAAGTTAAGCAACGATCAGCACGATCAGTCTTCGGATGGGTGACCGCGCGTGGCATTTACAACTAAGCGCTACCGTGGCTCGGATGACACTTTAAAGTGTAGGTCCCGGTTGTATTAACCGATAAGCCATGTCTGAGGCTTTCAGGCGGCTTAAACGCTCTGACACCAGGGCTGGCTACCCGGCTTTCATGAACGTACTTAGTAGTTCTCCAAACAGTACCTAGATCTCGCGACAAATCTCGACTCGCTCTTGGCCGATTTACTCGCAAATCTTGTTAGGATTTAAATACTAACTAATCTTGCCAAATTTAATATCATCGAAATAGGCTAATAAATAAGGCGACAGCAAATTCGACCAAAAATTCGCTCAAAATCGAATTTAAACTAGCCAAGCGAACAAAGTGAGAGAGTCTCAGTTTTGATTTGATGCTTTCGTCTCTCCGGATGTTGATTCTCCTCTACAGCATTTTTCAACGAATCTTAAGAAAATTTAGTACACAGGTTTTATATAAGTACACACAGGTTTTGTATAAGTAATGAATTTTTGGCGATTTTCGATTGGAGGGGGGGGGGGGATATTTCCCTAAAACGCGACACCAATTTTTCCCCTTTTTTGGGGTATTTATTAGCTAATTTCGATTATTGACAGATTCGGTGGCTCAGTGGTTAGTGACCTTAACTTCTGGATCAAAGAGGCGTGGGTTCGATCCCCACTCAGGGCAAATATTTATGTAATGAACATAAGTGTTTGCGCTATGTCTGGGTGTTAATTAGTTACTATCTATATAAGTATGTATTTAAAAAAAAAGTAAATGTAGTAGGTATATCAATCTCTGGCAGCCAAATCACAAGCTTTGCTTAGTTTGGGGTCAGAGGCCGTGTGTACAATGTCCCAAAATATTTATTTATTTACTTTTGGCGGAATCGTTTATCTAAATCCTATTATTTTATACGGAACCATAAAAACGTTTGTGCGATTAGCGCCTAATATAATCAAATATTCTTCACCTTGGACGATAGTCCAATGGCGTCCTCTTCATTAAAGAACCAATGTATTGATTCTTCCATATTTTATTATATTATCTCGTAAATATGGCCTTAAATGGCTGGCTCTGACACCGAATACATCTATTTTATTATTTCAATCATTATTAATATTATAAATCTGAAAGTGTGTTTGTTGGTTGTGCCTCTTTCACGCAGCAAAGGATTGACTTGATTTTTGGCTTTTGAAAGACGGAAAGTTACAGGCTAATTTTAATGACAGAAAAATTAAATCCACCCATGGGATATCACAAAAATTTAAATACCTACCATGCAGCAAAAGCTATTAACCCATTTAAGTGCTAAAATTTTGTATAATGCACCGTAGTTTAAGTTTTATGGCTATGTAACATTGTACTATATGGATCTGTGTTATCTGAAATAAAGTTTATATTATTATTATATTATAATTATATTTTTTTTATTTACACGCTATATCTAATAGCGTGTAAATAAAAATTTAGCGCTTATACCGAAGTTTGAAGATTACATTCTATCGTTTCTTCTATCGTACGGCTAGACAGACGCGACCAAAGCGCCACCCTTTTATGGTGGACATTCCACGCGTTAGAACCAAGCGTTTCGAATCCTCATTCCTCATACGAACAGCTGGAATGTGGAACGCGTTACCTGGGTCTGTCTTCCCGTTAAAGTACAACGTGGGTGTCTTCAAATCCCGAGTAAATAGGTATCTTCTAGGTAAGCGTGCTACACCCTAGACCGCACATCTGCTCAACATCAGGCAGTGTGTAGTCAAACGCAAATCTATTCGAAATAAAAAAAAAAAATTTAGTGGATCACCAAAGTTGTCGATACGTTACGGAATCAAACTTCTTGGCGGGTGTGAAGTTAGCTACAAGTTGCGCAAAACCCAATCCTTACTGAAGCTCACAAAACAGCTGCGCGAGGGTTGGGTTTCGCCCAACTTGCAGCTGACTTCACAGCCGCCAAGAAGTTTGATTCGGCCTATAAGCAAAGTCAGCACGATTAGCCTTTGGATGGGTGACTGCAGGTGGTATGTGTAACTGAGCGCTGCCGTGACTCTGATGACATGTCAGTGCTGGCCCAGTTTGGGGCAGGGGGATATCCTTCTTACAGTCGGTTGAAAATTCTCGCCGAGCGAGTGGCAACCATATCGGTTTAACAGATGTCCAATTTACTTTTTTTTTAAATAACCTTGCCTTTTCGTCTATTAACAGAACGACGTGAATTGGTCTCTTGACCGCAGGAACCGTGAAAAAATGTCAAAGACGAAATAAAATGGCGTGAATTGGCATATTTTATTCAGTTATTGTGTAAATAATTAACGAGGTGGTAAAATGATTTTGTTGCGGAATTAGTGAGCATGTGTTTGCGTTAATGGCGACCGCAGTGCTTGTCTACTTTATTCATTCGCTATACAGGGTTATCTGCTTACCCAGTACCTACTAAGCCAAAATTATTTATTGGTGATTAAGACCATTATTAATACGAACGATGGGGCCAACTCAAAATTCGAGAAAAAAAAAACAGCTGTTCAATACAAAATTGCAACTCGGCATCGACAAAATGTATGCAACCACTCCTTTATTTTTCTCGAATTTCGAGTTTGCCCTGTAGTAAAAGTTGTTCAAAATGAAACCCAGTATGAAGAAATGAGCGGCAAATAATTGTTATCTTTTTAATACAATCTATATTATAATTATGTGTCATTGTTATAAAAATTATACATACTATTTAATACTTTAAGTACTTACTCAAAGCTATTTCGTTTCGTCTTCCCCAGCTCACCTGAAGGGAAGCATCATGCACTCCCTGAACGTCTCCCTCATCAGCCCCGGAGAATGCGAGTCCAAGCTTCAAGCCGAGTATCCTCACCTCCTGGAGCAGTACGACGAGGAGAGCTGCGTCTGCGGACAGCCTACCAACCCAGCTAACAACATCTGCAAGGTAAATAAATGCTTTATACTTATGAAGTCTTGGTAGTCTGATCTCATATCTCGCTGGATACGAGAAACTTTCATCCGGTCTTATATCCAGCAGCCTACCAACCTAGCTAGCAATATCTTCAAAGTAAATAGCTGCGTTATAGTTATGAAGTCCTGTGGCATCTCGCTGGATACTAGCAACTTCCAACCGGTGAACAAACAATATCTGCAAGGTAAAATGTCTCCATTATACTTATGAAGTCCTGGTACAATGATCTCATATCTCGCAGGATGCAAGCAACTTTCGACCGTTCTTACGAGTATGTCTAGCAGCCTACCCTAGCTAACAATATCTGCTAGGTCAATAACTGCGTTGAACTTATGTAGTCCTGGTAGTATTTTTTTTTTTTTAATTATATTTAATAATGACAATACTACTACTACATAGAAAGCAATTGGATCATCCACAGACCCTTGAAGGTCTAAAGATAATCCAAGTGCAAAGATAGTCCTGGTAGACTGATATAATTATCTCGTTGGATGCAAACCGCTTCCAACCGGTCTTATTAAGTTCAGCAGTGGACATCCTATGGCTGAGTGATGGAGGAATGGTGGTTTTATAGGCAGTATCTATTCTGCTGGTGCAGCTTTTTATCAGCTCGCTGGATATCAGACAGCATACCTAATCGAACTAAGAATCAGCGAGATACCCCCTAAAACACCCTACTAGGAACTGTACTTCTAAGTATCAAGAAGCACATTCTGGCTGTTCGTATAAAAATGTGGACTCGTAACTCTTGGAGAAAAGCTTCTGAACGCTTCTGACGTAAGAAATGTCCACCATAAAAGGGAGGCGTGTTAATTTTTTTTACTTTGTTTTGTTCTTAATAATTTATTTATTTTACAATTTAATAAATAATTACAATTTATATTTCAGGTGGACATCGGAAGCGCGCTAGCCTGTACCACTGGAGATGGCCACTACGTCTTCCGAGGAGTCTACTCGTGGGACTCAGGTAAAGCATTTAATACTAATAATAAATTAGAAACGAATCAGAAATTAGAGGTCCGTAAAAGAACCAAAATTACTGACAAAGCCCAGCAAATTGAAATGGATGTAGGCAGGATAGATATCATGAAAGATTATTGACCGTTGGGGACGAAAAATTCCCGGGTGCAGGTCACGTACCGGCAAGCGAAGAAATCTACCCACAATTAGACGAAATGACTTCATCAAGAACGCAAGATTGCGCTGGATGCAAGCTGCTTCCCACCAGTCTTATTGGAGATCTGTAAAGGAAACCTCAACTTTGGTTCTTCTTCGGATCTCTTCGTTTTTTTCTCCTACACATTATTTTACACTTCTGACTATTTTCTGACTTTTCACTTACGACTATTTTTCTTTTCTCCACAGGTTGTCAAGTTGGAAACCAGATCGCCGGCTTCTGGAAATTCGACCTCGAATGGTACGAATGGGCCATCGGCCTCATTGAAAGCACCCGCTTCGCCAAATTCGGCATCGGAACCAAAGTAACCAAGAACTACAACAGCCAAATCAACACTGGAGTCAAAACCACCCAAATTGGTATTAAAGGATCTTTGACCGGTGTAAAGGAAGTTACCGGGGCCAAGGAGCTGAACACTTTCGCCCAAGGTTTGGGCCAGTTTGGTTTCGGAAGCAGCAAGTTCACAGAATCTTCCAGCGGAGTCAACAGTGGCCTAAACGTGGGCTCACAGATCAAGGGGCCAATTTCCAACGCCTTCACAGCCACTTATACCGAAAAGAAAGTCTTCCAATCTGAACCGAAATTCGTTACTTACACCACTAAGCCTGAAATAGTTACTTTCACCACTAAGCCGGAGTATTTCACTTATACCACTAAGCCGAAGATAGTTACTTACACCACTAAGCCTGAGATAGTTACTTTTACGACTAAGCCGGAGATTGTAACTTTTACCACTAAGCCTGAGATAGTTACTTATACTACTAAGCCGAAAATTGTTACTTATACCACTAAGCCCCAGATTATTAGGTACGAAACGTCAGGAAGTGGGACCAACCCTCAGTATGTGGCCCCTGGGGTCACTTTTAACCCCTCCTTCTCAGATGTAGTGGGGCACAAGCATTCATCAACATGCAAGTGCTTAGAGGGAAAGAAATAAACTTTTTTACTTATAAAAAAAAAACAGTTAAAATTGGATGACGTGCCATAAAATTTTATTTTTTTTGCAATTTTTTTTTATTAATCAGTACAAAGCTCAGTTCCTAAATTGCGTCGTTTTTTCTATTTTTTTTTCTTGTCACGAAAAATTGAATTATAAAGGTACTGTGAGCGAAACGTCTTCTTTATATATTTTTTTCTATTTATATTGTTAAAGTCTGTAAATAGGTAGGCTACATTAATTTTTATCAGCATTTTTTTTTACTTTTATGTGTAGTATTTTTTTATAATCATTTGAAATTGTAACTGCCACTTTAGTTTATTTTAATTTGCTTTTTACGTTTTTTGTGCAAGTAGGTATTTTTGTATTGTTATATTTTATGTATAAATTCATAAAAATTATATATACTTAACTATAGCAAAATGTTTTTTAAGAAAATTCTCTGTGTCCATAGATTAGGTTTTTGACCCTTTTGGTTTCATCCAAAATGGTCGACCACCTAATATTTATTGGTATTTAGAAATAAAATAAAATAAGGTTCTTTTTTTATGAAATCGTGAAGTATTTTAGTCAAATTATTATTATTATGTATTGATCCATCATTTTTTTTCTAATTGTTATAATTAGGATTAAAGTAATTGAAATAAATGGAGTTAATTATAAAATAACAATGATTTGTATTATTTTTAACCGAGTTTCGACATACTTAGGCATACCTACTACCTATATGTATAAATAATACAAGGTTATCCAGATTTGGTGTACTAAGCCAAAAGGAGGTGATTCAGACCATTATAAATAACTTTTACTACGGGGCCAATGTATAAATCGTGAAAAATAAAAATCAACTGTTCTATACATTTTGTCCAGAGAGTCAATGAAGTTATTGTTTGGAACAACTATTTTTTCGCGATTCCATAGTTGGTCCATAGTCATAGTAAAAGTTGCTATCATTTTTAGCACAATAATAGGCCCAATTATGAAGGCGCCATCCATACATACACTTCTGAAATTCCCTGAATTAATAAAAAATAATATGGAAAAACTATTCAACTGAGTAATTATTTTCACTATGGCCCTTGTAAGGAAGATCAAAGCCATTGAGAGGTCTATGCTCGGAGTATCTCTGCAAAATCGAATCAAAAATAAGGAGATCCTAAATAATAGGCGAACTAAAGTTACCGATATAAATGAACTTATTAGCAAATCAAAGTGGCAGTAGGCAGAGCATATGGCACGGAGAAATGATAGCCGATGAGGCCGTAAAGGTCTCGAATGGAGACCATGTACCGTAAAGCGCAGCGTAGGACGTCCACGGACTAGGTGGACAGATGACCTGATTAAGACCACGGGATCGAGCTGGCAAGCCGCTTCTAACGGGCCTTATTAGAAGTCTCTAGGGGAGGCTTAATTAATTATATTCAGCACTGAACGTACGGCTGATAATGATGATGATTCATCCCGTAGAACATTATTTGATCTACCTAGCCAGGTTTTGCGTAGTTTACATAAAAAAAAAAACTTCGCGTGTGGCTCCATACATTTTGGTTAGTTCTTCCTCGTTTCCGCCAGGGGCGCTGTACAAAAATGTAGGTATAGAGCCATACGGAAAAAGCTGTAGTTTAATTTGACGTGTAGTAAACCTGGAATAACTCCTCAGGTTTTGCAAAGTTTACTACTTTGTTCATTACTTTTGCGCGTTTGAGCGTGGCTCCATACATTTCTGTTAGTGCATCCTCGTTTTCGCCAGGGGCGCTGTACAAAAATGTATGGAGTCATACGAAATTACTATTGTTTCAATTTACCCACATGTCAACATGTAACCCTGTGTACTAACCCCTTTGGACTTGATTCCCGTCATTCTCAGTAGAAAGTTAAATCTTTAAATATTTTTACATTTACTTCCTCATACAAGAAAACAATAATTTAAAATATTGAACTTCAGTCTACCCGTGACCACGGTCGATGCAACTCGGCCGAAACGTCGGGATGAGGAGGTATTTATTTATCTCGTAATTTTAGTGCGCGATTAGTCCCGTAGTATAAAATAATAAAATATTGAACTTGTTGTGGTTTTCAATTTCCTTAATACGGCATCTAGCGCGGAGTAGCTGAACTAAAATGTAACAATACTAAAATGCTAAAAAACATATGCGATATTAATTCGCGCTTAGACATCTAGCGTGAAGAAGCTAAACTAAATCTTAACAATATTTTAAGGTCTCTTTCAAAGCATTATAGATGTCGCTTGGACAACTTTATTTTAACGTCATCTAATTACGTATTATTATTATGTTTATCTTCTTTGACTTGACTCAGGCACTCCACGACCTAGGTATGTCAAAGATATAAAACGGGAACGTAATACCTGCTATACTTACTTGTATTTATTGAATGTCGCTACTTGAAGTACTTACTTGACTCAGACGTAGGCGCTCACAGAGATAGGCTCCCTACACAAACTAAAGAGATACGTAGTATCTCTTACCTAGTTTACTAGCCTGCGACGGCCACGACCCATGTCAGACATAAAATGGGAACGAAGGTAATTTAAATTTTTTGCACACCATTTATATTGACATTCTGAATTGTAGCTTAAATATTAAGAATAATAAAATATTTAAAATAATAAATTGATTTTAGAAAAAAAGAAGAGTGGAAAATAGAAAAACAAGATTTATAAAAAAATAATGTTACACTTGCCAGAAATATTAATTTCCCTAAGTTTTGTGCAGAATAAAAGCGATAAAGGTAAAGGTACTTATTTTATTTCAATTAAATAAATAAATAATTATTTTTTCTTGTAATTAATAAATTCACCCTCTGCAGGTATGCCTATGTTCAGCAGTATCGCTACTTTCTGAATTATTATCACAGGAATTTTAGAAAATATATTGTAGTAGTCACGTAAAAACTGATAAACAAATGTGGCCATGAAGTTGTCGAGGCAGTATTACATAGGTAAGTACATTTGTAGACCTAGACACATATGGGTTATCAATACTACGTCGCATGAAAATTGGAACAAAGAACTACCTAGGTAGGTATTTCAATTTACAGTTTCGAAGTAAATATTTAGAAAATCACGTATAATATATTTATATCGTAACAGAAACATCCTTTTCATACTCCATTACTGAAAGACGATTGAGCATTTCCCCAATTGAGTATTTTTCATTCTCGTACATTACTTAAGTATAAAAACTTGGCATTTTTTGACGTGACAACGTATTATAAATCGATGAACGCCGGCTGCACGCACGAAAAATGGTCACGTCTCGCCTGAACCTAGCATGCAAGCGAGAAGGTGAAACATGATAGACAGGCACGATCGGCAAGGGTTGGCTTGTTTCAGTTGTTGTTTCAAAATGGTTTTTTTTTATATCACGTAAAATTATCCGTTAACCGACTTCAGAGACAACATATTTTTTCGCACATTCATTAGACGGAGACTTAGATTATCAGATTTAGAGAACGTAAATGTTCCGTTTCCTAGTTATTTATAATATCCTGATTTTTATATTTCATACAACTAGTTCTATGGACGTTAGATTTCTCTGTTTATAAAAAGAACTTATGTGTCTTATTGTACGTTTTGAAAGAAAATAGAAATAGAAAAATCAGTTCCTCTCTCTCTATCTCTTTCAATAGGGTCGAAAAGTTTTCAAAATATTTATACTACGTGCTAATTAATGGCAGAGCGATAATGTGGCATGAGGTACATCATAATGAACAACTTTTACTGTGAGACCAACCCGGGATTCGATTAAAAATTCGGCTGTTTTGTACATTTCCTAAAATTCCATATGCGATCATAGTAAAAATTGATCATTATGATGTACCTACCTCATGTATGGTTACAGTGTTCCTTAACCTTTCATAAACGTACACATATATTGTTTATGTATCACTATGGTTTATTCAAATAGTACCTAGCAGTTGTACTCATTTCTTTATATGTATTGATGTATTGCACGGTTCTTCATAAAAATTCAGGTCGTTAACTGTTCAGCCAGTCTCATTCTTTCTCATGTTCATTATGTTAATAACTACAACGCGGTCACATTAACTAGACGCTTGGCCATGTGACGTTATTTTGGCGTTCAAGTACGGTGTGCAAAAAAAACCGGCCAAGTGTGAGTCGAACTCCCGCACGAAAGGTTCCAAACCATTTTCTATAAAAGATAAATTTCTACCTGTTTATTAAGATCGAGTGAAAATTGCTTAAAAATTAATGCGATGCGTCGAGTTAATGTGACCGCGTTATAGTTTCAGTTTCATATTTATTACAGTTTTACGCGCCGCTTCGCCCGCGTGAGTTGGAATTATTGGCGATAAAAATAAGTCTTTAATATTACCATGCAAAACTCAAATCAATCTATCGAGTTGCTCCATTGCAGTCGATTGAAAAAAAAAAATGTGTAGCCATTGACACAATGAATTGCTGAACAATGAATATGCCGAATAATGAAGGAGTAACTGACCAACCAACAAACATACTTTCGGATTTGTGATATTGGTGAGGATACCTACTTAGAAAATATATCTATACTGCGGTACATCTTACAGTGTTGATTTTAAAACGTGACTCGAGTCAACATTTGCATGGACATTAGTATTATCTACCTATAACATTGTAAATTGTAACAGCTTTACGTTCTTCAACGCTGACAGATGATGACGCTTCTTTATGAACAGTTTAAAATTCCATACCCAGCTATTGTTCAAAATTGCTTTACAAAGTCAGTTTTAAAATGAATTTTGCTAAAGTAGTACCTATAGTTGATGTTCATTGTTGATCGTAACAGGCATACTTGACATAACCAAGCGAGCGAAACTTATTTGCTTCGGTTTGACATTTTTTACCCATCCCAATGTTAATTTTGAAAATATTAATTATTTGGCAAGATCGATTAATGAATACGGACAAGACTTGCGAGTATAAACCAAATCGAGTTCAAAATCAGTCGAAGAAATGTGCCGCGCCAGAGTAATTATGACTACTGTTTTTGCTATTTCAGAGTTCAGACTCAGAGCAAATAACAAAATCGTTCAGATCATTTCTTACCTTTTGTATTCACTGCTAGGACGCTATAATTGAAACAGGTGAAAAAATAAGTTTACGAACAATATACAAATAAAAGTACGAAAAGCAAAATATTACCGGGCAAATTGTAATCTTTTATTAATGCTCGTATTGTTTACCTTTATTAGTACCTAATGCAATAAAATAATAGAATGTTACAGGATTTGTGTTTAATTTCATACGCTAAAATTGATCTGCCACATGTCCTTGAAATTGGTATGATCCAGAAACGATAGACGTACAAGAAATATGACTTTGCTCTCAAATGCGCTTGAAATAGATTGACTTAGTATTTTTTACTAAACAAATCGCGAAGTTGATTGTGTCGTACCTATACGATATATTCGTGCTTGGCTTTTTCATAAGAAATGTACTCAAATACTTACTTACCGACGTTTTTGTCGTGATGAATACAATGGTCAATTTTATTCGAAATGTTTTACAGAATGGAATAATCTTGGGTGTTTATATTTTTTATTTCATTATCAGAAAAACTTAAACTTCTGGAAAGATTAGATTTTTTGCAAGCCACTTTTTACCAGAATTCACTTGAATTGGTGACAGTATATTTACAATTATTTATTTACCTAATTCATAGTTCCAGCAGTATTTTTTGTATTATGTACCAGAATAGGTGCAAAGTAAATTTTGTAGAATTTTGTGGGATATATATTTAACTAGGATTTTCAACTAAGTATATATTTTTGTTTTCTCTTTATGTTCTCTAAGGCCAGATTGCGATAGCACAAATATTCAGACTACCTATGACTATTTAGACTACTATTTTAAGGATGTAATAGTGTTCATAGTGAAAGATTTCACAAAATCTTTTGCTCCGTCATGATTGTCGAAACTACTAGTTTCATATCATAAAATCGTGAAGTAGGTGTACGTCCCTACCCTAGGGCTATTGATAGACCGATATATTTTTTTTTAGTTCTACTAAGATGTCTAGAAATCAATACTTGTTGGCAGGCGTATGTGGGTGACAGGTACAGAACTACCTACGTACCTAGGTGCCTACATAATTCAGATAGGTAGATAGGTTTGGTTTGTAATGTTAGATTTTAATCTGGTCTAATAAATTCAATTCTAGGGTTACCTATGTTATTTAAGGCGATATATAAATATTAGGCTCAATTATGAAGGCGCCATCGTAATTATAATTGTTATTTAGACTATTTCTGTTTCTTTTTCACTCTAGGTCTTTGATAGAGATAACCATTTTTACGTTCTATTAAATTTACGATAGCGCTTGCTTACATAAATGCTACTGAAATACTAATATGCCTATTCCTTTTAGTTTTTCTAAGTCGTCTAGAAATCAAAAGTTTTTGGCTGTACCTAGTATCTGAACAACAGGTAGATATAACCTATATTTTTTAAACAACTCTCTTTTGAAAATATCTAGCTGAGTCTTTATTTAGTACAGGTTTTGCAGAGTTTACTTAAGCACGCGCGTTGACGGGAGCTTCTTTACATTTTTGCCAGTTCATCTTCGTCTCCGCCAGGGGCGCTATAAAAAATGTAGGTAGGTATGCAGTCATATGCACTGCACCACTGCAGTTTCAATTTAAGTATAAACTTGTACTAGCCTCTCTGCCATTACTAAAATCCTTAGTCATACCATAGACTAAAAAGTACCTCAAGAAGACCGGCATTCGCAGTACAATTGAGCGTGTCATACCTATTATGATTATTCTAGTACTAAAGGTTACATATAAGTAAAATTGCAAGTGTCACTGGCATTCAGATGGGTTGGTTGATCTTGGTTGGTTCAGCTGGGATGGACCTTTCAAATAAGAGAACAAATCTAGTATTTTTTTTAATTTTTCAAGACTTCAAAGAAAAGCTTTAAAAATGATGGTATTTTTAAGTTTAGAGAGAAAACTTCTCTCTAATTTAATCTTAATTACTTCTATTTAAGCATTTTTTTAACGAGCAAAGTTCTACTAGTTAGTGAAAGTAAGGTAGGTAGTAGAGTTAGTAGTAAGTTTAAAAAACCACTTTCGCCACCACCGCGTTACGTGCTAATTATTATACAAAATAACCCACCTGGCTGCCACTATACCTTGTAAAATATGGTTTGATACACGAGACATTGACATTGACAAACGCGTAATGACTTACGCACATCAAGTACCATATTTTTATAGTCAAAATGTTCGGTTCACAATGTTGTACTTTATGCTCGTGCATCTCGACCATGAAGTACAGCATTGTGTACCGAACATTTTGACTATAAAAAATATGGTACTTGATGTGCGTGAGTCAAGCTATATTCTACAAGGTAGGTATAATCACAACCTCGATAAAAAGCATGTTTCAAGCACGAAGAAACAAAAAATCAATACCTCGAAACTCTAATCTAGGTTTTCTATTCTTATGATGGGTTTTATTCTTCATCACTGATTTTTAACCTGTTCTAACTGTTTATTTATACAATTTAGTTGGGTAACCTGTGTATTATTTAGTAAGGTACTATCAGACTCAGCTCAGTAAGTTGAAGATCCTTTGTGGCTAGATTTATGTAACTAAGTACATTTTTACTAACTTCAAGATCTTCAAGCACATTTTGTGGAGTATAATTCATTAACAATCAATTGTTTACAAAATTTTAAAAATTAGGTACCTATGGTATTTAAGCTATTAACGTTTAGTCTAGTGCTAGTAATTTAAAACAATACTAAATAAGTAGGTAGATAATTTAGCAGTGTAATGTGTATAGTAGTAGGTATAATCTAGTAAAACGTGATATAAATTTCTATATAATATTGAGAAAACAATGAATCATTGTTTTCACAGTAAGATAAGAAATTTCCGATTAAAATTCTTTGACAGACGGGTTGCGAATAGAATCGTATTAAAGATAAGGTAAACACTGGATCACACCAAGGTCAACGTTATAAGTGCTCTACCTATAATTACTTAACATGACTGGTTTTGTATATCAAAGCAGATCTGAAAAACAAAAGCACTGCTCAAAGCGGTCGTTTTAGACCCGCAGTGTACAATAGAATATATATATATATATATATAATGTAAAAAATTAAATACAGTAAGCATTATACATATATATATATATATATATATATATATATATATATATATATATAATTTATTTTAAAACTATAACCCTAAAAAAAATAATTGTGCGTCCCTCCGCGTGGAAGAAGTGAAACAACAGTGATTTTTTACCCCCTCCATGGTAGCGTTAAACTTTAACGCAACCTTGTTGGAAGTCACATTAGAAGTTTCACTTCAAAAATAACGATATAATTTTAAAAAATAGTGCGTGGAGTCCTTCCGCGCGTAAAAAGTGATATTTTGTAGATACGTATTTCAGCTAATTTCACGACGCTCACACTGTCAGGTCAGCTCCATGATACTATATTATTCCATTGTCTTGCGAGAAACATAATATAGGTACGAGCAAAATTTCAGCACAATCGGAATCCGGGAAGTTGGTCAAAAACGTGCAAAATTCCACCCGAACTTACAATCCGTTGCAAGTTATTAAATTAATATACGCTTGAAATACACAATGCGTTTGAAAAGAATGTCAATCGCTATTTGCTACACGATAACGCTGCCGTATGGGGAACAACAAGGGGTTAAGGTTTGATAAGGGTGTGACTGTGTGACGTTGTGTTGAAATTGCTATTGTTGTTTATTATAAAATAAAAAATATTGCAGGGTAGATCATTTAAAAAAAAGCCTGAAAATATAAATCTCATAAAATATCAAATAATAAATAATTAGAATAATTTATTTTATTTATGCCAACAATATAAAGCAAATAGTAAAACCTACACTAAGTCACGGCTGTCAGTCGCGTCCGTCAGCCGCGTCCGATAGTATGTTTCCGGCTTGACGGTTAAATGTGTGACTATTTTCTTAATAACTATTTAAGTACAATATAAGTAATATGCTAACATCGTAATATTTTTTTAAACAAAAAATGCCACGTATATTATATTATGTTCACTGAAATAATAGGTGAATAATTGAATATATTATAAACCAGTTGTTTATACACATCTATATCTAATATTTTAATTAAATTATAGCACCGGTGCTTATCTTATCTTATCTTATAGAGGGGCCAAGAAATAACTCGGACACTTCGACCCATTGGGATCTATTGTGGTCCCCTAGATAACTTACTCCTCCCCAGTCTCGTCGAAAATTGTTCTCATGAGTTTTACAACGAGACTAGGAGATACGAGCCTATAGTCTTCTGGTTTTGGATATCCGACGCCTAGGAGACTCATTCGCTTACTAGCCATTGCATCGCATGTGCACAGAAGGTGCTCCATGCGTTCCGTATGTTCCCCACACAACCTGCACATGGGTGTCGCGGTTAGACCCATCTTCATGAGCATGTCGTTGGTACCAAAGTGCCCAGTAAAGGCCCCAAGCAGGTAGCGGATTTGTCCCCTGCTCATGTTCCAAATGCATTCCCGGGCTTTAAACGTAGAGCCTAGGAACTTCTTGGAGTGTTGTAGACCGGTATTAGACAGCCAATAAGTTCGCTGTCTGTGATCTGCAAACTCCCTAAATGCGGCTTTCACGAGACACGTTGAAATGCCTACACATGGCTCTGGACCCACAAAATCATTTGCTGAGCCCTCTCTTGCCAGTTCATCGGCCACTTCGTTACCATGGAATCCTTTGTGCCCAGGGACCCACATCAGTCTTACCCTGTTGTGCCTCCCAAGCCTGTTTAGGGTCTGGATAGCATCCAGAATAAGTCCGGAGTCCACTTTGTAGGATGCCATGGCTTTGATTGCAGCCTGACTGTCACTAAGAATATATATGGATTTACCACTGGTTCCTCTATCTATATTCTCTTGAGCGCAGGATATTATGGCATATGTTTCTGCTTGGAATACAGTTGCCATCTTCCCTAAGCTTTTGCTACATTTGTAGCCTTTTGCGTATATGCCCGCTCCTGTACCTGATTCCATTTTGGATCCATCAGTGTACCACACCAGACTATCTTGCTCTGGTGGATCAAGTCCCTTCGTCCAGTCCTCTATTGTAGGGATTTGGACCTTAAAAGATCTTTCAAACACAAACACAGTTTGCATTTTATCGGATAACATGCTTGTTACCCGATCTAGGCCTTCGTTTTCGTCGAACTTTGTATGGTTAGTCTTTGGCTTAGAGGCATCCCATAGTCCTGCAACAGCAAGACGATGTAGTGTCTTCCTTGCCTCGAGTTCAACCATCATATGCAGTGGAGGGATATTGAGGTATCTCTCAATCGCTGCCGTAGGTGTTGTCCTGAAAGCACCCGTGATGCCAAGACACACTGTTCTTTGTAGCCTGGTGAGTGGCGCTTTGCACGAGGCAAGCTTTGTTCTAGGCCACCACACTATGCTGCCGTATGTAATAATAGGTATTATCATTGTCCGGTACAGCCATCGTATCACTTTGGGCTTTAGCCCCCAAGTTTTGCCGTAGGTGGAACGACACATGCCGAACACTCGTAAGGCCTTAGTCGTAATATTTTCCACATGAGTTTTCCACCTGAGTTCTTTATCAAGCGTTACACCCAAATATTTAACTTCGGTGGACCAAGGCAGTTTTATTCCATTGAGGGAGAGCTCTTCTAGGTTACCCAGTTGTCTCTTCCTCGTAAATGGAATAATTACTGCTTTGCTTGGGTTGATAGAGAGGTGATTCTTTGTACACCATTCCTCCGTCATCCTCAATGCCTGTTGTAATAATCCAGAGACTATGTTCGGGAATTTACCATTGACCATTATAGCTATGTCATCTGCATAGCCTACTGTGTAGAATGGTCCGGTATTGAGTTTGGTAAGTAGAGAGTCTACTACCAAGCACCACAATAGTGGTGACAGCACTCCGCCTTGCGGGCAACCTCTTGTTGTTTTTGCACTAAGTCTGTCACCCATCAGTTCCGATCTGACTATTCTGCTTCTCAGCATGTAGTCAATCCAGTTGCACATGGTATCGTTGATGCCATGCTCCTTTGCAGAAATGCGTATGGACTCAAATGTTGTCTTGTCGAAGGCTCCCTCTATGTCGAGGAAAGCCCCGACACAGATTTCTTGTCCCTCTAGCGCAGCCTCGGCTCGACTCGCAACATAGTGCAATGCCGTTTCCGTAGATTTGCCAGGGCTGTAGGCGCATTGTAGTTTATGCAGAGGGAGTACTTTCAGTGGTCCCTCTCTTAAGTACCTGTCTACCAGTTTCTCCAGAGTTTTCAAGAGAAAAGATGATAGACTGATTGGCCTATAAGCTTTAGCTTCTTCATAAGTCGGTCTACCTGCCTTCGGTATAAAGGTGACTTTGACTTCCCTCCATGCCTTGGGTACATACCCAAAGGCTATGCAGGCTCTGTAGAGCTTACTCAAATGAGGTATCAAAACAGATGCCCCTTCTTGCAATAGTATTGGGTAGATGCCATCCGGACCCGGGGATTTGAGAGGCTGGAAGCCTGCTATGGCCAGCTTCAGTTTATTTTCATCTACCACTTTCTTTGCCGTGAGCCAGTTATTTTTGGACGTGTGCCTTGTGAGTTCGTCTCTTGTGACTGGTTCCTCTTCATTGCTGTCGCGCAGTATACATTCTGGGAAGTGGGTCCTAAACATCACGCCCAGAGTGTCCTGTCCAGTTTCCGTGAGATACCCATTCTCATCCTTTACAGATGATAGTGGGTTTGTCTTAGTCATGGACATTGCTTTGCACAACCTCATTCCATTTGGCAGAGTTTCGATGGAGGTGCAATGCTGTCGCCAGTTAGTTCTGTTGGCCTTGCGTACCGCCGTATTATACCTCGTTAGCATGCTGTGATAGCCAGAAAAATCTTTCCTGGCTTTTGCATCATTAAAGGCCTGTCGTGTTTCCTTACGTATTTTAGCTAGTTCAGGAGTCCACCATGGTACCTTTTTACAAAAGGCCTTTTTCTCTGGGCAGTTATCTTCCCATGCACCGATGGTGCCCATCTTGATTCTGTCCGCTTCAAATTCTATATCTAGTATGGAATTAAGCTTACCTTTAGGGCTCCCTAGGTTTACTTTTAGGTCCCTCCTGTACGAGTCCCAATTTGTATGCCTTGGGTTTCTCCTTCGTCTAGTTTCGGCGTCTCCCGCCGTCCTAAACCTAAAGCATATATAATTATGGTCAGACAGAGAGATTTCGTCCGATACATGCCAGTTTTCAATATGAGCGCTGGCCCTGTTTGAAGCCAGTGTCAGGTCAATAACTTCAGTTCTTGCAGAGGTCCTGAAAGTAGGTTTATTGCCTGCGTTAAGGATTTGTAAAGAAGCGCTTACCACAAAGTCCAACAAATCCTCTCCTCGTTTGTTGACATCCGAGCTGCCCCAAACGACGTGGTGTGCATTCGCATCGCAGCCAAGTATCAGGTCGATGTTTTCTTGGTTGCCGTAGTCAACCAGTCTTCTCATTAGTGGTGTTACTGGTTCCTTAAGTTCATATGGGAGATAGGCAGAGGCAAGGATGATTTTCCTTTTCTCTGTTCCCGTCCCCACTTGGATCAAAGTTGTTGTGAGATCCCTGTAACAGAAAGTACGTAAGGGCATTGCCTCTATACCGCCCCTGATATAGATGCAAGTCCTCGCGTCATTAGTTGGACAGTCATAGAACACCATGCCGCCTGTCCCACCTAAGCCTTTTATAGTCCCCTTATACAGATAAGGTTCCTGTATCAAGGCAACGTCGTATGTGTTTAGCTTCAGTTGCCGAGCCAGAAGGGCAGTAGCGGCCCTGCAATGATGCAAATTAATTTGTACACACCTTAGTCCCTCCATCTTGAATGACTTTGATGGGCTTGTGTTGGTAAAGGAGGGCCTTATTCTTGAAGCCCCTCCTCCATCGCCTGGCTCTCCTCGAGGGCAGTCGGCGACTCGATCCCCAGGGTGTCGAAGTCCTCAAGGATGTCGTCCTCGTGGTCTGCCTCTGACGCCCTGGTCCCAATCTCTGTCTCCTGTGCTGTGCCGTGAGCAGAGATTTCTTCGATGGCCTCCTCATGTTGTGGTGGTCCATCCTCGGAGGGCTCCGCTTCTGCTTCCGCAGCAGGTGCCTCTCCTTTGTCTTCTTCCAGGAGCTTGAACGAATATCGTTCAATTCCTCCTGGAAGAGAGTAGCCCGCGGCCTTGATGACCCCAGCGGACACCCCGTCCATGAGGACAATACGACGGATGCCGGTCCGCTCAGTGAGGGTATTCACGACCTTCCAGTCGTCCGTCCTCAAGGCAGGGTTGAGTCGCTGGAGCAATCGAATGGCCCGAGCAGGGTCTTGCAACGCCAAATTGCGACTCTTCCATGCCATTTTGACAGGCTTTGGAAGGTCCTTGGCGTCGACGACCTTGAGTTTCAGGGATCCAAGTTCCACATTGTGGATGGCGCCCCGAAACCAGCTAGCTGCATCGGAGTCCTCGCAGGATACATGAATTGCACCTGCGACGACTCCGGGAGCAACCGTGAGAACAGGCAGGGGATCCGGCGCCACTTCCAGTTTCTCAATTATGAGCTCCTGGATTGGCACCAAGTCCACCGCCTTCAAGTACTCCTCCGGGTACTTGACTGTGACGACAGCAAGTTTCACAGCCGCCACCGCATCCCTAAAGGATCCGGTTGAGGGTGATTGCCCTTGGGTCTTCATCCTCTTGGCCACCATGTCCCCGCTGTCGCTGCTGAGAACAGCACGCGGTCTCTTTGATGGGCCCTCCGTAGGAGTCCCCTCTAGAGCCGCCTGTTGTCTCAGCTTTTGGCGCTTTTTCCTACGCGCCCCAGATCGTCCAACCGGATGCCCGCCTAAGTCAGGCTGGCCGCCGGGAGTGGACGAGGTGCTGCCTTTACCGGTCGTGTCCGAGGCCGCAAGGTCCGAGATCATTTGACCTCTAACGCAAGGGTCTCGTGTCACGCTAGCTTTGGCAGAACCCTTAAGCCCGGTAGGCTGGTTTGCAGTTCCGCCCTTTGGTGGTCCCACAGCAGTGCCGGCCCTCGACAGTGCCGCAACAGTCCCGTCATTCGACAGTCCCACCACAGCCCCACCGCGAGACAATCCCACTGCAGTATCACCTCTGGACGTTCCTGCCAGGGAAGATGCAGTCCCGGCTTGCGCCGGTCCCGCCGTCTGGTGTGCAGTCCCAGCTTTCGCCGGTCCCGCCTTTTGTTGCGCAGTCCCAGCTTTCGCCGGTCCTTTCGCCTTGTGGTTTTTTTTTGAATTTAAATCCATTTAAAAATCCCGGTACTTGTTTCATCCCTCGACTTTCCCCACCCGCCATGGAGTGCTCAAGTGGCGATGCTGCGGTAGCACCAGGGATTAGTCGAGTGATATAGCTCCCCCCACATTAGTTGCCCACGAGACCGCACGACACCAACTCACACCGCTACCACTAGTGATGCGAGCGAGCGCCGCCGCCTGCAAGCCCCCAATGGGAGTGAGCTCGCCTGGGGGCCGTCTGACCGGACCCCGTAGCCGATTGACCGTAGCTGGCTAGTCTACGGCCTCCCTTGTGAGAAGAAATCCGGGCCAAAGTGGAGTGTTGCCTCAGAGACGTTAAACCGCCTACGCTCACCGTCACGTAGCACCGGTGCTACTCACGCTTTACTTTAGTTAGATTATTACTACTATGGTTTCGATCTCATTTGGCGATCTTTTTCAAGATTGGTGTTACTAAGCACGCGGGCTCGTCTCGCGTAGCACCTGTGCTATATTTTATTAAATTACCTATAATAATGTGAAACAATTCTTCTTCAGTACTAAAATAGGTATAGGTATCTTCTAAGTAAGCGTGCTACATCCTAGACCGCATATCTGCTTAACATCAGGCAGTGTGTGGTCAAACGCAAACCTATTTGAAATAAAAAAAAAACAGATTTTATTCTAAATATTGAATAATAAAGATAATTGGCTAAAATCATTAATAGAATTACAATTATTTCTGATTGTAAATACCTACGCACTAAATAAGTAGGTATCAAGCTATCGTAACGCCTGTATTTTAAGATAAGATACCGGCCTGTTTACTATTCAGACATATTAATCACTTCACATTAAAAATGACGTAGGATCAAAGAACTTTTAGATACAAACGTACCTAATTTTTTATTTCTCAGAGTCAGTAGGTATTTTTAGATAGGTATCATTCTAGATGATGTTTATTTTGCGTGTAATTTGAAGCTTAATTAGGTAAGTATATTATTTATGTTGAATAAATGAACTACCTATTTCAAGGTAAGGTTTTTCAATAAAAATGTTATGCCTAACTTAAAGTAAGTGCCATTTTATAATAATAATCAAATTAAAAAAAAAAAACAAATTGAAAATTATATCTATTTTTCTTCACTTCTATTTGATTAAAGTTATAATATCCTGCTCAATTGATGTCAACTAAAATAATTGATATTTTTACATCGTTTTAGTTTTTCCTTTACTTACTTAATACATTTTGTTTTGGTTATTTCCTGAGTAAAATTATTATGTACTACCATCTGTACAGCACTGCACTGTACAATCTTTTTAATAGTCCACTGCTGAACATATTATATATACCCACTAAGGGTGATTGGGCCACATCTACCACGCTGGCCCAGTGCAGTGTAGGTTGGTAAAATATTGCCATCTATTAATTAAATATTAAATAATCGTATTTTCCGTAGTAATTTTCTTTATTAGAACTAGTTTTACAAGTTACTAATATATATAATACTAACCATGATTGTCTTAATAGGTTACTAAAACTATCAGATAAATACCTAGTACCTACATTATTTATTTTATTGTTAAAAGCGATGAAAACAATGACGTATAGCCTCTGCACAGAGTAAACAGTGATTGTTTATAATAACAATATGCAGAACCACCAGATACGTATCATTGAATAATGTAATGTTACCTATATTTAGGAGAGTATCGATTGTATCTATAATCAGTTAAAATCAGTGGTGTTTATTATTCGAATTATAGGTATAAATTAATATTTTGATGAAATAATAACACTACATATTATTTTTGTACACTGAACAGTGGTTGCTGTTTTCACAAATTATGTTATGGCCAAGTTAATGACGAACAGTAAACGTAATACCTACAAGGGATGTTTTCTTGCGGTTCCGCTTGAGTCACACAAAACCGTATAAGCCGTCTCTCTCGCACTTGTTGCAGGTTACACTGTACCATATCGAATTTATATAGCCAAGCTAGACTTCTCTCTCTTCGAATCAGTATATATTTTTAGCCGACGGCGCGCGCACGTAACTTTCGTGTTTTTAATATCGTGTATTTTTCTAACAATATTGTATGAAATAAGTAATTTGTTCTACAGAAAAAGAGTAACATTGTGCAATTATGGCAAAGGTAATTATTGATTTTTCTTAGTGTGCCAGCTGTGTAAGTTCTGTATCGTTTTTGCAAAAATATCTCGTTTTGCATTCGTCTACATCGCTCCACCGGTGACGTGATATGATGGAACGAAGATAGCCAATATCAATAAGACGTACATAAATAGTAATAATTTTAATATTTTTTCTGATATACCTATTTAAACAAACCATATATATATATTCTTTATATCGTTGCGGAAATAACAATATGAATAAGAAAATTTAAAATAGTGTTGTTTATAATACAATTTATGTATGACTATGAATTGATCTGTTACAGTGATTCAACTTTGCAGTATTTGTTGCAATAACAAGTTAAACACAATTATGTATCGTATCTGAATGACATTGCTCGCCGGTATCAATGTGTGGTACTTATTCGTTGAAATATGTAAATAATCAAGTTGATCATTTAAATTGCAAGCAAAACGCAAGTTGATAAATTGAAGTTACCTGTAATTATTATTATTGTCGGGAAAAAGGATAATATAAAGCAGGCAACATTAGACATCAAAAATCAATAGCCTACAAAAAAGTCTACGAAATTCAAAATGTCATTGTCAAGTTATTATTTAAACCAAAGTTGAAGTCAATAAGTTTTTAAGCGTATTTTTAAGTGAAATAATGTCTATATTCATTAGAAACGTACTGAAAACGGCGAAAAATAGTTACAGAAAGTTATTAGAAATGAATCGGAGCGATTTTTGGGTATGTTCCATTGATTAATTAGCAAATATTTGAGGTGTTAATTTGTGTGTAGTTTTAACCTCATTTCTCAGTTTTTACGCTCATATCTGCTGTTTCAAAGGTAATTAACACTCGGAAACAACCTTGTTGCTATCTCGGAAGCGTGTTATAGTCATCTATTGACGATAAAGAGCGGAAATTACACGGTTCTTTAAAGGTTAAATCTTGTCACAATAAAGATCATTAAACTGTCTTATCTCAGTTTTTATGCTTTGATGAATGCTTATTGTTCTTTTTTATGGTTCTGTTGCTTTATTATTATGATCTTATTGGATCTATCGGATATCCGAGGCTTAGAAATTAAGTCTAAATGCAAAGTAAGTCTCATCCCCTTATAGTCCTTGAAAATACATTACTAATCACGCAAATGAGGAGTATTTTAAGTTTAAAATTATGCCTTTATGGCCTTGTATTATGATATTGATGTTGCAAAAGCATGGTAACCTCATCACAAAGTCACTTTGCCTAATAAATGATGAAATTATGAGGAAACAGAAAAAAATACTGTCCTTTTCCTTAAGTACTATTATAGATCCGAAAGTGTGTCTTTTGGTTTGTTTCTCTTTCTGACAGTAACAGAACAATGGATAGACTTGATTTGAGGCATGGACATAGTTTGAAAGAGGAAAAGTGATATAGGGGTCATTCTACTTTTTAGTGCAGGTTTTTGTGTCCCCCAGACAAAAAAATCTAGATTTGCCATTTTCTTCATAAAATTTAAAAATATTGCGCAATACACGAAACTTCCGTAATATTTCCTTTACTTCTGTTAACATTTATATTTAAATAGTTTGCCTATTTTAAGATAATTAAGGGTAACAAAGTGGAGTTTTATGGTAACATAGTTGTTTTCCATAGTATTTCAAAGTGTCCCCGACCTAATACGCGGACTAACTTAACCAAAAAAAGTATTCTTATTGCAGTGTAGTCCTATGTTTCAAAAATTTATTAAGTTTATTTGATATGTTTGCGTTTTTTATGTAGGCCTCATATATTTTTAAACGATTTATTTCTTTTTCAAAATAATTACTTTAGTTTTGTCCCTAAGGAAGAAGCTCAATACGGTACTACTATGTTACTGGTATTTCTTAAAAAAATCGTTAGATGTCGCTGTACCGCCACTGGTCGGGTTGATTGGGTAGGTTGCGCATTACAAGAGCGGGGTGGAGGGGAATGGCAGTAAGCCACGTGCCGCCACTCAGTCGCCGCCATGTTGTGAATCAAGACGCGTGTGTTTATTTGGTGTGCACTTTGTTACCCGGCGAAAAGGTAAGTTTCTAAACTTTTACTTTATGTTTTAATTGTTGAGACGTGGCATTTATGTCACTTAATTGTATTCTATTGTTGGATTTGCAAATTATATGGTCATTTTGTAAATATCAGGTAGCATCATGTTATTTTACAACTGTCTTGCCGGCCTACTTTGTTACTCTGCTGTGGTAACGCAGTTGTATATATACTCTGTCACTGATTCTTTCTAATTTTATTTAACTTGATTAGTTCGTATCGACCCACAGGTTAATATTTTAACAATTTTACAATTGTTTGCTGACTTACTTTAATTGTTGACGGTAAAATTAGTACTACAATGCCATGTTTTTATCTTTTACAGAAGATCATGCCGCTAACTCCAGCCGAAAAACAACGTCGGTACCGAAACAAGCGAAAATTAGACCCTGTTAAAGATGAGGACGCAAGAAAAAAGGCTCTAGAAAGGTACCACAAAACAAAACGCCTTGTCAAAGACTTAACATCACGTGAACATCGCCAATGCAAGAGAAAATGGCGGGTCGCTAACAGCAAAAGAAGAGCCCGCATTCATGCCCTGCAATCTATTACAAGAAACACTCCGGAATTGACCCCTCAACCTGATGTACCTCGTGTGAACACTCCACCAACAGGACAAAATGCACCAAATATTCCTGAAAATCGTCCGATAGCCGATTCTCGCACCTTCTTTGTCTCCATCTCCATTGTCTTCGCGCCAGAAAGCCACTCAAAAAAATTCTCATGAACGGATGCCTAGACAATCACTATTTCTATCTCGTTCGGCTAAGGAACAATAAACATCAACGGTGACTTCACCTGCATCAGCTTCTGTTTCTGCGCAGAATCGTGGACGTAAACAAGTAAGAAGGGACAGAACTAAACTCTATAGAGAAAACGTAAATCTGAAAGAAAAGCTAGAGGCAGCTGAGCGAAAATATCAAAAGTATAAGAAGATATGCCATAGATTAAACCGAAGTAAAGAGAAATACGCGAATAATACGAATTCCCTAATCCTCTGGAAGTGTTTGAACAATGACTGCAATTATTAATTAATTTTTAAGTAATCCGACCTGCATAAGTGCTGTGATTTTGGTAAAACGGATATATTTGTATTATTAACATTATTATCTTTAACCTTTGTGGTAAATAAGAGACTGATTAGCTATTTTTGTAGAAGAGAATTCTCTATTGAAACAACTTTGTTACTGTTGAACAACTGTGTTACCATTATGTCCCTATTTCTAAGTAAAGGTTTTTCAATTTGAGTTGTACAATTGGCATAATAAGCTACATTACAGATATATCAGATGCAAGATAATATTTTTTAATATCAATGTTAAATACGTTGTTAAGATATTTTTACATATATACATTTTATGTCAAATCTTTGTAAACAAAAGTGCACAACAGTAACATAGTTGTCATTTAAATGTGATTTATAAGACTTAATAAATGATAATTTCTAATTTTAGTTATGAAAGAGAAAGATTTATGTTCCTATAATACGTTTTGTTAATTATTTGTTTGTAATGAGTGACTAAAGCTGCTCAATAAAAATATTTAGATTGGTAACAAAGTGGTATGATTTTTCTACCTTGGTCGCCAAAATCTTTATTTTCAGAAAGAAATATGTAAAAAATTCGCTGCTGGCAGTTAATTTCAATTGTGTGGTTATAACTACGCATAAATACAGTTACATTACTTCATTTATCTCTAATGATAAAATTTTTAAAGCCCACTTTTAGCAGTGCAAAAACCTGCACTAAAAAGTAGAATGACCCATAGGCTACTTTTTATCCTAGGAAAATAAAATGTTCCCATGGGATGGCATAAAAATTAAAATGCCACGCTGGCGAATCCAAAGGCAAAAGTTAGTCCAACATAAATTTCATCCATCCATCAGCCATAGGACGTTCACTGCTGGACATACGCCTCCCCTATAAATCTCTAATAAAACTGGTTAGTAGCGGCTTTCATCTAGCTTTTTGACAGTTCATCAAAACATTTTGGCCCCATCGGTCATCAGTCCTCCATGCTATGTGCCCTGCCCACTGTCATTTCAACTTGCCAATCCGCTGGGCTGTGTCCGTAACTTTTGTTCTTCTACGGATCTCCTCATTCACACACACCTGATTCAATCTCACAGAGAGACTCCGAGCATAGCCCTCTCCATTGCTCGTTGAGCTACTTGGAGCTTACTAATAAGGCCCATAGTGACAGACCACAATTCAGTGCCATAAGTCATCACTGGCAACACACACTGGTCGAACACTTTCAACTTGAGAGACTGAGGTAGGTCGGACGAGAAGACATATTTTATTGGATGGCAAAAGTAATAACTAAAACACAAAGTATTTACACCTTACTTAAAACTAGTAGTTCTCTGAAATCTGAACAGTAAACCTCGATGCACATCGCTTTAGCCATAAGCCAATATTTCTACTCGGTCAACACTAATTTGGTTCATGCTCGCAAATCTAGTTAGGATTTAAATACTGAACAATCTCACCAAATATCATCGAAATCGGCTATTAAATATCACTACAGCAAATTTCCCCCATTTTGAAGAAAATCCCTCCCCCCAATCAAAACAATCCATTAATATACAGAACCTGTGTACCAAGTTATGTCAAGATTAATTGAAAAATGTAACCTGTAGAGGAGAATCAACATCTGGACAGACAAAAGCAAAGTCGTCGAATTAAAATGGAGACCTTTCTCACTTCATTTGCTTGGTCAATTAAAGTTTCCACTTTGATTATGTTAACTTGTCACATTAAGCCTAAGTATAATAGTCATCAAATACATTAAATATATCACACCAGGGAATTCCACAAGGAAATACAGTTGATTTATTTACATTTGAGTATTAACTGGCATTATGACATGGACAATCTGATGGGCCATCCATGAATCATGCCAATTTCTTTTATTTAACTTGCAATGTTGGCTTATTTGTTTGGATCATATCTTGGATAGGTCCAATCAAAATTAATATAACAACATTAGCAACCCTTACTTTCCAATCCTTGGTTTGTTCCTCTTCCACGCAGCAACGGAGCAACGAATCAACTTGATTTTTGGCATGGACATAGTTGGAAAGACCGAAAGTGACATAAGCTACTTTTTATCCCAGAAAAATAAAATATGGCCATGGGATAGCACAAAAATTTTAATATCACGCGGGCGAAGCCGCGGGAAAAAGGTAGTTTGTTCATATGTGAGCAGTGCAAGGACTGGGAATTTGTGCAGCTTGTGGCTAACTTCACAGAAGCCATTAAGTATGATTCGGCCTACGGTATGGTTATGGAGAGAGCTATGATCAGACTCTCTGTGAGATACAATCAGAAATGATCTGTAAAAAATACTAAATGACCAACAAAGCCCAGCGGATTGGCAAGTTGAAATAGTAGGCAGACTACATATCACAGGGGACTGGAGCGATGACCGATGGGGTAGAAAAGTTCTGGAGTGGAGACCATGTACCCAAACACAGGCACGGTAATGATATCTAACAGTATTGTGACTCGACCCTCTCCTTGAAATATATACCTACAGCGCCACGTGGCCACTCAGAACATATCACGCGCTAGGGCTGCCCACCTTCAGTATTTTAATTTCATCTACTTGCTCTTTACCTACTTGAGTATTTTTCTAGTTTCTATTATGATGATCTAAAATTAAAACTATCTAAAATTATTATATTTATTACAAGAGTTCTGAATGAAAAAGGAAGCATTCAATAAAAATACATGTTGTGTTTTTTGACCGACGAATCACCAAAGGAGGTACTCAATTCGACGCGTATATATATATATTTTTTGTATAGACATGCATAACTTTTTTCATAGAAGGTCTTATTTCAATATTTTTTTTTATTGAAAAAGGTATACTTCGAAATTGGTCCTATTTAAATTTTATCCAAAATAAGCTGAGCCATTTTTGATAAATCAACAATGATGTGAAAAATGCGAAATCGGCTGAGCTATATTTGATAAATCAACAATAATGTGAATAATGCGAAATCGGCTGAGCCATTTTTGATAAATCAACAATAATGTGAAAAATGCGAAATCGGCCGAGCCAATTTTGATCAATCAACAATAATGTGAAAAATGCTACATCGATCCGTGCGAAATATTCGCGAATTCTGTTCACGGGTGAAGACGGTCATGCTATTTTTTGCAAAAAAATATTATTGTCCCGTACTATGTTCCATACTAAATTAGTTCTAAACGTGAGGATCTATAATTAGCGCTCTGTATTTGTTACGTGTATGTATTTTGTTATTGGTGCTGTTGATCCTCCTATTAAATAAATAAATACTAAAATGAGGAACCCTAATAACATTATTCGTTATTAATCGAACGCTTACTAGTTACAAATCCACACGTTCGTTCTTCACTACGGTGCGCCGCGACCCGCGACTGACCAGCATACCGAGGGCATATATATCTCAACTCTAAATATGTCAATATATCACTGTCGCAGAGATCAAGTTAAATTTTATAGAGTATAGGACAGCAGAATCGCGCTGGATGCAAACCACTGGCGTTCTATAGAGGAGGCCCATGTCCAGCAGAGTGCGTCCTATGACTGATGAATGGATGGAACGATTATCATTGTCTCTCAATTTGAATAAAAGATAACAGCTAAAAAGCAAATGAAACTGTGGCGCTTTATCAGTTATTAACTTATTGTAACAATTAATTTTATTTAACCTTTTAACATGACGAAGGTCATTTGATCTAACTAATTATAGTAATTTGTTATTGTTTTGTGAATAATTAAGATAAGTTCTATCAGATAGACATTTATTTAGACTGCTTAAAATCACAAACTAATAAAGATACTGCAGGCCGCGCCACACAAGTTGGCGGATGTGAAGTTAGCTACAAGCTGCGCGGCCTATACGTATTTTAAAATGCATTCTAGCGTGCGTGAATGCGTCTCGGTCAAAGCGTGAAATTTGAATATTTTTAGGTTTTTTTACTTTTACAGATAAACTACCCATTTTAAGTTTACGAAAACTCATTTAGCGACCATGAATAGGTATCGTTTACGTGTTGCATAAACTTAATAATTATTTTTTGCAAAAAATAGCATGACCGACTTCACCCGTGTACAGAATCATTACATAGTATAAAACAAAGTCGCTTTCCACTGTCTGTCCCCATGTATGCTTATATCTTTAAAACTACACAACGGAATTTGATGCAGTTTGTTTTAATAGATAGAGTAATTCTAGAGAAATGTTTGTATGCTGTAAAATACACCTGTGCGAAGCCGGGGCGCATCGCTAGAACGCAAATATTATGCACGGATCGATGTAATATTTTTCACATTATTGTTGATTTATCAAAAACGGCTCAGCCATATAATATATATATATATATATATATATATATATATATATAAAAGCCGCGGGTAAAAACTAGTATATATATATATATACTAGTTTTTACCCGCGGCTTCGCCCGCATACGCAATATATCATTATAATTTATAGCCTATGTGTTATTCTGATATATAAGCTATGTTATCGCAAAGTTTCATCTCAATCCGTTCAGTAGTTTTTGCGTGAAAGAGTAACAAACATCTATACATCCATCCATCCATCCATCCATCCTCACAAACTTTCGCGTTTATAATATTAGTAGGATAGGATATAATTATACGCGTCCAATTGTATACCTCCTCCGGTGGTTCGTCGGTCAAAAACCAAATTAGTGGTCAGTCTTATATCTAAAAAGTGTGATGTCACGCGATGGGCGATATCACGGTAATGATATAACAGTATTCCGTCTTTATACAAACAGTCGGAACCCAAATTATACCTACGCGTCTCGGAGTTCGGTATGCTCTCGGTATGCTAGTCAGTCGCGGCGCGCCGTACTTATGAACAAACGTGTGGATTTGTAACTATACCTTTAAAAATATAGCTTAATACACGAGACATCGACATTCGCGAAATGACTCACGCACATCAAGTACCATAATTTTTATAGTCAAAATATCATTCGCGAAATGACTCACGCACATCAAGTACCATAATTTTTATAGTCAAAATATTTACAGCCTTGGCCAAAAGTATTAGGCACCTATAAAAAATCAAAATGCATGATAACTGAGTGCTAATCTTAAATGACTTACCGGGTTCATAAATAACTTCTTAGAATATTAAGCGGCTCTTTGTTAAGGTCATAAAATACCTGGTAACCGAAAACAAAGGACTCCGTTTTTATAGGTTCTTGTCAGTCAATGTTTGGTCACTTGTGTTCTGGACTCTAACAAGTAAACAAGCTTTCATTTCTGTTGATGTGATTAAATTGACACCTAATTTTGTTAAAAATGCCAAAAAGGAGTGAAATAAGTTTAGAAAATAGAGTAAAAATACAGGGTGCCTATTACTTTTGGCCAAGGCTGTACACAATGTTGTACTTCATGGTCGAGATTCACGAGCATGAAGTACAACACCGTGTGTACCGAGGATTTTGACTATAAAAAATATGGTACTTGATGTGCGTGAGTCTTTTCGCGTATGTCAATGTCTCGCGTATCAAGCTATATTTTACAAGGTTAGTAAGCGTGAGATTTACGTTTTTAGAGTTCCTCGTTTTACTACGAAACCCTAAAAACATCAAAAAGCACAATAAGTATATATTTTTAACGCTTCCTCTTCCATTCAGAACTAATTTATTTATTGTCATAAATATAATCATTTTACAACATAATAGATAGAAACTAGACACAAACTGAAGTAGGTAAAGAGTAAGTAGAAGAAATTAGAATACTGAAGGGGGGCAGCCCTAGCGCGTGATACGTTCTGCGTGGCCACGTGGCGCTGTAGGTATATATTTCAAGGACAGGGCCGAGTCACAATACTGCTAGATACCATTTCCGTGGCTATATCTTTATCATGTTTGATTTAATTAACAAAAGAAAAAATACGCGTCTAATATTTTTCGATAATCTAATTGACAGAGTAATTAGGTATATTTTTTTAGTCATTTAGCCTATTCCGGTATAGTTCAGAATATTCTAGTCAGTGTTAAATTATTTAACAATGTGTATGACAGTTCTATCATTTTGTTAATTATTTTATTTGCTGTTAGTTGCTATAAGTGCAGGAATCAGATTTCACGCTTCTTCAAATGCATTGTTTTAATTGACTTTATTGGGACATTTAAAATACTTAAATTGATGACATAGTCTGTTATTTTTTGACGTGATCACGTCTTATAAATTGATAAGTAAGTAAGTTCGTATAGGCCGGGTGGCTAGCCCTGGTGTCAGAGTTTTTAGGCCGCCTGAAGGCCTCTGACATGGCTAAACGGTTAAAACAACCGGGACCTACAATTTAACGTGTCATCCGAGCCACGGTAGCGCTCAGTTGGAAAATGCCACCCGCGGTCACCCATCCAAATACTGACCGTGCGGAACGTTGCTTAATTTCGGTGAAATTTTATAAATTGATAATCACCGGTTGCATGCACGAAGAAGAGTCACGTTCTGCCTTAGCCGAGCGTGCAAGCGAGAGCGCTGAACAAGCGATGGAGAGGCACGATCGGCCCGGCGCGTTCGGCTTGTTTCAGTTTTTGATTCAACAATGTTTTCTTATGACGCTATTATGTAATATTATCGTTCCGTAAACTTTACAGACAACTTTTTCTTTCATCTGTTTGTTAAAGGCCGAATCAAACTTCTTGGCGGCTGTGATGTTAACTACAAGCTGCAAAAACCCAATCCTGACTGAAGCTCACTTTACAGCTGCGAGAATTGGATTTCGCGCAGCTTGTAGCTAGTTTCACGGCCGCCTAGAAGTTTGATTCGGCTCACAGTAATCTAAACGATTAATAGCCTAAACTATTATCATATTAATATTGTTTACAAACCCTGGTTTTATTGGGAACAGCCTTGAAAAAATATTTGTAAATGATTATCAAAATAATATTCATGTAAGTATTTTTAATCCGTAAGATTGATAAAATTATTAATTATATTGGGTTATATTGATAAATTGATATTTTTTTTATCTAATCGGACATGCACCTGTCCTGGCCTTGTGGCTGTTGCCACTTGAATATTATTCAATTTCAATGATTTGGGGCGCCTAATGCCAATATAAAGCAAAAGGTGTACTTTTAAAGACGTGGTGTATAAACATCCATTTTAAAAAAATACTATAGGAAAGAAAAAAACCTAACGTAGCAGAGTAATCGCGTAGAATTTTGGAAAATCATATGGTTACCTTAGAAAAAAAAAACTGAGCATTTGAAAAAAAAGGATTTTTTTAAGTTGCGACATAAAAACAAAAAACATTTTATATTAAAATTTTGATTAAAAAAATAAAATCCCACCTTAAAATACAAGCTGGAGCTCGAAACCAACATCATCATAAACTGTGTCGTGCGATTTTCGACTCTAAACAGAGCAGCATATATGATATAGCGGGCAATGCAAGAAGCGCGGGTGAAATCTGATTTTTTCATGGCATTGGGCGCAGTCTAACTCAAAGAGAGGTTTTTTGAAATTAGATAATGTTGGTTACCTATAATTATTGTCAAAATATTCGACCAGTATAAGTTTTTGTACACTTAAAAAATATTTAGGTTAAATCCTACTAATATTATAAGCGCGAAAGCTTGTGAGGATAGATGGATGGATGTTTATTACTCTTTCATGCAAAAACTACTGAACGGATTGAGATGAAACTTGGCAATAATATAGCTTATATATATCAGAATAACGCATAGGCTATAAATTATAATGATATATTGCGTATGCAGGCGAAGCCGCGGGTAAAAACTAGTTAGCAATAAATGAGCCAATAAAAAAAAACCAAAACAACCGGACACTTGCCCGTTTTTTAGGGTTCCGTAACTTCCGTAATAAATAAAGAAAACCTTATAATTTCGTGTGTCCGTCCGTCTGTCCGTATTCATGTCACAAAGCCTCATATTTCTCACATATTGAATCAAAGCATTACTGGTTTTTTTTTTGTGAAAGTTTTGATATACAATGTGTTTGTCTACCGGTGTCGGAGCCTTAAGCGGTGACATCTATGGCAGATTTTGAACAACTTTTACTAAGAGACCAACTCTCAAAACGTAAAAAAAACTGTTGTGTTCCATACGATTTTTACTTACTTTCGACAAAAACTATGGAATAGCTGTTTTTTTTTACGTTTTCAGAGTTGATCTCACAGTAAAAGTTATTCAAAATTTTCCATATATGTCACCGCTTAAGGCTCCGACACCGATAGACAAACACATTGTAGATCTCAATTTAAAATAGGTAGGTACTAAAAATTTCAAGATTGATTATTTAGTTCTGAGTTCGCCAAGCATTAGGTACTTACATTTTTTTTTTCATTGAGATACTAGTACATCATATTATATCGTTTATTTATAAAACAAAGTGAGGTAAAGAAATACCTAGCATTTTGTAAATACCTATTTCGCACAAATTGCGTTGTAAGTCTACCATCTTAACTTACACAGTTTACGTTCAATTACTTCAATCTGGAAAACAACGTGATTTTTCAATGGAATACCTAATCTGTAATCTTATAGTTTGCAACCATAGATGAGACTAGCTATAGATTCCGCTTTCAATTCGGGCTATTTGTTTAGTACCAAGTACGGTCAGACTTCGGATGGATGACCGCTTGTGGAATTTACAACTCCACCGTGGTTCGGATAACATGTTAAATTGTAGGTCCCGGTTGATTTGACCGTTTAGCCATATCAGAGGCCTCCAGGCGGCTTAAATACTGTGACACTAGGGCTAGCCACCCGGCCTATAAGAACTTTTACTCTCTATTAAAAGGCGTCGTAATAATCATGTCAAACTTTCTGGCTGTTCTGAAGTGCACTATCAGTGGTCAGAAACGTCACTATTCATTCGTTCATCCATCCATCAGCCAAAAGACGTCCTCTGAAGGACATAGATCCTCCTCAATAGATCTCTAATAATACCAGTTGGAAGGGGCTTGCATCCAGCGCCAGCCTGCGGTCTCGATGAGGTCCACCTTGTGGGTGGGCGTCCTATGCTGTGCTTGCCGGGACTTACGTGGTCTCCACTCCGTGATATGTGCTCTGTTCACTGCCATTTCAACTTGCAAATCAGCGGGCTGTGTCGGTAATTTTGGTTTTACGAATTGCCTCATATCTGATTCGATTTCGCAAAGAGACTCTGAGCGTAACCCTCTCCATAGTTTGTTGGGCTACTTGGAGCTTACCAATAAGGGCCATAGTGGGAGACCACGCTTCTGTGCCGTAAGTCATCACCGGCAACACACACTGGTACATGCCGAATCATACAAGTCCGCAGATGTGAAGTTAGCTACAAGCTGCGCAATATCCAATCCTTACTAAAGCTCACATAAAGTTGCGCGCTGATTGGGTTTCACGCAACTTGTAATTAACTTCACATCCGCCGACTTGTATGATTCCGCCAATGCAAGCAGTAGCGGTTTGACCGCGGGTTGGGAACTTGGGAGCCGATGGTTGACGGAGTCTATATAGCAAACAGTAATCTATGGTCGTAACCCACGCTGCAACCAATATAGAAAAATACTTATAGTAACGTACCTACGTATCTTATTTCTCGTCTAGAATGCTGATTTATAGGAATTTTCCTGCACCGTCAGACTAAAATAGAAAAAGCAAGGAGTATAATAAATGATACATAGACGTATGCTTAGCACACACATCTGAATGGTTTTGATCATCCTATGAAGTTACAAGAAAAGAAGAAAAAGAAATATTTTTAAAGTCAAATGAAAAAATGTCATAAATAACACAATGATGAATGCTAACCAAAATAATTATTGCAATATTACTTACGTGTTTTTTATACAACCGGGGTCTTTGTATTTAAGTATACAGGGGTTATCTGCTTGACCTATATTATGCCGAAGGAAAATCAGGTGATTACTGATTAAGACCATCATTATGAAGAACTTTTACTATGGGGCCAACCTGGAATTCGGGAAAAAATGTTAGCTGTTCCAATATAAAATTGCAACTCGGAATCCACAAAATGTATGAAACAGCAGATTTTTTCCTCAAATTTCGTATTGGCTACAAATGTTCAGCTCCTTTCTCTATTGGTACCTAACTGTATCCTGTACCAGCCATTTTAATAGTCAACTGCAGGACGTAGGTCTACCCACGAAGGGTGATTGGGTCATATCCACCACGCTGGACCACAGTGCGGATTGGTGGATTCACATACGCCATCGAATTCCTTCTACGGACGTATTCAGGTTGCCTCACGATGTTTTCCCTCACCAAAAAGCAAGTGGTGTTAAAGTAACCTACAGTAAATGGTTATCCAGAACTGGTGTCCTAAGTCGAAATATATGATCATAATGATCATCATTATGTAACAAAATGGCGGCGGGTGGATATACCAACTTCCATACGAAAGTGTTCAAACTCCTTTCTAATTTGTATCTATTTGATTATTTCAGAAACTCCAAATGTGCGGGACGGAGGAGGAAATGCGCGAAGCGGCGGCTAAGATCTGTAGGAACTATCTCCACGGCGCGTGGAAAACGGTCGAGCCGTCGTCCTTGGACTTTAGGAGGATCAGGTAACACCACGCAAAATAAATAAAAAGTCAAAAAATCGGTAAACAAATCAAGCACGATTTTTTTTTAAAAGCTTTTTAAGAAATCATATAGTTATAGGGGCTTATTCATCACATTAAAAATACATATAATCATGAACATGGATAAAACGAAGGTCATGTGTAATGCCCATGTTGCTCTCAACAGATATTGGGGTACCCACCCCAATATCTGTTGAGAGCTCGGTTCTTGAAGTTGTTGACTCGTACGTCTACCTAGGACAAGTAGTCCAGCTAGGTAAGTCCAACTTTAAGAAAGAGGTCGATCGCCGAATCCGACTCGGCTGGGCTGGGCTGGGCAGCGTTCGGAAAATTGCGTGACATCTTTTCATCCGATATACCTCAGTGCCTCAAGACGAGAGTTTTCGATAGTTGTGTGTTGCCAGTGATGACATATGGAACTGAAACGTGGTCTTTTAATGTGCGCCCCATGAATAAGCTCAAGATAGGATAATAAGCTCAACGTGCTATGGAGAGGGCTATGCTCGGTGTCTCTCTGCGGGATCGAATCAGAAATGATGAGATCCGCAGACGAACCAAAGTTACCGACATAGCCCAGCGGATTAGCAAATTAAAGTGGCAATGGGCAGGACACATTGTTCAAAGACCGGATGGCCGATGGGGCCGGGAAGTTCTCGAATGGAGACCACGGATCAGCAAGCGCAGCGTAGGACGTCCACCGACTAGGTGGACTGACGATGTAATAAAAATCGCAGGAACGCGCTGGATGCAGGCCGCTTCCAACCGGCCTTATTGGAAATCCATGGGGGAGGCCTATGTCTAGCAGTGGACATCCTACGGCTGCTAGATAGATGTATTGATTATATAATGTGTAATTTTAAAATTCTCGAATGTTGAGTCATTGATATTTGATAGAATAAAATGATAATTTAAAAAAAAATGATATTAGGTACAAAGATAAATATTTTTTGGACAGGCGTCTAGTAGAGGTGACACGTGACCAGAATACGTGCATATTCTAGTTTGGCCAAAAACTTATAATTGCAATTCAGCAAGGCAATGCCGCCAGCATTCTGGCCACGTTACCTTCTGCTACGGGGCTATCGGCTCCAACTATTTCTACCTACAATAATCTACATAGCTACATACCTATTTACATAATAATTATTTTTCACAAAAAAATGGCGAAACCTACTCCCATCGTGTACAAAATTCGAATAGTTCGCTCAAATTGATGTCTACAATTTTAACATTAGGTACTTATTGTTGATTTTTCATAAACGGCCGATCCCGATAAAATATAAATGGGACCGCCTCGGAAGTATAAAAAAGATTATTTTCGTTTCGGTCCACAATAGGCTATTTGACAACATTGAAAATATACTGTTGATTCTGGTTATCCATACAGATAATAGCCTGAAAAAGACATATTTCACTTTATTTAAACTTAAATACGTCTAATTTTCGCAAATCGCACGAAATCAAATACAATATTTTTTTGATATTTTATCTGTGACGTGAACGCTCTAAGAAAGGCGGCAACTCTGGTGACGTTACATGCTAGTAAACAAAAATTTCTCGATTGACTGTTGTTTGTGTAAGTTGTGTTTTGTGTTTTTGGTGTAATATTATTGGATCTGTAAGTTACTTAAAGTATTTTTTGACAATTTTTAGATGTGAACTAGCGTATGTACTAGTATTATCTAACGTTATTTACTAGTGTGTGACGTCACAAACCAGCGCCATAACAGAATGTCGTTTTGGCGGAATCTTGAATATCTATTCTTTGACACTTGATTTTCATTGTTAAGACATTACATCTCTCGGAAATATAAATATAGTGCGCTTATTATGTACTAACGAATAATTTAAAACGATTTCCAAAAACTAGTCAAATAGCCTATTGGCGAAAATATCGGTGAACATACACAAAAAATACATACATACGAACATAGAACCTACTCCTTTTTGGAAGTCGGTTGAGAATTCAAATAGTTTGCTCGAATCGGTAATATAAAGGTGGTGAATTGTACAGACCTATAAAAGTAAATAAATACGCATTATTACTTAAATAATAAAGATTATATTGTAAACGTAAACAAGTATCGACGCGGTCAAGGTGATTCACAGTATTTACATTTTTTTTGCGTGCTACACGATAACATTGTGCGGCAATGTCGTTTTAAAGGTGAGTAGGTATTGTAATATGGTTTTTATTGTTCTTGGAAAAGACGTTGAAATCGCAAAGCAAAAAGGCTAGAGAAAAAAATGAACGCTGAGGTTTTTTTTCTTTTATTGTTTAAAATCGAGCGCGGCATTGCGCTGTTTATGGAAATGTACATATAAGTGTATTGACACTCAGAACTGTAAAACTATTGCTTTCCGAAATCCAAGGACTTTCAGAAGTACACACAGAATGATCTGCTGACCCTGTACCATGGAAATGGTATCTAACAGTATTGTGACTCGCCCCTGTCCTTGAAATATACCTACAGCGCCACGTGGCCGCGCAGAACGTATCACGCGCTAGGGTTGCCCGCCTTCAGTATCTATTTTAATTTCATCTACTTACTCGTTATCTACTTGAGTTTTTTTTCTACTTTTTATCTATTAAGATGTAAAGTTATTATGCTTTTTCCAAAAAAAAATGAATGAAGAAGCGTTGAATAAAAATACATATTGAGTTTTTTGATGTTTTTAATGTTCCGTAAGCGAATCCTGCACACTGCTGGACATAGGCCTCCCCTATGGATCTCCAATAAGACCGATTACTTATAACATGTGATGATCTAAACATACGAAGTAGCCCAGTAGTATGTAGTGTTTATACTTACCTAATTTATTACTAAGTACCCGCAATTTTATGTTTTAATGAGTAACCTACTTTCTAACTATTGTTAGCTTAAAGTTTTAAAAGGCGTCCCTAGCCTATAAGACGATGTATTATTCTAAGTTAAATGTTATTTAAGCCATGTAACGCTAAATATACATTGTATTATTTACTTTTGTTAAATAAAGTATTTTATAAATCAAATCAATAAGACCGATTGGAAGCGGCTTGCATCCAGCGCGATCCTGCGGTCTTAATGAGGTCATCCGTCCACCTTGTGGGTGGACGTCCTACGCTGCGCTTGCTGATACGTGGTCTCCACTCGAGAACTTTTCGAGACCTTTTCGAATCGCACGTTTACTTGTTACAAATAAACACGTTCGTTCATCACTACGGCACTAGCATACCGAGAGCATACTGAACTCCGAGGGGCGTAGGCATGATTTGCGTTCCGACTGTTTGTCTGAAGACCGAATACTGTAGATATCATTACCGTGTCTGTACTAAGTCGAAAGGTAATGACTAAGATCATCATTACGCATACAACTTTTACAAAGGAGCCAACCTGGAATTTGAGAAAAGAAATCAACTGTTCCATACAAAATTTCTTACTCAGAATCGACAAAATACGAGTATATGAAGGAGCTGTTTTTTTTTCGAATTCTGGGTTGGCCTATAGTAGAAGTTGTTCATAATGATGGTCCGAATCATCTCCTTTCGGCATAGTACACCAGTTCTGAATAACCCTGTATATATTTTTGGATTTATTTTGTCGTCGGCAATTATTGACTCAGGGCTCTTTTTAAAAGGGTTTGCTGTAGGGCTATTTATTAGCCGATTTGGAAAATATTTGGCAAGAACATTTAATTGCTTAGCGAGTATGAACCAAATCGAGATTTACTGGGTTATTTCTAATCAATTAGCATCCTTTTAGGGGCTTATTCTGTACATCAAAACTAACATCTTTTGTTCAGCGACTTTTGTCAAAACTCAAAAATTTTTTTTGTTGTTCCATAGAAAAATATCGTTCACCTGCGACAAAATGTATGGAACAGCTGATTTTTTTTCGAGTTCCGACAAAAGTCGCCGAGCAAAAGTTGTTAGTTTTGTTGTAAAGAATAAGCTGAATAAGCCCCTAAAAGGATGCTAACTGATTAGAAATAACCCTGTATACTTACGAAGATCCTGAGATGTGCCGCGAGGGCCGCGAGGTCTACTGTGTATCAGTACAACGGAGAACAACTATTTATTAGTACAGACTTTGATTCTGTATACGCACATTCATTAGGTGTTAGCTGCGTGGTCGATTGCATATTCTTATCAGTACTGACGGCGCAATGTACTTGTTATCACCACTCAGTAGTTTTCCTCTGGTCCACATTATTTGAACAGGTTTGATTGCGACAGTGTAAAAACAAAGGCGTAGTATTGACGATCCTTTTTATGACGGCATATAGCTCGGGAGCCAAGCGCAAAAAAATGCAAGCATTTTCAAAATGTTGAATTTTTGGTATTCTGTTACATTGTCGGTGTACAACATATTATACTAGCTGACCCGGCGAACTTCGTTCCACGCAATATTTTTATAAATTTTAGCCTGTGTGTTATTCTGATGTATAAACATTACTATTGCAAAGTTTCATCTCAATCCGTTCAGTAGTTTTTGCGTGAAAGAAGAACAAACATCCATCCTCACAAACTTTCACGTTTATAATATTAGTAGGATAGGATTATTATAGGCTGAAACAAAACTTGTTGGCGGGTGTGAAGTTAGCTACAAGCTGCGTGAAGCCCAATCCTCACGCAGCTGTTAAGCGAGCTTCAGTTCAGTCAGGATTGGGTTTTGCGCTGCTTGTAGCTAACTTCACAGCCGCCAAGAAGTTTGATTCGAATATATTTTGAATGCGAATGTGTGTTTGTTACTCATTCACGCAGCAACAGAGCAACGGATAGACTTGCTTTTGGGAAACCTAAAATGAAGTGAATCTAGCGACGACGAAATTTATCTGACGCCTGCAAAATTGGCTGAAACTGTTATTAATGCGCAAATGAGCTTTCTCCCTCAACAATCACGCAAGAAGTATTTGAAACAGTACGATACATAGACGACTTTAGTAATTTCCTCGCTGAGGTGGGATGAAAGATTACGTGTTGCACTCGAGTGCAAAGATTTTTCACCTTGTGCTCTTTTGATTCCCTCGCTAACGCTCAGGATTCTTATTTAAGAATCACTCGCTGCGCTCGTGGTTCAATTGTTCCTTCGCTTGCTCGGTCATCAAAATTGAGCACGCGGTTAAAAAGCAACTTTGCACTCTTGTATAACAAATAACTATTACAATCTCATTTCTTTTTTGTCCACAGCGGCGGTCTATCGAACTTCCTATACTACGTGGCGCTGCCAGAGGACAGTAGCAAGCTAGTAGGCTACACCGGACGAGACAGCTCTCCGGAAGCGGAACCAGAAGGCCTCCCCCCCACTTTCTCACGCCTCCAGCGCACCAACTCCACGGTTGAAGAACCTAAAAAGGTAGGTAGGTCACGAAAATGTGGGTAGGGCGCAAAAATGGGTTGGACGAAAATGTTGGTAGGGCGAAAAAGTGAGTAGGGCAAAAAAGTAAGTTGGGCACAAAAGTGAGTGAGACAATAGAAGTTGTATAAAACAAAAAAGAAATGGCGGAAAAGACACAAAACGGTGTGGAGGTGACGGTTTATCAAACTTTACGACAAATGCGGAACTTCAATGGGCTATAATACCTACAAAATGTATGAAACAGCTGTTTTTTTTTCGGTCGGTGGTCTGAATTACATTTCGGATAGTAGTACACATTAGTATACCCGTTCTATGTAATCGCGCGTATTAGATCCAAGCGTTTCGAATCCACATTCCTCATACGAACAGCCAGAATGTAGAACGCTTTGCCTGGGTCTGTCTTCCTGCTAACGTACAACGTGGGTGTCTTCAAAACCTGAGTAAAGAGGTAGATTCTAGGTAATCATCATCAACATCAGGCAGTATGTAGTCAAAAGCAAACCTATACGAAATAAGAAAAAAATATATAAAGAGAAAACCTATGTATGTCTAAATCCTCTTTTGTTTTCAGGTTTTGCTGCGGATTTACGGGCAAGTACACGGGGAACGAGGAATGGACGCCATAGTGACGGAATCTGTCATATTCACCCTCCTTTCGGAGAGGAGACTGGGGCCAAAGCTGCACGGAGTCTTCAGCGGAGGCAGGATCGAAGAGTATATACCGGTGAGTAAACAAAACTAATGGTGTGAACACACGAACCCACCGGTGTGAGTACATGAACCCACTACAATAGCCGTCTGACGTCAGTACATGAGCCCACTAATGCGTACAGGCGTACATGCAAGGGCGTAGCTACCGCCGTATCTGCCGTATCATTCGGAGCCCCCGTGGTCGAAGAAGCAGACTTAGAAGTTCCCTGTTCCCTCTGTCTTTTAAAAGCTTCAGTTTCAGATTATATCTGTTAGGTAACAGCAAAGTCGGCAGACTGTGCATGAATCAGATCTCCGTATAGGCCGAATTAAACTTCTTGGCGGCTGTGAAGTTAGCTACAAGCTGAGAAAAACCCAATCCTCGCGCAGATGCTATGTGAGCTTCTGTCAGGATTGGGTTATGCGCAGCTTGTATCTAACTTCATAGCCGCCAAGAAATTAGATTCGGCTTATAAGTATCGAAGGAAAATCAACAGTATCATGTAGGGGTGGTAGTGAGACGTTTTAGTGCTTGTTCTGTAGCACAAAGAGAGTTGTTGGATAAAGTTGTAACCATTATTCAATATAATTAATATTTTTAATTTGTTTAAATTTTTCAGGCGAGAGCCCTTCTAACAAAGGAGCTCAGCGAACCGGCGATGTCTATGAAAATAGCAGAAAAAATGGCCGCAATTCATTCCATGGACATTCCTCTAAACAAAGAACCAAGTTGGCTGTGGAAAAACATGGGGAAATGGATTAAAGTAGTCCGGGAAGAAAGGCTTTCAGGGACCTATGAACCCAAGGTAATTTAATTAGAATCAAGAATAAATATCATAATATCATATTGTACACCAAATTATCGTTGTACATTTTATAATGCGCATAACCCAATCCTCGCTTAGCTGTTAAGTCAGGATTGGGCTATCCGTAGCTTGTAGCTAACGTCACAGCCGCCAAGTTGTATGATTCGGACTATACAGTACGTACACTTTACAGTACAGTTAATGTAGGACTAACCTCGAAACCAAAAAATAACCTAAACCCCATTCGTTTTCTCTTTCTAGAATGACGAAGAAAAGCGGATAATGAAAGAGTTGAAGAACGTAGATTTCGACAAAGAAGTGGAATGGCTAAAGAAATACCTCGCTATCGTCGATTCGGCGGTCGTTTTCTGTCACAACGATCTGCAAGAAGGTATGTCATAATGTCTTAACAATTATTTTTCGCAAAAAATGGCAAAATTGACTTCCACCATGTACAAAATTCGAATAGTTCGCTAGAATTGATGTATGTATACTAGTTTGTGGCATCTGTGAGGGTGTTTCACAATTTCGCCAAGGACTTGTACACGTATCGAAGGGGAATTAATACGCAGCTAGAAAATGAGTGATTGATTCATGAAGGGAGAACTGTCAGAGTGACAGCTCTAAAGAAATGTCAAAACGCCTATTTTTTCTTGAGAAAAGGCTTCGCCTGAACAATTGTTGATTTTTCAAACATGGCTGATAGATTTCGGACCTCGGCTCTTTGGCGAAAAACATACAGATGAACATAGAACCTCCTCTTTTTGGAAGTCGGTTAAATTTAAACGAGCCGTTTTTGTATGTAAGTATACAGAGTGGAGAGCTGACGTCAACATTAATTTGACCCACAAGTGGTACTCATAAAAGCAATCATAAAAAAAATCCTTAAATAGGCATGATGACTAAAAAATATAATATATATTAGTCAGTCAGACAGATTATAAAAAAAATTAGACACATATTTTTCCGGGTAAAAAATCATTACATATTATAATTAGCCCTAATAATTAGGACTAATAATTAATTAATATATAATTATTATAATAATGATTTTTACCCAGTCATCCAACCTATTGAAGAAACAAATATTTTAAAGAAACTAAATAATTTTAAATAAAAGAAGTAACTAGGCATCATACTTTCAATATTAACTAATTCATGCTATTTTCATTATATGTATATTAGACTAATCAAATGACAAATGTCAAAATAGCTCGTATTGCTGTCTAGATTTAGGTTGCTCCAAAATTATGTTTTAGAAAGTTGTATATAACTAAGTAAATAGCTTTATTTATAAAATTGAAAATATGTCGAAAGCTATAAAACCGAAGGCCAAACGTGATTTCATTTAATGTCGGCGACAGTTCTCCACCCTGTATAAGGGAGACTTGTGTTTAACAGTGGATATCCTATGACAAAACGATGAATATAAATAGTAGGTTGAGACCATTTTAGTGTAATTTTTGGCCACTGTAAATTTTAATGATTGATTAGGCCCTATTTTAAAGGCGCCATCGTAAATTTAAAACGTAAAATAGTGTTCTCTCTATCAAATGCATATAGTGAAAAAGAAACAGGGCTACTCTAAATTTCTATTATAATTACGATGGCGCCTCTAAAATTGGACCTATTGTGTAGACAATTTCAAATTTCAAACTTTGACATTTAAGTATACTAACAATATGTATAATTTGGTGTTACATTGTTTATAATCTATTTGTGCAACAATTTTGATATGAAATGGCCTAAACCGGGGCAGTGGCCACAATAGGTGTATCTACTATGAAGGGTTATTGGTAATCAATTAGCATCCTTTTAAGGGAATATTCTGGACATCAAAACAAACTTTTGTTAACAACTTTTGCCAAATCTTAACAAATTTCCCAAAAGAAATTTAAAAAGTGGGATCAGCATATGTATCAGCATAATTGTTTTTTACATACTGTTTCCGCCAAAAAATACCGGTAGACTGGACTCCAACCAATCTACTAACTCGTGCTGGGCCCATATAATAATTAAAACAATAGGAATTCGATTACCATCAATTCGCGAATGCTGCGGCGCAAGCCGACGAGTTCATTCCACCCTGGAAATAACCTAAACTCGTCCCGAATCCTACCCCCTTGGTCGACCAAAACTAAATGGAACGAACTCACAGCTGATGAGGTGTCTTCAGGATTCTATTGCATCCGCCGCCAATCACTTGCACTTCAAATCAACAGTCAACACAAATTAGGCGATCCGCGCCCCACTTAATATAATTGGCACACTAAGAATTAGGCCGCTAATCCTAGAATCGTTCCGCAGACGTCATCCGCGACGGCGTCCAAGTCACACACTGCCGTACTTGCACCGAGCTGAGTAACTCGCGCGCAGGGACGGTTTTATTCTCAACAACCACCCGTCCCGGCTGGAGAAGCCAGCCGCTAGTCTTAATCCACCGGGAGCCGGGAGAGCGTCGCTATAGCCCGCTGTAAAGTCGAGCCTCTGACCAGCACTTCGGCGACGCGAGGAGTCCCATCAGGACCCATAATTAACTTTATAATGCGCCCCCTGCGCCAAAACAATGAAGGCAAATTCGCTTCCTTCAACAAAACCAAATCCCCTTCCCGTGGAGGATCCGTCCGATCTGTCCATTTAACCCGTTGTTGTAAAATGTGTAAATACTCTAAAGACCATCGACGCCATAGGTCTTGACCCATTTGTTGTAACATCTGAAACCGCGACAACCGTGTCGTATTGACATCCGTCCACGGATACTCTGGCAAAGCCGCGAGTGGCTGCCCAATCAAGAAATGACCTGGGGTGAGGACCTCTAGGTCGTTTGGGTCGGAAGACAATGGACAGAGCGGACGTGAGTTCAGAACAGCTTCCACCTTACAAAACACAGTGGCAAGCTCTTCGAACGTGAGAGCCGTCTCTCCTAATATTCTCCGTAGGTGCGTCTTGGCTGACTTTACCGCGGCCTCAAATATACCTCCCCAGTGGGGACAATTTGGCGGACTCGTTAGCCAAGTTATTCCCCTCTGGGCAAGAGCCTGACTTATACTATTTCCATTAGCTTGTAGGAATTTACCAACTTCCTTTAAATAATTGTCTGCACCCTTATAGTTTGTACCATTGTCAGACCGGATCAGTGACGGGAGACCTCTTCGCGACACGAAACGGTCTAGAGAAGCAATAAATGCCTCAGTAGTTAACGAGGATACCGCCTCGAAATGAACCGATTTTGTCGATAAACAGACATATACGCATAGATAAGCGCGAGTAACCTTAGCGTTTCGTAATGTAGACGATTTCACATAATATGGCCCGGCAAAGTCGGTAGAAACCCCATCAAACGGCCTCGCTTGATTGACCCTATCCGAGGGTAGATCACCCATCTGTGGCTGCATCGTAGCTGCCTTGACCCTATAACAAGGTATACAACGAAATATAACACCCCGGACAACCCTCCGGGCCGATAAAATCCAAAATTCTCGTTGTAAAATTGCAAGCAACGCAGTGCACCCTGCATGCGCGTTGCGAATGTGTCTGTCTCGCACGATAAGTTCTACCAAAGCTCCCTGCTTCGGAAGTAGTAACGGATGCCTACTCCCATATGGAATGTTAGCCCTTCGAAGGCGGCCTCCGACCCGCAAAAAACCATCAGAATCAATGAAAGGGTTAAGCCGAGCCACGGCTCCCTTCAACTTCGCGCGTCCTAAGCGTAAGATTGATAATTCCGCCTTAAAGCAGTCCGACTGAATAATCTTGATCCAATATAACAACGAGCTTCGCCGCTCCTCCGGCGTCGTAGTGGGTGAAAGCTGCTTCCGAGTCGGGTGGCGGCAGTTGTGGATGAAGCGTTTTATCCAACTGGTCACACCCAGTAACTTCTCCAAACTGCTGTATCTCCCCACCAACCAATCCTTATCCAATTTTGGTTCAGTTGCCACTGCATTCACGCGCAACTCCGGCAGCACCGATAGTAACCTCTCCTTCCTTGGAGCAGGCCAAGAGGACTCTGGTTCCAATAACCAGTCCGGTCCCCACCAAAGTGGGTGCTGCACCAGCTCCACAGCTGTACAGCCCCGAGACGCACAGTCAGCCGGATTGATTTCGCCCGGAACGTGTCTCCAATCAATATGAACTTCGGCATTCTGAATTTGGGAAACCCGGTTTCCCACAAAAACATCCAGCGTGTGCGGTGCGGCTCCAAGCCACGCCAGGGCCACTTGGCTGTCCGACCATCCGTATATCTTCTCAATATTTACAGTGGACGCTAACTCCTTGCCAATGTGGCATAACAAACGCGTTAAAAGGTGAGCCCCGCTCAGCTCCAATTTAGGTATTGTCAACCTGGTCCGAATAGGAGCAACCTTGCTCTTGGCCATCAGTAATACGACGGAGACCCGGCCCTCGGCGTCAACCGCTCGTACATAAACTGACGCCGCATAACCTCGTTCTGAGGCGTCACAAAAGCCATGCAGACTGGCTTGGTATTTTCCCGGTGGCAGTATTCGTCGAGGAAGGGCAATCCGATTGACCTCCTCAATGGTATCAAGCAATTCAAGCCATGTGTTCAATGGGGCTCCATTGAGTGGCTCATCCCACGAGATACCCAGTGTCCAAAGTTCTTGTAAAAGACATTTGGCTGAGAAGATCACGGGACTAACCCAGCCGTTTGGATCAAAGGTCCGTGCGATGGCGGATAGAACAGTCCGCTTTGTCCACACTTGATGTCGTTCCAGATCCACTTGGAACGTAAAGGTATCAGCTACTGGCTGATATTTCATACCCAACACAGCTATCATATTTGGGTCCTCTCCGTCCGCGAAGAGGCCCGGATTCTGCTGGTGTTCTTCTGGGATACCTTCCATTACCCTAGGATCATTCGACAACCATTTACGCAGTTCATAACCAGCTGTCGCCAGTATGGCAACCAACTCGTCGCGTAGAGTGATAGCTTCCTCCCAAGTCTGCGCACCCGTACAGATATCATCCACAAATAAATCGCGACGCAAAACTGCAGCAGCCCGAGGGAAACGCACTCGCTCACACTCCGCTAACTCACGGAGCACGCGAGTCGAAATCCAGGGACTCGACCTCAACCCATACGTGTTGGTGTTGAGCTCATATACGACCACTGGGTCGTTGGGATTTTCACGCCAGAGAATAAGCTGAAAGCGTCTATCTTCTGGGTGAATGACAGTCTGACGGAACATCATCCGGATGTCCGCCCCGAAAACTACCTGATGTCTCCGAAAGTTCAGAATGACATCGACAACGTCACGATTCAATTTGGGACCCGCGTGCAAACAATGATTGAGAGCTACTCCCGTTGAGGTAACAGCAGAACCATCAAATACGGTCCTTAATTTACCCGTAGATGCCTTCAGCACCGCATGATGAGGCAAGAAGTAGTGCTCAGTCGAGCTCCAATCGACTTGAGCAGGCGACATGTGACCTAGTGCTTCATATTCACGCATGAAGTCGATGTATTTTTCCCGGAGAACTGGGTCTCGTTGCATACGTCGCTCCATGGACAGCAGTCTTTTCTCGGCCAACGCTCTAGAAGACCCCAACGAGGGCGGCGAGGTAATAAAGGGTAGCCTAGTCATGAACCTTCCTGACTGAAGCCTAACCGTGTTGTCCTTAAAGAACGCTTCGCACTCGTCGTGATTCGGGTCTACCCGTGACGCCTCAGGGGGTTCTTCCACCTCCCAGAACTTCCGCATAATTCTGGCAAGGGCTGAACTAGCGATAGTGACCGATGACTCGCCCTGAGTTTGGTCCTCAAACACCGGACCCATGACCGCATGTCCAAAAATAGTAGAAATTGCTACCAAGGAAGAAGTCCCTAATGTCTTCTGTCTTCCCGTTAATACCCATCCCAATACATCTGCTCCGATTAGCAGATCTACAGGGCCTGGTTGATGAAAGAGTGGGTCGGCCAAGTCCAACCCCTCTGTCAGCGATACCCTTCCCGTAGGGATATCCACTGATGGATGCCAACCCACCACGGTATCCAGTACCATGGCGGCAACAGAAATCCTCAGCGCTGGAGTGTGCACCGAAGAAAAGGAGACGTATGTATGGCCCCTCACACCCAATACTTCCGAATCACCCACACCCAGTATGGGTTTCGATGCGCGTTCCAGCTCTAAACGCAATTTACGTGCCACACGCGTTGTTATTAGACACCCCTGTGCCCCCGTGTCAAGAAGGGCTCGTATCCGTACGCTGTCCCCCCTTGTACCCCAAACGCGGACCTCCGCGGTAGGTAACAGCACAGTTTGTGGGCCTATTGCCTCAGAGGAACCAGCTAGCTATTGACTAGCTGGCGGAGAACAATTTGGATAGGCCTGATATTCCGTGGGACGTGCGGGACGCACGCACAGCGTCCTCGCTGGCACCACGTACCCGGCAGCCCTGCCGGACCGATAGTACGGTGGGTGATACTCCAACCGTGGGTACTCATGCATGGGCGGCGAGTACCGCTCATGTTGCGAGGTCATTACCTCCTGGCCTCGTGATGGGGGATGGCCGACCGCAATTGGCGCCGTTGCCGAGGCCCCCTTCCCCTTATCACAATTTGCCGACCCCTCCGCCCTGGAGTGGGTGGCCATGCTCGCCCGAGCGTAATAAGGACCGGATGCGGCCGCCGCATGTCCGGTTACCTGAGGGCTCTGCCCTCCAATGCGCTCACTAGAGGACGACCCCCCCCAGCCCCTGTGTTGCACTTGACCTTGTGCCCGGGCACCTCCTCCGTCCCTCGGAGAAGAGCTTCGGGGGGGAGCGCACCCGCCCGTGACAGACGCCTTCTGTTTGTCCTGGTGGCCTGCGTCACCCTTGTTCATGCATAGTATGGGGTGGTGCGCGCCTCCGCACCACGTGCACGGTTTTGCCTCGGAGCAGTCCCTGTGAAAATGTGCCCCAGCGCACGAAAAGCATAGGTTACTGCTCTTAACGTACCGGCGCCTCTCCGGTACCGTCAAGGTTTTAAAGGAGCGGCACTGCAACAGCCCATGTCCTTCTTGGCCGCAATGCCGACAAGCCCTTCGAGCCTCGCCGGCAACCAATGTAGCAACCCTGTTGCTGCACTTCCAATTCGGTGTTGCGCGGACGTCCTTCCCCCGCGCCCTTCCTCCTCCTCCCGAAGGCCCCCCTGGGATGCGCCCCTGCGCACTTGAGGTAGCTTCCGGGGCCGAGGTTTCGGCGATCCTGGCCTCCCATTCGAGGAACTTCACCAGATCCGTGAACTTGGGGAGGGCGTCGACACCCTGAGCATCTGGACCCGCACCGTGCTCTCGCTCGAACCTCGAACGCAGCTCGGCTGGGAGTTTGCCTAAAACTAGGTGGACGAGCAAGTATCCACTCGCCGACTCGTCCACTGGTAACCCCAGAGTGCGCAGCGAGTTACACGCAACTGTTAGAGGCGTGAGCAACTTATGCCGAAGGTCCGCCCTGGACCCTATCTTCGGCAGATTCAGTATCTGGCTCGCATGGACGTCCGCCAGTAGTCGGACGTTTTGATAGCGGGAGTTCAACAGCTCCCAGGCGGTATTATACTGATCATCTTCGACCCGAAGATGCCGGATGAGCGACTGTGCCTCGCCCTCAAGTGTCGACAACAGATACGCCATTTTCTGTGCCGACGTCAGGTCCCTTCGCGAGTCGACCAGCGACATAAACATATTTTTAAAGGACACCCAGTGTCCCACGTCCCCATTAAAATGGGGTAATTCCAAAGTTGGCAGCCGGCCCGTGACGCCATGTCCCGGCTCTGTCTTTGTTCCACCAGCGACTGGCGGGCCACCCACCTGCGCCGCCTTCATGGCCTCCACGGCCTCCATAATCTCATCACATGTTTCAGAGATTTGATTGAGATCTGCCTCATAACTGGCAAATATCTCTGGCGAAGGATCAGTGGCCATTAATGTCATGAAAGCGTCTTCAGCGCTCTCAAGTCTGCCACGCGCGGCTTCCGCGCGTAGACGTAGTGCAGACTTCCGATCCGGTCGACCGATAAGCCCTTTAGCTCCAAGGAACCATCTTAACTCCTTGGCTAAAATGTCCTTCGCCGCATGCCGTGCCATATTCGAAGTAAGTGAAACGAAAAGGAACGTAAATTAAACAATAAAAACAACTGTGATCCGTAAATAAAAGACCAAAAAATGACACAGTTAAACTTGGTGACACCCCGAGTGACAACAGCCCAAACTATAGGTAACAATCGCAAACAATAGTATCACAATAGTAGGTACACAATTATAACCTACAGTGAAATTATAATTTAATTTTAATATAAATGGTACGGAACCCCGTGGTATATTAAGCTGAACCCTAAATTTTATTAAAACTTAAGTATAGTTTTAAATGCGACCGCGCACTAAAATGAAACTAATAAAGATAACGGCAAGCGTACACAACCTACTCTAATGTAAACAAACCGAATCAATTCCTAGTTAATTACCATTGACTAATAAAATATTGAAGCAATTTAAAAGCCAAGCCTACGCTTCTTATGGATAATTTCTAAAGTAAACAATAAGTACCACGCAATCGTGCGACTTAAAATTACAAAACAAACAATTATCAATTGCGAAAATACGAAACAATAACAAATAGCAATAATGCAACACAATTATCCATATGCAACCCTACTAAGATTGCTAATAGTAATTTATTTACGACAAACTAATGAGTTGAGTTTTACAAATGTACCTACCTTTTACTTTTAATACGACCGCGTATTTATTACGATAAGGTGCTATACAATGCAAAACTATTCCACAATCGTAGTAAACCTTCACAGTAAAATGAAGTCAGTTTACGATTTACCCACAATTTAACCAAAAAACAACCAAATAAAATGACCGCATTTTACATCTAACTTACAAATAATACAATATTAAATGCAATTTTCAATTCCGTGGCACGAAAATCACTTCGTGAGAACCACGCTCTGCTACCAAAATGTTTCCGCCAAAAAATACCGGTAGACTGGACTCCAACCAATCTACTAACTCGTGCTGGGCCCATATAATAATTAAAACAATAGGAATTCGATTACCATCAATTCGCGAATGCTGCGGCGCAAGCCGACGAGTTCATTCCACCCTGGAAATAACCTAAACTCGTCCCGAATCCTACCCCCTTGGTCGACCAAAACTAAATGGAACGAACTCACAGCTGATGAGGTGTCTTCAGGATTCTATTGCATCCGCCGCCAATCACTTGCACTTCAAATCAACAGTCAACACAAATTAGGCGATCCGCGCCCCACTTAATATAATTGGCACACTAAGAATTAGGCCGCTAATCCTAGAATCGTTCCGCAGACGTCATCCGCGACGGCGTCCAAGTCACACACTGCCGTACTTGCACCGAGCTGAGTAACTCGCGCGCAGGGACGGTTTTATTCTCAACACATACCTAACCAATATTTACACAATATCTTCTCTGAGGTCCAAGTCTCGCGGGTGGCGGCGCGCGCGCGTTTTTACATAGAATTAATTATGTTTAGACCGATCGAATATTTTTTTAAATTTTTATGGAAATAAAATAAATACGAATTTTTAGAGGTCGTTTCCTTTGATGTACAGAATATGTCCTTAAAACGATGCTAATTCATTTACCAGTAACTCTGTATAAAATAATGTATTTATTTCAGGTAACATCCTAATACTTGAAGACAATTCTCACCCGGCGTTAGGCGAAGAGGAGCTTTCCCTCTCAGCGACAGAATCGTCACAATACGTACAGCCGTATGGGGAAAAAGATCTCTCGGTCGAAGACTCTAACACTTGTGACAGGTAATAATGCTTTTTAATCGTTTCACTGGTTCACTGTTCTTTAAAAAAATATCACAGAAGCGCTTTTTACATAATAACTTGTCTTATAAAATTATTTCGCCTTTTAAACTTGAATACTACTTTTTTATATAAATTAAAAATAAAACATATTCATACAACATTTAATTACTTAACAGCCATTTACTAAAAAAATATTAGTTTAATAATACCATAGACAAAAGTACTCAAGTAGACGCGCAGACGCAGAACAATTGAGCGTACGTCGCAAAAAGCTCGAAAATACGTATTATTTGTAGATGGCGCGTATTTAGTAAAATATCCTTGTGAATATGTATTTTGATACAGAGCACCGATTAAAATATATTACTACAAGTATGATGCAATTTGTGTGTTAAAGTCCTAAAGTATTTTTAGATCTGTAAAGTTAGTCTTGAATCTATTTTTTTTTTATAGCAAATTTAAAATGTTACCACGTTTTCCCAATGTATTGAGAAATGGCGTTGCGATCGAATAAAAGAGGATTCGAATCCTCGCGTCCTTAGTTCGTTAGATGGCGTTGAACATAAATATTTTTGAAATTGCTTCCATTCGATACACATAGTGACATCTAGTGGTCTAGAATGTTACTAATTAACGGCGTACGCTCAATTGTTCTGCGTCTGCGCGTCTACTTGAGTACTTTTGTATATGATAATACTTATAGGCCGAATCATACATGTCGGCGGATATGAAGTTAGCTACAAGCTAGAAATTTTGTATGGGACAGCTGTTTTATTTTCTCGAATATCGTATAGTAACATTTATTTGTAATGATTATTTGATTCCCCCCTTTTCAGCTTAGTAAGCATTTTCAAAATAACCCTGTATAAGTCACAAGATTTACCCAAGAATTTCAGTACTATTCAATTTTTTTGTCAATATTTAAAAGAAATAGTCACATATTTTTTTCCTCCAATAACTCCAGAAGTTGCAAACATTTTTTACCATGTACGTATTTTTCTTTTTTCCAGCATATTATCTCGAATAAGCGATTCTGGAGAGCCTCGTCTCGTCCTGATCGACTTTGAATATTGCGCATACAACTACAGAGGTTTTGACATAGCGAACCATTTCCAAGAGTGGCTATTTGACTACACCAACCCAGAATATCCGTTTTACCACGAGCTAGAAGAAAGTACGCCTACACTGGAGCAAAAGGTAAAAATATACGAAAAAACATTTAAAAAATTGATAAATTGAAAAAAATAAACTTGAAAAGAATGTTAAATGTCTGTTCATATTCTTCAACATGAAAAAACATGTCGAAGAATATTTACCCGATAGTCGAGAAAAGGTATTGTTTTTGTCAATTTTGTTTTCAAAAATTTAGTTTAAAAAATTATGGGAAAAATAGCTTGATATCTCTATTTCATTTAAAAAAGACGACAAAAAGGGAAATGAAGAATATGTTGATGACGTCTGGAATTTGATAGCTTTGTTTTCGGTCAAAGTAAATAGTTTTTGTAAGAAAAATGTTGGTGATGTGTGAAATGTTGTATACATGAATGTCGTTTTGAGTATGTACGATGTTATGTATGTTTATTTATACATTTGTGCATGATTTTTTCGTGCAATTTATTTTGCCCGTCGTTTTTTAGTAAATCGAATGGATAATTGAATAAATTAATTAACTAATACATGAATGAATATTAATTGTGTGAATGAATGAATGATTGAAATTGATGAATGAATAGCAAAATATTTGTGATATTTCGAGCTGTAGATATGATGTCTCCATGTATTTATATGAATTAATATTTGAAATTTTATAAACAGAAGTAATGATTGCAATAATTTCAAAAATACTAATGAATGATTGGAATTATTTGTAAATAAATAATTAAAATTAGACGAATGAATGATCGAAATAATACTAATGAATGATTGAATTATACGAATTAATAATTAAAATTAGACGGATGAAAGATTCAAATTATTCGAATGAGTAATTGAGATTATACGAATGAATAATTGGAATTGTATGAAAGAACAATTGAAATTGTACGAATGAATGATTGAATTTATACGAATGAATAATTGAAATTGTATGAATGACTGATTAAATTATACGAATGAATAATTGAAATAATGAATATATAGCAAAATATTTGTAATATTTCGAGTTGTAGACATGATTTCTCCGTACATTTGTCCATTTTGCCTGCCACTACGCAGCTCGTGTGTATATGCTTGTATTTTAGTTCCGGACACGTCACGTGGCCGCGCCGGCTCGGAATACGACCAGAGACAATGGCCCCCACCCTCGGCCCTCTGCATTGTCTGTGGCCGACAGTAAAAAAAGTATATCTTTGAATTAGGATTGTATTTTTTTCTATTTTGTTGTTGGTTGGTCATGATACTATCATTTGTCCTCTTAATATTTTTATCAGCCAATAAAAGTTGTAATCGGTAATCTAAATGTTCTGTCAGTGTGTTTATCAGACAATAAAATGTATAGTCGTGATGTGGGTCGTAAATATGATTATGATAACAAAGTTTAAAGATTATGATTTTATCTCTGGGATTTACTTGACCGCTCGAGAAAAGGGTATTTCAATGTTATGTTTACTTTCACTTCACTCACTAGGTAGTGGCATTGACAATGCACTCCATTGTACCTTGGCTCGGATGACACGTTATGTTGCAGGTCCCGGTTGTTATAACCATTTAGTCATGTCAGAGGCCTTCAGGCGGCCTATACGAACTTAATTACTTACTCACTCACAATTAGGCTTCTGAACATTTTTGAACAACCATTCATTGTTATTTCGATCGAAAAAAACAAGAGGTAGCGAAATAAGTTTTTTTACCATTTTATTTATGCTCGTGAAAGATATCAAAATTATATCAAGGATCAAACTTGTAAAGCGTATTCCGACCTATAATTGCATTGTATCTATTATTTTTTATTTTCAACAAAAATTACAACCTCTAGTGCGCCGTAAAGTCGAAGTATTTTCATTCAGTTCCTATGCCTACATTCATGAAATTAATCATTTCACTGATCAATCAACAACAAATCTATTTTGTCAAGCATTGTTTTATATAAAAAAAAAAAAATTCTACAAATTGAGTCAAACTTCTGTTTGGGGTAAAAAAAATTAAACTGGTCGAAAATTGGCAAAAAAATTGGTCAAAAATTGGCTAAACTAACAATGCTTGACGAATATTGCAAAATTTGAGTGTTAAATTTTAAGTTAACGATAAATGTATAATATAATTATGTATACCTACAGTTGCTAGGAATAACTAGGATCACGTTACCGATGTCTTAAACTATGAAAATAATGTTATATTATAATGTATTATTCTTTTATCACCTTTGATTCATACGATCATATCCAAAAATCACTCACAAACTTTTCAATTTACAGGGCTGTTCAGAAAGGGTGTACTAAAACGAAAGGGGGTGATCTAGACCAATATTCAGAACAACATTTACTATGGGGTCAACCCTGAATTCGATTAGAGAAAAAAACTTCATTCCGGACATTTTGAAGATTCCAAGTTGCAATTTAGTGCGGGACAGCTCAATTTCTTCGAATTCTGGATTAGCCTCATAGTAAAGATTGTATACAGCATGACTTTTTAATCAGTGCACAAAGAAGGATGCACGGAATTAACCTGTCAATATATATTTTTTTTTTGTTAGTAAAAAACCAAACATATTTTCTAAAAATGATATGTGCTTCAAAAATATAGGAATTTTTTGCTGTTTTCATATCACTAATTAAAATTAAAATTAACCCACCAGAAAAATTACAATGATTTTTTTATTGTTTTTACATTACGGATTACATACATAAGAAGTGGCGGTATTGTCTTAAAGGCTTTAGTGTCCAAAAATGGGCGAATTATTTGAAAAAAAAAACAATCTTTTATTACTGTTGCTGTCAAAAAAAAAGGAAATGTCAAATTCAGTCAATCAGATGACGTATTTAGTGTTGCCAGACTTCGTTCTCGTATCCAGACTTAGCAATTTTGGAAATGTTGACGTGTTGATGTAATAATTATTTTCTTTTTTAACTATTGGCACATAATCCTGCGTTAACTCGTTTTAGCCCGTAATGTTTACAAACTGAGGTGTTATTATACATTTTTATAGAAACATACATTTTTGTATACATATAATATAATCAAAAAGAAAGAATAATCTTATTATTTTTATATGTACTTTTTATCATATACTTTACTACTAAAAACAAAAAGCAGTAGTTGAAGTTATCCGAGAAATTCGTGGCAATTTTAATATTACTCGTAATAATCCTTAAGGGTGCTATTCGAATCTTTCACTTGCAGCAGCTGCACTAGGCCGGCTGTGGCTACACAACTGAGGCGTTAGTCCAGGTTTACACATAAATTGAAATAACATATGTTCGATATTGCCCTATACATTTTTGTACAGCGCCCCTGGCCGAAACGATGAAGAACTAACCAAAATGTATGGAGCCACACGCGAACGCAAAAGTTTAAGTAAACAACACAAAACCTGGACTAAGGGCTCTGGTTATCTACGTAGTTGTATGAATTTCTACAAAAAGATTCCGAACACGGCTGCGGCAGCATGTGCTACCGAGCATCGGCTGCAAGTGTTGTTAGCCTGTTTAAACAAGTCCAACGTACCTGCAATGTACGACGTAGGCAACCAGCATCGGAATACATTCCCGACTGCGGATACAAGCAGCGGCTCATGTGTGTGTTACCTCCATTCGCAACCTGCATCCGCAGGCTGCAGCCGAGCTGAATTTATTCGAATAGCTGCTTTACTTATATTCTTAACTTATAGTTGCGGTTCTTGTACTTTTGCTAATGAAATGGATGAATACCGAATTTTCTTTATCATTCCATTTTTCATTTTCTTTTTATATCAGTCCTAAACATTGATTTTTTTGACGTGACAACGTCTTATAAATCGATGAACTCCAAAAAGTAATCTGATATTACAGACAAGATGACATGCACTGTTTTAAAAATCAATATAAATATCATTGAGACAATATTGACTAAATACATGACATCAAGTTTTTAAAATCGAGCACCATTTTAGCACTCTGAACATAACAAACCTGGCAATCCATAATCTTTAGTGTGTATACATGTCTATAAATAGGTACTTATAGCTTGAAAATTGTTTTCGTTTTTTCTTATTTTATATTCAATTTTAGCCAAATTGTACATATTTGAACAGTTTTAGAAGCGTCATAAATCACATTGGTGAACATATCATTCTTAGAAAATAAGTGAGGAAAAATTTGTCTGTTCGTATATAACAGGTCCTGGTATGTATGGGCTCGCGCATCCTTCTTTTTATCGCGCAATAGATATCATTAATAGAAGATATTTCGCTCAAAAAAGATCTACTCATTTTTCATCAATTTTTTGTCAAACTATTCGTAAGTAAATTATATTGCATGCACCCTACACTCCAGACAATAACTACCTACAAAAACGTCTCGGGCGTAGGTACGACGCGGCCACGTAGGTACTAAGTCGTAGGCAGAAAATATACAGATAAACGGAGTAATCAATGTCAATTGATTACTCCGTTTATCTGTATATTTTCTCTTGAAGTTATTTGAATATTTTTCTACTAAAGTGAGTAAAACCAATGCAGGGGTTTAATTGTTTGTTTATTATACTTTCCGTATGCAAATTATGTGCACTGAAAAAAAAACACCCTGTATGATCTCAATCAGCCCCTTTCCGCTTATTACACCCTTCCTGAATAACGCTATACAAAGCTTCATGGTACAAATATACGTCATTATTTTTACGCATTGATAATTACATGTATATTGTCATTCTAATTCATAAAAATCGACATAATTATTATAAACACAGGACTAGTCGCATGTATGGGTCAACGCGGAATTCGAAAAATAAACAATGGACCGCTCTCCGGGAGTGAGAGAAATTTTTGCCGCGCGGTAGAAAGAAATGGGGATATTACTTCCTCTCCTACGCCACGCCGGCGGTACTCTTCCCTCCTTCTTACTAATTTTCGATCAGGTCACGTGTCCTGATGCGAGTTTAACAGTTTTACCCATCCCAAATAGTGCACAACGCCGCACAATAAGTTTTCACAAAAAAACAGCGTTTCCACTCAAAATTGCCATTCAGAGTCGACAAAATGTATGGAACCAATTTTGATTCTTGAATACCGTTTTGGCCCTATAGAAAATGTTTTTCATAATGATAGTCTGAATCCTCCTTTCGGTTTAGTATACCAGTTCAAACAAAATCAGCTGCTCAATATATTTTGTCGATTCCTAGTTGCATTTTTTTACGGAACGGCTGATGCCTTTTCTCGTTTTCCAGGTTGGTCCCATAGTAAAAGTTGTTCATAATGATTTAAACGCCCCCCTTCGGGTTGTTAATGATGATTTAAACGCCCCTTTTCGGGTTGTTGATAATGATTTAAACGCCCCCTTTCGGTTTTAGTACATGGCAATAGGCCTAAATTTAATGGCGCCATCGTAAATTTAATAGCAACGTAAAATATTGTTCTCTCTATAAAATTCATATACTTACTGAAAAAGAAACAGACATATTCTTAATCGCTATTAAAATTTTGAAAAGTTATTACTTTTACTATCCCTGACTGGTTATTATGAATAATAACTAGTTAATGTGATTAATTTATCACATTTACTAGGCAGTTTAGTTATTATGTATAATAACCAGTTATTATACATAATAACGGACTAATCGCTTTGACTGTAACATATATACCATAATGTTATCATTACAAACCCCGTAAAATAATTACCCTTTGTTTCCTTAAATTCCCTCAAATTCGAATAAAATCCCTAATTAAAACTATATTCAACTTCCTCAGGAAATCTTCATAAAACAATACCTAAAGCACTACGCTACGAACATGTCAGATGACCGCAACCCCCCACCCCCCACCCTGGAAGAGGTTAACCGACTGCTCAATGAGGTGGAGGCTTTCGCGATCGCCAGTCATCTGTTTTGGAGCCTCTGGTCGTTTGTCAATGCTAGCAAGAGTAAAATACCTTTTGGATATTGGGTAAGTTATTTTTTTGACGATCCCTGGTCACAGTTCATAGTATAGGCCGAATTAAACTTCTTGGCGGGTGTGAAGTTAGCTACAAGCTGCACAAAACCCAATCCTGACTGATGCTCACTTAGCTGCACGAGGTTTGGGTTTCCCGCAACTTGTTTGTATATAAAAACTTAAATTTCTAAATAATAAACATATATTGGGATAATGGTGATAAATGATCAGACTTATAGTCAAAGATGACAAAAAAGAAAACTGTTTCCTAAAAACCTAATTAAAAATATCTTAGTAAAGTAAAAGTTCAAATGTTCTTGAGTTTATGCCATTTACAGATAAACTACTAATTTTAAGTTAATGCGCTTTGTTCTGTGTATCGTATTTTACTTTTTGTTTTATTTGTTTCTTATAATATTTATTTTTTCAGGAATACGGAATTGCTCGATTCGAAATCTACAAGCGGCTAAAACTCGAAGCTATTAAAAAAGAAAACTCCGGATCCCGGAAGAGGAAAATCTGTGAAGTCGACATATGAGAGGGAGTAGCTTCCCTCTCCGTAGAGTGAGTCACTCAAAATGAGTGACTCGATTTGAGTGACTCGAAATGAGTGACTCAAAAGAATGACTCAGAAAAGTGCTTAAAAGAGTGACTCAGAAGATTGACTCAAGTTGAGAGATTGAAAACAAAATCGTTGTTGTAAAGATATGTTGGAACACTTGTAAGCAGTGGAAGTTTAAGAGTATATGAAGTGATCGATTTAGTGACTCAAAAGAGTGAGTGCAAACTGAGTGACTAAAAGTGTTATTATAATGTTTCATCAATGCAGAAAAAATGGAATGACGTTTTTAACTAATAGGGCTTAAGTATAGTGTTAGAAAAATGAGTGACTCTAAAAGAGCGACTAAAAAGCAGAAATGTTCTAAAATATCTATTTTGTAACTGAAAAGAGTACCTAAGATTTAACCAAAATATTATGAATGTTTTTTGTGGATTTTCCTTATAGAGAGAGTGTGATACTCCTTCGAGGCATTATCTTACTTAAACTCCGTTTTGCTAAAACTGCGGTGCCCGTCATATAGCGGTCGAAATACAGCGGTGGATGACGTCACCAGAACGTTTGTCTTTGCAAACAAAATAACACTGTTTCGTACATTTATCCTGTTTCCTGGACGCTGTATACCGGCACCGCTATCCTTTTAAACCAGAGATTTACTCTTGCAAGAGCGAGAGAGTTACATGAAAAAAAAAACATTTAGTGACTTAAAATGACGTAACCTGTAAGTCCATAAATACGCGAGGCATTTTTCATGATTTTTTAATATTATAGTAACACAATAAATATTATTGGCATTGTTAGGTTTTGCCATATCTTAATAAGGAGACTATTATCTTAGTTAAGAGACATGTTTCCTTGATCCATTGAGAATCAGCTCATAACTCTCTTAAACACCTCGCGTAATGTATGGACGACTACCTAACTACCCTAACTACCTTTGAATACTGAAAAGCTTAGGAAAGGGGCAAACATTGGCAAAAAAGAATCATGTTGTATGGGTACCTTCACTTACAGAGTGAAACAGTGTTGTCGAATCACACAAAGAGAGAAAGAGTGAGTAGAAGTACAATAGATATTAAATTACTTTACGAATAATTGTAATCTCTCGAACAAGTGAAACTTTCTGTAGTGACTCTTTTTTTCACTTAGTGCTTTTAGAGAGAGTTTAAAGAGAGTCATTTTCTCAGTGTATACAGTTATTATTTACACGTGATTTTACTAAACCAAACAAACTTATTTATTTCTTAAAACGATGGTAATGATTCTGTTACAGGATATTTTTTCCAATTTTGACGTGAATACGTGTTTAAAATTGCAATATAGGAATGCAAGTAAAAAAAGAATGATAACAAAATCGGTGGATGCAGTATAGTGCTGCAGGGCAGCTTCAGATCTGTCATCTCCATCCTAAATTAAAGCACGCCATTGGATAGCTAAAAAATCAAAGAATTCATTACGCCAGGTGAGGACTGTGACGCATCGCGGGGAGTGGAGCCGCCAAGCCGCCATTTTGAGGTCATTTTGCTTACATAGACGTATTCACGTACAGCACACGGCGGTGTCCATGATACTGCCACACCACATTATTAATACTAAGCCGAAAAGAGATGATTAAGACCATCATTGTGAACAATTGTTTTTTTTTTTTATTTCGAATAGGTTCGCGTTTGACTACACACTGCCTGATGTTAAGCAGATGTGCGGTCTAGGGTGTAGCACGCTTACCTAGAAGATACCTATTTACTCGGGATTTGAAGACACCCACGTTGTACTTTAACGGGAAGACAGACCCAGGCAAAGCGTTCCACATTCTGGCTATTCGTATGAGGAATGAGGATTCGAAACGCTTGGTTCTAACGTGAATGTCCACCATATAAGGGTGACGCTTTGGTCGCGTCTGCCTAGCCGTACGATAGAAGAAAGGGGCAGGTGGACCAGATTGTGCAACTCCTGAGCGCACTCTCCGAAGTGTATCCGGTAAAAGGCCGACAAACACGCTACCTTGCGACGATGCTCAAGACTTTGCAAAAACTTTGTTACTATGGGCTTACCAACAATTCGAAATAAATATCAGGTGTTCCATACAAAACTCGATGTCAACAAAATACATGAAACGGCTGATGTTTCTTCTTGAATTCGGGGTTGATCTCATTGTAAAAATTGTTCATAATGATGGTTTGAATCACCTCCTTTTGGCTTGGTACATCAGTTCTGGATAACCTTGGTATACCTGACAAGTTTTGTCTGTAATAGAATCGAAATCATTATAATTTATTTTAAGAAATGTTGTAATCGGCATCGATATGTAAACATTCAGATCTCTTACTAAGTGAGATAAAAATTGTAAATAATACATATTATTAAAGATGTAGTAACTCTGTACGAGTAAATATATAACTTTTATAGGTCGAAGCAAACTTCTTGGCAGCTGTGAAGTGGCTAGCTGCAAGAGGCGCGAAATCCAATCCTCTTCAAATTCCTTAAGGCTGTTAAGTGAGCTTCAGTCAGTATTGGGTTCCGTGCAGCTTGCAGCCAACATCACAGCAGCCAATACGTTTTATTCGGTATGTAACCTATTACTGTGAAGCTGGGATATAGTTTTTGTTAACATGATTATTTCCAAAACTTATACAGGGTTATTCCTAATCAATTAGCATCCTTTTAGGGGGTTATTCTGTACATCAAAACTAACAACTTTTGTTCCGCAACTTTTGTCAAAACTAAAAAAAAATTGGTGTTTCCATAGTAAAATATCGTTCACCCGCGACCAAATGTATGGAACAGCTGTTTTTTTTTTTTTTAGTTTTGGCAAAAGTTGTTAGTTTAGATGTACAGAATAAGGCCCTAAAAGGATGCTAATTGATGAGAAATAACCCGGTATAGGTATTTTAGTATCGTAGACTTATCATTCCTATTGTGAACCTTATTATCTATGTTTAAGCTTTGTATTAGCTTGACTTGTACAATAATCTTTTGTAATAAATACCCTTAAAAATGGTCGCTTCTCCTAGCGAACACCCTAAGTCATGTGATCTTGTGAATTCCTTATTTGAATGTAAAATAAATTGTATTATTAAATTTAATTTCCAATGATCGGAATTTTTATGATTGATAATTTTAAAAGTGATGTTAACTAACTTAAACTTAAGCTGCGGGTCCAGCAAAGTTGCGAAAAACAATCCACTAATACAAGGATTTGATTTGCAAAATATACGGACTTTCAAAGGGTTCTCTGCCTCTTCGCGGAATATTGTTTGTCCGATTTTCATTTGCCAACTAACATTTCGCAGAATTTTATTTCCCTGAATAATCGTTTCCCAACTTATCATATAATTTTGTTTTATTTTCTAACATAACAGTAACCAGCTGTACGTTTGTTCTGCTACGACTGTGTTGTACGGTACTTTTCAAAATGACAACTTTCATGTAGCAAATGGTTTAGTTAGCGTAATATTCATTTAGTTATTGTTTACCAAATGTTGTATTAATCAGGGTTTCATTTAGTAAGTTTCCTTTTACAAAGCAATCGCTTCTGGCACTTTGCCGGCCGCTGCTGCGACACGCTCGTTTCGCTCGCTCGGCTCGTGCATTGTTTATCATTCTAACCTAACCTATTTTTTGTTTTAAACCTAATATACAAAACCGATTCGCTTCTGGCACTTCGCCGCCGGGCAATAGAAAATATATTAACGGTGCCCCACCAAAACCAAAGCAAAAAAACGTAGGTACTTGGACAAAGAAGAAAAGGAACTGTTACACTGACGAAACGTTTATCGTCTTAAAGTTTGGCGTAGTGAAAGATTTGACAAATGGATAAAATGTCCCAATTATTTTGTTATTATAATAATCTGCATACCAATAATTCTACCAAATGGAACGTTGTAATGTAAAAATTTGTTATTCATTAGTTGTCAAAGTGAAACATATATGGAACGTTGGTTGGCTAATGATAAGCAGCCAAACAATTTTCCGCGAAAAGGATATGTTCACAATTATGAATACGTTTTACTATGGGCAACTGTACAAAAACAAAATAATCGGCGGTTGCATAGAAATTTCTTACTCGAAATATCCGATTTTTTAATCAAATTTTGGATTAGCCCCGTAGTAAAAGTTGTTCATAATGATAATCTAACTCAGCCTCTTTCGACTTTGTTCTTTTCTGAATAATTTAGCGTATTAGTTGATTGTTTTCTTCGTATACCGGTATAGGTGAAATCAAACTTCTTGGCGGCTGTGAAGTTAGCTACAATCTGCGCGAAGCCCAATTATGTCTGAAGCTCACATAACGGGATTGGGTTTTTCGGAGGATTGGGTTTTGCGCAGCTTGTAGCTAGGTTCACAGCCGCCAAGAAGATTGATTCGGCCTGTAAAAAATTATAATCTCTGTTAGAAAAGCAGCTTAAATATTCCATTGTAAGGCGTGTACTATAAATTGTAAAAATCATATTTTAAGAAATTAAAAGTATTAAGTATGAAAAAGTCATATCTTACAAATGGCACTGAATTGGCTAAGAATTTGAATTTTTTTAAAGTATTATTCGAATATTGTGCCTTTCGTATTTCGCCTTAGGTATAACATGGCACAAAAGTATGTAAGTAACTTTTTTTTTAATAATAAGATACTAGAATTTATGTCGGTTTCATTATCAAGAACTATATTTAATCCATACATGCCTAAGAGCACTAAAACGAGCCAAATAAAAAAAATCTAAGTAATATCTCTCTTATTTATGGATTTTAAGTCGCAAATTTATACTCTTGGGTCGTTTTCGTCCTCTTGGGCATATATACATGGGTTAAGTGGTCCATATAAGATATTAGTATTAACTCTTTGATTATACCTCTGTCTAGATTAGACAGATACGTAATCAAAGTTTTAACTTAAAAAATGATACAGATTAATTTAAAATCATATTATTTCAAAACTTTGATAGTGCAGCCATAGCCATGCAAACTAGGTGAGTTCACACATGGGTAGCCTTCCCTAGAGTGAACCTTATTAATGTACAGATGAATTGATTAACAATTTTTAGTGAAAAAATGTGTTAAAACAGTACCTACCTGTGAATTAAATTAATTTGATGAATTTACTCTCATTTTCGAATACACACAATATGTAAAAACATATATTAAATGGACTCCAAATTTAGTGATTGATAATCAAATCGAGTACTTTAGCATTATATCTAATGATGATAAATTATTGCCTGTTTTCATGTACTTGAAAATTAATGCATTCCCGCCAAATCACGCAGATTTTTTATAACCGCTTTTGGCATACAAGATGTTGTTTTCCATTTCTTACATTACGCCTACCGTTTACTTACCGTTTTGAACAACTTTTACTATGGTACCAAAGTATTTAATATGTGGTTCACGCAGGCTTATACTAAGCGCTACACTACACAAATCGGCGGATGGGAAGTTATGCGCAGAGCGCTGCGCAAAAGCCGAAATATAGGTATACGCGGGAGCCAGAGAAACGAGACGCCCCGGGCACACCCGCCCGCCAACCTCATGCCTCCCGCGCGCTCCCTACGTCCGTGCTCAACACTTCGCCACTTGTGTCGGTATTGTGCACACGCGCAATAATTATCGAATCACGGCGAAGTGTCATCTGCGGCTAACTTCTCATCCGCCGATTTGTGTGGCGCTTAGTTTACCCACGAAGGGTGGTTGGACCATATCCATCACGCTGGCCCCGTGCGGGTCGGTGTATTCACATGTACGCCATCAAATTTTTTCAAAGGATGTATGCAATTTTGAATGAATTGGTTTTTTGAATCATTATTTGCTATATTTTTTGTGATAAATAGTAAGATCATGTAGACCATACAAAAAACTTTTTTTATTTTCTTTTTTTTTTATAATTACAAAGTTACACTACATTAAAATAGTATAACTTTATAATTATAAGGAAAAAAAATAAATAAAAAGTTTTGTATGGAAACATTATATGTGATGGACATGACATTACGAAAGAAATTTAAAAAAAAAGTTTGGTTGAATTGACTAATCGAATAAATCTTCACTTCATAGTATAAAATAAAGTCGCTTCCCGCTGTCTGTCCCCATCACAGAACAGCAGAAGTTTCTCTCTTCTGTGGTCTCCATGTATACGTTAGGTATATCTTTAAAACTACGCAACGGGTTTTGATGCGTTTTTTTTTAATAGACAGAGTGACTCAAGATGAAGGTTTATATGTGTAATACACCTGTGCGAAGCCGGGGCGGGTCGCTAGTTAATACTGAAGCTGTGTTGAACTGCAGAAGAAGAATTTGTTTGTATGGCATATCAGATTTCTTTTTGGTAATTTCAAAACGGTTTTCTGTCAGTAGTACCATTGATGGTACTACCGACGTATAATTTATATCCTCTACGTCGCTAGTACCATTGATCAGTACCACTGATGGTACTATTCACATTCAAAAAGGTTGAGTACTTATAAGGTTGCCTTATTGCAAATTCTGTTTTCCGGGCCTGGAGGCATTATTGGTACTAGTCACATATAGGTATGTGAATAGTACCATCAGTTGTGCTGATCAATGGTACTAGCGACGTTGAGAATATAAATTATACGTCGCTAGTACCATGGTGGTACTAGAGAAGTATACATACGTCAGTAGTACCATCAATGGAACTAATCAATGGTACTACTGACAGAAAACCTTCAAAACTGCTCTCATGGTAGAAGTTGTGAACGATTCTACTAGTAAATATGGCGAGAATTTAAAACAACTGGTATTGCGGTATTTGTATACTTCATATAGGCCGAATCAAAATTATTGGCGGTTGTGAAGTTAGCTACAAGCTGGGTTTTGCCTGTAGTTAACTTAACAGCCGCCGAGAAGTTTGATTTGGCCTATAACACGATTTTCCTGTAATAAGTGACATCCTAAGATTTGTTGTAATGAATTATGTAATGTATATTGAATTTAGATTGTAATTTGTAAAGAATGTTATCAATTATTTAATAAATCCGTTGCTACTCTTTACTTCTTTGGTTTTATTTTAAAATTACGGTCTTTATAGGCCGAATCAAACTTCTTGGCGGCTGAGATTTTAGCTACAAGCTGCGCAAAACCCAATCCTGACTGAAGATCTCATAACAGCTGTGCGAGGAGCTTCTAGCTAACTTCACAGCAGCCACGACGTTTGATTCGGCTTATAGCTAGCCTTACTCTGTCGATTCAGTCGGAATAGCTACAGCGCCACGTGACCACGCAAAACGTATCACGCGCTAGGGCTACTCGCTTTCAGTATTTTAATTTCATCTAGGTACTTATTATTTAGCTACTTGAGGTTCTTTTTAGTTTTTATCAATTATGATGTAAATTATATTCCAAAAAAATCAATTCGTTGAAATGAAAGAGGAAGCGTTTATAAATAATCCACATTGTGTTTTTGGGTTCAGTAGTAAAACAAAGAACCCTAAAAACGTAAATCGCACGCTAGTAACAAATCCACACGTTCGTTCGTCACTACGGACGGCGCACCGTGACTGACAATGACTGACTGACTGGCATACCAAACTTCCGAAGCGTGCAGGTATGATTCGCGTTCCGACAGTTTGTATGAAGACGGAATACTGTTAGTTATCATTACCGTGACCTGAGACTTAATCACCCCTTGACAAGACAGAACAACTTTTACTATGGGACCAACTCGGTATTCGTGAAAATAATCAGCTTTTCATACAAAGTTAAAAACAACAACATCGACATGAATATGAAGGAAAACATCGTGAGGCAACCTGCATATGTCAGTAGAAGAAATTCAATGGCGTATGTGAATCCACCAACCCGCACTGGGCCAGCGTGGTGGATATGGCCCAAACGCCCTTCGTGGGTAGGCCTACGTCCTGCAGTGGACTATTAAAAAAGGCTGATACAGAATACAAAGTTGCAAATCGAAATGGACAAAATGTATAAAAGTAAGTCGTATACCTAGTCCGGTGACCTGTGGAGTCGAAAAGTTCTCGAGTAGAGACCACGTACCGGCAAGCGCAGCGTAGGGCGTCCACACAAGGTGGACGGATGACCTCATTAAGACCGCAGGATCGCGCTGGATGCAAGCCGCTTCCAACCGGTCTTATTGGAGATCTATAGGAGAGGCCTATGCCCAGTAGTGGACGTCCTTTGGCTGATGGATGGATGAATGTATACCTTGGTGGCAGATACAACTGCGCGCTACCGAGATTCGGATGACACTTTAAATTGAAGTCCCGGTTGATTTAACCGTTTAGCCATGTCAGTGGCCTTCAGGCAGCTTAAAAGCTCTGACACCAGGGCTAGCAAGCCGACCTATAATTATGATCTTACTTAGTACACCAGTTCTGGATAACCCCACATATTTGATGATTTCAATTAAAGACAATTCAACATCAATGTAAGTATATTGATACAAGTATCTTACAGTAACAAACATCGATTTTACACAATTTATATTAATACATATATAATTATATACAGAAATATAACGTCCTGAGCACAAACGCTCAATCAACAAACATAAAAACAAATGTAAAATCAAAAATTTTGATAACTACCCACTTAAATTTTCTTTGTATCGAGTCACTTTTCAAGCAAAATAAATTAAATCAAAATTAAATTAAATTCTTAAACGCTTATATCTATTAAAAAGTTATTTAAAAAATCAGTACACGAAACCTCTAATAACTCCTAGGTATATAAAGATGTTCCATTTTTAAGGTTCCCTACCTCAAACCGAAAAAACGGAACCCTTATAGGATCACTTTGTTGTCCGTCTGTCCGTCTGTGTGTATGTCAAGAGTCTTTATCTCGGGAACGCGTAAAGATATCGAGTTGAAATTTAAACTGTATACGTATATCTATGGTCTCTTGCAGTTGTGTAAAAGAAAAACTTCTCAGTTATCGTTTAAAAAAGTTAGAGCCGTTTATGTCGTAAAAAACCGCATATTTTGACACTCACATAAATCAAAACCTCGTTGACATAGAACTATGAAATTTGGCGCGAAGGATTGTCTCAGAGTACATATATAGGAATAAATCTGAAAACTGTACATTTTTATTTAAATCACAAAAAATAGGGCCTAATTACATAAAAAATCACAAAATATGGGTTCAAAATTCAAAGTGAGTAAATCGTATCGTGAGAAAAGCCGTGGTGGTCTAGTGGTAGTAACACCCGACCTGCAATCGTGAGGTCGTGGGTTCAAATCCCGATCCCGTACCAATGAGTTTCTTTGGAACTTATGTACGGAATTTCACATCATTGGCTTTTCGGTGAAGGAAAACCTCGTGAGGCAACCTGCATATGACCGTAGAAGAAATTAAATGGCGTATGTGAATCCACCAACCCGCACTGGGCCAGCGTGGTGGATATGGCCCAATCACCCTTCGTGGGTAGGCCTACGTCCTGCAGTGGACTATTAAAAAGGCTGGTACAGTACAGTAAATCGTATCATGTAAGGTATCATATAAAAGAACTTCATTAGCACATGCTAAAACAGGTTTTTGATTATTTTTTTCAATGTATGACGAAAAAATTAACAAAATAAAATCTTTTTTGTTAATGATTATGAGATTTTAACAACTTACTTCCCAATTTTGTAAAATTTTCTGGATTTGTACGGAACCCTCAGTGTGCGAGCCTGACTCGCACTTGCCCGGTTTTTATTTTTATATATGGCAAAACATCGTTTGCCGAGTCAGCTAGTATCTATTCACATATAATTCAACAAAATTTGATATTTACAAAAAAGTAAAATACCAGTCATCTACCCTATTTCCGCTATTTAGATAAGTTGTCAAAAGCGTGTCGAGACACGCGTACGGCGTCCACAACTATCGTAAGAATTATTTTTGTGGGACCTTAAAAATGAAGGGTCTCAAAATCATCTCTCGCGCACATTTTTATTTTATAAATATTATGTAGGGGACATCTTACACTCGGTCTCTGACCCCAAACTAAGCAAAGCTTGTCATGTGGCTTGCCAGAGACTGATATACCATAAGTATTTTTTAATACATACTTTAGTTAATAACTAGACCGCACATCTGCTTAACATCAGGCAGTGTGTAGTCAAACACGAACCTATCCGAAATAACAAAAAAAAAAAAACATCCAGACACAGCAAACACCTATGTTTATTGCAAAATGCTTGCCCAGGGTGGGATTTGAACCCACGCCTCTGTTACCAGGACTTAGGGTCATTAACCATTGGGCCACCGAGTCAGAAAATGTGCAAGGGAGATAGCTGTAAACGATTGAAAGGCCGTTAAATAATGCTGAACCACAATGTGCGAGGGATATAGCAGTAGCCGATTGAAAGGCCGTTAAATAATGCTGAATCAATTTGACAAGGCGCGAATCCGGCCGGACCAATACGTGGTACAGGATGGTAGACATTTGCTTAGATGGGCGATCGAAAGGCCGCTAAAACATATATTTTTAATATTACACACCCAGGGGTCCTCTATTGGAACTAATATAAATTTATTTTTAACCTTTCGACCACCACGCCACAGTATTTTTCTTACAACATATTATGTACGTATGTAGCCTGATCCACTACTACTAAGAAATCCTACGCGCCAAAAGCGTCACCGTCAAAAGGTTAAAGATATATTTGTACAATAGGCCTTCAAACGGCTAAAAAACTGACACCAGGGCTAGCCACCCGGCCTATACGAACTATATTTTTAAAATATAATATTAAATAAATATTAGGGGACATCTTACACACGGCCTCTGACCCCAAACTAAGCAAAGCTTGTGATATGGCTGCCAGAGACAGATATACTACACATACATATTTTTAAATACATATTTATATAGATAGTATCTAAATAACACCCAGACACAGAGCAAACACCCATGTTCATCACATAGATGCTTGACCTGGGTGGGAATCGAACCCACGCCTCTTTGATCGAGAAGCCAGGGTCACTAATCACTGAGCCACCGAGGCAGTCAAATTAATAGCATAGTGTTGTAATAATTTTCCGATTTTTTAAATAATGCTGAACCGCTTCTGACGCGGCACGAACCCGGGCGGGGGCTGGGCGGGGGGCGGGGGCTATACGTGGTACATGGTGAGCAGACATTTGCTTATTACACGCATGTAACGCTCCCATACGCTCTTCAAATCCGCTTCCCTGAAAACCGAAAACCATACACTGAACAACCGTCCACTAATAAATAATAACATCATTTACGCTCCAAGTCTCGCGTGCTTCAAAAGTCGTCTCAAACGATGGCTTGTCGAGCAGACGTTCTATAGTCATAATGAATTCCTAAACTGAAAGGGTAATGATAGCTGTACACGAAATGTGCTATAATTTTATTTGAATTCATTATTTTTATTTGATTGTGATCTTACTGTTAAAGGACATATTGTCCACAAAATGTATGGAGGCTGGTATAATAATAATCAAAAATTCTAACCACAACACTCGTTCCATTTCGAGAAAGTTCATATTTTTCTGAGTCTATTACAACAGTTAAAAACAAAAAAAAGTCTTCCGAATTTTTTAAAATTAATTTTGAATTTATTAGTAAAAATAAATATATTTGGCTCAATAGGTAGTTTATCTCTAGCAGCCCTGATTAGGTAACCTCCAAATTGTTAAATAAAAGCATTTTTACCAATTAGACACACTTTTTAAGTGATTTTAGTTTAATCATAATGAATTCCTAAACTGAAAGGGTAATGATAGCTGTACACGAAATGTGCTATAATTTTATTTGAATTCATTATTTTTATTTGATTGTGATCTTACTGTTAAAGGACATGTCCACAAAATGTATGGAGGCTGGTATAATAATAATCAAAAATTCTAACCACAACACTCGTTCCATTTCGAGAAAGTTCATATTTTTCTGAGTCTATTACAACAGTTAAAAACAAAAAAAAGTCTTCCGAATTTTTTTAAATTAATTTTGAATTTATTAGTAAAAATAAATATATTTGGCTCAATAGGTAGTTTATCTCTAGCAGCCCTGATTAGGTAACCTCCAAATTGTTAAATAAAAGCATTTTTACCAATTAGACACACTTTTTAAGTGTTATTTTGTCACATTATACCTACTAACTGGTCACACTGGTAGGTTATAATTTTTAATTTTGGCAAATTAAGAGATGAATATGGAAGAATCAGCTACGAATGCAAGTAAAATAACTATAGAAGCAATTTATTATTGCTAAACTACAAAAAATAATAAGCTGTATTGTTATTTTACAAACAATTTATTTTTCGCATTTAAAAAAAATCGGAGGGGTGAAAAAATCTAAATTAAATATTTTTAGGAAGCCCATATAACAGCTTTCAAATTATGTATATATCATCTTGGTTCGATTTTTCTCTGAATAATATACCACTCGTAGACGTCACCTTTGATTCACTTATTAATTTTTAATGTTATTATAAAACTGACATGTAAATAATAATTACGCAATAAATGACTATGACTAATAGTACATTATGGTACAAGTGTGTAATGTTGGTGATTACCGCTGAGGCGCCATTGTCTTAAGAGAGCCGAGGACGGTAATCAATACACACGAGTAGCATACGACGTTTTACAACACACGTGAATAAAATAATATAAAAAAATATTTACAACAGTGAAAACGAGTTGTGAAAAGAAGTATAATTTGATAAACACATAGTTTAGTTTGAAAGCTGTCACTTTGACACCTGTCATGCAAGTCTAGCATGACAGGTCATATTTTGTTTCTTTTTGTTATTTTACTTTTACGGTAGTAACACGGGTAATTTATTTTTACTGTTCTAACCACTTTCAACTGCAGTAGTAACAACTGTAATTCGTTTAACACTGGGAATAAACCAGACTAACAAACACGATTTATTTTTATAGTATAAAAGAAGATAAAAAGTGAAAATTTAATTACCTGAGTACGTCCATTTGTAGCGCGCATTGTTCGTACGCGGACAAAAACTGCGCGAGGTCGGTCTTAGGCCACGAACCCAGCCGGAGGGGCTCGATACACCTGGATATATGAAAAAGTTGGAAAAAAAAATGTATGGGTACAGTTCCTAATTTGTTTAGTTAGTGTTTGTTTAGTGTAATAACGTGTATAATTCGAGGGGCGCCGACTGCACGCACGAAAAAGTGTCACGTTCCGCCTGAGCCGAGCGTGGAAGTGAGAGCGCGGACCAAGCGATCGGCCTAAGAGTTTGGCTTGTTACAGTTGTTGATCCAACAATGTTTTCTTATGACATCACGTTAAATTGTCGTCCGTAAACAGACTTTCCAGAAAAACCTTTTGTTTTAATATAATTTACATTACTACTCCCACCGTATCTTTTTATTGTATCTAATTTTGCAATTATTAACAGAAGACTATACAAGAGAGTTAATTTTATGCCACTTGGCCTTACTTACTTACTTTATGTTAGCCTGAGTTGGTACAAACCACTTTTACACTTTTCCTTTTTTTTCACACTTTCTTTCTGTGTTTTTTTTTACGGTTACTGTTATTTATCTTACTTTAAAAATCAGTCATCCCATGATAATTCGAAAAAAAAATATGTATCTGCATTAATTTTACTAGTAGTTCGCCCCGGACTTGGACCTCGCGCTATTCTTATTTTATATCATAAATACCTACTGGGATTTAAAAAAAATGTAACAATATTTTTATCAAAGTTAGCGATTTATTTTAAACAAATGTTGAAAGACAGAACATTCGGTGAAATGTTTAAAATAATCATCCGCAACTCCCGCAGAAAGTGGCGCCGTTTTGCCTCTTTTTACCACGGCCCTCGTATCTTCACAACCACTGAACAGAAGATGCTCATATTCGAACTTAAAATTTCTATAAATATTAAACTACTAGTTTTTACCCGCGGCTTTACCCGCATACGCAATATATATTTATAATTTATAGCCTATGTGTTATTCTGATATATAAGCTATATTATTGCAAAGTTTCATCTCAATCCGTTCAGTAGTGTTTGCGTGAAAGAGTAACAAACATCCATACATCCATCCATCTATCCTCACAAACTTTCGCGTTTATAATATTAGTAGGATAAACTATATAAACTATAAACTACGTTCATGCTAAACTTCATGGAGATCGGTTGAGCGGTACTTGAGTTATCGTCGAACAAATATACAAACAAACATACACCCAAGTGCCGGCTCGTCCCAGTAGAGTCTGACACTTACCCTCGGTCAATCATGGTAGATTTTTGTCTGCCATATTATTACGCTTATCTTAAAGCATGGTACAAAGCCTGAGCCTGGAAATGATTTTCTTTTAAAAACATCTCTAACACCATTACGATGCGATCTTACCTTTCAAGTAGATCAATGAACAGGGAGCGCAGTTCTCTTCCCCTGTGTAGATTGCAAGCCAAGCCGACCAGGGCGCGCGTGTATAGTCTAAAAATATCAATAATTATAATAATTACAACATATTATTATAGGTGTTTGTCCGTGAGTAACGTTCCGCATGGTCAGTATATGGATGGGTGACCGCGGGTGGACTTTTCCAATTAAGGGCTACCGTGGCTCGGATGAAGCCGTGGTGGCCTAGAGGTAGTGACACCCGCCTTACAATCGCGAGGTCGTGGCTTCAAAACTCGGTCCCGTACCAATGAGTTCTTTGAAATTTATGTACGGAATTTTACACCACTGGCTTTTCGGTGAATGAAAACATCGGGAGGCAACCTGCATACGTCCGTAGAAGAAATTCGATGGCGTATGTGAATCCACCAACCCGCACTGGGCCAGCGTGGTGGATTTGGCATCGTGGATAGGCCTACGCTATTAAAAGGCTGATACAGTACAATAGCTCGGATAACACGTTAAATTGTAGGTCCTGGTTGTTTAGCCATATCAGAGGCTTTCAGGCGGCCTGACACCAGGGCTAGCCACCCAGCCTTTCATACCATTACCATATTGACTGCCGCAGTGGCTCAGTTGTTAGTGACCCTAACAACTGGATCGTGGAAACTGGAAGAGGCGTGGGTTCGATTCCCACCCAAGGCAAGTATTTATGTGATGAACATAGGTGCTTGCACTCTGTTTGGGTGTTATTTAGGTATTATCTATTTAAGTATGTATTTAGAAATACGTATATATAAACTTTCTTTTTTGTGATAAACATTTCAAAAATTGACGCGTTCCCAGGATTTGAATCTGCATCTCTCTGGGATTCCGGCCCAGATGCTAAGTTTTCCTTACAGACATACTTACTGGTCTAGAGAAAGGACAGAAAACCTTTGGTGTTTTCTGCGACCTCTCTAAGGCTTTCGACTGTGTATCACATGAAATCCTTATTGCTAAATTGTATCATTACGGCATTCGATATAAAGAATCTGATTTACTGAAATCATATCTGACTAATAGACACCAAGTTACTGAAGTGAACGGCTGTAGATTAGACATGGCAATACTTAAGCTAGGCGTTCAAGGATCGATCCTTGGACCATTGTTGTTTATTATCTATGTGAACGACTTATCAGTGGTGGCTGTGGATGTGGATGTAGTCTTGTTTGCGGATGATACTAGCCTCATAGTCAAGGACTAAACGGATATTCTCGCTAGTGTAAAAATCAAAACCACGATCGAAAATATGGAGCAATGGTTTTCTGCGAACAATATGCTTTTAAACGTAGATAAGACCCATGTAGTGAATTTCAACCTCGGCAACAACATTAAATCGATACCCAACCAAATGTCTATAGAAACACTGAATGATATAAATGTGTCTCTTTCGAAAGAAGTAAAATTCTTGGGGGTATGGCTGGACAGCAAACTAACTTGGTCTACTCATATAAATGAACTGACTAAAAAACTAACTCTGCGACCTACGCTGTGAAAAAAATTAGGGAATTAGCCGGGTCCACAGCAGCAAGATCAGTTTACTTCGCCTATTTTCACTCACTTCTTACATATGGAATACTTTTTTGGGGTCCAGCTGCCAATTGCCACACAAACAGGGTATTCATTCTTCAGAAAAGAGCTGTTAGGTACATGATAGGCCTTAAAAAATATGACTCCTGTAGAAATGTATTTAAAGAGTTGGGAATTATGACGATGGTAGGAGAAATAGTATACTATAATGTATTGTATGTCCTTGAAAATATAAGTTGTATGAAAAAACTTAAAGATATCAGTGGCCGAAATAGTAGGTACAAAAATAATCTAGCAAGACCGCGTAGAAGACTTACTAAAACATCAAATAGCTTCTATTGTTTGGGCATTGAATTTTATAATAAAATTCCGGAAAAAATTAGAGATAAATGTAAAACTGACATTTTAAATTATGTAAAAAATCAACTAATTGTAAAGAGCTATTACAAATTATCAGATGCCATTTCTGACAAAAGCATTTTTTCTTCCAATGTGACATAATATAACTAGAATATTTTTAATGTTATTTTTAATTTGACGATGCTATTGCTGAATAATAATAATTTGACATATTACTTTATGTTATGTAATCTGTGATTATGTTATTATTTCTATTAATATTTTTTATTCTTTGACGATGCTATTGCTGAATAACGTAACTTGATATTTGTTCCCTAACTGTGATATCAATAACCGTTATTTCTGAATAACGAAATAAGCTATTTATTTTTTATCTGTGATGATTATTTATTTTCTACTATAATAGCTCTGTGATTTTCTATAATAGTCAATGTTTTTTATTCTATTTGATGTCTGTTGTCGTTGACATTAGTTAGTTTACATTGAATTTGTTATACATTAGTTATTTTTTTAAAATTGGTTATTAATAGAATTGATAAATTGGTTCGAATGTAGTATGTAATTGTAGATAAGTATTTCAAACATTGTTAATTGACGATTCCAAGTGCAATTGTTATGTCTACGGAATAAATGAACTTTGACTTTGACTTTACTAACTGGATACATTTAGTGACTAACTGGTTTAAAGCAGTTCTCACAGATGGCGCTTCCAACAATGTAGTAGTTGGTAAAAATGATAAAACACTTTCAATAATTCGACGTTTTCGCAGACAGCGTTCTAGCTTAATTTGGACAAAGCATCTGGGCCGGAATCCCAGAGAGATGTAGGTTCAAATCCTGCGAACGCGTCAATTTTTAAAATGTTTATCACAAAAAAGAAAGTTTCTATACACCTAGTGTGTACGATAAAAATTATTTCATGTATATGTAGTTATATCAGTCTCTGGAAGCCATTTGACAAGCTTTGCTTACTTTGGTGTCAGAGACAGTGTGTTAAAAACGCCCGTTAAATTTATTTATATTAACTGTAAGGGGACGACTGCTGGACATAGGCCTTCCCTATGAGCCTTCATTTAACATCGGCTGGAAGTGGCTTGCATCCAGCGCGTTTCTACGGGTTAGGTTGTCAGTTTACAAGTCGGTGGACATCCTACGCTACGCTTGCCGCATAGCAATTTTGCATTATAAATGCAAGAAACTCACCTAAAGTTAAGTTCCAGTTCTTGGTATGATTTTTCGAGCAGTTTTGGCTTCAAACGCATACAAATTAAACTGAAAAAAAAAGAAAAGAATTAAAGGGCACTGAACACAAATTAATTAAATATTTTATACAAGAGGATTACCTAGAACTGGTGTACTAAGCCGAAAGGAGGTGATTCACACCATCATTATTATTTAGTTACTATCTATATAAGTATGTATTTAAAAATAACTATATATGTAGTATATCAGTCTCTGGCAGCCATATCACTGGCTTTGCTTAGTTTGGGGTCAGAGGCCGTGTGTAAGATGTCCCAAAAATATTTATTACATTTTTTTATAAATATTTATTTATTATTATCACCAACTTTCACGATGAGGCCAACCTAAATTCGAGAAAAAAATCAGGTGTCGATTCCGAGTTGCAATTTTGTATGGAACAGCTGATTTTTTTATCGAATTTGGGTTGGCCTCATTTATGGGGCCACCCATAGTAAAAGTTGTTCACAATGATGGTCTTAATCATCTAATTGTTTTAACCGTTTAGCCACGTCAGAGGCCTTCACACGGCCTAAAAACTCTGACACCAGGGCTCGCCACCCGGCCTATATAAACTTACTTAATCACCTGCTTTTGTACAGGGCAAGCAGATAGCCTGGTATACAGTATATATCCAACATTGTCATATAATCCGGACATTCAGTCTAATAGGATTAGTAGCGATTTTAACTGACTGCCTCGGTGACTCAGTGGTTAGTGACCTTAACTTCTGGATCAAAGAGGAGTGGGTTCGATCCCCACCCAGGGCAAATATTTATGTGATGAACATAGGTGTTTGCTCTGTGTCTGGGTGTTATTTAGTTACTATCTATGTAAGTATGTATTTAAAAATAAGTATATGTAGTATATCAGTCTCTGGCAGCCATATCACAAGCTTTGCGTAGTTTGGGGTCAGAGGCCGTGTGTAAGATGTCCCAAAATATTTATTGTAATTACTAGTTTTTCCCCGCAGCTTCGCCCGCATGATATTATGATTTTTGACGCAATATCATTATAATTTATAGCTTATGTGTTATTCTGATATATAAGCTATATTATTGCAAAGTTTCATCTCAATCCGTTCAGTAGTTTTTGCATGAAAGAGTAACAAACATCCATCCATTCATCCATCCTCACAAACTTTCGCGTTTATAATATTAGTAGGATTATTATATAAGTTTTATAGAGAGCTTAGCTATTTAGGAGGTGCCTCTAATATCGGGCCCAAATGATAAATATACTCACTGTTTATGTTCTTTCTCTTTATCCAGCAACATTCTGAGTTCTCTGAGCTCCAGCAGGAACTCGCGGTCCATTTCCGTGTCGTAATACTCGGGCCCGGTGCAACTGTACGTCCAACTGCCCATTATAGCCTGAAATTAACATAATGATGATGAATAAATATAATAGGGGTATTCTACACTAGGTCTCTGCCCACAAAGCTTGGGATATGGCTGCCAGAGACTAATATATACATGCATTTACATATATTTTTAGGCACCTACAAGGTAGGACGTCTACCCACAAGGTGGACAGATGACCTTATTAAGACCGCAGAATTGTGCTGGATGCAAGCCGCTACCTACCGGTCTTATGAGAGATATTTAGGGGAGGCCTATGTCCAACTGTGGACGTCATATTGCTGATGTATAGATACAATTTTTAAATACTTATAACATAAACATTCAGATACAGAGTAAACACCTATGTTCTTCACAAAAATGCTTGCCCTGGGTGGGAATCGAACCCACGCCTATTTGACACATGAGTTTGGTTCACCAATGATTAGGCCAACAATAAAAAAAACATTATCCTTACTATAAGCCGAACCAAACTTCTTGGCGGCTGTGAAGTTAGCTACAAGCTGCGCAAAACCCAATCCTGACTGATGTTTACATAATTATCCTAATATTATTTCATTTAGGTTGCCTGGAAGAAATCGCTGCAGGCGATAAGGCCGTCCATTTTTCTACCGGATTATTGTTTTATTTTTCTAGTTTAAGTTGTTTTGTAATGTATGGTGTGAAAATAAAGTAATTTTGTATTGTATTGTATGTTTACTTAACAGCTGCAAGAGGATTGGGTTTCGCGCAGCTGGTACTTGTAGCTAACTTCACAGTTGCCAAGATTTTTGATTCCACCTATTACCTGTGCGCAGTGATAAAAGTCGTTGAATGACAAATACTGCAGTTTTCTCTTGGCCGTCTCAAATCTCATGCACGCTATGAACACCACCGCACCATATTTCCTAGAAAAAAAATAACAATTATATAGACATTAGTTATAGGCCGAATCATACAAGTCGGCGGATGTGAAGTTAGCTACAAGCTGTGCAATGTCCAATCCTCACAAGCTCACGCAACAGCTGCGCGAGGACTGAGTGTCGCGCAGCTTCACAACCGCCAAGAAATTTGACTCCGTCTATAACAAGGTCCATACTTGGCAAGTCTCTCTGGCAGCAGGAAGGCCGCCCGGATGTTGGCCACGACGTTTCCCGGCGCCTCTTCCACGGCCTTGAACACGCGACGGACGTTGTCGAACTGACGCCGGCAGCAGCGCAGCGGCGCGCCCGACCGCTCCGACACCTGCCGGTTTCATCACATTATTACGAGTATATATATAGTCAAATTAGTCAGAAACAAAGTAAACTACACACCCTTAACGGGAATAGGTCGACTTACCCTGTAACCCTGTATATAATATATATTTTTTAAAGTATGACCACGCATAACGTTCTACATAGTAGTCCGATTTCGATAAATATTTTTTTATTGGAAAGAGTATACTTCGAAATTAGTTCAACAATAATGTGAAAAATGCTACATCAATCCGTGCGAAACATTGTATATTCTGCACACGATTTGAAGGCGGTCGTGGCATTTTTCGCGTTTTTTATTGTGAATATCTTGAAGCGAAATGCATACATCCCCAGTAAACATTTAATATTGTATGTGAATCTAGTATTTTGCATTGAGTGTTTGGATTTATGGATCCAATCATCCTTAAAGAAGAGGTATTTGATCAACAGTGCACTACTTAAGGCTGATACAGTACCTCGTCCAAATCTTTGCGATGTCGCGATGAAAGTTTTCTTCCAAGCAACTCTCTTATAACAGCATCGTCAAGGTCATAGTATCTGCAAAAAAATTTCAACATTAGCTATTATGGTTCATAAGATACAGCCTGGTGACAGACAGACAGACAGCGGAATATTAGTAATAGGGTCCCATTTTCACCCTTTGGGTATGGAACTCTAAAAAAGATTCTATTCATCATCATTCTTTCACCTATGTAACATAAACTGTTGGACATAGACTTCCCCTATATTTATCTATTAGGACCAGTTAGAAGCATATTGTAAACAAGTGCAATCTTGGGATCTTAATAAGGTCATCTGTCCATCTTATAGGTGGACGTCCTATGCTGCGCTTGTCAGTATGTCGGCTATCGGAAACTTAAATCTAGAAAGTATATTGCCCCTCTTATGATAAACAGTATTATACACATTCCATATACAGATCTGTTCACTCACGAAGGCGCGCCCCTCCATATTTATTAAATGTAGTTGTACGACAAGGTAACCCTCTAACCTAAGTGATCATATTTTTTTTTTTACTGTCTGTACTATTAGCCTCTACACGCACACTAAGGCGTTGTGTACAAACGAGGTCTACGCGTAACCAATAATTTACTGTGGAGGGGCGCGACTTCGTGAGTGAAACGGTCTGTGCACGTGTTAGACACAACGTGTATATGGAACACAAATATACTGTTTATCATACACAAAAAAAACTATAACTGCAATCACTGATTGCTGATTGCAAAAGGCTATAAAAAATACACGTTATGGGCATAATAATATGCTGCCTATCATAGGTGTGGAAATACACTTGCTTTCACTTGGTTTTGAATTTGGACAGTCAAACTCCATCAGTCATCAGTCCTGTGTGATATGTGCTTTGTATTGTCTATCCATTTTATCAAATAAATAAAAATCTGTAAAGCAAATAGTCACACACCATGCAAAAGAGATTTTAATGCAAAAAGATATCGAGCTTAGGACATTACCTTGTACAGTATTCAATTATTTGCTTTATTTGTTTTGGAAAATGATTTTCCTATAATTTTCATCATAACAATCTTTATTAATAGGAATTTCATACTTTAGGATCATTATCTTTTAACATTGCTTGTAAAATATGGTGGCATGACGGCTGCCTTGAACTAAAATCAAATTAGAAAATATGAAATTCCATTCAAATTAAGCATTCAATGTGGTTGTTTTACTCTGCGGATTTATTTACCATTTTTTAATGAATTTTTTGAGGTACTGTACACAGTCTGGTCCCACTTTGCAAGATGTTCTTTAAAGTGTCTTTTTTAGAACTCACTTTTCAATCAGCATCTGTTTCGTTGGCTCATCGATTTGAAATATCATCTGTTCTGACAGCTTCGAAGGTACCGTCAATAGCCTTTCGAGAAGAGCAAATGTCCTGCAATAAATACAACACTCTAAATTGTGGATATTTTCATGCATAAATGCTTTAAATGTATCTAAGCATGGTATTTTTAATGGTATATACATTGTTGGTGCTTAACTTGGCAGGGGCACTACCATGCCCCTAGAATCTTCATTTTGAATGACGAAATGGCGGTGGTACTCAATTCGAAGCATATATATATATATTTACGTGTAACCACACATATCTTGTTACGTAGTGGTGTGATTTCCATAATTCTTTTTTTATTGGACAGAGTATATGCTGAGCCATATTTGATAAATCAACAATAATATGAAAAATACTACATTCCTCTACAGGTTGCATTTTTCTACGAATCTCAAAAAATCTTGGTCCAAAGTTTCTATATTATTACACATATATTAATGGATTTTATTTGTTGTCGGCGCTTTTTGCTCGGAGTACTTTCCTCATAAAAGGGGGACATTTGCTGTTGTGCTATTTATCAGCTGATTTTGATAATATTTGGCAAGATTGTTTATCTAAATCCTAACTAGATTTGTGAATATGAAGTAAATCAGTGAAGAGCGAGTCGAGACATAGGATTATGAAGATTCAGTTAAAGAAATAATATGTGCTGCAATGTCTACTGTTCGGAGAACAACAAATTTATAATGTCAAACCCAGAAGTGGTACAATAAGTTGAAAAAATGCTGCATATGAGAAAAAATGCACTATAAAAATGTAAGAGAAAGAATGCTTCAATAAGCTATAAATTTATATGACAACAGATTTGCTTGCTACTTTATTGTGTACCTGTAATGATCCAAAACGTCGCTGGCAATTAAATCAACAGGTGCAGTAATCTGTTTGGCGATGCTGCGCTGATGAAGCGTCGATACGGCTTCACTAGCTGATATAAATCAAAAAGCTTTGATTAGATTTCGGGTATTTTTAGAACATATTCTTTAAGCAGTTTTAGATCGAAATCATCCTCTAACGAGCATAAAAGTAGCTCACAAAGACGGCAATTATCATTAATGTACTGAATAAATGCATAATTTGTCGTAAAAGACTATTTAAATCACAATAATTACAATACTTTTGATGAGTGGAAAATGTAGTTTTACTTACAGGAACAGCCTTCTATCCATAGCTGGTATATTTCTGGATCTATTAAAGTATAATTACTCACGAAAACATCCACTTCTGTATACATTTTGGTTAATTTTATAATATTACGGATTTTTAATTCGCTTTATTTACTTTATTTTTAACTTCTAACTTTTTTTTTCAATCAACTCAAATCAACTGATTGATTGATGAAATATGGAGTTGACTTTGACATTCTATTTAGGTCCTCGACATTTTTTTTATTTATCGACAACGTACATAGTTTGAATAAAACAAAAAAAATCAATAAGTATGTAATAAAGTCTAAGATACATTAAGTACTTAACCAAACTTTGGTACTTAACCAAACTTTGGTTAAGTACTTAATGCTAAGATAATGTCTAATAATAGGTACTTAAATAATAGGTAAAAACACAATGTATAAGCTAAATAAAAACATCCTAATTACCACAGAGCTACCTAATTACCAAACAAAGCCTAGCTGTTGTCTAGCTTAGTATGTATCTTCAATCTTGGTATGCTGGGCATTGGTACACATGTGTAGGAGTTTCTACACAGTTTCTAGTACTGTTAGTTTAAAAAAAATGCATTTTTGAAAAATTACAAAAAATGTCTAAAATGTCAATGTCAAAGTCGAAAAAAATGCTCAAAAAACGATAAAACTGAAAAGTAAAAAAATCTTGAAAACGCTGTGAATTTTGGATTTTCTTGCTACAGTAGTCTGATTAAACTATTAAATGTGTAAGTTATGTTCTTTATAACCAGTGTAATGCCTCTGTTATATCAAGTTTTTGCTATAAGTTTCGGTGTGCCTTGTTATTGTTTTTACCCGACATGTAAAATGGAGGAGGGTCGTGAGTTTCCAAAATGGTGGAGGATCTGAATACGGGCTATCCGCTGCCACGAGTATCACAAATAATTACGACCAAAATATGATGATTCCGCATTTTTGTGGCTATATTTGTTATCTCCTAGCTACCCACATTACAGGGTTTCTGAACAGATCCTAATGCTCCTAACAAAACATTTTTTCGTCAAGTTTGGAGGCTTGCATTTGTTCTCCAAATGACCTAACTCTTAAAACATGATCATTTATTAAAACATCATACAAAACAGTCCAAGTGGAATATCACTGACCCTATGAGGATACTTAGAGTTAAAAAATATACTTACCTAGGTATTGAGATTAAAGCATTTGCCTATTTTATCTCTATAATATTTCTAAATATGGCCAAATCTATTACACTAAATTTAATTAGTTAAAACCAGGGCTTTAAAAATAATCACTCGATGATGAGTTTCAAATAAGTTTCTAATAGTAAATACTTAATTTAACTATTTACTAACTGAATGCAAGTAATTTAGTGTATGCATATTGATTTGCAACTGATAAACCATTAATATCACTATTGAAATTGGTTTACCAGTTCTGAAAAATAGGATTCACCAACCCACATCTAGTCAGCTGACTCTCGGAAAGAAATAGGAAATCATATTGGGTAAAAATAATGTAATTAAATTACCAAATAAATGATCGTCATCATAACTTAAGATCGCGGCTCTTGTCGGTGGAGCAACTTCCACATCTCGCGGTCTTCTGCTAGTGTTTTTACCTCCCTATATGATATGACATCTCATCTACCTTTTCTTTAATTTGATCTAGAAATGCTCTCTGTAGTCTTTTCCTTCTTCACATTTCCTCCTATTATAGTTTTCATTAGATTTTCATGTCTTAAAAGGTGGCAAATCATCATTCCTCTACATATTTTTATTTTGTCAAAAAATAACAAAGATAAAGCGAGCCGAATTTCAGGTTCTCACACCTGAAATTTGCAATGTCACTTTTATATAAAAATTCTACCTAAGCATGACGTTATGGGGAACTTTAAAAGGCTATATTGTTACCATTTTTTGGTTACAGAAGAAAAAATATGTAACTAATATATTTCAATAATCAGAATAATTATGTATAACTGACTGACAATTTTTTTTTGTGGTCTATAGCCTAGGGTTTACAAACTGTTTGTTACTCAATGGGAATATTGAGTGCCACGTCATCATCATTGTCAGCCTATAATCGCCCTCTGCGGAGCACAGGCCTCTCTTGTTGTACACCACTCACCCCAGTCCTGTGCTAATCATGTCCATATCATGGCTTTGGTGGTGAACAGAGGTCAACCCACATTTTTAGTAAAATTTGTTACGTATAGATAATTACCAATTATTATATTTAAACGGGGATTCAATAAGCCTATTTTCCTTATACGACTCAATTTTCATCAAAATCAGACCAATGGTTTAGAAGATTATTATAAAAAATATATTTTGTAGTTGACCCTTGTCCCTTAATTGTTCATTATCTCAAAATTTGATTTTGTGGGTTAGCTCTCTTCACCACCAAAGCGACGATATAATCTAGTCTGTATTACGCGCAATCTTTACAATGTCATCGACCCAACAAGCTTGCGGATGGTTATTACAAGTGTTTTAAAAACCATAATATACTAACACATTTAGAATAAGAATAGAATAAGAATATTTATTTCACAGAAAATAATCATACAAAGAATACAGTAGCTTAAATTTAAATCACAGAGTAAAGTACAGAAAAAACGGATTACTAACTCTAGTAGGCTAAGTGTTTACATATGTGTGTTTTCTAAGTATATTACAAGATATTCCAATAAGACCCAAACTAAGCTCATGGCTTGTGACTTGGGGCTCGAGTGTGGAGTAAATTGAAAAATATTTATTAACACACATCTCACTGAATTAGACTTATCAAATTCACTGAGATTAAAAGTGACTCGAGTTGAAGTTGATAATGTCAAAGCTGTAATTCCGAAGCACAAGAAGCAACCACCCCATTCCCATTGAAATATTTTCAAAACTTTTTTGATGTAGTTGTTTAAGTAGTTAATACTTATTGTATGTATTAAAACTTTACTTGTTATTTATAAAGTCCTGGGTAATTTTTACATTTCTTATATGTGGGTCCTGAAGATGTAAACCTGTAAGAGTGTCTGTCTATGTTTTCTACCATATAATGGGTTGTAGCTCAGAAAACATAGGGAACCATTGCTCTATATTTATTCTAGGGGGACATCTTACACACGGTCTCTGATACCAAACTAAGCAAAGCTTGTCATATGACTGCCAGACTGATATACTACATATATACATATTTTTAAATACATACATAGATACCTAATACCTAAATAACACCCATACACAGCAAAAACCTATGTTCATCACATAAATACTTGCCCTGGTTGGAAAACAAACTCTCGCCTTTTTGATTCCATAGTCAGGGTTACTAACCACTGAGCCATTGTGCAGTAGCCTATTCATTTTCTTGCAGGGGACAATGACAGAGTTTGTCAGTGGACTACAACATGTGTCTATTATCTTTTCAGAGTAACCATGACATCGGAACAGCCAGGAGAGATGGAGGACACGCCTACCGAGGGGTTCTCCACCGTGTGGGTCAAGATGGAGGTGGAAGAGGGAGATGAGGACTTGGACGACCCTCAGGGTGCTGAGGACTATCAGGCGGAGGACATAGACGACCACAATGATGAGACGTACCAGGATACTGAGGATACCAGCCAGGAGCCGCCGCCAGTGGCGCCTAGAAGGAAAAGAAGGTAGTTGTCAAAAAAGAGGAGATCTTTAACATTTTGGAGGAAATTAACCTCAAAACCCTCCTAGGTTACGCCCATGGCTTAGGCGCAGAATGCCCAATTCTAACAATGGCATATAGTTCTAAGAAGTCCAAATTCTACGAATGCCCAATTCTCACAATGACTAATTCTAAGAACACCTAATTCTAAAAATGTCAAATCAGAATTTTCGATTCTCAGTTAACAGGCATTTGTAGAATTGAGCATTATGAGAATTAAGCTTTCTGCGCCTAAACCCTCTCTTGAATGTCTTTTTTTCGTGTGTGTACTAATGGATACCTCCACTTCAGAATTTTGCAACCCTGGTGGGTATCTGTATGATATAAAACATGAATCTCACACGCGAATTTTCGTTCCCCAGAAAAGCAGCTACTCCAAGAAAAGCCAAGAACATAGAAGAGAGATTCTTCAACTGCGACTATTGTGACTACAAAGCCATCCACAAAAGCTCCCTAAAATACCATTTACTAAAGCACACCAACCCCGACCCCTTACCTTGCAGTCTGTGCAGCTATACCACCACCCACCCTGCATCTTTAAAACGCCACACCCTATCTGTACACACAGACGAAAACGACCCCATAATCCAAGCTTTACCTGACAAAAAATGTAACCAATGTGATTTCACATGCAAATTCTCATGGAAACTCTTCATCCATAAACGAAAACATGATGAGAAATCGTTCCATTGCACTCAATGCGATTTTTCGTCATCCCGGAAAGCTAACTTTGAAAAGCATTGCAACACGCATAAGCATAAGCAAGGTATTACGTACGAGTGCGATAAATGTCCATTTGTGACAAGACATGAGGGTCATATTGCTAGGCATTTGGCCATAATACACAAAGAAGTTGCTGAAGACGCTTGCAAATGCGACCATTGCGAATTTTCTACAAAAATCCGCTGGAGACTGAATATACACAAGAAAAATAGCCACCAAGAAAAGCCGATACAATGTGAATTTTGTGAATTCGTTACGGAATATAATTGCGAATATAAGTTGCATAAACAGCAGCATATTAATGATATGGCCTTGGTCAATGCCGGTTTGAAAATACCGACGGAAGAACAACAGAATATGATAAATAAAGTTAAAGGGAAAGCGAGTATGGCAGATTGTCCCGCTTTTGAAAATGGGGATAAAGAGTTTATTGTGGATACGACGTGTGAAGAGATAGACTGGAGAAGCATTGAGGTATGCATTTTTGGAGTATTATTCCATAAATTATGTTTTGATCAACTTCCGAAAATTTCAATTTGTCATTGTCGGTTGTCTAGGCTGAATCATATAAGTCGGCGGATGAGAAGTTAGTTACAAACTGCGCGATACCCAAGCAACGCGCTGCTTTTACGTGAGCTTCAGCAAAGAAGATATAATAATACTACATATAGAACGGTCACTCGTTACCCCCCACCTGTTTGAGTCTTCCTCACTTCTACCCCGCGATTCACGGACCGATCGTGTACTCAGCGCGCGGGCTGCACTGGCCGGTAGATTTTGTAATAAAAAATACCTAGACTGTGACAATAGGGAAGAATTGTACTATGTATGGTTGAATATCAATAATATGTAACAAAACAATACATTTTAATGTTTATCTAAGGATAAGTAAAAGGAACTTATTTTACATTATTTGGTACCTAACTTTCCCTTTATATTTTCTTTCAAATAAAGTAGATCTGTTACTTATTGCTAAAATGCTTCCAAATTAAGTAATTGTTATACTTTTATAAGCACTAGATTTATATTCATTTTTGCAAAATTGAATACGCAACTGTCTCACTCACGCGGCATGTCCTCACGTCGTGGTGATCGCTCACAGCCATAGTAAATGCACATGCAAATAAAGCCAAATGTACGTGTAGCTTCCGTGTTTATGTGTGTTGTCCTGTTGTCTGTAAGTAAGTACTGTGGTAGTATGCGTAAGACAGCAGATTTTGTATGAAAAATCGCGGAGTGACTCGAAAGTCGATAGTACCTAACTTCACATCCGTCGACATGTATGATTCGGCCTATAATATAGCTATGACAGATTGTAACGTATTGATTGATGACTAACTTTTCCTTTCAGGTCGGCGAAAGCCCGGGCCACGAAAAACCTTTCCACTGCATCCTGTGCCAATACAGATCCAAATTCAAAGCCTCCGTCCAACGCCATTTCCAACGAAACCACACGAGCGCCACCAGCAAACCTTACAAATGCGTCAACTGCGGGTTTAGCACCAAAACCCGAGATCAAATATCGTTACACAATAAACGATCACGATGTGGTTATACACTCTCTTGTAAAGTTTGTGAATTTGTGTCTCACTACAAATGCCAAATGGCCGAACATCAAAAAATTCACTGGCAGTTTAAATGTAAACTTTGTGACTTTGTTTGCAGGATCAGTTATGATTTAAACACTCATTATACGGTTGTTCACTTGGGGCAAGGGTTGAAATGCAGGTTTTGTGATTTTCAAGCCGCTAGAAAAGGTAGTTTGCTCAATCATGAAAATACGCACACGAATAAGCGTTTTCGGTGTGGGTTGTGCGACTATTCGGCTACTAGACGAAGTCTGCTTTTGAATCATGTACGGAAAAGTCATGCAGGAGAAAAACCTAAAATAATTATCAGCGATAGAAAGTTTGAATTTTTGAAAAAAGTTGATGATACTTTGTGCGATGAAAGGATGGGTGTCTGGAATGTTGAAAGTACGCTGAATGAGAATCGGAATGAAATTGAAAGTGATAAGGTTGGAGATGAAAGTAAAATTGAAAGTGAGAAGTTAGATAAAGAAAGTAAATCTCAGAGTCAATCAAAAGATGGTGATAATTATAAAACAGGTGAAATTTATAACAAAACAGTTGAAAGTTACAGTAAAATTGTTGAAAGTTACATCAAAACTGATGAAAGTTACAATAAAATTGTTGAAGGTTACAAAAAAACTGTAGAAAGTGACAAAAGCGGGGAGAATGATAAAAATGAAAGTGCTGAAACTTACAATTCAGATGTCGGTTTTAAAAGTGGTGAAAGTTACAAAAATGAAAGTTGCATCGAAACTGATAAAAATACTGAAATATTTAAAATTGATGGGAATTATAAAAATAATGAAACATTTGACAATGACGGGAATTTTAAAAATAATGAATCATTTAAAATTGACGGGGACTATAAAACTAATGAAACATTTAAAAATGACGGGAATTTTAAAAGTATTGAAAGTTTTAAGGCTGTACAGAGCTACAGAAGTGTTGAAAATGATAAAAATGATGTAAATTACAAAGATGATGAAAGACAGAAATTTGTAAGTCAATTGTACGCTCACAGACCGATTGATTATGACAGAAAAAATATTGCATTTCCAAATAATATGTACGGAGGTGAATCTATGAGAAATAGGCCGCAAGAAAGTATGTATCAAATAGAACCTGGTAGAAATATATTTTATCCTATGTAGGTAAGCAATATGTAAGTTACTTAAGTTTATGTAAATGAAATATCTTAATAGCGATATGTATAGGCGTCAACTATCTCATTCACATGTTTATTCATTTATTCGTTCGGACATCCACTGCTGGACCTAGGCTCTGCAACTTCCCTTGGTCGCTCCATTGGTCGCTCTGCAACCTCCACTGGTCGCTCTGCAACTTCCATTGGTCGCTCTGCAATCTCCACTGGTCGCTCTGCAACTTCCCTTGGTCGCTCTGCAACCTCCACTGGTCGCTCTGCAACCTCCACTGGTCGCTCTGCAACTTCCCTTGGTCGCTCTGCAACCTCCACTGGTCGCTCTGCAACCTCCACTGGTCGCTCTGCAACTTCTCTTGGTCGCTCTGCAACCTCCACTGGTCGCTCTGCAACTTCCCTTGGTCGCTCTGCAACCTCCACTGGTCGCTCTGCAACTTCCTTTGGTCGCTCTGCAACCTCCACTGGTCGCTCTGCAACCTCCACTGGTCGCTCTGCAACATCCACTGGTCGCTCTGCAACCTCCACTGGTCGCTCTGCAACATCCACTGGTCGCTCTGCAACCTCCACTGGTCGCTCTGCAACCGCCACTGGTCGCTCTGCAACCTCCACTGGTCGCTCTGCAACTTCTCTTGGTCGCTCTGCAACCTCCACTGGTCGCTCTGCAACTTCCCTTGGTCGCTCTGCAACCTCCACTGGTCGCTCTGCAACCGCCACTGGTCGCTCTGCAACCTCCACTGGTCGCTCTGCAACCTCCATTGGTCGCTCTGCAACCTCCACTGGTCGCTCTGCAACCTCCACTGGTCGCTCTGCAACCTCCACTGGTCGCTCTGCAACCTCCACTGGTCGCTCTGCAACCTCCACTGGTCGCTCTGCAACCTCCATTGGTCGCTCTGCAACCTCCACTGGTCGCTCTGCAACCTCCACTGGTCGCTCTGCAACCTCCACAACCTTCTATCCGATAAAATTCGAATAGGTAGTTCGCTTGAATCGATGTACGCTATTTTTACATTGTTGTTGATTTTTCTAAAACCACAAACGAATTCCATCGGTTCATAATTGGCGGAGTAATTGCGTATATAATCCGCGCACACAAGTCGGCGGATGGGAAGTTATGCTCAGAACGCTGCGCAAAAGGCAAAATATAGGTATGCGCGGGAGCCAGAGAGACGAGAAGCTGGGCACACCCGCCCGCCACAACCTCGTGCCTTCCGCGCGCTCCCTACGCCCGTTCTCTCTACTTCGACACTTGCGTAGGTATTGTACACACATGTGCAATAATTAGCGAATCACGGCGAAGTGTCATCTGCGGCTAACTTCTTCTCATCCGCTGACTTGTGTGGCGCGGATTATTACAGACTTACAGTCTAACTGAACACATACAGTAAGTAACATAACACTAAAACATACAGTAAAACCTCTTCTTTTGAAGTCAGTTGAAATATACAAATGTGCGAAAGAAATAGTTGACGAACATGCTTCTCCTTTTTAATACATATTTCCGCTTTTCAACCAATTTGCTAATACATAAGATAAAGAAATAATAGCCCATTTATACTTGCATTCGTTCTGAAGACATCAAGTGTAAATAGGGCTTAATAGTAAGAATATATATACACAAGAAGTTATTTTGTAAAGTGCAACCTCCACTGGTTCACAGGCATTCAGAGGTATAATCACAATTATTAAGATGGGACTAGCGTTAAAATCGCCAATAAAAACAATTGCTCCATATTTTTTAGTTTGTTTAGCTGACCCGGCTAACTTTGTTTCGCGCAATATCTTTATAAATTGTAGCCTATGTGTTATTCTGATGTATAACCATTATTATTGCAAAGTTTCATCTCAATATGTTCAGTAGTTATTGGGTGAAAGAGTAACAAACATCCGCACATACTCACAAACTTTCGTGTTTATAATGTTGGTAGGATTTTATATGTGACATTTTAATTTTTTTATTAATATCATGGACACGATTCTCTGAAATAAAAAATAAAATATTTATTTAGTAGAGTCACTGAAGTTTTTGTATTTATATGTAACAGTTGTTTCTTTTCCTAGGTTTCGTAGGTGGTCCCGTAGTAAAAGTTGTTCATAATGATCATTATAATACACCCGTGAAAGTCCTTGCACCTTACAAATTAACGCCTTGTACAAATTGGTAGGCGTTCTATTAACATAAATAATATACTAAGCGCCACACAAGTCGGCGGATGAGAAGTTATGCGCAGAGCGCTGCGCAAAAGCCGAAAAATAGGTATAGTTCGCTTAAATCGATGTACGCTATTTTTACATTGTTGTTGATTTTTCTAAAACCACAAACGAATTCCATCGGTTCATAATTGGCGGAGTAATTGCGTATATAATCCGCGCACACAAGTCGGAGGATGGGAAGTTATGCTCAGAACGCTGCGCAAAAGGCAAAATATATGTATGCGCGGGAGCCAGAGAGAGCCGAAATATAGGTATTAGCTGAGACCCAAAGAGATGAGACGCCGGGACACACCCGCGCGTCAACTTCATGCCTCCCGCGCGCTCTCTACGCCCGTGCTCACCACTACGACACGCGGCGTCGGCATTGTGCACACATGCGCAATAACTAGCGAATCACGGCGAAGTGAAATCTGCTCCTAACTTCTCATCCGTCGATCTGTGTGGCGCTTAGTATACAAATTGGTAGGCGTTCTATTGACATAAATAATAGATTTATAAATGTTATATTCATGTGAATTAAATTATTTCTTAAAATAAGCCGAATCAAACTTTTTAGCGACTGCGAAGTTAGCCACAAGATGCGCAAAACTCAATACTGATTGATGCTTACTTAACAGCTACGCGAGGATTGGGTTTCGCTTAGCTTGCAGCTTCACAAGCGCTATGAAGTTTCATTTGGCCTGTATAAAAATATAATTGTAATTATTTACATTGTTAATACGATAGTTGATTGTAAAAGCTATACCGTTCCACACTTAAAAACTAAACTGCGGCCCCCCGACCGCCTAAGCAATAGCAATCGTAATAGCAATCATTTTAGTCATTTTGCACCGCCTATGTGACGTTAACAGTTGTTAAAAAAAGCCGTGGTGGTCAAGAGGTAGTGACACCCGCCTTACAATCGTGAGGTCGTGGGTTCGAATCCCCGGTCCCGTACCAATGAGTTCTTTGGATTTTATGTACGGAATTTCACACCACAGGCTTTTCGGTGAAGGAGAACATCGTGAGGCAACCTGCATACGTCCGTAGAAGAAATTCGATGGCGTATGTGAATCCACCAACCCGCACTGGGCCCGCGTGGTGGATATGGCCCAATCACCCTCCGTGGGTAGGCCTACGTCCTGCAGTGGACTACTAAAAAGGCTGGTACATGTGACGTTAGCCATCAATTGCTTAGCGCGGATTGCGAAAGCAATCGTTGAATGAACAACTCTAATGACTAACGTCACATAGGCGGTATCTATTGAATAAAATGATGTCATAAACGATTGCTATTACGATTGCTATTGCTTAGGCGGTAGGGGGGCCGATCTGTTAGCACTAAAAAAAAACTACACCAGTTTTGATGCCACGAATTTTATTTCTATTCTTCAAATAAATCAATAATAAGTCAGGCAATGTATAGGCCGCTATGAAGTTAGCGACACGCTGCACGAAACCCTTTGCAGCAGCAACCCTAGCGCAGCTGTGAGTGAGTGAGAAAGTCAGTTTCAGTCAGGATTGGGTTTTGCGTAGCTTGTAGCTAACTTCACATCCGCCGACTTAAAGGCTCCTTTACACACAGGCGGTACGAGCGGTATAGCAGACGGGCGGGCATCTGTATTGTACTGGTTATATAAGAAGGGCTCACACAGGTCCGGTCGCGGTACTGCCGTACCGCCCTTTACCGCTCGTACCGCTCTACCGCTCGTACCGCTCTACCGCTCGTACCGCCTGTGTTTGATGGAGCCTTAATGTTTCGGTGTATACAGTTTGTGAATTATTATTTACTAGCATTTGCCCGCGTCTCCGCCCGCGTGGTATTTTGACTTTTGTGCGTTTATTTTTCGGGATAAAAAGTAGCCTATCTCACTTTCCGGCCCTTGAACTATATCCATGCCAAAAATCAAGTCAGTCCGTTGCTCCGTTGCTGCGTGAAAGAGGAACAAACCAACAAACTTTTCGGATTTATAATATTAGTATGATTCGTATCTTCGGTTCGTTTCAGCCATAGGAGGTTCACTGCTGGACATAAGCTTCCCCTATGTATGTCCAATAAACTTAACTCCATTTTGAATTAATTTCGTTGGAAAAAATCTTTTTGATGTAGGTACATATATGATAAATATTGTATGCTAGTTATAAAAAGATTTATTATAGGAGATAAAAATCGGAGTATAGTAAAGATATCTAACATCGAGTGATAATCTCATCGCAAAGCATACAGGCAAATGCTCCCTGAATGAGGAAGCATCCTAAATGTTTTTTCTTATTTCCGCCGAAATTAAATTTTAATTTAAACTTAAATTTGCCTGTGTGTGCTTTGTAACGAGATTTTGACTCCAATATAATTACCTATGTATGTATACGTATACAGGGTTATCCAGAACTCCTGCACTGAGCCGATAGGTGATTCGGACCAATATTATAAACTTATACTATGGGGTCTACCTGGAATTCGCAAAAAAAACAGCCATTTCATACATTGTGTCGATTCCGAGTTGCAATTTAATATGGAACAGCTGATTTTTTCTCGAATCCCGGGTTGGCCCCGTAGTAAAAGTTGTTCATAATAATGGTCCTAATCACCCCTTTTCGGCTTAGTACAGGGCAAGCAGATAACCCTGTATCAGAAATTCAAAATGTACAAATCCTTCGCTTGTAAAAATTACAACAACATGAACATTATAACATCATGAAAATTATAACATCATGAACATTATAACATCATGAAAATTATAACATCATGAACATTATAACATCATGAAAATTATAACATCATGGAAATTCACTGTTTTACAGTATTGTAGAGGTATTTTGTGTATCTTTCAGTAGGTACTAATTATTTCACGTTTGGTTCTTAATAAATAGCTTTACCGACGTTTAGTTTTTTTTTAACTAATGATATTTTTTACTTGTTATGCCCCATCCACTCTCCACGAGGCACCACGAGCACCGCAGCTTGTAGCTAACTTCACATCCGCCGATGTTGGGCATTATTATTGCACTAGTTTTTACCCGCGGCTTCGCGAGTGCTTCCACTTTGCCCCACCAAAGCGCCCCACTGGTGGGGCAGATTCCACTCCATCATTTTTTGGAGTGGAATCTGCCCCACTCGTCTCATCTTGGTGGGGCAAATTCCACTCACTTTTTAGACCAGTGGAATCTGCCCCACCAGGGGTGTCGCGCGATTTTAAATTAAATTGGTAATGCCATGAAGTGCAAATTTTACTGCAAAATTTTAATCATTATAGCGCCCCACCAAATGAACAGATAAGTGGAGATATTTAATGCAAAATAATTAAGAAGATTGTAAACTAAAAGCACATTTACTTAAAGTCATAATTACGGATTGTATGCGGTTATAGTATTTATGTAGCAAATATTTTCGAAGCCATCATAAAGTAAAAGAAAATTATAAATTGAATATTGTCATTCATCGTAATAATCTTATGAGAATTAATTATGTTTTCTACATTAATACGTTATCCCAACTTATGTTTGTAGTATACATATTGGAGAACTGACGCCGACATTAAATGTACAAGTAGTACTAGTAACCCGTAATTATAAAAGCAATAAGAAAAAAGACTACATCATACAATTATTAGGAATTCATTCAAGATATTTTGACATTAGACTAGTCAAAATAGATAGGTATTCAAACCATGATGACATTGATGATTAATGTCAAAATCGCTCAAATTGTTATAACGTTATACTAAAATTATGTTTTAGAACATTAAATTGTGCATAACTACTGTATTGTACTAGGTAAATATGTTATTTTTTAAAATTAAAATTAAGTCGACGACTTTATATTTAGAAAGCCAAATATGTCATTTTATTTAGTGCTGGCGTCAGCTCTCCACCCAGTAAACAACGTAAGGAAAACTGAAAATAAGGAAGGAAAAACGGTACGTAAGTTAAAAAACTGTTACATCTTCACAGAAATAAATTTCTACAGTCGCTATTAAAAGTGATTATCTATAACTTAGCTACTAATATTTACTAGTGATCAATTTAGTGAGTGATTTTTTTAAATTATTTCATCATGTCTAAAACTTGATTATTGTTTTTAAAGATTGAAACAGATAGCGCGCAGCATAAAGACCGTTCAGGTAAGTATAAATCATCACAGGATAGTTGACTACACAGATTTCCGCACCACAGCACATAATTGTCTAAAATTCTAAGTTGACTAAATATTTAAAAAGCCAAACTTTTTTTTGGAATCAATTGTTTTAAATATCATATAAGAAAGAAAAGCCCTACCTAACGCATAGGGGCTGGTAGCAATAATCGTTTTCTATCTCACTCGATCGTGTAATATGAGTGGCTTGATCACAGCAGGATAGAACGAAGCCGTTGATAAGTGTACTTATTTTTATAATCCTGGTCTGCGAAACAAACAACCATAGAAGTATTTATAAAAAATTCAATGTACAATTCAGAGTTGTATGAGCGATATTATGTGTGAATAAATAAATCCGTGTATTAAAATGTCTTGTGATGATTCATACTTACCTGAATGAGCTTTATGCTGCGCGCTATCTGTTTGAATCTTTAAAATTAATACCCAAATTTTTGACATGGTTGAATAATTTATAAAAATCACTTACATAATTTATAACAAGTTAAGAATAAGAAAATAAAAATTTTATCAAGCTACGTAACAGATAATTAATTTTAATGGCGAACGTAGAAATTTCTTTCTGTGAAGATATAACGGTTTTTTAATTTACGTACCGTTCTTTCCTCCATTATTTTCAGTTTTCCTTACGTTGTTTACTGGGCGGAGAGCTGACGCCAGCACAAAATAAAATGACATATTTGGCTTTTTAAATATAAAGTCAACATGATATGAATTAAAAAAAATAACATATTTACTTAGTTATGTACAATTTAATTTTCTAAAACATTATTTTAGTGTAACGATACAACAATTTGAGCGATTTCGACATTAATCATCAATGTCATCATAGTTTGGATACCTAACTATTTTGACTAGTCTAATGTCAAAATATCTTGAATGAGTTACGTATGATGTCTTATTACTTTTTTCGTATTGCTTTAATAATTGCGGGTTACTAGTACTACTTATGGGTCATTTAATGTCGGTGTCAGCTCTCCAATATGTATACTACAAACATAAGTCGGGATAACGTATTAATGTAGAAAATATAATTAATTCACATAAGAAAGACTGTTACAATTAAGATGGACATGTTAATTATTTGTAATAGATCCATATTTTAATTACCATTTAAGTAATTTGCTGACTGAGATTAAATCTCGAAAAGATTATTAAAGATTATTACGATGAATGACAATATTCAATTTATAATTTTCTTTTACTTTATGATGGCTTCGAAAATATTTGCTACATAAATACTATAACCGCATACAATCCGTAATTTATGACTTTAAGTAAATGTGCTTTTAGTTTACAATCTTCTTAATTATTTTGCATTAAATGTCTCCACTTATCTGTTCATTTGGTGGGGCGCTATAATGATTAAAATTTTGCAGTAAAATTTGCACTTCATGGCATTACCAATTTAATTTAAAATCGCGCGACACCCCTGGTGGGGCAGATTCCACTGGTCTAAAAAGTGAGTGGAATTTGCCCCACCAAGATGAGACGAGTGGGGCAGATTCCACTCCAAAAAATGATGGAGTGGAATCTGCCCCACTAGTGGGGCGCTTTGGTGGGGCAAAGTGGAAGCACTCGGCTTCGCCCGCATACGCAATATATCATTATAATTTATAGCCTATGTGTTATTCTGATATATAAGCTAAATTATTGCAAAGTTTCATCTCAATCCGTTCAGTAGTTTTTGCGTGAAAGAGTAACAAACATCCATCCATCCTCACAAACTTTCGCGTTTATAATATTATGTATCATTATAATTTATAGCCTATGTGTTATTCTGATATATAAGCTAAATTATTGCAAAGTTTCATCTCAATCCGTTCAGTAGTTTTTGCGTGAAAGAGTAACAAACATCCATCCATCCGTCCTCACAAACTTTCGCGTTTATAATATTAGTAGGATTTCTTATACAAAGGTATACAGGGTTACTGGTAATTAACATCCTTTTAGGGTCTTATACAGTACATCAAAACTAACAGCTTTTGTTTGACGACTTTTATCAAATCTATCGGTCACAAAATGTATAGAACGGCTGTTTTTTTTTAGTTTTGGCAAAAGTCGCAGAACAAGTTGTTAGTATTGATGTACAGATTAACTAGAATAAGCTCCTAAAAGGGTGCTAATTGATTATCAATAACACTGTATAGGTCGAATCATACAAGTCGGCGGATGTGAAGTTAGCTACAAGCTGTGCAATATCCAATCCTGACTGACGCTCACATAAAGCTACGCGTTGATTGAGTTTCACGTTCCATACTTCGCGGAGCTTGTAGCTATGCTTTGTGGGGAAGGGACAAGACATCCCCATCCACTCTTTATTTATCCCTACCAATATCTTTAGAAACTTATATCTCTAAACTCGATAAGCTAATTTCATTTTTTTTAGTTTAGGAATCATATTAGGTATATTTAATTGCACTATTCACTAAACCTAATACTTTTAATTAATACAATACCAGGCCCACTACCATATTGGAGAAATAGTCGCGTTACATTCCCCAGCTGGCACAATCACTACATACGAGGTGCATTCAATAAGTACCTAGCCTCATCGCCAGAGGGCGCTGTAGTTTCAAAAGAGTTTTACCACAGTGTAGCACATTCTTTTTTAATTCTTTTTTCAAATTTTCATTCCAATCCCTTCATTTGTTTTAATTTGACAACTTATGGAAGCGAACGTATCGATCGGTTTTACAAAAATGGAAAAAGAGCAATATCGTTCGGTGATTAGATTCCTATTTTTGGAAGGGAAAACGCGCATCGAAATCAAAGAGCGCTTGGATGCTGTGTACGGTGACTCTTCTCCATCGATGGCCACCGTCAAGAATTGGTTCAACGAGTTTGCACGTGGCCGTACGTCGGTTTTTGATGAACCATTACGGAGGAAAACATTTAAAAAATCCATGATCTCGTATTGGCAGATCGCCGATTGAAGGTTCGGGAGCTAGCTGAGACTGTAGGCATTTCAGAAGGAACAGTGTATCATATTCTTCACGAGGAACTCGGCATGAGAAAGCTGTCGGCGCGATGGGTGCCGCGTTTACTCACACCGGAAAACAAGTGCAACCGTGTGACCACATCGGAGACGTGTTTGGCGCTGTTTAAGCGGAATCCAGCGGAGTTTTTGCGTCGTTTTGTGACCGTCGATGAAACCTGGATCCACTGGTACACACCAGAGACCAAGGAGCAATCAAACAATGGATCCAGACCGGGGAACGTGCTCCAAAGAAGGCGAAAACTGTAAAATCGGCCGGAAAAGTTATGGCCACCGTTTTCTGGGATTCACAAGGTGTGATCTACATCGATTGCCTCGAGAAGGGTAAAACAATTACAGGGCTTTACTATGCCGATTTATTGGGCCGATTCGACGCCGAATTAAAGAAAAAACGACCCCATCTGGCGAAGAAAAAAGTGCTGTTTCACCACGACAACGCACCGGTTCACACGTCTGCCGTTCCCATGGCCAAATTTGTCGAATTACGCTACGAATTGCTGCCCCATCCACCGTATTCTCCAGATTTGGCCCCTTGTGACTTCTTTCTGTTTCCTAATCTGAAAAAATCTCTCGCCGGGAATAGATATGGATCAAATGAGGAGGTCATCGCCGCCACGGAGGCCTATTTTGCAGTTTGACAAAAACTATTTTTCGGACGGGTTAAAAAAGTTGGAGCATCGCTGGGCTAAGTGTATCGAACTAAAAGTAGACTATGTTGAAAAATAAATTGCCACTTTTCCAAAATTTTCGTTTACTTTTTGTAGGCTAAGTATTTATTGAATGACCTTCGTAGTATAAGACAAAGTCGCTTCCCGCTGTGTTTGTCCAAGGTGGATAATCTAAGGTTTGTCCCTATGTATGCTTATCTATCTTTAAAACTACGCAACGGATTTTGATGCTTTTTTTTAGTGATTCAAGAGGAAGGTTTATATGTATAATATACCTGTGCGAAGCCGGGGCGGGTCGCTAGTATAGCTATAAGTCGAGTCAAACACTCGGAGAGTTTAGCTACAGGCGGCGCACATCTCCGCTTCTCGCGCAGATGACATAACGCATTTGCCATTGCGCAATGACTGGCCTCGTGTACACAAACGCCAAGAAGTATGATACTGCACGACAATGACTCGCTTCGTGTCCAGGAGACACCAATATAGTCCCATGATGGGACTACTAGTATTTTTTCCCAGTGGTTCAGGAACAAATTGGCCTACATTGTCACCGCGGCGCGGCTTTGTTTGTTTTTACAAGCTTTTGTTTAACTTGAAGCCGTGGTGGCTTAGAGGTAGTGACACCCGCCTTACAATCATGAGGTCGTGGGTTCAAATCTCGGTCCCGTACCCAATGAGTTCTTTGGAATTTATGTACGGAATTTCACACCACTGGCTTTTCGGTGAAGGAAAACATCGTGAGGCAATCTGCATGTCAGTAGAAGAAATTCGATGGCGTATGTGAATCCGCCAACCCGCACCGGGCCAGCGTGGTGGATATGGCCCAGTCCACCCTTCGTGGGTAGGCCTACGTCCTGCAGTGGACTATTAAAAAAGGCTGATACAGTACAGTACAGTTTAACTTGCAATGGATATGTGCCTATGTTTGTATTTAAGTTCGGGTGTAATCTTGCAAGTTTAATTTGACCAACTTCCCAGTTTCCAATTGAGCTGAAATTTTGCACGCATATCTATATCGCGTGACATTGCAATATGGTACCATGGAGCTGATCTGATGGGTTCTGAAGGTTGCCATAGGAACTCCTGTACTAAACAAGATGGACCCGTCGTGTTTGGGCTCGTTTTACTTGTCTTGGCTAGCACTCTGCTGCTATATGATATCCAGGATCTCAAAACCTTGTATTTTTAAAAAGTTATACTTTAATAATAATAATTTATTTGAAAGATCAGTCAATGAAACTGGTTTGAGTCTGATTACTAATGAGTCTGGGATTAAAATTATCAACTTAATCCAATTTGGAACCTCTGGGAGAAAAATGTCAGTAGTCCCATCATGGTACTACTACGCCACTGCTACTACTGGGAATACACGAAATTACAATCCTTACCAATACCAATTATAATCCTTATTATAACACCGAAAGTGTATTTCTTGGTTTGTTGCTTTTTCACTTGACTTGTTTTTTTGCATGGAAATAGCTTGAAAGACGGGAAAGCGACACTTCTTTTTTATCCCGAAAAAATAAAAGGCTCCCATGGGATAATACAGAAATCGAAATGTCACGCGAGCGAAGCCGCGGAAAAAATCCTATTTTAAACAGGAATACTAGGTGGACTGACGATATAATAAACATCGCAGGAACGCGCTGGATGCAGGCCGCTTCCAACCGGGCTTATTGAAAATCCACGGGGGAGGCCTATGTCCAGCAGTGGACGTCCTACGGCTGATAGATAGATAGATAAACAGGAATAAAATGAATAAAACTACAATCAAAGTCAAGGACAAATACCTTTTATTTAATTTTCCATTGTGCATATTTCCGTAAATATAAAAAATATGGCAAAATAAACATATAACTGAGCGTGCATCCTTACAAAAAAAACAGCGCATCGCCGCAAACATACCCTACAGTTTTAAACAAAAAAATCACATTATCAAATAAGGGATAACATATTATTATAGATCGAATCAAACTTCTTGGCGGTTGTGATGTTAGCTACAAGCTGCGCAAAATCCAATCCTGACTGAAGCTCACTAAGAGCTACCTGATGATTGGGTTTCGCTAGCTAACTTCACAGCCGCCAAGAAGTTTGATTCGGCTTATATCAACGATTCTGCTATCACATAGACTAAAATAAATTTGTCGCGACTAAATTTCTGTCTTTTTTATTTTAGTCCATTAGACAAGGATACCTAGTTTCAGTTGCGTCATATTTAATTTAGTGTAGAGTGCTGCAGTATCGGTATTGGGACAATTTTGTTTTGATCTGTGTATTTTTTAATATACATACATGTATTGATATCGATATACCTAATTAGATTTAAAGTTAAACGAGTCAAATCCAAAAAAATATATATAAATAAACAAACATAATATACCTATATTTTACATAAACCTACAAATTTACATTCTAAAAATTTTTTCTCCTAGACAGATGGTCGGGTTGGTAAATGTTTTATTTAAATCTTACAAAAATCATCACGATTCAGTTACACAGATCAAAACAAAATTGCCATACTCAAGTCTATACAATATTTTGATAAAAATAACTGCCTCATATTTTTTTATTTAGCTTTTTTTATAACTATGCAGACGGAAGCTGTTTGTAGACTAGAATGATAACGGACCGGCCGTGCGAGGCCAAAGAGAAAAAAAGTTAGCTGTCAACGATAGTGATGAGAAATAAGTTTCATTATTGACTTATCGATATATTTTTTATCGGTGCTCCGATATTTCTATTTTTGTAACGAAATTGTAACCATCGTAAACCACACACGGCGCGACCACAAGCTTTTTTAAAACTACTGCCATATTTAAGATAGAAATTAAAAATAAAGATGGCAGCACTATCGCATTCACCGCCCTTATTCTCTCAGAAATTGTAATATCATAATACTTAATTGCTAAAAATATTTTTAATCATTGTAATTTTTTTAATTTAGCTTTATTATTACATACATTTTTTATTCACTATAAACTAAGCAGCGAGACTAGAATTTAATGGCATCTACGTAACGTATATATATAAATATAATAATTGTTTATATTTTATACATTTTTGTAAAGAATCGGTTTTAGGTGTTTATAATATTATATTTATTTGAAATATCTAAAAAAAAGCTTTACATAGAAATGCTCATTATAATTGTATTTAGCTTGCATTTAATACTTATATTGCCATACAATGCGGATTGCTGATTGGACTTTAAATCACCGTCAGTAAAATAATGTAGTATGTGTAGAATAATGAAAATATTATAAACACCTAAAACAAGTACTAAGACGTGTGCAACATCAATTTTTACGCAAAATTTTTAACATTTTAAAATTTAAAAAATTCGTCTCACACCTAAATACATACATACAATATCATTAGCGAATTCGGCTGCCCAAATTCAAAACCTAGTAACCCCTGATTTTTCCAAGAAACGTTATTTTGCATTTTTGGACTTACTAGACCCATACCTACAACCCCAAGTTCTTAGAACACCCATTTTCATATCAATTACCGAAAATATTTTTTAGCATTTCGGAGCAATTTGTAAAATGGATCAAAAAGTCTACAATATTCAGATTTATAACATAGTAACTCGGTTTACAAATTTAAACCACCTAGTAACCCAACTCACTTACTAGGTTATTAATTTGTGAAATATTCTTGCTGGGCTATCAATTTGGCAACACCGCAAAAAACCGTTAGGATTGCGTCAGTAAGTCCTGTGACGCCGGCGCAAGGTTATGGTCGCTCTCTGATTTATTTTATAAAAATGAGTTTTCATCAGTTTTACCGTTCAAAACGGATGATAAGTGCCCTGGAGAACCAAGAAAAAAGCAGGTATGAAACAACTAAAGTAATTTTCTAACAAATTACTGAATAAACAATCAAAACCCAAAATATTACCCCAAAGTGAATATATCGTGGTATGATTCAAATACATTAAACGCAATATTGCTAAAAATAAATATTGACTAAAATCTTTGCTAATGAATGTGTTTTCTTGAGTTTAGTTTATTTTATTTACAAGTTTGACTAAATCGTGTTACTAACCGCGTTAGCATGGCCAAAATTAATTTTACTACTAATTAACTACTTGAACTCTTGACTCAGAGATATGACTGCAAGATCCTTCCCCCTGCTACTAATAATCAACCTCGAGGTGTGAAATTAGCTAAAAAAGAAGGCATTATTTCAAAATTGATCCCTCTGATGCCTCCAAATAGAAGAAAATTTTGGTTGGATCTCCCCGTAAGCGACAATTCCGTTGATTTGATTACTAATGGAGAAATAGTGACTTACGAAAATGTATAGACGCTTAAAATAAATGTAGTGCTATACTGACTTTTATCGCTTAATTTGTAAAGGTTGAATAAAAATAATGGTAAGAAGCGTAAACTGTTGTTTTACTCCTAAACACTTTGACTGTCATGAATAGGAAGTTTGCGGAAGAATTATTTCATATTTTTATATGAAATAATTCACACTTGGTTTTATGAGTTGATTTCTTGAGTTTAGTTTATTTTATTTACAAGTTTAACTAAATCGTGTTACTAACCGCGTTAGCATGGCCAAAATTAATTTTACTACTAATTAACTACTTAAACTCTTGACTCAGAGATATGACTGCAAGATCCTTCCCCCTGCTACTAATAATCAACCTCGAGGTGTGAAATTAGCTAAAAAAGAAGGCATTATTTAAAAATTGATCCCTCTGATGCCTCCAAATAGAAGAAAATTTTGGTTGGATCTCCCCGTAAGCGACAATTCCGTCGATTTGATTACTAATGGAGAAATAGTGACTTACGAAAATGTATAGACGCTTAAAATAAATGTAGTGCTATACTGACTTTTATCGCTTAATTTGTAAAGGTTGAATAAAATATAATGGTAAGAAGCGTAAACTGTTATTTTACTCCTAAACACTTTGACTGTCATGAATAGGAAGTTTGCGGAAGAATTATTTCATATTTCTATATGAAATAATTCACACTTGGTTTTATGAAAATGCTTATTCAACTATAATCCCACAAAAAAAGCAACTTGATAACCTAGTAGTTGATGTTACTAGGTTTTGAATTTGGCATGAAAGCTAAGATTCAGTTGCTGAGACAAAAAAAAACACAGTGAGGGTTATTTGAAAGGTACAATGGGGCTTTTCAGACTTTTAACTATACCAGTTTAGAATAGACTATATCCCGCATCTTTTAAAACAACAACCATGTTGATATCATTATTAATTTTGTTACGGCAAGCATTCAAAGTGAGTAACCTATTTTTTCGCTCTCCTAGACATTTTTGTAAATTCGATTTACTAGGTTTTGATTTTAAACAGCCGAATTGTACAACATTTTTAGCTAATGCAGTCATCACAAGTCCCTTGCTCTTCCAAAAATATCATTTTTCTCATGAAAATCTATCATGCTTTACAAATTAAGTCTTCATACATATTTTTACCAAATTGTTTAAAATACCATAACTTCGATATTTTGGAAGTTATGTGAAATTTTAAACAACGCTGGAAAAACTAAATGTGCCACTTACTTTAGACGCAAGTACAGAATTCAATCGATCAACAAACTACATTTAGCTATCGATGAACTTGGTGTAACAAATGCCGCGTATGATACAGTGTTGCATTGCAAATTGCAAGAACTTTAAAAGAAATACCTGAAATTCATTATAAACAACTTTTACTATGGTTCCAACAGAAAAATCACTAAAATAAAATTGAGTTTTTCCATACAAAAAGTTTATTGACTCTTGGCAAAATGTATGGAACAGCCGTTTTATTTTTCCAGACCCATAGTAAAAGTTGTTAATAATGATGAGTGTAAATATACCTTTCGAAGTCCCCGCAATTTGCAACACAACACCGTATATTCGATGAACTCCAATGTTATCGTAACTAAATATATTTTATCGATACATTACTCCCGTACTAGCAGTGCTACAGCTATCTCTATCCACCTGCGATACTATCGACAAAAATCCGCCGATTTTCACAACACTAATCATTGTGATACTAAATAAAAAGTGCTATATAGCAAAATGACGCTAAAATGTTATTAGCGCGTTTTACTATCAAATTAAAGTCATATAGGTCACAAATCACGCTAAAGAAGATAAAAAGATGAATTTTATAATGTAAGAAACACTCAATATGGCCCGATGTGGAGCACTAGAAATTACAAATATTATAAAATAATATTTTTAGTAAAATAGTTCGGTAGGTGTACCGGTTTTGGCCGTCTTAGTGTCATTTTTGGCCACTTTAAATTTTAACAATTTTAAAGTTAAAATATTTTTAAAGCAATTTCTAACTTTGACACAAACAAATTTATGGTGTTTCATTGTTTACAATCTATGCAATAATTTTGACATGAATTGGCCAAAACCGGTACATCCGCCTTATTTTGAATCATATTTTTACTGTTGCTCTAACGTGATTAAAAAAAAATTAAAGATTGTTCTTCAGTAAAATTGGTGTAGTAATAATATACTAAAGATGGGATTCAAAATGTAGAACGCGGTATCTTTAAATATATATTAATACATATAATCAAGCAACAACAGGCTAGGAATTTTTCGCGTTTTTCTACAGCTTATCAAATTACATGTACCATACATGTTACCTAGCCCAGAGTTAGCTTTGAGATTTTTAAAGGTTTGTCATATATTTCATTGTGACCGGAGAAAACTGTTAAATCAGTTATTGATGTTATTATGCTAATAAAATGTAATCAATGAAGATTTTAAAAGAAGTCTTATTCGAGATTATCCCATTTAGAGAACAATTTATGTTATAACGATTTTCACGCAAAAAAACCGAATTTTATGTTACTTTAAAATATCGATAGATTTTTCGAGTATCAAGACGACTTTATTAAAATAGTGATGGGCCCAATACCGACCTTTAAAATTATTTATCGATAAATTAAAAAGTATCGTAAATATTTTTCGAGGCATATTTTAACAATTAAAATTTACGTACATATAGCAATTTAATTACATAAATATGTTTGTACATGCATCATTTGATAACTAGATAGACAGTGTTCATGAGTTTTTGTTAAATTCACGAGACTGATTTGGAAAATAGTCATTAATTTTTGTGTTGACAAAAGTATTTTTTCTATAGTCTGATTCATATTTCAAAATATCCTTTTGTCATTCCAAAATTGAACCATCCTGTGCAGTTGAAAACTGGAACATACGCATTTTAGAATTTAAATAATAATTTAGAATATAGCACCGAAAAAAAAACATAAATTATACTTTATTTACATAGAAATAACCAATTTTGGTGTTGCACCATTGAAAGAAATAAATTATTTATTTACAATATTAATATTTAACGGTTTGTATACGAAAACACACAAAAATTATATAAATTAAATTAAAATTAGTGAGCTGAGAACGTAAGTCTTTGAAAGCTTATAATATGTTGCATAGTCAATCATTTTATAATAAATTTGCCATAATCAGGAAGCTACAGAAGTAGCAAATAAAGAATTAATGGACATCCTTTAACGAAACATTCCTACATATAAAATGATTGCTTATACACTTTTAGACAACTACATACGATGTACGTATCAAAGCGCTTTCTTTTAAAGGTTTTAAACCAAAGTCTATAGACACGTTAGAAGAAATTCAAATATGAACCGTATTATTTTAATATAAAATATAATTTTAAATGACTCTTTTCACCTATACCGCATTTTTTTAGCAAAATTACGATACTCATCATCATGATTGCAAGCTTGTAGACAATTTCGATAAACTTGTCAGCTATCGACAAATAATATCGATAACTCGGTTCTAGCGTCACCTCACTAAACTAAACTAAGATCGCTTAGTTTCGTTTAATCAGTCGACATTTTACATAGACAGATCCTTTTTTTCAAATTTGATTTAATTTATATGAAAAATAAATCAAAAATATCGCGAAAATAAATACGAAAATGTCATTCAACAGTCAATATTTTTTGACTCACAAAGCGGCAAGTCCGCTCTTGAACACTTGATTTCGTGCACTCATTCTCAATCTATACATTCCGATGACCCGCATCAAAAATGGTTCAGCTTTTTTTATTTAGTAGCTAAGATGAAGCATAGCCACTATCAAAGGCGTTCTATCTAAAGAGAGATCTAATTCGTAAAATTATTATAGGGTTACTCTGAAACGGTACGCTTCGCCGAAAGGCTTTTAATGTTTTATAGAAAGTGTTGTTTTCCAAAGTACAGGGAGTTTCAGAGATGTATATGGTCATCATCATAAACAACTTGTACTATGAGACTAACCTCGAATAGCGAAAAACAAACTGTTCTATACATTTTGTTGAGATTAAATAAACTTTATGTATAGAACATCTGATTATTTCAGGTGATGAAAAGGTATTGTCTTGCAAAAAAAGTGGGGACTTTTGGAGGTATATCTGTTCATCATTAGTCAACTTTTACTATGGGCCATCTAGGAAATCATAAATAGAAAAACTAACCGGTTCCATACAAAATTTTCATTGAGACTCGACAAATTGTATTGATTTTCTGTCTTTTCCTCGCAAATTCGCAAATGATGAGCACAGTAAATACACACATCTGAAAGTTTCTGAATTTTGCAAAATAACACATTGTGAAAGCCCCTTCCAGCGAAGTATATCTTTTTCGAATAACCTAAAATACGATATCGACATACGCAAACATTTTATTTTAATCCCTTAGAAAAAGATCGGGATTAAAATTCGAAACTTTGGCTTTTAAAAAACCCTTATCGTTATGAAAATAAGGTTTACAATAGCTAACATTTTGTGATCACATTTCAAGCCAAATTTTTTATTTTGCTTTTCATATATTTTTCTTTATTCTTTATTATACATTATATTAATGATATTTTCATCAATTTCACGTTACACTGTTGTCAGTTTAAACTAAATTATTTCGACTGAATTTAAAACTAACAATTTCTTTTTTTTAGAAAAACTTATTTTTTGTTGTTTTTAAACTTTCGCGATTTGAACACATTATTATTATATACTACGGGACTAATCGCGCACTAAAATTACGAGATAAATACCGTATCTATCGTAATAATCTACCCGAGACCACGGTCGATGCAACACGGCCGAAACGTCGGGATGAGGAGGTATTTATTTATCTCGTAATTTTAGTGCGCGATTAGTCCCGTAGTATATAATAATAAACCAATTTATTTAGTAAAATCAATTTAGTTTAAAGAGCTAAAAAGAATCGATGTAAGTTACAGGCCGAATCCTACAAGTTGGCGGATGTGAAGTTAGCTATAAGCTAAGTAATATCCGATCGTGACTGAAGCCCACATAAAGCTGCGTGTTGATTGGATATTGCGCTGCTTGTACTTAACTTCATATCCGCCAACTTGTATGATTCGGCTTATACGTTACTGACAGGATAGCGTTTGACCTCAGCTCGCTTCGTACTAAGTGATAGGATATTGAATTTGAGTGCTTAACTATGGACAAAGGAAAAAAGATGGACACAATCTTCAATACAAGGTTATCCAGAACTAGTGTACTAAGCCGAAACGAGATGATTGAACTTTTACTATGGGGCCAATCTGGAATTCGAAAAAAAAACACGCTGTTCCATACAAAATTGCGACTCGGAATCGCCAAATTAAATGAAACAGTCGTTTTTTTTCTCGAATTCCGGGTTGGCCCCATAGTTAAAGTTGTTCATAATGATGGTCTGAATCACCTCCTCTCGACTTAGTACACAAGTTCTGGATAACCCTCCCTACCCGTGTCTGAATCGATATAATCAAACGCATGTGTTTCAGGATTAATCTAAATGAATTTTAATTGTTCTTTTGGTAATAAATGATTTATTACTAGCTGTACAGGTTGTATTGTTATAACAACAAACCTTCTCGTTGGAATACTTTAAAAGATAGTGAAAACCGCATTCGGGTCTGTTGTGTAGTTTGGAAGATATAAGCTGAAACACAGACGGAGAGACAGACACACAAAAATAACCATTTTTCTTTATAATATGTAATGATAGTGATTTATTCATCAAATAAGTATAGGCCATGCTACATTCGATGTGAAATTAACTACAACCTGCGCAATATCCAATCCTGCTCACATAAAGCCGCACGTTGACTGGCTATTGCGCAGCTTGTAGCTAACTTCAGATCCGCCAACTTGTGTGGCGCGGCCTATACACTAATGACTAATTTTATGCACCACACTTTTGAAATTTGTTAATTTTGTCTATCATTTTTCCTTTGTCCCCGTTACTATCCTAGTAACTATTAATTTAGTGTAGAATACCAAGCGTTTTGATGTAGACTTCGCTTGTCGATGCAAAATGTGTCTTATGTCGGTGTGATAAGGCATAGCTTAGAGGATCTCCGGCGTTGAACAGTTTCATGTCCTGAAATATAAAAAAAACGTCTATTTAGAAAACACATGATATTAATAAAAAAACTGGTTGTCTGTAAAGTTGGTTTACGGATTGGTGACAATTTTACGTTATAACGTCATAAGAAGACATTGTTGAAAATTATTTTACGCTAAAATGACTAGATTTGATATGACAAGGGAGCAAAAGAAAGTACTTCAATTAGAGCGAGCATAGCGAGCTCGTCTTCGAAATCGATAAACGCCTGCACGCACGAAAAAGTGTTACGTTCCGCCTGAGCCGAGCGTGCAATCGAGAGCGCGGAACAAGCAATAGAGAGGCACGATCGGCTCAGGCGTTCATTAGGCGAGGGCTTTAAAACACCCGAGATCGGGAATCGCACTTTCTCTCGAGTGATACATAGTGCTTTATACTACACCTACGAGGAAAATAAAAAACTAAATCTTTACTAATTGAAATTTATATTGAAATTGTTGCAGTTAGTTAAGCTTAATTTAACACTTTTTCCATTAATGTTTGTTTGAGATGTTTGCGACAATGTAGGAGGAATAACTGGCTGTGCTGTTGGCACTATCACTACTTATCATCATCTAGTGATGATGATAAGTAGTAAAACTATCAAAATGATAAGTAGTGATAGTTCACTACTTATCATTTTGATAGTTTTATTTTACTTTTCTACGAAAACTGAATCCTCAAACAACACACAAATTGAAAATGGCGTCTGCAATTTTCACATGTTCTTTTTTCAAATTGTTTGACACCATCCAACACACAGCTAGTGGCCAGTGTCATTTTGCGAACTTGGAGATAAAAACTCACTGTAAAAACTTTTTGGCTCTTGATATTTAGGTTACCAGCGCATAGTCTTACCCAAAATTAAAAAAGAAAAACCACGTAAGAAATGGATTTTCATACACTTTTCTCTCCCGCTCAGATGCGTTTTCTCGCCGCATATTTGTTCGATATGCAATGACGTACTTTCTACCGTAAATTTGATAAAGTATCAAGGTACTTTCTGAGCAGGTGTAGTATAAAGTACTTTCCTTGCAGGCGTTAATCGATTTCGAAGACGTTATCATGTTAATAAACATAATATAGCTTCGTAATCCTAATAATCAACGCGCGTTAGAACTAGGCTTTCGAATCCTCATTCCTCATACGAACAGCCAGAATGTGGAACGCTTTGCCTGAGTCTGTCTTCCTGTTAAAGTACAATGTGGGTGTCTTCAAATCGTGAGTAAATAGGTATCTTCTAGGTAAGCGTGCTACACCCTAGACCGCATATCTGCTCAACATCAGGCAGTATGTAGTCAAACGAAAACATATACGGAATAAAAAAAATGCTAAAATGACTACATTTGATATGAAAAGGGAACAAACGAAAGTGCTTCAATTAGCGCGAGCATAGCGAGCTCAAAAATCTTTCTGTGTTTTCTTTACTTATATTACAAGAGCGGTATGTGTTGTGACATTGTAAGGTTACAGAAAATAATCTCCTGGATCTACTGAACATATTTCGAAAATTCTTTTACCAATAGAAAGCCACATTATTTTTAAGTGTCATATGCCAACAGTGAAGATTTTCTCTTTTGCCACGGGCAAGTATTCGATAACTAAAGGGGAAAAAAATTGTTCTGCATTTAAGACTTCTCTCTCTTAAGGGCGCTCTATAGGCCGTAGGTGGAATAATGCGAGGCTCTCAGTGTTTTAAAAGTGACCTTGTACATATAATGATATTAGTCATATTCACTACCACCCCGATTTCTGTTGGGAACTCGGTTCTTGAAGTCGTTGACTCGTACGTCTACCTAGGACAAGTAGTCCAGTTAGGTAGGTCCGACTTCAACAAAGAGGCCAATCGCCGAATCCAACTCGGCTGGGCAGCGTTCGGAAAATTGCGTAGCGTCTTCTCGTCCGACATATCTCAGTGCCTCAAGTCGAAAGTTTTCGACCAGTGTGTGATGCCAGTGATGACTTATGGCACAGAAACGTGGTCTCTCACTATGGGCCTTATTGGTAAGCTCCAAGTAGCCCAACGAGCTATGAAGAGGGCTATGCTCGGAGTCTCTCTGCGGGATCGAATCAGGAATGAGGAGATCCGTAGAAGAACCAATGTTACCGACATAGCCCAACGGATTAGCAAGTTGAAATGGCAATGGGCAGGGCACATAGTGCAGAGGACTGATGACCGGTGGAGTCGAAAAGTTCTTGAGTGGAGACCACGTACCGGCAAGCGCAGCGTAGGACGTCCACCCACAAGGTGGACGGATGACCTCATTAAGACCGCAGGATCGCGCTGGATGCAAGCCGCTTCCAACCGGTCTTATTGGAGATCCATAGGGGAGGCCTATGTCCAGCAGTGGACGTCCTTTGGCTGATGGATGGATGGGTGGATACTCACTATGGTGCAATACTGAGCGGGCGGAAGCGTCTGGCGCGCGCGGCGTTGTGCGGCGCGTGCTGCAGCGCGGGGGGCGCGGGCGACGCGGGGGGCGAGGCGCGCGGGCTGCCCGGCGGCGACAGCACCACGCCGCGCGACCCGCTACCCCTGCTGCGGGAACATCTCCGTTAGTGGCACTCGAGCTCGTGGGGCCGACCGATCACCCCACGTCGCGTGAAGCACGCCACGCGATGTCGCATGACGTTGCCAATAGCCTAAACCAGTCACGCGACGTCGCGTGAAGTGTCCATTAGACTAATTGACCACTTTTAGGAAATCGTTTTAAATTATTCTTTAGTAGATTAGATATAGATAATAAGCACATTACAAATTATATTTCCGAGAGATCTACTGTATTAACAATGAAAATCAGTGTTGAAGAATAGATTTTCATCCCAGATGCCGCCAAAAACGACGTTCTGTAATGGCGCTGGTCGCTAACGTCACACGCTAGTAAATAGTGTTTATTAATACTAGTAAATACGGTAGTTAACATCATACAAATTGACAAAAGATACCATAGAAGTAACATACAGATACAATAATATTACTCTGAAAACCGAAAACATAAATTACACAAACAGTCGATCGAGAAATTCTCGCTTACTAGCATTTGACGTCACCAGAGTTGCCACCGATCTTAGCGCATTTTCGTCACAGATAAAATATCAAAAAAATATCGTATTTCATTTCGTGCAATTTGCGAAATTTATACATATTTTAGTTAAATATGTCTTTTTCAGGCTTTTATCTGGAAGTATTACCACAATCAATAGTATATTTTCAATGTTGTCAAATAGCCTATTATAGTGCGACGTCAAATCGACATTGGCTGATGGTTGAGTGTATATCTCACCCCTGGTGGTGGTGCGGCTGGCGGTGCCTCGGGCGAGCGAAGCGCAGGTTCAGTTCCCGGGTCGGATCCACGGCGTACTTGTCCGATGCGTTTTGTCGCCGGCGGCGTAACGCTAAACAAAACAAATCAAACAATTAAATAAACATTTTGATAACTTCAAATCAATCCGTAGATTTACTACGACAAGATGGTTGATGCTTATTTCTTTCTCTTTGCATAATATATTGCTATCTAATTTCGAGCTTTACGTTAACCCAGGACGATCCCTTCTGTACTGTACCAGCCTTTTTAATAGTTCACTGCAGGACGTAGGCCTACCTACGAAGGGTGATTGGGCCATATCCACCACGTTGGCCCAGTGCGGGTTGGTGGATTCACATACGCCATCGAATTTCTTCTACGGACATATGCAGGTTGCCTCACGATGTTTTCCTTCACCGAAAAGCCCGTGGTGTGAAATTCCGTACATGAATCCCGGAGAACTCATTGGTCGACTGGGATTTGAACCCACAACCTTACGATTGTAAGGCCAGTGTCATTACGACTAGACCACCATGGCACCGGACGATCCCTTATGCTTACATAATTCCTGGACAATCATGTAACCAACTTGCATTTTCCTTACGTCTACATGATCTCTGAATAACCCCTTATTTTCACCTGGACAGTGACTCATGACCCCTAGACGATCCCACGTAATGCCTTATGCACACGCATAATTCCTACAATATTTCTCATGCCTCATAGCGACTTATGTCTTCGATATGATAATAATGAAACCTACCACTATATTACTATGGGAATTTACGTGGTTTTCACAAAAATATACCACTATAGTTACCTGGCGTGAGATCAGCCGTGTCCACGGAGTCGCCGCTCCACGACGCGCACTTGGCGAGTCTGTTCTCACACGTGGCCACCGGGATACGGGACGCGCTGCCACTGCCGCTAGAACGCTACCAAATAAAAAATACAACAGTTATATTTGTTATACAAGGGTGCAAAGTTGCTTTTTAGTCAAATTTGGGCGCGGTATAAAAGCACTGTTACTAAGGCTAACCTAAGATTTTAACAATATGACGTGAAAATAAAATGGCGCACGCAAAGCAAATTAAAAAAAAAGAACACCAAGATGGTTCCGACTCTAAGTTTTTAACAAATTAACTCGGTCATCAAAATTGAGCAAGCGGTTAAATAGCAACTTTGCACTCTTGTTTAACAAATAACTATTACTCACAGATACTTTTACAAAAACCTACATTATTGACAACGAATATTTAATACTCAAGAAAACCATTTTAAATTACAATTTATACAAAAAACTAAAAGTTTATAAATTTACAGAAATATATCGTCCCCAAAGCAAAATTAGGGTTTTATAGTTAGGATTGTGAGACCTGCACTAGTAACAAGTACTGTATCGCAGGGCTCAAACAGTTGTAATGAATTACCGGACTAATCGTAACAAACAAATCCACAAATCCGCAGACCCTTGGAGATCCTGATTGGAGATACAATCATGATTTGGATTACATTGGAGATTGAGATCCAAATGCTATTGGGAGCATTGCCACGCTAAATGGCCATATTTATACGTAGAGCCAAATAAACACCAGTATTTTGGTCACATTCACCAGTTGCTCAGAAAACTTTAAATGTGTGTGAGTGTGTGTGTGTGTGTGTGTGTGAGTGTGTGTGTGTGAGTGTGTGTGTGTGTGTGTGGGGGTGTGTGTGTATGTGTGTGTGTGTGTATGTGTGGTATGTTTCACTCACATCTCTCAAACTCTGCGAGCCGTCGCCGCCGCCAGAAGATCCCTCTCGTTTCATTATCACGCTAGCTCTGCAAAACAAACAACACTTCACATTTAATTTTAACGGCCATTTGCAACTTGGCAAATATGTCTAGAAATGGAACTAGGTATATTTTTTCAATTCTTACAAAATCTACAAAAAATATCATGGGGTTGCAAAATAAAAGACTGCAAAAATGAATGGACAATCACCACCACTTGTTGTCACACGACATCTAGCCACTGAATCGAGATATTTTTCACGTCTCTTTCTAACTCATGTCATATTAAATCAATGCATCTCTTTGTTTCTTTTCTCGATCGACCACATTACCCCTCTGGTATCTTTGTGGTAGTAGGTGATGTAGCGCGGTGCTCTACGGTGTATTAAATATACCATTGAAATGTAGTATGACTTTGTAATTATAACGAAAAAAAAGTTTTCTATGGAAACTTATAAATGATCTTTTCATTTATCACAACTAAAATGATTCAAAAGACCAATTATTAATGATGTAAAGTATCGAGGTGACGATACCTGTCTGGTATAGCGTCGAGTCGGGTCCTCTCCAGCGCTGGGCTTTGGCTCTTCTCCCCTCCGCTGCGGGTGGACGAGCTGGCGAACAAACTGTCCTGTACTGTCAATATGGGCACACCAAACAAGGGAGATGGGGGATCCAAGGATTCAATTTAAATTCAGACAATCCAAAATTTATTTCAATTCAAATTCAAGCCATGGTTATTAAGGAAAACAAGTGGCGGGTAAATCACGGTTAGACATGATCATTCATGAATGCATTATTTTTACGAGTGGCAAGAATTTGTGTTGTACTGTCAGTATGGGCAGTGGCACACCACTAATCAAAAATCACGCTGCAAGCTGTGTCACATGGCACCCGATCATACTTTTTCAAACCGTTTTGCGTTTGATAACATCCTATGCGGGTCTATACTCTATAAAATTTAACTTGATCTCTGCGACAGCTATCAGAAAAATCACGCCTATGAAGACCTGAATTTCTTAAAAGTACAGACATTATCTGTCAATGTCATGCTTTGTGGGCATGCCGATTAGTGATGGGCGACGAATGATCGTGACCACAGAGTTTTAATTAAAATATCGATAGTTTATATTGACGATATTTTAAATAAAACTTGATTTATCATTAATTTTATTGTATATTTTAATATCATAACATTTTTTACATGTGTAATTAAAGTAAACCCAATTATATGTTACATAAGCATCGATAATAGTGAAAAACGTCGATAAATACTATTATTACATTATTATGAGTATATAATTAATATCATAACATTATTTACAAGTACATACTTGATCTTAAATAATAGTAAGTAAATTAAATCCAATTTCTCACCTTCAACTACTCATTCTATTTCATTACAACATTGTTTGAAAATCGATTTTTTCCACGACTATCTCAACACTAAAAATGTCAATCTTCTACTGTCGCAGAGATCAAGTTAAATTTTATAGAGTATAGGGTGAAAGGTGACGTCCACGAGTGGTATATTATTCAGAGAATAATCGAACCAACCAAGATGATATATACATCATTTGAAAGCTTGATTTATGGGCTTCTGAAAAATATTTAATTTAGATTTTTTAATCCCTCCGTTTTTTTTAAATATGAAAAATAATAATACAGCTTTGTATTTTGTTCTAGTTTAGGAATAATAAAGTGCTTCAATCGTTATTTTACTTGCATTCGTGGCTGATTCTTCCACATTCATCTCTTAATTTGCTAAAATTAAAAACTATAACCTACCAGTGTGACCAGTTAGTAGGTATAATGTGACAAAATAACACTTAAAAACTATGTCTGATTCGTAAAAATGCTTCTATTTAACAATTTGAAGGTTACCTACTCAGGGTTGCTAAAGATAAACTACCTATTGAGCCAAATATATGTATATCCTAATAGATTCAAAATTATTTTCGTATAAAAAAACGGAGGGCTCTTTTTTGGTTTTAACTGATGCAATAGACTCAGAAAAATATGAACTTTATCGAAATGTAACGAGTGTTGTGGTTAGAATTTTCGATTATTATTATACCACCATCCATACATTTTGTGAACATGTCTTTTACTTGAAATTTGAATAAAAATTTACTTTCGAAAATGATTAAATGGACATATAGGAAACAACATCACATTAAAATATTTAGCAATTCATTACACTAAAATTGGTCAGGTCATAACGGGTAAATTCGAATTCAAAATTCAGACAACATAATTCATGGTTAGTGAACAATCAACGCATCAGTTTTTTTAATATGAAGAAAATGTCCGGTATTTTCAATACCCAAGTAGCACACTAGTGAATTTTGCAACTTATATTATAGCTCTAAGTTGCAAATTAGTTGTATTACAGTGTTTGATAAAACCTTTAGCTTCAAACCTAACTCATATTTGTATATGAGTACTTCTTGTCGCTCGTAGTTTTATAGGAAAGATTTTTGTTTCTGCTTTGTTTCCTACGGTAGCATAAAACCGATTTTGTTACCTAAAGTAACATACAGGTTTTAATTTCCACTTATACAGAAGTATTGGTTGTATATAAGGTCTCTAAATCACATATATGCAACTCCTAAATCTAAGCGCTATCGTACTCTTATTTGGCACCTTTAGTTCCAAATAAGTAATACAATAGAGGAATATATCTCTTGTAGTAGCTAAAGGTATCATTTTGCAGCTCTTTTGAAACCTGTTATATTTGCAGCTTTAAGGGCTAGTGTACTCTGCTACGCCACTTCAACGCGTAACTAAGTTTCTATAGGGGTTCTGGAATACCAAAAGCAGCAATTTTAACTTATTTGAAACCAGTAAAGATCTAACAGTTTCAAAATTATGTATAATATATTATTATAACTATTGCTACTATATATAACACATGTGTATATATGTATTGTTTAAGCTGTTGTCTTACGCTCACTTTGTGAAAGAATTAATGATTTAGGCCTATCAAAGTACTAAAATATCAGGACCTTTATAAAAATGAATTCCATAACATGGAAAAAAGTAAATAATTAGTTTATTTACGTTTATCGATATTAATGGTTTTTTGTCAATTTTGGGACCCCTAATCCACAGGCACTGGGAGATCTACAAAAGATAAAATAATTACTATTGGTAATAAGATCCACTGCTTTGCCACTCGCAAGATATAAATAAGTGATTTTTACATCTTGTAGGTGCAAATAGAGCATATATTAGTGATATTAAGAACTATAAGATTTCTTTGCGTCGCCATGTTTAGAAAATGGAGACCTTGAAAATGTTTTGTTTTGAACATGATTTTTATCACACTGATGCGTAAACACAGAGTTTTGATAGTTATGATTGATGTACTTTAACATCATACTTAACCTAAAACTATTATATCAGGTTTTTAACAGTTTTACTTTTCAATAGTATTATTTCGTTTATTAATTTAGCACAGTATTTTTAATAAGTCTTGATCAAATCGAAGGCCCGTTGAAATTTACAAAGAAAACAATGTATAGTTTCACAGTAACAAAACAATCGCAATGACTTTTGTGATATTTCAATGCAGGGAAGCAAATACAATATTATGTATTAAGTTTTAATATGGCCGCGCCAATCTCGATCGAAACACCGTCCGTAACACAAAATACAATTTTACAGCTATCGCGAACTGTTGCTACTCTGAATAACTTTGACGTCTCATTTATCACTCAATGACCGCGAGCGCGTTGAATGAACGAACGCACTATTGTTCAATGAATCGTTCACTGCGCACATTTTACACTCATAGTTCTAATTGCCACTCATGGTGATCTTGAGAACTGCTATAGATTCCATTTGGAACTAAAAATAAGCTGCAATTTTTCGCCACTTGGTTCTATAATGGTTGCATAAGGGTTCTCTCCACCTATATAGAACTTCATAATGGTTGTAAATTTCACCCAAGTCTGCAAGTAGATATAATATACGAGCTATTTGCCACTATTTGTGCTACTTGGGTATGGACACACCACTGAGGAAACAAGGGGACTTCACTTGACATTATCATTCAAGGATCGGTAAAATTTCATTCCTAAAATTTCTACGTAAATAATTGGAATGGTTCGCTCGAATCGCTGTATCTTTTACTGTTGATTTTTCGAAAACAGCTCGACCGATATTGATAAAATTAAATGAGACCACCTCTGAAGTATGATCACCAAACATAAAGAATCGTAAAAACCGGCTCATAATTGGCGCAGTAATCGCATAACATACATACGACGAATTGAGAACCTCCTTTTTTTAAAACAGTTAAAAAACAATCGAATTGAGAACGGCTTCCTTTTTGGAGCCGTTTAAAACAGTGGTCTGGAAAGACAATGTGCGATATCGAAAGAACTGTCGAGAAAATTAGTATATTAGGACCACCAAAAATCGGTATGTGAGGTTTTTCAGATTAAAAACTACTATAATGTGTATTAATATTATTTCCTATCCATCTCAGAAATCGTTTTGTATGTCTTTTCACCACAGTATTTTTGCTTTACTTAGCACAGGAGCTACAATCATATTTGAAATTTATCTTGTTCAATGCACCTTGTCGAAATACCTAATATAAATTAAATTTAAATAATTTTTTTTTGTATTTTTTTTAATTACTTCATATCGGTATTTCGGCAGGATTGGGACAAATCGGTAGATATACCAAAAATCGGTAGGATAAAAATTGTCCTTACCGTTTGTCTCTCTGATGTTCGGTAGCGTCGTAGTAGACGGACGCGTCTTCGTGATTCCTGATTGGCTCCCCACCACTCACCACCGAATGGATTTTCACTGTCAAACAAAAGGTATAATTTCTAGTTAAATAATGATAAATAATCCTACTAATATTATAAGCGCGAAAGTTTGTGAGTATGTATGGGTGTTTGATACTCTTTCACGCACAAATGGCTGAATCGATTTGGATGAAAGTCGGTATGAAGGTAGCTTAGACCTTGGATTAACACATAGACCGATTTTTATCTCGGGCTAACGCGGGTAACACCGGGGGGCGCAGATATTAATAAATAGTTTTGGTCTCAATCGCCCCTTTTCGCCTTAGTACAGGACAACCAGATAACTCAAAAAGGGGGGAAAGTTGTTGTCACGCTATTTATCAACCGATTTCGATAATATTTGGTAAGACCGTTTACTATCTAAGTCCGACAAATTTTGCGAGTGTGAATCAAATCGATCAAGAACGAGTCGAGATATATGCTTATAGAGATTCATATAAACAGATGGGAGGTCTACTGTTCGGAGAACTACTAATTATACTTACTATTACGTATATAAATAAGGTTTTCACGTGGTTTATTAGTAAGAGAAGTTCAACAAAGCGCGAATTTAGCTCATGGTAATTAACTGTGAAGGACTAGCAAAAGATCGGCCTAGCCGAGTCGTATCAGTTATTTTAACGATTATCTTGTATCATAGACAATTTGTACCTAATTCATTTATCACTATCATACTAATATTATAAACGCGAAAGTTTGTGAAGATGGATGGATGGATGTTTGTTACTCTTTCACGCAAAAACTACTGAACGGATTGAGATGGAACTTTGCAATAATATAGCTTATATATCAGAATAACACATAGGCTATAAATTATAATGATATTGCGTCAAAAATCAAAAATATCATGCGGGCGAAGCCGCGGGTAAAGACTAGTATAGTATAAAACAAAGTCACTTCCCTGTCTGTCTGTCCCTATGTATGCTTATATCTTTAAAACTACGCAACGGATTTCGATGCGGTTTTTTTTAATAGATAGAATAATTCAAGAGGAAGGTTTATATGTGTAATACACCAGTGCGAAACCGGTGTGGGTTGCTAGTCTAAAATAAAAAATAATAATAATGTCAGAGGTCTTTGGGCGGTTTAAAAACTTTGACATCAGCGGGGCAATTCTGTTAACCGATCACGTTACTGAGGTGACACGTTCCTGACCTACTCTCGTTTTTTGACAGCTTTGAACTGTCAGAAAAACGAGAGAGGTTCTAGAACATGTCACCTCAGTAACGAGATCGGCTAACAGAATTTCCCCGCAGGGCTAGCCGTCTGGCCTATATGAACTTGGTACTTTTACTTTTTGTAAATATTTATTTGTTTCTTAAAACGTTAACAGTTAAATACCAACCAGAATGCATAGGATCAGCGTTATCAGGCGGGCGGACGCGTATTTCGAGGCGACTTGAGACAGTGGCGCCCTCTGCTTCCGCAGGCTTTGGCGTAGGAGGCGGACCGCGCCCGCTCGACGACGATATACTCTGTGGAACAGAACGATTTAACGTTATAAGTGGGCTCAAACCAAATAAAAGATCGAGACAGAATATTGTGAACAAACAAGTGAGGCCGGCAAAACTACGCCTCGCCATGTACATATTCATATTCATTTATTGATACAAAATTGCATACGTCAAAAAATAAAAAAATACATCATATTAATAAAAATAATAAATAACAATGTATTAAATTAAAATATTATAAACATATATATAAATCTATCATCATCAATTGAGAATAAAATCAAAAAAAAACATACATATTATATACAAATTTGATTATGGATTTTTACACAGTCACTTTTAGCGTCATAAACTCTTTTTCTATGTCATAAAACGCCTGACCGACAAGCCAGCGCTTTAGCCTTGACTTAAATATCATAGTAGGTACTGGGCGCATCGATAACATTCTTGGGAAGTCTGTTATAGACCAATTTGCCCATGACGTGTGTCAACTTCGTGAGTGTGTGTTTGATAGGCAAGAGTCTATCTTAGAGTACAGACAAATTATAGACGTAGCCCAGCGAATTGGCAAGTTGAAATAGCAGTGGGTGGAACAAATACCACGGAGGATTGATAACCGATGTGGTCGAAAAGTTCTCGAGTGGAAACCACGTACCGACAAGCGCAGAGTAGGACGATGAGGAAGATCTCATTAAGAGCGCAGGATCGCGCTGAACGCACCGCTATCACCCGGTCTTATCGGAGATCGATAGGGGAGGCCTATATCCAGTAGTGGTCTTCAACAACTTATCACTCCGTCGCATGAAGCTTGCTGTACTAAAGGTGGCTTTAAAGAACTTATGTGGCTTCATATAACTTATTTATGATAATGATGACTCACTGCTAGCTAGTCAATGCCGTCGAATGAAGCTTTCCGTACTAGATATAGCCTGAGAGATGGGAAAAAGTGGTTGCAAGTGATTTATTTAAAATATTGCCCATTTTAAATAAATTTATATTACCATTCTTCTATAATAAATATTAAATTTGTGTTAAAAAACGGCGGAAACTTATTTGTAATCCCTATATATTATGTTGATAGATACTGTATTGCACATCTATATGGCTTTAGAGAATGTGGCTTCCTATACTGTGCCACATAAAAAAAGTTGAAAATAAATGAGGGCGCTATCGTCGCATTGTTAAGCTATTTTGTATAATTTTGTTCATAATTTCACGATGTTTTTTGACATGACGTTTTCTTGTTCACAATCCACAACATAACACAAACTTGTACAATGACTGTCAGCTTTTTTAGTGACAGTGACTTTTTAATTTCCAAATAATTTACTTTCTACACTTTTGTATTGTACTGTACTGTACCAGCCTTTTTTATAGTCCTCTGCAGGACGTAGGCCTACCCACGAAGGGTGATTGGGCCATATCCACCACGCTGGCCCGGTGCGGGTTGGTGGATTCACATACGCCATAGAATTTCTTCTACGGACGTATGCAGGTTGCCTCACGATGTTTTCCCTTCACCGAAAAGCCAGTGGTGTGAAATTCCGTACATAAATTCCAAAGAACTCATTGGTACGGGACCGGGGATTTGAACCCACGACCTCACGATTGTAAGGCGGGTGTCACTGCCTCTAGATCACCATCGCTCCATATTGGCATGGCTTTTGTATTGAACTATAAGTTATTTATAATAATGTTGACTCACAGGTAAGCTGCTAGCCCTGGCCCTGGTGTGCTCGGGCGAGGCGCGGTGCCTGGAGGCCACATTCCTCATCACGTCGACCCGGTAGCGGAGCGCTCCGTCTGCGCCGTCGAACGACGCCTGCTGTACTAGGGGTGGCTTTAGGGAACGGATGTGGCTTCCTGTAACAACGAATGTACCAATGAAGCCAATTTCAGTGTTCTTTCATTAAAGGACACGTCCACAAAATGTATGGAGGCTGGTGTAATAATAATCAAAAATCCAACTAGAGCTTTTGTTACATATCGAGAAAATACATGTTATTCTGAGCATATTTCATCAGTTTAAAACAAAAAAGAGCCCTCAAAAACAAAAAAGAGGCTGTTTTGTAATTTATTTGAATTTCTTAGAATAAATAAATATACTTGTAGTTTATTTCTGGCACCTCTGTTTCAGTAACCTTCAAATGGTTTAAAAATTGCATTTTTACCAATTAGACACAGTTTTTAAATAATTTTTTGTAACTGGTCACACTAATTTCCTAAATTGCACTATTATTCCTAAACTAGAAATATGAGTAAGCTTTCATTTTTATTTTTCTTACAATATATTTTTACAATTAAAAAAGTACTTAAGGGATGAAAAAATGTAAATTAAATATTTTTGTGAAGCCAATAAATCAAGCTTTCTTCGTCATGGTTAGATTTTTCTCTAAATAATATACCACAGTGGACGTCTCTTTTAACTTAGTGCTGTTGTTGTCTTTTACTAAGGGAAAAAACTCTTTGCTTGCTTCATCATGAAAATTACCAGGTCGTGTTAGAGGAAAACACTGTTCTAGAATATGTTCCTTGTCTAAAATATACTTAGTATACGCTGCAACATACTTTAACATAATCCTTTGTTACATATTTTAAATAAATTTCAATTAAAACACAATGTAACGACGTCAAAACGGCGACGAAATGACGACGCAATGTTTATTTTGCTAGCTTCATAGCTTTGTCATGAAAATCACAGAATTGTGACAGAACAATTTCTGAAAAGCACTGTTCTTCTCGTCCGACATACCTCAGTACCTCAAGTCGAAAGTTTTCGACCAGAGTGTGTTGCCAGTGATGATTTATGGCACAGAAACGTGGTCTCTCACTATGGGCCTTATTAATAACCTCCAAGCAGCCCAACGAGCTATGGAGGTCTCTCTGCGAGATCGAATCAGAAATGAGGAGATCCGTAGACGAACCAAAGTTATCGACAAAGCCCAACGGATTGGCAAGTTGAAATGGCAATGGACAGGACACATAGCACGGAGGGCTGATGACCGATGGGGTCGAAAAGTTCTTGGGTGGAGACCACGTACCGGCAAGCGCAGCGTAGGACGTCCACCCACAAGGTGGACGGATGACCTCATTAAGACCGCAGGATCGCGCTGGATGCAAGCCGCTTCCAACGGGTCTTATTGGAGATCCATAGGGGAGGCCTATGTCCAGCAGTGGACATCCTTCGGCTGACGGATGGACTGTTCTAGAAAAAATCTGGAATAAAACACACAAACATTCAAGAATATATTTATAGTGAGAATAGACTTACCGATAGATGGCAGTGTCCAGCAGCGCGGTAGAACAGGCTGTAAATGAGGATAGGCCTCTATGCCGGGGATGTGCAGGCAGCGACGCTCGCGCGCCGCTTCAGGGGGCGGAGCACCCGCGGGTGACGCTGGAGGGGACTTCGGGGCCGCTTGCTGGGGGACAAACAAACAACAAATAAGCTAGATAACTAAAAAAATATATTAGTCGGACAGATACATCAAAAAAATATTAGACACCTAATTTTAACAGTTCAACAATAAATGTTCTTTGATTTTGACTTTGAATAAGTCGTTTAAACAAAAAAATGACGAAGATAGCCCATTAAAGTTCTACGTGACGTCACGAGTGCACTACAAATGAATAGACTACGTCGCACTAGTGACTTCACGAGTCCCCACTCCCCTGTTTTTCGATATTCCGAGCCACTCCCAAATTTTGACAATGTATATCTGTCATTTATTGTTTGATTTACAAAAGAAAAAATACGTGGCCAATATTTTTTAACAATGTAACTAACGGATTAATTTTAGAATAATGTTTTTTTACCCGGTCATCATGCCTATTACAGTAAAATTTACATGTAAAATTGTTTTTATTCATTTTTATTTTAAACTCTAGAAAAAAGCACTCAAAACATGTCTGATGCTGTCTAGCTATTAATATAAATTCTCTTCTATGTAGGTACTAATACTTCTTGTAGCGTCATTCTTTGAGCTATTTCATTATTTCTAATAATCTAAAACTGTAATTTTTGTATATACTGTACTGTACCTATTGTTGTGAAAATTAGTTGTAAGTTTTCATATCATTTTCATAACCCACTCTACTGATCTGTTTTATAATTTTGCTTGTATATTTTCTGTGTTTCGTTTCCCTACCTTTAGATAAAAAATAATTCCGTCATCCATTTGAACTCGAATATGGCAAATGCGCCGATCACGCGAAGCCAAATGCCCCAAATGGGGAAAGAAGAAGATGCTGTCTAGAAATGTCACTGAAGACTCAGTGTCTTCAGTGCGAAACACTGTAATGCTTGTATAAGTCGAATCAAACTTCTTAGCGTTAGGGTCGAAAATTTCTCGAGTGGAAACCACACCTGCAAGCCCAGCGTAGAACGTCCACCCAAAAGATAGACGGATGACCTCATCAAGACCGCAGGTTCGCGCTGGATGCGAGCCGCTTCTAACCGGTCTTATTGGAGATCTATAGGGGAGTCCGTCCAATGGATAAAACTAGGAAGTAATTTTAACTAACATTTGTTAATTATAATATGAAGTAACCTGCGTTTGCTGCGTCCGCTGCGTTTGCTGAGTTTGCTGCGTCTGCTGAGTCTGATGCGTGGTGGTGGAGTTGTGGAGCTGTGTCCGAGCGTGGGAACAGCTAGATACTGCCGATGCGCCGCGCGGCAAACGGTGCTCAGGAGACTAATAAATAAATTATTAGTATTTTCAGTATTCATTCATATTATTAGTATTTTTATTTTCAGTTACAAATGAAACAGTTATTTACCTGGGTTCACTTAAGATAAATTTGTCAACCTCACAACATTACATCCCAATACAGATAAACTCATGGACACAAAGTCTAACTAAGCAATGCACAGTTCTAACCCAAATTCTGTGGTATTAAAATATTCAATATATTGCCCCAAATAATCTAAAAGATATCGAAAAAGAAAACTGTTCCATAAAACAACTTAAAATATTATTACACATTAGACGAATTAATAACGATATCAAGAACACATAATAATAAATCGTTCCAACACATCAATACAATTTCCACACCCTTATGTATAAAATGTATTTTTTTTAGTCAGAATCTTACGAATGTATGTGTCTAATTAAACAAATATCATTTCTCAAACATTTAATTTTTGCGACAAGTCAGATCCATCTCAGCATAATGCCGGTTGCGAACGACCGGCGCTGATCTTCCGATGGTGCCGACAGGTGACGTCACACACACGCGTCACGCACAGTTATACTGAGCGCCACACAAATTGTAAGATGGGAAGTTAGCCGCAGAGAGCTGCGCAAACGCCAAAACATAGACGTTAGCGGGTGCCAGAGACGAGACGCCGGCGCACACCCGCCCGCCAACCTCGTGCCTCCCGCGCGCTCCCTACGCCCGAGCTCACTACTTCGCCATTTGTATAGGCATTGTGCACACATGCGCAGTAATTAGCGAATCGCGGCGAAGTGTCATCTGCGGCTAACTTCTCATCCGTCGATTTGTGTGGCGCTCAGTATACATACCATGGTTTAAAATACTCTTAACAACGTATTTAGCGCAGAGGCAATTAAAATATTGTATAAATGGTAAATAGGTAAAACCAGAAAGATAATTTTACAAAATTATCAAATGTAGAGACAAGATTTTTTTTAATACATAGTTTTTAAGGTAAATAAAACATTCAAGTTATTTCTTTATCAAACCAGAACTAGAAAAATACATAATATGACATATCTCTATTCTAGTACTGCAATAACTGACCTGCAATTGCTCCTGTTTCCACTCGTTGTCGGTGGTTTCTTCAGAGTCGTCGAACTGAGACTTCCACAGTGATACCAGAGTCAATGCACCTCCTTTCGTCACCTACACAAACGTACAAATCATTATTTTTCGCCAATAACAGCACAATCGCACAGAGATACGAGTATCAGAGGAATAGTGTGGACGATCAAGAAAATCTGAAAGAGGTGCAAGTTAGAAAGAGATTTGAAAAAATATCTCGATTATGGCTGTTGTAGGATATTTAATGTACCCTGCCCACTGCCATTTCATCTTGTCAATTCGCTGGGAATTTCAAGGCGCTTCCAGCCGGTCTTATTGGAGATCCATAGGGGGGGTCTTTGTCCAGCAGTGAACATCATGCTGGAAGCGCCTTGCAATGATGGCTGATGGACGGATGAAATCTAATATGGCGGACGGCCCAAAATGGCGGACAAGATATTTTTTGCGACTTCCCACGATATCGGCATCTAATGAACGGGTTTTCTAAAAATAGTACAAAAATAAGTTAGTATATTGTTTTGAAGAATATATTTTTCACTTCTTGTTATATTACCTGTTGCAAAGCGGATACGTTTTCGTCGTCCATAACTGCGAACTGTGTGTAACTCTGATCGGCCCGGGCGCGCGCTTGGCGGCGACCTAAACAAAAAAAATATATTTTGACAATGACATACACATGATATCTGACTAAGCATGCTACTAATATTATAAACGCGAAAGTTTGTGAGGATGGATGGATGGATGTTTGTTACTCTTTCACGCAAAAACTACTGAACGGATTGAGATGAAACTTTGCAGTAATGTAGCTTATATACATAGGCTATAAATTATAATGATATTGCGTCAAAAATCAAAATATAAAAAACTAGTTTATTATAAATATGTTCTGATCACAGAGATATCAAAGGGATAACGTGGTCGATCAAGAAAAGAAAGAAAGAGATGGAATGATTTTAAATGGCATGAGTTAGAAAGAGACATAATAAGTTTCTCGATTCAGTGGCTAGTTGCCGTGTTTTTCTCTCAGTAGTGTCAAATTCCAATACATTTTTGACAGCACTGAGCCAGACTTTCCATACAATTTAGTGGTTGAGGATTGTCTCAAGCGACAACAGCGCTATCTCTCTAGTTGTAATAGCTCTGTGGTTCTGCTCATATGTTATATCGATGATAAGCAATATTGTCCTAAAATCTTACATTATGAAACATTCAATAATAATTTTTCGCAAATAATGTCATGACCGACTTCAACCGTGTACAGAATTCGCGAATATTTCGCACGGATCGATGTAGCATTTTTCACATTGTCAACAATCAGTCATACATTGTCAGCACTTTGTAACAGTCAGCGTGTGTGAAAACAACAGTGCTATGACAAACTTACTATAGTTTTACGGCACTTCATTGATTTTTTGTGATAAATGTGTAAAAAAAAAAACAAACAAAATCGATTTTAATAAAATTTAAATGGGACAGAATGGAATGGAATCAATAAAAATAATTTCATAATTGGCAAAAAGCGACACACAGTTGAATTGGGAATCCCCGTTTTTCGAAGATAATGTTTTTTGACCGACGAACCACCGGAGGAGGTATACAATTCGACGCGTATATATATATTTTTTTTATGTATAACCACGCATAACTTTTTTCGTAGTAGTCCGATTTCAATAATTCTTTTTTTATTGGAAAGAGTATACTTCGAAATTGGTCCCATTTAAATTTTATCGGAATCGGCTGAGCCATTTTTGGTAAATCAACAATAATGTGAAAAATGCTACATCGATCCATGCGAAATATTCGCGAATTCTGTACACGGGTGAAGTCGGTCATGCTAATTTTTGCAAAAAATAATCTTGTTATTTAATTTTTATACAACAAGATATTGGGCAAAACTTTGCGAAAGGAGTGATAGATATAATAAGATCATACTAACCCCGTTTGAAGTGTGTGTCCGAATGTACACTGTCTACGTCCGCTACTATCCTCGGACTCACGGCTTCGCCTGTGAAATAAAAAACAAAATTACATTTCAAAAGGTAAATGCGGACATATATTTTTTGTGAAATAAAATGATTGATTGATTGAGGTATACCTGTATTGGGCGAGGCCGAGGCGTGCGCTAGCTCCTGCACGCAAGTAGGCGGCGCGGTCACCACGCGCAGACGGGCTAATGTCGGACCACCACCTACCGACAATAACATATTTATTTAGAGGCCGATTCAAATAGCTCGTTTTTTAGGCTTCCGTAGTAAAACGAGGAATCCTTTTGATTTTGTTGTGTCTGTTCATCCTAATATAACAAAGTCTTATTATTTCCATATTTATGAACCAAATTACATAAAATTTGACATTGTGACAGTTTATGTGTTTTATTTCTCGATTATAAAAACTTAAAATTTTCAAAACTTTGTATTTAAGGGGCAGGGTACAGGTGAGGTGGGGATAAAAAAAAATTCAGTTTTCTCGATCCGATATGAATGATTTTTTTTTCATGTAATCAGCACTTTAATCGCTAGGATTAACACATCTTAGTTTTAACAGCGTGCAACAAGTTTTACACATGCGATTGACACCAAAAATATAACATTTTGTTACAATTTAAGTGGTGAATAGTTTTCTCCCGGAACATAAATTTTATCAAAAATTTATAAAACATTTTCTATACCGAAAATGAAACTGTATCGAAAATCTTCTACAGAAAACGCGAATACAACGATCAATTCACGATCCTCTTAATTAAAATGAAATACGTACCGGGCTGCGGCGCTCGCTGTTTACAGGGCGGTACGCTCTGCCTTTCAGGGCGGGCCGCGGTCGTACCCGTCACTACGCTCGTACTCGTCTCCTGCTGCAAACACGACATCATCATCATCTCATTATGCGAAGAAATCGGCCTAGTAGTGTTTGAGACCCGCTTGTTGGAAATCGATAGATTGTGTTCGAAATCAATAATTCAGGAATTGGAAGTCAGAAATCGGAAAGCCCGAAATTGATAAGTCGGAAATCGGTAAATCAGATATCGATAGTCAGAAATCGGTAAGTCATGAATCGTTAAATTTTACTAAATTATACAGGATTATCCAGAACTGTATTAAACCAAAAGGAGGTGATTCGGACCATCATTATGAACAATTTTTATTATGGGGCCAACCCGGGATCCGAGAAAAATTCATGTAATTTTGTATGAAGAGCTGTTTTTTTTTTCTAAAAACTATTTGATTAATGTAGGTTAGGGTGATTCATAAAAATGTTTTTTTTATTTTTTTAAGTCTCAACCCCTAAAAGTGATCTATATATCTAAAAATGAAGTAGTATTTTTTTTCGAATTTTTAATTTAACTTTTAGGGGTCGCTACCGACCCTCAAAGTTTTAAATTTTTTATCTATTTTGCGCATTTTATGAAGTTGAACTTACCTTACTTTAAATCACTTTACGAGATAAATACAAACCAAAGATGCAAAAAAAACACTTAAAGCGTCGCCCCCTCCCCCCTTTCCTTGTCACCCCCGCCCCCACGGCCCACACTAACTACTATCAAGTAGCATCAAATTAGTGCAAGCTCTAGCGTGGGCGCATTCGTACGTGCGCGAAATTGACCTAATAATAATTGTGTTTATTGTTGTGATTTCCTATGCAAAATGACTTCCAATACCATAAATACACGAAAAAAGACTGAAATATGGTTAATAACGCATTAAAGACGCATTTCAACCCCAAACCACGCTTACCATGAACTGGGATGGAAAGATTCAGATATAACCGGGCGCGAAACTGTTGATCGCCTACCAATCCTGGTATCCGGAAAAGGAGTTGATCAACTCCTAGCCGTTGCAAAGCTTCCCGATAGTAAAGGCGAAACAATGCCATCGGCCATTTTTGAATCAATTTTGTCATGGCGGCTTACGGAAAAAATTAAATGTATGTGCTTCGATACAACAGCTTCGAATACAGGGTGAATCAACGGGTCCTGTTTACCAAATTGTACTTGAAGCTATCGTAGTTTCAGCCATGAGACCTTCGAGTGGACCAGAAATATTGAGTTTCAAAAGATTGAAAAACTACTGGACAAAAGTTAATCAGGAAGACTTCCAAACTGCTGTATCTGAACAATCCACTTGCAGTTGTGTTGAAAACATCGCAGCAGACATGATTGCTTTTGCTAACAATCAATTGCAACAATTCCAGCCTCGCGATGATTTCTAGGAGCTGCTGCATTTAATCATCATATTTTTAGGAGGTATTCCTAAAACAGGTATCTCCTTTAAGTCCCCTGCTGGAATACATCGTGCACGTTGGATGACAAAAGCTATATATGCATTGAAAATGTATCTTTTTAAACACCAGCTTAAGATCACAATCAAAGAAACAAAAGCACTCACAAATATTTGTATATTTGTCGTACGTGTTTACGCTAAATATTGGTTTACAGCTGCAGTATCTTGTATGGCTTCTGAAAATGATCTGCAAATGTTGAAATACTTAGTAGGATTTGAAAAATATAACCAAACTTTGTCCAAAGTAGCTATAAAGAAGATGCTAGGCCACCTTTGGTATTTGTCTGAAGAACTGATTGCTTTCGCATTTTTTGATGATCGAATTTCTTTTGAAACAAAACGACAAATGATTTTAGCACTTGACAAGGAAGGTTTAGAAAGTCGCCCTAAAAGAATTACTTTAGAATTTGAAGCAATCGTAAATAAAAACATCGAAGATTTTGTGTCGAAAACCACGAGGAAATTCCTTGAAATAACTGGTGTTTCATCTGAATTTTTACAAAAAGATCCCGAGATATGGGAAGAAGAAGAAAGCTACAAGTCAGCTAAAGAAATTGTACAAAATATGAGAATCGTTAAGGACATGGCCTAAGAGGGGTGTCGCATTGATGGAAGAGTATAATAAATTACCAATGAAAAAATAATTCTGAATGTAAATTACACACAAACAATGAGGAGCAGAAACAGTACTTAATGTTGTTAGTTAAGGATTACAAGCAGAAAAACACTTATGTAAATAAGGCTAATTTAATGTAAAACTGATTGTTTTTTATTTTAATATAAACATTTGAGATGTTTTTAAGTTAATATTTAGTTTTTTTTAGAAAAATACTGTATTCTGATAGGTTAAGAACTTTTAATTAAAAGTTATGTTTTTGACTGAACTTGATAATTTTCAATTGACGGTAGCGACCCCTAAATATAATTTTAAAAATAAAAAAAAAATAACAGCTTGTTTTTTAAGGGTGTAGATCATTTTAAGAGGTTGAGACTCAAATTTAAACAAAAAAAAATTTTTTTGGTCTAATTTGAATCACCCTAATGTAGGTACTTACTTTGGCATGTCTATCAGGAGAGGGAGCGGGAGTGGTGCGAGCCTCCGCCTCCTTTTCTGCAGTCGGTTTGTCCGTGGCTGACTGTTCACAAACAAACATTTTCGTTTACTACGTGTAACTACAGATGCCCTGATATAGGCCGAATAAAACTTCTTGATTAGTTATGAAGTTATCATGTGAGCTTAGTCAAGATTGAGTGGTTATGTCAGAGAAAACCCTGACGAACATACAATAAAAAAAGGTCAGGACTGGGTTTCGCGCAGCTTGTAGCTAACATCACAGTCACGAAGAAGTTCGATACGGCCTATACTCACGTGATGACATATGTAACTGAAACGTGGTCTTTTACTGTGGACCTTGTGAATAAGCTCAAGATAGCCCACATGCAATGGCGTGGGCTATGTTCTTTCTGTGAGATCGAATCAGGAATGAGATCCGTAGAGACTGCAGAGAACCAAAGTTAACGACATAGCCCAGCAGATTAGCAAGTTCAAATGGCAGCATACATAGTTCGAAGAGCGGATAACCGAAGGGAGCGTAAGTAAGTTTCTCGAATGGAGACCACGTCCCGGCAAGCGCTGAATAGGACGTCCACTCACAAGGTGAACGAATGACATCATTAAGAACGCCAAGATCCAAGATGTTACCATAGTATGGATATCGAAGAGCGGGGTCTTCTGACACAGGTATTTTTATACCTAATAGAAGGCTCCAATCTACATTAATTTAAGAAACTATTGGTTATAGAAATAAAAACTTTTTTTTTTTATTTTTTTTAATATCACGCTGGATGTAAGCCGCTACCAACTGGACTTATCAGAGATCTAGAGGGGAGGTCTATGTCCAGCAGAGGACGTCCTATGGCTGATGGATGAATGGATGGAGCTAACATCACAGCCGCCAAGATTTGACTCGACGTATACTCACGTATCCATTAAGATGTTGGTGCCTTGGCGATGGCGGTTGGGTGCGCTTGTCGGTGCGCTCCTTGTGCGCGTTGGTCTGAGTGTCCGTCGCTACGGCCGCCGTCATCTCAGTCTCTAAGCGAGGACGCGCCGAACGCGCCTGTACAAACAAATATTGGTTAAGAGGGCTATTACAAAAGTCTAGCGACATGATTCACCCCGCATTGATTTTTAGGGCGAACGCAGGGGATACCGTTGTTTTAGTTTATAAATAGATGCATTTCTACTAATTTACAAAAATGAAAATAATAAGTAAATGAAGGTTCTATTATTGTAAAAATTGATGTATTCCTATGGCTGCATTCATAAAATTTGGAGGTGTTTTGTGGATTCTTTATGTGCTATTACAACAATAAGAAAAGAAAAATAGATCCATGAAATCACTTCTTATATCCCATACAGGGTAACATTTTATTTTTCTTAATCACTATTGATCAATCAGTTTTGATCGGATGCTATTCTGGCGACTTATGTGTAAAAGCAGCCTTAAATACTTTTCGGAAGTTGGGCGATCGACGGGATGCCCTGGATATACAATACGATCACACCATAAAGGAATACATAAAATAAAAACTGTACAGAATACGTACGTTGTCTGGTTGTGTGTCAGTCGGCAGTGCATGTTCCGGCGCCGGATGAACCGCCGCGCGCGTGCGAGACACTGACACCGCCTGTATCGAGAGATAACATCAATATAACCTTAAACACAATAACAATACTGTAATATTTATACACGAAATAGAACGAGTTTGTTATCGGAATTACGAGTATAACATGTTTGTTTACATTCTTGTCCGAGGTCGAAGTCTGGACAGGAAGGCTGTGACAGCGCCATGCGCTGTAAAATACCTTGTACCAAAACCATTTCATGTCATTGTGTAAATCATCTCCATCATTATCAACTGATTCCACTGCTGCATAATTATACTCATACACATAGGTTTACCCTATTTTGTTGCTTATGTAGACTGCAAAAAAAAAATGACTGAACCGGTCAAATTTTTTGGGGTTTCATGGTTGGTATAGTAAAGGTTGTAGCTCCTTGAGATATGAACCTAGAGCAGACTTTAATTCTTGATTTTTCCATATGAAATGAGCGTATACATAAATGAAACCTGATAACACAATTCTCCTTTTCAGGCAGGCGAATAACTGATAGACAACACACATAAACACATAAATATTTATCACATAAACACCCTTAAAAATTTGTATTAAATTTACATTTACAAACTGTCGAATGATATACATAAAGACGATATCTAAAATCTAAAATGGACAAGAATTCAACATTATTTCTTTATCCTCACCGGAATTTAGCACGTCTGAGTAACTTCTAACTAACATTAAGGAATACGCCTGTAAACCAAATTAAAAATTATAGTACCTAGTAGTATGTATGTTTAGTAGTAGTAATGATGTAGTAAGAATTTAATGTGATAATATATTTCATCCATGTACAATACTATAATTTTGAATGTTTTGTTAAAAACATTGTTTGACATGTATTATTTTTATGAATAAAATTAATTTTATTAGTTAAATATTTATGATAACGGAATAAATAAAACAAGTTGAATATATTCAAGTAGAAGTTAGGTTAGAGAGAAAATTCGTGTATATTTTGCATGCATTTAAATCCTCCACTCCACTCTTTTAGACCTCCACACTGTCACAAACTTCTCCCAGAGAAATGAGTCACGGTGCCTTTCAAAGATCCCGCATAATTGTTATTTGCCCGTTCCCATTCCTTGGTATACTTATATCAGTCGCAAGAGTCAAGCTTCCGTACCCGTTACCTACTTCTTGAAATGCCCATACTAAGCGTAATTTGCCTACGTTCCCAACTTCAATTTCCATCGGCCACTGCAGTATCATTTGCCCCAGCTTACCCAACCAGCCAGAAACCACTATTCCCATCTGCACCTTCTGTGCGACTTGCCCCGTTCCCATTAGCCCCAATATTTTATTTTTGGACGCTTTTTTGTGTTTATTTACATTTGTATACTTACATCTTTCTCCCAATCATATGGGTCGTGGTCCCGAATGCCCCTTCGTTTGCAGCACCGTTCGAGAAGTGACGTCAGCATACAATAATCGGGAGTGTCTCCGTACTCTAATTGCTGAACATGTTCCAAAAACTGCCGTAACTCGGATGGCAAGTGCTTGAGAAGGAGACGGTGGTCGTATTTCTCTTTCATCAGTCCGACCTGGGGAGTAAATAATATAGATATGTCATCAATTTTTTTTGCATTATCTTCGGTATTTGACAAATTTAAAGAAAATCTGATCGCTCAAAGTAGGTCAAAATCGAGCTCAAAGGGGTTGGTTACAAGCAAACAAAAATACAGGTGAAACTAATAAAAGGGTGTTAAAAATGTTGTCTTTATATGTTAGACGGTTTTTAGGATTTTTTGTGTCTAAAGTTCGCCATTCGTAAGCGATTTCCACTCGAAAACTTTTCGACCCCTATCGGACCGAGGTCGCTTCCAAGTAGAAACCACTGTAGGACGACATACAGCTGATGGGTGTATCGAAAACTAAACAGCTTCACACACTAGGTGTATAGAAACTTTCTTTTTGTGATAAACATTTCAAAAATTGACGCGTTCGCAGGATTTGAACCTGCATCTCTCTGGGATTCCGGCCCAGATGCTTTGTCCAATTAAGCTAGAAACGCTGTCTGCGAAAGCGTCGAATTAGTGAAAGTGTTTTTATCATTTTTACTAACTACTACATTGTTGGAAGCGCCATATGTGAGAACTGCTTTAAACCAGTTAGTCACTTAATGTGAAATTATTAGAACTTCTTACCATTAACTAGAAATGGCGCATTTTTGAAATGTTTATCACAAAAAGAAAGCAGTCGTTTATAGAATTACTTGCTCTACCTTACCTGTTCTTTATCCTTAATTTTCCTCCATGGCAGTTGTCCGTTAACAAATTCGACTAGCATGTAGAACAGAGACCACAGATCGTCGTGTCTGCCCATTTCTTTATTCTTATGAGCGTTGATGGAAGCGTAGCGGACCGTGCCTGCAAATATTTACCGTTGTTTTAATTATGCGCTAAGGTTACTATTATTAAAAATCTGAGTGTGTTTGTCGGCTAATTTGCTACTCTTTTACGAAGCGAAAAAAAATCATGAACAGCGAGATGACGCCAGTACTGGTTAACCAAGAGCCACTTGAGTACGTAGAGAGCTACATTTACCTTGGAAAACCAATTTCATTTAGAAACAATCGAAACATAGAGGAAATAGACAGGGGAGTACTCGTAGCTATTACATGGAAAAATGACTGGGCACAAAAGGAGATTTTCAAATCGCAACTAGCGATTAAATTGAAACGAATAATTTTAGTTTACCCTGTCTAACGTATGGGTGCCAAGCGTGGATTTATGATCACAAGGCATGATACAAAATACAAACGACTCGGAGGGCAATGGAAAGGAAATGTTTAAATATAAAATTCAGAGACAGAGTAAGATACATAAAAATTCGGAAAATAACCAAAGTAAAGGATGCTCTACACTTCTCTCAAAGTCTCAAATGGAGATGGGCTGGCCATGTTGGGAGATATGGTGACAATAGATGGACAGTTAACATCACAAAATGGAAAGAACCGCATGGCGTGAGAAGTAGAGGTCGGCCAGGAGCCCGGTGGCAGGACGAGATTGTATCCGTTTCAGGAAGAGACTGGATGAACATGAATAACAACGTAATATAATTAGTAAATATCAGGGACTGATATCGATAACTGAAATATATCTATACTTTTAATCAAATTTCGATAGCAGTAGCTATACTTGCATAAAATATCGATATACATATAACTTTTTTTAAATACCAGTATAATGGTATCGATAATTTTATCGATACTCCATACCGATACGGCGCGGAATCGCGATGTTGCCAGATATCTCTGCTCTGTCTGCAGTACGGAGTGGCAACGTCGCACGCACGGCGATCCTTCGGAAGGGATTCCCCTTATAGCTTAACAATATAGCTTTATAGCTTAACCAATAGTAATTGCAGCTATCACACACACATAATTTTGGTGCTAAATTTTTACGTAGCCTTACGTAGCAGTAGAATTATGTCGGTTCGCAAGGGCTCCGGTAAGGGAAATGGCGAGCTACGGTGCGTGGTCGCGAATGTGAAGCGCGCGGGAGCAATTTATTAGTAATATATCTATATTTATATATCAGTGCCAATTAAATAAATACTCTTTAAAATATAGATATTAATGTATGGTAATAATATATCAGTATTCATACCGATAAATAAATACCCAATTACCAGTATATTTATCGATATTTTGATATAGATACCAAAATTATATCGATATTAGAGTCCGTGATAAATATCAAAATTAAATTAAATAATCTATTCAATTCTTTGTGGAATCAAATAAAGCTTTATTATTATTATCTTTTACGAAGCAATAGAGCAACGGATCGATTGCCTCATAACGCTTGTACGGACCAAGACATTCGACTTGAGGCACTGAGGTATATTGGACTGCAGTATTTGTAATTAATTACTTCTAAAGCTATTTTCGCCTAAAATTTGTTGCCGATGTTAATTTTTTTAAATCCGCTAAACGGATTTCGATAAGATTAAAATGGGAGCAGCTCTAAAGAATGACATGCAAATTAAAAAATAATCACAGTGCATAATTGGCGGAGTAATCGCGTGACATGCAGAATAATGGAGATCTCCTTTTTTAGGGTTCCGTACCCAAAGGGTAAAAACGGGACCCTATTACTAAGACTCTGCTGTCCGTCTTTCTATCTGCCTGTCATTAGGCTGTATCTCATTAACCGTGATATCTAGAACGTTGAAATTTTCACTGATGACGTTTTTCTGTTGCCAACAACAAATACTAAAAATAGAAAAACAAATATTTATTTGGGGATCCCATACCACACATTTGAAGTTTTAGACGTTTTTCGCTCGATATTAATAACGGTGACAGATAGATGCTTGAAATATTCACAGAATAACAACTTTATTCACTTTAGCAGACAAAATAAAAAAAACTAAAATATGTATAAATAACAATAAACTGACATCGGAGGCCTAACCACTGACTGACCTCTGAAGCCGGCGGCGGCGCGCGGAGGCCTAACTTGTCCATTGCTCGTGGTGTATTGGCGCGCCAGACCGAAATCTAGCATGTACACCTTACGGCAGTTGGACGGGTGACGTCCTATGCTGAAGTTACTCTGCAATAAAAACATCCCAATAAATATTACTATAAATTATTAGAGACATCTTACACACGGTTTCTACATTAAATAAATATTTTGGGACATCTTGCACACGGCCTCTGACCCCAAACTAAGCAAAGCTTGTGATATGGCTGCCGGAGACTGACATACTACATATACTTATTTTTAAATTCATACTTATATAGATAATAACTAAATAACACCCAGACACAAAGCAAACACTTATGTTCATCACATAAATATTTGCCCTGGGTGGGGATCGAACCCACGCCTCTCTGATCCAGAAGTTAAGGTCACTAACCACTGAGCCACCGAGGCAGTAACTAAGCAATCAATATTTCAAATTAATTTATTAATTATGCTTGAGATCATTAATTTTTTTTTTTTATATTTAACAATGTAACAGTAGGTACTTTATTTCAAGTTGAATAGGATCCTTAAACTTATTGCCCTACAAGTTTCAACAACACAACACTATGTCAATATAGCCCGGGAGATGAGAGAAAAAAAAACAGATGTAGAAAATTAAATATAATTAGAAATTACAGTGCATATTACACCGGTTGTGGCCATTGCCCCGATTTTGGCCATGTAATGTAAAATATTGTCTATTGTCTAAAAGTATGGCATAAATAGATTATAAACAATGTAACGCCACAAATATTATTTATGTATTATTTTAAGATTAAAATTCAAAGGGGCCAAAAATTACACTGATGTTGGCCATCAGTGTAATTTTTGACCGGTGTATCTACCATACTTAATTTTTATTTATTTTTTTATTTTAAAAGCCGAGATACTCATGTGACTCGGGGTATTGTTGTACACCGCCGTGGTAACGTAATACCAAAAATTAAAATTCTGCTTTTAGATAATACTTGAATTTTATGTCGCTCGCCTCCCGGCCTACATAGGGAGACAAAAAATAGGTACTTACAGGCTTAATGTCCCTATGTAGAAAACCTACTGAGTGTATAGAATCTATTGCTTTGAGTATTTGCAGGCCCAATCTGTAACAAAACAATAAAAATATGTTTAAAACTTGCTATTTTCAAATCCATCCATCCATCACGTCGTCGAAGGACGTCCACTGCTGGACATAGGCCTCCCCCATGGATCTCCAATAAGACCGGTTGGAAGCGGCTTGCATCCAGCGCGATTCTGCGGTCTTAACGAGGTCAACTGCCCACCTTGTGGGTGGACTTCCTATGCTGCGCTTGCCGGTACGTGGTCTCCACTCGAGAACTTTTCGACCCCATCGGTCATCAGCCCTCCGCGCTATGTACCCTGCCCATTGCCATTACAACTTGCCAATCCGTTGGGCTATGTCGGTAACTTTGGCTCGTCTACGGATCTCCTCATTTCTGATTCGATCTCGCAGAGAGACTCCGAGCATAGCCCTTCCATAGCTCGTTGGGCTACTTGGAGCTTACAAATGACATTATTATTTTCAAATGACAGTTCAGTAATACATCTGATGAAATTTTTCAAACAATTAATTTTCGAGTAATTGTTAACTTCAGAGAAGCTAAGTCATTGCTAACCACTACCATCAATCTAGCTAAAACCTCGGTGTTAACCGCTAATATCAATCTAAGTATAGGCCGAATCAAATGTCTTGGCGGCTGTGATGTCAGCTACAAGCTGCGGATAATCCAATCCAGACTGAAGCTCACTTAACAGCTGCCCGAGGATTGGGTTTCCGGCAGATTGTAGCTAACTTCACAGCCAAGAACTGCTTCGGCGTGTTAACGACTAACCTCAGAGTGGTAGAAAGAGAGAAAGCCCCCCTTGGCTGCGCGCGCCTCAGTTCCGCCAGGTTCCGTCCCTGTAGTTGCATCACTACATAGTTGAACCGGGCGTTTCGACCGCACCCTATAAAGCGGCAGACGTGCTCTTTTCCTGTAAAAGATAAATAAATAAATATTGGGGGACATCTTACACACGGCCTCTGACCCCAAACTAAGCAAAGCTTGTGATATGGCTGCCAGAGACTGATATACTACATAAATACATATTTTAAATACATACTTATATAAATATTACCTTAATAACACCCAGACACAGAGTAAACACCTATGTTCATCACACAAATGCTTGCCCCCTGGGTGGGGTTCGAACCCACGCCTCTTGTAATCCAAAAGTCAGGTTCACTAACCACTGAGCCACCGAGACAGTTAGATAAAAGGAAAGTGTTAGAAACCAAGTCGATTCTCAGGAATATATTACAGCGACGTATCGCACACTAAAGAACTGGGAAAAATCGTTAGTTTGCTACTTGTCATCATCATCACCATTATCAGACGTAGGACGTCTACTGCTGGACATAGGCCTCCCCTATGCATTTCCAATAAGCCCGGTTGGAAGCGGCCTGCATCCAGGGCGTTCCTGCGGTCTTAATAATATCGTCGGTCTACCTAGTCGGTGGACATCCTACGCTGCGCTTGCCGGTGCGTGGTCTCCATTAGATAACTTTACTGCCCCATCGGCCATCAGTTCTCCGAGCTATGAGCCCTGCCCATTGGCATTTCAACTTACTAATCCTCTGGGCTATGTCGGTGACTTTGGTTCGTCCGCGAATCTCCTCATTCCTGATTCGATCTCGCAGCGAGACTGAGCATAGGCCTCTCCATAGTGCGTTGGGCTACCTTCAGTTTATACATCAGGCCCACAGTAACAGACCACGTTTTAGTTCCATATGTCACCACTAGCAACACAACTGTCGAAAACTCTCGACTTGAGACACTGAGGTATGTCGGACAAAAAGACCTCACGCAGTATTCCGAACGCTGCCCAGCCGAGTTGGATTCGGCGACTTGTACATAGGCTGATTTTTACCTTAAGGTCAAGGCTAGAGTCAGTGCGAGAAGTTCGACTGTTACGCCGCATTGCATTACTAAGCCCAGAAGACGTACTCCTGTGTAAATGGAAGTCTATGTTAAATGTGGACGTCATTCTTTAGGGTGCAAACTTTTAGCCTGCTTATCTCGGTGTTTCTTTAGCACAGACACCCCCTCGACCTGTTCCTGTTTATGAGTCACCAGGTCTAAACCCTCGTAAATGACACATTACTTCAGGCTACACTTCTGCGTCGCCAGTGACGAAGAGATTGAAACGAACTTTTTGGCAGCTTCGAAGTTTGCTAGAAACAGCACAGAACCACACCCTTACCCCATAAGTTTGCTACATACAGAGCAACGACTCTGCTAGATCTCGCATTATCGAACTATATCGAAGTTCGAAGTTTCTTCAGCACATCCATTTCTATAATCGGCACAAGATTTTAACTCCTGAATCACACACTCAGTCATGTACCTTGCAATTTCTCCCACACGACTATCCCCACATTTCAGCGCGATCTGTCTTTGGGTCACCAAGTCTAAACCCTCGTAAAAGGCATAATACTCCAGTATACGTCTCCTAGACACTACACTCCTGAATCATCACATACCCTGTAGTTTCTTCAACACAGCCACCTCCATCTTCAGCACCTGCTTCGGCTGTCGAGCTGACTCCACCTTCAGCGCGACCTGTTCCTGGGTGACCAGGTCCAAACCCTCGTAAATCTCTCCGAACCCTCCGCCGCCTATTTTCTTCACCACCTGTGGACGAATGGTTTTTATGAGTTCCAAACGAACTTTTATCTATTTACGAGTATGGGCAGTTTTATAAACAGATCACAAAAAAATACATTTTGCTATTTCATGTAAATAATAAGCAATTCTATGGTCCAAGACAATAAACAAAACATTTATTTGTTTATTGCCCGAAGTACGCGTGGAGACCACGTATCTGTAAGCGCAGCGTAGGACGTCCACCTACGAGGTGGACAGATGATCTCAGAAAAGCCGCAGGATAACGCTGGATGCAAGCCGGTTTCAACCGGTCCTATTGGAGATCCATAGGGGAGGCCTATGTCCAGCAGTTGACGTTATATGGCTGATGGATGGATGGAAGACCGCCTTTGACCAAAACCTCGCTTCATAGAAGGGTCTTTGTGTTTCAACATGAAGGATGGAGAGAAAAGACACCTATTCACTCTGACTTTGAAAAGCTTTAAATTACATCTCTCAGGAAACAGGAAAGCCTGCAGACTGTTCCATTCCCTGGACGTACTCATTGGAAACGTTAATTTAAACTACTTCGTACGTATCGAAGGAAATTCAACTGTGTAGGGGTGGTAGTGAGGCGTTTTTCTATTTGTTCTGTAGTAAACATACAAGTATTTGTTTATAAGTTCGCGCGGTTCATAACTGTGTACTCTGTGTACATCAGTGTTTTTCTAACTCAATTTTCGGGTAGCATTACCTTCCATCGTTCCTTGACCACGTGCCCGGGTTGGAGGAGGTCCTCGGAAGCCATGGTGATGTGGTGCGCGCGCCGCGAGGTGTCGCACCGAGAGGTCGGGGAAACGCGACCTCCGCCGAAGTTCGGTAACGTGCGAGATCTGACGATGGAAACACGCTTTTCTACAAGTACCTAAATATGTTTAAATAAGATTCTAATCTCACTATGGAAACTAGTGTGGTTTTCGCACATTTTAATTAATTAGTGGTATGCGAGACAAGCCCGCATGCTAGTACTCCAAGCTTGAGAAAGATCGCAAAATGCGATCGAAACTGCTACTCTAGTAGCAGTTTTCTACTAAAATTAAGCGTGAGTAACACCTGTAAGTATTTACTTAATTAAAAAAGATTCTAATCTTTTCGCAAAAAATAGCACAACCGACTTCAATCGCGAACAAAATTCTAACAGTTCTCGAATCGATGTATACCATTTTTACATTATTGTTGATTTTTCAAAAAGGGTTCAGCCGATTTCGACTTCGGGAGTATAATTGAAATATATATTGAAATATATATTTTTTAAATCTGTTCACAATAAAATAAAAACATACAGACGAGCTCAGAACTTCCTCCTTTTTGACCGACGAACCACCAGAGGAGGTATACAATTCGACGCGTAATTTTTTTTTTAATGTATAACCACGCATAACTTTTTTTATAGTAGTCCGATTTCAATAATACTTTTCAATAATACTTTTTAGTTACCTCAATAGAGGATTGGCCTGCACGCGCGGCGGGGCAGCATTCTCCTCGCGCCGCTCTTCCCTCTGCAAACAAATATACCAAATATAACCAGTTCTTTTTTTTTAGGTAAAACGGAATTATAAAGAAAGGACGTGATCCCAGATCTGCCCCGCTACCGCCTAAGCAATAGCAATCGTAATAGCAATCGTTTATGACTTCATTTTAGTCATTTGGCACCGCCTATGTGACGTTAGCCATCAATTTCTTTGCGCGGATTGCGAAAGTAATCGTTGAATGAACAACTTTGACGGCTAACGTCACATAGGCGGTGCCAAATGACTAAAATGAAGTCATAAACGATTGCTATTGCTTTAGGCGGTAGGAGGGCAGGTTATTTCCTCGTACAACAGAGTATCCCTAGCCATCCAACGAGGTAACACAACCAGTTTGATGGGGAGATTTGGGTGCGGGATGGCTCGCGACAGACAGCATTGTGACGCATAGTAAAGACATTTTTTTTTGTTGCTGTTACCACAGTTCAAATTATTATCATCATCAGCAAATATACAGAGTTGCTGGTAATCAATTAGCATCCTTTCAGACTGATGTTAAAATTAAAAGAAAACAGCTGTTCCATACATTTTAAGGTTAACGATATTTTTCTATAAAACAGATTTTTTTGAGTTTTGATAAAAGTCGTTGAACATAAGTTGGTTTGGATATACAGAATAAGCGCCTAAATCGATGCTAATTCATTACCAGAAACTCTGTATATCAAGGGACATCTTACACACGATATCTGACTCTAAACAAAGCTTGTGATGTGGTCGCTGGAGACTGATAAGCTACATTGTTAATTTTAACATATATACTAATTTTACATGCATACTTATAAGATAATAACATCTAGACACAGAGCAAACATCTATGTTCATTGTTCATCACAAAAATGCTTGCCCTGGGACCACGTCGTTTTGATCCAGGAGTCAGGGTCACTAACCACTGGGTCACTGAGGCAGTCAAAAAATAAAGTAAGTCAGATCAAAGGCTCTTCTTGGTGGCTATTTCCACGTCTCACTGTCTCCTGCCAGAGTTATCACCTCCCTGTACGATATGAGTGATATGACATCAAACTTTTTTTTAATTTAACTTGGTCTAAGTGGTCTTCTCCTTCCTCTATTTCCTTCTTCCTTTCCATATATAATGGTTTTCATTAGATTGTCATGTCGTACAATTTAAATATGGCAAGTAAATTGTAACTAGTAGCTCTCCGAACAGTAGACCTCGGATCTGTTTAATTGAATCTTCAAAGTCTATATATCTCGACTCGCCCTTGGCCGATTTCGTTCATACTCGCAAATATTGTCAAGATTAGTAATATGTATTATTGAGATTAGTTAGATACTAAACAATTTTGCCAAATATTATCCAAATAGGTTGATGAAGCCGTGGTGGTCAAGAGATAGTGACACCCGCCTTACAATCGTGAGGTCGTGGGTTCTAATCCCAGGTCCCGTACCAATGAGTTCTTTGGAATTTATGTACGGAATTTAACACCACTGGCATAGCACCACTACGTCCTTAGAAGAAATTCGATGACGTTTGTGAATCTACCATCCCACACTGGGCCAGCGTGGTGGATATGGCCCAATCACCCTTCGTGGGTAGGCCTACGTCCTGCAGTAGACTATTAAAAAGGCTGTACAGTACAGGTTGATAAATAGTGACAACAGCAAAATTTTCCCCTTTTTTAGGGAAATACGGGGAAATAACATAATAAATTTTCCTCAAAAAAGGGATAATCGTATCAAATATTAACATTCAGAACCTGTGTACGAAGTTTCATCAAGATTCGTTTAAAATGCGACCTGTAGAGGAGAATCAACATCCGGAGAGACGAAAGCAAAATCGTCAAGAAAACTGAAACTGTCATATCTTTCGCTCGATTAACTATAATCATATACAAAAACCTTGAAGAAGCTTCCAAAAGGTCATAACAATACTTTGCTAAGTTTTTCACTAAATATATTTCACATCTCGTGTGGCAACGAGCCAGCACGAGCTACTACTAGTAAAAAAGTGCAACAAAAGTGTGATTAAAATAATTATTTTTAGGCAAAAATGGCACAAGTAACCGTACAGGATTCGAATAGTACGCACGAATCATCTATGTAGTCATTTTCACATTATTGTTGTTTTCTTCAAAAACGGTTCAGCCGATTGAGATTCAATTTTAATGATTTTTTTTTATATCGAATAGGTTCGCGTTTGACTACACAATGCCTGATGTTAAGCAGATGTACGGTCTAAGGTGTAGCACGCTTACCTAGAAGATACCTATTTACTCGGGATTTGAAGACATCCACGTTGTACTTTAACGGGAAGACAGACTCAGGCAAAGCGTTCCACATTCCGGCTGTTCGTATGAGGAATGAGGATTCGAAAAGCTTGGTTCTAACGCGCGGAATGTCCACCATAATATGACCGCCATTGAAGTAGATATGTCACTTAACTTCAAGTTTGAGCATTTGAAGCATATTTTATTGGTGATCGAAATATTAATTGCCCTTGTAATAAAATCAACCTTATACCTATTATAACAATCGGTATATCATAAACACTGCGAGTTTAAAAATGCGCAAAAAATTTGGCAAAAAGCTCAGTTTAACCTTGAGAGCTAGATTTAAGTGACACGGCAATCGTTATGTGGTTTAACTAAATTATATCCTTGTTGAGTTTTTGCCAGACAAGTTACTACATCCATATGAAGACAAAAGTTTGGAATTGATGTATATTTTTTGAGACTCAAATTATAAGAAGGCATGAAGGTACACAGTCATAAGAACGGGTCTATTAAATTCTTCACACACAATCAAACTTGGCGAGAGACAACCGCGGTGGTCAGGTACATCAGCTCATTGTCGGGGCATCTGTAGCAATGTTGGATGTCGACTCCGATTTGGTTGGGAATAGCCACCAATAATAATACAGACGGACCGACAACGTGCCGAAGAACAACTGTACTTCGGCACGTTGTCGGTATTGTATAACGAATTTATCGGTTCAAATGATTGATTATATTGGCGACGCCAACCAAAATAATCAATTATTTGAATCGATTAAATTCGTTATATTATTACATTGTACTGTACTGTACTAGCCTTTTTTAATAGTCCACTGCAGGACGTAGGCCTACCCACGAAGGGGTGATTGGGCCATATCCACCACGCTGGCCCAGTGCGGGTTGGTGGATTCACATTACGCCATCGAATTTCTTCTACGGACGCATGCTTCACGATGTTTTCCTTCACCGAAAAGCCAATGGTGTTAAATTCCGTACATAAATTCCAAAGAACTCATTGGTACGGGACCAGGATTTGAACCCACGACCTCACGATTGCAAGGCGAGTGTCAATACTTCTAGGCCACCGCGGCTGCCATTATTATTATTACATTACCTATGGGTATTTATTTTCAAATAAAGTTTGAAAAGTTTCAAACTTTTTTTCTTTAGATTTTACATTATCAATAATAATAATTGTTGAAAAGATGAAGACATACAATCAGATTAATGGTTAGCTCTAACCAAATCAGAATGTGTATCAGGGCTTTAAGTGATCAGTTCAAATGACCGTGTGCCCGCGACTTAGAGCCTTGTTAACAAGACGGTTTTAAACGTGGAATGGAACACTATGGAGGTCTGTCACGTGGTGCAAACTTACTCCGGCGCTGCGCCGGGACGGCAGCGGCCCCTGCGACGCGGTGTCGGCTGATGATGATGATAAGTGAACTGACCTAGGGCCTAGGGCTCATTTCGCCGCGGGCGCTGCGCCGGGACGGCAGCGAAGCCCGACCCCTGCGACGCAGTGTTGACTGATTATGATGAGTGAACTGACCTGGGGCTCATTTCGCCGCGGGCGCTGCGCCGGGACGGCAGCGGAGCCCGACCCCTGCGACGCGGTGTCGGCAGACGATGATGATGACTCTGTAAACAATGCACTCGTTTTAGTTATACAATAGACTAACCCTGATACCGAGGTTAAAAAATATAATATTGGTATCCCCTGTCTGTTGTAAGAGCCTACTTAAAAGGGGATCTTTGGGTGTCTTTCTTTTTCTCTAATTCCGATTTGGCTCCTGTATTGTCGGTAAACAACTATGAATTAATAAAATCATCTATCCATCAGCCATAGGACGTCTACTGCTTGACATAGGCCTCCCCTATGGATCTCCAATAAGACCGTTTGGTAGCGGCTTGCATCCAGCGCGATCCTGCGGTCTTAATGAGGCCATCCGTCCACCTTGTTTAATAATACTCAGGAACTGTAACTCAGAACAAACTCCACGCAATAAGTGGCCCTACTACGAACCAAAATATGTAATTATGATTCGAAATACGAATCACTTCTGAGGTTACCATTAGACATGCTTGATGCTTGGTTTAAATTCAGAACTATAAAGCGAAGTTAGATTCAGGACGGATCGTGCGCGTACTCTTTAGCAAAAAAAAAAAAACGATGTATGAAGCCAGGCTGGAGGGGATATGTACAAAACACCCCACGCGGGACGTCAGTGCAAGTCCTATCGCCCCCACATCGTAAAAGAATATGACGATGATGATATTATACATATGCGGAATCGAATCAGAAATAAGGAGGTCCGTAGAAAAACCAAGGTTACCGACATAAGCCAGAAGATTGGCAAGTTGAAATGGCAGAGGGCAGGGAACATAGAACGGAGGACTAATATCCTATGGGATCGAAAAGTTCTGGAGTGAAGACCACGTACCGGCAAGTGCAACATAGGTCGTCCACCCATAAGGTGGACGACTTCTTTATGATCGTAGGATCTTGCCGGATGAAAGCTACCAACCGGTCTTATTGAAGATCTATAGGGGAGGCCTATGCCTAGCAGTGGACGTCCTATGGCTAATGGATAGATGGACCGAAACTAGCTGTCAATGATGATATAACATACCAGATCTGTTCGACTGGTGCGGTGCTTCTTTCTTAAACGACGGCTCTCTCTCGCAAGTAGGCTCTTGCTCCCTGCAAATAAACAAATAAAAATTAATCAAAGAAACAAATAAGAATAAATCGAAGTACGCAGCGCTCATAGCGTAGTTTCACTAGGCGTTTGTCAGCGATCAGCAAAGTTAAGCATCGTTCGGCACGGCCAGTCTTAGAATGGATGACCGCGGGTGGCATTTACAACTGAGCGCTACCGTGACTCGGATGACACGTTAAATTGTAGGTCCCGGTTGTTTTAATCGTTTAGCCATGTCAGAGGCCTTCAGGCGGCTTAAAAACTCTGATAACCACACGGCCTATACCAACTTGTTTACTTATCAAAGAAACGACAAATAATCATTAATATAGAAAAAAAATTGGAAATGCCTTTATTTAATAACTTTTACACATTTTTTTCTCAAATATAAAACTAAGAACGCCGTTCTACAAAGTCAAAGTCAAAATTTATTTATTCCGTAGACACAATACAGGCACTTGGAATCGTCTAGTTACAATTTTTAAAAGTTCTACTTAATTAAATTTTTACTATGAATAAATAAGCACACTTTTAGATTTTACAAGATTAGTATCAGTTGTATATCATATTCGGTACACAAAAAAAAAATTGAATACAATTCAAAAATAAAATTGTATCATTATTATGAAAAAAAACAATGTCATTCATTATCAGTTTAAAAATGTCAACGAGTATGAAAATAAAGAAATTATAATTACATATCCAAAAAAAATTACACTGTTACGTTATTCAGCAATAGCATCGTCAAAGTAAAAGGTTCCGCGGTCAAAAAGTGAAACTAATATTGACAAATCGGCCCCGCGATTGTAGCGACGTGTTTGTTCACCTTTTTATTTTACCCATTACAACCGACTAAAAACAGGCGTGAAATCGAGACTATGTTAACTATTAAAATAAAAATAGGCCAAGTGCGAGTTGGACTCGCGCACGAGGAGTTTCCATATGGAAGCCATTTAGCCCCATTTGAAGCGTCTACCTGTTGTCGTTATTAATATCGAGCAAAAAACGGCAAAAAATCACGTTTGATAATAAATATGTCCCTTGAATGTTTATTTTCTTGTTTTTTTAGCGGCAACATAAATACATCCTCTGTAAGAATTTCCATAGGTGTCACGGTTCATGAGATACAGCCTGGTGACAGACAGAAAGACGGACGGACTGCGGAGTCTTAGTAAAAGGGTCGCGTTTTTACCCCTTGGGTACGGAAATCAAAAAAGCTGGTACGGAAACTTGAGTTTAAGTATAGGTACATCGGATGTCATACGGCTGATACCGACGACGATATTATAAGCTTCATTTATCAAGAGACCTAAATACTAATCACTAAACACTTATTGATTTAATTATAATATCAAAACAACAGTTGCCGATAAGCTTAACTGCGAATAAGTGATAAACAAAGCGATAAAACGGAACAACATCAATAAATTACGTTAATTGTCTAATAGACTAATAAATAAGATATTTTACGATGATAACCCGTGTAACCCATATAATTTGGGTAGAAACTGGGGCACTGACAACACAGCTGATTAATTTTACATAACTTCTACCAAACAATTTCAAAAAGTTATGGAAGTTTCCAAAGTTTCGGTATGACCCCGGACACTCTGAGCAAATAACTATCATGACATGAAACTATCAGTTTCATGAAAGTAGTGAAAGCCGAATTAAAACTTGTCGGCGGTTGTGAAGTTAGGTACGAACTGATCGCAACCCAATCCTCGAGCAGCTGTTACGTGAGCTTCAGTCAGAATTGGATTTTGCGCAGCATGTGGGTATTTCAGCCTATACGAACGCTCACTCGTGAATGAATCGTGGGCAGTTTCCACGGGGGTTTTCCTAGGTCTTCTTCACGTAGTCAATATCCCCTAGGGAAATTTAGAGCTTTTTCGAGCTATGCAAACATTCATCCATCAGCCGTTTAAGTTTTTCACAGACGCCATTAAGTTTGACACGGCGTGGGACAGGTCAAATTTAAAAAAAAATTATTCACGCAGTATGGTAACATTAGCTAAGCTTGAGAAATCTTGCAAGACGAATTTATGCTAATTTGATTGTAACGTTTTCTCAAGAAGAAAATAGCTACGAACTGTCTACAGGTTTTATGGTCTGCTCTCCGCCAATAAGCTATTTAAATATCGTTTCAATTGATAAATCAATGCCCGGGCTGCCTTAGTAACTATCTTCTGATAATGTCGCCCCTCTACGTAATAAAATATGTTCAGTAATGTTCAAAATCTTTGTACAACTACAAATCCACGTGACTTTAACATTTTTAAACCCCAATGAGAGGTGAGGTAATGCAAAAATATACCGAGCTTAGGCTGCTTAGGTCATTACCTTGTAAAGTATTCAATTATTTGCTTTATTTGTTTGGGAAAATGATTTTCCGATTATTTTCTTTCATAACAATCTTCTAAAGAAATTTCATTTTTGACCGACGAACCACCGGAGGAGGTAGGTATACAGTTCGACGCGTATATATAAGCGTATATTTTTTTATGTATCACCACGCATAACTTTTTTCATAGTAGTCCGATTTCAATAATTCTTAAAAATTGGCTGAGCCATTTTTGATAAATCAACAATAATGTGAAAAATGTTACATCGATCCGTGCATAATATTTGCGTTCTAGCGATGCGCCCCGGCTTCGCACGGGTGTATTATACATATAAATATTTCTCTTGAATAACTCTATCTATAACAAACTGCATCAAAATCCGTTGCGTAGTTTTAAAGATATAAGCATACATGGGGACAGACAGCGGAAAGCGACTGTTTTATACCATGTAATGATTCTGTACACGGGTGAAGTCGGTCATGCTATTTTTTGCAAAAAATAATTATTTCGTATCTTATTATCTTTTGACATTGCTTGTAAAATATGGCGGCTTGATGGCGGTCGTGAAGAAAAATCTAATTATAAAATACGAAAATCCGTTCATATTAAGCATTCAATGGTTGTTTTACTCTGCGTATTTATTTTCCATAACTTAATGGATTTTTTGAGCTACTGTACACATACTGGTCCCAATTTGCAAAAACCTCTTTGACGTAGACATTGCAATCTAAAACTACACATGTCTCCACTAGACGTGAAAGCTTTATATTGGAAATAATATGAGATAAATATTGTACTTTCTACTTATGTAAGTGTATTTTATAGACCGAATCAAACTTTTTGGCGGCTGCGATGCGGAAATTGAAACTTTTTATCTCTGTGAATAGCAGAAAGCCGAGTATAGGTTGAAATATTTTGGCAACTGTGATGTTAGCTAGAAACTGCGCGAAACCCAATCTTCGCGCAGTTAAGTGTGCTTCAGGATTGGGTTATTCGCAACGTGTAGCTCACATCACAGCCGCCCAGATGTTCGATTCGGCCACAGAAACCCGCGCTTCATTCACGTGTGCAGTATAGTATAAGATTTGCATTTTCATTTTATTGTTCGGAATATCTAGGGTGTGATGCCTATATAGCCTTTCCCGAAGGTCATGGACTATCGGAGTCGCCCGACCGTGGCGGCCTATTACCCAGCTATTGCAGATAAAATGCCGATATACTTAGCTGCCTTCGATAAAATACCCAGTTTTTCTATTCATAATACTAGTAATTTTCCGAACAATAGACCTCGCAACACTGAATCTTCATAAGCCTATATCTCGACTCCTCTAGACCGATTTGATTCCTACTCGCAAATCTTGTTAGGATTTAGATACTAAACAATCTTGCCACATCAGGCAGTATGTAGTCAAACGCAAACCTACAAGGAATAAAAAAAAAACAGCAATTTTTCCCTCTTTTTGACCGACGAACCGGACCGGAGGAGGTACACAATTCGACGTGTAAGTATATTTTTTTTTGTATAACCACGCATAACTTTTTACATAGTGGCAAAGAAGATATAATAATACTACGTAATAGTGGTCTGATTTCGATAATTATTTTTTTATTGGAAAGAGTACACTTAGAAGTTGGTCCCATTTAAATGTTATCGAAATCGGCTGAGCCATTTTTGATAAATCAACAATAATGTGAAAAATGCTACATCGATCCGTACGAAATATTCGCGAATTCTGTACACGGGTGAAGTCGGTCATGCTATTTTTTTTGGGAAAAATAATTATTAAAGGGAAAAATACCTGTACGAAGTTTTGTTGAGATCCGTTGAAAATGGGACCAAAAACCAACATCTGATGGACAGACGAAAGCAAAATCGCGGTAAAACGGAGATCTTACGCTTACGCTCGATTAGTAAAACCAATCGTTGAAAGTCGGGCGTCGTTACCAAATTACATAATGTAAAACTTCAATACCACGACCATTACAATAATTCGTCATGATCAAAGTGCTTGTTCGTGTATTATTTCTGTCTTTATGATAAAATCGGCCGGAACGACCGGAGAACGCACTCAAGGTCTCTGGAAAAATTGTCTGCTTGTTACATGTTTCAAATGTATAAATTAAATATTAGGTAGTAGATACAGGTCGCCGCAGACAAGTTTAGCGCTGAGCGAAGTGTGGAGGGGATGGCTGCGCATGGTGACCGCCATACAAACCCATGCGCAGCCATCCCCTCCACTTAGTTTAGCGCTGACGGAACAGTGGAGGAGATGGCTGCGCATGGGTTTGTATGGCGGTCACCATGCGCAGCCATCCCCTCCACTGTTACGTCAGCGCTAAACTTACGTGCCGCTACCTGTATATATATGCCGTGACCCGTGGCCCTGATGCCGGGGCAATAGAATACGGCATAGGTATCCCCCTGCCTGTAGTAAGAGCCTACTAAAAGGGGACCTCTGCTAGCTCAGCATGCGACCAAGAAAAGCCACGAAATAACTCTTTTCGACGTGTGAAAAAGTGTCAGATATATATGATACTTCACCATAACTCTGTCTCGTTCTGCAACGTCGAACGAAATATTTCGTATTGCGCATCCTAGCCCGGCTGGGCTCGTGAATGGTTAGAGATGGGGTTCTAGCAAACGAACCCGGAAGGACGACAAAATGTGAGACACTGTTTTCGTAGAGGACCGTACAAGCCTAGGTATTTACAGTAGGCTTGAGTTGTCGTATAATGTGATGGGAGCACCGCGTACCAGCGCGTTCCCCTGGAGATCCCGGAGCTCCCAAGAGCGCACTAAGACTGGTCACCGAGGTTTTAGTGGGTACAATTCTAATCACAGTGCCCGAATATTTATATCAAAATGAAAATGAAATTTATTGGCTTTTACAAACGTTTCTTATCAATACCTAAATCTTATTAACACCTAGTCATGAAAAACTCAGTAATTTATCAAGTTGAGAAACATTGCCATCCAAGCTAGGAACTAACCTGTGTTTTGGAATAGCAATGCCCTCCGGATAACAGTAGGAACTAAATCATAATAATACAATCAAAGAAAAAAAATAGTAATAAAATACAATGCCAATTTAAAATTTTGAAATAACTAATAAGTTTTGTTATGGATGTGAATGAAAGTGTGTAGTAGACACTTACGCAAAACCTGTGATAGAGGGATTATTAACCCACTTGTTACTAGCGTTTGATATACGGATCAATGAACAATAAAAAATATTAAACAAAACGTGGATAGTTTCAAATTTCTTTGTTTATTGTTTGTGATAGCTGGATGATCCCTTTGTCGAATAGACGTGGTTTGTTCTAGTTTGAGTTGCACGTGTAAAATTAATAAGTGTTGATAAATCGTGTTTATTTGTCATGAGTGTTTCGAGGTAATTAGATAATATTAATTGTATTTATATTGGGTAATTGTTGTAAAAATATTAATATTTATAGTATTATCTTTAATATAAGTTTATATGTTTATTGATTCTCTAAGAATTTATGTCACTTATTTGTCTATAAAGTTGATGTTCCGTATATCAAACGATAGTAATATGTACTGCTATATAGCAGTTGTACCGTAAATATTTAAAACAATATATTTTAGAAGTTTAAATAGGTAACAAAATACAAATTACTCTATAAATAAATAAAATATTTTTTTTATTATTTTAACACCACTTTACGTAAGTAGGTATGTAGTAGGTAAGTACCTCAAAATAATTTACTCAGCATGTGTGTGATAGGTTTCGAAACAAACTTTGGGGTGTATAGAAACTTAACATTTTACACAAAAAAAAAACAGCATTTTTATGGCACACAACACACCGCAACTGTTCCGTTCTATGTCCTCCTGGCCTGCCTGGCTTTTAAGCTGTAGCTGTACCGTAAGATTCTAGTGAAGATGTAGTGATGCTTCTTCGGAATCCGAGGTTGTCATACTCCGAGGTTGATCAATTTGGATGTATCTCTTTTGCTGTTGGGAAAGTTTTCTAGTTTTTACTAGTCTTACCTACATGAGAGGCGTAAATAGATCTGACCAAAACATTGGCTTATATAATACTTCCATTCGTGGCAAGAAATGGTACTTTTCTCGGATTTCCCATTGCTAATCAAGTGTAGAACGGAACAGTTGCAATGTGCTATGTACAATAAAATGATATATTTTTTTTTGTAAAATGTAATGCCTCGTTACACCCAAAAGTTTGCTTGGAAACCTATCACAGACATGCTGAGTAAATTATTTTCAGGTACTTATACTTACCTACCTACGTAATTGGTGTTCCTAAAAAAAATAAACAATCATTTTTTATTTATAGAGTAATTTGTATTTTATTACCTACTTAAACAGCTAAAATATATATTTTTTAATGTTTACGGTACATCTGCTTTATAGCAGTACATATTACTAGCGTTCCGTATATCAAACACCATTTTCCAGCTCTTCCGCAATACCTACAATTTTTTATTTATTTTTCCTCATATAATAAGCCTATAATTAGACCGAATACAAAAAATCAGAACGATCCTCCGAAAAAAGGGATATCCGTAACAACTGGGTTAAAGGTCGAATCATACCACTTGGCGTCTGTGATTTTAGCTGCGGATATCAATCGGAATTGGGCTATCCGAAGCTTGTAGTTAACATCACAGTCGCCAAGTTGTCTGATTCGACATATACGCCGCAGCTGTCTATGGGACGCTATCGGTACTCTGCGCCGCGACCTTCGGGAAAGGCTGTATCTCTGTTGTGTAAACATGGGGCACCCTGTGGCTAGGTTAAGTGACGGCCTCCATTTAGGATGTATGTACCTACACTTGGAAGCTTTGACTAATATATAGAGATATATTTAAAAATATACAACTATTTCTGTAGGGGTCCACAGAGATAGAGATTATATCTAGACAAGCGGAATCGTGTCCAGCCAAGGTGTTCAAAGAAAACTGGCGAAGCAGCGGCCGTGTGTAATATTAAACGAACCATTTCGAGCTACTTTTGACCCCTTCACAACTCGAAAACTATTTAACCTACATATATGAAATTTGGTATTTATTATACACAAACAATTTTTACTACATTTAAAATAACCCCTCTTAATTTATAGACAGACAGATTTAAGTCATTGTAAACTACCCTTAACAAAGGGCACAGACCCTATGAAAAAATACTATGAAATCGCTAATGAAAACAGCTGTACAATACAAAAAGTTATTTGATATTCAGCAAAAGATAAGAAACTTTACAGATGACCTTTTACTGAATCAAACACTTCTTTAAAAACCTTTCATACTGATAGAATTATAAATGAAATATTAAATGTTTAATGAATTGTTATTTCAAACACTAATTTAGTATTGGCTGTTGAATTTACTATTTCATTGCTTTTTAGGGTTCCATGGTAAAACGAGGAACCCTTATAACTTCATTGTGTTTGTCTATCCGTCTGTCCTAATATTACAAAGCCTTAAAACTACCACATTTATAAACTAAATTGCATGAAATTTGAGATTATGATAGTATAAGTATAGATCTTGATTTAGAACAAGTTCAAATAGTGTATTGAACATTCTTCAAAGCCAATAATATGTTTTTAATGTTTTTAACGTAGTCAACCATCTAGTGACATAATGAAAATTGGATTTTATCATCATCATAATCATCGTTACAATCTATGGAAGCCTAAACGCGTGTCTCGACACGCACTTAACATATTATTTCTTCTACTTATTATTTCTTTTGTAATATTTATTACTGACTTTTTACTTTCGCATCTTTGTTGACATTGAAATTATTTTTATCGTGCTTCACACACTAGGTGTATAGAAACTTTCTTTTTGTGATAAACATTTCAAAAATTGACGCGTTCGCAGGATTTGAACCTGCATCCTCTGGGACACCGGCCCAGATGCTTTGTCCAATTAAGCTAAATCGCGCCCTGCGAACCCGCCAAATTAGTGAGTGTTTATCATTTTTACCAACTACTGCATTGTTGGAAGCGCCATTTGTGAGAACTGCTTTAAACCAGTCAGTCACTTAATGTGAAATTATTAGAACTTCTTACCATTAACGAGAAATGACGCATTGCTTAATCAATGAAATTATTTTTATCGTGCTTCACACACTAGGTGTATAGAAACTTTCTTTTTGTGATAAACATTTCAAAAATTGACGCGTTCGCAGGATTTGAACCTGCATCCTCTGGGACACCGGCCCAGATGCTTTGTCCAATTAAGCTAAATCGCGCCCTGCGAACCCGCCAAATTAGTGAGTGTTTATCATTTTTACCAACTACTGCATTGTTGGAAGCGCCATTTGTGAGAACTGCTTTAAACCAGTCAGTCACTTAATGTGAAATTATTAGAACTTCTTACCATTAACGAGAAATGACGCATTGCTTAATCAATGAAATTATTTTTATCGTGCTTCACACACTAGGTGTATAGAAACTTTCTTTTTGTGATAAACATTTCAAAAATTGACGCGTTCGCAGGATTTGAACCTGCATCCTCTGGGACACCGGCCCAGATGCTTTGTCCAATTAAGCTAAATCGCGCCCTGCGAACCCGCCAAATTAGTGAGTGTTTATCATTTTTACCAACTACTGCATTGTTGGAAGCGCCATTTGTGAGAACTGCTTTAAACCAGTCAGTCACTTAATGTGAAATTATTAGAACTTCTTACCATTAACGAGAAATGACGCATTGCTTAATCAATGAAATTATTTTTATCGTGCTTCACACACTAGGTGTATAGAAACTTTCTTTTTGTGATAAACATTTCAAAAATTGACGCGTTCGCAGGATTTGAACCTGCATCCTCTGGGACACCGGCCCAGATGCTTTGTCCAATTAAGCTAAATCGCGCCCTGCGAACCCGCCAAATTAGTGAGTGTTTATCATTTTTACCAACTACTGCATTGTTGGAAGCGCCATTTGTGAGAACTGCTTTAAACCAGTCAGTCACTTAATGTGAAATTATTAGAACTTCTTACCATTAACGAGAAATGACGCATTGCTTAATCAATGAAATTATTTTTATCGTGCTTCACACACTAGGTGTATAGAAACTTTCTTTTTGTGATAAACATTTCAAAAATTGACGCGTTCGCAGGATTTGAACCTGCATCCTCTGGGACACCGGCCCAGATGCTTTGTCCAATTAAGCTAAATCGCGCCCTGCGAACCCGCCAAATTAGTGAGTGTTTATCATTTTTACCAACTACTGCATTGTTGGAAGCGCCATTTGTGAGAACTGCTTTAAACCAGTCAGTCACTTAATGTGAAATTATTAGAACTTCTTACCATTAACGAGAAATGAAATTTTTTTGAAATGTTTATCACAAAAAGAAAGTTTTTTTTTGTTGACATTAGTTATCGTTGTAAACTCTGATTTATTATTATATCTATTGTATTTGATTTGACTTATATTTGGATTCGGTCAGTATTTAGATTATTATACTATTATTATTTACAGTAAAATATAGCTTTACAGATTACACAAAATCCAATACGCTACATTTTATACTTTACCTAAAAAACTGATGGGTGACCGCGGGTGGCATTTTCCAACTGAGCGATTTCCGTGGCTCGGATGACTCATTAAATTGTAGGTCCCGGTTTTTATAACCGTTTAGCCATGTCGAGGCCTTTAGGCGGCCTAAAAACCAAAGCTAGCCACCCAACCAATATGAACTTACTCTGCCCCCGATAGGAAAAAAGACGCATCTAACATTTTTTCCAGATTTGAGTTATATACATTGCTGGAATCAGGAAAAAAAGGCGCATCTGCCTGTATTTTTATTATTTTTTTAACTCCCTCCAGTGCGGTTTTACCACAACAAAATAGGGCGCTTCTGTTAATATTTTTACACCCAATTGAAGATAAAAAGACGAATTTATGTAAAACTTAAGTAAAAAGTCGCTTTTACGTAGATAATGTCCTTATACTTTATAGTTTTTTTTTAGTTCAGTAAAATAAAAGGCGCATATTTGTCCCTTTTTCTAAAAGGAAGTTAAAAAGACGCAAATAAGTATTTGCGTCCAACGCGTTAGTAGAAAACTGCTAGTACATTAAGAAAAAAGACCACATCTGACCACTTGCGCCCTATTTACTTCGTAAAATTGTTATAGAATAGGCGCATTTGCCATATGCGTCTTAATAATTTACGTTAAATAAAAAAAATCAATATGATACGATTAATAAAAAAAGCGGAAGTGTGCAAAAACGTCTTGTTTTCCTAAAATTGTGAATCAAGTGGGGATTGCACGGGGACCGGGCGGGATATGGTTGGTACGGCGCCTGACCAGGGGCCTTATTTTGTAAGCGCTCTGACGTTCGGCTTCGCTTTTTCTCCTGCTCGCGCCAGTTACTCACGCCGCGAGAGCGAGCGGGAGGAAAAGCGAAGCCGAACGTCAGAGCGCTTACAAAATAAGGCCCCAGTTTCTGTGTCAGTTGCGTAAGTAAGTATTTTTTATTTAATAGTTTGTTTACTATGTGTGCTATTTCATTCATAAACCTTTTTATTAGGTACTTACATTACGACGATGTTTTGAGCTACTTACCAAAGCTTTAGCTTCTACAAGTACAGAAAGTACAACTACTACTAAACTGCAGTAAAAACTACAGAGCGAATTTCGCTGCATCCCTTAATTGACAACCATCACCCTTACCAAATAAGCCATGGTGAAGAAATTAAACACGTCACTTCAACTGATAGTGTTTTTCCGGACAAAGTCTGCGATAATACCATCACTGCAGATACTGTTAGCAGTAAGTGATTTCGACTCTGATGATTCAGTTTTTGATAAAGAATACATTCCACTACAAATTAAAAAAAAACATAAGTAGTGTTATCTATTCTGATTCGGATATTAATTTAATAGAGAACTCACAACAAAACAACATTCGCGTATCAGAGTCATCTGAACGAGAAGATTTTGATCTCGAAAATCAGACTGACCAGACTTCTGAAAATGTAATCCAACTTACCAAAAAAGGATGTGTACGTAAACGAAAACATTACGATACTTCATTGCAAGAGCGTACTAAAACTAAGAAAGAGTTAAAGACTAATACTAAGTATAGATTAAAACAAGGTTGTGGCAAAGAATGTTAAAAAAAAAATTCTTTAAATATATCTGAAAACCAGCGAAGTATTATAAATAAACAGTTTAGTAATTTCACCCGGAGAGAACAATACGTATATTATTTACTATATTATTACGTATACATTTATTAACAACACATCTCAAAATATACGGGCCAGGCGAACAAAAAAAAACCCAACTCAAAAGTAATTAACTGAGAAAAGACTATTACATATTTTATTTTGAATGAAAATAATGAGAAAGTAACGGTGTGCAAGATTTTTTTTAAAGTTAGATTTATGAGGATAGATAGATGCAGTTAAGACTGGCTTTTTAAAAAAATTTTGATAATGATTTTATAATGTTTTTCACATTGATATTTTAGTCACATAAATAAATAAAATATGTAATTAAATATTTTGGGACATCTTACACACGGCCTCTGACCCCAAACTAAGCAAAGCTTGTGATATGGCTGCCAGAGACTGATATACTACATACACTTATTTTTAAATACATACTTATATAGATAGTAACTAAATAACACCGAGACACAGAGCAAACACTTATGTTCATCACATAAATATTTGCCCTGGGTGGGGATTGAACCCACGCCTCTTTGATCCAGAAGTTAGGGTCACTAACCACTGAGCCACCGAGGCAGTCATATCATGATATTGTTTATAAACGACTCATAGTAATGGTATTATAATATTAGCCTAGGAACGTTATTTTTTTAAGACGTGTTTGTTACAATAAACATATAAGTGATAATTATAATAGATCTGTTTAAGACTGATTAAGCTAAACTTTGCCCATGTTTAATACATAATTCTGATTTTAATTATAAGTTACTGTGCCATGGATAGCATTTTTGTTTTTGTGGGTCAAAAGGTTTTAAAATAATTACTGGACCATACCTATCAATTGTGTTTTATTTACAAATTATAAATTAGGCTGTGGCCTGGTTATTTACCACGACTGGTTATTAACACGAATCTTTTGTAGTTCAGATTTATAAATCCTTAGATAAATGGATTATTATTTAATTTTGTAAGCATTTTATCTTAGCCACGGGTTATTGACATACTTTATAATTCTTATGAAAAAAGGCGGAAGTACTTATATGCGCCCATTTTTGTTAAAATTATATAGTAGGTAGATAAACCAAATACGTAAAAGAAAGGTACAGCCAAAAGCGTTTGAAATTTAAAGGACGCATCTAGCCATTTACGTCTATTCAATTATGTATGTAATATTTTTCTCAATTTTTTATGCTAAGATGAAACTGTTTTTTTATTTTTTTTATGATAATAAATTAATAAATTTATATTATTCATTAAAACAAAGATAAAGCCTAATAGTGTCCATTATTTTCAACTTTTAGTATGTAAATATTTTAATCTATTCGAAGACAGCAAACAATTTTCCGTTTGATTCATTAAAACATTTATTTCTACGTTTTTACTTTTCGTTAGATACGTCTTTTTAACTATCGGGGGCAGTACTGACTTATACTGTTGTATGAATAAATGAATATGAATATTAGAAATTTAGAATAGAAAAATATGTTATAATTTTCACAACCATTCAAGACAAAGAGATAGAAACAATTACTGCCTGTAGGTGAGGACATGGTGCAATGCTCGGCCTAATTTGCTCAATTAACTAGGTGGGTGGTGATGTGCCAGGGCAGGGACTTCTACACTGTCCAAACAAAAAAGAATATTGAGGTACAGTACAACCTCAATAAGCGGGACTAATTTGTGTTGTTTTCGTCATTTGGGAAATCAAAAATCCGGATAATAGAATGAATGAAAAATGGTATTATTTTAAGCTAATTTACAACCATATAGGTTTTTCCTATTGTTTGTGGTAACCCATGGGAACCTTTTATTTTTTTGGGATAGCCTATATCATTTTGTCTTTCAAATGATTAAAATTCAAACGATATGATTGCTCCGTTGCTGTGTGAAAGAAGAAAAAACCAATAAACCAACCAAACACTCTTTTGGATTAATAATAATATTAGTAACAATTTCATATGTATTTATTTAGATTCCACATTGTAGATCGAGGTAAAATAAACTTAAAGTTACAGGAACAATTTTACTATGGAACCCGTCGGGCGTTGCTAAAATATCTAAATTAAAAAAGGGATTGAGGAGTGAACAGACTTTATAACTCCTAGCTAGATAATAAGAGTCGCCGTCTCTACAATTGTATTTAGGTATATGGCAAAACAATACATTCTGGATTAGCTAGTAGGTAGTTCAATAAAAAAAAATCAGCCAAGGAGTCTGACTTGTGCATGAACTTGGTTCCGTACCATATCGGAGTGCACCTTAATTTAAATTATTATAATTGAATTATTTAGAGATTTTGAATTATTTGAGTCTACCTGTTGCCATTATTCATGTCGAGCAAAAATCGGCAAAAAATCAAGTTTGTGGTATGGGATCGCAACTAAAATATTTATTTGATTTTGTTTTTAGTGTTTGTTCATAAAGCAGCAGCAGAACAAAAGCTATAAAAATTTCAACTATATCTAGCTATCATGGTTCATGAAATACAGTCTGGCGACAGACAGACAAACGGACGGACGGACAGCGGAGTCTTAGTAAAAGGGTTTGTTTTTAGCCTTTGGATATGGAACCCTAAAAACACCATGTTCAATAGACCTCATAGCATAGACATTATAAAGCTAACACTGTATAGGTAATACATATAGAATAAGAATTTATGCGAGATACCTACTACAGTACAGACTTATGTTTCACCTAAATACCTAGTTGCAGATTATTATTAATTAATTAAGTATTAAAGTATTATAACACTAATTTTCCTATTTATTATTGTATCAAACCTCAGCATTGTATAATTGTGGCCAATTAATACAAGTGTCTGAAAATTAAAGACCGACATGCGACATGATTCTATGTTTATTACTGAACCCTAAAAATTCTAGGTTTAGGTTCTTCCCCTTCAATAAATTAGTTAACTCCTATAGATATTATGTATGTTGACAAAATGTCTTGTTATTTGAACAACAAAGGCTTAAATAAGAGTATAAAAAATGGGTATAATTAGATATTATTTTTTAGAAAAATTAAAGTTATTCTTATTCAAATATGTGAAATGCCATAATTGTGTCAAGAAAAACTTCAAAGAATTGAAGTCTTTATGTAGGTTGACTTAAAAACTATAATTGCGTGTTCATTAAGCATTAAGAGCGATCTATAGGTGCGGCAAACTGTACGCCTTGGCAAAAAGTATCGATTGAAATCAATCGTATTTACTGCATATATAACAAATAATATGAAACAAACCTGTGGAAAAATCCTCTACTAGGCTATCTACTGCATTGTCCAGTACAGGTTTACTTAGAAAAGTGCTAAATAAAACTAGAAAGTCTGAACTAAAATTATCAAGAAATACGCCAGAACGAAACGGCAATGGTAACATGACAAAATGAAAAAAGATTTCGCAGAAACCGAGTGTCGCATTCTTACGTCACTCTCGGACTTGGTCGGATTATACTAAAACGGGATAAATGTACAGAAAGGCTAACCCACCCACATATAATCGATTTTTACTCAAGCATGAGTGAATTTTCTGTACCAATTTACACTTCATTTACTCGCTAAATACATTTACTTCGTTTATGGAAGGCACCCACGCGAGTATTGAAGCGAAAAATACACAAATACTCACCGAAAGTTTTAGTGTGTCGTCCGGATTGACAGAGAATAAAATTAGAATTGCTCAGAACTCACTGAATAAACACTTTACGGATGTAGTTTTATGCCGAATATAATTGTTGCACGTTATAAAACGAGCAGAGGACGTTATCCGTCGCATATCACGACATATTTTTACGTTTTCCCGAGATTTTAGCTGCGAGCCAACATCGATCGAGCAGCCATGACAGATACGATTTTCACAGAACTGAAGTTAGTGACGTTCGCTCAGCTGACGGACGAGTTTTTTTTTCTCTAGCGCTCAGTGAAGTTCGCTATGATCGTATTGGAAAGGTCATTGAACCTACAACTAATAAACAAAGTAGTAATTTTAAAAAATCACAAATAATGCTTTTATTGCTTATCTTTCTTATTAGAATTATCTTAGAATATTAAATATCCTATCATAAGGAATTTTATAAAATGGGAACGCAGACCACTTATACTTTTTTATTCTCTATTGGCAAGACCTACTTAGTGTGTCAGTTGAGAAATATTTGGCGCTGAGTTTTTTGAGCGTTTTGGCGGGAATGCGCAAAAATAATTTCGATGAATTATTTTCTTACACTTGTGATTTTTAATCTTGGAAGAGTGGATAATAGACCATTTTTTTTATCATACAATAGTACGTTAAGTCGCTGGTTTTTCAGTGAAAGGAAAACATGATGAGGAAATCTGATTATATTTACTCCGAAGAAAAAAAATTAATGGCCGACGATGGCGTATACATACTCGAACCTATTGCCTTCAGGCAAAGAAGATATAATAATCTTCAAGGGAGCGTTTTTTGAATTTGAACTTCGCACGGTATGGTCGTACCTATACGTAACTTTATAGAGCACTCGAACTTCAATAACATGGAGATTCTACATACAATCTGCCAAAGTTATCGGACGTCCGAGAGCGATCTGGCACACCGGATGTTTAAAGACTGTGCACATTGGTAAGTCGCGGCTGTCAGTCGCGTCCGTCAGCCGCGTCCGATAGTATGCTATGTTGTCGCTTGAGGCAATTCTCAACCACAAAAATGTATGGAAAATCTGGCTCAACGCTGTCAAAACTGTCAAATATGTATTGGAATTTGACACTACTGAGAGAAAAACACGGCAACTAGCCACTGAATCGAGATATTTTATTTCTCTTTCTAACTCATGCCATATTAAATCGTTGCATCTCTTTATTTCTTTTCTCGATCGGCCACATTATCCCTCTGGTATCTCTGTGATACCAAAGAAGATATGATATAATCTCTTCGTATAAAAACATTGCTATTTCATTGTATTAAAAAATAATAATAATATATTCTGGTGAATACGATACGTTCCTAGGTGTGAGTTTAGGCGGGAATGCGGAAAAATCATGTCGCCTCATTGTACTATTTTGTTAAACTTGTGTTTTTTATCAGAGATAATTAGTGAAAAATTGTGTTATATCGTTGATTATGCGCTGATTTACGTGCATGAGTGTAGGCAAGTGATATAATTGACGTATCATATTGTTCCGTGATGTTACCAAAGCTCCACAGACGCCTCTAGTAAAGCCTCCACTGCTTTACTGAAGTAAAGTGACTTGAACTAGGTATGTTTTGACTTGACCGCAACTTTATTGGACTATGACGTGACTACGATAGTTACTATTTTGATAATATATCATCAAAAATTATTAAAACTTGCACTGGCAAATGCACAATAATGTGACGCCAAAATATATAAGAAGAAGAAATTCCTGAGCGTTCGAAGTTTTAACAGCCATCACCTGAATTTTATATTTTTTTACTACTTACCATGGTATAGTAGGAGCCCAGTCCAACTGCACCCGTCTTGGTGCCACCAACGACATCTTGTCTGTCACTCCCTCCACTATCAGTAAATGAGTTTCTATTCGAAAATCACTATCCGTCTCGCTCGGCCATTTATTTCAAATATTTTTGGCGTGTTCAGCTATTTTGGGTATCAGCTTTTGTGGATGTACCTAAAACAATAATTCATAAATATAATAATAGTAATATAAAATAAACGTATTCATTAAATTATTTATTTTAAAAAGTCTTTACTGCATAGACATTATTATTACATAATAATAAAATTATTAAGTATACTTGTACAAATTAGCAAACAAGCCGACCGCGCGGTGCCAGAAGCCCCTAAAGCCAGAAACATACTATCGGACGCGCCTTAAGCCGGAAACATACCATCAGACCCGGCTGACGGACGCGACTGACAGCTGCGACTTACGCCGGAAACATACTATCGGTAGCGGCTGACGGACGCGACTTAGCAACGTGCACAATCGTAAAACATCCGGTGTGCCAGATCGCTCTCGGACGTCCGAACGCTCTCGGACGTCCAGGTTTAGGCTTACGGACGCGACTGACAGCCGCGACTGATAGATACCTATCTAGACTATGAAAGTACACTGAGCCGTGCACACTATCGGACATAAGTCGCGGACGTCACCTTCGGACGACCTTGAGCGTTCGGACGTCCGAGAGCGATCTGGCACGCCGGATGTTCTAATTATGTGCTCATTGCTAAGTCGCGGCTGTCAGTCGCGTCCGTCAGCCGCGTCCAATAGTATGTTTCCGGATTAAATGAAAGATTTCTCGCAAAGAAATAAAAATGCTTGCATTAAATTAAAGTAATAATTTATTGATTATAAGTTATCACTTTCTCCTAGAAATTGAGCATGCCAAACAATTCAAATTAAATATCCTCGTATTATATTTTAGGTACACTTTTCTTGCGTTTTCTCGGCAAATTGTCCAATTTATCTAGAGACTCTATAGACCTCTATAGAGACAACTTTAGGTAGCACGTACTCGTATAATTTTACGTGAAAACGTCATAAGAAAAAGTTGTTGAATCAACAACTAAAGCAAGCCGAACCCTTAGGCCTTCGTGCCTCTCTATAGCTTGTTCCGCGCTCTCGCTTCCTCGGCTCAGGTGAAACGTGACACTTTTTCTTGCTTGCGTGACCACGGTCGATGCAACTCTGCCGAAACGTCGGGTTGAGGAAGTATTTATTTATCTCGTAATTTTAGTGCGCGATCAGTCCCGTAGTATATAATAATAATTTATAAGACGTTATTATTTTCGCAAAAAATGGCATGACCGACTTCAACCGTGTATAGAATTCGCGAATAGGACGCACGGATCGATGTAGCAATTTTCACATCATTGTTTATTTATCAATATTATTTATTTTAAGCTAAATTTATAAAAATTTAATTTGTCATTGTTTTATAGTTTCAGTTATTCAGTACCTACTAATTCTGTTATGCATGCTGTATTCACTCCTAGAATGGCATACACATTATGCATGTCGTTTTATTAATGTATTTTGTTTAATGTAAGTTTTAGTGTGTAAGCCCAGTTTTGTGAACCATAAATAAAAAAGAAAAAAAAAAACAAAATTGGCTAAGCTGATTTCGATAAAATATAAATGGGACCAATTTCGAAGTATACTCTTACCAATCAAAAAAGATCTATCGAAATCGTACGACACAGTAAAAAGTTATGCGTTATGGTTATACATAAAATAAGCAAAAAAAAATATACGCGTCCACTCGAGTACCTAGGTTTTTTCGTCGGTCAAAAAAGAGATTGCTTTACTTTTGTCATTTCTGAAGTGAAAACTCTATAGGCTTTATAGTTTTTTTACATATTTTTTTCCCGGGAAGCACGACATTATGGATTGTGGATAACATTTTTGCTTAACCTTTTTGTTTAGACGTTAGGGGCCTCTGTAGTCCGGAGGCCCCGTATCATGGATACGGCTGATAACGGTAGCTTTAAGCGTGAAGCCGTGAAACTTTTGACACCCCTATTTTTTACGTCACTGGTTAAAATGAGGTGGTCCATTATCACGAAACTTGTTAATTACACTATTTATCTTTTATCAATCATCAGTTAATCTCAAAACGTTTAAGATCACTCAACAAACAACTCTGTATTTCTTCAGGTCAAGGTTGTACGTATTTTGTTTTTATTACTCGTTTTGCTCGACCGTTCGAGAAGCTGGGTACTGTTTTTGAGTCGTAATGTATGTATGTAAGTATAGTATGCAGCACAATATAGGCCGAATCATACAAGTAGGCGGATGTGTCGCCGCTGAGTTGTACCATTCAGCCTATATATACGATCCTCCTGGCACAGTTGGTAGGTCCTCTGCCTTTTGTGCTACCCGTCGAACCCGGGGAGAGTTTGATTCCCGGGCAAGTTTTTGGGTGATGAATTTACTTGTTTATTTGCGTTTGAGTGTAAATAGTCCTTATGTGTGTGTTCCATTACATTGCCGACCATCGACTGGGCATTTTCATGACAGCGGCAAGCGACTTTGTTTTATACATAAGGTATGTAGTGATAGTGATTGGCAACGCAGATAATCCTAGAAAGGGGATTCGAGTGTAAAGCGTTAATATTTATTTTTATTTTTACGTGGCCCTGTTAATAATCTCCAAGTAGCCCAACGAACTATGGAGAGGGCTATGTTAGGAGTATCTCTGTGACATCGAATCATAAATGAAGAGATTCGTAGAAGAATCAAAGTCGCCGAAAGCCCAGCGGATAGGGAAGTTAAAATGGCAATGAACAGGACACATAGAACAGAGACAGAAATTCTAGGCAAGCGCAGCGTAGGACGTCCACTAGATGGACAGATAACCTCATCAAGACCGCAGGATGGCGCTAGATGCAAGCTGCTGCCATACGGTCTTATTGGAGATCCATAGGGGAGGCCTATGACCTGCAGAGGACGTAGATGGTTCGTTAGAATTTGAATGTGTAACATCAAGTAACATGTCGTAATTTTGCATCGTTCGTTCCATTTACACACTTTCAGTCGAGCTATAAGATTTTTAAAGGCGCTTTTGATTGTTTCAACTTTGATATAAAATTTTAACAGGCGTTTTTAAATCAATGACATTCATTACTCTAACTAAAGCGCAGACATAATGTGTTGTAGAATTGCAGCTTGAAATCGACAAGATGTAGTACATATTATTTTATTACTATGCTTTATTATTCAAAACAATAATCCAGTAACTTTGTCGTTTGAGAGTATCCTAGTATGCATCAAATCTGGTAGATCTAATTTTTTGCAGACTTGTTTGTGATGCTGGCCTAATGAATAAGCCAAGTTTGTGAACTCGTGCGCCGAACGCAACTTTGTCAAAAATCTAAAAAACTGCGAAAAAATCGCACAAGGACTTGTTATAGAATTCAGACCATAATTATGAACAACTGTAAACCAATGATCATTGCAACTTTTGCTATGAGGTCATGCAACCCAATGATTCTTCAATAACCGTCCCGCAGGATGAATGACCTTTTCAACCGGTTTCATTAGAGATCCTTGGGGGAGGCCTATGTCCTGTAGTGGATGGTCTCTGGTTAACGAATGTTTGGAATAACCGTGAATGCTGCTCGTAGACGCGCTCCGCGAACAAAATAAGACGGCCGGTGGAGGGGAAACGCGGGGAGCGCGTCTTCGTATGGTGAAATGAACAATAATAATTTACACATAATTATCGTTTTAACTATTTTAAGTGATTTGCCAATACTTTAGCTACTACTTAATACATTAAACATAATATTTAAAAATAAAACTCGTCAAGAAATCTTCGTACAAAACAGAGGTGATTTTGGATGAATTTGGAAAAAAATCCACATCCTTGTACGAATCATGCTCCAGAATGACATATATTTTATTCTTTAAAAATAAACCGCCTTACCACAACTTAAACACACTGTTCAACCGTGCAATTTGTACTGTACTTTCAAATTGTCTAAAGCGTGCATAAAACTTTTGTTGTAAGACGGAAATTGTTTTTGGTACTAAAATCTTGATTCTGGTTAGACAGTTTATACGCGACTGCCCCTTAATTTTAAGAATGCTATTTCGGAGCACACCTGCATCAAAACAACGGGCAGGAATCATGTCATGCACATCGATGTATCTAGGCCAGGAATATTTAGGCCACCGCTATTTAGGTATTTACGCGACCGCAGATTTAAACATAGTTCACCACCTCCCGCCTACGCCGGATCGAAATAGACCACGGCTAATTATTTACATGAAACTCATTGTTTTTGTGGAGTGCGGTAACGGAGCGGGTCATTCGCCTGATAGCGAGCGCGTATGTTGTAACAATGTCACCCGCGTCACGGTAATGATATCTAATAGAATTGGGACTCGCTCCTGTCCTTGAAATATATACCTACAGCGCCACGTGGCCACGCAGAACCTTGGAGCAATAATTTCATTTACCTCTTTACCAACTTTAGTTTCTTTCTAGTTAACTATCTATCATGATGTAAACTTATTATGACATATACAGGTCTTTGCTTGTTATATTACATAACATACCTACTTACCTATTTATTAGAAATTCGTTGCGAATGAAAAAGAAAGCGTTCAATAAAAATACATATTGTGTTTTTCATGTTTTTAGGGTTCCGTAGTATAACAAGGAATCCTAAAAATGTAAATTGCACGCTTACTAGTTACAGATCCACATGTTCGTTCGTCACTATGGCGCGCCGCGATTGACTAACTGTTAGTCAGTAACGGTATGTTAGTCACTAACATACCGAACTCCGAAGCGCGTAGTTATGATTCGCGTTCCGACCGTTTAGTGTAGATGAAGACTGAATACTGTTAGATATCATTACCGCGTGTAACATACCTCTAACACAGTAATGATAACTAACTTGGTCTCTTCTTTTCAATCGACTTTAATGAAGGAGGTTTTCAATCTGTATGTTTTTTGTATGTACCAATCTTACGCGATTACTCCGCCAACTATAAACTGATTTTGATGAATCTTATTTTGTTTGGAACAGAAACACCTACTTCAATTTTAAGGGCATTGGTTGAGTGGTTTTCTAAAAATCAACAAAAATCTAAAAACTGCACACGATTGGTTTCGATTCGAGTGAACTATTCGATTTTTGTTTGTAGATTGAAATGATTGAAGTCGGTTGTGCCATTTTTGTCGAAAAGAAAATTGATTCGATCATATTTGTATTTTCTTATTTCACGTGAAATTCTTGAAAACAAAACTTGACTTGGGGCACGTGAGGCGTGTTTTTAGAGAATCACCCCGCTGATGTAACAATTCTTTTCCCAGGGTTGGGCTCAAGTCGGCACGCAGTCCAGAAATACCCCTGTTTACACGAGGAGGCTCGCGGGTTAACACGTGCGACTACTTGGAGACAGTTTTATGACTGGACACGTTGAATTAACTATAGGCCGAATCAAACTTCTTTGCGGCTGTGAAATTAGCTACAAGCTGCGCGTAAACCAATCCTCGAACAGCTGCTACGTCAGCTTCAGTCATAGGATTAAATAAATAAATAAATATTAGGCGACATCTTACACACGGTCTCTGACACCAAAGTAAGCCAAGCTTGTGATATGGCTGCCAGAGACTGATTTTCTACATATACAGATCTTAAATACATACTTAATTGCTTATATAGACCTAAATAACATCCAGACATAGAGCAAACACCTATGTTCATCACACAAATGTTTGCCTTAGGTGGGGATCGAACTCACGCCCATAACCCATAAGTCAGGGTCATAACCACTGAGCCACTGAGGCTGTCAGATTGGGTTATCCGCAACGTGTAGCTAACATCAAGCCGCCAAGAAGTTTGACTAATCCTTACTAATAGTTGCTAATACTATAAATCTGAAAAAGTGTTTGTCGGCTTATTAGTTTTTTTCTCTTTTACGCAGCTACAAAGGATAAAGCACCTTATTTTTTGGCATCGGTAGATATAGTTCATAGGCTGGAGAGCGTCACAGGCACCCTGCTGATGGAACAAATAAGCTATCCTCCCAGGGTTGGGCACGAGTTGGCACGTAATCGTTTGCGTTTCAGGCGGTTCAGTTATGGAATGCATTGCCGGTAACCGTTAGAAAAGCTCCATTACTGAACATATTTAAGGATCAAGTTAAAAACCATTATCTACAGAAACCGTCGCTTTATTAAATTTGAAACTGTTGTTGTTGTTCTTCTGTTGTTTTTATGTATAAAACATCTATGTAAATTATCAATTATATGTATTAGTTTATTATTTAGTTAAATATAATTTAATTTATATGTATAATATACATATATGTTTTTAAATTAATGCGGGGTGCGCGCGCATTTGTGCGGTCCATTATTTATACGCTATCTATCCTCTCCATCCTAAGGTTGCCTGGCAGAGATCGCTATTAGCGATAAGGCCGCCCTTCGTTACACTGTTTTTATATTTTTATTTCTTCTTATTATGGTTATTTCTTGGTGTGCAATAAAGCGTTTATCTATCTATCTAATCGTCCATAAATACCATTGTTTACACGTGCATCCACTTGGAAACCTTTTTTCGACTGAATTCGTAAATATTTCACCATCAATACGGTAATTAGGTATTATTCATACAAAATACATTAGACTTTAGAGTAAATATTAATCAATTTACATGTCAAATATAAACTTAGTTAAACAGGCCACCCCTGGCTAAAAGTACTCATAGTTACTGCGCTGGATCGCTAAAGAAATATGCTGCGAAACAAAGAAATATTATTACCCGAAACGATTTGGTGGATTCGCATATATATATATATATATATATAGGTATGTCATTGAATTTCTTCTACCGACGTATGCAGGTTGTCTCGATGATTTCCATCATCGATAAGCTAGTATAGTGTATCTAAACATAAGTTTGTATATACATTTCAAAGAAGTTATTGACCGCAATTTGAGCTCACGATTCCAAGGTGGGTGCTACAATGCTATTATCGACTACCACGGAAAGACAATGATGATTTTGATAAATCCCAGGGCTTTAGAGCCGGCACGCAGTCGTCCAGAAATAAATACCATTGTTTACACGAAGAGGCTCGTGGGTTGCAACACGTGCGTCCACTTGGAGACAGTTTTACGATTCGATCGTAGGTACCATGATTCGCTACCAATATAAGAATAGATGGGAAAAGGGTTGTTAATGTTGTTATGCTAGTAGGTAGTTTCACAGAAGACTCCGCGACTATACTCGTACATTTGTTCATCGTCACCCGCAACCTAGCGCTCATAGCGTAGTTTGACTTGGTGTTCGTAAGCGATCATTGAAGTTAAGCAACATTCAGTACGATCAGTCTTCGGATGGGTGACCGCGGGTGGCATTTACAACTGAGCGCTACCGTGGCTCGGATGACACGTGTAATTATAAAACCTCGGTTACCAAATGTTCAGGCGCTAGCCAATCTCTGCAATGAATAGCTAAAGCCTGACAAAATTTCGGTTACTACAGCCGCCTCACAACCAATGGTTAGGTTCGTGTGACGCCTGACTAACCCACCGACGCAACCGTGGAACTCCACTACCGTCGCCGTAACGCCTGGCTATACTGTGATAGCAAGCGAAGTTAAGACATGGGTTATTCCAACGGCCGTTCGGTCGTTGCGGGGACCTACTCTGTACTCCTACCTTCCTAACATTCCCTATGTGTCACTACCTCCCTAACGTCCCTAACCTACCATATGAAGTCAATAGATACTTGTATAGATAGGTACGGGATATTTGGACCGTGAGTCCTATCGGCACTAGGCGGAGTGGGAAGGAATGAAGGATAGGCACGATTTTTCCACTGCCGTGACTCAGACTCAAGCCACGATCACAGAAGGTGACGGTACTAGGTAGCTCTTGCCACAGTCGAAGGAACAGGTAGGTAACCCGCCCACTCATCGGAACATATGCTGGGTACGGCGTCCTTTACCGGTTACCTCGGTTGTATTAACCGTTTTGTAAGCCATCAGAGGCCTTCAGGCGGCTTAAAAACTCTGACACTAGGGTTAGCCACCCGTCCTATACGTTACTTTAGCCTTTTTAATTCCCACTGCTGGGTATATAGGCACTTAACAAAAGGTTTATTTCCCTCTTTTGCCTAATTGTTGCACTTAGACACTAGACTTAATCTATTGTTTTTTTTTTATTTATTTAAATTAATGGCCCACAGACTCCAGGTTCTGTGCCTTTTGTTAAGTAAATTACAATTGAAAGAATGCGACTGTACCTACAATAGAGAGGGGTTAGTTTAAATCTTAGTCTAAGTTAGTGGTTTCATTGCATTGCGTGAATGCCACGAGCGAGCCGGCGACTCGCATGCAGCACCCGATCACGAGTGTGACGCATGTGCCAGCCATCGCTCTCCTCGACCATATTTAAGGGAAGAGAACGACCCGACACACGACGCCGCCGCAAGAAGGAGTCTTCGATGGCGAGCATGAATGCTCAGGGCATGCACGCAATGCTAATTTCTATTTATTGCACACTTATTCTGATTTATTTTGTGAAAGCGATCACCAGCAGAATCTATTTTCAGCTTAATCTATTTTCAATTGTGCACAATTTACATATGCATTAAATTCTCACTTGCATAGTGAACTAAGTTTTGTCAAGGATCGGTGAAATATAGAGCAAAAGCATCATCGCAACTGACAACCGCACAGATGAAAGAAAACTCTAGACGCATCTTTCGCTTCATTAGCTTAATCAAAAAAAATGTTGATTGATCTAAAAAAAATTCAAGTTCACTAAACTTCTAAATTCATAAATCCTAATTCATTTGCCAATTAAAACAAAGACTTTTATTAGACTATCGACCCGACTTTTTCTTATCAAAAAGCGCGACTCGAATATCTCAACATTTTTCATTCTTTCATCTAATAATAAAGTGTCAAATAAATCGCAATGAGATATCTTTTCCGTGTTACAAGCACAGACGGACAGAAATAGCTGAGGTGTTGTGAAGTCGTCGGTTCGACGACCTTTATTGTGCTGTCTTAATAAACAATCCCACTTCTGTGTCCTTTGGCACTACCTGAGGGCAGGATGATGAGACGAAATGTGCGAGTGTTTCTGGATATCGGAAGCTACAATTTTAGTGCCTGATTTACGGTCATGCGACGGAGGGAAGGAAAATTATTTGTTTTCAAACCTTTTATTAAATCCTTGCTAACTTTCTTACTGATCTTTCCTTATCCTTACTGAAGTTATAAATCCAAAAGTGTACTTGTTTAATTGTGACCCTTTCACGCAGCAACAGAGCAACGGATAGATTTGATTTTTGATTTTAGTTCAAAGTACGGAGAATTACATAAGTAAGCCTACTTTTTATTCCAGAAAAATAAAGGTTTCTGTGAGATAGCATAAAAATCAGAACATCGCAAGCTATATAAAAAAAATGGCGCAAAATCTGTAAGAATAGGTAGTCCTGTGTCCAGCAGTGGAATGATTTAGATCGTCAAAGACTTTTGAAAACCACATTTGGAGGTACTAAAAATTCGATTTTATTATTGTAACTTTTTGGAAGTATATGAGAAAGAATAAGAATTACTGTGCATAAATAATAACTGGTGATTAATGCCCAATTAGTCGATAAGCATTTTACATTATTGTTAACTTACATGTTTTTTAGTTCCTAAGAATTTATTTTTTTGACCGAGACGAACCCACCGGAGGAGGTACTTACCACGCGTAACTTTTTTCATAGTAATCCGATTTTAATAATTATTTTTTTGCTCGAAAAGTATACTTCGAAATTGGTCCCATTTAAATAGTATCAAAATCGACTGAGGCATTTTTGATAAATCAACAATAATGTGAAAAATGCTACATCGATCTGTGCGAAATATTCGCGAATTCTGTACACTGGTGAAGTCGGTCATGCTATTTTTTGCAAAAAATAATAAATGTCGCAAAACACAATCCTCACTCAACTGTTTTGTGAGCTTCAGTCAGGTTTGGTTCTTACGAAACTTGTAGCTAACTTCACAGCCGCCAAGGAGTCTGATTCAGCCTATACTCTGAGTAATAATTATGTAAGCAATGTAATTTATTTAGCATTATACGTAATTCTGAGTTTAGTTGGTTTGTTGGGAAATTAACCCCTAGGTAAGATATAATAATCGAGATGATATCTTTTATCTGATATGAAATCAAATTAAAAACGTTTATTCGACATTACAGATAAAATATAACTAAGAAATATAAACATAGAAATGTCGAAAAGGGCTTACCTCAGCATTAATGCTGAGTGCTTGTAGATATACCGAGCACCCAGCGCTGGTTTTCAGGTGAACCCTTTTGTTAGAGGGTACAGTGTGACATAAAATATAAAAAAAAGCATAGGAAGTAAAAAGTGCTTTGTAAAGTGTATCTACGACACCTAATCTTATAATGATGATGCATATACCTATACATACAGGCATATTAAATATTATTAGTTACAAAGCAAGATGTTGCCGATTTATTAACTTTCACATAAACCTAAAAATACCCACAATATTGTAGACAACAGCTCTCCCCATTTTAAAATCATAAAAATGATTTCATTTCCTTGGCATCTCGGCGTATTCTTGTCAGTTTCCGGGATTGCATTCCAGATTAGCGAAGTAGGTCTGTTTGTTTGTCCGTTGTCTTCAGGTAAATATCCCAGTCATGCGTGTTTATTTTGGTCACGCCATAATGCCAAGAAATTCGTGCGTTTCGGATACGCTTACAACGAAGTATCGTCATTTCTCTGTACCTTCAATTGTTACACTTAAAACGCTAAGCTCGTTGTTTTTAACCGACTTCGAAAAGCGTAGCTCCTTGTATTAATGTCGCTGTGGTGCGTCCGACACTGGACTGTGCCATTTAGGCTACGCCAGATTGAATGGATATACCGTCGTTTGTAAGTTTCCTAGTACCTCAGTCAGATCTTAAAACATCTAACACAAGAGAGGGGGTTAGTAATATTCTACTCTGCCTGTACTTGTACTGTACTGTATCAGCCTTTTAATAGTCCACTGCAGGACGTAGGCCTACCCACGAAGGGTGATTGGGCCATATCCACCATTCGCATACGCCATCGAATTTCTTTTACGGAAGTATGCAGGTTGTACGATGTTTTCCTTCACCGAAAAGCCAGTGGTGTGAAATTCCGTACATAAATTCCAAAGAACTCATTGGTACGGGACCGGGATCTGAACCCACGACCTCACGATTGCAAGGCAGGTGTCACTACCTCTAGGCCACCACCTGCCTGTACTTATAGACATGTTTAGTTACACGACGGGAATAATTAAATGTTTTATTATTTAACACTGTAAATCGACGATTCTAAGCGCATTTGTATGTATAAAGAAAATTTTGATTTTGTCTTTGCGCAGTAGAAAATTCGCTAAGATGGCTGAGAAAGACAGGCAGGCATCTGAGAAGTCAGCTTTTAGCTGACTAGTATTGAATTAGTTAAAAGTATTCTGCAATCAATTATGATTCCTAAATTGAACAAGATTATTTTTTGCAAAAATTTGCATGACCGACTTCACACGTGTACAGACTTCGCGAATATTTCGCATGAATCGATGGAGCATTTTTCACATTATTGTTGATTTATCAAAAATGGCTCAGCCGATTTCGATAAAATTTAAATGGGACCAATTTCGAAAAATATTCTTTCCAATAAAAAAATAATTAATGAAATCGGACCACTATGAAATAAGTTATGCGTGGTATGCGTATGTGTATACATAAAAAAATATATATATATACGCGTCGAATTGTATATACCTCCTCCGGTGGTTCGTCGGTCAAAAAATAACTAAAATTGGCTAATCCAGTTCAGAGATATAAGCTTTTAATTATTTTGGTAGGGAATAAGAGGGGATATTATGCTTTTTCACAAAGCATAACATAATATGGCAAGCATAACATAATATGGCTAATGCATGACACTTACCAACCGTGACGTCATATTCTGCAATAGTGCGCTCTTTGTCAAGCTTTGTAGCAAGAAAACAAAATGCTTGTAACTTCTTTATTTCTAAGTTGACTTTATTAACGCTATACCTAAATTAAGTTTGATTCGACCTATATGGCGGATGTACCGACTACTGTCCCGGTTTTTGTTGTGTGAACATTATAATGTCGCGCCGTAAATATTATAAGGGGAACGTCACTGTTCGAAAATAAAAAAAATGATAATTTAATTACTGTCTGCACAATCATTAAAATTCAAAGATAGCCAAAATTGGTACGTATCGGCTAAACGTGTGCTCTATAATTAGTAGCCCCAAATCATTTCCCAAGTATAACCCATTAATAACAACACGGAAATCCAGTTCCCCATGATTTAGAACTACTTTAGTAAGTTCTCCTTCACCTAGACCCTTACAATCAACGTTATCATAATAACCAGTTAATATTATCTAAATTGCTAAAACAACATATGATGAGAAGAGAAATATAAGCTGTTTTTGAACCAGGGTGGTCGATTTGTGGGGAATTCCCTGAATTGCGGGGAATTTAGTGTTCAGTGGGTATTGGTGTGGGAATTGATTGTAGGCAGGGATAATAATAATACAAGATTAAATAAGAACTTAAAAAAAACAACGCAATAAGATTTCTACCGCAGCTAATAAAAGAGCTGATAATTGTACTAATTTATTTTATTGTGATTGTACATAATTGACTTGTACCAGTAGTGTTATAAATAAATGACTATGACTAACTTTGAAACGGCTGAACCGATTTTGATGAAGTAAAAGAGTGTTTTAAAAACATTCTCAGTTAGCCTTTTAAACAAAGAAACAAAACTTAAATTTGTGCATGCGTTCGAGAGGTACTGTGCCATTCTGGTGACCAAACATGGGGAAATTAGTTTTTCAGTCATTACACGGTATCTGTAATATTTGTTGGGAATAGGGATACTGTTTTCTCCACAATATGGGAAATTTTCCTTGGTTTTAGGGGAATTAGGAAAATGGGCGTCGGTAACACTGTTTTGAACGCACTTAGCTGACGTTTCAGTTTTGGCGTCAATCCAAGATGGCGGTAAAATATTGCCTGCAACGGGCGAATAAATGAGAATTTCAAAGATTTTAGTTAACGTTAACGACTAATAAAGATTGCAGGGAGTTAAAAGTTGTATCAGGAAAGCTATAGGCGTAAATTAGACAGATTATGTTGTTTAATTTTGTAACAGAGCGTACTTTGTTCTTGCCAAGAGAGAAAATAGTTTCTGTTCTGATCTGCAAACGGAAGTTTTCCGTTTACTGTTTCATGAAACAACACGTGAAACAAAATTCAGTTAATTGCAAAATAATCATGTATGTATTAGAAATATAACCAGAGTTTGGAGACTGTTTAAATGTTATTTTAGTTTAGGAACATTATTTTATATTGTTATCTATTTTGTTTACTTACCCAATAACTTGTCAGAGTTAGTTATGTAAACACAAGGGGTTTAATAAATCTAAAACACATCGAATAAGAAAATAATTTAAATACTATTTCATATAATAACTATAACGTATCTTATTTAGGAAACACACATTGACTGAATTCAACAACTACCTTGATTTACTACATTAGCTCTGTGTGATTTACTAATCTGTAGCACGTAGCATGCTAAGGCATCCTTGGTTCAAAAACTCATAAAATGTATCACGTCGTAGCACGCTATGCTACCCTTGATTCCTTACTACCGCGTAGCAAGTCGTAGCATACTAGGACAACCTTGGTACCGTGTAGCACATCGTAGCACGCTACAGTATCCTTGGTTCGAAATTCCTTGCTAACGCGTAGCAGGTCGTAGCGTGCTACGGCATCCTTGGTACCGTGTAGCACGTCGTAGCACACTACAGTATCCTTCCTTGGTGCGAAATCGCATACTAGCACGTAGTAGGGTGCTACAACTACTGTGCTACTGTACCTACCTGTGTGTTAACGGAGCGCCACACAAGTCGGCGGATGGGAAGTTATGCGCAGAACGCTGCACATAAGTCGAAATATAGGTATGCGCGGCAGCCAGAGAGACGAGACGGCGGGTGTGCCCACCCGCCCGCCAACCTCATGCCTCCCGCACGCTCCCTACACCCGTGCTTAACACTACGCCACGCGGTGTCGGCTTTGTGCACACATGCGTAATAATTAGCGAATCACGGCGAAGTGTCAACTGCGGCTAACTTCTCATCCGCCGAATTGTGTGGCGCTTAGTAGGTATACCATGTAGCACATCGTAGCATGCTGCGATACACATAAGTCTAACTTGCCTACCATTTCTGTAGCATATTTTAGCATTTCTCTATAGGTGAAAGGGTAGCTATAGGTCATTCAAAGTCTTCCTATTGGAACTTGTATAGTTTAAATAAGATATAAATGCATTTTTTTGTCTATACACATGTTTAATTAATGCCCAATAACAACATTAACACCCATTATAAAACAACGATTTTCACACGATTTAACACACGTTACAAAACCACAATTTTCACACGATTGCCAAACCCACAAACGTTTTGACCGCCAAGAGTTTTAAAAATTTCATATTATGGCGTAGATCCCGGTTTTTTGACGACTATAGACATCGCTAGCGCCAGAGTTGGGAGCAGTTAACTACTATTTTGTAATCAGGTACGACTAAAAGTAGTTAACTACATGTAGTTATGGTTACATGCAATTATAACTACTTGTAGTTAACTCCGTGTAACCTAAACTACCACTAGACATGTAGTATGTGTAAGTATGAAGTAGCAGAACTTGTAACATAAATAGAGTTAGGCCCTTCTCACACGTAGGCGTAGCGTAAGCGTATCGTAATACACGCCTGCATGTGCGACGGGGCTAAATGCTTCCTACGATACGCTGCAGCACCGTTACGTGTGCGGACTTGTTTGAACATGTATGCGCTCGTATTGCTCTCGTCCTGCGCGCGTATTACGATACGCTTACGTACGATGCTACGACTACTCTATTCCTACGTGTGCGAAGGGGGTTAGTGATCACTACTGAGTACTAGATGCATTTGAAACATAATAATTGTTCCAACCTTGTCACATTGGACTAAGGTTGAAATAAGTTAAGTTATTAAAGTAGTTAAAAAAATAATCGAGCAATCCTGATAGCAACTACAATTATTAGTTAGTTAGTAATCAAGATATTTAACTACTTTGACGATTATTTTATGTAATTTATAACATATTTGCTCGTAAAGTGGATGTAATTACACCAATTTCAATATCGTAATGTATTTCATTACGCATTTGTGCGTTATTGTACTTAATGTAAAACGCACGAGTTTTTTTTTTAATAGTGTAACATGCACGGTTTTTTAAGATGCTCCGTCTAAAATAAAATTTTAGCAAAGAGTCTTTATGTCAGAAAAGTGCTCAATATTTTATAAATAAAATTAACTTAGAGAGATAAAAAATAATTCGCCCGCTTTTTTTTTCGGTGTATTGTTTTTATTTGAAAATGACGTCAAGTAGTGATGAATTTACTTTCACTCAACACAGTGAGAGAGAGACTGGGGAAATTGTTACTAATAATAACAACTTGACAACATTAAAAATGCCAACTGTAACAATCACTTTTAAAAATTGTTCAGATTTCTATAACTGCTTTAACAAGAAATTAAAGATTTATTCGTTTAAGAAAGTCTAGTTTTTTTAATTTCCTCGCAAATTATAAAACGTCGTATGACATGCGTGCGCTTTGAAAATGACAGCCTCTGCTTCCTTATAGCAATATCGCCTCGGCTGTAATTTTCAACTTACCGCACTTATATCATCATGTACCTACTATTAAAATCATGATTGCTAATTACAATTTGTAATAGTAGCAGTAGTTAGATTTTATATTGCCCAACTCTGGCTTAGCGCCCGGAATTGTTGGTTTAAGGCCGAAACACACACACAGCGGGCGCGGGTCGGGCGCGGGTCGGGTCGTGATCTTCGCGTGACACGCGCTGTTCCATTATCAACACACATCGCGCGGGCACGGCGCGGGTCGGTGGCGTGGCGGGACGGGTCGACCTACCTTGTTAGCAGCATCGATTGTTGTGAAAACTCAGTGTGATTGAAAATGTCGGAGGATTCGGACACGGAAGAAGAACTACTTTTTCGTTACTTCAAACACTTATGACTGTCATTTAATTGATTTGCAATTTGCTGCCATATCCTTGCTTTCAGAACAGCATTATTGTACTTGTTGTCCCTTGGTTCGTACAAACAAGCATGTTTACGAACACTTTCAATAACTTTTTCATTGAGATCCATAGCAAAATTGTAAAAAAATACAAAATCTCATTGACGTATTCACAACACGCGCTGACCACGACCCGCGCACGCTCTCTGTGTGAACACTTGTTGGTGAATACTTGTATTACGACGAAATCCAACGAATGCAACGGCGCCCGACCCGTGCGTCCCGCGCTCTGTCTGTAGTGGCGGGCGACGGGCGCGGATGGCGCGCGGCTCCCGCGCTCGGCCCGCCCCGCGCCCGACCCGCGCACGCGATCTGTGTGTTGTCGTGCATTGAAACAGGTACTAATAGACACGCCGTACTCCCGCCCTGCGCCGCGCCCGACCCGCGCTCGACCCGCGCCCGCCGTGTGTGTGTTTCGGCCTTAAGTATTGGTGACTTTGGCAGTTAAAAGACTCGGAGCAAAAAATTATTTGGTCTGGGTTAAAAGGTTACAATTTTTTTTTAAAGTAAGTAACAATACGTTATTGATTTTAAAACATTAATAGTCAAGAATAAAAATAAGTTCATTTAACAAAGTGGTAAAACTGATACAAAAAAATTGAAGCCGTGAAACTCAGGCTTATGTATTTAAGGGGCATCGCCATGTTGAGGTCAAAGAAGCCGCATATGACAATACTGAAATTGCTATGCCTTAACAAGTGTATGAAGACTTTCACCCGCTCCCGTTCGAGTTTATCTGAAAGTGAATATTTTAATTACCTCAAAAATTAATTTGTTTTATTTATTTAAGAAATATTATCATAATTAGTTCGTCAAATTACAAAAAAATATTTTACACGTTTCTTTATTTTGTCAGTTAAACAAAAAATAGCAAACATAAAATAATGATAAAACGAGTCAAAGTGCGGGAGTGGGGGCTCGTGACGTCACTTCAACAACGGTAGGCAACAGGCCGATCGCAGCCCGTATCCGGACTGCGAAAGGTCGATCATTGGACCGCTAAATATTTTTTTATAAATTAATACGTAAAAAAAATTAAATATCAAGAATCCAAAAAAATCAATTTGGTTGTATGTTAGGCACGACATACGTTTTATATAAAACACCTTTCAACAAGATAATTTTTCTTAAAAATCAATATTGTTTAACATTAATGAACATCTATCCAGAAGACACTCTTTGAATGTGTTGTTCCTCTTGAGACTATAAAACATAAATTGTACAAAACTGGCTAGTTCAATAGTTTAAGGTCTTGTGATTTTCAGAATTTGATTTGAAACCGAAATAATAGATGGACCCCGTTAAAATTTTTCGACAGGATCCGGACCTCAACTAAAAATACTTGCCTACCCTTGCTTTATAGTAAAAAGTCTATTTTAGCATCCACACGGAACTTTAACAGGCTATAATATTCTTCATTATTTGTTTAATAATTGTGAAAACAAAAAGTACGTTGCGTGTCTAATATATTTGATAATCTAACTGTGTGAAAATAAAATAAATTTGATTAGTCCATACTAATCAAATTAATTTTATTTTTTAGTTTTCTTATTGCTTTGTTTAAAAGGTAAAATTTGGTACCCATAGGTGAAGTCATCAGGGCATTATGAAGGATTCTTCTCATATCGTCCGCATGAACTTTCATGGAGCTCGCATAGAAGCTTATGATCGTCATTATTGCCAGAAATAGTACCGGTTGGTGTAACAACACTAAACACCAGTATATCTGTAATTATTTTTTATGCTCATCCTTAAGGCCCCCACTGACCATCACCGAACGGATGACATCCATTCAATGTTACAAGTTCGCGACTTTGTCGTTGGAAATGGCGACTTTTCTTTGTTTTAGCGAACACATTTATAGCTAAAAATAGTTTGGCATCTATTCGGAGCAATGGTCAGTGGGGGCCTTCACTATCTAATACTATCTACAGGGTTACTTAGAACTGGTGTAGTAAGCCGAAAGGTGATCATTAAGAATTATTATGAACAACTTTTTCTACGAGGCCATCCGGAAATTTGAAAAAAAATCAGCTACATCATTCGTTTTGTCGATTCCGAGTTGCAATTTTTTTAAAGTCGTTCTTAGTGATGGTCTTAATCATCTCTTTTTGGCTTAGTATAAAGCAAGCAGATAACCCTGTATAGTGTAGTGAAGATGTGGCTGACTTCATTTGTTTTGGCTACAACTGGCACTGTAGAACCTTGATTAACTGGACTAATTCGTGTCGTTGAGCTTTCGGATAGTCATACATCCGGATAAACGAAAAAATGAAAAAAGCGGTTGTCTTATTATCTTAGCTAACTTACGATTGGTTTCTTCGTTTTTTTAATGAATTAACCATATTTATTTTTCATTAAGTGATAACACTCGTTCTCGATAAGACTTCGAAATTTTTGAGATCGCGCGGTGACAGCGCAGCGGAGTACACTTACCAACAAAAACAATAACGAAACAAAATCAATAACAAAAACCTATCCTTCTACGTCGGATACATTCAAAGATATGACACTTTCACTATGGTAACAACCCTGAAATCTCAAATAAAATCAGCTGTCCCGTACTGTCTCGGTGGCTCAGTTGTTGGCCTGACACCTGGCTCAAAGAGGCGTGGGTTCGATTCCCACCCAGGGCAAATAATTATGTGATGAACATAATGTGTTTGCTCTGTATCTGGGTGTTACTCGTATTTAGGTATTATCTGTATAAGTATGTATTTAAAAATATATATTACTCTTATATCAGTATCTGGCAGCCATATCAGAACATTTTTTTTGTCACGTGTACCTACTATTTGTGAGATAGAAGCCGCCTAAGTAAGCCACTGAAAAAAGAGTGTCTCCCCCCTTAATTTCTAAGTATACAAGAAAGAATGTTCAAACTTTCTGAGACTTTGGACCACATTAAAAACTTTATCTCAAAATTGTTTTAAGCACTGTGGGATAGTAGCTTTTTGAGTTATAAAGAAAAATTGAAATTCTTAAGCTTGCACATAGCTCAGAGGTCGTTGACCTCACCCAGTTATGTTATTCTATCACTAAACCATCTTATGACATTTGAAAATCGGTTTATAACATCATCATAATCATCGTCACCTTCAACGGAAGCCTATTGTTGCAGCTCGTTGGAATGTTTTATATATAGCACGATTAACTAGATCGTGATTTTTTGGTAGACTATTTTTAGGTATTTGCTTCACAAGTGTTTGTAACTATTTTTATTGTTTGTAAATGTATTTTTTTTCCAAGGGGGAAGTACTGTTGCAGCTCGTTGGAATGTTTTTGATATAGCACGATTAACTAGATCATGATTTAGATGTTTTACGTGATATAGATAGCGCATACTGTATAGATATTGTATACTGTTATTATTCTACATTTACATACTGTTGTTATTCCTCAATAAATTGGACATTGATAGAAATACATTCTGAGACAGACTCTAGTGTCTTATTGTAATATCACCCCGCAAATTGGTGACCCCGAGTGCAGTATCAATTGGGGTCCCACTGCCATACCGGCAAACCTACATATCATACGCGTGTCTCGACACGCATTAACAACTTATTTATAATAATTAATTGGAACCAAATACATTTAGTAATCCATCTTGTCGGATCGTTTGCACAAAATGATTAACCGTGAGTATCGATGAACCACAAGTTCTGAACATCAGGAATAATATCTGAAAATGTAGAATGTATTAATTACTTTGTCTTAAAAAGTTATTATGTATTTCTAAACTACATAAATTGTCTAATGTCACTAGGTAGGTATGTCAAATTATGTCGTTGTTTTTTTTTCTTCTTTCCCCTTTGGGATTTATGTCGTTGTATATACAAAGTCATATGTATTAAACGCAAAACCTTTTAAGGGCGGATCTAGTACATCTAAACAAACAACTTTTGTTCTAGGACTTTTGGAAAATCACGAAGAAAAAAAACATTTTTTGCTAATTTTCAAAAGTCATAAAGTACAAATGGATCACACTTCAGGGTTGGTTCCAGTTAAATTTTATTTAAATCGATTGAGTTATGCAATATCAACATTAATCTAAATAAATTATTTGACTGCCTCGGTGACTCAGTGGTTAGTGACCCTAACTTCTGGGCCAAAGAGGCGTGGATTCGATCTCCACCCAGGCCAAATATTTATGTGATGAACATAAGTGTTTGCTCTGTGTCTGGGTGTTATTTAATTACTATCTCTATAAGTATGTATTCAAAAATAAGTATATGTAGTATATCAGTCTCTGACAGCCATATCACAAGCTTTGCTTAGTTTGGGGTCAGAGGCCGTGTGTAAGATGTCCCAAAATATTAATTTATTTATTATTATAAAAATACAAGCTTTCGAGATCCTGATAATTATGTGGCAGCAGAGTGCTATCCAAGACAAGTAAAACGAGCCCAAAACACGACGGGTCTATCTTGTTTAGTACAAGAGTTCCTATGGCCACCTTCCGACTCCATCATCAGGTCATCTCTACGGTAGTATATTATTGCATTGTTACGCGATAAACAAATGTGCGCAAAATTTCAGCTCAATTGGAAAAAACTTACAAATATCCATTGCAAGTTAATAATAAGCTTGTAAAATGTCATACATTGTTACGAGGGTCAGTGTTAGTACGTAGATTGGAATGCATTACAGTCGGTTGTGCCGTTTTTCGCGAAGAATAAGTCAAGCCATGTATTCACTGAGCAACAATTGAACAAAATCTACGTGTTGCCGAAACAAAAAATAATGTTTCAGAAACCATTATTTTGTTTCTGTAAACACTACCGTGTGGAACACGGACACAAATCAGGTCCTGGAAACATCTAGGTGATGTTTTAGAAACTGTGTATTCGAAACATTGTTGTTCAGAATACAGTTTTAGTCTGAGTTTTGTCGTAAACATGACGCGCTCTTCGGCGAGCGCGTAAGCATGTAATTTGTATGAACTTGTTGTGTTTCTAAAACGCGCCGCTAGTGGCGCTGTACATTTCTTCTACAAATTACATGCTTACGCGCTCGCCGAAGAGCGCGTCATGTTTACGACAAAACTCACATTTAGTATACAGCGCTTTATTGTATAAAATTGTAAATGGTTGAAAATGACAGAAAATACTTACTGGGAAACCACTGGCGTACGTCACATACTGTGCGCACTTGTGTAATAAAATATAATATTCGTACAAAACTGCCAAACGTATTCGTTTTTTATGGACAAACGCCTCATCTCCTCTGGTTTGAACAACAATAACCCTTGGAGCTGTTTTTTTAGCATACATTTTGACGATATAAGTTTTAATAACTAAAGTTCTCAAATATAAATTCCGAAATAGCGTTAAATGAAATAATGTTTCGCTGTAATGCATGTAAGTAGTCAAAAAAATATGTACATAATCGACAACACCAATTCTTTTCTTTATAGTGTTATTATATTCAAATACGTTCCATGTAACGATCAACAATATCACAAACAAAACGATTTTAATATACCGTCCGTTATATTTTTTATCGTGGTATATTTCGTCAAATTTTGCGAGGTTATCAAAAAGTTTTCTGAGTTGCTTTTTTCCGAAAAATAGAGCAATTAGTAAAAGCATATTGGATTCTAGAAAGAGAACGGCAATTCGCATAATTATCACGGGTATCACAACGGCATTTATGGCGTGCCAAAACACAGTTGCAGAAATAAAAATAGAAACAATAACAAGTATATAAGTAATTGTCTTAAGAATTGTGTTGCATCCTAACAGGTAGGCTCTATTTAATCCAGTAAACAATTGCGTATAAATAATTAGTTTCATCTCCCGTGGGAGGTTTGACCCGCGATTTTTGTTACTAAAAAGATACTCTGTAAGACACTGAAAAAGTGTAATTATTTTCATTTTTGTGGGAAACATCTCCCTTAAATAAATTAATATATAGTGTTAAGATTTTTTATTTGTTAAAAGGCTTTTAGAATCGGACACGAACGTTCCTAAAAGAGTTTTGTTTCGAACATATTTATATGAATTAAGTAGATATAAACAAAGTAATTGTACAATTACTCATTTCCTTGCTCATTATTTGATGTTATCGAAATATTAAGTAATAGGTTATGGAAAATTTCGTATTTACGAAATACAGAGCACCTCCCTACTATCTTTACTTGTCTTTATATATATAATTCTACTGTATGTGTGTATGTCACTGAACTCCTCCTAAACGGCTGGACCGATTTGAATGATTTTTTTGTATTAGATTCACAAATTAGCCCGGCAGATGGCGCTGCGGTGGGTCTGTTAAATTACATAATATTAGAAATTCGAACAAGTGTTGATTTATTAGTTTTTCCTCTTTCACGCAGCAACGGAGCACCGGATTAACTTGATTTTTGGCATGGACGTAGTTTGGAAGACGAAAAGTGGCATAGGCCACTTTTTAACCCTGAACAATAAAATTTTCTTCTGGGGTAGCACACAAATTAAAATACCACGCGGGGGAAGCCGCGGGCAAAAACTAGTAATAGATATAGTATACTTTCTGAGTAGAACATATACTTAATCATGGTGTAGCTTTAGGGGGTGAAGGGCCACCCTTAACGCCTCGTTAACATTTTCTTTCTATATTTTCTTTTGTTGTCAAAACCAATTTTTCTTTAATACATTATTAAGCTTCCATTTCCTTATTGGGTATATATTATAGATAAACGCTTTATTGTTCACACTATCAACAATATTACAAAAAACAGTACAATATTACTGTAACAATTTTTTTAATTATTGAGACAACCGACGGCCTTGCCGCTCAGAGCAATTTTTTCTATATTTAGAGGGTTATATACCCAGTTTCAACTACAATTTGGAATAGGCAAAATGTATGAAACAGATTGTTTTTTCCCGAATTTTGGGTTAATCCCATAGTAAAAGTTAAATAATAAATAAATATTGGGGGACATCTCACACATGGTCTCTGACCCCAAACTAAGCAAAGCTTGTGATATGGCTGCCAGAGACTGATATACTACATATACATATTTTTAAAATACATACCTATGTGAATTGTAAAAATTTTTTCGTTTAGTTAATAAGTACTTAAAATTGAATATTTATTGTTTGGTGTTCTTAGGTTAGGTATTTATGAATAATATTATCTTATCTTAAATAGATAGTATCTAAATAACATCCAGACACAGAGCAAACACCTATGTTCATCACAAAAATGCTTGCCCTGGGTGGGGATTAAACCCTGCCTCTTTGATCCAGAAGTCAGGTTCACTAACCACTGAGCCACCGAGGCAGTCGGAGTTGGTTTTAATCGTCCCCTTTTGTCTTACTACAGGGCAAACAGATTACCCGGTAGATTAAATAAATTACGTGAGACATTTCTGATGTTATATTTTACCCCCTCCTCGCCTAGGCAGTAAATAATTTATTTTAGATTTTTAACAATCGTAGGTAGTAGTAGGTATTGCTTGCTGCATGTTGAAAATATTAAAAAAAATATAATTTGCATTCGTTGAAGACTAGTTGAGGCTAGTTTATAAAATTGCATAAATCGTGTTAATAATACCTATATGCTGTTTTATTCTCGAAAACAATACGTGATGTTTTCCGAAACCCCATCTCCTGCACTTGAGATTAGGTGAGATTCAGCTGCTTTGAATAAAATAAATATCCCATACAACAAACGTGATTTATTGGGAATTTTTTGCTCGCTATTAATAACGGCAACAGGATTGTGCTATGGGGGCTTCAAGGCGGTACGGAACCCTTCGTACGCGAGTCCGACTCGCACTTTTTTATTAGATATATTTAACTTGTAAACACTACCTATCGTCGCTAAATGAGTTTTCATCACATCTATTCGAAAAGGACTACTTGGTTCGCCTTTGAGTGCGCCCAAAGGAAGTGTTTTCTATAAGGAACTTTATAAGTGCGCTGGAATTATCTTTGCCGCGCACTTTTTGAATTTGGAACATATAAGTGCGACGGAATCATCTTTGCCGCGCACTTTTTGAATTTGGAACATATAAGTGCGACGGAATCATCTTTGCTGCGCACTTTTTGAATTTGGAAGTATTTGTAATGTTAGTGTTCAGCGCCAAGAAAATGAATGAAAAGAATGTAAATATAAGTTTTCATTTGTTTTATTGTTAGATACCATTTAATTTCAATTTGTTGTTACTCTACGTTTTATTAAATAATAATATTACAATAAAATATGAGGCGCCTTTTATTTTCTCATAGAGGTGATGAAAAGTAGAGTGTACCACTCGGGAACAAAATATATTTTTGGCTCGGGCGACATACTTTGAATCCCTCACTTCGCTCTGGATTCAAAAAAGCGCCCTCGCCGTAAAAATATTATTTTGCTCCTATACGATACAATCTGCTATTTCGTAAACTTAAAATGTTTATCAATAAAAGGCAAAAAACCAAAAGAAAATTTAATTTTGCGCTCTGACCAAGCCATAACCTTGTTTATGCACTTCGCAAACCAAAGACTTATGTTATAAGTAGTGTAATGTTATAGGCCTGTTTTTACCCCTACTTTGCAAACCAACGCTTTACAGTGTAGTATAGGCCGCGCCACACAAGTTGGCGAATGTGAAATTATGTAGCTACACTAAAAGCTGCGCAATAGCCAATCAACGTGCGGCTTTAGGTGAGTTTCAGCCTGGATTGGATATTGCGCAGCTTGTAGCAAACTTCACATCCGCCAACTTGTGTGGCGCGGCCTATAATGCCTTTGCTTTCTTTGCTGATCATATTATATTCGCAGCTGTCCATTTGAGTAGTTCCCATCCGATAAATACTTGCCAAAACTCAGCACGTGCTCGGGTATTTAGTTTGTTTTGATGCCAGAATTCATCTTCATTACCAAGCCATTTGATTAAGGGTTATTTATTGGGCATTTCGCGTAGGACGATTGAGCCGTCCTGGCGTCAGGAGTCTGACGATTTGCTTGGATTGTATGTACTTAGTTATATAATGCTCTGTGTCTACGTGGTTTACATTAAATTGATCTAGGGTACAGAATACTGATATTTGTATCTATTCATCCATCAGCTATAAGATGTATATTGCTGGACATATGCCTCCCATATAGATCGCCAATGAGACTGGTTGGAAGCGCTTGCACCCAGCGCGATCCTGCTATCCCGATGGTCATCTATCACACAGGAATGAAAGAAATCCTAGACTAATATATTGTTTTAGTCGTGTTTCTTAACATAATATGATATGAATATCTCACAGCTGCTATAGTAGTCAAAGCCTACTAAACACTAAAAATAAATAATAAACAAGGAACTAAAACAGCTGATTATTGCATTCCACGCTGTTTTTTATTACATTTTAGTTCTATTCTAGGGCAATATGACCCTTTTGTTAAAATAATGGTTTATTGGGAATATTATTAATTTAGTAATGGTATCCCCAATATTGTATAGTCTGTAGATAGTTATAAGAAAATCGATTATCTCTGTCCCCCGTGATGTGTGTTCTCTCTCTGTGATGGCCGCCAAGTAGGCAAGTAATAATCTCACATCTCCTGTATTATATTAAATTGTAAAAACTATTTATAACTTCCTGAAGCCAATATATCTATTGTTTAATATTCAATATTCGTATTGTTTTAATCTGTACAATCTTCAAGCCTTGACTCCTTCTTCAAGACGCTTAGTTATCGCTGACCGCGCTTTGCAAGCATGGAGGCTATTTAAAACACTAACCTCCAGACCTTTTACTACAGGCCAAGTAGAAAGACGCATCACTACCATCCCTACACTGCACTGTTAAACCGCTTCGTACGTATCGAAGCAAAATCTCCTTCGATACGTACGAAGCGGTTAGACTCAACGTTTCTAATCCGTACGGCAAATGAATGGAACAATCTGCCGACTTTTTTATTTCCCGCCAGATATACCTATTCTGAAGCTCCTCACAGTCAGAGTGACTAGGTATCTTCTAAGTCTGTTTGCTTCATCTTCCTCCAATACGTCGCTTACCATCAAGCGACTTGATAATCAAGCGCGGACCGAGGTATTCGCGATATAAAAAAGCTATTTGTTTGATGGTATAAATTTTTAGGTAATGAAAGATTTGGCAAAGTGGGATCAGAATGTGTACAGTAGCTCATAAAATCATTAAAATATGGTTAATAAAAGCACAGAATAAAACAACCGCATTGAATGCTTAATTTGAATGGAATTTCATATTTTCTAATTTGATTGTTGATAAAGGCCGCCATCACGCCGCCATACTCGTATTTTACAAGCAATGTCAAAAGATAATAAGATCCGAAAATATGAAATTATTTTACACGAAGATTGTTCTGAAAGAAAATAATAGGAAAATGATTTTCCAAAAGAAATACTTAAAGCAAATAATCGATTGCTGTACAAGGTAAAGGTCCAAGCTGGATAAGTTTTTGCATTATATCTTTTCAGGTGAGTAATGAAATAAAGATTATGATGTTAGAAAGTAGTTTTCCTATCGCCACCTTTTAATATTAATATATTTTTCTATCACTACTTTAATGTTTCCGGTTTTCGTTAAAAAACTACGCGATGACACAGTGACAGTCCAAATAATTACCTTAATGTCTGTTATTTTAGCACTGTACAGAAATAAATTCGACTTAATTCTAGTTTATAAATCACAGTCGCGAATAACCGACATTGACCTTCAGTACATCTTGTGTTGTTGATGGCGGCCATTTTTTCTCTGAAAATAGGCGGGAAAAATGCTAGCGGTTGGCGGGAACGCCGTTGGCGGTTTTCGAACGAGCTTTTAAACTGTGTTATTCTTAATTTGAACGCTTTGAACAAACAATAGACATACTAGGTAGGTACTTACGTTTTATTTTAGTTTGAGAAAATGAAATAATAAATAAATACTAGCTGACCCCACAGACATACAAGTACTATAGCAGACCGAAAATTAGGTATTAAACAGAGTGGCATATACACACACATTGAAACTCACCAAAGCGTGGGCCGTATTTAGGATTATTACTTAAAAAATTGATAAGTTTTTCATGAAATATCAATTTGGAAATGTCCATGCTAGTAATATTAATGTGAAATTCTTTCTGTATTATATCTTACTGCCTAATTTAGCCAGGCTAAACATCAGACATCTTTTACACCGTCTCTGACCCCAAACTAAACAAAGCTTGTGATATGGCTGCCAGAGACTGATATACTAGATAGGTATACATAATTATAATAAATACATATATTTTATAGATAATAACAACCAGACAAAAAGCAAATACATAATGTTCATCACATTATTACTTGAACTGGGTGGGAATTGAACCCACACTTCTTTGACCCATGACTCAGGACAAGTAAATAATCAAAGGACTAAGGGTCACTAACCACTGGTCCACTGAGGCAGTCTATATCGTTCTTGATTGTTTTCACATTTAAAATACGATAAAATATAAATGCAGAGTTCAAACATTTAGCCTTTGTTACTGAGTCCGTCCTTCAGGTACCTCGGCTGTCAAAATTTATCATTACCTATCAAAATTCATCCTGATTTTGTCTATTTCTTTACCTTTAGGTCAATACTACTCACCAAAAGTAACTCAGATAAATAATCCTACGTAAAACGTTGTTAAATGTTACGATAATATTTAAATAAGCTAAGAAAAGACGCAAAAAAGTTCCGGTACACAACAAAAACACATAAAAACTTACAGATGAAACGTCAATCCAGGTGTTTTATTGTAAGAAGCACTGGCACATCGATACGCACTGCACTTCACCATAGTAAATGAATACTTTTGTGTTGTATTTTAGTCCCAGAAAAGCAATATTCTTAAATAAACACCAAATACTCGCACGTCTCTTAGGTCTCGACTAAGATGGCGGCGAGGAATAAATATGCCACGCATTAACTTTTGTTTATGGGTGAGTCAGTGTTGCAATAGGTGAAAGAATGAGATGCCACTATTGAGTTGTAACTGAGTACGAAAAGGGTAAAAGATCATGGTTTGACATATAAATATAACTAGGTAATAATATTCCGTCTGCTATAGTACTTGTATGTCTGTGGCTGACCCGGCCACGCGTTGTTGTGGCTAAATAAATTAAAATTGCGACTATAATTTGAGATTTAAACTATCCTATCTCTCAAGTTGGATCGAACTGCACATGGTGTGCGAATTTTATTATAATCGGTTAAGTGGTTTAGGAGTCCATTGAGGACAAACATTGTGACACGAGATTTATATATATTAAGAAGATTAGGCGACATCTCTTACACACGGTATCTGGCCCCAAACTAAGCAAAGCTTGTCATATCGCTGCCAGAGGCTGATATAATACAGAGTAAGTAAGTTTGTATAAGACGGGTGGCTAGCCCTGGTGTCAGAGTTTTTAGGCCACCTAAAGGCCTCTGACATGGCTAAACGGTTAAAAAAAACGGGACCTACAAATTTAACGTCAGCCAAGAAGTTTAATTCGGACTATACCTACTCGTACCTACCTCTAAATTCTAGAAGTCGGTTGAAAGACTTGGCCGAGTAGGATAATCCAGTGTTGTTTATTATTACGGAAAGAGCAAAGCGATAATAAAACATAAAAGAAGAAGACATTTTAGTTTTTTTGTTTGGCATACACTGACTTATGTTTTTGGGTCACATTTTAAGACTGTTTATGATAAGGATTTGTAAAACTATTATTTCGAGTTTTTATTTGAACGTAAAGATGTAAACATGGCGTAGTGATGTGACATAATTGTATTGTATTTTTACTAGACTATAGATAGTATTTAACCGACGAAAAATCGGAGGAGGTTTTCAAGTCGACCCGTATATATTTTAATGAATGATCACGCATAACTTCTTACAGAGCAATCCGATTTTGATTCTTATTTTTTATTGGAAAGGGTCCCATATTAATTTTATCGGTTAGTTAATTAGAGGTTTTTTGAAAAATTAACATCTAATCTAAAAATAGCATACATTAAATCGAGCAAACTATTCCAATTTTGTATATGGATTGCAATAATTGAAGACAGTTGTGCTATTTTCCTTCAGAAGTAACGGTTGCCTAGAAAAAATCGCTTTTTAGCGATAAAGCCGCCGATTGTAACGCTAGCTATAATATAAGTTTCTAGCTTAAGTTTTCCTAGTTTATTTAAGTTTTGATGTAGCAATAAAGAATTCATCTATCTATCTATTTTTGGCGAAAAATAAGTGGTATTTATAATTTTTTTTTCAAATGTAATTATAGTTTTGTGACGTCACAATGTTACAATTTACAGTAGTAAGGTGTACATTGTCACTTCACACGCTCGTTCAAGTTTCGTTCTATTTTTGATGTAGTACAATTTTGTAATCTTATGGAAAAATAAAAAAGTTTTATAAGGAAACTTATATTTATAATAGGATCTTTTCACTTAAAAGTTTTTACATAAAAAAATTGTTTCAAAAGCCCAATTTTGAACTGACGATCTGACGATTGTAAGACGAGCGTTGCTACCACTTTGCCATTTCAGCAGGAAATAACGTAACTCAGCTTTAAATAATAACCTGTCGTGAACTGTCTCTACCATAGAGATCTACAGATCTTCTTTTCATTAAGCATACGAGACACATAACTATATGTAGCAAATCATGTACACCGCAAAAGGTATGTGTATAGTATACCTACAGGGCTATCGGCTTGCCCTGTGCTAAGCCGAAAAGGGGTAATTCAGATCATCAGAACATTGAACAACTTTTACTATGTGGCCAAACTAAATTGCAACTAAGAATCGAGAAAATGTATAAAACAGCAGATTTTTTCAGCAGTAGTCTTTGTCATAGGATAGGAATCAAATATCTTGGCAGCTGTGAAGTTAACTACGAGTACAAGCAGCGCAAATCCCAACCCTCGCGCACCTATTAAGTGAGTTTTTAGTCAAGATTGAATTATGTAGAGCTTTGGTTCTAACATTACAGTCGCCAAGAAGTTTGATTCGGCCCATAAAAACTGTACCTAGTCGTACGGGGAAATATTTTCTTTTCCAGTCTCGTAAAATCCGCGGTCTCCATCAATGCCGAAGTCTTCATTCAGCACAACACTATTCAGTGAAAACCGGCGTCTGCGCCGATGCCAATTCCTTGTTTAAACTAAGATCTTTGATTATGATTCCGTCTGAAATAGATTGCGAGCTCGTGTGTGCTTCACGTGCTTTGTTTTATTTAGTTTTTTGATAAAATCATAGTTGATGCAAACCGCGACCAAAAAGTTTTAATTTACCACAGATGTGGTTACGGCACCATGTTGTCCCTGTCCGATAGAGCCATTAAGATGGACAACCACACCATTACCGTGCTAAGAACGTATGAGGGACGGAAAACAAGCTTGTAGCTAACATCACAGCCGCCAAGTTGTTTCATTCGATGTATATTAAAGTTTCAATTTCCCAAAGTCAGTGTGTGAAATGAGCTCGATGGAGCGACGAGACGGCGAAGTGAGAAATCCGCCCAGTCCAATCTGAGAACTCGTTATTTTTAAAAAGAAATTGAGTTCGCCAAACAAATGCGCTCCCTGACGTATTTATGTTAATTATCTCGGAGAACGCCACTCCTGATACATGTTTCATTCAAGGAAACTGCTAACAACAACATCTGTGAAAATTACAATTCATTACATAATTAGAGTTTACCGACGCCTGACTATTTACTTTAAAAAAAAACGTTAAACGAGCGACCGGGTTTACCTACTAACAACTAAGTACTAATTCGCGTTTAGTCGGCAATATGTCCAATACATACACACAACCTATAAAATAGCTATCAGACAGACAGGCAGACAAAACTCTTTATTTACAACCACAATAAGAAAAATAAACACTATTTACACATATACGACAAAAATATGATTATAATTAGCTATCATTTTTTTTTAATTTCTATATCAAGCTAATTATAATTGAATCATTTATTTTAATTTGATTTGGTAATATTTTGTTAAGCACATGTATAAGTACCTAAAACAATTGGTTTTCTTTGGTCGAAATCGAGATGGAAACCGCAACAACGTATGAACAACAACATGAAGCGAATAAGTACTTTTGTTAAATAAACGTGACACGCAAGTAAGGTAATTAGAATACTGGAATATATTTGGTTGATCCTCATTTCTTTCAAAATTTGTTAAGAATATTTTAATGCCCTCAGTTCTTCCAAAAAATTCTAAAAAGGAAATCATAAAAACGAGTAAGCTTGCTCACAATTTTCACGGAACTTCTTTTCCCGAAACGAAATCTGAAAAAGGTTAGTTGACATCCCAAAATGAAACCGAAATTCAGGTCATTGAACTTTCGGATCATTTCCCAAAATCGACATGAATCAGTCACCCAGACGGTGTTTGCAATAATTATTTTTCGCCAAAAAAATGGCACAACTGGCTTAAATTCTTGCACGCACAATATTCGAACAGTTTGCTTGAATTACCTAATGTGTGACATTTTTGGATAACTGTTCATTTTTAAAAAAACACTTAACCAATTTCGATAAAACGTTAGGAGATCAAGTATGATCTACCAAATAAGAAAAGAGTCATCCGAAAATATACGGTTCATACAGTGGAATTGAGAACCTCCCTAGGACAATACGTACCTACAAAGACGCCACTACCACCCTTACACTGTCGATTTTTCTTCTTTAGGTTAAGGTTTATTCATAAGACTTACATGAAATTGTTCAGACTGATTAATTGGAAATATGTTTTGAATTGTTGATTATCTTATGTTCCTATATTTTTTAGAATAATTTTTAAGTAGGTACCTGTTATGTATATAGTTTTTTAGGTAAAGTATAAAATGTAGCGTATTGGATTTTGTGTAATCTGTAAAGCTATATTTTTACTGTAAATAATAATAATAAATAAAAATAAATAAATAAATACATTTAGCTCCACATTTCTGATTCGTACCGCCAGGGAATGGAACAGTCTGCAGGGTTTTCTGTTTCAGAGATATAATCTAAGGTTTTTCAATGTCAGAGTGTATCTCTTAAGTATCTGGTAAGGCAAGCACGGACTTATTCGCAATAAAAAAACCTCCTTTTTTGAAAATACGATTGAAAAGGTTTGTTGACTTCTCGAATCAAACTGAAATTGGGTCACTGAACTTTCGGATCATTTCCCAAAATCGACATGAATCAGTCACTCAGACGGTATTTACAAAAAATGATTTCTTCGATGATCAAAGGAAGTTGAAATATAGGTGAGCATGCTATTTATACACCACCTGCCTCACTGTCGAGAATATTAATTTGATGGCGTCTGTGAATCCAACAACCTGTAACTGGGGCAGCGTGAGGATATAGCCCAATCTTTCGAGGATTGGCCTATTTTCAGCTGAAGATAATAAGGTACGGAACGAAAAGTTCTTGCAAGAAGGACATTAATTGTTGAAGTAACTTTCGTAACGTGTAAAGATGACCAAGCAAACTTTGTTTCGCGGTACAAAAAATCTGAATATATCTTGGAGTAAAAAAAGCCTACATATTCTCAGACGTTACCATACACATAAAAAGTATAATAAACACCTGGTTTCAGGAGGCCTATGAAACGATTTTCATAGAAAATTAGAAGATTATACACAAAAATAAAATAAGTGACCGATACGCTTTGGATCGCTTCAATGGCATTAAAAACTTTAGCTAAAACCTACTACATATTATGTGTATTTTCGCATCTTTTTTATTTTGTTGATTTCTCTACCATAGAGCAAATAAAAAAATGCAGAGGGAACGTCGTTAAACAGTCAAGTGGAGCCGGTTTTTTATACATGTGTGAGTGCGTCGCTGTTGCGCCGCCAAAGTTTGACTGACAAGCCAAGGCGTAGTTTCATAGTTACCTGGATGTGTGTGTAATTGTCTGTACACGGCGAGGCGTAGTTTTGGTTGGCTTCACTTGTTTGTTCACAACATTCTCTCTTGATTTTTTTATTTGCTCTGAGTTCTCTACGTCTTTCCAAGACGAAAATTATAAATCTGGCCAAGTCTGGAATCCGTCCTCCCACTACCCAATGTGACTAAATATAAAGAAACAACTAAAAGTGTTTGATACTTAGTAGACACCATTCGGTTTTCATCAGTAGACTCGCGTCTACCAAGTAGTCGGTACCTTGGCTGCTGACTAAAATCTAATTGTTAGTTCACCGTAACACCACGGTCCATGACAATTCTCTTTTTGCACAAACTCTACCATTCAATGAGACGATTCCTAAACCATCCTGAAATGAAAACTGCAAATTTGGCCAAGTCCCACTACCCAATATGAAGAATGAAGATATGACGCGGCAGACATTGAAATCGTTCCAACTGGTCCATTGTCTCACATACCTCGCAGGGAAAAGAACCAATGACCCGTGACTCGACTGATTCAGGACATATTCCTATTGTTCGTATGTTCTGGATTTAATTCTGGTTATTTCCATCCGGATACATAAGTTTCTTCGCCGAAAAGTCAGTGGTGTGAAAATCCGTTTATAAATTCCATAATTTTGTATTTTACTGACAGGGGAACATGTTTTAAAATTGCGACCACAGAGACATGGTAAAGAGCGATTGTAAAGACAGCCACGACCACAATATCTATTTGAGATTGTTAAGCAGACAGTTTTCCATCTCAATTTTCACGCCTCATCAGGCAACATGACCATGAAATTGTAACTTGACGTATATATTTACCATTATGCCATCCAAAACGTATCTTTACCTTTATGCCATCCATCAGCCGTAGGACGTCCACTACTGGACAGAGGCCTCCCCAATATTCCGAAATGCCCGGTGGGAAGCGCGTTCCTGAAGTCTTAATTATATCACCGGAAAGCCTAGTCAGCGGACGTCGCACGCAACGTTTGCCAGTATGTAGACTTCATTTAAGAACTTTACGGTCCCATTGATCCGTTCTTCGAACTAAGTATGTGCCATGCCCCACTGCTATTTCATCTTGCTAATTCGCAGAGCTTTGTCGGTAATTTTGATTTAGTCTGCGGATCTCCTCAAAAAATCGTTATCAATAAATCCGTAAGTGTCTGGTTGGTTGGTTTATTTGTTAGTCTTTCTCGCAGCAACGGAGAGAGGGACTGACTTGTTTTTTTGCATGGATAAGGTTTAAGGACTGGAGAGTGTCATAGTCCAATTCCACGTTTCATACGGGGCCTATAGGGGGCTTAAAAAAACTCTGACAACAGGGCTTGCCACTCGGCCGGTACGCACTTACATATTTTGATAGGATGGCACGACATTTCATCGATACCACTAATTGAGATCGAAACTACAATAAAACCATCACCGAAATCATTCTACCACGACCCTTGCGCCTCATCCAAACATTCTCTCAATTCTTATCACCGCTAGATAAGGTTGCATTCTCGTCATCAGATCATAATTGGCATCATTTGGCAGGCGCAGTGACGGGTCCATCAATATGTCGAGAGGTCGACGGACGGATATAAATACCTAGGCTATTATTAGGAACTGTAGGTCAGTAGTTTTTGCGATATATAGATGATACATTGTTACTACTTTTTGTTGCTTTATTTGGCACTTTTTACTTCAAACTCCGGGTTACTTCGTCGGGGACTCCGTCGAAGCGAGTACCTAGTATATGTAGTTGGGCCTTAATAAATTATTATAAATATATAACTTTATAAATAAAAGCTTTTGAGATCCTGGATTAGTGTTTCAGCAGAGTGCTAGCCAAGACAAGTAAAACGAGCTCAAACACGACGGGTCTATCTTGTTTACTGTAGGAGTTTTTATGGCCACCTTCCGACTCCATCATCCGATCAGCTCCATGGTACTATATTATTGCATTGACACGCGATATACATATGCGTGCAAAATTTCAGCTCAATCGGAAACCGGGAAGTTGTTTAAATTTAACTTGCAAGATTCCACCCGAACTTACAGGTGTACTTACTGTGACGAAGTAGGCCGCGGTAATAATGGCGAGTTGTTTACACCTAAGTGCGAGATTTATGGTTTTATAACTCGAGCGGGATCAGTCTTTGTCTGCCGTCGATTGTGTTTAGTTTTTTTTTTGGGTGTTTACGAATTTGAGAACATTAGGAAAGTCTCGAACTTTTAAGTTGTTTACTTGTTAACACAATAGCGTTTATTATATCGAGTAATGCCGCGAATTAACTCGTAGGTTCGAGAATGTAGGTAATAACGTATATAAATACGCCGGCCGACCCTTGGGGACCAGTTTTTCGTTTACCATCGAAGCGAAAACATCTCGTGTTCAAGTGCGGTACCAGTGATTGTGAAGTAACTAGTTTGTGTGAATATCAGTGCCAGTGTGAAGTGTTTGTGCGAACAGTTGTGTCGTGCGTATCGTGGTTTTGTGCAATAAAGTGCAAAGTGAATAATCGGCGTTTTAACTGAATATCCAAGAACCCATCTCGTAACAATACCTACATCCATTGCAAGTAAAATAAAAGCTTGTAAAAATAACAAACGTTACAAAGTCACGCGCGCCACCACGCGCGCTTCGCTCACCAAAGACATAAACTAGATGGATGGCCGTTCTTCGTCCATCAGTTATTATTTTTACGCCCAGATACAAGAGTTTACGCCCAAACACAACGTGCGTGTGGAAATAGACAAATACGTCAGTGATCGGCCAGCGTTCAGCGTGGCGCCTAAAAAATGAAACAATGTCTAAACTAGAGATTATTTGTTCAGAAAATAAATTATGACATGTCATCTCAGTGATGGTACTTGTCGTAATGTTTAGGTACTTATTGATTTTGCTACGAATATTACCAGCACTAAAACTTGATTGGAAGTCTTTAAGGCAATCGTGAGACGCCAACATGACCATACAAAAACAATAAGCTGTTATCTGCCTCTAAATATCGCTAGGATTATAAATGACCATAAAGTTATAATTATGCCTCTAAAAAGTTATATTTTTACGCAAAGCCTTGTTTGAAAAATCTTTTCTGAAATAAGACGTTCGAGGTGTAATATTTCTTTCTCAAGAGATTGACACTAAAACATAACATTTTATTACAATATAAGGGGTGAAAAGAATTTTCTACCGAAACGTGAATTTTATCAAAATGTACCAAAAATTTTCTCGATGGTCAACAGAAAACGCACTACACTGGTCGATACACGCCTAATATGATGATTATACCGACTACTCAGGCATTTTATTGACAAGACAACGTATTATAAATCGATGAACGCTGGCTGCATGCACGATAATGCGTCACGTTTCCCATCTGAGCTGAGCGTGCAAGTGAGAGCGCGGAACTAGCGATAAGGAGGCACGATCGGCCTAAGCGTTTGGCTTATTTCAGTTTCAGTTGTTGATTCAACAATGTTTTCTTATGACGTTATCACGTAAAATTATGTCCGTTAACCGACTTCACAGACAACCATTTTTTCACCGCAGCCTAGCGGTGCGGCAATTGCGGCAGAATCCCTCAAACGGCGCAAATATTCATCTCTCGACAGAGGATATTTATTTGTGCCATTTGGGGTAGAGACACTTGGACCGTGGGGGCCGGGCGCTCTAGAGATAGGTATTCAAAGATTTGTCGGGGAGATTAAAAGAAAGTACACGTGACCAGAATGCTGGCCTGTATTTTGGGCAGAAAGTCAGCCTCGCAATTCAGCGAGGCAATGCAGCCAGCATTTTGGGCACGTTGCCTGTGATTAGAGACTGTTTAAACCTTTTATAGGTTTAAACATTCTCTAATTTTTAACTAGTTTTCTTTAGATAGGGTATTTTAGTTTAGATAGGATAATTTATTTAAGTTTTGTTTTCATGTTTTATAAGTTAAAGATAAATAAATATGTTATGAGCGCAAAAAACCATTTTTTTGTTGTAAAATATTGACGATGATGACGTCTACTAAATTGACATGGCTAGAGATTATCAATAGGTTTCGGGGGCAGGAGGTGCTCACCTCAGATAAATAAAATTTAATGGTAATCAAGTTTTCTATAGCGAGCAAACATGTTTCTATAAATACATCTATATACCGAAAAAAGATCCGAAGGATATAGAAAATACTCGAAGATTTCACAAATCAATGACAAAGCTTTTCTGCGAAAGCTAAATAAGTTTTTCTTTTAAATTGTAATTTTATATTTAATTTGTTAACGTATCAATGCAATTTTGAGGATAAATGAAATCGAATGTATTATGATAGATGAATTTCCAAATGAAATGCAGAGCACAAGCTCTCAGAACATAAGTCAAAAGAAATCCATACGAACAGAGCACCTCATCACTTAGTAAAACGGACCGAACAAAATATATTTCTGCTAAACAAAACGCGATATAAATAGACGTGACGTCACCAGAAGGTCTGCCAGCAGCCGTCAGTCCAGGAGGTATGGCGCCGGTGGATTGGCTGAAGTGCTGTTTTTTACTGTTAAGTGACTGACAGGTGAGTTGATGGGGCCATTTTAAACATTTAAAATGTGTATACGTTTAAAATGTGCTACATTATTTGGGTAGTTCTACTCAACATGATTCTCATCGTCAGTTTTGTGGCAAATTTTATGTTTTGCTTATTCGAACCAGGGCCAAGGTCTTGACACGTTTAGAATTTGACTAATCAAGTATTTGACGACTGCCTGCGTAATCGCCTAAACTAACTGGGGCCGCGAGTCATAAAGATAAAGTCCCTAGTTGAAAAGCCCCTAATCATTCATATCAAAATAAAAATTGTTCTACATTGCACAAAAAACAGAATAAAATTCGCTCAGTCAAACTGGTGCGGTTTTAATTGCTTGTTTCTGCTTTAAAATTTACATTAGATCTTTATAGAGGCAAAGCCAACAAAATCCAACGCTCGTTGCGCTTGCGCTTATTATTCATATTCATTGTGTATTTTTTAAATGTTTGTCATCCACTCACACTTATATTTAATAAAAATGTGAGGTCCATTGAAAGATAACAATGAAAATCTTAGCGCTCGCTGCACTCGCTCTTAGTTGTAGTTTGAGTAAAAGAATAGGTACTAGCACTACATTAGTATTCCAGCCATCCATCCATCAGCCATAGGTCGTCCACTGCTGAACACAGATCCCCTATGGATCTCCAATAAGATCGATCGGAAGCGGCTTGCATCCAGCGCGATCCCGCGGACTTAATGAGATTATTCGTCCATCCACCTTGTAGGTGATCGTCCTACGCTGCGCTTGCTATGTGGTATCCGCTCGAGAAACAACAACTTTTTGACCCCATTCGTTATCAGTCCTCCGCGCTATGTGCCCTGCCTACTGCCATTTCAAGTTGCCAATCCGTTATGGTCACATATCGGTCACTTTAGTACTTCTACCTTTCTCTTCGGATCTCCTCACTTGTGATTCGATCTCGCAGAGAGAGACTCCGAGTATAGCCCTCTTCATAGCTCGTTGGACTTGTAGGTCAGTGTATTGTCGAATGAAATTATAAAATCTGTTGAAGGGCTCGATCTGCCATCCCTAGTGTGTGTCCACAGAAAAACAATGCCAACCCACGCTGTCGCGATCATGGGAACTACAGACGTAAAAACTAATTTTAACTACGATTTCTGGAAAATGCGTGTTTACCAGCAATATTTGATTTAATTTTGACTTTCGAGTGGTTAACTACAGTTAAAAGTAAATTAATAAATTCACAGCATAGAATAAGAACTACAGTACCTAACATTCTTTTGAGATTCACATATACACAATTGACTGTTGTTTGAAGTATTTGGTTTGGATGAATCCCTCCATAAGCCCAATTTTAGAGGCGCCATCGTAAAGGTGACGTCCACAAGTGGTATATTATTCAGAGAAAAATCGAACCAAGATGATATATACATCATTTGAAAGCTTGTTTTATGGGCTTTTCAAAAATATTTAATTTAGATTTTTCCATTCCTCCATTTTTTTTAAATGTGAAAAGTAAATTTTACGAAAAATAACAAAACAGCTTTTTATTTTTACTAGTTTAACAGTTATAAAGTGTTCTTCTATCGTTATTTTACTTCAACTCGTAGCTGATTCTTCCACATTCATCTCTTAATTTACTAAAATTAAATATTATAACCTACCAGTGTGACCAGTTAAAAGGTACAATATGACAAAAAAACACTTAAAAAGTGTGTCTAATTGGTAAAATTGCTTTTATTTAACAATTGGGGGGTTACTTAATCAGGGTTGATAGAGATAAACTACCTATTGAGCCAAATATATTTATTTATCTTAATATATTCAAAAATAATTTTAAAAAAAACGGAGGGCTCTTTTATATTTTTAACTGATGTAATAGACTCAGAAAAATATGAAGTTTCTCGAAATGTAACGAGTGTTGTGGTTCGAATTTTTGATTATTATTATACCAGCCTCCATACATTTTGTGGACATGCCCTTTAATAGTAACGTAAAAAGTTTTATCTCTATCGAATGCCTAAAGTGAAAAAGGAACAGATATAGTCTAGTTATCTATTATAGTTACGACGGTGCCTATAAATTTGGGCTTTATGGGGGCCTAAAATTCAATTTGCCATCCGAATATTAGTAGCGCTGAGTTAATTATCTCAAATCAGTGATTGCTAAGGCTAAGCTAAATGCTATAATAATTATATCGTCGTTTCAGTCATAGGAAAATACAATAGACTACTACTACATAGAAAGCAATTGGATAATCCACAGACCCTTCAAGGTCTAAAGATAATCCAAATGCTGAAGCCCACTGCCAGTTGGCAGTTGGCATTGGCAGTCATAGGACGTCCACAGCTAGACATAGGCCTCCCCTTAAGATCTCAAGAAAAACTGGTTGAATCCAGTATTATTTTGCGGTCATAATGAGGTCATGATCTTCTTGTGGGTGGATTCTATAATATATTTTATAAAAAATATAAAGATAAATTTAAGTAAGTGATAGCGATTGTATAAAATCAGAAGTAGACATAAAATTTGTATGGAAAACAGAGTAGAGACAAATAAAAAAAATAGTGCCTGGAGTCCCTCCGCGCGGAAGAAGTGAAACTTTGACGCAACAGTACTTTCATACTCCCTCCATGGTAGCGTTAAACGCTTAATGCAACCTTGTTGAAAGTCGCATTAACATTTTCACTTCAAAAACATTTCTCGCATCTACAACACCAAAAAAGTAGGTACCTAATCACAGAGATCTCATAAAACTTGGATAAATAAACGAATATCTACTCAGAAATGTTGCAAAAAGTGTTTAAAACTGTAGCTGCTATTAAAACTTGGCTCTAGAACCGTTTTACCATCGTAACTCTCGCTAGTAGAGACAATATCGTTTCGATGTTTGTCTAATAGCTCTAAAACGGCTCAACAAATACAAATGAAATTTTAAGCGGATATCGTTATCGTCGTCGTCATTTCAGCCATAAAAAGTTCACTGCTAGACATAGGCCTCCCCTAAATATCTCCAACCAAAGTCAAAGTCAAAATATTTATTTTGCGGAGACATGGGTAATATGTAGATTGTAGGTGTTAAGATACATTATTATGTGCACCATGCTCTAGCATCAGGTCATGCAAAATTATCATTCTTAATTTTACAGGTAAACGAATAATATTAAATTATAATTAAATATTGTGAGATTATATCATAATATATACTAATACTATATTTGCACAAAGATTTGTCATTCAAAAACTCATCTATGGAATAATATGTCTTGCCTATTAATAATTGCAGCTTGCCGGTACGTGACTGGAAGAGATCGCTTCCAGCGACAAGGCCGCCTTGAGCTACACTAATAAGTTTTTCATGTATTACTGTTGTCTTATATTTTACGGTGTGCAATAAAGTATTTTCTATTCTATTCTATTATATTCTACGTGATCTTCACTCGAGAACTTTTCGACCCGGTCATGCGGTCATGCCCTGTCCACTGCCATTTCAACTTGCCAACCCGCTGGGCTATGTCGGTAACTTTGGTTCATCTACGGAGTAAGCCTATGTAATATTATGTAATAGTGGTCGTTCAAAAGCTGAAGTGATGGAGTTTTGCATAAAGTAAGTTCGTATAGGCCGGGTAGCCCAGGGGTCTTATTGTGTAAGCGCTCTGACGTTCGGATTCGTTTTTCCTTCCGCTCGCTCTCGTGGCGTGAGTAACTGGCGCGTGCAGGAGAAAAAGCAAACCCAAACGTCAGAAGGCTTACACAAAAAGGTCCCTGGTATCTGGTATCACATTTTTTGAGCCGCTTGAAAGTCTGACATGGCTACACGGTTGAAACAACCGGGATCTTCAATTTATCGTGTCATCCGAGCCACGGTAGCGCTCAGTTGTAAATGTCACCCGCGGTCACCCATCCGAAGACTGACCGTGCTGAACGTTGCTTAACTTCGATGATCGCAAACGAACGCTTTTTTATGCAGAATGGCCACCTACTCGCATGAAAGGGAAGTTGTTGCCTAAGATGGAGTATGTAGAAGTTCCTCTTGACTTGAAGATATCCAAATTGTAACTGTCAGGAAACAATGACGGAGGCAGGCATTCCAATCCCTGGCGGTCCGCATTATGAAGGAAGAAGCGAATCGCTTAGTACGAGCTGGCGGTACGTCGACTATGTAGGGATGCGCATATTTTTATTTTAGCGACTTCCGGCTTGTTCCGTGAAAAGGAGATGAAGAAAGCAGGTCGTTGAGTTCAAACAAATACTCGCCGAAATGGAGCCTAATGACAATTGGCAAACACGCTACTTTACGCCTGTGTTCCAGGCTTTTCAGTTTGTAAGCAACAAGTTTACTATCCCCGATTATCCGCAAGCCACGACGTTCAATCGAATCTACCTAATCGAACCTAGACTAACGCTTTTAGCGCTAGTTTTGCATGGAAATAAGAAAAGCCGCGCGGCACTATCATTATAGTTAGGTAGGTACCAACAGTAGTAAAATCAACAGACGTTGCTGGCACCGAGCACACATTTTTCTAGATTTATGGTTAAGCGCAGCTGCTGTTGCACGAGCGACTGCAGACGCGTTAATATAAAGTGGGCGTGTTTCTTATCAAAACTTTTGATAGAATGTGACAATGATTGTGGTGTATAATTTTCAGGGTCCAATTTCAACAAATGTCTATTGCTTATTATCGGATGAAATGTTTGGCAATTAACTGATAATAACATAATTAGGCCCAATTATGAAGAATTGAATGATTAGTATTATGGAATGCAGCCAGTGTTCTTGGCACCCTGCTACACGGACACAATATTTATTTCGATTTTTAGTCACTTTTTTATTTATTTTGTATTTGGTATGTTTTTTATTTTATGAATTTGTAAATATTAGTTAGTATATAGAACGAATATTCAATGTTTTATTAAGTTATGTAAATAAAGTTTCCTAGAAAAAAAAATATAATGGCGCCATCGTAATTAATAATAGCTATTTATAATATTTCTGTTTCTTTTTCACTTTAGGCATTCGATAGAGAGAACATTTTTTAAGTTGCTATTAAATTTACGATGACGCCTTTATTATTGGGCCTATTGACTAGAACAACTACATCTTAGAACATTGTTTTAAATATTTTTAAACGTGACCCGTATGTGTACCTCATATGTACATCTGTTATTCTGTTTTAATGATTAGGGTCTAAATAAAAATAAAAACTGGACAAGTGCGAGTGAGTCTCGCCCACCGAGGGTCCCGTAGGTACAATTATCAATAATTGTATACAATACAATACATTACAAGAACACTTTATTGATATAACAAGAAATAAAAACATAATAGAAGAAGAAAAACCTATAGATGAAAGGTACAACAGGCGGTCTTATCGCTAAAACCGATTTCTTCCAGTCAACTTCTTATGAATGGAAACATCTATAAGAAAGTCTCCACTCGAGAGCTTTTCGACCCCACCGGTCATGACATAATATTTAGTGGTTTATAAATTCTCTACCACATTTAGCAACGGTTCGTCTAGTTGTCTGTTATGTTTGACATCAACACAGGAAGCTCACTGCACCAATCTACAGTTGTTATTCAACAACGAACCTACTTGGAAGCACTGAAGGAATAATGAACGCTGCTCGTAGCCAGGATGTGAATTTAAAAACAAATAGTGAAGTTTATGGTTCAGGCAATTTTTTGCTAGCTATTCTTCGTGAAAAAATCGGTATCACTACACAGTATAAAACAGTATACTTCCTCTATGGTATAAAATGAAAGTCGCTTCCCGCTGTCTGACCCTATATATATCTTATATCTTTAGCTTATCTTTAGCTTATATCTTTAAAACTACGCAATGTATTTTGATGCGATTTTTTAATAGATAGAGTGATTCAAGAGGATGGTTTATTTGTATAATATACCTGTGCGAAACCGGGGCGAGTCGTTAGTATTTTAATAATTTCACTTCAAAATAAGAAGTTATCTATTCAACTATTATTAGGTACGAGTAAGTATGTTTTTTGTATGTATGTTACGCGATTACTCTACCAATTATGAACCGATTTTGATAACTCTTTTTTTGATTGGTGGACATACTTTCGAAGTACTGTACTGTATCACTCTTTTAATACACAAAGGGTGATTTGGCCATACCTATGCACCACGCTGGCCTAGTGCGGTTTGGTGGATTCACATACGCCATCGAATTTCTTCTACGAACGTATGCAGATTGCCTCACGATGTTTTCCTTCACCGGAAAACCAATGGTGTTAAATTCCGTACATAAATTCCGAAGAACTCATAGGTACGGAACCGGGATTTGAACCCACGACCTCAAATTTGCAAGGCGGGTGTCACTACCACTAGACTACCACGGCTTACACTAGACCACCACGGCTTACTTACTTTAGGAGTGCTTCCGTTTAAATTTTATTGAAACCGGCTGAGTCGTCTTAGAAAAACAAACAGTAATGAATATTGTGTAAATTACTACATCGATGACACAAATTGATCCGTGCGTCCCATAGGTACCTATTTTCGAGAGTAAATGAACTTTTTATTATATTTTTTCGATTTAGGGATTGGTCCCATAGTAAAGATAGTTCATAATGATAAGTAAACAAACCTATTTATATCCCCGCAATTTCCAAAACATCGCCTGTACACCATTCGCATAATTTTCAATTCTTTCACCTCATAATTCTGTACCAAAAATCCGGATATAGTTAATTCATGACGTCAGAATCAAGATGACTCAGGCATATAAACAAAACAAAACCACAGGTAAACGCCAAACGGTAATCTATCGACTTCTGAGAATCTCAATGTAAATATTATGGTAACCTCAGTTTAGATCGCCTTGGTACGCCGACGGACTGTCTAGCTCAGGCTAGTCCAGTTTTCCTTAAAAATCGGCGAAGAGCGAGTTGTACTCGCGCACGGAAGGTTCTGTACCATATGGGAGCCCTCCGAGCTCCATTTCAAACGTCTCCCTGTTGCCGTTATCAATATCGGACAATAGTAGATTGTATCATATGAGAGCAAAATAATATTTTTACGGCGAGGGCGCTTTTTTGAATCCAGAGTAGAAACCCGAGCGTAGCGAGGGATTCTTTAGTAGAATCCTGAACGTAGCGAGGGATTCAAAATACGTCGGCCGAGCCAAAAATATATTTTGCGCCCGAGTGGTACACTCTACTTTTCATCACCTCAATGAGAAAATAAAAGGCGCCTTAAATTATTATTTAATAAAACGTAGAGTAACAACTAAATTGAAATTAAATGGTATCTAATAATAAAACAAATGAAAACTTATTTTTACATTCTTTTCATTCATTTTCTTGGCGATGAACACTAACATTACAAATACTTCCAAATTCAAAAAGTGCGTGGCAAAGATCATTTCGGCGCACGTATTTGTTCCAAATTCAAAAAGTGCGCGGCAAAGATAATTCCGGCGCACTTATAAAGTCCTTATAGAAAACACCAACTTTGGGTGCACTTAAAGGCGAACCAAGTAGTCTTTTTCGAATAGATGTGATGAAAAATAAATTAATATTTTAAAAACACTAGAAAAACACTTGCCTGTTTCACAAGTGCAACCACGACTACGATACGATATTCCATCATGAAACGCATCGGGGCCTATTTTCTGGCTTCATCATTAGAACTTGAAACCTAATCGTGGTCAATGTTCATCACAAGACTTTTCTAAAAAATCCAAAACAGCCATTATACATTCCATCATGAAGTTCCAGTTCTTATCTTCCGGCTCCATCATTATATCAGTTCTACAGTACCATAATAATATGGTACTGTAGAACTGATATAATGATGGAGCCGTATTGTCATCAGAACTACATACAGCTGCCAATTTTCATTACGCTACGACCCTTGGAAAATGGTTAAATTAGTTACCTTACATTTCATTACATAGATTACATACATGTCGACCTAATGACGTTTGTTGTATGGGAACCCCCTTAAATTTATATTTTATTCTATTTTCAGTATTTGTTTTTATGGCGGCATTAGAAATACATCATTGGTGAAAATTTCAGGTGTTTATCACGGTTCATGAGGTACAGCCTGGTGTAATAGGATCCCGTTTTTACCCTTAGGGTAAGGAACCCTAAAAAGTAAGTAAATTCGTATAGGCCGGGTGGCTAGCCCTGGTGTCAGAGTTTTTAAGCCGCCTGAAGGCCTCTGACAAGGACGACAGTTTAATTAAACATTCAAGTTTTACTTTATTCAGGAATCAGGAGATCCGCAAATGAACAAACTTACTAGCCCAGCGGATTAGCAAGTTAAAATGGCAGTAAGCAGGTCACGTGGTTCGCAGAACGGATGGCCGATGGAGCCGTAAAGTTCTAAAACTGAGACCACGTACCAGCAAGCGCAGTGTAGGATGTCCACCGACCAAGTAGACTGGAGGTATATACAAAACCACAGGTAAACGGTTAAATATCGACTTCTGAGAATCCCAGTGCTGCAGTGTAAATATTATGGTAACCTCAGTTTAAATCTCCTTGGCCGCCGACGAGCTGTCTAGAACTCTAGATTACATTATACTGTTCAAGTTTTCATAAACATCTAGGCTTCAGGGCAGTCGCATATATATCTTTGCTTCTATTACAAAATGTATGTGTTAAAATTTGCGCGAAAACATTATATCAAACAATTTTGATTCGAAGAAATAAAAAAAATACTTAGACGCTCTTGTTTAAGAAAAAATAGAAATAAAAATTGCGTGGAATCTTTTGCGCATTTTCAATATTTTTGAAGATAAATAAATAATCATTGAACAATTTTTTTAGCTGAATTGCAAGTACAAAATAAGACAGCATGTCGGACCCATATATATATATATGACGGGGGGAGCTCCCGGGACCCGTAATTATGTCGGTCCGACATGTCAGGAACGCCGAAATTAACTCATTCTTAACGTTCGAGCTCTCTAAAAGGCCTCGCTCTAAATTGAATTATTTAATTTTCCTCCCGTTGACAGTTAAACGATATTCCAAGAGAAAATGAGTTGTTTACAAACAAAATTCCAGGAAGTGGGTAATTACGTAATATAGAAATTGGGTATTTTACGACTGTTCGAGACACTAAAACTGTTTTGAACAATTTTACTCGAGCTAATAATTATTTTGACCGGCTTTCTCAGTAAAACTGTTTAATTTTTTCTATTGTCGTTTCAGGATGACCACGGTTCGACATAGGCCTCCCTTATAGAGCTCCAATAAGACCGGTTGGAAGCGGCTTGCATCCATCGCGATTCTGCGCTCTTGAAGAGATCATCCGTCCACCTTATGGGTAGATGTCCTACGCTGCACTTATCGGGACGTGGCTTCTATTCGAAAACTTTTCGCCCCTATCGGTCATTAGTCTTCCATGTTATGTGCCCTGCACAATACCAATTCAACTTGCCAATACGCTGGGCCATGTCGGTTGTAAGCTGTTACGTATATTTTCCTACTGCAAAAGTTAATTTAACCGCATGATGCACGTGAGGCGTGGAAGATCGGCTCAATAGCTATTCGTGGGTAGGCCTACGTTCTGCAGTGGACTATGAAAAGGCTGGTACAGTACAGAACACTTTACACTATAATGTTTTCTAAATTATCAGCTCTTTAATAGGTAATACCGACCTGTATGGTATCATATTTTTCAAACGATTCAACCAATTTTACAGCGCTTTTCTCAAGATATTTCTTTTTTTTATTTCAATTTATGTAGGTATAGGTATATACTTAATTACAAAGCGCAAAATAATTACCAAAAACTATGTAAAAACACTAAAAACGTGCCAAAAGGTGACCTAAATTAATTAATTTGCAAACATTTCTTGACTTTTTTCCAAGAAGGGTTATTGGGATGTTGACTTCGTGTGTTAGTTAAATCTCACGTGTGACAATTCTGGAATTGCCTGGATTATTTTGTTTGTATACGACCAGCCGGCCAGGGACTGGAAAACTCTACCTCCGTCATTGTTTCCCGACAACAGGTATGATGACTGGGTCAAAAAAAAACATTATTACAATTAGTTAGTTAGATTATTAAAAAATATTCGACACGTATTTTTTCTTTTGTCATTCAAACAACAAATGACTAAGATAAGCCTTGTCAAAGCTCGGGAGTTCAACGTCACTTCTACGAGAAAAAAGTGTTATACTTTTCACGTAGACGTGACGTCACGCGTCTTCATCAATTTTTGTTTATATGACAAAAGAAAAATTACGTGTCAACTATTTTTTGATAATAATCTGAGGGACTAATTATATTTTTTTTAGTCATCTAGCCTATTACAATCTGTATATCTTTAAGATACTTAATAGTGAATAGGTGTCATCTAGGTCTACTACACACTCCCTCTTCGGCTACAAGCCTACAACATTGCTTTACATCAGGTGAGTTGGTGGCCAAGTGTAGCCCTATTACGTAGAAATAAACAAATGACGAGAAGTAGAGAGGGCTCTGAGTCTCTACGCGAGATTGAATCATAAATGTACAGATCCGTAGGCAACGTAAGTAACAGACATAGTCCAACAGATTTGCAAGAAAGTGGAATACCTAGTCACTACTTATTAGAACAGCCGTGGTGGTCTAGAGGTAGTGACACCCGCCTTACAATCGTGAGGTCGTGGGTTCAAATCCCCGGTCCCGTGCCAATGAGTTCTTTGGAATTTATGTACGGAATTTCACACCACTGGCTTTTCGGTGAAGGAAAACATCGTGAGGCAACCTGCATACGTCCGTAGAAGAAATTCGATGGCGTATGTGAATCCACCAACCCGCACTGGGCCAGCGTGGTGGAAATAGGCCCAAACACCTATCGTGGGTAGGCCTACGTCCTGCAGTGGACTATCAAAAAGGCTGGTACAGTACAGTACAGTACTTATTATAAAGCAAAGTCGCCATTTTGCTTGTCTGTTTGGTTACAAAGATCTCCAAAACTCCATAACAGATTGCAATACGGTTTTCAATATCGCTTTGAATAAATCTTGTGGACAGTTTACAGCTATAATTCATTCGTAACCGGTCTAAACCGATATGGACAGCTAGTAGTTTTACAGAACTGGATTAGTAAGCCGAAATGAGGTGAACAGATCATCATGAACAACTTTTACTACGGCGCCAACCCGGAATTCGAGAAAAGAACAGCTGTTACATTATTTTAATCTTTTGTATTTTTGGTAGGCCCTATGGTAAAAATAAACATAATGATGGCCTTTTGGGTAGGCAGATAGCTAGATAAAATAAAATTATTTTCCGATATATACCTGCGCTTATATCTCTAAACTGCGTATCAGATTTTAGTGCAATTTTCATTTATAGATAGAGTGATTAAAAACAAAGGGTTTTATCTATAAAACATGCATTATGATGTGGATGTGGAAGGACAGAGAATTTTAAAGGTTTGTCGTTCAGCTTAAATATACAAAGTAGAGACTAGCATCTATTTTCGAAATATAGTTTAATTTAATTAAATAAATAAATTAATAACATAAGTTAATGTGTTTGTGTACCGGTGTCGGAGATTTAAGCGGTGACATATACCTATGGCAAATTTTGAATAACTTTTACTGTGGGATCAACTTTGAAAACGCAATAAAAACAGCTATTCCATAGTTTTTGTCGAAAGTCTTATAAAAAATCGTATGGAACAGCAGTTTTATTTACGTTTTCAGAATTGGTCTCATAGTAAAAGTTGTTTAAAATTTGCCATAGATGTCACCGTGCTTCGACACCGGTAGACAAACACATTGTATAAGTAACTTTTTATAGGAATAGTATTTTATTTTTTAAAACACTGGTTTTAAACTAATAAGTTTAAAGGATTATTATGTTAGAATAGTTAGAACCATAAGTAAGATGAAAAATAATAATACTGACCTAACTGAAGAATGCTATTATTTAGATAAAACTGTTTTAAAACCTTTTTAAACATTCGCACTTGTATTTTATTGAATGTAGGTATAATAAAATGCTAAGACTAAGTCCTACGTACCCATTTGCCAAATCGTTTCACTTTCGCTGGATTATGGGCCAGCTTTTCTTTAGTTTTTAATTTGACGTGTCTTTTTAAATAATATACCTAACAGAAAAATATGTCATGTTATTTAAACAAATTTAATGCATTTTTTTAGATAATTAAACGATTTCTTTAATGATACATTTTATGCAATACAAAAACATTTTAAAAAATGTACCTAATATATTTGTCTGATACTTTTATTTTGATAAATATGGTTTTTAAGATTAGGTGCCTAAGAATTGTATTAACAAAAGTTACCTAACTCCGCCTTTTATAGCGGCACCGCTTTTCCACACGACACCAAAACATTAAAAAGAAAATACTCACTTACCCATACAAAATCATGGTCCACAAAACTCAAACACTGGGGCTGTAGACGCCAAAAATAAAAAGAAACACTGACAGAAATAAGCGCGCGAATCGAAATTAGGAATTCGAAAGTTTATTTTTATTTTTAAAAAATGGCGGCGGTGCAAAAGCGCGGCAAAGCGACGTCGGACGCGCGCTCTCGCCAGCAAACGCTTCTACTCTGAATATAATCTGTCTTATGATCCCGCGAATGTAAATCTGGATTCGAAATATAAAATTACGCGGGCCAGTGATGGGAATGATGTCGATAATTTCAGGATTTCGTTTTTCTAAAGATCGAGTAAAAAGAAGATATTGAAAAGTGGTAGGTACTTGGCTGTGTTCAAAAAATCCATTAACATATGGTAAATAAGTAAAACAACAGCAATGAAAGCTTAATTTGAATAGAGTTTCAAATTTTCTAATTTGATTTTGTTCAAGGCCGCCATCACGCCACCATATTTTACAAGCATTGTCAAAAGATTATAAGATCCGAAAATATGAGAAGATTGATTAAAAAGAAAATAATAGTAAAATCATTTTCTAAAACCAATTGAATACTGTACAAAGCAATGACCTAAGCTCAATATATTTTTGCGTTATCTCTTTTACAGATAAAAATGACAATCAGTTTTGTATTGCCTATTTATAAGCTTCTTATGAACAACTGATTTAATAATTGATTTCGTATTATTTCTATGAATTCAAATTTAAAAGATAATTGTGATTATATGATACTCATAATAGGTAGGTCTCTGTTTGTCAAATACGGCAATGATGCAATCATAATTATTTTAGTAAGTAGTTTGACCACAATAGATCCCAATGGGTCGAAGTGTCCGAGTTATTTCTTGGCCCCTCTATAAGATAAGATAAGTAGTAGTATATTTTTCCTAAGAACACAATGGGTTTTGAATATTGAGTAGGTATTTTACATTCTGGAATAAACATTTTACCAGTTGAAGTAAGCACTAGTGATAGTTTAGTTAGATAAAGCGAATATTGAAGAATCACACCTTTACCAGTTATTCAACCGCTAACAAACTGTGTACCTGTAGATACCTATAGACCGAATGAAACTTGATGTTATGTAGCTACAAGCTGCGGAAAACCCAATCCTCGCGCAGCTGTCAAAAGAGCTTCAGTCAGGATTGGGTTATTCGTAGCTTGTAGCTAAGATCACAATCGCTCAGAAGTTCGATTCGATCTATAGGCATTACAGGGAATATAGTGTTCCGGGTTGAAGAGCATTGTTGAGTGCTTTTCCGTGGAGTTTAACCCAAAACAACAATTAACATCGACAAATAAGGAAAACCCCTTCGCTCTTTTCCCCTCCCTACCCCAAACTCAGTTCAGTTACACCTGCCCAGTTCTTCCCAGAAACTATTGTATATTTTCGTACAGACGCACAAACACACATGTTTATATAGTAGGTTTGTTTTATATATTTATATAGTAGGATGTACTTTCAGTTTCAGTTGAGTCAGCGATGACGTCAGACTTTTTTATGGTTCAGTGCCCTACAAACAGGGAGGCCGTTTTTTGAACGTCTAACGCCTAGGAACGTATACGTAACTTTGACAGATTGTTGGAGAATCTCTATGTTGTCTATGGAAGTTGCGAGTGCTCCATACAAGTTCTGTATACGACCAAACCACGTGAAGTTCAAAATACGCTCCCGTGGTCTATTACTGTGGGCCTTATACAGGATTATCCGGAACTAGTGTACTAAGCCAAAAAAAGGTGATTCAGACCATCGATATGAACAAATTTTACTAGGGCCTCAGACCAAATAATAAAATATAGGGCTATCCTAGAAGTCGAAAAAAAAATCAGTTGTTTCATTTACTTAGTCTATTTTGAGTATTTTGTATGGAACATTTGATTTTTTTCTTGAATTCCAGGCTGGCCCCATGGTAAAAAATGGTCGTAATCGTCCCCTTTCGGCTTAGTACCGGGTAAGCAAATAACCCTGTAAATAAGCTCAATGTAGCCCAACAAGCTATGGAAAGGGCTATGCTCAGAGTCTCTACGTGATTTGTATCAAGAATGAGGAGGTTCGTAGACGAACCAAAGTTACCAACATAGCTCAGCAGATTAGAAAGTTAAAGTAGTAGTGGGCAGGATAAGTACATAGATCGTAGAACAGCTAGCCAAAGGAAAACATCATGAGAGACTCTACATAATTTTAACGTAAGCTGAAAATAAAATTCGAAAACAAACATTATGATGTGTGCATTATGGTAGGTATCATTCCGTGACTAGGCAATTTTTTAGGGTAGGCTTATGTTAAGCAGTGATTTGTTGTTTTTAAACTTTCGCGATTTGAACACATCTTAATATAAGTATATAAATCTCGTGTCACAATGTTTGTCCTCAATGGACTCCTAAACCACTTAACCGATTATAATAAAATTCGCACACCATGTGCAGTTCGATCCAACTTGAGAGATAGGATAGTTTAAATCTCAAATTATAGTCGCAATTTTAATTTATTTAGCCACAGCAACGCGTGGCCGGGTCAGCTAGTTATTATTATATATTACGGGACTAAGTAATATATAATAATAACTAGCGGGAGTGATTTATTAAAAGGCTGATGCAGTAGGCACAGTACAATATGTTACTATGTCAATTTCTAGATATCATTTGAAATTGAAAGTCATTTCAATTTATTGGAGCGTCGTCATTGATTGATAACGATTGGATATCAATTGATTCTAAGGCCAAGTAGGAAAACAAGGCAGGAACAGCCTGGATGCAAGCCGCTTCGCACCGAAATTTCTAATTAAATCGGCCAAGTGCGAGTTAGACTCGCTCAGGAAGGGTTCCGTACCGTATGGGAGTGCCCTTAATATATTTTATTTTTATTTAATTATTTGTTTTTGAAGTGAATATATACAACTAAATATTCTAAGAATATTTCAAGCGGTAGACGCTTGCCGTTATTGCCTAAAATCACGTTTGTTGTATGGGATCCCGCCTTAAACATTTATTTTATCCTGTACTAGCTGACTCGGCGGACTTCGTTCCGCCTAACAGTCGATTAACGTAGCCTAAGTTACTCCTTATTATATCAACTAATTCAGTTACCTGCCAATAAAAGTCCCGTCAAAATCGGTCCAGCCATTTCAGAGATTAGCCGGAACAAAGAGACAGACAGACTGACAAAAATTGTAAAAAATGTTATTTTACGAGGTACTCGTATGTACCATATACTCTTATATATTATTATGCAACGATTATTAATTTTATTTATTTGTATAGATTTCATTAAAATTTCAACTGTCTAGCTATCTAGAAAGAAATAAAGAAATATCACGGTTCATGAGTTAAAGCCTTCTGATAGACAGACAGACAGACAGACGGACAACCAAGTCTTAGTAATAGCTTAGAGTGCTGGTTGACCTTTTGGGTACAGTCCCCTATAAACTAAGCATTATATCGTCGTCGTTTCAGCCATTGAACGTCCATACTTGGACATAGGCCACCCTTATAGGTTCCCAATAAGATCTGTTGGAAGGGGCTCGCTATCGATGCGTAGATCGTACACAGTATCGCGACCCAGCGCGATTCTGTGTGTGATCTACGCATTCTATGTAAGTCAAATCAAACGTCTCGGCGGTTGTGATGTTAGCTACAAGCTGCGGATGACCCAATCATAACACAGCTGTTAGGTGAGCTTCAGTCAGGATTGGGTTATCTGCAGCTTGTAGCAAACGTCACAGCCGCCAAGATATTCGATTCGACCTATACCTATTTAACTAATAATAATTCCGCTTAGCATTAAAATAATGCAGTGCACGTTCCATGTGTGAGTGAATTTGAATGTGTGTGCGTTACGTCAAATTACGTCATGAAACATGTTTGTGGTCTCGTAATTTGATGCGTTTCCACTCACACACGACAAATAAAAAATCGTGTCGTTGAGATCCTCATTCAACTTAATTCTTTCGTTTAATTAATTTTTTTCATTTGATTCAATTCTTTTATTTAATTTAATTCTTTCATTAATGCCACTCTTTCAGTTTACCAATCCTTTCATTTAATTCAATTCTTCCATTTAATACAATTATTTCATTGATACTTTAAGTTTTCAATTCTTTCAGTTTTTCAATCCTTTCATTTAATTCAATTATTTCATTAATGGGCACGTTTTATTATGTAACAATTAATGTTTTAGGGTTTTTAACCTAACAATTACATTACAACTATTATTTCATCTAATTTAATTATTTCATTAACTTAATTAAATCCTTTTAATTTTTGTCATATTTTTACTTCAATCCTTTTAATTAAATTTTCACGTGTAATTCAATTCTTTCTCCTAATTCAATCTTTTAATGTAATGTTTTCTTTTAATTCAATTCTTTTATTTATTTATTTGCACAATGTAGTGTACATAACAATGTTAAAACTAATTGAAGTACGAAACATAGACCCCGTTAGGGCGCTGCAAGAGAACAATACTCTTAATTACTTATATTACTTATTTATGCTAAGTATAACAATGTAATTGTTGGTTAAATACCTAATGAAATTATTTACAATTTAGTAATAGGGTTGCAATATACCATAGGAATTTCACAAGCTATACACAGGCTAATTATAGCTTATTATTTAACTGTACTGAGTTTATTATAATTATTTCATTTGAATCTTTCATTTGATTTAATTATTTTTAACTAAATTCTTTAATTTAATTCAATTCAATTCTTTAATTTCATTCAATTCATTAATTTAACTCAATTCAATTATTTAATTTAATTCAATTCTTTAATTTAATTTACTTCAATTTAATTCTTTAATATAATTGATGGCTCGATATGTCGTGCCATCAATACCCTACTGGCGTCAAATATGTAGGTAAATTTATGTTAGCTATTAGCTCCTTGAGGTTGCAACTTCGCTGCCAGTAGGTACCTACAGGAGAGAGATGAAACCACGACGACGACGCTCTAAACTGACTGAAGCTAACTTAACAGCTGCGTGATTGGGTTATCCGCATATTGTAGCTAATATCACAATTGCCAAACTATTTGATTCGGCTTATATCGATAAAACTACTAAAGCTTGTTACAATGAAAACGTACGTACACTCGCACATATTCATTTATCGATACATTTACAACCCTAAACTTGCACAGTCATTAGACTCTAACTCGTCAATTTTAAGACCCACTTTTCAACAACTCAAGACGTTATCTTACTTTGTATTATGCCCAAGTGGCCCAAACATTATATTTCACTTGTGCAGTTATAATAATCGCTATACATATTTCTATAAAGTTTATTTTCGTAAATAGTATTTGATTTGTGTTTGGTTTTGTGAGATAAATAAAGTAGTGATGTTGTTTTGCGTTTGCGCCTCGCTTAGTGGTGTCCATTCAGAGGATACGTGTAGTAGTTTTTGTGTGTTCACATTTTAAAGTAAGTAAATTTACGTTGTTAATACATTTTTTGTATTAAAATGACAAATAATATAACTTCTATGACAAATTTAGTTATAATAAAATGGCGAATAATATTCTGCAGTGATATTTGTATCACTTATGTATTGTAGATATAAATTGATATCTAGATTTCTACCACGATTTGTTTATATCTTGCATTGTTTTCGTGAACAATTATTATTGTGTAATATTTAAGTAATAACTTTTATTTTTAAATGAATAAAAAATATTATATTGTTATTCGTGTAGGGACTCTAGGAACATAACACGTTTTGTTGTACATATAGGTTTTTTTTTATAAATTGTTAGTTGCATTCTGGTAGGTATAGTTTATCGCATAGATTACTTACGGGTACTTCTTCGAAGACAAAATTTTGGACGTCTATGGGTTTTTTTCTGAAACCAACCAACAAAACAGTGTGTAATTTTTTTTCTATACAGTTTACCTTTAACTCTACCTGGGACAAGTGATATTTTTCAAATCATTGCAGTCCAAGTATAAATTAAAAATATTTGAAGTTTGTTCTCCTGATTCATATACCGCGTCCGCTTGCCATTTTTCGAAAGTAAATGGTCGATATCGCATTTTCCCTTTGGTAAATCATTATAGATTATAATTATATCAAAAGGAAATGAATTGCACTTTTACAAAAAAAATGTGTATTAGTTATAACTACCTTAGTATGTTTATAAATAGGCTAATAAGAAGTGTCCGGCATATAATACTGATTAATGTGGCGTATGCTGCGCTTGACCGTGCTTGGTCGGGTGATGATGATGAGAGCCTGACTTCTCGCGCAGGGGGAAGCCAGTCGTGCAACAGACGAGCCAGAAGGTGGATATACGGCTGGTTCGCTTGGATCCCGGAGTTACAAAGATAAATGTCTGATTCATCTGTGCTTAGTTCAGGTGGCATTATGATTACAATGCCTGTTTTATAAAATTTATTTTATGGTTTTACAACTTCAATCTGTATTTCGTGTAATGCTTTTGGGTTATAGATTCAAGTAGAAAAATGACAATACTGAATTCAGTATGTATGATGAGTTATGCATGTATTACGGCAAAATCCTGATTCATCTGGCCTGATTCATATGGTCAAAACGCCATATAAATCATAAAATTCATACTGGAAAAGCTTTGAATATAGCTTATATAGCCCAACAAGACCTCGATGACGACAGTTTATGGATAGAAACTTCGTCAATCGATGAAAAAAAATATTACTCCAAAATTCACCAGAGATGTCTTATCGACCCTTCTTCAGAAAAACGTGGATGATTGTTCAGATTCAAACAATGAGGGCATTTTTGTGTTTAAAAAGCTTCAGTAAAATAAACTTACAAAAGAGTCTCACACTGCTGGTGAAGGTATGATTACTCAATCTTCCATTAAAAAATCAAGATCTCGTCAACAAGAAAAATGTTTTAAAGATGACATTGAAAGTAGCTCGGGCCCTTGCAAAAAGCTAAAGATTTATTTCTTGTAGTACTTAAATGTGACTTCATTATTTAAAGTTAACGATACTAAGAAAAAATATGTTTCTGTGATAGTTACCAAGGAAGATTACTGTCAAAAATTCCATTTAATTGAAGTTGATCTCATGTTTCTTACTTTAATTTTGTGTTTTTTTTTCATTATATAATAAACAGGATTCGTGAATTGTACATGGAAAAAAATAAACAGAGAGAATAATATAATGTACCAATTACTATACTTACTATTAGTTCAGTTCAGTTCATTTATTCTCACATAGGTACAATAATGCACACTTATGAATGTCAAAAGTAAATAATAAATATAAATTAACATAAAACAATAAAACTAACAGAATGTATACATTTTCATTTACAAATACTGTCACATGTCAGGTTACGCAATGAATTTTTGTCACACATAAAATCTTTTACACTATAGTATGCTTTTTGTATAAGAAAATCTTTGATAATATTTTCAAACATTGTTTCATTTTTCTTAATTATTAACTTTCATGTAGGTACCTATTTATCAGTAACAAATATTAGTAATAGTTGATTTATGTAATTTAAAATGTTTTCGTTTACTCAGGTAATATAAGAATTATAATTAAGTATTACAATTTTTAGATTTCTAAAATGTAATACAAGAAATATTGTTCATTCGTCAACTTTTTTCGTGCTATAGTGTTAAAATTTTATATACGTATGTAAAATATGATTAGATTTCCCTATTACACAGCCAAATTACATAGTTTTTCATTTTCAGTTCTGTTCTGATTCATCTGTAATCAATTCTGATTCATCTGGGCACAAAATATTTGAACGTAGATATCTTAAAAACTACTTAATAAAAACAAGTCCCTCATTGAAATATATGTTCTTTAGTTACTTTTTTTACATATGAACATGTGCGACAGAGCTGAAAGTGAAATAAAATTTTGACCAGATGAATCAGTCAAAGAATGAAATTTCGAAGAAGTACCCTTACCTATGTTTTTTCCTCTAAGTTCCTTACAGTTTGAAGCAATGAGTTTGCAATTTTATACTTATCTAGAATAATAATTTTGAACCGACTTGCAAAGAGAGGAAGGCGTGCTCTATGCTGTTTTTTTACCATTTGCGATCTTAATTACAATATATCGTCGCTAGGTTCATCTATTTGGTGAATGTCCTACGCTGCGCTTGCTGGTACGGGGTCTCCATTCGAGTTATTTTGAACCCCTGAAGCAAAAGCGAGGGGTCTTATAAGTTTGGCGTTTGTGTGAACGGATAACGGATTCTGTTTTTTTTTTGTTGGAGAGCCGGAAGTTATCTTAGACATAAAACATTATCAAATTCGGTTCAGCTGTTCCAAAGCTATCAGCTCTTTTGTGAGCGGTAGGAATCTTATCGCGTTAGTCGTTTTTTAATTTGATAGCTAATAGTTATATTATAATAATTAGATTTAGCCTGGAAGAAATCGCTTGAAGCGATAAGGCCGCCATTTAGTATAACTAATTTTTAATGTTTTTATTTTTCATGTTTTTGTATTGTATTTGGTTAAGCTAATAAAGAATTATCTATCTATCTATCAATTTTTTTTTATTATTTGTAGAGTATGCAGTGGCAGCGCCCCGCCAGCGCGCCGGTCGGCCAAGTGTGGAGCCGATTCAAGGGGAGAGAAAGAGATGGAAAACCCGCACTAACGTAAATTACACATCGATCATCTATGTATCATACATCCATTACCAATAAATCTTTGGAAATTATGTACAGATTTTCTCACTACTAGCTTTTTGGTGAAGTAAAACGTCGTAAGGCAACCTGCATACGTCCGAAAAAAAAAGATAGCGTATGTGGACCTGACACGGCTGAACGGTTAAAACAACCGGAACCTACAATTTAACGTGCCATCCGAGCCACCGTAACGCTATGTTGTAAATGTCACCCACAGTCACCCATCTATAGACTGGCCGTGTTGAACGGTGCTTAACTTTGATGATCGCTAACGAACACCTAGTCAAACTACGCTAGGAGCACCTATAGATGTAATGATAGCTTATAATTCCAGGTACCAGATCCGTGACATGGGGGAGTACAAGCAGCAGTGCCTCGAGCTGATGGTGGAAACCTTCCTCAGGGACGAGCCGCTATGCGACGTACTCGGTGAGTCAACAGCCATCGTTATCGTTTCAACCGTAGGACGTTCACTGGATATAGGCGTCCACTATACTCGTACATACTGTACTGTACTTTATCGGCCTTTTTAATAGTCCACTGCAGGACGTAGGTCTACTCACGAAGGGTGATTGGGCCATATCCACTACGCTGGCCCAACGCGGGTTGGAGGATTCAAATACGCCATCGAATTTCTTCTACGGATGTATGCAGGTTGCCTTAATGTTTTCCTCCACCGAAAAGCCAGTGGTGTGAAATTCCGTTCATAAGTTCCGAAGAACTCATTAGTACGGGACCGGGATTTGAACCCACGACCTCCTTTACACCTTTCATAAACACATTGTGTTAATCAGATGCTTCTTGATTTTTCGGTCCACACAATATCTAATATCATGATTTGACTGCCTCGGTGGCTCAATGGTTAGTGACCCTGACTTCTGGATCAACGAGGCGTGGGTTCGATCCCCACCTAGAACAAGCATTTATGTGATGAACATAGGTGTTTGCTTTATGTCTGGATGTTATTTAGATACTATCTATATAAACATGTATTTAAAATAATTATTATTATGTAGTATATCAGTCTCTGGCATAGCCATATCACAAGCTTTGCTTAGTTTGGGGTCAGAGACCGTGTGTAAGATGTCCCCTAATATTTATTTATTTATCTTTTTGTCTTATATCCAGGTATTCCCAACGACCCCGTCTCTATAGCAACAATCAGATCAAACTGGGAGCAGTACGTCGCACAAGACATGAGCCTCGCCTGCTTCACGGAGACAGACGGCCAGCCTGACCAGCTCGTGGGCTTCAATATCGTTCTAGTCAAGAGTAAGGGGGATAAAGAAGATGACTTTGATAAGGTACCTGTATAGGCCGAGTCCATCAAATGGGGCTTTGCAAACAATGTGCATTTGTTGCAGCCTTCCAAACCATGGCTCACCTTTTAGCCTGCCCGCTTTGTCCGAAATAATGCACATAGAAATACCAGAACCTAGCCACCGAGGACGCGGTAGAGGACGCCAGATTCTGGTCCCATAACATCTAATCCATGTGAATAAATTGTATCTAATAGAAATATACCAGAAAAATAAATAAAAAAGTCTACCCATTGACCCGAGATGAATGAATCAAACGTGATGTTAGCTATAAGCTCCGGATAACCCAATCCTCGCGCAGCTGTTAAGTAAGCTTCAGTCAGGATTGGGTTATCCGCAGTTATTCGCAGCTTCCCACCCACCCATCATCACAGCCGCCAGTTGTTTGATCCGGATTATACCATCACACATAATAGCAATAGATCAGCAATGAAAACTGATCAAGACAAGATGAAAGTCCCTTCTGCGCGATATCGTTGGTAATCCACAGGGAATATGCGAAGGATGTCCTACGTATGATACCTACAGGCCGGATCATAAAAGTCGGCGGATGTGAAGTTAGGTACAAGCTGCGCGAAACCCAATCAACGTGCAGCTTTAGTATGTGAGCTTCCGTCAGGATTGGATATTGCGCAGCTTGTAGCTGACTTCACATCCGCCGACTTGTATGATTCGGCCTAAATAATGATGTCTACAAAAAACCCGCACAAGTGCGAGTCAGGCTCGCACATCGAGGGTTCCGTAATAATCCAAAAAATTTCACAAAATTGGGAAGAAAGTTGTTAAAATCCCTATAGATTTATTTGCTTTGAATTTTGAATCCATATTTTGTGAATTTGAGGCCCTATTTTTTTGTGATTTAATTAGAAATGTACAGTTTTCAGATTTATTCCTAAGTATATGTGTACCTACTCTAAGACAATGCTTCTTGCCGAATTTCATAGTCTGTAGGTTTTGATTTTTGTGTGTCGAAATATGCGGTTTTTTACGACATAAACGGCTCTAACTTTTTTAAACTATAACTGAAATGTCTTTTCTTTACACAACTGTAAGAGATCATAGATATACGTATACAAATTTGTTTGTGTTTAAATTTCAACTCGATAGCTTTACGCGTTCCCGAGATAAGGAGTCTTGACATACACACAGACGGACAGACGGACAACACAATGATCCTATAAGGGTTCCGTTTTTTCCGTTTGAGGTACGGAACCCTAAAAAGAAGTTACGAGTCGATCGAGTGTGTTTTTAGTAGCCCAATATTTATCGTAGCATTCGATCTACGATTATAAAACCTACAAAACAGGAAAAGCTATTTCAATAGAATTTGATAACATTGGTGTTTACTATAAATAACTCATATCGGTATGATATAATGATGCAGCAAATCTGCCCGGATGGTACCAAGGTTGATAAGGCGTAAGTATCTATGATAATAAACGATTATCATTAGGTATCTTTGGATGTGATTGGGACTGTTTGCTTATCGAAAATAATAATTTATCTAATCAGCTTGTCTCTACGCTCTATGGGTCTGGGTATATGCTCCATGTTGACGCAAAATACGGCCTTACCACAGCCAGCGGATTAGCAAGTTGATGGCAGTGGGCAGGGCACATAGCACGGATAATTGATGACCGATGCAGATATTGAAAAGTTCTCGAGTGGTGACCACGTACTAGCAATCCCAGCGTTTCTACGCTGTGTCCACCCACGGGATGACCTCATCAAGACCGCGGGTTCGTGCTGAACCTGTAAGCTAGTCGCTTCCAACTGGAGATATATTGGGGAGGCCCTATATCCAGTAGTGTTCTACGGCTATAATGATAATAGCCTTACCTCTGAGATTTCGTACCATACTCATGTCGCGAAGCTTGGTCAAACCATAAGAAGCACTAATTAACCCTAAAATCGAGGAATAAATCCATGCATAATATTATCTAAAGTCTTATGTGTAAGCTATTTATTTGCCATTGGCCCCATCGTAGAGGTGATTTAAAACGTAGCCCATATATCGATGCCTAAAGTCAAGTCTATCCGGTGCTGTGTTGCTGCGTGAAAGAGTGACAAACCAACAAACACAATTTCGGATTAATAATATTATAGAGGATAACTATCAATGATTGAAACAGCTACAAGACAAGCATATTATCGTCAGTAATACGATGTAGAAAATTTTCTTCTTTTGTTGCCGGTTACACGGTTACAAACGCGGCCGAAAGGTTATTAACACCCTAAACCTACACACAGACACACACACACACACACACACACACACACACACATACACATACCCACACGTATTTTTAAACCTGTAGTGTTATATAAACAGCCTAACTGATTCTAGACTTTGTTCTCTCCAGGTCCGTGGAGAGTCCTGGAAGAAACTCCTCCTGACGCTGATCACGGCGGAGGAGCTGGTCGACGTCTTCCAGCTATACCAAGTGGACAGATATATCACTTCCAGCGGGCTGACGGTGCTGCCTGAGCATCGGGGGCAGAATATTGGAGCTAGACTATTTGAAGCCAGGTGAGATCTCAGGGTGCTACAGTTTCCTGGCCTCAAAATCACAACTTCCTAGCTACTACAGGCAGACGATGAAGAAAAGACAGGTCACTACAGGAATAGAAGACGAAAAAGAAATAAGGAAGAGCTCCAAGGATACTTTTTTACTTTACAAAGAGTTAGTAGGTATTTTCTTTTTGGTAAACTGTAGTCTATCTCTAAAGGGACTGATGGATATTCCAGCTGTACCAAGTGGACAGATATGTCACTTCCAGCGGGCTGACGGTGCTGCCTGAGCATCAAGATACTACAGGTTCCAAGTCCTAGGTTTCCTACTACAGAAAATTAAGAAGAAGAAAGGCAGAGATCCAAGGAGGATACCCATACTTGGACAGTATTTCGTTCGTCACTTGGATCTCCAATTTTGGTGAGAATTGGAGCCCATCTATATGGGGCTGTAGATAGTCCGGCTGCATTAGATGGTCAAATATTATTCTTGCATTTTGACAGTGCTGCATCGGGGGCAGAATATTGGAGCCTAGCTCTATTTGAAGCCAGCCGGATTAGTATGCGCGCCACGAATTATTCCTTTCGTAGTGTCAGAACGAGAACAGTACAGTACAGTCAGAACGAGATAGCGTTATGGCAAATTACCTATATATTTGTCACTTTTTCACTCGTCTAAATGAGTTCTTTTCGTGGCTTTTCGTGGTCGCATGCTTGACTAGCTAGTGAGGAATGAGGATGCTAATTCTAGTTCGCAATATAGTAAGTAATTGTCACATTTAATCAGTTTTCACATCACTGGCTGGCTTGAGTCTACAAGCCTAAAAAAGCCCGGGGTCTTGAAAGGCATCAATGGAGCCGTGACCAACATTGAGAGACCTTTTTAAATATTATAAAAAAACATTGTATTTGGGTGGTAGGAAGAGGTAAAACTATTGTAAAGACGGGAGTACAGTTTTGGGCTATTGGCATGGGGTGGGGCACCCGCCTAGTCATGCCACATTTCAAAATATTTAGGTGGGTGGTGACTTGCCATCCACTAAATTGGTCCCCCGTAGAGGCTATCGTATCTTGGCGCCGGAAGGGAAACATTTTCACATTATTGTTGTTTTTTTAAACGACTCTGCCGATTCCGATAAAAGTGAAATAATACCACCACTGAAGTATGATTTATCAAACATAAAAGAATTATCAAAATTGTTTCATAATTGGCGGAGTAATCGCGTAACATAAAAAAGAACATGCAACCGAATTGAGAACCTTCTTATTTGAAGTTAAGAGCAGTGATTTGTATTCCAGAAAGCCGTTAGCCAAAGCGATGGGCATCGAAGCGACGTGCACCGTGTTCACAGCCACCACGTCCCAGGCCCTGGCTAAGAAGTGCGGCTACACGGTACTGGCTGAGCTCCAGTATAGCGACATGCTGGCTAAGGGTGTGGATCTAAGCAGATGTCCTACGCCCAGTGCTAAGGTCATGGGCACTAAGTTCAATTTTGACGATTAAGAAAATCTAGGCCTTCTACTGTGGCCGTACAAGCCGTATCAAATTTCTAGGTGGCTGAGATGTTAGCAAGTTGTTACAAGCTGCGGTTAAGACGAGGCATCGGGCCGAGAAACACGAAAACGAGCACTATTGAATGCGCGATGTGAGAGCACGAATAATGTTGATTCAAATTTAAAAAATATCATAGATAAGGGAAAATCTTGAAAAATTTTATGATCCGGACAAAATTTTGAAAAGTAACCGGCTTAATTAAAAAAAAACTTACAAATTTCACACCAAAAAAAAGTTTAATAATTCGAAAATGATCAGCGAAATGCGCATTATTTTTTACGAATAAAATAGCTAGATCACCTTTTTATTTTATAGACCGAGAAGTTATTTTTTTAAAAGTGCACATTAGTAATTAATTAAAAACTCACTGCCGCCCGCTTCTCATGCGTAATCCTGTCGATCGCGAGCGCGTAAAATTTGTCCGTGTGAAGGGAGAATTTTTGAAACAATAGTTTATCAATGCGTCACCTTAATCCAATCCTGACTGAAGAGGATTGGGTTTCGCGCAGCTTGTAGCTAACTTCACAGCCGTCAAGAAGTTTGATTCGGCCTATACCACTAGCTATAGGCAGCGCCACACTAGTTGGCGGATGAGAATTGAGAAGTTGCAAAAAGCTGAACAATATCCAATCCTGACTGAAGCTCACATAAAGACGCACGTTGATTGGCTATTGCGCTTGTAGATAACTTCACATCTGCCAACTTATATGGTGCGGCCTGTAAAAATTATGAGAATAATTTATTGTTCCTATGAAAATTTAATTTATGTGCAATTTTAGAACTTAAGTATTATACGTACTTAACAATTTATACATTTCTATAAATGAAAATACGTTGCTTGTTTTTAAATAAAAATGTATTCTTGTAAAATTGTCTTTTATTCCATACACATTATTAGTTAGTTCCTACATTAGTATAAATATATAAATAAATATGTACTTAAGTTTACTGTAATATTATTTTTAGAAGATAATATAACGGTGTCAATTCTGTCGATTTTAAACTAAACATCAGGCCCAATTATGAATGCGCCATCGTACATTTAATAGCAACGTAAAAAGCGTTCTCTCTATCGAATGCCTAAGGTGAAAAAGAAACAGAAATAGTCTAATTAGCTATTATAATTACGACGGAGCCTTCATAATTGAGTCTAGTATTATTATATATTCTTTGACTAAACTAAAAATTACTTGTAAGAATTTGACTACGCGTTTTTAACCCCAACACTAAAGAGGGGTATCATACGAATAAGTTATATGTATATCCTTGTGTACCTATGTATTTGTCTGTCTGCAGCATCATAGCTTTAAAGTAAATGAAAGTCCGTTTTTAGGGTTCTGTACCCAAGACACAGCCCGGACACTCCGCGTTTCTTCATACAAAATCTGCTGTACACTATATTTATTCACAGACACTACACATACGCACGAACGCTACACGGGTATTTGCAGCGGCCTGTGCAGCCCGCGCGCAGAGTAGTAAATCGTGTCTTGACGCGGGGTGGAAGTGAGGAAGACTCAAACGGGTGGGGGGTAACGAGTGGCCGTTCTATAAGTAGTATTATTATATCTTCTTTGCCCAAGAGTAAAAACGGGATCCTTTTACTATTTCCTGTTTAAAAACTGACATTACACAGGGCTATTTATAAATGGTGTAGTAAGGGGTGTTGCAAATCATAATTGTGAATAACTTTATTATACAGGGTTATTGGTAATCAATTAGCATCCTTTTAGGGGCTTATTCTGGACATCAAAACTAACAACTTTTGTTTTGCGACTGTTGTCAAAACTCAACAAAAAAAAAACCGCTGCTTCATACATTTTGTCGAGGGTAAACGATATTTTTCAATGGAACAGCATTTTTATGAGTTTTGACAAAAGTTGTTGGTTTTGATGTACAGAATAAGCCCCTAAACGAATGCTAATTGATTACCAATAACCTTGTATAGTATCGAACCCAGAATCCAAGAAAATGAATTACTTTCTTTTACTTGTCGATTCAGTTTCAATTTTGTATGAGATAGAAAATTCACGAATTCAGCTTTGGCCCCATGTAAATACGAGAATTTATTTACAATGATGGCCTGAATCACGCACTTTCCACTTAGTTTTTATCACCTTTCTTGAATAACTCTGTAGCAATGTTCAACAGCTATGATTTATAAAAGTGCGAGTCAGACTTGCACACCGAGGGTTCCGTACAAAAATTTTCATGTACCAGAAAATTTCACAATATTGGGAAGTAAGTTGTTAAAATCTTTATACTATAACCATCAATGAAAACGTTTTTTTTTTTCACTTTTCTCGTCATACATCGAAAATTACACGTTGTTAAAATAATTAAAAGCCTGTTTCAGCATGTGCTATTGAAGTTCTTTTTTATGATACGATTTACTCACTTTGAATTTTGACCAATATTTTGTGAATTTCGGGGCCCTATTTTTTTTGTGATTTAAATAAAAATGTACAGTTTTCAGATTTACTCTTATATGTGTACTCTGAGACAATGCTTCTCGCCAAATTTCATAGTTCTATGTCAACGGGAAGTACCCTGTAGGTTTTGATTTTTGTGTCGAAAAATGCGATTTTTTACGACATAAACGGCTCTAACTTTTTTAAACGATAACTGAGAAGTTTTTCTTTTACACAACTGCAAGACACCATAAATATACGTATACAGTTTAAATTTCAACTCGATATCTTTACGCGTTCCCGAGATAAAGAGTCTTGACATACACACAGACGGACAGACGGACAACAAAGTGATCCTTTTTTTATGTATAAGGGTTCCGTTTTTTTCCGTTTGAGGTACGGAACCCTAAAAACGATCGTTTTCTAAATTAAACTAATTTGGTATATATACAACAGAATTGACTTCAATCTACCGCTTTATTAGATTATTTTATTCTAGGATTTTAGTGTAATCATTATGCCCAACTTTCACTATGGGGCCAACCCCAAAACCGCAAAAACAGCTGTTTCATACAAATACGAGTAGTTCGTCGATTTTCGACAAAAAAATATAGAACACCGGATTATTTTTTTAAGATTTCGCCATAGACAAAGTAGGTTTGTCTATGATTTCGCTAAAAAGTTAGTGCCGGTTGCTAGTCACCCTAGTGTCAGTTTTAAAGCCGCCTAAAGACCTCTGACATGGCTAAGCGGTTAAAAAAACTGAGACCTACAACTTAACAGCAGGCAAGTAGCGCTCAGTTGTAAATGCCATTCGCGGTCACCCATCCGAAGACTGATCGTACTGAATGTTGTTTAACTTCGATGATCGCTAACGAACACCTAGTCAAACTACGCTATGAGCGATACAGAAAAAAGTTAGAATATGTCGGGTGGCTAGCCCAGCTACCTCAGCATGCAACCACCAAAAGCCACGAAAAGAACTTTTTCGACGTGTGAAAAAGTCACAGATATAATTATACTTCGCCATAACTATGTCTCGTTCTGGCACGCCAAAAGAAATATTTCGTGAAGCGCGTCCTAGCCCGGCTGGTGTCAGAGTAGTGTAAGACACCGTACTGAACGTTGCTTAACTTCGGTGATCGCTGATAATCACCTAGTCAAACTACGCTATGAGCTATCTGAGATTTCGCTGTTGGCCCCATAGTAAACGTTGTTGATAATTAAAACTCACGTGAGAAAACCTTATACTAAATAAAAACACTGGTTTTTACTCACGTTTGATATCGCATTCCCTGAGGATGGAGTACTGAATACTCCGAAACTGGTCGGGTTCCCAGCGGCCCGTCCGCGATATCAAACGTGAGTTTATTATTTAGTTGTTTATCATGATAAGAATTTATACGTCCCTGAAAGTCCATACACTTAACAAAATAACACCTTGTATAGAATATAAATGTATAGAAAATGAAAATGCTTTCTTCTATCACGTTTTATAATACTTTGGTTTCGTGCATTAGACAATATTAATAAAAAATATAATAATCTATCTTATTATCATTACTTATAATATACTTAAATACGAGATCCTAGAGATCTATCATATTATGACAAAAATAATAAGAGTATATATATTTTCAAAAAGACTTATTACGGTTCTACACCATAAATAAGCATAAGTTGGTATAGGCCAAGTGGCTAGTCCTAGTGTCAGAGTTTTAGAGCCGCCTGAAAGCCACTCTGAGACATGAATAGACAAGTACCAACTAGAGTCCATAATGTAATTTTTCATCCGAGCCACGCTGCCCCCGATAGTGAAAAGGGCGCATCTGACATCTCTTATTTCGAAATTGAGATGCATTTACTGGCAGATGGGCTTTTTTTTTCGAGTCTCGCGATGTATAATATATTATACATGTATTATTTGTTTAAATCTTGTTCTTTTTCATATAAGATAAAATATACAACGTGTAACGTAAAGGCTGTATACATAAAAAGTGGGTTGATACTATACCTTATATAGATGCTGTATTCGGAATTCCGAGCCAAAATAACAACATTCACTTTTTAAAAAAAAATTAAATATGACTGACTAGAAAAATCTTTTGCACGTAAACAAACATGTCACAACAAGGAGGTGTGGTCTGATTTTGATAGGCAAGGTCGTGTTATTGACCTCACAGCTGTTTAGTGTGATAGTGCAGTGCAAATGTGAATTAGTCATAAAAATGACTAGTTTTTCAAAAAAGATTAAAAATCAGCAAACGAACTAACACGGCTAAACATGCCCCCATCTAGTTTGTTACCGTTATCTGATTTGGTACTTTCAGTATGTATACAGTCTTTCCGTTACACGTTGTATATCTGCTAGTATAATCATCTTGATTTCAAAGTGGGAGATGTTAGATGCGCCTTTTTAACTATCGGGGGCAGCACGGTAGCGCTCAGTCGTATACCTGCTGCGGTCACATGTCTGACGTCAATATAAAGTCGGTACTTTATTCACTCCGAATTCGACATAGGTGGCTTAAAAGTTGACACTAGGGCTCGCCACCCACCCTACTCGAATTTACGTACTTAAAATAATAGTATAGGCCAATTCGTACAAGTTGGCGGATGTGAAGTTAGCTTCAAGCTGCACAATATTCAATCAACGCGTAGCTTTATGTGAGTTTCAGCCAGGATTACGATATTGTGCAGCTTGTAACTAACTTCACATCCGCCGACTTGTTTGATTCAGCCTATATTTCTGTTTAACCCTATGGAAATATATTATTACTTAATATATAATTATGTATTTCAGACTATAGTAATACAGAGTTAGTACATGGCTGATTTAGATATACAATACAGCCTTGGCCAAAAGTATTAGGCACCTTTAAAAAATCAAAATGTTTGTTTACTACTTACCCAATAACTGAGTGCTTATCTTAAATGTTACCGGGGTCATAAATTACTTCTTAGAATATCAAGCGGCTCTTTGTTAAGGTCATAAAACACCTGGTGACCGAAAACAAAGGATTTGGTTGTTATAGGTTCCTATCCTATTTTCTGGCAGGAGGTTGATCCTATTGACTGCCTCGGTGGCTCAGTGGTTAGTGAACCTGACTTCTGGATCAAAGAGGCGTGGGTTTGATCCCCACCCAGGGCAAGCATTTATGTGGTGAACATAGATGTTTGCTCTGTGTCTGGGTGTATTTAGATACTATCTATATAAGTATGTATTTAAAATATGTATATGTAGTATATCAGTCTCTGGCAGCCATATCACAAGCTTTGCTTAGTTTGGGGTCAGAGACCGTGTGTAAGATGTCCCCCAATATTTATTTATTTATTTATTTATCAGTCAATGTTTGGTCACTAGTGTTTTGGACTCCAACAAGTAAACAAGCTTACATTTCTGTTGATGTGATTAAATTGACACCTAATTTAGTTAAAAATGCCAAAAAGGAGTGAATTTAGTTTTGAAAACAGAGTAAAAATACAGGGTGCCTAATACTTTTGCCCCAAGCTGTACATATAATAATTTATAGTAGGTATACAAAAAATGTAAATAGATTTCTAGCAAATTTTATTATGGAAATTGTCGCGGTTTTTGCACATTTTTTACTTTTTATGAGGGTTGCACACATAAGCAGGATGTCACAGTCGTTTCGGCAGAATTTGTCGAACAACAAACATCTACAAAATTACGTTCGGCATCACTCGGCTTTTGCCGATCGGGTGGTTCTTTCGGATCCAATCGGCACAAGATGAAAACCTCTCCTCAGCGTCTCTCTGTAGCGGTTTTGTCGGACATTTAACTACATTCAGTTTTGCCGAACGATGCCGGTCCGCTTATGTAGTATAGACCGAATTTTACGAATCTGCGGATGTAAAGTTAGCTACAAGCTACGCAATATCCAATCCTGACTGAAGCTCAAAAAAATTTTATGTTGTTAAGTTAGCTAAGAGAGAGTTTTGGCGGGAACGCGGAAAAGTCATGTCGCCCCATTGTATTATTTTGTTAAACTTGTGTTTTATCACTGGTAATTAGTGAAAAATTGTGGTATTTCGTTGATTATGAGCTGATTTACGTGCATGAGTGTATACAAGTGATATAATGTGACGTATCGTGTCGTTCCGTGTTGTTACCAAAACTTCATAGACGCCTCTAGTAAAGTCTCCACTGCTTTACTGAGGTATGACTTGGACGACGTTTGGACTTGACCGCGACTTGATTGGACTATGACGTGACTACGACAGTGACGACTTTGATAAAATATCAAAAAATATTAAAACTTAATACTTGACACTGGCAAATGCACAACAATGCGACGCCAAATAAAAGAAGAAGAAGAAGAAGTTAGCTAAAGTTGATTGGATTTTGCGCAGCTTGTAATTAATTTCACATCCGCCGACTCGGATGATTCGGCCCATAGCAAGCTTTAGTTTTTACTACGACGTGACGTTACGATCTTTATCATTTAACGTCTTACAAATTAATGAACGCCGGCTGCACGCACGAAAAAGCATGACTCGTTGTTACGTTCTGCCTGAGACGAGCGTGCAAGGGAGAGCGCGGAACAAGCGATAGAGAGGCACGATCGGTCTAAGCGTTCGGCTTGTGACTCATATGACCTTATCACGTAAAATTAAAACCGTAAACCGACTTTATACACAACCATTTTTTTATTTCATGGACAATTATTTTATTTATGTATTACGCTTATTGATCCATGTTCCAAACCGGGGCGAATCGTTAGTTTTAGTTAAACTTAAGGGCAAGATATTTGTCATGTCCTTGTGAATAAATAAGAAACTATGTTAAGGTGAATTTACTGGGTCGAGCGCGGAATATTTTTTTTTATTTGGGTTTTTTGGCATTTACCTATAAACGATTTGCTGTAAGTTTAAAAAAACTTTTAGCGACTTAAAACTTTAAACTTGGTGTTAAACTTTTAACACCTAGAAATCAAAATATTTGTCAGTTTACGCACAAGAGAGCACTAAAGAAAAGTTGAGGTAAAAATCTGGTAAAGTTCTTTCGTGCACCCGAAAGCCGAGCCGCCCCCGTGTGCGAAGTGTGCGGTGCACACAGGCGCCAAGAGAATGAGGGCGGCGCCGCTACCGACATTATTTATTTTACACTTACACAACAACATTTTATTCTTTGTAGGGCGAGTATCGATAACTAAGTAGGTACGATAGTCCCCATTTTGTGATCCTATGCGCAGTAAGAGACCCAAATGCTAATAAAATAAAAATATTAGATCGGTTGATTCCTGAGGTAGGTATAAACTGATGAACATTTTAGTATCGGGCAAAATCAATAAATAATAAAAAAAAGGCGCTTCGTGGGTATCGCACACAGGCGCTGCCGGAGGCCGGCGCGGTCTTATTCGTACATAAACTGACCACTAATTTGGTTTTTAAGTAAAATCTTTGTAAATCGCCGCTAAATTAATTTTCACAAACTTAAATAGTTTATCTAGAAAAGGCAAAAACCCAATCAAAATTGAATATCGCGCGCTGACCGAGTCGATCAGCCTTAAGGGCATTATAGGTCGAATCACGCAACGTGGCGGCTCACATAGTCGCCAAATTGTGAATTGGACCTATACGTATACAACGACACTCTTAAGCCCTAATTAGTCTTCGGATATTATAAAATGGCAGTAAATCTCAGACCAAATAGAAAAATCAAGACGGAACATCGTGAACAGAAAAGTGAGGCCGATTTTTTATACATGTGTGAGTGCGTCGGTGTTGCGCCGCCATAGTTTGGCTGACGAGCGAAGGCATTGTTTCTTTGTACGTGTACATGTGTGTGTTGTGTCTGTACACGGCAAGGCATAGTTTTGCCAGCCTCAGTTATTTGTTCACAACATTATGTCTTGATTTTTTTTTTTTGGTCTGAGCAGTAAATGTCTTATTTCTTGAGTTTCTCTTCGAGCCAGTCGTTGGTGAGCTCGTCTATCTCCCTCACCTCCAGCAGGCGAGGCGCGCCGACGGCATTCGCTAGTGCACGCTGTGTTCCTGCGTACATCACCTGGAAATACAGTATTAAATAAAGTAAATTAAATAATTTATTGACACAAATTATTTCAATTTGCTAATAAACATAAAATAAATGGAATTTAACATAATTAACGGAAGGTCTCCCCTGGGTTATGTCTAATCAATTAGCATCCTTTCAGGGGCTTATTCTGTACATCAAAACTAACAACTTCTGTTCTACGACTTTTAATTCTCAAAAAAAAGATGTTCCATAGAAAAATATCGTTCACCCGCGACAAAATGTATGGAACAGCTGTTTTTTTTTTAGTTTAGACAAAAGTTGCAGAACAAAAGTTGTTAGTTTTGATGTACAAGAATAAACTCTTATAAGGAGGACCTCCGACGCTGCACTTGCCGGTACGTGGTTTCCACTCGCGAATTTTTCGAACCTATCGGTTACTAAAACTCCGTGCTATGTGTCCTACCTACTGCCATTGTAGCTCGCCGCTACGTCAGTAACATTGGTTCTTTTATGGAGATTGACCCTCTCCATACTTTGTTGGGCTAATTGAAACATAATGGTGCAGGTAAGCATGGTTACGAGGATCGTGAATCGACCAGTGTTTTCGCATTTTCTGTAGAACATCAAGAAAATTTTCGGTACGGTACATAACTACAAAGTGTAAAACAAAGTCGCTTCCCGCTGTTTTTGAAAGACGAACCACCGGAGGAGGTATACAATTCGGCGAGTATTTTTATATGTATAACACCGCATAACTTTTTTTATAGTAGTCCGATTTCAATAATTCTTTTTTTATTGGAAAGAGTATACTTCGAAATTGGTCCCATTTAAATTTTTACGAAATTGGCTGAGCCATTTTTGATAAATCAACAATAATGTGAAAAATGTTACATCGATCCGTGCATAATATTTGCGTTCTAGCGATGCGCCCCGGCTTCGCACAGGTGTATTATACATACAAACATTTCTCTTGAATTACTCGGTCTATTAAAACAAACTGCATCAAAATCCGTTGCGTAGTTTTAAAGATATAAGCATACATGGGGACGGACAGCGAAAAGCGACTTTGTTTTATACTATGTAATAATTCTGTACACGGGTAAAGTCGGTCATGCTATTTTTTGCAAAAAATAATCATTCTCGTTCTGTCCCTATATGTTTGCTTATATATATATCTTTAAAACTACGCAACGGATTTTGATGCGGTTTTTTTAAATAGATAGAGTGATTCAAGAAGGTTTATGCATAATACACCTGTGCGAAGCCGGGGCGGGTCGCTAGTTTTTGATGGAATTTACGTCTCGGAAGAAAACTCTTTTCACCCCTTAAATTGTAACAAAATTATGTGTTTTTGGTGTCAATCACTTGAGTAAAAAATAATGCATGCTCGTAGGTATACGGAGCGTGAGCGCCACGCAAATTGGCTGATGAAAAGTTACCCGCAGATGACACTTCGCCGTGATTGGCTAATTATTGCACATGTGTGCACCATTCTCATTCTCATTTGAAGTGGGGGCGATAAGTCCTGCATCGACGTCCCGCATGGGGTGTTTTGTGTATTTCCCTCTCAAGGGTCTACCCCAGCCAGCCCAGCTCCTTAAAATAACGGAGCGTGGCTCGGGCCGCTGGCATAACTGTTCCAGTGGCTTGGTTGCTATACTAGATGGCGATGAGGATGATGTTGATGCTGATGAAAAGCAATAGTAGCGTCATGCAACCCGAAAGCGATTCTAGTTTCTCCATGGACCATTCCGACGATGACTGTCGTAGTGCGTAGGGAGCGCGCGGGAGGCATGAGGTTGGCGGGCGGGTGCGGCTTTTGCTCATAACTTCCCATACGTCGATTTGTGTGGCGTTCAGTATACGTATTATTTATTTATACTTTTCAGCCAAGTTTTTGCGTAAAAATATTACTTTTTAGAGGTTAACAACTAAAAATATAACTGAAGTCATTGAAGAAACTGTAAAAACTAAGACGTATAATCCTAGCAACAGAAGTGCTGATTCCTTTAAAAAAAATTAAAAAATACTCAAACGGGATAATGTTTAGAGGTAAATAACAGCTTTTTGTTTTTGTATGGCCATGTTGGCGCCTTATAAATATTAGCAGTAAAAAAATATATATTATTATCTCTAACCTGCAGTTCCATGTGTGCGTCTCTTGGCGTGTAGAATATGAAACACATTGGGAATGATATCCGCCCGTCACTATGCTCCATTTTGTAACTGTAATCACAAACGATTTCACATTTAAAATTATAATAATTATTAACAGTAAATATAATATACTGTACTGTACCAGCCTTTCTAATAGTCCACTGCAGGACGTAGGCCTACCCACGAAGGGTGATTGGGTGATTGGGCTGACCAAGTGCGGGTTGGTGGATTCACATATGCCATCGAATTTCTTCTATCTCTTCCTCACGATGTTTTCCTTCACCGAAAAGACAGAGGTGTGAAATTCCGTACACAACTACCAAAGAACTTATTGGTATAGGCCGCGTCACACAAGTTGGCGGATATGAAGTAAGCTACAAGCTGCGCAATATCCATGCAACGCGCGGCTTGTGTGAGCTGCAGTCCGGAGGCGAGGTATGAGTAAGAAATTTGCTGTAGCGCCTTATCAGCAGCCTGATTCTCTATCGACAAAACGTAACGTAACGCGGTAAGTATTTTTTTTATTTCCGTGAATTTAGTTTGGAGAAATGTTTGATAAATGTAAAATTACGTTAAAATGAATAATAAAGCGAGTTTAAGTTATGATATTTGAAAAATTAATAATTTTTATGTGAATTTCTTAAAAACAAAGAACGTTAGAGCGCGTTACACGCTTGTTTTCATACAGAATCACCCACCAGCTGATTTCGATAACATTTGGCAAAATAGTTTAAAATTCAAACCATAAGATTTGCGAGTATGGATCAAATTGGTCAAGCACTCTTGACTTTTGACTCACTGGTCAAGAAGGTTCATACACGCTTATGAGGATTAATTTAAAAAGATAGGAAGTCTGGAACAGTTTAGAGAACTATGTTACTGAACTAGTTTGATAGTTCAACAACATACCTTATAATCATTAGAAAAGTTAAAGAAACTGAATTTTTGTTCATTAAATAAATAAATAAATATTAGGGGACATCTTACACACGGCCTCTGACCCCAAACTAAGCAAAGCTTGTGATATGGCTGCCAGAGACTGATATACTACATATGCATATTAATTTAAATACATACTCATATAGATAGTACCTAAATAACACCCAGACATAGAGCAAACACCTATGTTCACCTCATTAAATGCATGCCCTGGGTGGGGATCGAACCCACGTCTCTTTGATCCAGAAGTCAGGTTCACTAACCACTGAGCCACAGAGGCAGTCAAATTTTATTAAGTATTATTATTTAAAAAAAATAAAAATGTTGTTACAAATAACTTTTAAGCCATCTAAGCTAAAAAATTTGTCAAAAAATGAGATGCATAATCAGAGGTGCCAGAAATAATTCACCTATTCTGACAATACATTTAATTTTCCAACAAAATTCAAAATTAATTTTTAAAAAAATGGCGCCTCTTTTTTGTTTTTAACTAATGTAACAATCTAATAGACTCAGAATAAGATGTACTTTCTCAAGATGTAACACATGCTGTGGTTAGATATTTTAATTATTATTATACCAGCCTCCATGCATTTCGTGGATGTGTCCTTTAATTTAAATCTGACTCTGTACTAAATAGTGTGACACTTTGAACAATACATACAAAGTTATCCAGAACTGGTGTACTAAGCCATCACGGGATGGTTTTATACCTGTAAACAATGAATCGGGGCTGATGAGACGGCAGGATATCTTGCAGCTCCTCCAGCTCTATGCTCTCCAACTCCTCGTCCACTTCCAAAGCTTGCTTCTCTCTGTTCACCTGAAAATGAATAGATTACTTATTTAATAAAGTAAGTTCATATAGGCCGGGTGGCTAGCCCTGGTGTCAGAGTTTTTAGGCTGCCTGAAGGCCTTTGATGAGGCTAAATAGTTAAAACAACTGGGACCTACAATTTAATGTGTCATCCAAGCCACGGTGGCGCTCAGTTGGAAAATGATACCACCCAACCCAACCACTAAATTACTTATCCACCCAACTAAAAAAATAAAAAAATATTGCAAAGTTTCATCTCAATCTGTTTAGTAGGTTTTGCATGAAAGAGGAACAACCATCCATACATACAAACTTTCACATTTATAATATAAGTAGGAAGGTATACAGAGTTGTACTGTACTGTTCTGTATCAGCCTTTTAATAGTCCACTGCAGGATGTAGGCCTACCCACGAAGGGTGATGGGGCCATATCCAAAACATTGGCCCAGTGCAGCTTGATTAAACAGAGTTACTAGTTTTCAATTAGCATCCTTTTAAGGCCATATTCTGTACATCAAAACAGACACAGTCATGTCCACCTTGTGGGTGGAGGTCCTACGCTTGATTAGCTGGTATGTGGTGTTGAGAACTTTCCTACTCATTTGGTCATCAGTCTTCTGGGTTATGTGCACTGCCTAATGCCATTTCAACTTGCCAATCTGCTGGGCTATGTCGGTAACTTTGGTTCTTCTACGGGTTCAGTTTCAATTCGATCCCACTGTCAGTATTTTAACTGTGTTTGCAAAACCTATGAAGATAGGTTAAAAGCTCATCGTCTCACAATCCTCGAAGATTGTGTGGAGACTTGATTGAGATCTTCAAAATTCTCAATGGCTCCTATAATCTTCCAGATATTCACGACATGTACACCTTGAAGGAAAACATATGCGACAGCAGATGCCATAAATTCCTCATACAGCCTACTCCATCACAGACCAACACTGCACACCACATCCTCTGCAACAGAGTGGTTTACAACTGGAACAGGTCGCCTGAGGATGTAATCTCAGCAAGGACTACAAACACATTTAAGAATAGACTGGATCTTTGGGTAAAGAAGGAAAAAATTTCCTTGACAGATAAATACTAATTTATTCGACTCTGCTTGATATAGGCACATTAGTTTATACTGCTCGCCTACAAACAATTAAATAAATATTTGTGTGTATGTTAGTGTGTGATCTTCAACAGATCACAGATTTGAATTTATGTACAATTCTCTGTATGTTAGACATCCCACTGTGTAGACATAATACACTACCGTATGTATTTCATGCCAGTAATGAAATCCAATACTGTTTGATATCAACAAATGCGTAGGAAGTCAATCAGAACACTTGCGTACAGTTAAAATGACGTACGAATAGATTACTGGGTGGTACGTGTGATATGCTTCAATGAGTCAGAAAGGAGTGGCATTTTCAATAGTTTTCTTTATAAATTGACTCTAAAAATCTGTGTCAATGTACTTTTACTTACAAAAACTATGACAAAGTAGCTATAACTGTAATATTTTATGACGAATTTCAAAGTTACAAGGAAAAATTAAACAAAAAATGGTAGGATACCTTCAGTATTAAAGCGCTGTTAGAACTGTGCTTCGCGAAGCGGAATTTCTTTAAAACTTCTTTCACATCGTCTCCTATATCACAGACATTCACGTTTTGTGCAGACATTATTATTTTAATTTATAAAATGGCAGAAGGAAAATCTATAAAGAATTAATTCGCTCGACCTGAGGTTTGAGCCTTGTTTACGTAGGCCAACGTAGCAGCAAGACTAAGACTGCCATTATTATCTTTACCATATTCCCCAATATAAATATTTTTATATAATTTTTTGGCTATTCTTTGAATACTTTTGTTGTACCACTGAACTTTTATGTCGTTCATGAATGGAAACTATATAACCTACAGATTTTCTAATTATGAGATTAAATTTTAGAATATTGAGTTACACGCGAGAAATATACATGATAATATAGGCAGGGCACAGATCAATTTAATTGATACACATCAAAATAAATGTATTATTAGGGTCTACTGGCTGGTTGAGATCTTCACTGATTTATTAACTGCCACTAAATACAAGACTACTAATACAATCTAAAACAACATAATCTACTACTAAAAACAAGCAATTGGATTTGATAATCCAACAGACCTTTGAAGGTCTAAAGATAATCCAAATGCTTAAGCCCACTGCCCCAATTGGCAGCGTGCCCAGCATGCTGGCAGCATTGCCACGCTGAATAGCCTTCATTTGGGAATGTGTGAGCAAAAGTGGCATTTTTAATTGTTTTCATTCACTGTTCGGATAGCTTAAAAACAGCTAAAAATGCCATCGTGAACTGGTAATTTTGACCCAACTACGGAGGTGGGTTCTTTGTGATCGTTTTCTGACATATTAGAGTTTCATGTTTTGTAGTACTTGATGAAATTCTGTGCCTAAATATCTAAAGTTTCAAGCTTTTTAATAATTTGTACTGTGTACAATAATAAAAGACGGTGTTTAAGGCAGAACAGCGAAGCAAAGATAATGGAAATACTCGTACTACCAGCAAATTGTGTATTGCTAAAAGCGAATAAAATTGTGTAATCTATTGTTTATCTTTAATTGTGTAGTGTGATGTTCTGTGATTTGGTGTTTCACAATCTTATCACTGCCACGAGTGACACGTGGGTGATAGACCGTCAAAAGTAGATGTTTAAAACAGAACGAACAGCAAAGCAAAGATAATGTAAGTTTAAATAAGCAAAACTAAAAACACATCTTGCAAATTTCTGAATTTTACGAACTTTTCGAAGTGTTGCCGCCATAATTATGTTGTTTGACATTTGACGCACCGCAGTTTGTTTCTTTTGCGTTCGTTTTGGGATGTGAGCAAAAGTTGCACTATTGGCGAAATGAGATTGAAATGAAAATTTCCAAACCGAACGGTTTACATCAACGCTAATTTTGCAAATGCCAAAAACACTATCGATCCCAAACCGAACGCACCCATTGATTGACTTTAAATATCCACATTATTGGGGAAAATCTCACGCGGTGGCACATATAGCGCAGTATGTTGTACTTGCCAAAGTCGAATTTGACAGTTGACAATTGCACCAATATGACATTTGACAGTTGATTTTCAGATAGATATTTTTTTCTTTACATATAATCCAAAACATAAATTGTCAGATGTGTTTGTGAAGCAATAAAGAATCAAATTATTTTGTTCAATTTTCAAACGATTCGTGCTGGTTTTCGATAGTCTCAAATCCATCTGTAGCGCTGAGTAATGTTATTTTTTAATACACTATTTATTCGGACCGGTCACAAAAGAAAAATAGATATTTTTTTCCCTGCAAAATGGGAGTTTACGTTTAGGGGAGGTTTTGCGATAAATATGATTAATATAAATTATTTTGATTAAACATTAACCACAATCACTTCGTTTTCGGAAAATTACTAGAAATATGGACCTATAACAGACCTTTCTAAACTTTTTAATGTTAAATTAAGTTATGGACTAAATCGTGAAAGTTGTGACCCTGAGTTTTGTGTTGTTTTTGTTTGAAAATCTGCGATAGGTTAAATTATATGTGCCCTAAATAAAGTTCAATAGCTGTTAAGTGGACCCGATATGCTGAGTGAGTATCCAAGATAAATTTAGTGTGAATTTCGCACATCATTTGCCTACCCTTTTGTATGATGTGAAATACAATACTTGGTTTAATGTTTTCACTACTGTGCTAGGAACTTAGGAAGTACTTTCACCTCCGAATGAGCAAGCAAGATAGGTATTCGATCTGTTTGTATTGTCTTAGTATTTGTGACATCATACTATTCCTACTAAGTGAAAAAAGTATCTCATTTCATAATAGCATGTAATATTATCAGATTAGCAGTTATCTAGAGTAATAAATCTGATATTTTAAATAGAGTCTGTTTCAATTCTCTCAAGAGTTATAATTCAAAAACAGGGATTTACCAAAGAACTCCTGTCTATACTGCCTTGTGTTTATAAAACAAAGTTGCTTCCCAACATCTGTACATACTTAATTAAGTATAAATCTTTTATACCATAAATTACCATGCAAGAAATTTATTTGCACTTTTTAACAAAAGATAGTGATTCAAGAGAAAGGTTTATCTTATCTTAAATGATTGTATGTTAATTTATTTGTCTGGGAATGGTTCTAATGATTGTGATGAACATTTAATATTTAGATAGAGCTTTCCCTTTAAATTTTATCTGTTTACTAGCTGTCCGTCCCGGCATTAAAAGTATAATAAACATATGAGATTGTAAATTGAGATAGATACTGATCTATCTCTCAAGTTGTATCAAACTGCACATAGTGTGCAAAATTTGGTTAAAATCAGTTACCTAAGTAGGTTAGCGAGTCCATCACGGACAAACAATGTGAGCCATAATGTATATACATATATTAAGATAAGCAGTGCTCCCAAGAAAATAATCTTGTTTATATTTTAATTTTTGTTTTGAATGAAATATGGTTGCCTACAGAGCAACCATATGTGTATTTAACATATATAATTTATGATAAAGTACAGATATAAAGAGAATTTCATAAAAGTAAATAGCGAGTGTATGGAGCCACTCGAAAACTAAGTTTTTGTTTAAGACTAAAATCCCATATCTACTAAAGGCTCTCTACAATGATGCAAAAGTAAGTTCGTATAAGCCGGTGGTTAGCCCTGCTAGCTTAGCATACAAGACCACGACAAGAGTTTACCGACATGTGCAAAGGTGACAGATATATGCTTCATCATAACTCTGTCACGTTCTGACACGTCAATAGTATTATTTATTGGTCCATATGCTAAGCCCGCTGGTGTCAGAGATTTTAAGCCTAGAGACCTCTACATGGCATGGCATGACATGGCTAAATATTTTAAACACCTGAGACCTACAATTTAACATGTCATCTGAGCTCGGGCAAAGTAGCGCTCAGTTTTAAACGCTAGCCGCTGTCACCCATGGGAAGACTAACCATGCTGAACATTGCTTAACTTCCATGACCACAGACAAACATCTAGTCAAACTATGCTATGAGCATTACTATTCATAGTATGCTGGTCAATTGCTTGATAGTAAGTTATCTGATAGTCTCCACAGACTAGTTGTAAAATACAAAGAAACAGATTTGAGTGCTTTGAAGTAGCACTAAAATTTTATCTTTGAGTATCTCTATTGATATTATGCATATTGAGAATTTGCTACAGTTTTTTCTTTGGTGTAGTGAGACGTACAGTCCAGTGTTAATACAAAATAGGTAGGTATTACAAAAAAAATTGATATCAACAAAACAAAAATATTATAATAATATTAAGTATTATTTATATATTTAAAACAGAAAAACTTATGGAATAAAATCAAATTAGTTCAATAGTCTTTGCTTTTTTATTTCCTAAATCAGGTGATCATTTTTTTATGCTTTTTTTTTTACTTGCATTGAGATAAACTCAGAACAGTTTTTTACAGTACCTATGGTGTACTATCTATGTAAATAAACAAATGTTAGGGGACATCACACCTATGCATGAAGGTCTGTCATAAGTGCCTGAGCTGAAATAATTTTTTCATAAAAATATATTAAACTAGCTAACACGGCTAACTTTTAAAATTTGAAGTGAAATTTCTTAAGCGTCATTGACAACTTTTTGGGATGGGTAAAAACTAGGTCAGGACATGTGACCTGATCGAAAATTCGTAAGACGGCGCAGGGCGCTTGTGCGAGTAGGCATGTGTGATATTTATGTTCAAGTTTTCACTTCTGCCGGCACTCCCCGTTGTCCCTCATGAGTGCAATTGTTGTTTTTTTTGTCCAATTTAAGGTGTAGCACTCTAAACTAAAGCTTATAGAAATTCGTAAACTATTAAAAATATACTAGTTTGCTCATGCAAAAATAAATAAATATAACGATGTTGATTCTAGATATTAATATGCATATTGTTATCTTGTTTCTAGGTTCAATGTACGGATGGACGGATCGACGCGATAAATCGCTGATTTTTGTGACCGTGGCCAGATTTGCAGATTGTTGATTTTGACAGAGTTCTATAGGAACTAACTTTAAATAAGAAAAAGAAATCGTGACTGAAAGTGACCCTAGATGGAGATTTTAAAATTTGACGTGAGTAATAATAATATTTAATTATTGTAGATATACTTCCTTCACCTTCACCGGTGAAGGAAAACATCGTGAGGCAACCTGCATATGCCAGTAGAAGAAATTCGATGGCTTATGTGAATCCACTAACCCGCACTGGGCCAGCGTGGTGCATATGGCCTAATCACCCTTCGTGGGTAGGCCTACGTCCTGCAGTGGACTGTTGAAAAGGCTGATACAGTACAGGTATTCTTATTTTTGATTAGGTTATTCGTCCACCTTGTGGGTGGACCTCCTACGCCCATATGTTAGCCTACCACCTTGCCCATAGGTGGTCTCCGCTTGAGAACGTTTCGGCCCCATCGGTCATCAGTTCTCCGTACTATGTGCCCTGCCCACTGCTATTTCAACTTGCCATTCCTTTGGCAACAACTGGTATCAACGATCTTATTGGAGATCTAGAGGGGATGCCTATGTCAAGCAGTGGACGTCCAGTGTTTGAAACGACGACGATTTATTTTTAACCTTTTTTGGGTACAACTTGTTTATGAAAGGTTTGTCGTGCGTCTTATGATGTAACTAACAATATCCCGCCTAGGTTATTGTACTCCCCGACTTGACCACCCAGTTATATTTATGTGATACTAGCTGCTCCCTCCGTCTTACGAATTATCGATCAGGTCACGTGTCCTGTCGCGCGTTTAACAATTTTTACCCATCCCAAAAAATGCACAAAGCTGCTATAGAAGTTTTCACTTCAAAAAGAATTAGCCAAATCGGTCAAGCTTTCACATTATTATTAATTTATCAAAAATGGGTGAGTCGATTCCGTTGACATTTAAAAGTAAGTATGTATGTATTAGTACTGTATGATCTACCAAACAACCAAAGAATTATCAAAATCGGACTATTTATTATTGTTATATACTACGGGACTAATCGCGCACTAAAATTACGAGATAAATAAATACCTCCTCATCCCGACGTTTCGGCCGAGTTGCATCGACCGTGGTCACGGGTAGACTGTCACGGTGACCACGGTCGACGCAACTCGGCCGAAACGTCGGGATGAGGAGGTATTTATTTATCTCGTAATTTTAGTGCGCGATTAGTCCCGTAGTATTTATAATAATAATGTGTTCAAATCGCGAAAGTTTAAAAACAAAACTCGGACTACTCTGTAAAATGTTGTGCGTCTCATAAAAAATGTACTCGTCGTCTTCTCCGTTTTTTCGTTGGTTAAAAATTACAGATATATTTATTTTGTTTGCAGGATCAACCTACAGACAGACGGAGCGAGGCGGCGGTGCGCAGTATGTGACCGTGACCAGATTTGCGGCTTCTTGATTTTGAAGAGGTTTTAAACTCGAAACACAAGATGGCTACAAGTAAGTGCCCTACATTGTTGTTACAACATTGTATATAATTATATAGTCAGAGATCCCACCGCAAGAACATCCCGCTCATAGCGTACAGTGCGACATAAGACTTGAAAATAAATGAGGTCGTCACCCTCGCTTTGTTTGCATATTTTGCATTATTTTTTGCATAATAATACTGTTTTCCTGTTCACAATCCACAAAATAAATCCTCCCACGTCAATCTGTCCTACACTAAGTCTTTCACTGTACATGCTGTCTGTCTTTGGAATGAGCTGCCTGTTGCCATCAGGCAGGCTAAGTCACTTCCCATTTTCAAAAAGCTCATCTATAATCACTATCTATCTACGTGTTAATTACTTTGGTACTTATGTATTTATTTATATTTTAGTATATATGTATATATATCATTGCGTATGTATAATATTGTATATAATATGTATTATAAATACTATGTGTATATAATTATTATGTTTTATTTTATTTACTTATTATTGCACAACCGACGATTCTGCTGATCCATAATGTTTTCCTCCACGGGTTACCTGGAAGAAATCGCTATGAGCGATAAGGTCGCCCTTGTACTCCTGTGTGATACATAATTAATTCTAAGATTGTTTGTAATTGTTTTTCTTTGGTGTACAATAAAGTATATATTATTATTATTATTAATAACACAAAACGACAAAAATGCTTGGAGTGGTGTGTAAATAGCCAACTCCTGTTTGCGATTGCTCACGAAAGATTTTGAAGAAAAATTAGAAAAAGAAAGGGCGGGAAAATCATACACGAAATAAAGAATTTGGTGTCGACGTATAAACAGGAACTAAGCTAAGACTAACCTGCAAATGACCGTCTTCATCCCCTCGTAATCGAGCCCGGCTGGAGAAGTCTTCTGCCACCGATGCACGGCGCCTGCTGGTATCTTCCACTAAAATATTTCAAGTATTTGAAATTTAATAATTTTTAATTAACTTATAGGAAAACATATACTTCATTTGTTTTTGTATAAATGTATTGTATAGGAGAATACATATAAAACAGGTTGCCTTGCGAAATGTGGTCGCCAGAATTGTTGGTCAAAAAAAGTATGATTATTTATTGACAAAATATTTCATTCATATGTTTTTTAGATACATTACGAAGCTTATAATATATCTATAAGGTTGCCTATACTCTATAAAATTTAACTTGATCTCTGCGACAGTAGAAAATTAACATTTTTAGAGTTGGGATAGTGGTGGAAAAAATCGATTTTCAAACAATGTTGTAATGATATCGAATGAGTAGTTGAAGGTGAGAAATTGGATTTTATTTACTTACTATTATTTAAGATCAAGTATGTACACGTGTAAATAATGTTATGATATTAATTATATACTCATAATAATGTAACGATAGTATTTATCGACTTTTTCACTATTATCGATGCTAATGTAACATATAATTGGGTTTAATTTAATTACACATGTAAAAAAATTCATGATATTAAAATATACAATAAAATTAATGATAAATCAAGTTTTATTTAAAATATCGTCAGTATAAACTATCGATATTTTAATTAAAACTCTATCTAAAACTCTGTGGCCACGATCATTCGTCGCCCATCACTAATCGGCATGTCTATAAAGTATGACATTGACAGGTACTGTCTGTACTATTAAGAAATTCAGGACTTCATAGGCGTAATTTTTCTGACAGCTGTCGCAGAGATCAAGTTAAGTTTTATAGAGTATAGTGAATTGTAACTTCTTATTTCTGTCATTTCCTGACATTTTAATTTCCACATTTCGCTACCTTGTACATATACAAGCTTCGTAATGTATCTAAAAAACAAGTGAAGCGTTATTTTAATTGAACCATGGAGAAATATGCAATAAATTATATTGTATCACTGATTACGAGGTGTTTAAATCTTATCCAAGCAATAGGTACATTAATTTATTTGTACCTACTATTGAACACGATCTTTTTTGTATCGAAACTTTTTAAGAACAAAGCAACTCAACCGATAAATTAAAAAAAAAAAAAACTCTATTACTCACTTGTGAATAATAGTAATGAAAAAGTCACAGTTTCATTACAGCAGGCCAATCGCGTTAATTTTAAACAGCTGCGTCCCATCTATAATTCAGTTAAAGTTCGGTTGTAATTGTAGTTAAGTTTCGATTCAGCTTCAAGGAATTAGGTATTGCGGTAACATCACACACCAACCATTCATTTGACACCGGTTACGTTCCAACTCTGATCGAGTTGCGTTTCAGCTTTAGTCAAAATCATTAGTGCGATACGAAAATAGACAAAAAGTCGAAGTTCAGTTAAAGTTCAATAGTAGTTCAGTTGTAATTTTTTAGTGCGATTGGCCTGCAGGTGTCATTATGTGCCTGATTGCGGTGAAATTAGAGCCACTTTATGACCAAAAATACTTAGTAGATTGTATCATATGGGAGCAACATAATATTTTTACGGCGAGGGCGCTTTTTTGAATCCAGAGCGAAGTGAGGGATTCTAGATTAGAATCCTGAACGTAGCGAGGGATTCAAAGTACGTCGCACGAGCCAAAAATATATTTTGCGCACGAGTGGTACACTCTACTTTTCATCACCTCTGTGAGAAAATAAAAGGCGCCTCATATTTTACTATAATATTATTATTTAATAAAACGTAGAGTAACAACTAAATTTGTATGGTATCTAATAATAAAACAAATGAAAACTTGATTATATTTACATTCTTTACTACTACTACTACCTTTCATTCATTTTCTTGGTGCTGAACATTAACATTACAAATACTTCCAAATTCAAAAAGTGCGCGGCAAAGATCATTCCGTCGCACTTATTTGTTCCAAATTCAAAAAGTGCGCGGCAAAGATAATTCCGTCGCACTTATAAGTACCTTATAGAAAACACCTCCTTTGGGCGCACTTAAAGGCGAACCAAGTAGTCCTTTTCGAATAGATGTGATGAAAATATATTTATTAATTTTGTGTTTATTCATTTGTCAAAGTGAGTGTAGTATATATATGTATAGGTCGAATCCAACATAATGGCGCCTGTGAAGTTAACTACAAGCTGCGCTTAACCCCACCCCTAACTCCCGCTGCTAAAATAAATTTCCTACTGCGCAACTACTCGTCTCGTGTTGTGTGTACACTTGTACAGTGAAATATTTTCAACCCAAGTATTTTCCAACACAAAAAGCTCATAATAGTTTTTTTTTTTCAGATGAAAGTACAGAAATGCTGGAGATGATAATGTCGCCGTAAGTACTAATATAATATTCTAATGATGTGCATACTATCTGTATTTGAATGCGCCCCATTCGCTAGTTTTTATTAGCGCCTGATAAAATATTCAGAGCTATATCATTTAGCCATTGCTTCAACAATATTTTAGGCTTTGATTACATAGTCAAGTATTAACTAGAATCCTCAATTGCATATAGGGTGTGAGAAAAAAATGTGCTATATCCTGAGATACGAGGGTCATTCAATAAATACTTAGCCTACAAAAAGTAAACGAAAATTTTGGAAAAGTGGCAATTTATTTTTCAACATAGTCTCCTTTTAGTTCGATACACTTAGCCCAGCGATGCTTCAACTTTTTTAACCCGTTCGAAAAATAGTTTTTGTCAAACTCTGCAAAATAGGCCTCCGTGGCGGCGATGACCTCCTCATTTGAACCATATCTATTCCCGGCGAGAGATTTTTTCAGATTAGGAAACAGAAAGAAGTCACAAGGGGCCAAATCTGGAGAATACGGTGGATGGGGCAGCAATTCGTAGCGTAATTCGACCAATTTGGCCATGGCAACGGCAGACGTGTGAACCGGTGCGTTGTCGTGGTGAAACAGCACTTTTTTCTTCGCCAGATGGGGTCGTTTTTTCTTTAATTCGGCGTCGAATCGGCCCAATAAATCGGCATAGTAAAGCCCTGTAATTGTTTTACCCTTCTCGAAGTAATCGATGTAGATCACACCTTGTGAATCCCAGAAAACGGTGGCCATAACTTTTCCGGCCGATTTTACAGTTTTCGCCTTCTTTGGAGCACGTTCCCCGGTCTGGATCCATTGTTTTGATTGTCTCACGGTTGCACTTGTTTTCCGGTGTGAGTAAACGCGGCACCCATCGCGCCGACAGCTTTCTCATGCCGAGTTCCTCGTGAAGAATATGATACACTGTTCCTTCTGAAATGCCTACAGTCTCAGCTAGCTCCCGAACCTTCAATCGGCGATCTGCCAATACGAGATCATGGATTTTTTTAATGTTTTCTTCCGTAGCAGCTGTTTTCGGTGCACTTAATCACCGAACGATATTGCTCTTTTTCCATTTATGTAAAACCGATCGATACGTTCGCTTCCATAAGTTGTCAAATTAAAACAAATGAAGGGATTGTAATGAAAATTTGAAAAAAGAATTAAAAAAAATGTGCTACACTGTGGTAAAACTCTTTTGAAACTACAGCGCCCTCTGGCGATATAGCTATACAGGGTTATTTCTAATCAATTAGCATCATTTCAGGGGCTTATTCTGTTCTACGATTTAGTAGTAGTTTCTGTTGTACTATATTTTGTTCTACGACTTTTTGGTTCTCAAAAAAAAAAGTTGTTGTTCCTTAAGTACAAAAATATCTTTCACTCTCGACAAAATGTATGGAACAGCTGCTTTTTTTTAGTTTTTACAAAAGTCGTAGATTTAAAGTTGTTAGTTTTGATGTACAGAATAAGCCCCTAAGAGGATGCTAATTGATTAGAAATAACCCTGTATATACGGTGTTATGATTTTATCATATTTAGACTCGAGATAATAGTAAAAACCTGCATAATACTAATAGAAATGATAGAAAATAGATATGTTACTTTACTAAAGCATCTTATAAAAAAAATTAACAGTAGTTTTTGGCGCGAAAAATTTGTCTGACTACTACGTCTAGGCCGTGCGTAATAGTTAGACAAAAAAGGTATACGCAAACAGAGACAAAAGATATTAGTTTCGTCCTGTTCACACTTTCATACTTGCACATCTCGCCCTCTCTTAGTTTTGTAATTATTATTATTTAGTGCCCTGTCTAGTTAATACTTGACTATGTTTCATTATGAGCATTTAGCCATTGCTGTAATGGTAAGGCGTGATGTTTGTGAATGCATCGATCCGCAAGTTTTTACTAGCGCCTAGTAAAGTATTCGTAGCAAGATCATTTCCGACATTGCTATTTATTTACTCCAGGCGTTTGAATAAACAATTTCCCAACACCCCTATCATGGCAAACAAATACTAAATACTTGGACAAAACAAATAGTCTTTTTACTAATTTATCCCCTCGAAAATGAAAAACAGTATGAATTGACATTGAAAACTGATCAATTATTTTTCTTCATAAAATAGCACGCCGACACAGAGCTAATACTTATTTGCATTTATCATCATCATTTCGCGGCAATAGCTAATAAGTTTTTTTATATTGTTTTTATTATATTATTATTTTTAAATGCATTGTCATCGGTCTTTGATAGGTGTTCAAAGTTTAAAGAATATCTGATCGTTCAAAGTAGGTCAAAATCGAGCTCAAATGGGTTGATTACAAGCAAGTAAACAAGCAAGCTAGCAAACTTACAGGTGAAACTAATACAATCGTGTTAAAAACACCAAAATCGGCTCATAATTGTCAGAGTACCTACCTTATCGTAAAAGTAATCGCGTAGTACATATATAAAAACATACAGTCGAATTAAAAACCTCTTTTAACGCAACGAAATAAATTGACGCGCTTTTTTGGAACCTCTTTTGTTGACTACAAAAAAACAAAACAAGTTTCTGTTGAAAATGGGGTCAACATCACGTGTGAATGTAGCCTTAACCGGCCGCTCGTATGTTGTATTAGGTCCGCTCATATCAGATAGAAAACAAAAGAACAAAAGAAGCAAACATTCATGTGGACTGTCATAGTTCTAAACATAGCATACAAAAACAATATTATTATACTAATGCCGTGTCAATGGATAAACTAAATCGAATACAGACTATAGGGTAAGTATAGGGTAAGGGCCGAAAGGGAATGATTATGAACAACTTTTACTGTGGGGTCAACCTAAAATTTGAGGAAAAAAATCTGCTGTTCGACTTAGTGTAGTGTGTCTATCAGCCTTCTATCGGATACACCTCGGAGAGGGCGTCCAGGAGTTGCACAAAGCCCCCACCTGCCCCTAGCTACCTACGGCTAGCCGTACGATAGAAGAAGGGACAGGTCGCGTCTGTCTGCCGCGGAAGAGTGCGGAAGCGTGCCCGCAGCCCCGACATAATGGCGCAGTGGCGGAAACACCCCAGGTTTTTAGTGGGTATGCCACCGACTAGCGGTGGAGACTCCCACATAACCACCGGCCTCCCCAGGTTTGGTGGTATCCATAAAGGATTTTCCTGGGTAAAAAAAAAAAAAAAAGACAGACGCGACCAAAGCGCCAGCCACCTTTTTATGATAGACTTTCCGCGCGTTAGAACCAAGCGTTTTGGATTCACATTCCTCATACGAACAGCCAGAATATGGGACACTTTGTCTGGTTCTGTCTTCCCGCTAAAGTACAACATCTTCAAATCCCGAGTAGGTATCTTCTAGGTAAGCGTGCTACACCCTAGACCGTATATCTGCTTAACATCAGGCAGTATATAGTCAAACGTAAACCTATACGAAAAAAAATTACAACTCGGAATCAACAAAATGTGTGGAACAGCAGATTTTTTCCTGAATTCTGGGTTTGGCCCCATAATAAAAATTGTTCATAATGATGGCCTGAATCACCCCCACTCGGCTTAGAACACCAGTTCTGGATAACCCTGTATATATTTTTATAGCAAATATTAAACTAAATAAGTCCGTATGGAACGGGTGGCTAGCCCTAGCTGTAGAGTTTTCAAGGTAGTTTCACTAGGTCAGAGCGCAATTTTTTTTTGTGTTTTTGGCACAGATAAACTACTTATACAAAGTTTACGAAAACTTATTAAATGACCAGGCACACATAGAGCGGTCAAAGTTATAACACTCCTCTTTTTGCGTCAGGGGCTTAAAAATAAAATCTCAAATTCACATCTGTTTGTTTTGAGCCCCTAATAAATATTAGGGGACATCTTACACACGGTCTCTGAAACTAAGTAAAGCTTGTGATATGGCTGCCAGAAACTGATATACCTACTACGTTTACATATTTTAAATCAATTAGAAAAGTTGAAGAAAAATCATTTTTGTTCATTAAATAAATAAATAAATATTGGGGGACATCTTACACACGGCCTCTGACCCCAAACTAAGCAAAGCTTGTGATATGGCTGCCAGAGACTGATATACCTACCACATTTACATATTTTAAATACATACTATAGATAGTACCCAAATAACACCCAGACACAAAACAAACTCTTACGTTCATCACATAAATATTTGCCCTGGGTGGGGATCGAACCCACGCCTCTTTGATCCATAAGTCAGGGTCACTAACCATTGAGCCACCGACGAGGAGACGTGAGATAGTCCGCGTAACATTATTATTCTATGCTCTATGAAGCCGTGGTCTAGTGGTAGTGATACCCGCCTTACAATCGTGAGGTTGTGGGTTCAAATCCCGGTCCCGTACCAATAAGTTCTTCGGAATTTATGTACGGAATTTAACACCATTGGCTTTTCGGTGAAGGAAAACATCGTGAGGCAACCTGCTTACGTCCGTAGAAGAAATTCGATGGCGTATGTGAATCCACCAACCCGCACTGGGCCAGCGTGGTAGATTTGGCCCAAACACCCTTTGTGGGTAGGCCTACGTCCTGCAGTGGACTATTTAAAGGCTGATACAGTACAGTACAGTATGCTCTATGGTCACTCTGAGCACAGCTAGTATAGGCGGAATCAAACTTCTTGGCGGCTGTGACGGTAGCTACAAGCTGCGGAAAACCCAATCCGGACTGAAGCTAAGTTTGATTCAGCTTATACGTAAGTTCAAGCAGTCAGTCTGTACATTATGACTGGCTTAGATTATTCCAGCGATTGAATTCAGCGATGATATTTATCAATTTTACAACATTATCTAATAAGTTGATAGTTTCTGATTGCGCATGCCCGTAGAAGTGGGAGACTTGCCTCTAAGCTCTGTAATCTTTGTAGTGATGGGACATGTCGATAAAAATATTTAAGTATTTATATCGATAATATTTACATTTTTATTTGTCGTTGTTTGTACGTGTTCCCAGGTCTCTATTTTTACATTATGCGTGTATGGAAAGGGTTCATTTATAACAAAGAAGGTGTTGCAAATGTGCGAATTGTTTTTATTTAATAAAAGTTTAAGAATGAATACAGTCGTAGATACAGAGCAAAAAATATATGGGCGAACTGTGTAAAATTATAATTAGGTATATGAATGAGTATTGGTACTTAGAGGGGAAAGAAAGTGAAAGACTCATGATTATTAAAAAAAATACTATGGAACACGTGCTGGATGCAAGCCGCTATACTAACCGATCTTATTGGAGATCTAGATACAGAGGAGGACTATGTCCAGCAGTGGAGTTCCTATGGGTGGTGGATGAGCTTTTTGTATGGAACAGCGGCATGAACAGCATATTTTTATCGAAAGTTCGCTGTTGTTCTCGTAGTAAAGTTGTTTATAATGATGAACATTTATACATCTATGAAAATCTCTTCACTTTACAAATCAACACTTTGTATATAATAATTGCTCGATTAAATAAACAAAATCTTACAAAATGAATGAAATATATCGACAGTTCTAGGCGTGTCCCAACCCTACACCGGCATCGTCACTGGCCCACCTCAATTGGCCATTCAGTGTTCCCGCGGTCTCGGTTTGCGCGGTCGACTCGCCCTAGTCGGATGACGCGAGAAACTTTCAAAAATCGAATCGTAACTTTCAAATATCGAATCGTAACGTAATCGAGTGCTCCAGTTACGCATTTCAAGTGTTTGTGTCTTGTTTTTATTCAGTGCGTTTTCTGCTTGTGTCACTTTAGAATTTTGTTTTTCGAATTTGCGGAATTTTATTTTTCGTGTGTGGCTGATTTTTTTTAAAACCTCTTGTTACTGCGATAACCAGAGGTTTTTATCTAAAGACGGTATTATCTGAGTTATCAAGGCAAATGCTTTTTTTTTTCAGTTCTCGTATTTTGTTTTCTGTGAAGGTTGTTTACAATTTCTACTTACCCTCGACACAAAAAAAGACGTATGTAACCACATGATCAAGTACACGTGTATGTGACTTATCTCCCAAAGAAAGTAAGTAAGTACAGATTTTCGAAAACGGTACAAAAGTGTGTTTCCGAAAATCGGTACTTTCAACAAAATCGATTCTCAACTAACTATCAGCGAACACTATGTTTTTTGTTTCTTTTTTTCTTTGGTTTGGTTTGCAAAGATTGTCTTTTTGACCGACGAACCACCGGAGGAGGTATACAATTCGACGCGTATTTATATTTTTTTTTTATGTATAGCCACGCATAACTTTTTTCGTAGTAGTCCGATTTCAATAATTCTTTTTTTATTGGAAACAGTATACTTCGAAATTGGTCCCATTTAAATTTTATCGAAATTGGCTGAGCCATTTTTGATAAATCAACAATAATGTGAAAAATGCCACATCGATCCTTGCGAAATATTCGCGAATTCTGTACACGGGTGAAGTCGGTCATGCTAATTTTTGCAAAAAATAATCTTGTTAATTTAGTTACCCGCATCTTGGCGATTGGAATGTTTCTTTATTTTATTTTGTGGCTGTATTTGGACATAAGTAACGTGTTTTTAAATCGAGTAGGTATTAGGTATAAACTAATCAGCGGTTAGAGTACCTAATTGATTCTGCAATGCTTACTTTGACTAGGTGTTTGTCAGCGATCGCCGAAATTAAGCAACGTTCGGTAAGACTAGTCTTCGGATGGGTGACCGCTGGTGGCTGTTACAACTGAGTGCTACCGTGGCTCGGATGACACGTTAAATTGTAGGTTTCTGTTGTTTTAATAAGTTTTAATTGAAATTTTATAACTACATTTTATTCGGGAGGCCTTTAGGCGGCTTAAAAACTGTGACACCAGGGCTAGCCACCCGGCTCATACGAACTTTATTGATTCCATTGTGGGCCTTATGAATAAGTTCAAAAGAGTCCTACGCGTTATGGAGAGGACTATGCTCGGAATCTCTCTGCGAGTTCAGATCAGGAATGAAGAGATCGCATACAAACTAAAGTTACCGTCATAGCCCAGCGGATTAGCAAGTTAAAATGGCAATGTGCAGGGCACATAGATCGAAGAATGGATGGCCGATGGGGCCGTAAAGTTCTCGGAAAGAGACTAGCAACTGCAGCGTAGGACGTCTGACATGGTGGACCGATATTAAAACTAAGTCCACAGGGATGAGCGGGATCCAAATGATGCAATGTACAAGTGCATGAATCGATTTTCACCTTTGTTAATTAATAAGTTATTGAACTTTTAATGCTGACCACTATTTCGATTTTTAGGGGTCTACCCAAAGGGTCAAAACGGGACCCTATTACTGAGACTTCGCTGTCCGTTTGTCTGTCTGTCACCAGGCTGTACCTATTTCATGAACCGTGATAGCTAGAACATTGAAAATTTCACAAATGACGTATTTCAGTTGCCGCATTAACCATACAACAAACCTGATTTTTTTTGCCGTTTTTCGCTTGATATAAATAACGGTGACAGGTAGATGCTTGAAATATTCACAGAATATTCACTTCAAAAGTAAATAATTAAATTGATATAAATATTTTATTAAAATATTATTTTCCATACAAGAAACGTGATTTTTTTGCTAGATATTATTAACGGCAACAGGAAAATGCTTAAAATTATAAGTGGTATATTCCTTTCTAACAAGATTAGTAAATTAAAATAAAATATATTACAATACAATACAATATAACTTTATTGTACGCCAGAAAAACAGCTTAAATAACAAAGTATAAATTTGCTTAAAATTAGGTGGTACAACGGCGGCCTTATCGCCTTAAGCGATTTCTTCCAGGCTACCTTTGGATGGACAGAAAATCAAGAGTACAAATATGTGGTTGGTGGTGTATAATAAAAGTAAAATGTGGAGAGAAAAAATAATTAGGTACTTACAAACTAAAATACAATAATTACATATTAAGTATAATAATATACTACATCTTCAATAAGATAAATATACATACATAAACAATTACATAAAAAATATAATAAATACAATACATATTTATATACCATAAATATCATGTATAGTTGTTATTTAACATAATGAAAGAAAGTGTTTGAAAACTAGGTTATTGAATATATGGAGAGACTTAGCCTGCCTGATAGCTACAGGCAGCTCATTCCAAAGCAGGACAGATTGTACTGAGAAAGATTTCATATAGGAAAGATTGGTATGGGAAGAGGAGTGGATTTTGAGTTTCAAGGCACGGGAAGGTCTCAAAGTACCAGAATGACCTTGAATAAATTCGAAGCGTTCTTTGAGATACAAAGGAGTGGAAGGAAAGAACAGAATTTTATAAAGGAAAGATAAGATGTGAGAATTACGGCGAAGTCGGATAGGTAACCAGTTGAGCTTTTGGCGAAAATGAGAAATGTGGTCATATTTACGTAATCCGAATATGTACCGTATGCAGAAATTTTGAAGACGTTCCAGTTTATCGAGTTGCTCTTCAGTTAAATCCAGATAGCAAGCGTCAGCGTAATCTAATATGGGGAGTAGAAGTGATTTTACAAGTGCAGTTTTGGTAGTAGGTAATGGGAAGATATTAAGGGAGTCTTCCGTACGGTGTGGAACCCTTCGTGCGCGAGCCCGACTCGCACTTGGCCTATTATTTTTGTTTATGTGCCTCGTTAAGACTGCCTATTGATTGACGCAAAATGAGTTGCCTTAAACTTCCTAGAAGTTGGCAAAAAACCCAGGAAAATTTGAATTTCACGCGCTGACTGTAGGCAATTAGACAATTCGTCAAATGACTTTGAATACAACAGGTAAAAAGAGGTTATTACCCTATTTTTATACGAATTAGATAAGTTGTAGCAAAATAACTTAGGTCACCTTGGCTTTTCTTAAAGGCATTTTTGTTTATTTATTTATTTTTATTTCGAATAGGTTCGCATTTGACTACACACTGCCTTATGTTGAGCAGATGTACACCACGCTTACCTAGAAGATACCTATTTACTCGGGATTTGTGGACACCCACGTTGTACCTACTTTAACGGGAAGATAGACCCAGGCAAAGCGTCAAAGGCATCATAACAAGCAATGTCATATTCACTAGGTGTTGTAGGTGTTCGTTAGCGATCATCGAAGTTAAGCAACGTTCAGCACGGTCAGTCTTCGGATGGGTGACCGCCGGTGGCATTTACAACTGAGCGCTACCGTGGCTCGGATGTCACGCTAAATCGAAGGCTCCGGTTGTTTTAACCGTTCAGCTATGACAGAGGCCTTCGGCTTAAAAACCCTGACACCAGGGCTAGCCACCCGGCCTGTACGCGCTACCCGCGGTCACCAATCCAAATACTATCCGTGCACGTAGATACAAATATTCAGGGTCATAGGTATTAAACGCAAAACCTTTTAAGGGCGGGTCTAGCACATTCAGGCAAACAACTTTTGTTCTAGAACTTTTGGAAAAACACAAAGAAAAAATCTGCTTTTTGACCGACGAACCACCGGAGGAGGTATACAATTCGACGCGTATATTTTTTTTGTATTTTTTTCTGTATAACCACGCATAGGTAACTTTTTTCATAGTGGTCCGATTTTAATAATTCTTATTTTATTGAAAAGAGTATACTTCGAAATTGGTTCCATTTAAATTTTATCGAAATCGGCTGAGCCATTTTTGCCTAAATCAACAATAATGTGAAAAATGCTACATCGATCCGTGCGAAACATTCGCGAATTCTGTACACGGGTGAAGTCGGTCATGCTAATTTTTGCAAAAAATAATCTTGTTCATACAAAAAGTTGGTCAACGCGCGGCAAAATGTATGGAGAAGCGAATTTGTTTTGGCGAATTTTTAAAAGACGTAGTATAAAAGTTGTTTGTCTAGATATACTAGACCCGCTCTTAAAAGGTTAATACCTATGACCCTGTATATTAATAATAATAATAAATAAATATTAGGGGACATCTTACACACGGTACCTGACACCATACGAAACTTTATTGGAATAAATATAATTTCTACTTTTTCATCTATAATAGCTTTTATTAGAATGCAATGTTGTACATTGGTATATTATTTGAAATTAATGATGTAATTCCATATTATATTTAATTGACAATGAGACATGACTTGTACACCATATATAGAAATTAATACAATAATCTTTCTAACTATAGGTAATTTCCCTATAAAATTAATGTAAAATATTTCCTTACTGAAATGACGACATTTTGTATTCAATTTTTACCTGTTCATCATTTCTTGGTGTTTCCATATTGCGTCAAACGTCTTGTTCCTCGTTGCTTATTCAGGGTTACCCAGAACTGGTGTACTAAGCCGCAAGGAGGTGATTCAGACTATCATTACGAATAACTTTTACTATGGGGCCAATCCGAAATTCGAGAACAAACAATTCTACTGTTTTATACATTTTGTCCATTCCGAGATGCAGTTTTGTATGGAACAGCTGATTATTTTTTCTCGAATTTTGAGTTGGTCCCATTGTCCAAGTTGTTCATAATGATAGTCTTTATCAACCCCTTTTGGTTTAGTACAGGGTAAACTGATAACCTTGTATAGCCGTTCAGGGTATTTTTCAAATTCGAACGCCTGGTAACTTATACGGAACTTTGACAGTGACAGTTTGAAAATCATTCGCCATATTTGTTTTTGCAATTTTTCATGTGATGATCATTAGAAAAGTTGTTGTTTATATGAGCCTAGAAAGGTTTCTGAGTTGGTGAAAGGGGTTTTAACATTTTTGTATGGAACTTGGCATATCTCCCCCCCCAAAAAAAAAAAATGTTGTCCGTAAAGATAAGTATACGTCCGAGGCGTTCGTAGTTAAAAAACAGAGCCGCAGGGCATCCAACACATTAAGTTATGACGTTAATCGAATTCTAAAAAAACATTTACTTTCCATTTACGGCAGCGTAGTCGGGTAAAACCAACATGGCGGGCGGTGGGGTAATTACCATGGCATCCATTACACATTGAGTCTTACGAAACTCGGGCAAGGCCGATCATAGATACTAGTAGTACTGTATGAGGCTCTGGCTGTGTGAACGATAATCCATGTGTGCCTAGGTCGGATCAAACTTCTTGGCGGTGTGAAGTTAGCTATAGATCGAAAAAAAATCTTGGCCTCTGTGATGTTGGCTACAAGCTGCTCAAAGCCCAATCCTGGCTATGATGCTCACTTAACTTGATGCGCAGCCGCCAATAACTGTGATTCGGCCATTGAACTAAGATTCGGCCTATTACAAGATGCGTGTTTCAGTCAGGGCGGGTTTCGCACGGCTTGTAGCTAAATTACCAGCCGCTACAATTCGGTATTTATATTTATTAATTTATTTATTCAAAAGTCAAGTCACAAGACTGCCTCGGTGGCTCAGTGGTTAGTGACCCTAACTTCTGAATCAAAGAGGCGTGGGTTCGATCCCCACCAGGGCAAATATTTGTGTGATGAACATAAGTGTTTGCTCTGTGTCTGGGTGTTATTTAGTTACTATCTATATAAGTATGTATTTAAAATTAAGTATATGTAGTATATCAGTCTCTGGCAGCCATATCACAAGCTTTGCTTAGTTTGGGGTCAGAGGCCGTGTGTAAGATGTCCCAAAATATTTATTTATTTATTATTTATTTATAAGACTAGCTTACAAAAAAATAATCGAAATGCCCGCCCCTGATTGTCCCCGGCGCAAAGGTCCCCATCACACTGGCTGCATTACCGCGCTGAATGGCATTGGCAAACCTCTGCTCTCTGAATCAGCTTTTTGCTCTCGGTCCCCCAAGAACACAAAGTCTCAACGGCGACGGGCACAAAGTAATATTGCGCCTCCAATACCGCATATTTCTGCCGTTTTCTAGCAGCAGCATCCTCCGCAGCCGCCCCAGGATTTATTAATTAAAAAGAAGAACTAAAGTTACCGACATAGCCCATTGGTCGGATTGGTCTGTTGAATTGGTAATGCATATCGTGGAAGACTGATGACCAAAGGGGTCGAAAAGTTCTCGAGTGGAGACCACGTACCGGCAAGAGTAGGACGTCCATCCATTAGGTGGTATTTATGATTAGAAATAACCCTGCATATATGTTGCAAGAAACCTTTCATTATCCTATAGTCGTTTCAGAGCGTCAACGATTGAACATGGCTTCCCCTACGGATCTCTAATAAGAACTGTCGGAAGCGGTTTGCATCCACCATGTTTGGATGAGGTCATCTGTCTACCTAGTGGATGAACGATAAATAATTTATTAAAGAACCAAATGTTTAAATTATCATAAATCAGAATAAGCAAATAATCAAAATTAAACGATTATTTACCTTTAGCTGCTCGAATAAACCATTACGCACTTTGAGCCACTTGTGCAATTATAACGATTTTTTGGCCGACGAACCACCGGAGGAGGTATACAATTCGACGCGTATATTTTTTTTTCTAGATTGTTTTTTTTATTTACTAACACATAAAAATAATCAAATTCATCGGTTTATAATTGGCGGAGTAATCGCGTAACAGCGTACACACAAAAACAAACAGACGAATTGACAACCTTCTTTTTTGAAATCTGTTAAAAACGGTAGAGCGTGTGGCATTGTAAGGCAATAGAAGAAACTAGAATCGCTTGCGGGTTGCATGACGATTTTGCTGGAGTCAGCACCAACATCCCCATCGCTATCTCATACACCATCCAAGCTACTGGAGCAATTATGCCAGCGGCCCAGAGCTACGATCCATTATTTCAGGAAGCTGGGCTGATTAGGGTAGACGCTGGACGGGGAATGAACAAAACACCCCATGCGGGACGTCAGTGCAGGACTTATAGCCTCCACATCAAAAAAGAATAAGGAGCTGGCTGAACCAAATCGGTCAAAAGCGAGTCGAGATAGGTCAATAGACTTATGAAGATGCAGTAAAAAAATGTGCCTCGAGGTTGAACTGCTAGTAAATAATAAATCAAAACACGGATATATTGAACAAGTCGTGGCCTAGTACGCGCCCCTGTGAACGCTCAATCATTGTGTCACTTCTAATTAAGCTCGAGCATTTAACCTTGGATAGGATCAATGAATTCACAATAGAGACCGCGAACTGTCAAAAGTATCGTAAATGCGCAGTGATCTAGAATACAGACTAGCAGTTCTAGACTTCGGATAGGTTTAACTGGATCTTATAAACCTACATCTCGTCTCGGTCTTCACCGATTTGATTCGTACACCCTTTCTTGAAAACTGTATTATAGGCCGCATCATACAAGTCGGCGGATGTGAAGTTAGCTACAAGCTGCGCAATATCCAATCAACGCTCAGCTTTTTGTAAGCTTCAGTCAGGATTTGATATTACGCAACTTGTAGCTAATTTCACATCCGCCGACTTGCATGATAGGGCTTATACGTAATTGAGATTTTTGACGTGACAACGTCTTATAAATCGATGAATGAATGCCGGCTGCACGCACGAAAAAGTGTCACGTTCCTGAGCCGAGCGTGCAAGCGAGAGCGCGGAACAAGCGATAGAGAGGCACGATCGGCCTCGCGCGTTCGGCTTGTTTCAGTTGCTGATTCGACAATGTTTTCTATGACGTTATCACGTTAAATTGTCGTCTGTAAACCGAGCTTACATTCCACCAAATGTTTTAAAAATTATGTTAATCATTATTTTTTGCAAAAATAGCATGGCTGACTTCACCCGTGTACAGAATTCGCGAACATTTCGCACGGATCGATGTAACATTTTTCAAAATATTGTTGATTTATCAAAAATGGCTCAGCTGATTTCGATGAAATTTAAATGGGACCAATTTCGAAGTATGCTCTTTCCATTAAAAAAAGAATTATTGAAATCGGACTACTGTGAAAAACGTTGTGCGTGGTTATACATAAATAAAAAATATACGCGTCGTATTGTATACCTCCTCCGGTGGTTCGTCGGTCAAAAATATCGTTTTATCGTCGCATTATCTTCCGCGAACTGTGAAATAGAAAGTTGTCCGCTAAGTTGCGCAAGAATTAAATTGAAAGTAAAATCAGATCGTTGCAAGAATTAAGCGAAAACCAGCGTATTTGGTTTTTTACGGCCCTGCCTAGGCGTTTGAACACAACTCATTATCAACTATGTCAGCCTTACGATGCTCCCTGCTGGCCATAAGCCTCTCCTATGAATTCCCACTAACCAAGCTCACCAAGTCAAGAATTTTCCGTGAAATATATTTCTATTTTCAATAGGTACGATAATTTAAATTTCCGAAGAAAATAAAATATATGTACTTGTGAAGGTTCGTCACATTATGTCAATAGGAGGAATCAGGGCCCTGTGGTTAACTTTTATATTCACCCATTTAACAGCCATAGGATGTCCACTGCTGGACATAGGTCCCCCCAATGTATTTCCAATAAGATCGATTGGAAGCGGCTTGCATCCGGAGTGATCCTGCAGTCTCGATAATTTGTGCACGTAGGGGGTGGACACACTTCTCTGCACTTGTCGATGCGTGGTCTCCATTCAAGAACCTTACAGACCCATCGTTCATTCGTTCTATGAACCATGTGCACTGTCCACTGCCATTTCAACTTGAGCTATGTCGATAACTACGGGGATTCCCTCACTCCTCGCAGAGAAACTCCGAGCATTGACCTCTACTATAACCTTTTATCGGGGGTAAAAATACATTTATGGTAGTAAAGACATATAAAAATTACGCGTAAATAAAGTATCTTACTATTATCGATGAAAATATATAGTAGGTACAACGAAAGCAATTTTATTAAAAAGATAAAATGTGTCGATGGCCCTGTGTATAAAGATAAATAAATATATACTCAGATATCGTCGATTGACATTGATAAAGATAGATTAGGATAACGTACTCGTATGTTTGCGCCATAGATGTACCCCTATAGATATCGACTTACGAAACTTTCTTTAATTCGTAGATAGTAATGTAATATCTACTATTTGTGTAGAGATTATCTATCTATAAATGGCTGTTCAGAAATGTTGTGATTTAGGCTATTATTAAGAACATCGTCATTACTCTAATTTACATAAAAATCTTCAACATAATGTGTCGTGTCTACAAAATTTTCACGATTACATAGTTGAACCCATAGTTAAAGTTGTACATAATCAGTAATAAACCGATAGTGCAAGACACTTTGAACAAGGTTATTCATAAGGGGGGCGATTCAGACTGTCATTATCGACATTTTTTGCTATGCAACCAAATTAGAATTCGAGAAAAGATACTCTACTCCAAACAAAACTCAGAATAGCAAATTGTAATGTATGAAAAAGAAAAAAAAAAGAAAAAAAAGGATGTACAGTTTTTTTTTCTCAAATGAAGTACATACGTAAAACTGACTCATGCATAATGATTGTTTGAATAACCTCTTTTCGGCGTACACCATTTTTTAAGAACCCAGCATTGTTTAATCCTATGGGAACTTTTTTTTCGGGCTAAAATTGTCTGTGACACTTAGTCTGATGAGCCTCTTGGCCTTAAAGTATATCTATCTAAAAAATCTAGAATCCGTCTCTCCGCTGCGGCGCAAAAAAGCACCCAATAAATCAATGTACACATTTTCGGATTTATAATATTAGTCTAGGACAGAACTGTGCCGTCACACCACTTGCTTATATATAGCTAGCATACTTCTGTAACTATAGAAAATATGTAATATATATTTTTTGTTTCGGGGTAGATTGTCTCCGAGCGGAATCCATAGGGATAACTTTGTCGTCGGCACGAAGTCCCTATCTACACATGTAAATAATGAAGCTTTTGGATATCTAATACAAATATCCGCCTGTTAGCTATAGCCAACAAATAACCGATTAGTACTGGTGGGTGATTCTGTATGAAAACAAGCGTGTAACGCGCTCTAACGTGCTCTTTGTTTTTAAGAAATTCACATAAAAAATATTTATTTTTCAAATATCATAACTTAAACTCGGCTTATTATTCATTTTAACGTAATTTTACAATTATCAAACATTTCTCCAAATCCACGGAAATAAAAAAAATACTTATTTTACTATACGTTTTGTCGATAGAGAATCCTGCCCCTGATCGGTTTTAAAGATCTCTAACAACCATATATTTTATACTAGGTTTTACCCGCGGCTTCGCCCGCATACGCAATATATCATTATAATTTATAGCCTATGTGTTATTCTGATATATAAGCTATATTATTGCAAAGTTTCATCTCAATCCGTTCAGTAGTTTTTGCGTGAAAGAGTAACAAACATCCATACATCCATCCATCCATCCTCACAAACTTTCGCGTTTATAATATTAGTAGCATAGGATAGGATGGAGATTAGAGTTTAAGGTCTTCACACGGCTTAAATACTCTGACACCTGCCGGGCTAGTATACGCACCACGAAATAATTCGTTCAGTGTGTCAAAATGAGACAGATTTCGCTTGATTTTAAAGGATCTGTGACAGCTTTAAATATAATTTTAAACTGTTGCTCTCCTTGTCTAATAGACAACAGCTATATTTGTAGTTACTTTAAATCTGTCAAGTTAAGCCTTTAAAACTAAGTGCATTTTCCGAGTAAAATAAATAAATTATTCATGAAAAATCCAGTTGTAAGATAAAATATTGATGACGATGGGTCTATACAAGTTGTCTAATTCAATCGCCATGCATTATTTTATAAATATAATACACATTGTCATTGATTGTACTGATCATATTTACTTTAGATCTATTGTTTAGTGCTATTATGATCCGGGGTTTAATAATGTTATTATTAAGCGGGACAAACGGGACTGTACAGAACAGTGGGTATAACCTGATAGGAGCTCACAGCATGGACGTATTAGAAAGAAAGGTTACAGACTAATTATAATAATTATTTTTGAAGTAAAATCTTATTTAGCGGTTTTGTGCACTTATTGGGATGGGTAAAAATGTTACACTCTCGTCATATACATAGCACGTGATCTGATCGAAAATTCGTAAGACGGATTGAGAGTTGACCGCCAGCGCGGCGTAGGAGACGAAGTAATATCTCTCTCTATTTCTATCGCGATATGCTGATTCGCGAAGCAGTATGAGTGTGAGTGTGTGTTTTGTCGTAAACATGACGCGCTCTTCGGCGAGCGCGTAAACATGTAATTTGTATGAACTTGTTGTGTTTCAAAAACGCGCCGCTGGTGGCGCTGTACATTTCTTCATACAAATTACATGCTTACGCGCTCGCTGAAGAGCGCGTCATGTTTACGACAAAACTCACACTCAGCATACAGGGCGCTTGCGGGCGTGTGCGTGTTTGATACCACATAAATTATAGTACTTTTATACTGATAAATAGAGCAATTCGTGCGAAATAATTCCCAAACCATTGAAAAATGCACATCGTTAGTGTTCTAGTTTTTTGCACTCCCGGAGTCCCGTTGTTTTTTGGTACCCGCAGTTATCATTCCTATTCTGTAACTTAGATTACCTATTATATTAGCTATTATGTAGTATTGTCGGTTAGCTTGTTACGCCGAGTTGAAGTAATTTCCTCCATCAGACCTTGTAATGACGGAGAAAGTTACGTACCTGTGTACACAGCTACGCGTGCAACATTTTTTAACCGACTTAAAAATATTTCCTCAATTTGAGTTTTTTTTTTTGTATATATGTACGAGATTACTCCGCCAATAGACATGATGACTGGATAAAAAAAAACAATGTTATAATAGGGATGTCTACTATAAAAATCATTATTATAATTAGTCCGTCAGTTAGATTATTGAAAAATATTGGACACGTATTTTTTCTTTTTTGTCAATCAAACAATTAGTGACTAAGATAAACCTTGTCAAAGTTTGAGTGTGGGGGCTCGGGGCACTAGCCGGCACGTTTGATAGCTGTCAGTGACGTCACGCGGAACTTTAAAGGGCTATATCTTCATCAATGTTTGCTAAATTGACAAAAGAAATAATATTATATTCTAATATTTTTTTTGAACACATTTGCTCATAAAATGGCTCTAATTTCACCGCAATTAGGCACATAATGACATTGTAATCAAACTGTGACATTTTCATTGCTATTATTGACAAGTGAGTTATGAAGGTTTTTTTTTATTTGATTGGTATTGCTCTTAAAAATAGGTTCGATACAAAAATATCGTGTTCAATACTAGGTACAAATAAATTAATGTATCTATCTATTGCTTGCTCATTTCATGCAACTTCGTGTTTAAATACATAGATAATTTCAACTTAAAAAATGTTCACCCAAATATAACTTTTGTTTTCTCTGTAATCAATAAAGAAAACTTTAAATTTCCCCATTTTGTACGCGGCTAAAACGCTATCCGCGAAAAGCCAAAAAAAGAAACCTCATTCTTTTAGTCTATGGCCGATTGCCATTGCGCGCGCAAAGGAAAACTAATTAATTTTCTCGCCATTTCGAAACATTTTTCACAACTCGTTTTCACTGCCGAAAATATTTTTTAGTATTATTTTTTCCACAAGGGTGTTGAAAAACGTCGTATGCTACACGTGTGTATTGATGATTACCGTCCTCAATGGCGCCTCAGCGGTAATCACCAACATTACACAAATGTACCATAATGAACTATTTTACGCACCGTGATATTTCTTAAAATAAACCTGTGTATAAAGAATATTATGTTAGAAACCTTTCCTATCTAATAGGGCAAATAAAATAATACAATAACAATATAGCTCAATCAATATTTGTTTAAGCCGACAAAAGGTATCAGTTTTATGATTACAACCATTGTAATAGTTTCTTGGAAGTGTAATAATTAAGTTGTTAAATCTCATCATAGTCACACAAATAATATTAGTAGCTCTCCGAACAGTAGGCCTCGCATCTGTTAAAATGAATCTTCATTAACCTATATCTCTACTCGCTCCATACAGGTTTTGTTTGTATCCAAACATCTTGTTACGATTTAGACAATAAAGAAATGATCTTGCCAAATACTCGTATTACCAAAATTGATTGATAAACAGCGCTACAGAGCAAATTCCCCCTTTTTGAGGAAAATTCCCCAATCAAAAATCACCGACGACAAAAAATCAAAAATATATAGAATCTGTGTATAGGCCGAATCAGCATAGAATACAAGTCGGCGGATGTGAAGTTAGCTACAAGCTGCGCAATATCCAATACTGACTGAAGCTCACATAAAGTATACTGAGCGCCACACAAATTGAAAAGTTATGCGCAGCGTTCTGCGCAAAAGCCGAAATATGGGTGCGCGCGGAAGCCAGAGAGACAAAACGCCGGCGCACACCCGCCCGCCAACCTCACGCGCGCTCCCTCTACGCCCGAGCACACTACTTCGCTATTCTAGACTCGAGATCTTGTGTATTGCAGTGTTACGCACACACACAAACATATACATAGCTCTCCTTTACTATAAACCTGATAACTTTAGATCTAAGTAAAAAATTCTGTGTAACCAAGATTTTTTTTTTGTCAGTAGTCATTGTAAGTAGGAAGGTACTGGCTCTCATAATACAGGTTTTGACCTAGCATAAGGGCCAGGGAACCAAGATATCATTTGTGCGTCTTAATTGGACAAATAAACGATTTTGTATTTATATTTGTATTTGTATAGGCATTGTGCACACATGCGCAATAATTATATAGCGAATCACGGCGAAGTGTCATCTGCGGCTAACTTCCCATTTTTCAATTTGTGTGGTGCTCAGTATACAGCAAGCTGCTCACATAAAGCTGCCAGTTGAGTGTTAACTAGCTAACTTTATATCCGCCGACTTATATGATTCGTATACCTATAAATAGGCCTATACCAGGTTTCGTCAATATTCATTAAAATGCGACCTGTAGAGGAGAATCAACATCTGCCGGGCTAGCATACGGACCACGAAATAATTATTTCGACGTGTCAGACCGAGACACAGTTATGGTGATATATATATATATATATCAGTCACTTTTTCTCAAGTCAAAAAAACCATTTTCGTGGTCGTATGTTAATCTATCTGGACAGAGGAAAGCAAAATTGTCGAGTCGGAACTGAGACTCTCTTATTTAATTATCTTATGTTTTATGGCGCGATAAATCCCGTAGTATAAGGAAAACGTGATTAAATCGTGAAACTAATAAAATTATTTTTCGCAAAAAATCTTAATAGTACCAAATTTGTACGGTTAAACAGTGTTTAAAGGGTGTTTAAATCTTTTGTGGTTAGGTGGAAAATGTTTTAACCCGCTCAATGTTGATACTTAGACAAAAAAACATAGACTCGAACATAGTACCTTCTTTTTCGGAATTTTTACCGAAAAATAACATGAGATTGTCTCTGACTTCGTTCGGTCGGTTAAAACAAGATTATATTTTGCAAAAATTAGCATGACCGACTTCACCCGTGTACAGAATTCGCGAATATATCGCACGGATCGATGTATCGTTTTTCACATTATTGTTGATTTATCAAAAATGGCTCAGCCGATAAAATTTAAATGGGACCAATTTCGAAGTATACCCTTTCCAATAAGAAAAGAATTACTGAAATCGGACTACTACGAAAAAAGTTATGCGTGGTTATACATAAAAAAAATATATACGCGTCGAATTGTATACCTCCTCCGGTGGTTCGTCGGTCAAAAAATCCTGTTAAAAGCGGATTTTACGGCCATCAATTCAATACTGTATTCAGTGTAATACTGACAGAAAACCATAATAACCGCAATGGCACTAGTACCAGAGTACTAGATATTTACTGAATTCCAACTATGTAATTAATCAAAGTAAACACATCAGATATCACTAATCCTTACCAAGCGAACTTGTCAAACGAAAATAGGCCTTTTTGTTGATCACCAAAGTCGATAATTGCTTTGGAATGAGTTTGCGCTCGGCCCCGTTTTTGGTCCCGTGCCGTGTGGAAGGCTTCTTGTTGTCACAGATTAATTAAACTACAGATGGCTATGCTCGGAGTCTCTCTGCGAGCAGTAGTTTCGCACGCACCCATGTTTTGGTAGTTCTACCGATTTGCCACCTGTCCTACCGAAATACTGAAATGAAGCGATTTTTCAACGATATATGAGTTAGCTATATTCTTTCAATTTTCCATCGAATTCCTAGTTTGCATCAAAAAAAGGTTGTTGGGTCAATCACTACTATATGGCCGGTCTACTATATACAAAACATCTACAAAATGGTTCTGATTTTTTTTTCGAAAAGAGTCATCAACTTGACCGCTTATTTGCTATACGTATTTATATAGGCGTGTTGTCGTCGTCGTTTCAGCCATAGGACGTCAACTTTTAAACATAGGCCTCCCCCATAGACCTTCAAAAAGATCTCACGATGTCGGAATGTGAAATTTTAACGGCCTTACCTATCTACTAATACAGGGTTCCTAATCAATTAACATCCTTCTAGGGGCTTATTCTGTACAATCAAATAAAAACTAACAACTTTTGTACTGCGTTTTTTGGAAAACTAAAAAAAAAATATGGTTGTTCCATAGAAAAATATCGTTTACCCGCGATAAAATGTATGGAACACCTGTTTTTTTTGAGTTTTAACAAAAGTCGCAGAACAAAAGTTGTTAGTTTTGATGTACAGAATTAGCTCCTAAAAGGATGCTAATTTGTTGTAAAAACAAGTTAGTTTAAAAAAACTATCGCGATTTGAACACATTATTATTATATACTACGGGACTAATCGCACACTAAAATTACGAGATAAATAAATACCTCACCATCCCGACGTTTCACGGGTCACGGGTCACGGGTAGACTGATGATGAGGTATTTATTTACCTCGTAATTTTAGTGCGCGATTAGTCCCGTAGTATATAATAAAGGATGCTAATTGATTACAAATATCCATGTATTATGTTCAATTGGCGAAAGAAAACAAAACGTGTCTTATATTTTTGGATTATCGTATTTTTGTTGACAGCCTGTTGGATGATTATGATGAACCGCCACTCTTTGACACTTGCCCCTCTGTACGCATTCTTATTCTGTGTTCTATTTACACTTACAGTATTTACTTACCAGTTAGTCCTGAAAGATAATATAGATTAGATAAAATCGTGTGCAGTGTGTACGTCACGGTTCCTACTCGATTCAGTTGTTTACCTAATCACGAGAATAACACGAAAATTGTAGAAAATCTATGTAAACGACGTTTATTTCGGTCGATTTATTCCAAAACAGTAAAATAATACAAATAAATAAATAAATGTTTAATAAATAAAAATATTGATTACGTGTAAATAGTGAATTGTGATAGAGTTTGTGTGAAGTTTCAAACGAGTTTTGGCGGGAAAGCGGAAAAATCATTTCACGATATTGTAAAACTAGCTACTGTCCGCGGCGTCGCCTGCGTGCTATTTTGATTTTTGGGCTATCCCATAGGAACCTTGTATTTTACAAGCTTTTATTTAGTTTCACGTTGTCTGTCTGTCTGTAATCAAATCTTGCAAGTTAAATTTGATCCACTTCCCGGTATCCGATTGAGCTGAAATTATGCATACATGTGTAAATTGCGTGACGATGCAATATTATGATAACATGGGTCTGATCTGATGATGGAGCTGGAAGGTGGCCAAAGGAACATTGCCATGAAACGACACAATCGAGTTTGGGCTCATTTGAATCGTCTTGACGAGTAGTTTGTCTTTCAATGGTAACCAGGGTCTGATGATGGAGCTAGAAACTCTGTAACGAAAGTATCGTAAAATACATACAGACGAACATAGAACCTCCTACTCCTTTTTGAAAGTCAGTTAAAACGCTAAGATTACTATGATCGATGACGTATAACATCAACCGTAAATGACGCATTATTACTACAAAAAATAAATCATTAAAAACATTGATAACTAACACAATGCATTGATCATAATAACTCAACTTGACTAAAATAGGTATATTCTGACACATAGTATCATTGCATGCCTTATCACAGGTAAATTATAATAAATATTACATACATATTAATAAATGTATGACTAAACAGGTAGTTACAATAGATTTATGTCGAGTTATACAAAATGATCAAAATAATTAAAAACCTATTACTTAATAGAATATTAGAAAAAGGTTATCGCTTACGAGCGTGTTGTCACAGCTACAAATGCTGACGCTAGAAGAAGAACAAGCGGTTACTGGTGGACTATAGGGCTATTGAAAATAAAATTATATTAGACTCGCTCATTACGGTGTTCTACCACGTACAGTACACGTATCATGTCATTACCTTGCTAAGAACATGGCTCAGCCGATTTCGATAAAATTTAAATGGGACCAATTTCGAAGTATACTCTTTCCAATAAAAAAAGAATTATTGAAATCGGAGTACCATGAAAAAAGTTACGCGTGGTTATAGGTACTTTAAAAAAAAATATACGCGTCGAATTGTATACCTCCTCCGGTTCGTCGGTCAAAAAGGGAGTGATTAAGACCATCATTGAGAACAACTATTACTATGTAGTCAACCCAGAATTCATAAAAAAATATCAGCTATTCCATATAACATTGCAACTCGGAATCGGCAAATTATTTCTTTCTCTCTTCCAAGGTAGAGGCGTTTCTGGCTGTGGCGACACGCCCGTTTGCGATGGCCTTTAGACTTTTGTGGGATTTACCTAACAGTAAAACAGCGTACAGGTTCAATAAGTAAGAGAGTGATGGTGATACCAATTAAAATGTGGTTTTCCATGAAGAAATGATGAGAACGATTCTTTTAGTCAGAGAGTAACAGTTAGATTGCAATTTTGTAACAGTTGACACGAGTCTTTTATTCGAGTGCGTAGCAAGTATTATTTTGTTTCATTTTTTTGGTAAGTTTTTAAGATAATTAATTTTTTTAAATATACATTTGAAAGTAACCTAGGAAGAAGTAAGAAAAATATTTTCTTTTTTTTAAAGTATGAGACAACGCCCACTAAACTGTTCCGTCACCGACCAGCACCGTCGCGTGGCATGCACGGATCGTTTCGGCACCGGCAAGATATTGTTGACGTAGTTACGTTGATGGTATATACGTTGAAGTGGGCATAGTAGAGCGTATCGTGCGTGATGTTTCCCTGCCTAAATCTTTCCTAGCACGGTCTTGGTACGGTACCTTAGCAGGCAGATCTTTATATGAACTGTGTTATCCACAGATTAATAAAGGTCTATAAATGGCAGCTCAGCATGCTGGCAGCATTACAGGTTGCGGCAAATAAGTTTCGCGCTGAGCGAAGTGTGAAGGAGATGGCTGCGCATGGGTTTAGTATAGCGGTCACTTAGCGCAGCCATCTCCTCCACACTACTCTCAGCGCTAAACTTACGTGTAGCGGCACGGTTTAGCGCTGTACCACGCTGAAAGGCAAAGCGAAATAAACACCAGCATTTTTGTAACGCGTGTCTCGAATTAAAAACAATTGAATTGTTATTTTTATCTGTTTAGATATAATCACCGTAAATAATCATATTGATTTTGTAACTGATACAATAAACAATGAAAATTACGCGATTGTCGCTCGTACCTATTTAGTCGACCCAGATGTGTTAATCGTAGATTGGTCAATATTGACAAATATTAATATTTTATCACCCACTTGACCTACTTGAAGTTTTTGAGTTTCATATGCTGCTAAATACTTTCACTTTTAGTTGTATTTTGGCTTTTGAGATCTCTGTGTAATGTAAAACACGTATTAAAAAGTGCAGTGATTTTTAGAGGTTAATTGTGCATCATTATGAACAACTATGGGATAAATTCATCAACATCATCAACAACCGTAGGCCGTCCAATGCTGGACATATAGGCTATATATATTTTCAAAAAGCCCGTTTGGAAGCGGCCTTGCAGCGCATTCCTGCGGTCTTAATTATATCGTCGGTCCACCTAGTCGGTGGACGTCCTACGCTGCGCTTGCCGTTTTTTGGTCTTCATTCGATAACTTAACTGCCCCATCGGCCATCAGTTCTCCGAACTATGTGCCCTGCCCACTGCCATTTCTGTTGAAATATGATACAAAAACTAATCTATCTCACACTAACATGTAATTGTATGTGAGTGTTTCTCTTTCCTTCACGACGTTTACATTATAGTAAAATACCACTTTCTTCTACAGCTTTGCGAAAAAAGAAGAACATGTGTTCCATACAGAAAGTCCTTTCAGCCTCGGTAAAATACCCATATGGAACAGCTATTTTTTCGCGACTTCAAATTTAAATAAGAAGTTTTTAATACTAAACATTTGAATATAAATCAATCTCCAATTCACCTACGAGTATATCGATGATATTTTTGTGAATCTATTAGTCACGCCAACACAGACATTTTTCGTACATTTTATAAATGCACCACACCCATCGAGCAAGTATATGTAGAGTCGTATAGGTATATCGTGTAAAAAAGTGTCCGAGCCAAAACCGTGCCCAAGATACGTAGTGGGCAGGCATTTTAGTTAGTCGTAAGGTGAGCAAGCTGACTACAACGCCGCGCGATGCCAAAGGCTCGGTTACAACCACTAATTATGTGACAAAACGTCGATATTCGACTAATTGGGTCATTGTCAATTATTTTTAAGTTGATATGTATGACGGCGCACGGAAATTTTTGTACAACTTTGACTTAGGGACTGTGGCTCTGTAGATATTTGCTCGAAGACCACACCGCACACAGTTGCCCTGATAGCCGGTTCTTTTACACGTTAGTTTGTGATAGTGCTAATAGATAAATAAAATAATCAAAATAAAATAAAGATGAGGTATTATTGACGCGAGTTTATTTTTGTTCTAAACAATATACAATAATACTATTTGCATAGAGTAACTATCAGAGTCGAATGGGCGCAATACAGACCATTTTATTATTAACAACGTTTTTACGTTAAGAGGCCAACTCGGAATTTTAGAAAAAAAATATCTACAGTTTCATATATTTTGTCGATTCTGAGATGCGATTTTATTTGAGACAGCTGATTTTATTTTCTTTAATTATTGGATTAGCCGCATAGTGAAAGTTGTTTATAATTATCCGTTCGAATCATCGTTTTTCGGCTCAGTATATTATACCCTATCTGTATAACCCTGTATACTTACAAGCTTATAACTTTTGTCTGACGCAAGCAGAAAATATTGAAAATTTCATAATCAGTAATCCGCAAAATCTAGTGATAAACATGGGTGTGTTAAATTCTAAGTGAAAACTTAAGTGAAGTGCATATTACTTACGTTAAAATTGAGTGTGAATCAAGTGAAGCTGTCAAGATGCTTTCCAGAGGGATTAAGTACCAGAAGCTGGATGACGAGATGGGGTAAGTTATCTTTACAATAAAATGGAATACTTAAAGCAGCGGATTGGCAAGTTGAAATGCCAATGGGCAGAATAAATTGCTGATAAAATAGAAACTCAACATGCTAATCAGCTGCTTTAAGTATGCCATATTTTTTTTAACATCCTAAAGGTGACGTCCACAAGTGGTATATTATTCAGAGAAAATTCGTTCCAAGATGGTATATGCATCATTTGAAAGCTAGTTTTATGGGCTTCCCAAATATATTTAGTTTAGATTTATTCGCCCCTCCAATTTTTTTTAAATGTGAAAAATTAATTGTATGAAAAATAACAATACAGCTTATTACTTTTTCTAGTTTAGCAATGATAAAGTGCTTATAACGTTATTTAACTTGCATTCGTAGCTGATTCTTTCACATGTATCACTTAATTTGCTAAAATTAAAAATTATAACCTACCAGTGTGACCAGTTAGTAGGTACAATGTGACAAAAAACCACTTTAAAGTGTATCTAATTGGTAAAAGTGCTTCTATTTAACAATTTGGAGGTTACTTAATCAGGGTTACTAGAGATAAACTACCTATTAAACCAAATATATTTATTTATCCTGATAAATTCAAAATTAATTTTTAAAAAATCGGAGGGCTCTTTTTTGGTTTTAATTGATGTAATAAACTCAGAAAAATATGACCTTTATTGAAATGTAACGAGTGTTGTGGTTCGAAATTTTGATTATTATTATACCAGCCTTCATACATTTTGTGGACATGTCCTTCAAATTCCCTGAGATATAAATCTATGTCTTGACCCTCCAAAAACGCTATCAGTTCGCTATCATCTTCAAATTTCTTACCCCGGAGCCTAAGTAAGAGATAAAAGTCACTGGATGTCAGATCTGGTGGGTGATTCTGTATGAAAACAAGCGTGTAACGCGCTCTAACGTGCTCTTTGTTTTTAAGAAATTCGCATAAAAAATATTTATTTTTCAAATATCATAAATTAAATTCGGTTAATTGTTCATTTTAACATAATTTTACATTTATCAAACATTTCTCCAAACGAAATTCACGGAAATAAAAAAAAATATTTACCGCGTTACGTTACATTTTGTCGATAGAGAATCAGGCCCCTGGCGGTTTTCCAGCCATTGGAATCCGGATTCTTCAATGGCCGCCATCGTCGACGTCGACGTCCTACGCTGCCCTTGCCAGTTCGTGGTCTCCCTTGAGACATCGGCCATCAGTCCTCCGTGCTTTGTGCCCTGCCCACTGCTATTTGAACTTGCCAATTTATTTAGATCAAATGTGTAAATAACCATTATATTTAAATAACCTTGTATATCTTTGTATTGAACATATTCAAAGTTAATTGCGCGTAAAAATTGGGCGATTATTATTTTGCTGTATCATATTTTTTACGATACAGGACATTCAGTGTTTTATCAGCTTATTTACAAAATTATACCGGGGCGCCACTGTCGCGTTTTTCAAAGAAAGTATTTGTATATTTTAATTACATGATTTTGCCAACTCAGTTTGTGATTTCTGTTGGTCGATTTGCAGATACGTTGATTGGATAAAGAATGTTTTTATTAGCGCTAAACTAGATTACAGTTGATAAGAATGTACTTTTATTTTGATTTCGGCAAGGACTTTCGTTGAAATTTCGATATTAAATAAATAAATAAATTAAATATTTTGGGACATCTTACACACGGCCTCTGATCCCAAACTATATTATTATTATACACATATTTATTTATAGTCTTAAATTAAAGTTTTTTTACAATATTTATATAATAAAAAATAAAATACTATAAAAAAACCTAAACCTAGAGTGCCGCCGGCAGCGGGGCGAGGCCCAAGCTACCGGTGGTTGGGTCTACAGAGAGAGGAACCTCCTGACAATGCGCGCTGTGTCCAGGACGACCGCCTTCTGTATCTGACCCTTGACCCAACCGTCTAGCGAAAGCCTCTTAAGATGGTGGTCGAGACTTTTCGCTATTAAGCCGTTTACCGAAACTTATTATTATTATTATTATAATTATTTAATGCAATTGACATCCTCATGCTGAAGTGTTTGTCAATAATTGGTTATTGTTCTAGATAATGATTGAGACTGATTGACATGTAAATGAAATATTTTATGAATAAATTGAATATGAATATGAATATGAATATATTAGATAGTAACTAAATAACACCCAGACACAGAGCAAACATTTATGTTCATCACATAAATATTTGCCCTGGTGGGGATCGAACCCACGCCTCTTTAATCCAGAAGTTAGGGTCACTAACCACTGAGCCACCGAGGCAGTCAGAGATATTATACCTATAGGCCGAATCATACAACTTGGCGCCTGTGATGTTAGCTACTAGCTGCAGATAGCCCAATCCTGACTGAAGCTCACTAACCAGCTGCGCGAGGATTGGGTTATCCGCACCTCGTAGCTAACATCACAGCCGACAAGTTGTATGTTTCGGCCTATAGGTACTTACTAATATTAATGATACCACAAGTTATCCAATGCTTGGCATATTTTGTTACTCTTTCACGCAGCAATAGAGCAACGGCTCGATTTGTTTTTTGATATAGACATGGTTCAAGGATTATAGAGTGACATCATTATTTATTGTCTTCTATCGGCGACTTTCTTCGGCGGTTCTTATGGGATATCATAAAAATCAAAATTAACGTAGGCGAAGCCGCGGGCAATACAAAATACAAATACAAAGGGGGCCTCAAACTCGGCTAAGCCTGTATCTTGAGGTCCGGGGTAGAATTGAGCAAGTAGAAAGTAATATTTAGAAATTAACTACAGAAAACTAATTAAATTATAAATGCGGTTTATTAGAGTTTGTCCGATTACATAACTTACACAAGTGCAAACAATATCTAGTATGAACTACTATTCTTACTGCACTATGACTCTACTGTCAATAGAACCAGTTGATTAAAGATTCCATACATTCTTCTGAAATCGAACGCTAAGGCTTGTCTAGGGTCGCCAGCTCGCCAAACCTAATATCCGGACAAACCAGACAGTTTGGCCGGACAGTTGGGTAAAAAGGTCGGACCTAGAGTTTAGGGGGGCCTGGACTAATACTACTTAGGGGCTCTCCTAATTACTCAAAAAGCTCAATTATGAAAGCGCCATTGTAATTATAATAGCTAGTTAGAATATTTGTTTCTTTTTCACTTTAGGCATTCGATAGAGAAAACACTTTTTACGTTGCTAATAAATATTAAATTTACGATGGCGCCTTCATGATTGAGCCTAAAGTATAGGAAATAATAAGACAATCAAATATTTCGTTTAATAAACCCCTAAAATATTAGATTTAATCACAGGATTTCGTAGGGCTGCAAACCTTTTAGTAAAATTATATTTTTTCGCATTATCGCCTTTTTTTGACTTTGACTTGACTTAGCTGGGAGCGCCTGAAATCCACGGGGCCTTGGGCTGAAGCCCAAAAAGCCATATGACAGTCCCGGTCCTGCCGGAAACTCTACATTTTGAAAGGTTTTGTGTCTCAGTATTAATAGGTACCACGTGGCGCAGGGGGTAAGCTGGGGCTTGATTCTCTATCGACTAAACGTAACGTAACGTGTTAAGTTATTTTTTTGTTTCCACGAATTTATTTTGCAGATATGTTTTTCTAAAAAATACGTTAAAAAGGTTAACACTAACTAAAAACTAAGGTGAAAATCAGTTGATGCACTTTCATAAAAAAAAATGACAGCTAATTTGGTTGTTAGTTGTATGTAACTCATTAAACACTACCTGTTCATAGTCACTAAATGAATTATCGTAAACTTAAAATGAGTAAATTGCCTGTAAAAAGTAAAAAACCAAAAAAAAAAAATTCGCGCACTGACCAAGTCGATGGGCCTTACCTTAGAGCACGTTAATCGCACGTTTTCGTACATAAACCCTGCTGGGGCCCTTTTTCAAATTCGAACACCTAGGAGCGTACTTACATACTTATCCTTAAGGACGACATTTTTCTCGGAATTCATTTAAAATTATCCATATCACGCAAAACTTCAGTACTCGACATGCCAATTTTAAAGGAAACCATAGACTGTAAGGAAACCATATACTGTAAAATGGAACGTTAATTAAAAAAAAATCTCGAGAAAAAAACGTCGTCCTTAGATAAGTATACGTTCCTAGGTGTATGAATTTGAAAAATAGAGCCCCTGGACAGCGGACTGCGGGACTCGTCTGCGTTCGGCGACGCTCGTTTGCGAAATTTAAAAAGCCGAACAAAAGCCGGACACCGTTTTGTCACCGTTAATTTTGCCGGACACGCAATCAAAAAGCCTAACTCCGGCTTTATCGGGACGTGTGGCAACGCTACGAACGCCGATATGCGTGGGATGACGTCAAAGCAGGGGCGTCCGTGGCGCGGGCGTTACGTCAAGAATGAGGGTAGACACGAGATGAAAATACCTTTCAAATTAAGTGTGGGAGGCGAACTTATTGTTATGTTGTACTTTATATTATAGACTGTTTGTTGTACTTTTGAGGTCTCAGTCAGCGTGAGAAAATGCGAAATTTTATTTTTACATACATTGTAAAGTTACAAAAATTCATTCTGCCTTAAAATAAGATGAAGGCTGAATTATAGAAGTCAGCGGATGTGAAGTTAGCTACAAGCTGTGCAATATCGAATCCTTACTGAAGCTTACATAAAGCTGCGCGTTGATTGGATATTGCGCAGTATGTAGGTAACTTCACACCCGCCGACTTGTATGATTCGGTCTATTCTTATTGTTTTGTTGTACTTTTAAGGCCGTTGGTGTCGGTCAGGGCACGAATTTAAATTTTTATTTTTTTATTTTTTGGCATTTGCAGATAAACTCATTGTAAGTTTACAAAAATTTAAAAATCATTCAACGCCCACGAGTACGTTTTAAAGTACGCCTTGAACAATCTTCAACAGGTAAAGCAATATTCTACTCGGTAAAACCATAAAAACTAAATTTGACAATGTTTACAAAACAATGGCGCGCGTTTTGGCGGCAAATGCAACTTTGAGCGGGAAATATTGACAGTTATGTTCCGTTTCTCGTGATTTTTGGCATATGGCCCAATGACTAAGTAAAAGAAAGTTAGATTGGTAGAGTAGAGAGATCTTTCAGTCGAAAATTGCACCTGTACCTGTACCTGAGTCCTTAGCCCAGGTTTTGCGTAGTTTGCTTAAACTTTTGCGTTCGCGTGTGGCTCCATACATTTTGGTTAGTTCTTCCTCGTTTCCGCCAGGGGCGCTGTACAAAAATGTGTAGAGCTATACGGAAACAGCTGTAGTTTCAATTTACGTGTAAACCTGGACTAACCCCTCTGTAAGTCTACCAGCCTCTATATTAGTACACTGCTGGAATTAGGCCTACTACGCTGTCCCAATGCGGGTTGGTGGATTCACATACGTCATTGAATTTTTTCTACGGACGTACGTAGGTTCCCTCATGATGTTTTCCTTCACCGAAAAGCCAGTAGTGTGATATTCTATACATACGCTCCAAAGAACGCATTGGTACGGAACTAGGATTTGAACCCACGACCTCACGATTGTATGGCGGGTATTACTACCTACCACTAGACCACCACGGCCACTACTGCAGGCCGCTCTACGATTTCGTTTATCACAAGATTAACATGTTTATACTTAGCGCATTTCTTTTGAAGTCCTTTGATTTCACAGTATAGATATAAACAGGCGCGAAAATAACAGTTTTATAGTACTTAGGTATCTTTTCTGTGAAACTATCACACATCAAATCGTATCTAATCATAAGGGGCAAAATCTATGTACTTATAGGGCGAATCAAAGTTCTTGGCGGCTGTGATATTAGCTACAAGCTGCGAACAATCCTTACTGAAGCTCACTTAACAGCTGCACGAGGATTGGGTTATCCGCAGCTTGTAGCTTACTTCAGATATTAGTGTATATTTACGCCTTTGCTAAGACGGATACCAAGAAGGCCACATTTTGTTAGCAAAATGACCTCCATAAATGGCCTTAATAATAGTGGTACCACAAGTACTACTCATTCACAATTAGACAGGCTGTTTTTTTAGCTATATTGGTTGAAGTGACATTACGTTTTATCTGAACTAACTATGAACAATTCAAAATGCGATATTGAGACTTATTATTCAAAATAATAAACAAATAATCGCTAAAAATAGTCAAAATTGGTACAATGATTTTTCAGAATATGTCTGTAGCATAGAGCAGTGTTTTTCAATCTTTTTAGCCACTTGACCCCTTTATATGTTAAGCTATTTCAACCCCTTAACCAGGACTAAATTCAAACACAATTTAGTGTTTTGAACTACGTTTATGAGATTTTGTTACATTCTAAACATACATTATTTTTATTGTTGAGTAGATACGTTATGTCGGTTACCTTTTGCGCAAATTCGCAAGACCTCCAACCGGGCAGCAGTATGCGCGCCACGAATTATTTCGTTTGTAGTGTCAGAACGAAACAGCGTTATGGCAAAGTATATAATTATCTGTCACTTTTTCACACGTCGAAATGAGTTCTTTTCGTGGCTATCCGTGGTAGCATGCTTGACTAGCTGATTATCGTTTCGACCCGTCTGCATCCCTATCATAGCAAATAGACAAATTGTCTTTCCACTAACGTATTGTCTCTGTTATTGAATGTCATATATTTGAGTCAATTTTTTTTTAGTATGACCTTCATTTATTATTTTTCTTTGACATTGTATGGATGTAGAAATGTACCTACTAATTTATTTTATTGTATTCTACTTAATTGACTTGTAACTGATGTATTATCAATTAATGATCGACTATTCCCTAAAAGTATGGATTTATATTGACAAATTACTTTAAGTATACATATTTCACTCTTATTTAATTTCATTTATTGAAATTAAATAAATTAAATAAAAGTGGATAAAAATATGAATTCCTTTGCCATGGCAAGGGTGCTAGGGTCCCATAGTTTGAAAAACACTGGCGTTAAGAAATAATCTCTATAAGTCTATACGTACTTCTGCAAATCTTTTGGACTTTGAAAACCTTAATCTTGTATAATGGACCAATAAAAATAGTATATTACTCAGTTGCCGGTTGCCGGTAGTCGCGTGGCGAGAGAAAGGCTGTGCCTTGCAGACAGGCCTTGTACGCCGTCACATGGTTAACATTATGTACTTGTACTCTACAGTGTACACGCTGTCATTGGAATTATATACGAGTATGTATTGTATGTATTTACTAGTTTTCATCATAATGTTTTAGCACAAAATGTGAGAGTTGCGTGAAGCTGTCTTTGAAACGGTTATGAATTAGGCTTCTAATGTGAGAGCTGCTGTTTTAAGAGTCTGCTCTCCTGGTAGGATCAATCTTTCGCACGTATTTTTCTTATAAAAGAAAAACAATTAATACATTTTACGGCTGGTTCACACAATATGGTCTCCGTTTTACTGGTCCGTTTTGTCGGATACATTCAATGTACCAGAATATAGTATCAGAATACTGTCTCATGTGTGGAGTCGCCAGAACTTCCTACATCGTGTTTATTAGTGATATCTCTAGTTTAGGCCACTATTTCTTGTTCTCGTCAGTTCATATTCGTGCCGCCATTTTTGTCAAAAGTAGCGTTTAATTTCTGTTTTAGTGGTTATAAATAAAGAGTTTTGTCTATCTGCCTGTCATCGATGAAAAAAAAAGTGTACGTTACTGTAGCAATCATTATGAAAAGGTTCTACGTAAATTTTAGTATTTTATTATACCCATGTATTTACCACCACAATACCATTGTTATGTCAACTAATCCAATGGGAAAGTATTATCCATTATTCTAATGCTGGCTGCACTAGCCCCCTACAATTTAAATAACACTGAATCATCTATTGTAATTATGCAACAGATAATATTATAATATAAACACTGCATTATGAATGTGAGTTTACAAAAACATTGGCAGAATAGTCGAGGGTTCAAGACCAAAAATTAAAAACAAACCGCCACGCGCGCCATGTTTGATTTACTTCCCGCGCTACGTTGCTATTGGTCGGTCGTTTGGAACCCATTTCTATAGGCTGATTGGTTGAGCGGGATGTTCGATGTTTGAAAATGTTTTGGGATTTTTTTCTTGTGAGTTCTTTTGTTACTTATCTACTAATTTCGCTTTTGTTTACTAAATTATTAGATACGTTTAGAGTATAACCTATATGATAGTCATATAGTCACCGCCGTATTTTTATTGATGACAGGCTCTCCACGTCAAGCTCTCAATTATTTTCATACTAGCTGTTCATTCTGGATTTGCCCGGGTATGGATTTTAAAAGCTAAATAAACAAATGCGATTATAAATTAAAATAATTATAAACTATAACCTATCTCTCAAGTTGGATCAAAATGCACACAGTGTACAAAATTTGGTTAAAATCGGTCCAGTAGTTGAGGAGTTCATCGCGTACTAACAACGTGACACGAAATTTTGATATAAGTAAAGATAAGAATACTGTCACATTTTATTTTTTATGGCGGATTAATTTGTCGTTGGCGGTTAACCTGATGCACGGAGGTTTCCGTATTTGGCGTTGAAAAGGTTAAATCATGAAAGCGCATTGAAACTTGTATATTTTTTGTATGGAACAGCAGATATTTTTCTTCTCGATTTCACAGTTGGTACCATAGTAAAAGTGTTCATAATGGTGAGCATTTACATCTCTGAAAGGCAGGTAATTATTTATCTACCTACTATTTTCGGAGAATACATATAGCCATCTTTTATGATTCCGTAATGAAATTTATGTTGATGATGTATTGGATGATGTATTCCTGTTGCCTCCGTAACAACAAATACTAAAAACAAATAAAATATATATGCAAGGGGGGCTCCCATACAACAAACATGTTTTTTTTTTGCCGTTTTTGGCTACATATTAATATTTACAGAATCTTCTGCTCAGAAAGAATTAATTAAACTAAAATAAATGACGGGAGTACGGAACTCTTCGTGCACTAGCCCGACTCACACTTTTGCGATATTTTTACGTTTCGCGGCGCTGTTTTTTCTTTTGGTCCCTAATTAAAATAAAATTAGATGCAATCTATAGGTACAGGTTTTTGTTACCGTTATTACAAACCTGAACAAATTATTTATAAATTGATTGTGCACCTTCAGTAATGATAAGACTCATTTAAACGTAAACAAAACACGTTCTTGGTACCTAAGACCCTCTTCAATTTAGTGACTAATTGTTATGACTTAATATCTTATAACAAGGGCCTAAGTGTTGCCAATAAATGCACTCGATACTAATAATTACCTACCATAGTATGCTAATGGTTCACACGACACCATAGAGGAAAACGCCAGAGTACAGCGGGAAAGCGCTTTACAAATCATCAAACAAAATAACTCGGCCGCTATTGTTTAGAAATACAGCGCTGCAGCGGTAAAATTGCTGCTCACTATTGTGACAACCAGCATTTAAGCGCTTTATGATGGTAACAAAGATTATGTAAATTAGTTTAACAAAGCGCTGTAGCGCTGTCGAGTCACGTTCATTTGCACTCGGCGCGCGGGAACAGAAACTTCGAACTAATTCGAATTCGTCATTTGAATTTAATTCTACTTTCGAACGTTGTCTTCATATTTACCCGCTTAGTGCGTTGAAAATTGTGTTTTATTTGTGTTTGTATAGAGATAGTTTTTGAATAGTTTTGAGATGAATCTTTAGAGAAGTAATACCAGTGTCAGTTGTAAAAAAAATTGTGTCGTACGCGGTTGTGTTAGAGTCGATTTCGCGAGTGATTGATCGTAAATATTTGCGGCTTTGTTGTGGTTGTCTATCTTATCTGTGAAGGTTGGTAATGCTTCATTGGCTACAATTTTTATAGCCTTGGAAATTGACATTGACAGGAGCTAGATCATACTTAGGTTCTCAACCTTATTTTACTACGTATGTTGGTTTATCAAATTCCTACCATTTTTTGAGAATATTTTTACATACCTACTTTTTTTTAAATATAGTGTGTTGTTAGTTGTTAATCTGCTGCAAGGACTTGATTGTATAAGTAATAAAGTTCCCAATTTTTATATAGATCATCTACTGAACACTGAAAGTCTCAATTATCCAGAAGGGGACGTTATCGCCCATGTTGAGAACCTGTGTACTAGATTGAGGATAATTTTGGCGTAAATAAATTATTTTATCCTTTTAGTCAGATGTATTCTATTCTAAACAATACTTAGGAAAAATCTATAATCTTAAAGAATTTAGCCGTCCGATCTATACGAACTCACTTTTATTATGTTTAGAGATGGGAAAAATTACGAACTCAGGAATTCCCAAGTGCGTAACCGCAGACGGAACTATACATATAAAAAAATACATAGTCTAGGTACCTACTAAGTACCTATACAGAGATAAGTGTTTATGCTATTAAAACATTAATTATGTATCAATTCAGAATGAATCGGTATTTTTGCTAAGTTTTAGTAGGTATTTTAATTAGTGATGTATTTCTTTGGAATGCTGGAAAATTTATCTCGTATACTTAGGCCGAATCAAACTTCTTGGCGTCTATGAAGTTAGCTACAAGCTTAGTGAAACCCAAACCGGAATGAAGTTCATTTATGGCTGATTGTCTCGGTCAGCGCGCGAATATATATTTTTCCCTTTTACAGATAAACTACTCATTTTAAGTTTACGAATACTCTTTTAACGACCATGTATAGGTAGCGTTTACGAGTTTCTTACACCTAAAAACCATATTAGTGGTCAGTTTATGCACGAAAGCGCATTAACTGATTCAACGAATTTCAACGAATTTCTTTGTATTCGTCAACTTTTGTTCTGCGACTTTTGTCAAAACCAAAAACAAAATCAGCTGTTCCATACATTTTGTCCAGGGTGAACGATATTTTTCTATGAAAAAAATACTTTTTTTTTTGAGAATTAATAAAAGTCGTAGAACAAAAGTTGTTAGTTTTGATGTACAGAATAAGACCCTGAAAGGATGCTAAGATATAAGATACGATATTTATTTATTTCCAATAAAATTTGAGTACAGAGCAGAGTTTCAAATTTAAAAGTTTCAAAATTTATACATAACAAAAACTAGTAACATTATACTAATAATTGCCGCTACAAATCAATTATGTAATTCAGTTGACATACTCGTGGTCTGTGAATTATCAGTGGGCCCCAAACTAGGCTAAGCCTGTATCTTTTCACCTTAGAGTTTTTAGTAAGTGGACTCTTGTGTATAAACTGGCAACTATTTTGGTTTCTAGGTGTATATATCTTGTTAACACTATACAACGTGTAACGGAAAGACTGTATACATACTGAAAGTACCAAATCAGATAACGGTAACAAACTAGATGAGGGCATGTTTAGCCGTGTAAGTTCGTTTGCTGATTTTTAATATTTTTCTGAAAAACTAGTCATTTTTATGACTAATTCACATTTGCACAGCACTATCACACTAAACAGCTGTGAGGCCAATAACACGACCTTGCCCATCAAAATCAGACCACACCTCCTTGAACTACTGTCCTTTTTTTTTCTAGTCAGTCATATATAATTTTTTTTTATAAGTGAATGTTGTTATTTTGGCTCGGAATTTCGAATACAGCATCTATTATAGTATCAACTCACTTTTTATGTATACAGCCTTTCCGTTACACGTTGTATAGACATGACCGCTAAATGAGATTTTTTTTAACTTACAATTAACAGTTAATCTGTACACGCCATAAAACAAAAAAATTAAAAGATATTCGTTCGCTGACTTGGTGAAACCACCTGTTAACAGCAGCGCGCTGATTGGGTTTCGTGCAGCTTGTAGCTGACTTCACAGCCGATAAGAAGCTTGATTCGGCCTATACCTGTACTCTATAAAATTTAACTTGATCTCTGCGACAGCTGTCAGAAAAATCACGCCTATGAAGTCCTGGATGTCTTAATAGTACAGACAGTACCTGTCAATGTCATTGGGCATGCCGATTAGTGATGGGCGACGAATGATCGTGACCACAGAGTTTTAGATAGAGTTTTATTTAAAATTTCGATAGTGTATACTAACGATATTTTAAATAAAACTTAATTTATCATTAATTTTATAGTATATTTTAATATCATAACATTTTTTATATGTGTAATTAAATTAACACAATTATATGTTACATTAGTATCGATAATAGTTAAAAACGTCGATAAATACTATCGTTACATTATTATGAGTATTTAATTAATATCATAACATTATTTACATGTGTACATACTTGATCTTAAATAATAGTAAGTAAATAAAATCCAATTTCTCACCTTCAACTACTCATTCGATTTCATTACAACATTGTTTGAAAATCGGTTTTTTCCACCACTATCTCAATGACTAAAAATGTCAATCTTCTATGTCAATGTCACTGTCGCAGAGATCAAGTTAAATTTTATAGAGTACTAGAAGACAACCCGGCTTCGCTCGGGTGAAATGTGACTCATAATACACACACACTCATCAAATTTGCCTTGATCACCATCTTTACGAAGGGCCCTTCGCTGCATAAATTTTTCACAATCATGACAATGATTACCTAATGCAAGGAGCATAGATGAAGGATAGGTCTTTGCTTAGCTCGGAGCGAAGACCTATCCTTCATCTATGGTAAGGAGATGCTGATAACAAAATGATGTAGGTCAAGCAAAACAATTATGAAAGACCAATAAAAGACATTCATTTTAAGAAATAGGTACTTTCGGCATGATCGGTGTAAACAATATCCCAAAGTAATTGCTCAAAATTAAAACTGCTCAAAACTAAATGAATAAGTACTGTAAATGTATCTATACATTCTGATAAAACGAAAAGAAAGTCAACTTCAACTTTAAAAATTAGGTATGGCAAGTATTATATTTTCTATAATTATCTATCTATCAGCCGTAGGACGTCCACTGCTGGACATAAGCCTCCCCCATAGATTTCCAATAAGGCCGGTTGGTGTTATAATATGATGTACTTTATGTAGCTTTATGTAGTATACTTTGCTTCTCCAGTGGAGTCTCATTACTACGTACACAAAAATAATAGCCTGCACTCCTGTCCTATTTTATGTTTCAGATCATTGAATACAGTAGGTACCTAACCGAAGGTTAGGTACTAACCAAAGGTGAACGTGACTACGACAGTGACTATTTTGATACATTATTATCAAAAATTATTAAAACTGAATACTTGACACTGGCAAATGCACAACAATGCGACGCCTAAACATAAAAAAAGAAGATTGACTTCTCAAGATCAGTGATGCCATTTTAGCATTTTTTATGCTAAATTTAGCATATTTTCATCTTGTTTAGCATATTTATTTGCAATTAGCACATACCATATTTTTAAAATTACATGCAGAATTGCAGATTTATCTCAGCAATATCGTTTTTAACGCAACCACATTCGAATGACAAAATTGAACGGGTCAAATTTTTTTAGTCAAATTAATGTATTAAAAACTAAGCTACGCAATTAATTGTCGGTAAAAACTTTAAATGTTATTATAAAATTCGTCTTAAAAAGGGCAAGGAAATGCTGCTAGTCTTACGCAGTTCCAGAGAACGCACTGCGCTCTTACACAGTCTGAGCAATGACGCAACCTCGTCTTCAAGCTCATTAGTGGTCGATGAAGACCCAATATACTTACATTTTATTTGATATCATATAATAATAAGTCATAGTCGATTAAAATACTTTGTTAATTAATAATAATTTTATAATTACGTTACGTTTCATTTGATATTGAAAAAAGTTATCACAATTTTTAACATATTTATATAGCATTATTTTGTCACAATTTTAAAACCATTTTAGCAGATTCTTTATTTGTGGTGTTGTCAACACTGCTCAGGTTATGTCATCCGTCATGCGGTGTTAATATGGAGACCGTGTTTTTGTTTGTCAGCACCGTTATAATTTATTAAAATACTCGATAATCCGAATTTTCCGGATATATGTTGTCGACTCGAAATCATTATTTATTTATGTTTTATCATTCAGATAAAGTTTCAATCGAGTCTACCGTACCCCTTGACGAAATTATTAATATAGATAGTATAAGTTTGTTATCAGTGTAGCTTATTCGTTAGCAAGTGAGCTAAACAATCGATTTTACGCCAATAATGCTAGAAATTGTTTTTACAACCGTTTCATTGTTTGTGTGTCGTACCGTAGCATAATGACATATACCTGATGACCTACAAGTGCTAATGTGTACATACATACCATAGAGACTAGATCTAGATCTTTAAGAATAATAATACAGTACTGTACTGTACCAGCCTTTTTAATAGACCACTGCAGGAAGTAGGCCTACCCACAAAGGGTGATTGGGCCATATCCACCACGCTGGCCCAATGCGGTCTGGTGGATTCACACACGCCATCAAATTTCTTACGATGTATTACTTTATCGAAAAGCCAGTATGCTGAGTGTGAGTTTTGTCGTAAACATGACGCGCTCCTCGGCGAGCGCGTAAGCATGTAATTTGTATGAACTTGTTGTGTTTCAAAAACGCGCCGCTAGTGGCGCTGTACATTTCTTCATACGAATCACATTCTTACGCGCTCGCCGAAGAGCGCGTCATGTTTACGATAAAACTCACACTTAGCATACAGTAATGTAAAATTTCGCAAATAAATTTTCCAAAGAACTCATTGGAACGGGACCGGCATTTGAACCCACGACTTCACGATTGTAAGGCGAGTGTCATCTTATTTAGAGGTCAGCCGGGCTAGTATACGCACAACGAAATAATTCTTTCTACGTGTCAGAACAAGACAGAGTTAAAGTGAGGTGAAAGAGAGGTGAAGTATATATCTGTCACTTATTAACACGTCGAAAAGAGTTATTTTCGTGGTCGTATGCTAAGCTAGCCTTGAATAGATTGCGTTTACGAAGTGCATACACCTAATAATTGGCCAAGTGCGAGTTGGACTCGCGCACGAAGGGTTCCGTACCGTACGGAAGCCCCCCTTAATATATTTTATTTTAATTATTTATTTTTGGGGGGCATAAACAACTTAATATTCTGTGAATTTTTCAAGCGCTTTCCTGTTGCCGTTATTAATATCAAGCAAAAAACTATTTATTTATAAAGTAAATATCCAATTAAATATTCTCTGAATATTTCAAGCGTCTATCTGTTACCGTTATTATTATCGGGCGAAAAACAGCTAAAAATACAGGGTTTTTGTATGGGAGCCCCCCCTTAAATATTTATTTAATTCTATTTTTAATATTTGTTGTTATAGTGGAAACAGAAATACATCATTTGTGAAAATTTCAACCTTCTAGCAATCACGGTTCATGAGATACAGCCTGGTGACAGACTGACGGACAGACGGACGGACAGCGGAGTCTTAGTAATAGGGTCCCGTTTTTACCCTTTGGGTACGGAACCCTAAAAACCAAAATAGCCAGTCTATCCATTAAAGTGCATTTATAGACTACTAGCTTTTGCCCGCGGCTCCGCCCGCGTGGAATTTGACTTTTGTACTATCCCACAGAAACCTTTTATTTTTTCGGGATAAAAAGTAGCCTATGTCACTTTCTGGCCCTCGAACTATAGGTATCCATGCCAAAAATCCTGTCAATCCGTTGCTCCGTTGCTGCGTGAAAGAGGAACAAACCAACAAACTTTTTGGATTTATAATATTAGTATGATTTTTTACCTTTCCACTACTTTGGTTTTTTGACCTTGTTAACACTACGTATTTATGGTCGCTAAACGAGTTTTCGATATCTTACAATGAGTAGTTTATGAATAAAAAAAACCCAGGAAAATTTGTTTGCACAAAAATACTATCTGGGGAACTTTGGTAGGTAGGTACTTACTTGAAATTTATTCTATATTATTATTTTATTCTCCTAAAAACGGTATTTAGAAAAAAAAAGCGTGTTAAACGCTTTTATTAGTTTCACCTGTAGGTTTGCTTGTAACCAACCCCTTTGACCTCGATTTTGACCTACTTTGAGCGATCAGATTTTCTTCAAACTTTGCACACCTGTCAAAGACCGAAGATAACGCATTTATATAAAAAAACGATGATGACTTCTAGCGTGTTTTTTTTTTTTTTTAAACTATATTTTTATTATATGGTAACCAAACTGGCAATAGGTCACTGACCTTGGTCCGTGAAGCTGTAATATCAAATATTTTAATAACTATGTCCTTATTTATTTATTACTTTTTTTTCTTGTCGGAAGGTTTTGGCACTGCGCGGCGTGGTGCGCGTGTTTGCCATTAAAACACTTATATGACATTTTTCCTTTTCAGGTTTAGATGCCGCGCAGTTAAAGCATTTGCTATGAACAAAAAGTGTATATAATTATTTTTTTCATTGTCCACAGAGAGCACAGCCAAGAGCACCTCTCGGTGCGTCTTCCCATCAATGGCATGAAATGTCAGTCCTGCGTCAGGAACATTGAAGGCTCTGTTAGCGATCTGCCCGGCATCAAACGTGTTAGGGTACGTACTAACTGGCGTTGGACGTGTTAACGTTTTTATGAACAATACAAGTTTTATTTTTAACGCAATTAAGTCCGCGCTGCCACCAACTTGCCTGATGGTAAGCGACGTTGTGGTCGAAGATGACATCAGCTTCAGTCATCAAGTCTTCCCGAAAAGGTGTCCATCCATCCATCTATCAACCGTAAGACGTCCACTGCTGGACATCGGCCTGCATCTAGCGCGTTCCTGCGATCTTTATTGTATCGTCAGTCCGCCTAGTCGGTGGACGTCTTACGCTGCGCTTGCTGGTCCGTGGTGTCCATTCAAGAACTTTGCCCCATCGGCCATCCGTTCTCCAAACAAGACAAGTAATTTAGTTCCGTTAGTCTCCGAACAAGAAAGTTTCTGCGTTTCTCCGAAAAGGTGTAGTAAGTCGGTATAGAGTGATTGAAAATTGAAACCAACACGAATCACCATCACCAAGAAAAGGGAAAACCATCCCACCATCTATTGTGTGTATCCCATACAAAATTGCAGCTTGGAATCGATAAAGTGGATAAAACAGCTGGATTCTTTTTTACGAATTCCGAGTTGGCCCCATAGTTATAACAAAATGTTAGGTAGTAACAAAATGTTAATGATTTTATTAATTCCGGATTGGGATAGTACCTACCTACTTACCTACGTAAAAAGGTTTATAATGATGACTTCTATCGTGCCCTTTTCGGTATATAGCCCAAAAAATCTTGTATACCACTGTCAATCAATAGTGTTTTCTTTGTTAATATCTATTCAAGGCCACTATTTCTTGTTCTTGTCGGTTCATATTCGTGCAAGGTTGCCTGGATGAAATCGCCATGGGTGATGAGGCCGCCACTTTATAATCATATTTTTTGTCGTATATGTGTAAATAGTGTTTATTTTTCATATTGTGGTTGTAAATAAAGAGTTTTGTCTGTCTGTCTGTCAATCCGACCATTCTCTAAATCAACACTATGACGATTTTTAAAGGCAATAATTACATTTTGGGCGATATCTCAGACCAAATAAAAAAATCAAGACAGAATGTTGTGAACTAACAAGTGAGGCCGGTTAAATTACGCCTCGCCGTGTACAGATACAACGAAACTACGTTTTGGCTTGTCAGTCGAACTATGGTGACGCACCACCGGCGCACTAACCACATGTATAAAAAACCGGCCTCACTTGACTTTTCAACGAAGTATCTCTTGATTTTATTTGCTCTGAGGGCGATATAAGTAGTAGGTATAATATCATTAAAATAAAATAAAAACATTTTTTTTAATAGATGTTCTGACATGATGCGGTTTATGTATAAATTCCAGGTGGAATTGTCAGAAAAGTGTGGGTTCTTCCGATTTGACCCGCGCACATGCAGTGCAGATGTTATCACCGCGCACCTAGAGGATATGGGCTTTGAAGTGCCCGTCAATAACGAAGACGAATCTGGGTATGTACCTACTCTTTCTTTTTATTTATTTATTTCAGCAAAACACATAGGTATAATTAGAGTGTTACATATTTAGTAGTGTTGTATATTTAGTTACATGTCACCCTGTTACATAGGGCATGGCTGATTTTAATCATTGAGAATACACTGTATTGTAGTTATACATATACACTTAGTAGTATTCTAATAAGGACGTAACAATTTTATCATAATGTAAGACTAGGATTATTCAACATTGTCTGAATAATTATTAGATATACAACTTTTATGTACATATTTTTATGTATATATGAGGACTTTATGTATATATTTTTACATACCTACATATAGTCGAAGCGGGTAGTATAGTGGGGCCTTTACTAGGTCAATAGAGTAGGGCAAGAGATTTTTATCAGCTTTTTATAACATTGTGGAAGCTAATAAATAAGAATATGAGATGACAATAAATGACGGCATTACCATCGCTTTGTTAGAAAATTTTGCATCATTTCGTTCACGATTCAGTGTTTTCCTCTTCCAATCCCCAAAATAACACAAAACAATGAAAACGAAAAAAAGTAAAAAATGGCTGACGGCTCAGGTAGTGGTTCCAGCAAGAGCGAGTTTAGTTCCCGAATAATTAATGTCCACTCTTTTGGGTCGCACTGTAAATTATTTTCATATTATGAGAATAATCCCACACTAAAATTTTATCCGTCCCTTGATATGACATAATATGCTTAAATTGTGAAAGTTTAAGAATATGGCAGATAACTAAAAAATATAATGAGTCCGTCAGTTACATTAAATAATCAACTTTCATCAACATTCAACTTTCATCTTGTGTAAATTGAACAATACAAAAATATTAAAACTCGCGTGAGAATTCATTACACTAAAGAAAACAGCGGTTTTTACTCACGTATAATATCGCGGCCGGGCCGCTGGGAACCCGACCGGTTTCGCGCGTGCGCCAGTCGACGGGAGCGCGCGTATTCCCTGACGAAGGAGTACTAATTACTCCGAATAATATAGGCCGGGTGGCTAGCCCTGGTGTCAGAGTTTTTAGGCCGCCTGAAGGCCTCTGACATGGCTAAACAGTTAAAACAACCGGGACCTACAATTTAACGTGTCATCCGAGCCACGGTAGCGCTCAGTTGGAAAATGCCACCCGCGGTCACCCATCCAAATACTGACCGTGCGGAACGTTGCTTAATTTATACGTGAGTACAAATCGGTGTTTTCTTTAATAAAATAAAAAAAATAGTCTTGGTACAAGTTTACTACTCATACTTGATCCATATGCTTCTCTAGAACTGTGCAAAGAGTCAACCTCACTGTATTTTCTGTCCATCCGTCCATCAGCCATAGGTCGCGTACACTACTGGACATAGGCCTCCTCTATAGATTTACAATAAGGCCGGTTGAAAGCAGCCTGCATCCAGCGCGTTCCTGCGATCTTTATTATATAGTCAGTCCACTTCGTTGGTGGACATCCTACGCTGCGCTTGCTGGTCTGTGGTCTCCATTCGAGAACTTTACGGCTCCATCGGCCATCTGTTCCCCGAACTATGTGCCCTGCCCACTGCCATTTTAACATGGTAATCCGCTGGGCTATGTCGATAACTTTGGTTCGTATACGGATCTCCTCATGTCTGATTCGATCTCGCAGAGAGACACCGAGCATAGCCCTCTCCATAGCACATTGGGCTGTCTTGAGCTTATTCATAAGGCCCACAGTAAAAGTTTGCTGTATAAGTTGTTATTTACAAAATAATTTCAAGAATTGAATCTAGGTACATATACCTACTATTTGATTTCAGAAATCTACTCCCGAAAGAGATACCCACAGACTTATTAATAGACATGGAGACCGACAAGACAGAGAGTAAAGTGAAGCTGTCAGTCATCGGTATGACCTGTCAGTCTTGTGTCAACACTATTGAAGGTGAGTGCAACATACCCACAGGCTTGTTAAGCCATCCATCCTTCAGCTATAGGATGTCCAGGTCCACTGCTGGACACAAGCCTCCCTTTTAGATCTCCAATAAGCTCAATCAGTAGCGGCTTGCATTTAGCGCGATCCTGCAGTCTTGATGAGTTCATCCGTCCACCTTGTGGGTGGGTCGTCCTACGCTGCGCTTGCCGGTTCGTGATCTCCACTCGAAAACTTTTCGACCCCACTGGTCATCAGCCCTCATAAAAAATCATTTCGTCGAAAGTATGGACAGTGGGTCACGTATGATCTCCAGAACTTTTCGACCCCATCGGTCATCAGCCCTCGTAATTTTTTTTTAATTTCTGTAAAATGTATGGATAGTGAGTCACAGTCGGCAATAGGGATGTTAACAAATTTTCGGAATTGCTGTCTTTTTGAAGATTGACTCTATTTTACCATAAAAAAATAATGGATTTAAAAAATGTTAGTATTTTCGATGAGAAAATATTCAAAAATAGAGTTTGTATGAATTTTCCCGCTAAAACACTAACATCTGTCATGTGACTGAAATGACGTCACTAACCGCAAAACATAAGTTACTCTGTGGCAAACTATATTAGAAAATGCAGAGAAGTAAGTCTTTGACAGCTTGTTTTGTGGTTAGTGACGTAATAAGCCAATATCGGTGTTTGAACTCACGTGACAACAGATTGCATAATATATAGCATTTAAAACCATTTTCAATAAATTTATTAAGTTATATTTAATTATAGAAATGTGATTTTCGATATTCTAATATTACAAATTATCACAAAATTAACACTAAACATTAGTTTGTGATTAGTGTTAACATCCCTATTGTTTTTAAACTATCGCGATTTGAACACATTATTATTATATACTACTGGACTATAATCGCGCACTAAAATAACGAAACGTCGGGATGATGAGGTATTTATTTATCTCGTAATTTTAGTGCGCGATTAGTCCCGTAGTATATAATGATAATCCCTATTCCAGTTGAACCTCGCCTTTATATTGCTTTCTTTTATTTCCCAGGTGCCCTCAACGAAGTGCCCGGTGTAATATCATCGGCCGTCAGTCTCGCAGCATCAAACGCAGTGGTCCGATACGGCGCGCCCGCCACGCCCAAACAAATATCCAACGTTGTCTACGAACTGGGCTTCGACGTGTCTATAGTGACTGACAGCGGTAAGACATGTTAGCGTATTTCGCAGTGGTCTCTAGAAGCCGTGGTGGTCCAGAGGTTTGATGCGTCGCCTGAGGACCGTGAGGTCACGGGTTCGATCCTAGACCTAATGAATGTCCAAATTTGATTTGCAAATCATATCGAATTACTTTTACGTCGCGTTGACCGAGCGCACCGTGCACACACGCGAGCACATTGACACACACGCTTGAATTAGCCAATCACAGACGTTGCCGCGCTCGTGTTCGATCGGTTTGGCGCTCGTTACATTACCGTAAAAAATGCTCACACTTAGCTATTCAGTTTTCTGTACGTGACACAAGATGGCGCTGTGCCATTTCCATACAAATCACATCAAACGTTAACGCGATCGAGCTCGAGCGAAAATCTCGCACTTAGCCCTCTGGTAGCTTTTCGGCAAAAGATCGTCAGCGACCCCCGAATAGTAGTAAATACGTTATTTAAATAATGGCGGGAGATAGTGGTACGTTATACTAAGCGGATGGGAATTTTTGCGAATGTTGCGCAAAAGTCGAAATATAGGTATACGTGAGAGACAGAGAGACGAGACGCCGGGGCACACTCGCCCGCCAACCTCATGCCTCCCGTGCACTCCCTACGCCTTACGACACGCGGCGTCGGATGCGCAAGCCAATCACGGCGAAGTGCCATCTGCGGCTAACATCTCATCCGCCGATTTGTGTGGCGCTTAGTATAGCTTGGAAAAGCTTTTGGTCCTTAAAAGAAATAATGAAAAACAACACCTATCATATAAAAGCTAAAAGAAACCTACTTGACATCTGTATCTTACCATGTCTAACTTACGGCTGTCAAACATGGGCCATGACCCAAAGGAACGTGACCAAGATAAGATCATGGCAAAGAAGTATGGAGAGAAGTGTTTTGGGCCTAAGACTACTAGACAAAATCAAAGCCACCGAAATAAGGAAAAAAACAAAGGTGAATGATGCGATTCTCAAAATAAGACATCAAAAATGGAAATGGGCTGGGCACATGGTACGAGATAAAACCGAGAAGTGGACCAGAACAATAACGGAATGAACCAAGGCATGACATAAGGAGAAAAAGAAGAAGACAGATGAGGAGATGGGTAGATGATGTCAAAAAAGTAGCTGCACCATTATGGACAAGATCAGCACAAGATAGAGGGGAATGGAAGAATCTGGAGGAGGCTTTTGCGTCTACAGACGTACTGAAAAATGTTCGATCCGAAGTGCTATAAAATACTTAAGTTACAATTGTATTTTACAGTAAATAATAATAATAATAGTATAGCCTATTTTGCAGCTGGGGTCCTCTAGTTACGTGGGTGACTACTTTGTTCCGTACTGTAATTGTAATTTATTAATTGTAATTGATAATGATATAATATATTTTATAATTTTCAGAACCGACGCCGCAAGAGAGGAGCAACCCGAACGGCTCCGGAGACAAAACGTTGTCACTAGTGCAGAGCAAAACTGTAGCTAATGTAAGTTTGTCCGTTTACATTCACTATACCACTGTCTTATTCTTGTCGGTTCATTTTCGTGCAAGGTTGCCTGGAAGAAATCGCCATGGGTGATAAGGCCGCCACTTTATAATCATGTTTTTTTGTCGTATATGTGTAAATAGTGTTTATTTTTTATATTGTGGTTATAAATAAAGAGTTTTGTCTGTCTGTCTGTCTGTCTGTCTGTCTTTGGTCCCGGTTGTTTTAACCGTTTAGCCGTGTCTTCAGGCGGCTTAAAAACTCTGACACCAAGGCAAAAAGATATGATAATACTACGTATAGAACGGTCACTTGTTACCCCCCACCCGTTTGAGTCTTCCTCACTTCCACCCCGCGTTTCATGTACCTATCGTGTACTCTGCGCGCGGGCTGCACTGGCCGGTGGAATTTCTAGTAAAAATACCTAGACTGTGAGGCTCAGGCGCACAATGTCCCTTGCTCAAAATGTCTACCGGTCAAAAATGTCCCTTTCGCACAATGTCCCTTTCGCAGTGTCTCTTTCTCAAAATTTCCCTTTCGCAAAATGTCCCGAATTACGAAATCGGCTGAACCATTTTTGATTAATCAACAATAATGTAAATTACTACATCGATTCGTGCGAACTATTCAAATTCTGTACTGTTATAATAACCGGAAGTCGGTTATGCCAGTTTTTGTGAAAAATAATTATTTAATTTATTTTTTCTACCCTATTTTTTTACTTGTATGTGCAGGGTACGTCTCGTCAAGTTAATGGCGGCCCCGCACCGAAGGAGACTGAGTACGCGCGCTGCACGCTCGAAGTTCGTGGAATGACGTGCGCTTCGTGTGTGGCTGCCATTGAGAAACACTGCGCCAGAATCGACGGTATGTCACCAACGTAATTATAAATACTAGTAGTTCTCCGGACAGTAGATCTAAACCAGTAGACATAGGCTTATGAAAATTCAGTTAAAAAGATGTGCCGCAAGGTCTACTGTTCGCAGAACGACTAGTTATCTGGGGGCACGGCAATGCCTCCGCCAAGTCAGGCACCGACGCCGTATCATACTTTTCATGATATTTTTAGTCGTTTAGATTATTTAGGCATTCGTAGATGCCCAAGTCTCAATGTGACTTATTTACCAATTTTGGTAATTGAAAACCAATTAATTAACTAATTAATTTGCTGTATAATTTTATAGGATAATGTTTGTTGATGTTTTAATTTATAATATAATACTGTGTGATTTTGAATAGGTGTGTGTATGTGTGTTCTCATACTTTTGAATCGTGGTTAATGTTTATAATTATATTTGTGTTGCACGTGACGTCACCTATCGGTCTCAGCCTCATCGCTGAGTTGGGACCGGTTCTCGTGGCATACTGTGTGCGCTTGCTGCATAACTCCTGGTTCTCATATTTGTAGTTTGCTCGTTTTGCTTGTTATTAGCTGTAAGTGCTCATGTATGTTACGAAATAAACGTTCTTTCTTTCTATTTATAAAAATGACCAGCGGGGCAATTCTGTTAACCGATCTCGTTACTGAGGTGACACGTTCTTGAATTTCTCTCGTTTTTATGACAACCGAAAAACTAGAGAGGTTCAAGAACGGGTCACTTCAGTGAAGAGATCGTATAACTGAATTGCCCCGCAGTTTTCAAAATGTCAAAATTGATTGTACAAAATTGGGATCTCGGAAACGTATAACCTATAGCGTAATTATATTTTTTTAATCATTTACTCTGTATTTTTTTCCAGGTGTCCATTCAGTCCTCATAGCCCTACTGGCAGCTAAAGCGGAAGTCAAATACGAGCCTCGGAAGATATCAGCTCAAGACGTGGCCAAGTCCATCACCAATCTAGGATTCCCTTCGGAAGTCATAAGCGATTGTGACGGCAGCGGGCAGAAGGAACTACAAGTTATGGTAAGTCGAAATCAGCCTTTCAGATCTCATAAAGTCAAATATAAACTATAATATATTATATTACTTTCTTAGTCAAATATGGCTTTTATTTGACTTAAAGCGTCATTGGACTTTGGCCATATTGGACTTTGGCCATATTGGACTTTGGTCATATCAGACTTCAGCGTTATTGGACTTTAGGCCATATTATATTTTAAAATATAATATGGACTTAACATCATATTTGACTTTGAGCAACATTTGTCTTGAAGCCATCAAGCCATTGGTCAAAATCTAAATCATAATAATCATGACGTCATATTTAACACAAATAATTTAGCAAAAAGTCTTGCTGAAAATTAAAGCAGAACTAAGTCAAATATGAGCCACAAAAGATATCAGCACAAGTCGTGGCCGAGTCCATCACCAATCTAGGATTCCCTTCAGAAGTCTTAAGCGATTGTGACGGCAGCGGGCAAAAGGAATTACTAGTAATGGTGAGTCTAAGTGAGCCATATGCGATTTTAAGCCATGTTTTAATTAAAACGTTATTGGAGTTTATTTAGGCCATGTTTGACTAGAATCCACACTTGACTTTTGGCCAACATATACTTACTTCAAGTTATATTGTACTTTGGGTCATATTTGACACCAATATCGTATTCCCTTCAGAAATTACATATAAGAAAATAATTACGTTATTATACTTGTAGGCCATATTTAAGACATTAGATTTGAAGCTATATTCAAGCTTAAGTCTATATTTGGCTCTGAGCCATATTTGTTATGACTAAAAAGCCAAATATGACTTAGAAGCCATATTTGGCTTTTTAGTCATATTTGACTTAATTCATATTTGACTTTAAACCACGTTAGACTTTAAACCATGTTAGACTTTAGGCCATATTTGGCTCCAAGCCATATTTGACTTGAAGCCATATTTGATCCTAACCATATTGTTCCAGATAAAAGGCATGACGTGTGCGTCCTGCGTCAACAAAATTGAAAGGACCGTGCTGAAGCTCACTGGGGTGGTGTCGGCTTCCGTCGCTCTCACTACAAGCAAGTGAGTTGTTTTTCAATCAACTAACCATCTATTTCTCATGTAATATTTTTGATCGTATTTTTTTTCAATTTTTTTTCCATCCATCCATTCCACTGCTGAACATAGGCCTCCCCTATGGATCTCCAATAAGACCGGTTGGCAGCGGCTTGCATTCAGCGTGATCCTGCGGTCTTAATGAGGTCATCCGTCCACCTTGTAGGTGGACGTCCTACGCTGCGCTTGCCGGTACGTGGTCTCCACTCGAAAATTTATTGTTCACAAAATATTAAATAAATGATTAATATACAGGGTTATCCAAAACTGGTGTACTAAGCCGAAAGGTGATTTAGACCATCATTATGAACGACTTTTACTTAACCCAGAATTCGAGCAAAAAACAGTTGTGCGTTTAAAATAAATTGTAATGTTAAAAAAAAGTCGTATGGGAGCCCACCATACGGTACGGAATACGAGAATTCTGTCCTGTTCTATCAATGATAGGTATGTTCTGTATGTTTTCAGGGGTAAAATCAAATACAATGCGGAGCAGATCGGGCCGAGGACGATTTGCGAAGCGATCGACAGTCTCGGTTTCGAAGCGTCCATAGCCGTGCCTCATAGGGGAACCAACAACTATTTGGAACATAAGTAAGTTTCATACTATACTCTGAACAGCGAGAGAATACGACCCTTATGCCAGCGGCCCAGAGCCACGCTCCGTTATTTTAAGGAGCTGGGCTGGCTCGGGTAGTCGCTGGAGGGGGAAACGCACAAAACACCCCATGCTGGACGTCGGTGCGGGACTTATCGCCCCCAATTAAAATTAGAATTAGATTAGACGACCCTGAAGTCTGTCAATGGAGCTTTACAATACTTTAGATTTCTTTTGAAATCTTAAGATCATAAATATTATAAGTTTCTGTACAAAACATTTTTTTTAATAATAAAAATAACTGTAACAGTGAGTTGTTGAATAAATGGTTTTAATTTTAATTTCACATTTTCATTTTCTCCAACAGAGAGGAAATAAGAAAATGGCGGACCGCGTTCTTAATCTCGCTGATATTCGGAGTCCCGTGCATGGCGGCCATGGTTTATTACATGGAGATAATGAAAGACAATCACAATCCGTGCTGCGTGTTCCACATTCCAGGGCTCAGTGAAGAAAACCTCATTATGTTCCTTTTGTGCACGCCTGTGCAGGTAAGCATACGTCATGTAACATCTACACGCATATCGATGCACGCACAAATTCACGCACGTCTACATTCGCGCACACATTCATAATCGTTCACGCGCGCACGCATTCGTAACTCATTCACGCACGCAATCATAGATCATTCAAACACGCCCGCATTCACAATCATTCACGCGCGGATTCATAATCATTCACGCACGGACTCCTAAGTTATTCACGAACGTACGCATTCATAACTCATTCACGCACACATTAATAACTCATTCACGCACACATTAATAACTCATTCACACACACACATTAATAACTCATTCACGCACACATTAATAACTCATTCACGCACACATTAATAACTCATTCACGCACACATTAATAACTCATTCACGCTCGCATTCATAAGTCATTCACGCACGCATGCATTCATATCTCATTCATGCACGTATTCATAAGTCATTAACGCACTCACTCATAACTCATTCAAGCACACATTAATAACTCATTCACACACACATTAATAACTCATTCACGCACACATTAATAACTCATTCAAACACACACATTAATTAATTCACGCTCGCATTCATAACTCATTCACGCATGTATTCATAAACCATTCACACACGCACGCATTCATAACTAATTCACGTACGCATTCATAACCCGTCCATATTGATTCGTCCGGCCATTTCATCATATTGATTTGACCTATACTGAAGTAACACGATACAAATCACTTTCGTTCTATGGTTTGAAATATTGATAAGTGTTTTTTTATTTGTCCACAGTTCATCGGCGGATGGCATTTCTATCGACAGGCGTATAAAGCTCTAAGACACGGAACTACCAACATGGACGTACTAATATCTATGACTACCACGATTAGGTGAGACCATATTACTAGTAGTTCTCCGAAAAGTAGACCTCTCATCTGTTTCACTGAATCTTCATAGGCCTATATCTCTACTCGCTCTTGACCGATTTGATTCATACTCACAAATCTTAATCATAATGTAACAGACTCCACAATCTTAACAGACATCTCCCTTAATACACCTGGCCATTACCCACGTCGTAGAATTACTAAAATTCTTCATATTGCTCATGCTAAAACCAACTTAGCTTATAATTCTCCACTACCAAGAATGTGTCGTACCTACAATGACTTTAATGGTTCCGTGAATGATTTTGACATCATTCACGATTCTTTAAATGTGTTTTAGAACAAATTGTACAATTATTTAAGTAAACGCAACACTAATGGATAATATTGTGTCATTTTCCATTTTCAATAATTGTAAACAATATAATATTGTTTAACTGTTTAAGTATTAAACTTAAAACAATTCCTCTTTTTGTTACTTTCAAATTTGTATCACTATAGCAATACTTTTCATCATAGTTCTACCTATACTTAAAGAATGTTGTAAACACTTATTTCTTATAGGTGTTATATATATCAGAGCTATATTGTTTGTTATGAAAAAAATAAAATAAAATAAAATTGTTTATTGGGGCATAAGTTTACAATAGTCTGAATAATTGACCCAAAGCAGGATTTCAGGAGCCGATGGACTCTCCAATAGGTACACAATGTAAAATTAAAAAATACGCCAGTTAACATTATTATATAAAAAAATTTAGACTTAAAAAAACATTTTAAATCCAAAGTTATTAACATTAAGAAAAAAAAAATTCCAAAAATTCTTTACAATCTGATAACAACGTAAGTATGTTTTATGAAAGTGTTAATTCTAGTTACCGCGTAAAATTTGTCCGAGTGAAGGGGCGCGGTACTCGATTATTGAGAAACAGTAGTTTATCAATGCGTCGCCTTAACCAATTTTATTTAAAAATCAATTTGTAACGTGTTTATAAGCTAATTACCATTTTTGTTGCAGCTACGTATATTCGTTAGCTGCCGTGGCGGCGGCCATGATCCGGAAGCAGACTACAAGTCCGATGACGTTTTTCGACACTCCACCCATGTTATTAGTTTTTGTCTCTTTGGGAAGATGGCTAGAACATATCGCTAAGGTATGTCAGTCGTATTAGATAAAATACCGGTTTTAACTCACGTATGATATACGGCCGGGCCGCTGTGAAACCCGACCGGTTTCGGAGTAAATTAGTACTCCTTCTTCATCAGGGAATACGCGCACTCCCGTCGCCTGGCGCACGTGCACTCAATTAATTTAAAAAAAAATCGCGAGTTTTAATGATGTGTATGTCAGTCGTGTAGGCCGGTGACCAGCCCTGCTAGCTTACCATACAAGACCACGACAAGAGTTTACCGACGTGTGCAAAGGTGACAGATATATGCTTCATCATAACTCTGTCACGTTCTGACACGTCGATAGTATATTTTATGGTCCGTATGCTAAGGCCGCTGGTGTCAAAGCTAAACGATTAAACCAATCATTTTTCATCCTTCAGCCGTAGAACGTCCACTACTGGATATAGGCTTTCCCTGTGAACTTCCAACAAACGGTTGGAAGCGTCCTGTATCCAGAGCTATCCTATGATCTTAATTATACCGTCGGTCCACCTAGTCGGTGAACCTCCTACGCTGCGCTTGCCGTTACGAGATCTCCACTCGAGAACTTTTTGACCCCATCGATCATCCGTCCCTCATACTATGCGCCTGCCCACTGCCATTTCAACTTACTAAACCGCTTTGCTATCTCGGTAACTTTAGTTCTTTTACGGATATCCTCATGTCTTATTTATACTCCGAACAATCTCACTAAAATTCGAGAACGGCTGAACCGATTTGGCTAATTTTGGTCTTGAAAAATCTGTGGAAGTCGAGGGAAAGTTTAAACTGTGAGAAAATATAAAAATTTAGGGAGTAAAATAGTAAAAAAAGAGAATTTCAAAATAGTGAATTTCATTTTCCCATACAAATGCATGTAAAAGTTGTCATTGACAGTTGACAGGTAGAGAGATGAAGTTCACCGGGTCAGCTAGTGATATAAATAAAAATCCATAATGTAAAATGTAATAAAAATTTGTTAAGGTGAGGCATCGGGCCGAGAAACACGAAAACGAGTACTTTTGAATGCGCGATGTGAGAGGACGAATGATATTGATTCAAATTGAAAAAATATTATACATAAGGGAAAAATGTGAAAAATTTTATGAACCCGACAAAAATTTTAAAAAAGTATTTATTAAAAAAGAACTTACAAATTTATCACCAAAAAAAGTTTAATAATTCGAATACGCAGAATTATCAGCGACAACACCCCATTATTTTTTACGAATAAAATAACCTGATCACTTTTCTATTTTACAGACCGAGAATTTTTTTTTAAAGTGTACTATAAGCCCGATTACAGAGGCGCCAGCGTAACTATATTAGCTAAATAGCATAGTTCTGTTTCTTTTTCACTTTAGACATTCGATAGAGAGAACGCTACGTTGCTATTTAATTTACGCTGGCGCCTCTGTAATCGGGCTTATTATGAGCAAATAATTAAAAACTCACTGTCGCCCGCCGCTCTGGCGCGATCCTGTCGAGCGCGACCGCGTCCGAGTGAACGGGCGCGGTACTCGATTTTTGAAACAATAGTTTATCAATGCGTCACCTTAATGGAAAAAAAAATTACAGAAGGATCAAGACAAAATCGAAATTCATTTTTTTCTATTTATACTTACCTACTGTTTGTTCCGCAGGGTAAAACATCAGAAGCTTTATCAAAGCTGCTGTCTCTAAAGCCAACGGAAGCAGTTTTAGTGACGTTGGATGACGAAGAAAGAATAGTGGCCGAGAGGAGTATACCCGTGGATTTGGTCGAGCGGGGCGATATTTTGAAGGTAAGCGCTCTAAGATAAATAGATAGATAATCATTTATTTTCAGTTAGGATATTTACATATGAAAGAAACACCCTACGAATCGTCAAAATAACAATCCTACTAATATTATAAACGCGAAAGTTTGTGAGGATGGATGTATGGATGTTTGTTACTCGTTCACGCAAAAACTACTGAACGGATTGAGATGAAACTTTGCAATAATATAGCTTATATATCAGAATAACACATAGGCTATAAATTATAATGATATTGCGTCAAAAATTAAAATATCATGCGGGCGAAGCCGCGGGTAAAAACTAGTTATTCATAATAGGTGCGTTCGGTTTGGGCTCGATGGCGTTTTTGGCATTTGCAAAATTATCGTTGATGTAAACAGTTTGGTTTGGGCTCGATGGCGTTTTTGGCATTTGCAAAATTATCGTTGATGTAAACAGTTTGGTTTGGGCTCGATGGCGTTTTTGGCATTTGCAAAATTACGAGTATCGTTGATGTAAACCGTTTGGTTTGGGCTCGATGGCGTTTTTGGCATTTGCAAAATTATGAGTATCGTTGATGTAAACCGTTCGGTTTGGGAATTTCACCCATTTCGCCAATAATGCTACTTTTGCTCACTTTCCAAAACGAACGCTGAAACGTCAAACTCAAACGATCACAAAGAACCCACCTCCGCAGATGGGTCAAAAATGACAGTTCACGATAGCATTTCTAACTGTTTTGAGCTATCCGAACGGTGAACGAAAACAGTTAAAAATGCAATTCTTGCTCACACATTCTCAAACCGAACGCTGAATGTGATCGTTGTTAGCGTTTTTATCTGATAATTTTGCCACCAGTAGGCTATCCGAACGCACTTTATGTACTCAATTGAATTGAATTATTATAAAGTCACGATGCTATTACAACCAGAGGGATAGTGTGGTCGATCGAGACAATCTGAAGGAGATGCATTAACTTAATATGGCATGTTAGAAAGAGACATGTAAAATTTTGCGATTCAGTGGCTGTTGCCGTTTTCCTCCTGAATTCCAATTTATATTTGACAGTTTTGACAGCTTTGGGCAATTTATTATTGTGGTTGAGAATTGCCCCAAACGACAACTGCGCTATCTCTCTTGTTGTATTAACTCTATGTATAAAGTACCTAGGTGTCTTCAAATCTCGAGTAAATAGGTATCCTAACAAAAACACGTCATGTAAAAAGTGCAACAACTCGTACAGAGCTATCGTGTTTTCCGTGCCTGCTACGTTCCTAGATCGGCTATGGTACGTTATAGTAGGCAGTTAAGACAATCGTGAGACGCCAATTGGCCATACAAAAACAATACGCTGTTATCTACCTCTAAATTTTATCTGATTTGAGTGATTTTTTTCATGTTATCAGCACTTCAATCGCTAGGATTATACATATTAGTTTTTACAGTTTTTTTTTAAATTACCTTAAAGTTACAAGCCTCTAAATAGATATATTTTACGCAAAACTTGACTGAAAAGTGTACATGAACTAAAAGTTTTTAGTTCATGTATACTTTTCTCTCTTTCTGAAAAAATAAAACCTACGAGCGTGCAATATTTCTTATTCAAGCGATTGACACCAAAAACAACGTAAACATAACATTTTGTTACAATTTAATAGGCCCCACTGACCATCGTGCCAAATGGATGACATCCAAATAGATCTGATTAATATTGCCATTATAGTGATTTTAAGTTTAGAGGTCAAGCTCTACACAAAAATTATTTGAAGTACATAGAGATAAATTCAAAGATATTTAGTTTCATGTTATTCAGACAAGTTGTTTTTTTGCATTTACAACTATTTTTGCAGCTGAAGAGCTCGCTAAGCTAAAGAAAAATCGCCATTTCTAACAACAAAGTCGCAAACTTGTGACTTCGAATGGATGTCATCCATTTGACATGATGGTCAGTGACTATAAGGGGTGAAAAAGTTTCCTCCTGAAATGTAATTTTTTTATTAAAAATGTACCGATAATTTTCTCGATTGATGTTTTTAACCTTTCGCGATTTGAAAACATTATTATTATATTATGTATACTACGGGATTAATCGCGCACTAAAATTACGACGTAAATAACCTCATCGTCCCAGTGTCAACCCGCGACCACGATGCAAATCGGTCGAAACGTCGGGATGATGAGGTATGGACCGATATAAAAATGGACCGAAAAACCACCCTTTTTGCGAATTTTTCGAAAGACTTGCTTTGGAATTTTGACATAATATGAAGAAATAAAACAAAACCAGAAAATAAAAAAATGCTACCAGGAATTTTATGATGTGTTTTCAATTTTTCAATAACTTAAAGTGGTTGTTTATTTTAGTTTAACTTAGAAACAGAACGCTAACATTGACCAAAATCGCGATTATGTTGCGATATGGGCCTTAATTTTGTTCATTTGCAATTTTAGTGCGCGGTTAGTTCCGTAGTATATAGTAATCATTTTCTCGATGTTCTACAGAAAACGTGAAAACAGTAGTCGATTCACGATCCTCTTAACAGCTTAGCCAGGTCAGAGGCCTTCATGCGGCTTAAAAACTGTGACACCAGGGCTAGCCACCCGGCCTATATAAACTTTCTGACTGTTTGTTGGTCCGCAGGTGGTGCCGGGCGCTAAAGTCCCGGTGGATGGTAAGGTGATGTCCGGACAAACTACTTGTGACGAATCTCTAATTACTGGGGAATCCATGCCTGTCGCTAAAACCAAAGGTAAATATTCTAGCCCATCTATTGGCCCCATAGTTTGTCAGCAGATAGTCCCGTCGCTAAATTCCATAGGCTCTATTTCTGACTTTAGTACGCCTCGGACGTATATCGTATACATATCTAACTTTACGGACGACTTTTTTAAATTATCCGCAATTAGCAGCACTTTAGTATTGGACACGGCTGTTTTAAAAGAAACGGTAAACTGCAATAAGGGGAATCGTGGAATGGAACGTTTATTAAAAAAATAAAACTGCCGCGAAACAAATATGGCGAAATTGGAGAAACGTGGAGGGCGAATGGGTAGAGAAGTTACTAGCGAATAGGGTGTGAGAAAAAAAATGTGCTGTACACACTTATATAGCTATGTATACGTTGTTATGATTTTATCATATTTAGACTCTAGATAACAGTAAAAACTTGCATAATACTAATAGAAATGATAGAAGATAATAGTTCATAAATTTGTTGATTTACTTAAGCATCTCATCAAAAATTCAACAGTTTCCTTTACGTTCCCAGCCGTTGGAAGTTCAACAAAATCGAGAACTAATTCAATGCTGCCAAAGCTGTCCAATGTCCAGCGAACAAATTATATGTGGCGCTATAACTTATGCGCGTAGTTATTTTACGCGTGCTATATGTTGTTGTCTTTTTTTGAACAACAGTAACATGAAAATTACTACACCCATGATACGTAGATCCGTGAGAACTATTCAAATTCTGTCCACGGTTGAAGTCCGTTTTGCCATTTTTCTTGAAATAATTGTTAAATATACTTTTTTCAAGGTTCCGTAGTGATAGGCGGCAGTATAAACCAACATGGCGCGTTGATAATGGTAGCCACACACACGGGCGAGGCGAGCACGCTCGCGCAAATAGTGCGTCTGGTAGAAGACGCTCAGAGCAGTAAGGCGCCCGTGCAGCGGCTGGCGGATACTATCGCTGGGTAAGATAATTATAATTTACCATATGACTAAAAAGACAAATTAGTCTGTCAGATAGACTATCTAAAAATATCAGACACGTATTTTTTCTTTCGTCAATTAAACAAAAATTGATGATTTATTATTATACTAGTTTTTACCCGCGGCTTCGCCCGCATACGCAATATATCATTATAATTTATAGCCTATGTGTTATTCTGATATATAAGCTATATTATTGCAAAGTTTCATCTCAATCCGTTCAGTAGTTTTTGCGTGAAATTGTAACAAACATCCATCCATCCATCCATCCATCCACCCATCCATCCATCCTCACAAACTTTCACGTTTATAATATTAGTAGGATAGGATACTACGGGACAATAGTCCCGGACTATAGTCCGCGATTTTAATCGCGCATTAAAATTACGAGATAAATAAATACCTCCTCATCCCGACGTTTCGGCAGAGTTGCATCGACCGTGGTCACGGGTAGACCCCGTGACCACGTCAGTCTACCCGTGACATTAGTATTTTCTTTTTTTCAGTTACTTCGTGCCGATCGTCGTCGGCTTGGCGTGCCTCACTCTCACTGTTTGGTGCATCATAGGACACTTCAATTTCGAAATAATCAAAGACGTCTCCCCGGTTAGTATATACACACACAAACTCACCCCCACACACACGCATACACACAACACCCACACACACGTAAACGCACACAGCACATACGCCCACAAAGAAACACACACACAATTTTTATTTGTAAAGGTGATGTCCACATTTGGTATATTATTCAGAGAAAAATCGAACCAAGATGATATATACGAGTACATAATTTGAAAGCTTGTTTTATGGGCTTCCCTAAAATATTTAATTTAGATTTTTTCACCCATCCAATTTTTTTTAAATGCGAAATATAAATTGTATGAAAAATAACAATACAGCTTATTACTTTTTCTAGTTTAGCAATGATAAAGTGCTTCTATCGTTATTTTACTTGCATTCGTAGCTGATTCTTCCACATTCATCGCATACTTTGCTAAAATTAAAAATTATAACCTACCAGTGTGACCAGTTAGTAGGTACAATGTGACAAACAAACACATTAAAAGTGTGTCTAATTGGTAAAAATGCTTTTATTTAACAATTTGGAGGTTACTTAATCAGGGTTGATAGAGATAAACTACTTATTGAGCCAAATATATTTATCCTAATAAATTCAAAATTAATTTTAAAACAATCGGAGGGTTCTTTTTTGTTTTTAACTGTTGTAAAAGACTCAGAAAAATATGGATTTTGTCGAAATGTAACGCAACACTCGTTACATTTCGACAAAATCCATATTTTTCTGATGGTTAGAATTTTTGATTATTATTATACCAGACTCCATACATTTTGTGGACATGTCCTTTCAATTTACGTATCAGTTATTTACAATAAGCATGATGATTGGGTATTAAAATAATTGTTATAAATTAGTCCGTGAGTTAGATTATAAATAAAAAATATTGGACACCTTTTTTTTTGTCAATCAAACAACAAATGACAAAAATAAACCTTGTCAAAGTTTGGGAGTGGGAGTCGTGACGTCACCTCTCTTACACAAGTCTATACATTTGTATGGCACTTGTGACGTCACGCGGTACTTTGACGGACTATATCTTTCTCATGTTTTGTTTAATTGACAAAAGAAAAAAATCGTGTCATCATGCCGTTTCTAATAAGCTAAAAAATGATTACCATACAATAAAATTAGTACCTACTTACCTAATTGATATTAAAATTAACACACACCCATTAACTGCAGCTTCGCCCTAAGATTTTTACAACTTGTACGTACCGCTTTCATCAAATATTCGGGATTTATACGGAACCTTCGGTCGTGCGAGGCTGACCTGTCCTATTTTTTTTCGCTTTCGCAGTTAATCCCGTAATAAAAGTTGTGTTTAATATAATTAGCATATTCACCTTTGAAAGTTCAGCCAACGAACTATACAATTCATTATATTAATTTTCTTGACTTTATAAATCAAACATTTTTTTATAATTTTTTCAGGATATGTACATTCATGCCAACTATACAGAATTGGAACAGACGATCCAGGTTGCGTTTCACTTCTCTCTGTCAGTTTTGGCCATCGCGTGTCCGTGTGCGCTGGGCTTGGCCACGCCAACTGCGGTCATGGTGGCCACTGGCGTTGGCGCCACGCTTGGCTTGTTGATCAAAGGGGCGGAACCACTGGAGAATGCCCATAAAGTGAGTAATAAAAATTTATATGAACACCGGATACAACTCACGATTATTTGAGCGGTCGAGCCGCTATGCGTCCGGCCGGTTTCAGAGTAGTTAGTACTCTTTCATCAGGGAATACGCGCGCCCCCGACGACGGACTCCCGCGTACCCGTCGTGTATAATTTTTAATAATTAATCCTCACGCTAGTTTTAATGAAGTAAGTGAATAATTATTAATTTCAGTGACTAATGACCGATAGCTATCAATAGGCAACGCCAATCGTGGCTAATTGTCATAGTGTTTGGTGCCGAGTTTGGGTTGTTGATGAAAGGGGCTGAACTACACGGAATTTAAAAATGTGTTGTTTCTTTGACATTTTTTTGTTGGCTTAGTTATTGTCAGATAATTAATTTAAATATTTTTGTTGTAGGTAAAGACGATAGTATTCGACAAAACGGGTACGATCACTCGCGGCACGACTACCGTAGCGAAGATGTGCTTACTGACCGGCGATGTTGCCAGTTTACCGCACGTCATAGCGTGTTTGCTGACTGCTGAGCTCAATTCTGAACACCCTGTAGCTTCTGGTAAGTGTATAAAAAACAATATAAAAAAAAATTACCATATTTGATAACCAATTGCCGATGTAGCGAAGATGTGCTTACTGATCGGCGATGTTGCCAGTTTACCGCACGTTATATAGCCTTATACCGTGTTTACTGACTGTCGAGCTCAACTCTGAATACCCTGTGACTTCCGGTAAGTTGATAAGTTAACAATAATAACACTAAAATGATATAAAAAATAAATACCTATTAGACGAAAAGACTACAATATTTTGTAATCCGCGGTATGAGCATTGTAGCGAAGATGTGCTTTCTGACCGGCGATGTTGCTAGTTTACCGCACGTCATAGCGTGTTTGCTGATTGCTAAGCTGAATTCGGAACATCCTGTTGCTTCTAGTTAGTTGATATTGTTATTGAATCAGTAAATGAAAAAATGATAAAAAAAACAATATTAGAAAAATAATGCTATATTTGATAATCCGTGCATTGTCAATGTAGCGAATATGTACATGTGATTGGAGATGTGCTTGTGCTGGGTTCGTAGCGACCTCGGGCTGCAGGCTGCGCGCTATACTACAGTCCACTGGCTCTGTTGTACAAACCAACCGACAGATATACTCTAATAGCTGATAACTACAATAGCTAGACTGATAGAAAATAATTATTTTTTGCAAAAAATAGCATGACCGACTTCACCCGTGTACAGAATCATTACGTAGTATAAAACAAAGTCGCTTTCCGCTGTCTGTCCCCATGTATGCTTATATCTTTAAAACTACGCAACGGATTTTGATGCAGTTTGTTTTAATATATAGAGTAATTCAAGAGAAATGTTTATATGTATAATACACCTGTGCGAAGCCGGGGCGCATCGCTAGAACGCAAATATTATGCACGGATCGATGTAACATTTTTCACATTATTGTTGATTAATCAAAAACGGCTCAGCCAATTTCGATAAAATTTAAATGGGACCAATCTCGAAGTATACTCTTACCAATAAAAAAATAATTATTGAAATCGGACTACTACGAAAAAAAGTTATGCGTGGTTATACATAAAAAAAAATATACGCTTCGAATTGTATAACTCCTCCGGTGGTTCGTCGGTCAAAAAATGGCCGTTAGATTGCACGGAACACGGGATAGATATGGTATTCGAGGCATTCCGACACAGGGAATCCCAGGGATTATGACTACACCCTGATTTATTTAAATTACCGTTATTTCCAGTGATAGAATCATGTTATTGTGGCATCCCGACACAGGGAATTCCAGGGATTATGACTACACGCTGTATTTTTTCAATTTATCGTTGTAATTTCCAGCGATAAAACATGTAATGTGTGTGAGTGTTTCTCTTTCCTTTACGATATTTACATTAGAGTTATATACCCCAGCTACCCCAGCCAATACCATGTTCTACAGCTTTAATTTATAGCCTAGTTATTTATAATTCCTTACCACTGATTTCATAGATCTTTGCTAGACGGTACTCGCACTTTACCAAATGAATATTTTAAACCGATAAACTAAATGTTTTATTTCTGGCGTCCAAACCCTTTATATAGGACACTGGAATTCCCAGGGATTACGAGTAAGCGCTAAGTTATTGTTGCAATTTGCAGCGATAGTGACGTGGTGCAGCGCAGTACTGGGCGGGTCGAGTCCGCTCAAGTGCCTCGGGTTCGTAGCGGCCCCGGGCTGCGGGCTGCGCGCTAAACTGCAGTCCGCCGGCTCCACTGTACAGCCACCCGAGCTGACCAACGTACTCAACCAGGCCAAGTAAGTTCTATACAACAGTGGTTCCCAAACTTGTCTGTCTACCCATCTAATACAAGTTTACAATCCCGAAATTGTAAATCTTGACCGTTACCAATAAGAAGAAAAGAGTTTTTAACTAAATACAAGTTATTTTAATGAAAAGGATGAAATTGTTTCACATGTTTTTCAGTTGTGACATCAATTTCAACTCGAATTAATTTGTATCGAGTTTGATACATATAATTTATTTCGGTACTTACTTAATTTTTAACGTGGTTGCCCACTCAATATTCACTCGCGTCCCCCACTAGCGGGTTGCGACTCTTAGTTTCTGTTCCAGTGAGATACCACTTCAGAAATCTCAAGAATCTGACAAGATTTTAGTGATTTTGTGCATTAGGCGGCCAACGGCTATGACTGTATTGGCCGCACGACCAGTTTTTGCACAGTAATACCGATACCAAAGCTAGTTATCCTCTCTATATACGAACTTACTTTACACATTGTAATGTATTTTTTCCAGGGCGGGGTCTACGGTATATCTCCACGGGGTACCAGTAGAGATAGTGTCTGGAGCGGGCGACGCGGCGCTCAGCTCTGCTCAAGCGGCGCAAAGGCTGCACTCTCTTATACGGGCCAACGAACTCGGGGAGGTGAGGGTATAGTGTAATATTCAGGGTATCTCCACGGGGTGCCAGTAGAGTGATGCAGAGACTGCACTCTCTCATACGGGCCAACGAACTCGGGGAGGTGAGGGTATAGTGTAATATTCAGGGTATCTCCACGGGGTGCCAGTAGAGTGATGCAGAGACTGCACTCTCTCATACGGGCCAACGAACTCGGGGAGGTGAGGGTATAGTGTAATATTCAGGGTATCTCCACGGGGTGCCAGTAGAGTGATGCAGAGACTGCACTCTCTCATACGGGCCAACGAACTCGGGGAGGTGAGGGTATAGTGTAATATTCAGGGTATCTCCACGGGGTGCCAGTAGAGTGATGCAGAGACTGCACTCTCTCATACGGGCCAACGAACTCGGGGAGGTGAGGGTATAGTGTAATATTCAGGGTATCTCCACGGGGTGCCAGTAGAGTGATGCAGAGACTGCACTCTCTCATACGGGCCAACGAACTCGGGGTGGTGAGGGTATAGTGTAATATCATATAGTCATATAGTCATTTATTCATAACACCATTTGTTACAAGTCAATAAGTAAAAATTACATTAGGGCACTATACAATATAGCACAAAAAAAAAAAATAAAATAAAAGAACTTGACAATTACCAAATAAGTCATAAAATCTTAAAACAATTCAGGTAATTTCAAAAAATCATTTACGTCATAAAATAGTTGTTCATGTAGCCAACACTTTAATTTATTCCTAAACGACCCAGCGGAAGGTGCATCCCGGACTTCTACGGGTATTCGGTTGTATATAGCTGGCCCACCAAAATATACAGACCTCTCCGATTTCGCCAGCCTATGAGAAGGAGTCACCAGTTGATTTTTTCTAGCATTGCTTCTTAAATTTAACCTAGAATAGGTACCTTTCCTCTCAAATAATCCTAAATGGTTGTGCGTGAAAAGGGCTACCTGATAGATTAGTTCGCACGGTAGTGGCAGTACGCGCAGTTCCCTAAAGAGCTCCACACAAGATACGTCGTCCGAAACCCCGAAAATGGCTCGCACAGCCCGTTTTTGCATAGAGAAAGCTCTCTTATGCTCCGCTGCGCGGCCCCACAATTCTAATCCGTACGTAATATTACTATGGATTGTGGCAAAGTAACAAGAGCGCACAACGTCCCGCGTGGCAGTGCTCGCGAGCCGCCTGAGCGCGAAGCACGAGCGGCTCAGCTTCCCACATAGCTCCTGTATATGTGACTCCCACGTGAGGGCGCTATCTATGTGGAACCCTAGTAATTTCGTTGAGTTGACCTGCTGAAGCGTGGTGTTTCCGATCGTTACCGAGTACTTAGCTTCCGATCCCATTCAGATTGAAAGTCAAAAAGCAGGTTTTATCTTTGTTCAATGCTAGGCCATTGGACTTAAACCACTCATCGAGTTTACTAACGGCAGAGTTTATCTTACAATGCAGCTAAGTAGATGATGGCGCAGTAATCACTGCGGCCACATCGTCAGCATACATGTATATCTCAGCGTCTTCGATGGCACCCGGCAAGTCGTTCAAGAGAAGACTGAACAAAGTATTCGAGAAACAGGATCCCTGGGGCACGCCTATTTCGTTCTCCAGCTCGTCGGATGAGACGCGACCTTTGTCCCCTACCACGACTTGCGTTCTTCCTGACGTAAAGGAGATTATCAATGACCCGGAAGGACCGCGCATTCCGTGGAAACCTAGTTTCTGGGCAATAAGTCGATAGTCTGCCGTGTCAAAGGCGCGCGATAGGTCGCAGCAGACCAGAGCGACCTGCAATCCTGCTTCGCGAGCTTTCAGAATTTGCCACACTACTTCGCGCACTAAGTCTGTGGTTGAGCGCCCGGCCCGGTATGCGTATTGCCTGTCAGATAAGATGTCTCTTTGGAGCGCATAGTTTAAAACTCTTCTATTAAGCCCTACCTCAAACACCTTGCTAATAGCTGGAACAAGAGAGATCGGACGGTACGACATAAGGTCTGACTTTTTCCCTTTGCCCTTGTAGAGGGGGCTAATTTTTACTCCTTTAAGAGCTGATGGGTACTCTCCGTTACGCATACATAAGTTGAAAAGTCTACTTAGAACAGGTGCCAAAGGCACTACCCGATTTTATAAGCTCGGCTGATAAGCCGTAAAGGTCGGTACTTTTTTTTGGGGCAATTCGCTTAGTAGCTATCGTAACAATTTCGGTAGGTGAGAAGGGTTCAAGTCGGATTGATACATCGCTGGCGGATGACTCGCCACCTAGCGCAGCTAACGCGCGACTATTGTTTGCCACAGGAGCCCCAGCTCTTTTCGCAGCTGTAACAAACTCAAGGTTCAGCGCGTCAACCAAATGTTTTTTGGTCTCGTATTGCTGACCACACTCGTCCCGTACCAGATCAGTGAAGTCAGCTCTTTCGCGGTTTCCGCGCCCCAGCTCTGTGTTAATTACTCGCCACATACAGCGCGGGTTATTTTTATTAATATTTGAGTAAAAACTAACACGCTTAGTTTTTAGTAACTTGAGATATTTGAGCGATATTTCATCATACTTGACCCGTAGTGGTTCGTTGGTGGGAAATATTTTTCTTAATCGGGCGATATCATTTAATAGATGTTTCAAATTATGGATTTCGGTATCGACCCAATGCTTACTACTTAAATTGGACTGTTTTTTTTTGCGGAAAGCACGTATTAAAATAGCTAGCTAAAATAGTTATGAGCGAAGTTGCTAAGGACTCACAATTATGGCCCGCTTTGTCTATCACGTGATCCCAATCAACAGATTCAAGGGCGTTGATAAAGTTATTTTTCTTAGCCGCAGTAAAGCTGCGGGTCAGCCGGTGAGCGGGGGTGGAGGTGGCACATTCTTCGACTATTAGACGCTGAGCGTTATGGTCGCTAAGCGGTTGTGTGTTTACGTTAACTACGGTGCAGACGCGCTCTGTTGACATATTAGTATATATATGATCCAGAAGCGTTCCACCACCTCCGTCCACTCGAGTAGGATGATTGACTAATTGGACAAAATTATAACTCGCTATTATATCTCTAAGCTTTTTTTGAGCACTGGAGCTCTGTATATCCAGGGTAACTCCACAGGGTGCCAGTAGAGTGATGCAGAGACTGCACTCTCTCATACGGACCAACGAACTCGGGGAGGTGAGGGTATAGTGTAATATCTAGTGTAACTCCACGGGGTGCCAGTAGAGTGATGCAGAGACTGCACTCTCTCCTACGGGCCAACGAACTCGGGGAGGTAAGGGTATAGTGTAATATCCAGGGTAACTCCACGGGGTGCCAGTAGAGTGATGCAGAGACTGCACTCTCTCATACGGGCCAACGAACTCATGGAGGTGAGGGTATAGTGTAATATCCAGGGTAACTCCACGGGGTGCCAGTAGAGTGATGCAGAGACTGCACTCTCTCATACGGGCCAACGAACTCGGGGAGGTGAGGGTATAGTGTAATATCCAGGGTAACTCCACAGGGTGCCAGTAGAGTGATGCAGAGACTGCACTCTCTCATACGGGCCAACGAACTCGGGGAGGTGAGGGTATAGTGTAATATCTAGTGTAACTCCACGGGGTGCCAGTAGAGTGATGCAGAGACTGCACTCTCTCATACGGTCCAACGAACTCGGGGAGGTGAGGGTATAGTGTAATATCCAGGGTGACTCCACGGGGTGCCAGTAGAGTGATGCAGAGACTGCACTCTCTCATACGGGCCAACGAACTCGGGGAGGTGAGGGTATAGTGTAATATCCAGGGTAACTCCACAGGGTGCCAGTAGAGTGATGCAGAGACTGCACTCTCTCATACGGGCCAACGAACTCGGGGAGGTGAGGGTATAGTGTAATATCCAGGGTAACTCCACAGGGTGCCAGTAGAGTGATGCAGAGACTGCACTCTCTGATACGGGCCAACGAACTCGGGGAGGTGAGGGTATAGTGTAATATCCAGGATAACTCCAAGGGGTGCCAGTAGAGATAGTGTCGGAGGCTGCACTTTCAGATACGGGCCAACGAACTCCTACCCATTGCCACTTTATGTAGCAAATTAAAGTGACAATGGGCAGGACACATAGTTCGAAGAACGGATGGCCGATGGCGCCATAAAGTTCTCGAATGGAGACCACGAACCAGCAAGCGTAGCGTAGGGCGTCCACCGACTAGATGGACCAACGATTATTAACTTATTTATTTATTTAATAACTAAAACGACACAGTAGGTACCACTTACATTAGTTACAAACATTCAATATAACACAAATTTTACAAAAAATAATAATTACATAATGTCAAATAAATGTCAATTAAATATAAAATTAGGTGTACTGTTGACGATATATTAAAGACAGGAACGCGCTGGATGCAGGCCGCTTCCAACCAGACTAATTAGAAATCCATGGGGAGGCCTATGTCCAGCAGTGAACGTCCTACGGCTGATAGATAGATATATCTATCTGCATATATATGAAACTTAAATGCCTGTGTTTCAGGAAACGGAACAAGTGGTATTGATCGGCAATCGCGAGTGGATGCACAGGAACGGCGTGTCCGTCCCGCGACGAGTGCAGGACGCTTTACAAGATGACGAACAGCTCGGCCGGACGGCCATATTAGCCGCTATCAACGGTGGGGCTTCTTCTTTTATATTTTGGCGTCGCATGGCTTATGCATTTGACAGTGTAAAGTATAAGTTATTAATATTTTGGACAACTCGGCCGGACGGCCATATTAGCCGCTATCAACGGTGGGGCTTCTTTTATATTTTGGCGTCGCATGGCTTATGAATTTGACAGTGTAAAGTATAAGTTATTAATATTTTGGACAACTCGGCCGGACGGCCATATTAGCCGCTATCAACGGTGGGGCTTCTTCTTTTATATTTTGGCGTCGCATGGCTTATGCATTTGACAGTGTAAAGTATAAGTTATTAATATTTTGGACAACTCGGCCGGACGGCCATATTAGCCGCTATCAACGGTGGGGCTTCTTCTTTTATATTTTGGCGTCGCATGGCTTATGCATTTGACAGTGTAAAGTATAAGTTATTAATATTTTTGACAACTCGGCCGGACGGCCATATTAGCCGCTATCAACGGTGGGGCTTCTTCTTTTATATTTTGGCGTCGCATGGCTTATGCATTTGACAGTGTAAAGTATAAGTTATTAATATTTTTGACAACTCGGCCGGACGACCATATTAGCCGCTATCAACGGTGGGGCTTCTTCTTTTATATTTTGGCGTCGCATGGCTTATGCATTTGACAGTGTAAAGTATAAGTTATTAATATTTTTGACAACTCGGCCGGACGGCCATATTAGCCGCTATCAACGGTGGGGCTTCTTCTTTTATATTTTGGCGTCGCATGGCTTATGCATTTGACAGTGTAAAGTATAAGTTATTAATATTTTTGACAACTCGGCCGGACGGCCATATTAGCCGCTATCAACGGTGGGGCTTCTTCTTTTATATTTTGGCGTCGCATGGCTTATGCATTTGACAGTGTAAAGTATAAGTTATTAATATTTTTGACAACTCGGCCGGACGACCATATTAGCCGCTATCAACGGTGGGGCTTCTTCTTTTATATTTTGGCGTCGCATGGCTTATGCATTTGACAGTGTAAAGTATAAGTTATTAATATTTTTGACAACTCGGCCGGACGGCCATATTAGCCGCTATCAACGGTGGGGCTTCTTCTTTTATATTTTGGCGTCGCATGGCTTATGCATTTGACAGTGTAAAGTATAAGTTATTAATATTTTTGACAACTCGGCCGGATGGCCATATTAGCCGCTATCAACGGCGGGGCTTCTTTTATATTTTGGCGTCGCATGGCTTATGCATTTGACAGTGTAAAGTATAAGTTATTAATATTTTTGACAACTCGGCCGGACGGCCATATTAGCCGCTATCAACGGTGGGGCTTCTTCTTTTATATTTTGGCGTCGCATGGCTTATGCATTTGACAGTGTAAAGTATAAGTTATTAATATTTTTGACAACTCGGCCGGACGGCCATATTAGCCGCTATCAACGGTGGGGCTTCTTCTTTTATATTTTGGCGTCGCATGGCTTATGCATTTGACAGTGTAAAGTATAAGTTATTAATATTTTTGACAACTCGGCCGGACGGCCATATTAGCCGCTATCAACGGTGGGGCTTCTTCTTTTATATTTTGGCGTCGCATGGCTTATGCATTTGATAGTGTAAAGTATAAGTTATTAATATTTTTGATATTTTATCAAAATAGTCTGTCATAATCACGTCATAATCCAAATAGCCCGGGAAGTAAGCCCAAAAAATGCAACTACTTTCTAAAAGCTGATTTTTTGGTGTTAGGTAGTCATGGTGGTGTACCTACAACAATACCCGGGAGTCAGGCAGCTGGAATGCTTAGCGTTTGGTGGGGATAACAGTTTGAATTTTATTAAAAAAATGGGTATCTTGCAACTACTATGAAAATTAGCGTGCGGGTAGGAAAATAACTAAAAAAAAGTTTGACCACAGCAAAAAAGTCGCGGTTTAATTTAAAGTTTAGTCCAAGTCATAACTTAGTAAAGCAGTGAAGACTACTTAAAGCGTCCATGGAGTTTTGGACGATACACCACATTTCAGCACTTGTCTACACTCGTGCACGTAATTCAGCTCTATAATTAATTACCACAATTCCGTGAAAGTGTCTTGCTGACACACTTGCTACGATTTTATTTTGGACAACAATTATGAATCATAACATTGTCTTGGTTTGAAGTAATGTCACTTATTGTGTGAAATTTGTGTATTATTAAATTGATTCCTATACTCTATAAAATTTAACTTAATCTCTGCGACAGCTGTCAGAAAAATCACGCCTATGAAGTCCTGAATTTCTTTCTTAATAGTACAGACAGTACATGTCAATGCCATACTCTATGGGCATGCCGATTAGTGATGGGCGACTAATGATCGTGACCATAGAGTTTTAAATAGAGTTTTTTTTTTAAATATCGATAGTTTATACCAACGATATTTTAAATAAAACTTAATTTATCATTAATTTTATTCTATATTTTAATATCAAAACATTTTTAGATGTGTAATTAAATTAAACCCAATTATATGTTAATATCAATAATAGTGAAAAACGTCAATAAATACTATGGTTACATTATTATGAGTATTTAATTAATATCATAACATTATTTACATGTGTACATACTTGATCTTAAATAATAGTAAGTAAATAAAATCCAATTTCTCACCTTCAACTACTCATTCGATTTCATTACAACATTGTTTGAAAATCGATTTTTTCCACCACTATCTCAACTCTAAAAATGTCAATCTTATGTCAATGTCACTGTCGCTGAGATCAAGTTAAATTTTATAGAGTATAATAGAATTAATGTAATCGAGTAATGTAACGCGTCCAAAAATGAAACATGCCTAAAAGAGATTTTGCATGATGTTTAATTTTGTATATTTTTTGGTCTCAGATCAACTAGTCTGCACGATAGGCGTGGCGGACGAAGTAAAGCCCGAGGCGCATCTGGCCGTGTACTGGCTCAAGAAGATGGGCCTTCAAGTGTGTCTACTCACCGGGGATAATAGGAAAACTGCCGTGGCCATCGCTAGACAGGTAAGTGTCATTTCATACCTCCTGCGAGACAATAAACACGTAGAAATGTAAATAATAGTACAGTGGAATCTCGATTATCCGGCCCTCAGGTATACGGATTTGCGATTATCCGGACCCGCGGTCGACTAAATTTATTTTTATTTATTTATTTATTTATAGGCCAACAGCACAAAAATATATTTAAACTTAAATGTACAGATACATATAAATATCCAATAACAGGCCTAATCCTATAAATTATTTATAAACAGAAAAGAAAAATCAAGTCGATTCTACCACATCTAAGTATGAATATACAAAAAAAAGAAATATACAAACTAAATAAACTATCAGCGTAAAGACTAAAAATTACAACACAATATAACAATAACATGACAATACAACAATAATATGATATCCGGCATAATAAAACTTACTGATTAAAAAAATATATATATATAAGTATAAAAATAAAAAGTATGAGCATGCGAGCCATTACCTACCTAATCGGTACTGAAAATATTTGGTAAACATACTAGGACCTCTATTCTTCATATTGTATATAAATGATTTACCCGATGCTACTTCTAACAAATGTATCTTGTTTGCCGATGACACCACAGTATTAATAAAATGTCGGGATAAAGCAAATTTTGAAACAGATATAAATGATACAATAACTGACATCATCAATTGGCTCAATAATAATGGCTTGAATATCAATATTACTTACTTACTTACTATGTTGGCGCAGCGACCCAAATTGTGTCTTGGCCTCCGATACTACGTGTCGCCACTCTTCTCTTTCCTGGACAAGTTCCTGCCAGACATCAATCCCGAGCTTGCGAAGATCTTTTTCCACCTGTACTTTGGACGGCCAACGGGCCTTCGGCCCTTCGGCACTCCCAAGTAAGCCCTTTTCACGGCGCGATCCTCTCCCATTCTTTCCAAGTGGCCGAGCCAGCGGAGCCTATGGGATTTTATCTCACCAATAATATTGGGCTCCACCAACAGCTCTTCTATTTCTTGGTTTTTGCGAACCCTCAGACTGCCATCTTCGCGCCGAGCAGGTCCCAGTATTTTTCTAAGTACCTTGCGTTCCGCCACTAACAGCTTATTTTCCTCTTTTTGAGTTAATGTCCAGGTTTCACAACCGTACATGAGTATAGGACGAATGACTGTTTTATAAATACGGACCTTTGTACATCTGCTGAGAAGCCTGGACACCAAGATCTTATGTAAGGCAGCACTACAGCGTAGGGTATTTTGAATTCGTGTCTCGATTTCATCCTCCCTCGTATTAGTGTCTGTGACAGTGCAGCCAAGGTATTTGAATTTAGCTGTGCCCTTATATGTTTTATTGCCAACTGTGAGAACGGCTCTAGCTTGTCTGGTATTCTTGAAACGGCGCATGTGCAGGTACTCGGTTTTGTCGTGGTTTATCTGTAGGCCGACCTTCTTTGCTTCTACTTCCAGGATGTTAGCAGCCACTGACACTTCTTCCTTTCTCTCCCCTAACAAAGCTAAATCATCTGCATACCCTATCACCCTGTGCTGTCCATTCATCTGTACTCCAGCTTCCAATGCTAGTACCTGTCTTATGACATATTCCAGAGCAAAATTAAACAGTATAGGTGACAAGGCATCCCCCTGTTTCAGACCAGAGACGACATCAAATTCATCCGTTAATTCTAAGCCAACTTTTACTACCAATTTACTGTGTTGTGTGCAAGCTTTAATCATCCTTATTAATTTTGTAGGTATTTTGAATATTTTTAGTATAGTATATAAAGAATCTCTATCAACACTGTCATAGGCTCTTGCAAAATCTACAAAAAGTGAATGAATGCCTCCTGCATATTCCCATTTTTTCTCCATCAGTTGCTTCAGCAAGAAAATTTGATCAATTGTGCTACGGTTGCGTCGAAATCCACACTGGTAATCACCGATAACAGTCTCAGCATAGGGTTCGAGTCTTTTTAGCATAACGTAGGAAAGTATTTTATATGCAGTTGGCAACAGTGCTATTCCCCGGTAATTAGCACATTTCTTCCTAGATCCCTTTTTGTGAATAGGGCACACAATTCCAGTGTTCCACTGCTGAGGTACTTGTTCGTTATTCCAGATAAGCAAAAGTAATTCAAAAAGCTTTGATTGTGCGATTCCTCCACTGCATTTTAATAATTCAGAAGGTAGCGCATCAATGCCTGGAGCTTTGTTGTTTTTAAGCTTCATGATAGCTTGCCACACTTCTTCAAAACTCAGGGGTTCCACATTTTCTTCATTTGCTTCTTGAACATTGTCCTGGACTTTCTCAACAATCGGTGGGCAGTTAAGCAGGTCACTGAAATATTGTCTCCACATATTCTTTATTTCAAGAGTATCTGTAACAAGGTTGCCTGATTCATCTTCTAGTATTTGAGTGTTAGGTTGGTAACCTTTTTTAAATGAGTTTATTTCTTGATAAAATTTTCTTGATTCTTTGGACGCAAAAAGAGTTTCCATGTTTCGAACAATTTTCTCCATGTTGTCCCTTTTGGCAGATCTTATTGCGTTTTTTGCTTCAACACGAATTTCTTTATGTTTCTGTTTCCACTCACAGTCTTGGTCCGAAAGAATCTTGTACTTCCTTCTCTCTTCAACTATCTTAGCACAATCATCTGTCCACCATTTATTACGCTTTTTTTTGTTCTTTTTACCAAGAACTTTAAACCCTACTTCTTTTATAGTATCTCTTATCCTAATCCAAGAACCGTCTATATCACTATCAACTTCTAAATTTTGAAACTTGTTACTAAGCTCTAGTTGAAATTCTTTCCGTATGTGTTCTATTTTAAGTTTATCTATATTAATTCGCGGCTCCCTTGCTTTAAATGTCTTGCTATGTAACTTGATTTTGATTTTAATTTCAACAACTATCATGTAGTGGTCACTGTCGCAGTCTGCTCCACGGTATGTTCTGACATCTTCTATGCTTTTCATATGTCTTCTATCAACTATTACGTGATCTATTTGATTAACTGTCCTGCCATCAGGGTGCTTCCACGTTCCCTTGTGGATGTTTTTATGAGGAAACATTGTGCTTCTTACGACCATGCTCTTAGAGGCTGCAAAGCTGATCAGTCTCACGCCATTATCGTTAGATTTTTCATGCTTGCTGTGTCTGCCTATGGTAGGCAAAAATATTTCCTCTTTACCTATTTGGGCATTTAAATCCCCCAGCAGAACTTTCATATCGTACTCGGGTAACTGATCGTATACTGACTCGAGCTCTTCATAAAAGTCATCTTTGTCGCTGTCATCGGATACCTCAGTGGGTGCATGTACATTAACCAATGATATGTTGTAGAATTTACTTTTAATGCGTAATACGCTAATTCGATCGGATACTGGGTCAAATCTTATAATATTTCCCAAGAAAGATTTGTCTATTAAAAAGCCTGTACCAAGGATGTGTTTGTTTATACTATTGCCACTATAAAACAAAATGCTTCCATTATCCAAGGGACATTCGCCACTACCCGGCCATCTCACTTCTTGGAGTGCTGCAATGCCTATTTTATATCTTTTCATTTCATTCATCACTTCGTATAAGGCCCCGGGCCTATATAAACTTCTAACATTCCATGAGGCAAATCGAGAGTCCGTTAAGCCAAGCCGGTGGTCGTGTGGGTTAGGATCAGATCGTTTATTTCTTAGTATCGGTTTCGTAACGTTGAGTTTTTTATGTGGGAGGGGTGTTAACCCGCCGCACAACCCCCAGAATGCCGGAGGACCACATCCTACTTTGGTCAGCGGGTCCATCGGACCTAGCCGGTAGCTAGCTAGGCTGTACTACCGACCGTTCCCCCATCCGCCACCCGGGGGCCGCTGCCCTACGCCGTGAGGCCCAGCGCGGGCTATCAATATCAATATTAGTAAAACGAATTTAATACAATTTAAAACATATAATTCAAATAACACTAAACTAAATATACGCAACAACAATAATCAAATCAATAATGTTAAATATACAAAATTCCTAGGCATTCACATTGACGAGTATCTGAACTGGAAGATTCACTGTGCCAACGTCTGTGATAAATTAAATAGGTTTGTCTTTGCTCTCAAAAGATTGAGGCAAGTAGCTTCGGAAACTGCCTCATTATGCGCTTATCACGGGTATGTGTCATATGTACTAAATTATGGAATTATAATGTACGGTAATTCTGTAGATATTAAGAAAGTTTTTAGAGTGCAGAAAAAATGTATACGGGCCATTTGCGGAGCTCGTTTTCGCGCCCATTGTAAGCCACTCTTTAAAAGATTGAAAGTTCTGCCGCTCGCCTGCATGTATATTAAAGAAATGTGCTTATTTGTTGTAAGGAACAGGCAACTTTTTGAAAAATGTTTATCTATCAGACATGATAAATTAAAACTGCCGAAAAGGATCAAATTAGAGCTTTCTTTGCGTAATGCATATTGTATGGCAATCAAGATTTATAATAAATTGCCTGAAGATATAAAAAAGTTACCATATTTTAAGTTTAAACAAACTTTAACGGCCTACTTGTTGGATCACTGTTTTTATGAAGTATCAGAGTTTTTAAATTACAGAAAACCGTTTTAATGCCCCTGGTAGCTTTTGAGTATTTGTTTGCAGTTTAATTTAACTTACAACATTTAAAATTGACTTGGACATCTTAAAAATTTGACTTTGACATTACTTGACATTGCATTGTATAATTTTGACTTCAATAATTCTAATATATAATGACATTTTTTATTCATATTTTTGTGGCTTGTGGCCATAGTAAAGTCTGTGGCCCTTTAAGAAAATTTGTTAGCATATTAATTTAATATAAAAACATTTGCTCGTCAGAAATGACAGGATGTAAGGGAATTTGTCAATTATTGTAACACCTTGTATGTACTACATTCTTGCAAATAAATAAATTCATTCATTCATTCATTCATTCATTCATACATCATGCAGTAACTGCATGGTGTAACTCAAAGGTGCAGCAGTATCATAACAAAGCACTCTGTGGGTGCGGCGGTGTCACGAACGTGTGTGCGTGTGTGCGTGCCGCAGGTATTTGAATTTGAATCCATACATAGGCCCCGCTCTTTTCTGCTGTTCGCGAATTGTTATTGTTTTTGTTGCCAAGTGTACGCTGAGTCGCCGCTCGACCCTTGCTTGAACTTAAAATGTTCGAAGCGTAAGCAGTTTCGTGTTAGTTTAAGTGTTTTCGCCGCTTAAAGATAAAATACGAGTAAATAAATATTATTGTATTTTTTTTTAAAACGGAGATACTGGTCGTAAGTTTAGCTAAGATAACAAGAAAAAAAATTTTTGTTCGTACTTTTGATTGTCCGGATTTTCGGCTATTTGAATGCTTAACGACACTAATTAGTCCGGTTAATTGAGGCTCTACTGTACATCAATCCTCGCGCAGGTGTTAAGTCAACTTTAGTCAGGATTGTGCTATACCCAGCTTGTAGGTAACACCGATTCGACCTATAACACCGTAATTACTTCCCTCACTAGACAACCTAGTATTTTTTTTACAATAATATCAAATACATTAAAGCGTCCATTGTGTGCAATGTACATTGTCTTATGTAATGCAATGGATTATTAAAAAGCTGATATAGTGAAGATAAAACGAATATACAAAGCGTTAAATGGTCACAGAAAATATTTCACATATACTTTTATTACAACAAATTGTATTTTTTCTCCAGGTTGGCATCAACAAAGTGTATGCAGAAGTGTTGCCATCGCATAAGGTCGCCAAAATACAGAAACTACAAGAAGAAGGACAAAAAGTTGCCATGGTAAGCATATAGGTGTATCAATAATCTAAAAATGTCGTCTGTAAATAAATAATAATTTGATAAAAAAATATATGTCATCTGGTGGTCACATTGGTGGAGGTCGTCTTCATCTCCTCTTAGACTATAATTACCTAGTCAGGTCATAAGTATTGTCACACAGTAAAAACTTTTCTTTTAGAATGCTGGCCATAAAAAAGTTTATTAAATTCGAATTTCGAATTGTTCATGAATATAAAAATGTATGCTTTTTAGAATTTTACTCATTTTTAAATATGGAGTGGACGCTTAAAGAAGACCGTGTTGCAGTTATTCCGTTGCATCGTTGCGGTTACGCGCCAATTCAAATTTTTGACATACTGAAAAATTTGAATATAACCAAAAGATTCGTTTATCGTACCAACAAACGATACAATGAAGACTCTAGTGTCGATGACAAGTCAAGAAGTGGTCGCCCTCGGTCTGTTAGGACTCCAGCAGTGATAAAAGCTGTGAAGGCGCGAATTAAAAACAAACCCAAAAGTAAACAGAAACTGTTGGCCCTTCAGATGGGGTTAAGCAGAACCACGGTGAAAAGGGTGTTAAACGGAGGTCATTTTGAATAAACTTTATTGTCTTAAGAATCTATGTTTTGTTAAGTTCATTTTGGTATATAAATGGTTTAATAATGAATAAACTTGTTTCAATTATTTTATATTAAACGTGTGACAGAATTTATGACCTGACTGTTTATATATTTGTTGTCAAGTGTGTGTCCTCTTAGACTATAATTATATACAAGTTGCCTATCTATTGCCTATCTATCTATGTCTAACTATCTATGTTGCCTATCTGATGAATGATAGATAGGCTTCCGTTGATAGTGACTATGATCATGATGCTGATAAAAACCGATTTTTACGATGTCATTAGATGGTTAAGTGCTAGATAAAACATAATTAGCTATGTTTGTGAGGTCAATGACCTCTGAGCTACATATATGCAAGTTTTAAAATTCCAATTTTTCTTTTTAACGCAAAAAGTTATATTTCTAATGTAGTCTATGAACTCTTGTATACTAAAAAAATAAAGGGCCGTACACTCTTTTTTTAACTATGGCGACCTATATCTCATAAATGAAATAAGTGACTAAAATAGAAAACTGACCTTCAATTTATTAACCCTATTCAACGATACTCCACACGGTTGTTGAGATACAACGATATTTGAAAAATTGGGGGTTGAAAAATTTCATCCCCACTTTACGTGTATGGGAGCTACCCCTTAAATACACAATTTTGGAAATTTTAAAGTTTTAAAATTTAGATCTATGGTTAAACTAATACAATGTCAAATTTCATGCAGTTTGGTTCATAAATGTGGAATTTATAAGGCTTTGTAACATGAGGACGGACGGACGGACAGAACGTAGTTATAAGAATTCCTCCTTTTACTCTAAAAAATAGGAATTGACAGGTGGGAGACGGAGTGAACGATTCCCCGGCGCTGGCGCAGGCCGACGTTGGTATCGCGATAGCTTCCGGCACAGACGTGGCTGTAGAGGCCGCTGACTTGGTTTTAATGAGGGTGAGTAGCTTTCTCTTATGAAAAATATTTGGTAACTATATCTATAAAAAATGAATCCCTATTTCCTTGGTCCCGGTATCACGCGTGAGTGGCTGGACCGATTTCGCAAATTCTTTTTTTGTTGTGTTTGTTATTGTCAGGAGAATGTTCTTATAAAAAAAAAGTTACGAAAATTGCGCAATAAAAACGAAAATCAATTTAAGTTCCCACACAAAATGTTATAACATGTAAAAGTTGCATCGTATAAACTACGCGTTGTAGGTTTAAAAAAACTCATTTAGCCGCCTTTGAGCAAATATCTACAGAGCCAGAGTCTCTAAGTGAAAGTAGTAAAAAAAATTCCGAGCGCCGTCATACATACCGACTTAGATATTTAGATTAAATAATTCACAATGACCCGTTTTCTCCAATCTCGTCGTTATGTCACATAATTAGTGCTTGTAACCGAGCACTTTGGCATCACGCGGCGTTGTAGTGGACTTGCAATCGCCTTACGACTAACTAAAAAGGCTGCCCACTACGTAGCTTGGGCAGGGTTTTGGCTTAGACACTTATTTGCACGATTGTGACTATACATATTTGCTCGAAGGGTATATACTAAAAACCAAAACTGTGGCAAGGTAATACACATGAGTCCACTAAATAAAAAATAAGGTGAAAATCCTCTACTTTGTTTTTAGGTGTATGTAACTCGACAGGGCCGCTAAATGAGTTTTCGGATGCGTATAATGAGTAATATATCTTTAAAGTAGCGATCCGCCCCGGCTTAGCACAAGTGTAATACCCACTTGGACGTTAACGGGATATACCTTAGCCCATGATTAATTAGAGTTCCTTTTTGTAATAACGCTAGTATTTAATATTCGGAATGAACTGTAGATGGCTATAAAGTGCATAAAAGTTCATTCCCCTTTTCGAGTGGTTCGGCAGTCATTTTAGAAACGGCGCCAGTCGCACCGGTCCGGTTCCAGCGGCATTATGTGCAGCGATTTTGTGCTAAAACATGTGGTAAACTTTAACTAAATAATATAGTTCTTCTTCTTCTTATAGTTCCACTCTTATCGGAGGTTGGACAACATCAGGGCAATTCTAATTTTTGAAGCTGCTGCTCTAAATAATGAGGTGGTACTGCAGCCGAACCAGTCCCGCAGGTTCTTTAACCATGAGTGCCGCCTTCTGCCAGCACTTCTCTTTCCGGCAATCTTTCCCTGGATGATGAGCTGGAGTAGTCTGTATTTGTCATTTCTCATGATGTGACCAAAGTACGACATCTTCCGATGTTTGATGGTATTCATAAGCTCCATCTTCTTAAGCCTGCTTAGTACCTCAACGTTGGTAATTCGGTCACGCCATGAAATCCTCAAGATACGGCGGTAGATCCACATTTCAAACGCCTCCAGCTTCTTTGTCAAATTTTGTGTGAGAGTCCTTGTTTCTACGCCATATAATAGCACCGAAAAGATGTAGCAACGTACTATGCGTAGTCTTAAGTCAAGACTCAGGTCTCTGTCACACAAAACTATATTCATTCTGAAGAAGGTTGAACGAGCCATTTCTATGCGGACCCTTATCTCCTGCGCATGATCCCCACTCTCGTTCATCCAACTTCCCAGATACTTGAACTTAGCGACCCGTTCCACTAATTCTGTACCGATGTAAAGCTTTGAGTCTTGTTGTGGTTTCTTGGAGATCAACAAATATTTGGTCTTTGCAACATTGATGCTTAAACCCATGTGCTTACTTAATTCGTTAACATTATCTAGAAGTTCCTGTAATGATGCCAAATTGTCCGAGATCAAGGTAGTATCATCAGCATACCGTACATTATTAATAGGAGTGCCATTTACAACAATGCCGGCATGACTAGCAGATAGTTTCCGAAAGATCTCTTCTGCATAAATATTAAAAAGGAGTGGAGATAAAATACAGCCTTGTCGCACCTCTCTTTGTAATATAGTGTAAGGTATTAAAACGTTACTAAAGACGTTTTCTATCGACTGGTGTATGTGATTTACAGTGTTAGTTGTGTTGTGATCGAAATATTGTGCTCTAAAGTCGCGGATGGCCGATCCGGCCACTGGCAGCTCCGTGTTGCGTGTGTTTACCATTTTTTAAAGTATTAAGGTAAGACTTGAATCATAGACTTATAAAAAACACTTTTGCCAATAAATTAGGCTATGCCACGGTATTTTTTTTTAGAACGTAGCTTGTCTATTGTTCCTTTGATAGACGTTTTTAGCGGGACGGATAGTACGCAACCGCGCGCGAAAAATTTGACGTGGGGCCGTGACGTTTGATGCATAAATGGGTTCGAGGCGGTGACGTTCAAGTGGTTATACATATAAACCTTCCTCTTGAATCACTTTATCTATTTAAAAACAACCGCATCAAAATCTCTAGCGTAGTTTTAAAGATATAAGCATACATAAGGACAGACAGACGGGGAAGTGACTTTGCTTTATACTATGTAGTGAAGGCGAAACAACCCAAAAGAAACTGGATTTCGCGCGCTGGCCGAGACGATCAGTCTTAACACTACTTTATCGACAACCTGTTTTGTTTGTTTTCAGAACGATCTGCTAGACGTGGTAGCGTGCCTGAACCTGTCTCGCACCACGGTGCGCCGCGTGCGTCTCAACTTCCTGTTCGCGTCCGTCTACAACTTGCTGGGGATCCCCCTCGCTAGCGGCGCGCTCGCTTCCTTCAGTCTCTTTGGAAATAAATTAGTGCTAGAGGTAACTTTTAATTTTTTTTTTCATCTCTTATCTTTATCACTTATCATATTCATTTATGGTTGTCACTTATCATCATCACATTTCATGATCACTTATCTTTATCACTTATCATACTAATTTATGGTTGTCACTTATCATCATCACATATCATGATCACTTATGAGCATCACTTATCATGATCCTTTATGATCGTCACTTATCATCAATCACATATCATGACCACTTATGAGCATCACTTATCATTATTATATCTCGTAATTTTAGTGCGCGCTTAGTCCCGTAACTATACAGGGCGATTGCTAATCGATTAGTATCCGTTTAGGGGCTTGTTCTGTACATCAATACTAACAAATTTTTTCTGCGACTTTTGTCAGAACTAAAAAATCAGCTGTTCCGTACATTTTGTCGACAAACGATATTTTTCTATAGAACAACTTTTTTTTTAGATTTGATAAAAATCGTTGAACAAAAGTAGTTAGTTTTGATGTACAGAATAAGCCCCTAGCAGGATGATAATTGATTACCGATAACCCTGTATAATAATAATAAATTATCGCAGGGGCGACTTTGTGGCGAGTCGTCGGTGAGTGGCGACACCGCGAACCCTGATTCCCTGGGGCTAAATGAGACCCCTGACTCCTCTCTTGCCTTAACCGGCCGGTTTGGAGTGGAAACCGCAAGAGCTAAGAACCTAAGCTCCAGGGTGGAAGTGTTAAAGGGCATAACGCCGCGAGTAGCGTCTAGTGAAAGCGCAGCACACCTCTCGACACCCGACAGCCGTCCACACCGATGTTGCCCCTCCGGCGCCAATATACGGTAGCCTTTATGGGGGGCCCATTTAGTGGACGGCAAGTCACCACCCGCTACGAAATTTTAAAATGGGGCATATTTAGCGGGTGCCGTACCTCATTCCATAGTCTAATTTTACAAAACATTTAAAATTTCACCAAAATAGCCCAGTTACAATATTTCAAGTCATTTTATATGCCATAGTTTCCATTTCACGCTATCTTTTTAATACCTACCACTGTTTTTATATTTCATAATAAAATTGTAATAGGGGCCTTTTAATGTTGGCTTAGGCTCCATTGATGCCTAATAAAGGACCAGGCTAAGCCTGTGATTTCAGTTGAATAAAGAGGAATAATAATAATAATGTGTTCAGATCGCGAAAATTTAATAATGTTCAGTTTTGTAATATAATATAATACAAATACAAAATACAAAATAACTTTATTTGCCTTAAAACACTTTTAACCATATTCACTTATCCATTGACTCTGAACTAGTTAATAACTGTATCTCAGAGCCAATGGCTAATATAATAATAATGTGTATTGTTTCAGCCGTGGATGGCTTCAGCAGCGATGGCTATGAGTTCAGTTTCCGTCGTTTGCTCCAGTTTGCTGCTCAAAACGTGAGTACCTTCTTCAATTCAATTCCAAATTAATTTATTCCATTGACATATCACATGTGCAAATAATATATCACAAACGTCATTACAAAATAACAAAATAATTAACACAGAAATATTCAATAAATCAAATTAATCTAATATATATCCAAAAATAATGGAGCGTGGTTGTTAGTTTCGCTAAAACTCGACAAAGACTAAACTGATTTGGCCAATTTTGGTCTTGAAATATCTGTGGAAATTCTAAAAAGGTTTAAACGGTGTGAAAATATAAAAACGTGTGCTTGTAAAAGTTGTCATTGACTGTTAAGTTCACCGGGTCAGCTAGTAGGTAATAAAGAATATTAAAAAATATCAGTAATAGCATCGTCAAGAACAACGAGATATCTGCTTAACCTTCTCAGACAATCGACATAATTATCACAAAAAGGGGAGAAAATCGCACTATTATCAGCCGATTTCGATAATGTTTGGCCAGATCGTAATAATATCCGATAATAGGAAATTCCTTTAAATGAAGATTTTTATGCAAGTAAATAATAGGAAATCATTTCTCAAAACAAATTAAGCAAATAATTGAATACTGTACAAGGTATTGGACCTAAGCTCGATACATTTTTGCATTGTCTCTTTTCCGCATTCCAAGTACATCGGTTCTATCTAGTCAAGCGCAGCAGACTAATCATTAATCTAAGAGCTCCATACAATAATCATCTCTATTCCCAGGTTCAAAAAGCGCACAATCGAGCAGCTCCGAACGCCGGAATACCTCGAAAGCACGGGGTTGCAAGATTTGGACTCGGTCTCCGTTCACAGAGGGCTCGACGAGAGAATTGAACCCACGGAACGGAATGCTTCGCCGCTGGCCAAGTTAGTATACAATTCTATTCACTATCATTTAAAAGCTATTGTATAATTTTATTCATTATTCAGTTAAAATATACGTGTTAGTATTCAATTCAATTCATTATGAATTAAACACTTCGTTGCTCGCCAAGTTCGTATTCAATTGCAATATACGTGTTAGTGTACATTTTAATATCGAATAAAATAAATATGTTATTATTCTACTCAATTAAATATCAGTATAATATAGATATAAACGTGCATTTAAATACTATTCAATTCAATTAAATATCAATTGAAATATAACTTTGTAAAGTCACTTATATACTTGACCAGGGCTTTCGGATTTGGTTTGAAAATAGTTAAATATACTCGTACAAATAATACATATAATAATACATGTTAGTATTCAATTCTATGAAATTTTGCATGTTATAAAAGTTCAGTTCAATTTGTTTTTTCGATTCAATTGAATACCAATTTTAAGTAACGTTGTCATGTCGTTATTTTTCTAAAAAGGTTTCGTAGTTAAATGTTTAGTAGTTTCCTATTACTATCTCTTTCTAACTTGTACAGTGTACTTCAAATATACTTCTTATTTTCTACCTATCTCTTTCTAAACTGTGTCTTTCTCTCTCACTCATGCAGCAAAAAGCGGAGCTCGTGGAAGTCGGAGTTGATAAATGTATAGAATTTTGGTGTGTACTATTGCTACTTCGACTTTTTGTGTTGTTTTTGGTATACGTTTGACGTTTGCATTGTTTTTAGGAAAAGGTTGTGTTTTTTTGTGTAAAAGGTTGTGTTTTTTGTAAAAGGTTGTGTTTTATGTAAAAGGATGTTTTTTTTTTATAAAATAGGTTGTGTATATAATTTTATTTAAAAGGCTGTATATTTATTAATTTTATGTAACCTTTTATTTATGGGAGCCTAGTCATTTTTGAATTTTCTTTTTCTTTTTTTATAAACCTGAGTTACATTTTTTTGCCTAGTCATCGTTGGGTTTTTTGTGTTTCTTATTTCTTAATAGCAGTTCAATTTTATAAATTTGGCTATTAATAGCAAAGTTGACTTCATGTAAGATTTTTTACAACTTATTAGTATAAATTTCGATAATGTAGGCATGAGGGTAAAAAGAAAACGTGTTTTTCTTTTCTATTGTATTTCTTTGCTCATAAAATATAAATGCCAAAATCGTTTTCTATATAAACGTCTCATCTAAGCTTATTTTTTATATTATTGTGTATTTTCTTTATATTTCTGAAAATGGATTTTTGTTTGGGAAAAGGGTATGATATGTTTGTGTTGTTTTTCTGAAGGTGGCGGTTTTGTTTACTGTTGTGTTTTATTCGCATGTGATAAATATATTGACAAAAAAATTATAATGAGGATGCATGTGTGTCTGTTTTTTTTGTATTTATTACTTATTTATAGTAATAGATAAAATATTCTCTGATGGTCTTCAATAGATGAGAAAAGAGCCATAATGTTGCAATTATTTCCTTACAATATTGGTTTTCTTTTTTTTTATTTGACGAAGTCATTTGAAAATGTACTTTTTAGGGTTCCGTACCCAGGGGTAAAAACGGGACCGCTGAAGACTCCGCTGTCCATCCGTCTGTCCAGGCTGTATCTCATGAACTGTGATAGCTAGAACGTTGAAATTTTCATAGATGATCAAATATGCACTTTAAAAATAAATAATTGAAATAAAATATATATTCAAGAGTACATACAACGTAGTTTTTTCGCTCGATATTAATAACGGCAACAGGAAGACGCTTGAAATATATATCGAATATTAAGTAGTATATTCCTTAAAAAATAAACGATTAAATTAATTATAAATATATTAAGGGGGGCTTTCATACGCTACGGAACCCTAGATGCGCGATCCCGCCTCGCACTTGGCCGATTATTTCTTGTAACTTTGTCAAATGATAATAATTTATTGTTTAGGCGATGTACAAGCTACGCAAATCCCCACTCCTTGTGAATTTGCTATTGCGTTTTACGACTCAATTGTTTTTAAATAATTGCAATATTATGTCCATTACTTATTCAAATTTTTTTGTCTTAAAATCTGTCTTGGTAATTTTTTTATTGTTCTAAATATGCCGAACGGATGCACGATCGAAAAAGCTACCAAATTTCATCCCCTTATGCATTCTATTTTTTTTCAGGTTCTTCCCCCGTAACAAGTCATCTAACGGGTGCCTTTTGCAAGAAGAGGACGACCTTATGACCGTCTCTTTCATACCGAAGCGGCCGGCACGAGACCCATACAGCATAAATGGGTGATAAGACTGAGATATATCTAAAGAGAAACTATTGGGTAAAAGTGCCAATTTTTGGGTCTGGAACATTTTAGTACTTCTGGAAGATTTTTTGGGAGTCTGGAACATATTTGGGGTCTGAAAAATTTTTTGTGTTTCGGAACATTTTTGGGGTCTGGAACAGATCCTTGGAGCATTTTTTAGAATCCGGCCCATTTTGTGATACGAAAATGAGTGACTCTTGGATATTTTTGGGGTATAAAGTTTTGGAGGCATATTTTGAGCTAAATTGTATAAAATGTGCAAATAATCACTGTCTACATATTGAGGCTGACATGGTTAAAACAATTATGTGTTTATTGTTCAATTTGTTCATAAACTAAGTTGTTCAAGTTGTTCATCAACTAATTGGTGCGTGATCTTAGAATGGTATTAATATAAAAGTACTGTTAAAATGTTTAAACATTTATAATTAAGTTTAAACAATGAATCATATTAGTTAGTGTATTGAAACAAAATGGTATAACATAATTTTATTTCGCTAATATAATATTTTAAATGATTGCGTAAATGAGAAGGAATTTATGTTTGTAATATTTGTATTAAACTTTATTCGATTTAAATATAAATATCATTAAATTAACCTTTGTATTATATTGTTATTAAAATTGTAAATATGTAATAGTCTCAAAATTATGGTTTGTTAATTTCAAATTATTGTAGATATTCATTATAAGGTCATATATTATACTGATCTCTTAAAATATAATTTATTGTGAAGTCGTTTGATTCTGAGGTGCCATTTTTCAAACTTACGCAATTATTTCATATTTCAACAATATCAAATCAAAAATTAAAAAAAAAACACTCCGTAAGATGTGTACCACAGCTAATAAAAGAGCTATATCTTTGAAATAGCTGAATAAATTTTGACAAAATCTGTTTTCGAAAGAAACCGCATAGAAATCGGTTCACCCGTTCTAGAGCTACGGTGCCACGGACAGACACAGACACACTCACAGAGCGGTCAAACTTATAACACCCCACTTTTTGCGCCGGTGATTAAAAACCGATAAAAACACACACTTTGCCAAAACTATTCTTTTCTAATTCTGGCTTGGCCCCATAGTAAAAGTTGTTCATAATAAAATTATAATCTGAATCACCCCCGTTCTGCTTAGTACACTTTTTTTTGAATAACCATGTAATTGCCTTTTGGAATTTGGTACTAAAGAATCGACGTGAGTTTTTGAGGCATAGTTTAAGACAACGCCCCCTTGGACGTTGTTTGCTTAAAATGTACAAAGTAAACATTTTGTATCCGCTCAAATGTAATTATTGTAAACTAAAATATATTAATGATATAACATTACAATAGGCATGTTTACTAGGTAGCAAAATCATTATTTTTATTAATCCGTTAGTTAGATTACTAAAAAATATTCGACACGTATTTTTTCTTTTGTCTATCAAAAAAAATTGGTTGCCTGTAAAGTCGGTATACGGGCGAAAGTTTTACGTGACAACGACTTTGAGTGGTAAAATAATTTTAATGTGAATATTCATTCGTATAGTAGGAAGAAGGATGAAAATGTCTGTCTCTCTCGCTCTTAGGCGGGCTAACCATGACGCGTGCCTCTCACTCGCTCTCATTGTGAGCGCATAACGTGAGCGGAGCGTAACGCAGTTTCTTGAAGTGTCACCCGGCAAACCAATTTATAAGACGTTGTCACGTCAACAATGAATGACAAAGATAAACCTAGTCAAAGTTTGAAAGTGGGCGATTGTGACGTCACTAGTGCGGTACATTTGTAGGAGTATCTTCATCATTTTTTGTTAAATTGACAAATACGTGTCAAATATTTTATGATAACAATCTATTTAATGATCAGTAACGATACTACACAGGGAGTTGCTTTGCAAATCATAGACTTTCAGTGTGGAATAACTCATAATTATTTACAACTTTTTCTATGGGATCAACTGTGAAACGCGAAAACAACTTACACACTTTATTATTATATACTACGGGACTAATCGCGCACTAAAATTACGAGATAAATAAATACCTCCTCATCCCGACCTCTGTCTACCCGTGACCACGGTCGATGCAACTCGGCCGAAACGTCGGGATGAGGAGGTATTTATTTATCTCGTAATTTTAGTGCGCGATTAGTCCCGTAGTATAAAATAATAATGTGGTCAAATCATGAAAGTTATTAAAAAAAAACTTATCATAAGTTAATTGATACGCAATGTATGAAAGCCGCTGATTTTTTTAGCCATTTTCGCTGTTAGTTTCGTAGTAAAAAATATTCAAAATAATGAGCATATACATAACGTCGAAGTCACTGCAATTTGCAAAATAATTCTTTGGATGTGTCATAGGATGGTTTGACAAACTGTGTTTTTTTGGAAAATTCCTAGGAATTTTTCACATGTAAAATTAAGCCAATCAGACGTTAAGTTAACCGATCTTGCTAAAGCAACTCATATTTTTTGCGAAAATTTTCTTCGAAAACTTTTTCAGTAAGATAGCGAAATATACTTAGTGTAATTATCCGTGGTTTTACAATATTCCTAGGATTTTTGCAAAAAAACCGTTTATCAAATCATTCTGTGACGTATCGACTGTACGTAATCAACAATCTTCGATTCTAATGCCACTAAAATTTAGTGCTATTGCTATCTCTTACTAATAAGAACTTAATGTGAAATAGCATGACTTTTAGTGATGTCAAATTAGTACCGATTTAAGCTCCGAAGAAAACCATACACTAGCGACACTTAAATTATAAACCATAACCTTAAATTACAAAGCTTCCATCCATCCACACAATCCACACATCAGCCGTAGAACGTTCACTTCTGGACATAGGCCTTCTAGATGGATCCAATAAACGGTTGTAAGCGGTCTGCATCCAACGCGTTTCTGTGATCTTCATTATATCGCTAGTCCACCTAGTTGGTGGACTTCCTATGCTGCGCTTGCTGGTCCGCAGTCTCAATTCAAAAGCTTTACAGCCCCATTGGCCATCCGTTCTTCGAATTATGTGCACTGCCTACTGCCATATTAACTCTGTAATCCGCTGGGCTACGCCGGTAGACTTTCCAAAAATTATAAACCTTAACCTTGAATTATAAAACTTTAACCGCTTTTCCATGTCAGTATCCTTAACATTAGGCAGCTTAATAATAATAAAACTCAGTCAAAATACTCTGACACCAGGGCTAGCTACCCGCCTATACTAACTTGCTTGCTTATTAGTTTATTTCGCAAAATAATGCTCAATTTATATATACACAAGGCACAAGGGTGCATCAACTAAAAACTAAAGTGAAAATCAGTTGATGTTCTGTGCACAGACTTAATTATCACTATTTCGGTTTATTGGTGTAATTATGTACCTCGTTAACACTACCTAAACTACCTATTCATGACCTCTAAATGAGTCTCATAAAGGACATGTCCACAAAATGTATGGAGGCTAATATAATAATAATCAAAAATTCTAACCACAACACTCGTTACATTTCGAGAAAGTTCATATTTTTCTTAGTCTATTACAACAGTTAAAAAAAAGAGCCCTCCGATTTTTTAAACTTAATTTTGAATTAATTAGAAAAAATATATATATTTGGCTCAATAGGTAGTTTATCTCTAGCAGCCTTGATAAGGTAACCCCCAAATTGTTAAATAAAAGCATTTTTACCAATTAGACACACTTTTTAAGTGATTTTTTGTCACATTGTACCTACTAACTGGTCACACTGGTAGGTTAAAATTTTTAATTTTAGCAAATTAAGAGATGAATGTGGAAGAATCAGCTACGAATTCAAGTAAAATAACTATAGAAGCACTTTATTATTGCTAAACTAGAAAAAATAATAAGCTGTTTTGTCATACAATTTATTTTTCGCAATTAAAAAAAATTGGAGGGGTGAAAAAAATTAAATTAAATATTTTTAGGAAGCCCATCTAACAAGCTTTCAAATGATGTACGATATATATCATCTTGGTTCGATTTTTCTCTGAATAATATACCACCAGAGGACGTCACCTTTACAATGACTATATTCTATGTAAATGGCAAAAAACCCAAAAAAAACCTAGCGCTGACCTAGGGAAACCTTTAGGGTTCCTTCGGCAGGTAAATCCTCCAATCACATGTGTATATATTAGTAAAAAATAGCAATAGAACTATTTTGTTTAGTGAAATTACACGGAATCGAAGTCGATATCACAAGCCTAGTTATAAAGTATGTGATATAATTTTATAAATAAATAGTATGGAAAGTGTTGTTTCCTGTATGCACAGGTTTGATAAAGTCTAAATAATCATTATGAACAACATTTACTGCGGAACCAAACCCAGTAACGAAATCAAATTAGCTGTTGCTGTTGCGACGTGGGTGTCTTTAAATCCCGAGTAAATAGTTATCTTCTAGGTAAGCGTGCTACACCCTAGACCGCATATCTGCTTAACATCAGGCAGTATGTAGTCAAACGCAAACCTATACGGAATAAAAAAAAATGTTACATACAAAAAGTTCATTGACTCTGGATAGAATGTATGGAACAGCTGTGTTTTTTTTCGGGATTTTCGGGTTTGTCCCATCGTAAATATTACTCATAATGTTGAGTATACAGGGTTATTCCTAATCAATTGGCATCCTTTAAGGGGCTTATTCTGTACATCTAAACTAACAACTATTGTTCTACGACTTTTGTCAAAACTCAAAAAAAAATGCTGTTCCATAGAAAAATATCGTACACCCGCGACAAAATGTACGGAACAGCTGAGCAAAGCAAAAGTTGTTAGTTTTGATGTACAGAATAAGCCCCTAAAAGGATGCTAATTGATTACCAATAACCATGTATAAGCCTATACTAATTTAAATAAAACAAAATTGTATAAAATAGAATCTACGTTACCATGAGTATACCTGGTGTTTTTTTTAACAAGTACATTACAAAAATGTAATTTATTTTTACACAAAAATAGCGCAAGTTATTCCATTTGTCTTGTAATGTTTTTCGAAGTTTTTCATCCTTGAAAAACCTAGATTTATGCATGTATTTATGTGATAATATTAGACATGGGCAAATAAATAAAATTGCTACGCCAAGATCTTTTATATGTCAAATACCTATAACTTTCAAAATAAGTTTATTGTATTTAAATAAACAATTTTAAAGTTATGTAAAAAAATCATTAAAATTGATTGAATTTTTTATTTTCAATAAACAGACACACAATGTACAGTATTGTACCTATATTCAATTGTATTTTTATTTTGATAATTATTGTATTTTGATTGTCATTTATTTGCGAGTATTTTTTTTAAATGATGTGTTGGTCGAATAAAAAGATTATGTTATTTTTTTAAACTTGTGTTTTTTTATAAAAACCCATACAAAAATACAAAGTCAGTACATTTTTAACCTTATTGATCGACGAACCTCCGGAGGAGGTATACAATTCGACGTGTATGTATATATATACCTATATATTTTCATGTATAACCCCGCATAACTTTTTTCGTAGTAGTTCGATTTCAACATTTTTTTTTATTGGAAGGAGTATACTTCGAAATTGGTCCCATTTAAATTTTATCGAAATCGGCTAAGCCATTTTTGATAAATCAATAATAGTGTGAAAAATGCTACATCGATCCATACGAAATATTCGCGAATTCTGTACACGGGTGAAGTCGGTCATGCTAATTTTTGCAAAATATAATCTTGTGACGCCTCAGTTTGACGCCAACAAGTCTATACACAGTCAGGTCATAAATTCTGTCACATGTTTAATATAAAATAATTGAAACAAGTTCATAGATTCTTATGACAATAAAGTTTATTCAAAATGACCTCCGTGATTTTGAACACAGGCCTTCAATCTGCGCGGCCAGTCGTCTATCGCAGCACGAACGAGGTCCATGTCAATATCGGCGGCTGCCTTAATCAAGGATGTCTTGAGTGACTCCAAATTGGGATGAGGCTTTGAGCACGCTTTTTCCTCCAAGTGTTGCCATATCTTGTAATCTAACGGACTCAAATCTGGACTCGAGGAGGGCCAGTCTTCGTGCCGGATGAAGTCGATTTCACTCGCCGCCAGCCAGTCTTGTGTGCTCTTCGCTCTATGAGCTGGCGCCGAATCTTATTGGAATATCCAGCGCCTGTTATATATCATGGTATCAGAAACAGGTTCCACAAGGTTCGTCAGGACTGTATTTTGATACACAACTGCATTCGTTTTTACACCTTTCTCACAAAAATGTACCTCTGTTAAGCCCCAATAAGAAACTCCCAACAATACCATGAACGAGGATGGAAAATGACCTCGTTGGACACGCGGAATACGGTTGCTCGCTTCTTCACTACTGTGTGCGTACACCTTATCATTTTGTTCGTTGTAGCTCTCTTCTACGGTAAAAAATTTTTCATCCGAAAAAAGAATTTCCGGATATTTTTTTCCCGCGTACCGCTTCAACAAAGCGCGGCATCTCTTCAGTCTCAGGTCCATTAGACGAGCATTTAAACGATGTCCTGGTTTTCTTCGATATGCCCGAAGCCCTAAGTCTTCATTTAACACCCTTTTCACCGTGGTTCTGCTTAACCCCATCTGAAGGGCCAACAGTTTCTGCTTACGTTTGGGATTTCTTTGAATTCGCGCCTTCACAGCTTTTATCACTGCTGGAGTCCTAACAGACCGAGGTCGACCACTTCTTGACCTGTCATCTACACTAGTCTTCATTGTATCGTTTGATGGTACTCTAAATGAATCTTTTGGTTATATTCAAATTTTTCAGTAGGTATGTCAAAACTTGCTCTTTATCTTTAAGCGTCCACTCCATATTTAAAAATGAGTAAAATTCTAAAAAGCATACATTTTCATGAACAATTCGAAATTCGAATTCAATAAACATTTTTATGGCCAGCCTTCTAAAAGAAAAGTTTTTACTGTGTGACAATACTTAGGTATGACCTGACTAGGTATATAGTCTTCAAAAACCGGGCTCCACTCAAAATAAGTACTAAAGCAATAGAAACCGTACTAAAATAGCAAGAGATTATATTCATTGAATATGACAGCGGCGCAAGAGATCATAGTATTTCAGATTATAACTAACTTCACAGAAGCCAAAGTTTGATTGACCTATATTTACCATTATTATTTCAACATGTCGCTTAAAACTCATTGTTTTAGATCACGGAATTGGTTCAAAATGTGTGCCATGCATTTTCTGTAGTAGGTCCCTTTCATACCGAAGATAAGTTATAATAGTTATACACTTAGAGTATAGTTATTTATATACTCTAAGGTTATACATAATAATTATTATGGTTTAGGCCGAATCATACAAGTCGGCGGACGAGAAGTTAGCCACAAGGTGCGCGAAACCCAATCAACGCGCAGCTTTATGTGAGCTTCAGTCAGGATTGTATTGGATATTGCCCATACTTAAAAAGATTTGAGAATTGTTGAGTAAGTTATATTAATAACATTGGTTTAATTGCATATAATAATTAAAAATTGTAGCTAAAGCTAACTGTAAGAAACATCCTCGAATAAGTCCATTCTCGCGAAGCTGTCAAGTGAACTTTAGTCAGGATTGAAATACAGAAATATAGAAAAATTTATTCGGGACAAAACAATTAGGTAAATAGAAACTAAACGCGAAAATCAACAAAAAATAAGGTAGGTCAGGCATATAAGGCCCACCTTTATTAAAATTAAAATATTTTTACCCATTGATGAGGTAATAAACAAAAGTCTCCACATATTAATTATAAATGTATTTAAGTTCCGTCATGAAATAAAAAAACATAAAATTATAACGTTATTTCTGAAATATGAAGTGTTTTTTAAAACCATCACTTCGGGCCTTATTGAACACTATGAGTATAAAAAGGCCCTAAATATAAATTAACATTCTAAGAAAATTAACAAGTTTAAACGATATTAAACAATAACAGTAAACATAAAACAACATTTGGTCCTTTTAAAACATGAGTATTTTCTTAATTATTAGAAATAAAAGACCTTGGGCCTTATTAATCTATAGGTATTAAAAATGTCCTACGTTTATTTAGAATATGTTGCTAAACACAAAGGACATGTTCACAAAATGTATGGAGGCTGGTATAATAATAATCAAAAAATCTAACCACAACACTCGTTACATTTCGAGAAAGTTCATATTTTTCTGAGTCTATAACATCAGTTAAAAACAAAAAAGAGCCCTGCAATTTTTTTATAATTAATTTTGATTTTATTAGGAAAAATAAATATATTTTGCTCAATAGGTAGTTTATCTCCAGGAACTCTGATTAAGTAACCCCCAAATTGTTAAATAAAAGCATTTTTACCAATTAGACACATTTTTAAAGTGTTTTACGTCACATTGTACCTACTAACTGGTCACACTGGTAGATTCTAATTTTTATTTTTAGCAAATTATGAGGTGAATGTGGAAGAATCAGCTTTGAATGCAAGTAAAATAACGCTAGAAGCACTTTATAATTGTTAAACTAGAAAAAATATAAAGCTGTATTATTATTTTAAAAAAAACTTATTTTTCAATTTAAAAAAAAAATGCAGGGATGAAAAAATCTAAATTAAATATTTTTCAGAAGCCCATAAAACAAGCTTTCAAATCATGTATATATCATCTTGGTTAGATTTTTCTCTGAATAATATACCACTTGTGGATATCACCTTTGAACATTAGGTAAGTATAATCTTACTAAATTAAAGTTATTCAAAAAACAACAACAAAATCGCTAACACTTTGATTTCTAACAAAACTTCTGTGGGCCTTATTACACTAAAGACTTTTCAAATACTGAAGATTCAACGAATATAAAGGTAAATTTTACAACTTTAAATTAAGAACAGTTAATAAAAAAGCAATAAATAATATTAAGGTACTCTTTAGATTTAAAATCAGTCGTAATGCTCGTACTTAAATTAAATTGAGGTTCATCTAAAGGTAATAAGGCCCGGGCCTTATTACCTGCGCAAGGGCCGGGCCTTTTTAGCCGTAGAGCAAGCTTTACAATCAGTGTCATATATTTAGTAAAAAAAATAGCAATTAGAATGTGTACTTATGTCTCTCCGTGGGGCAATACAAGAATAGTTCACATTGAAATGGGAAAAACTCGGATTAAAACAAAAAACTCGATGAAAACTGAACCTCTTTACGCTCGAAAAATATTACGTACGGCAGCCGCGACCTCTCTCTGTGGCTGTGTGGACGGTACTGACGAAATGGAGGGCCGCGCGGAAGAGCGCGTTGTTGCCAGCTCGCTGTATGTGCGACTTCTATGTATGCGTGAGTTTTAAGCGAATAGATTTTTATGCAACTGTTATTTCTACAAACTGGGCCTAGTTTGCAACCGGGCCTTATATGCCTGACCTACCTTAGAACAATTCATACCCAATGCTTTGCCACGAAACTGATCCCAACTCAGCATATTGCTGGCTATAAACAACCAGCACTGATATTATGTTGGAACCAGCGGTGACGTCACTACCGCAAGTCAGCGCGAGCAGTTAAATCAATTCGTATTAAGTACACACTTAAAAACAAGAACTAACGAGAGTACATTTCACAAGGCTATGACATCATGATAAAAAACATCAGCGTCGCGTCACCGCGCGAAACATCTCCCGTTTAAAATTCGATTAAAATTCAAAAACTGTGTTTTACGTAATAAAAATACAACAAGTGCCATTAAAGTGTTACAAAAAAGGTGTAAGTACCAGTGTTATCAAACTCGAACTATCCAAAATGAAACAAGAAAACCATTTTTATAAAGTGAGTGACTATGAACTCCCTATACCTGCTTATTGCAAGTGATTAGTTATTAAAACTACATCCATACCACACAGTAGGTACAATACTGAAGAACTAACAATATTTAAAGTGTCCCTAGAACTGCAAAAATACGATTACGACATTTTATATTGATTTACCCAGTGATTTACCAATCCAAAATACCAGCGCATTAGAAATTGGTTATTATTATTATAGTTAACAAAAGTGTGCATTCGTCGCGTGCGCGTGACATCGCCAGCCCGTCTCCTAGGTTACGGTCCTTGACCTTGCAAGTTCGGAGAATTCCTGCTACTCTACTCACTCGATTGATACGCACAGGAGCAATTTATTCACAGCCAAATTAAGATTGTTCTCTATTTTATAAAAATGAGGGAATGCGCAGCGTGCTGTAACCACGTAATACTGAAAGAGATTTTATACTGTACAGAATGCCAAAAACAGTACCATTTCTCATGTGTCAACATTCATAAGGAATTTTACGTAGCAAAGTTGGACGACTTAGAACGCACCTGGATATGTCCCGAATGTTGCATCGCTAAGCGTTGTGCAAAAAATAACGACGATACTCCGGTTCGATCTAAACGAACATGTAATAGCACTGAAAAGTCAGAAATTGACGAATATCTACAAGACAACATTTCGATCCCAGGCGATACACAAAGGCCTGAATCACCAGTTCCCGGTCCCAGCTCAAAAACCAACGTAACACTAGAGCAAATAAGTGCTCTCCTTGACCAGAAGTTAGAAAGCCACACCAAGCACATATTAACCAAAATGACAGAGATAAAATCCTCGATCCATAAGGAAATTGGCGCAGCAGTATATAAATTAGAGCAAGATATTGCTGCACATAAAAAAAACACCAGTTCACAACAACAAAAAATTGAAACAGAAATAACCCAAATCCAAAATAAAATATTAGCCCTTGAAAAAGAAAACACACAATTGAAACAGAACTTGGCCGATCTAAAATCAGGCACATACAACAAGATAATAAAAAATGACGATAACGTTAGCAAAAAACTCGTCTTATACGGATTGAAAGAATATGAGGAAGAAGAATCTAGCCTCTATGGACGTGTTACCAATATCTTTCGAGACCTATTAAGAGTAGACCTTACCGGCTATATAGAAGACCTAAACCGCATCGGCAAAAGAGGACACAAAAGGCCGCTAATAATCGAACTTTTAAGTAAGAGGATGACCAGATATATTTTAAATAATAGCCAATACTTCAAGAACTCAGGATTAGCGATCTCAGAATTCCTGACTGAAACAGAAATACAAGAAAGGAAACAACTTACAGAAATATTGATTGAAGAAAGAAAAAAAGGAAATTATGCTGTTATAAGGAATAACATACTATATGTAAATGGAGAAAAATACATATACAGACAAAAAAACCTTAACCCCGAAGAATCAGATCTTGATAAGATTTCACTGCTTGAAAATATGACACAAACACCAGAGAAAAGCATTACTCCCCCCCATGATATATTACACTACCAAAGCCCAAACAAAACTACAAATACGGATAGTATAGTAAGCCAAGACTGCGAAGACCTGCAACCTAAAACTAAGAAGCCAGCTCCCAAAAGACAGGCATATAAGAAAAAGACGCCCTTTCGTGGATTTTGAAATAATATTTCAAAATGCACAGTGCATAAAAAACAAAACACATCTTCTCGAAAACACGCTTCAAGAAAATAAAGATTTACAAGTCGTAGGTTTATCCGAAACTTGGATCACTGATCAACAAAAAGATTTGATTCAAATACAAGGATTTGTTTTTGCTGCAGCTTTTTACAGGAAATTACACCCACAAGGCGGTGTAGCCATTCTGTTACGTGAAGATATTGAGTACAAAGAGAGAATAGACTTTTTGAAACTGTCACTTGAATTTCATGTAGAAATATGTGCTGTCGAAATACCTAAAGAAAACTTACTATTAATAACTATATATCGCAACGACCGTAAGATAGAAACATTTTTTGAGATTTTAGACAAACTCTTAGCAAAAACTAAACTAGAAACTAAGAAGCATATAGTAATAGGCGGAGATTTCAACATAGATAAAGAAAAAAAACCTAACTATTACTCAAAATTAATAGATATAATGCTCGAAAATAACTTACACCAAAAAATAACTCTCCCCACAAGAGAGACATCCAAGACTTCCACGTGTATAGACCTACTCTTCACAAACCATGGGCAAAATTGCACTACAGATGTTTTAGATTATGGCATCTCCGATCATAAAGCTCTCCACTATAAATTTAAATCAACCACTAATAAAAATCAATACCCAAGTAAAGTATTTATAAATAAAAGATTCTTCAGTGAATCAAATATCAAAAGTTTCAAAAATGCACTCTCTCAAATAAACTGGAATAAAATAATACACGAAGATTTCGACGTCAATGAAAATTACAATAAATTCGATAATACACTGAACAACTTACTAAACACCCACATACCATGTAAAAAGGTAGCCTTAAAGAACACCGTTAAAAATATCTGGCTCACAAAAGGTATAAAAAAGTCTTGTCAACATAAAAGAGCTCTGAAAACAATAATAAATGGTACAAAAAATAATATTCTGAAACAATACCACGACAAGTACCAGAAAATACTAAAAAAATGTGTAAAAAGTTCAAAAAAATTAAACAATATAAAAAGAATGGACAAATCAACAAACAAAATAAAAACAATGTGGAACATAATCAAAGAGACTACAAACAAGAAACCTGTTCAGAAAAACGCAAATATCGAGTTAAAAACTAACTGCAGCACTATAACTTGCCCTGTTTCAATAGCTAATGAATTTAATAATTATTTTACTTCAATAGGAAAACCAGTGCACCCTAAAAATATAGATGACAACAAAGACATTCAAAGTTCAGTGTCAAATTCCATGTATTTGGCACCAGTCACAGAAAAAGAAGTATTTAAGACTATCCGAAAACTTCCAAATAAGCATAGTGCAGGAATAGATGATATACCTCCTTCCCTAATTAAAACGTGCATAAAAGAATTAACTCTTCCCTTAACAATACTTATAAATCAATCAATAGAACAAGAATGCTTCCCTGAAAAACTTAAAATAGCTAAAGTGAGACCTGTACTAAAAAAATCCGGAAAACCTGATGATGTGAGCAACTACAGACCAATAGCGTTATTACCAGCAATGTCAAAGGTATTTGAAACCATAGTGTCTAACCGCATATATTCATTTCTAGATAAATTCCAACTACTTGATAATAATCAATATGGCTTCCGGAAAAAATCTTCTACCACCCTTGCTCTCTACAAATACATACAAAAAATTTTAAACTATATAAAAGAAAAACATTACGCAGTTGGACTTCTACTAGATTTGAAAAAAGCCTATGATAAAGTATCACATAAAATATTACTGTCAAAATTGCATGATACTGGCATAAGAGGAAAAGCCCTAAATTGGTTAAAATCATATCTATCAAACAGACAACAACTGGTAGAAATACCATTTTTTCACAAAAATAATTCACTGAAAGATAACATTAAGTCAGAACTACTCACACTAAACTGGTCCCTTCCACAGGGTAGCGTGCTTGGCTGTGTATTGTTCTTGGTATATATAAACGACCTGCCAAAAACATTAAACGTTCCCTGCATCTTATTTGCCGATGACATGTCACTGATTTTCAAGTGCACATCCGAAACTGACTCATTAAATCAAATAAAATATACCTATAGACAAGTCCAATCCTGGATGGAATTAAATAACCTAGAATTGAATACAAAAAAGTCTAAACTAATACAATTTCACCCCTATCAAAAAAATCCTCTAAACTTAAAAACCGTATCAAAATCCTTAAATATTGATATAACTAATAATTTCACACTTTTGGGAGTGGACATAGACTCACATTTGAACTTAAAAAGCCATATTAAAAAAATCAAAACAAAGTTATCTCAATTTGTTTACGCCCTATCTATCCTTAAAGCAAACACTAATTTAAAAACAGCGACCAGTGCATACTACGCTTACGCAAATGCCTGGTTAAAATACAGTATTATTATATGGGGCAACAGTACAAATGCCATGGACCTTTTTATCATGCAGAAAAAATGCATCCGTATCTTGGTAAATATTCGCCGACGTAACAGCTGTAAACCCCATTTTAATGAGCAAAGAATTTTACCACTGCCTTGTATTTACATTTTAGAAGCAGCAATGTTTGTAAAAAAACACCTAAATCTTTTCACTTTTAACACAAATACCCGAAGACAAAATCAGCTAATAGCACCAGAACCAAAGCTTGAAATTATGAAAAGGGGTCCAGAATACATGCTTATAAAAATATACAATGCTCTACCTACCCACTTAAAAGACGAACATGATGAAAAAACTTTCCATAAAAATCTCAAAAAATTATTAATAAACAAATGTTATTACAGTTTAGACGAGTACCTCACTGATAAAATTAAATTATAGTAACATTTAATAGTAAAAATAGTAACTTGTAATACGGCCTGATGATGTTTTGTAAGTAAAATGTGTACTAGGTATTATGTTATTAGTATATATTTAAAATAACATAGGTTTAGTAAGTAATTTTTAATATTTCAATGTTTGCTATGCCCTATTAGGCAGGGTATGTACTTAGTGTAAGAATGCTATGTATACTATGCAAATTAATAAATACAATACAAATACAATACCTATAAAAGTTTTCGTAATCAATTTCATACTATAATAACAGCAAAAACATACAATTGTATATTTAACTTTTGATTGGATTGGGCTAGCCGCAGCTTGTAGCTAACATCACAGTCGCCAAGTTGTAAAATTCGACCTATACTAATAGTTGCGACCGCAATGACGTCACTGATAAAAACTTGCAATATACCTAACTTAATTATTCAATTCAAACTGCTTATTTCAAAATGGTTATTGCAATATTTCCTTCTAGGTATTACCCATGAAGTACATTATATAGGTATGTATGTATTACCTAATATGGCAAATTCTGACTCACACGCTGTTTCTATCCGCGAGTATAGGCTAGCTCTGTTTTATGTGACAGCGTGGGCGCTCATGAAAAGCCCGACCGACAAATAAATTGGGATGACGTCCTATACAAAAAAATAACGTCGTCATTGCAGAGTGAGAGCTCGGCGATCGATCGAGCTCGGGTGAACGCCGCTTCTAGACCGGAGTCTGGTGCTTGGCTTCACGCCTCCTTACCCTCGCCGCACATAGGCACGCTGTTAGACGATGACTCGATGAGAGTGGCCGCAGCCCTTCGTCTCGGATGCGATGTCTGTGCTGTGAGCCCCACATCTGCATCTGCGGAGCAAAAGTGGAACCGGACGGCCATCACGGGCTGACGTGCACTCGTAGTGCCGGACGAAGACCACGACACCACGGTATCAATAGCTATTGCTGCAGCGTGCCCTTGTGTCAGCCGAGATTCCAAACGTACTGGAGCCCCCCGGTTTGTCTCGGTCAGACGGCAAGAGACCTGACGGTCTTACGTTGATTCCATGGCAGAAAGGACGCTGCCTCGTGTGGGACGCAACGTGCGTTAGTACCTATGCGTCCTGCCACCTCCTCGCCATCCAGGAATAAGCTGGTGCGGGAGCAGAGGCCGCCGCCAGAGGCAAACGCCTCAAATATTCCTGCCTGAAATCGGCGTATGGCTTCGTCCTTTATGCCGTCGGGACGGCTGGTCCGTGGTACTCCGAAGCTCGGAAATTTTTACGCGACTTGGGACGGCGCTTTAGAAAAAAAGGCCGTGAACCACGTTCGGGCTTGTATCTGGTACAGCAGATATCACTGGCGATCCAGCGTGGAAACGCGGATAGCATTATGGGCACCTTCAGCCAAGAAAATATCAGGGATGACTGTTCGATTAGGATAAACACCCATTTTGACATTTTTCTCTCTGTATTGTTTATTTATTATTACCTATACCTACCTATGTTTATTTTGACAATTTTGTAAGACTCATATTTTATAAGTGTAGGTATACAGGGTTACTGGTAATCAATTCTGGACATCAAAACTTTTGTTCTGCGACTTTTGTCAAAACTGAAAAAAACAGCTGTTCCGTACGTTTTGTCGAGGGTTAACGATATTTTTCTATGAAACAACATTTTTTTTGCGATTCCTTTGATAAAAGTCGTTCAACGTTGAACAAAAGTGGTTAGTTTTGATTTATAGAATAAGCCCCTAAAATAATGCTAAGGTACCTGCGGCAAATAAGGCCCACCTAATTTTAAAACCAAATAACTCAAAATTGATTGTAAAAAAATTAAAGAAGTCTAGTTCATATGAATGTTTATTTATTTGCGATTAAAATAAAAGGTTAATAGTAATACAAAAATCAGTATGGAAAGAAACATAACCATTTTTAAAAACACTTACCGTGGGCCTTATTAAACTACCATAGTAAATTAAGGCCCAAAAATATTTTTTTATTTTCTTATGAAATAATCAACTAAACATAACGTTTATGGCACTTTTCAGCTAATAGAACAAATAAAAATGTTTTCTTCACATTATCATAAGAGATAATAACAATGGGCCTTTTTATCCCCCAGGGGGTAGGTATACTAAGACTAGTAATAACATATTCTAAATCAGACTTTTGATTAGGAACTGTTGGAATTAAATTAGTTTAGAAGTTATCGTACTTCAACCACTAAGAATTTACCATTATACACACAAATATTTAGGAAAAAATAGGTACTCCTTTGGGAACTATACTTATTCATCACAGTTTTGACAGTAAAAAAAATCTTTATCATTTTTGGTTAGCCCTAGGCATTCTTCGTGGTACCATATTCTGCATTTAACACACTGTCTCATATCAGACACACGATTTTCATTGCAAGCTGGGCAGAACCAAGATTCCTCTACCGATAGATTGCTTCTTTTTATTTTATCCCCTTTAGATCGTTTCTTTTTTTCATTTTCAGTCTTCTTCTCTGATTCTTTGGGTTTTCTTTTCTTTGTCAACTTATTTTCTTTCAATGTTTCTTGTTCCTTAAACAGATCTTTGGTGACTCGTTGGCCTTTATAATTGATAGCTTTTCTCCTAGGTTTATTCTTTGTCACAGCGTAGTTTGGCGTTGGCAGTAGTTCTTGAAAAGGAGACCTAAATTTATTGTCTTTGAGGTTCGCCAAAGGTTCGTTGTCATCAGAACCAAAATCATCGCTGTCTTCGATATTTTCTTCAGAATCATATATATTATCCATGCCCAGTGATGATTTGTTTAATGCCAGTTGTGTTATCTGCAATTCAATATTTGTTTCAGAGTCTGTCTCGGATCCTGAGCTGTAAATTATTGGACGACGATATATAGGAGCCCTGTGAAGTCCTGAAGTGGATGGTTTTGGTGACTGGGTCGGAGTAACAATGATTTGTGCCTTCTTTGGTGTTGTTTCTACATCATTCAAGATCTTTTCAGATGATTGAATAGTGTTTTCATGCTCTTGGTTAGTTAAGACCGACAAATTATTTAGATCCATGGCGCTTTGAGCAGGACTTTTCTCGGGTAAATCAGGAACTTGTTCTAAATGAGACGGAGAATCATCCTCGTTTCGAAGCTGTTCTTCTGGCTGATTGACAGTATAATTATCTGGATGATCTGTGTCTGAGCCTACTAAAGCGCTGGGTTCTGTTGGTGGAGGCAGCTCTGTTAGAATTGATGGAGCAAATGCCTCGTCAGGTAATATGTCAGGGTTGAAAGGGTACAAGCCCGTAGCTCGAAAACCGTTTACTATATTGTCGTGAGTCAAACACTGTGACCACACTTTTGTGAAAATTGTATTAAAACTGGTTTTCGTTATGCGTCTTTCAGGATTTTGGTACATGTATCTTAAAACCTCTTGATCCCAATAATGTTCAAACGACTTATTCACAGATTTGTCCAGAGGTTGCAGCTCGTGCGTAGTATTACTCGGGAGACAATATAGGACTATGTCATGCCGGTCTGCTTCCTCAACGATCGTGTAATCTAAGTGCGATGACGCTTCATCGAAGATCAACAAAATTTTTCCTTGAGTCTTATGTTTTGCCAAATGTTTAATGAACTCCACGAATAGTTCAGTTGTCATGCTCCCTTTTGCTGACATCTTCACAAAACTCCCCGCGGGTAAATTGTCACTGAATTCAGGTTTCTGCCTCTGTCCTTTAAATATTATCATCGGTGGAATAGCGGTCCCGACAGCATTGACACACATTGCGATCGTGACATTTTGAGCATGCTCTGGCGCTATTAAATGGACTCGTCGAGCTCCTCTTTGTGCTAGAACAGTCTGTTGACTATGAACAGTCAACCGACATCCCTTTTCATCTATGTTGTAAAGTCTTTGCGGGTGTGTTATAATTTCAAGCTCGTCATAAATTTTTTTGATTTCTGAGAAGTGTTGGCTAACGATTGGTCTGTTTAGCTTTTGCGCCCTAGCTGGATTCATGAACTGTGCCTTTCTCTTTGAAATTTCTGGATGCCGTTTCAAAAACATCTTTAGCCAGTCTTTGCCAGCAAGGCCAATGTCTGCGTTGAAGTTATGTTTCAGCTCATATTTTTCACAAAAGATGAATGCTTGTCTGCGAATAAGCTTTGGAGTAAGTGGCATTCCTATATTTGCAAATCTTATGATTCTGTTGACAAGATCACATTCTTGAGCCTCAGTCATAATTGAACGGCGTCCTAAACATCGCATTGTATTTCCACTTTTCAAGTGGTTCCTTAGCGTACGTCTAGGTATATTATATCGCTCTGCTGCACCACGCTGCGTCAACTGCCCTCGTTGTACGGCTGCCATAGCAGAACGCAAGTTTTCTTGAGTCCACGGAGCTCGACGTGGAGGCATTTTTATTCGATCTGTGAGTAGAAACAAAAATCAAGTTGTATAACAAAGGTCGGTTAATAAGGCCCATGACCTACTGTAGTGGGCCTTATTAGACGCATAACATGCTTTATAAAATCATCAATTTAGAACGAAATTAAACACTTAGTTTTGATTAATAGCATAGAAAATAACTAATTTGATGTCTAATGTTTAATAAAATTACGTTACTTTATAGCTTAATAACAATTAAATCAGAATACTTACATTTCTTTATCACCAAATTTTATAAATCCGAGCGGTGTAGCGCACCCTGTCACAAATCGTTCACTACTGGCAAGATGGCGGCGCGCGGCGGCCGCGCGCTTCTAACACAGCGAACCTAACGGTCTTGTGCATCTGTGAGTCAAGTTCGAACCGGAATTGAAATATTTTAGCGCGAATTTTCAAATGTGGGCTTTATTATCCTCCGGGTCTTATTTGCCGCAGGTACCTTAATAGATTACCAGTGACCCTGAAAATGAAAAAAAAGTAACCCTGTAGGTATATCAAAAATATAGGTATGAAGACACAAAGAAACTACTGTTGTTTTCGATTACAAATAAAAAGCTTCAGACAGTCATTATGACCAATGTCCAGTGACCATGGATCACGCGAGATGAGAAATGTCTAAATCTAGCGCGAAACCATAATAAGCGCAGGAAACAATGCTTAAAATCACAACTACGAGTAGGTACATACGCATAACTCCAATAGTTACACAATCTTTACTCGCTAGTTGCTGGTCCAGGGGACTCATTTTTGAACTTCGCACCACGGCTTGGTCGTATACCGTACTTGTGTGGAGTATTCGCAACTTCCATTAACAACATCGCAGAACCGCAGTACTAGATCTCTATTCTGTGGACAACATAGAGATTCTTCATACAATCTGTCAAAGTTCCGTATACGTTCCCAGGCGTTCGGAGTTGAAAAATGAGTCCCCTGGGTATGTCCAGACTTATATATATCTACGAATTTAATTTACCTAAATACACAAACTTCCCGTAATAAAACATGTTGTCAAAAAATGTTGACGTCAAAAATGCCAATTTTACAGGGCGGCCATTTTTAAATTTGAACGTCTCGTGTAAATCGGCTTATTAAAATTATAATTATCTGTGTTGTTTTAAAGATTATTTGTTGCAATCTTTCGAATAATGACAAGAAATTACTTAATATCTCTATATTTTTTTATATAACAAACTTGTCAAATTATTCACTAACGGGTTATCATCTTATTACCCAAATGAATAGGGATTATTATCCGGTTATTATTAGGTAAACAATATAATTTTAACGGCAGTAGACAACAATATCATTGTTCAATATAGCAAACAAATCATCATCATCATCATCATTTCAGCCATAGGACGTCCACTGCTGGACATAGGCCTCCCCCAATGATTTCCAATAAGACCGGTTGATAGCGGCTTGCATCCAGCGCGATCCTGCGGTCCTAATAAGGTCATCCGTCCACCTTGTGGGTGGACGTCCTACGCTGCGCTTGCCGGTACGTGGTCTCCACTCGAGAACTTTTCGACACCATCGGTCATCAGTTCTTCGCGCTATGTGCCCTGCCCATTGCCACTTCAACTTGCCAATCCTCTGGGCTATGTCGGTAACCTTGGTTCTTCTACGGATCTCCTCATTCCTGATTCGATCTCGCAGAGAAACTCCGAGCATAGCCCTCTCCATGGCTCGTTGGGCTACTTGGAGCTTACTAATAAGGCCCATAGTGAGAGACCACGTTTCTGTGCCATAAGTCATCACTGGCAACACACACTGGTCGAAAACTTTCGACTTGAGGCACTGAGGTATGTCGGACGAGAAGACTTTACGCAATTTCCCAAACGCGGCCCAACCGAGTTGGATTCGGCGATTGGCCTCTTTCTTGAAGTCGGACCTACCTAACTGGACTACTTGTCCCAGGTAGACGTACGAGTCAACGACTTCAAGAACCGAGTTCCCAACTGAAATAGGGGTGGGTACAACATGAGAATTACACATGACTTTTGTCTTATCCATGTTCATTTTAAGACCCACCTGTTGAGAAACTCGATTAAGGCCTTCGAGCATCGTGCTGAGTTCTTCCATCGACTTTGCCATGACTACGATATCGTCGGCAAATCGAAGGTGAGTGATGTATTCGCCATTGATGTTGATGCCGAGTCCTTTCCATTCCAGGAGCTTAAAGGCGTTCTCCAGAGTAGTAGTAAACAGTTTCGGAGATATTACGTCTCCCTGTCTTACGCCTCTCTTCAAAGGAATCGCCTTGGAGCTCTCTTCCTGTACTCGAACCGACATAGTAGCAAACAAATGACGCTAAATAAAACTGACTAATAGGCTATTAATTTTTGACAACTTATAATTATTATTACTTTAACTGTCGTTCTATCTACAAACCAATATTTAAATGAATTTACCATGTCCATAATAATTATATTTAGTAAACGTCAGTTTCAATTGCATACCTCTTATATTTTATACTCTATAAAATTTAACTTGATCTCTGCGACAGTAGAAGATTGACATTTTTAGAGTTGGGATAGTGGTGGAAAAAATCGATTTACAAACAATGTTGTAATGAAATCGAATGAGTAGTTGAAGGTGAGAAATTGGATTTCATTTACTTACTATTATTTAAGATCAAGTATGTACACATGTAAATAATGTTATGATATTAATTATATACTCATAATAATGTAACTATAGTATTTATCAACGTTTTTCACTATTATCGATGCTAATGTAACATATAATTGGGTTTAATTTAATTACACATGTATAAAATGTTATGATATTAAAATATACAATAAAATTAATGATAAATCAAGTTTTATTTAAAATATCGTCAGTATAAACTATCGATATTTTAATTAAAACTCTATCTAAAACTCTGTGATCACGATCATTCGTCGCCCATCACTAATCGGCATGCCCATAAAATATGACATTGACAGGTACTGTCTGTACTATTAAAAAATTCAGGACTTCATAGGCGTGATTTTTCTGACAGCTGTCGCAGAGATCAAGTTAAATTTTATAGAGTATAGATTTTATTGGTTTCTAAAAACCTCCGATTTTGTCAGTTACTCACTGACTGAGTGACTGATTGACTAACTCACTAATGATCATCAAAACTTAAAGGGTACTTCCTGAAGTTTTAGAAAACTGAAAGGAGATATTGCAAAAATATATAGAAATTGGGCCACCAAAGGGTACAGTATATCATAATTTGCTTCGTTTCTTCCAGAAAATGAATTTCCTGTTATTTTTTACAATAACAGTGTCCATTAAAAGTACTTTTTTGTATTCGGATTGAAAATTACATTGACATTGTTTGAAAATAAGGCGGTCATACTCTTCTTCTTTTATATTTTGGTGTCGCATGGTTTATGCATTTGCTAGTGTTAAGTTTAAGTATTGAACCTTTTTTGGTATTTTATCAAAATAGTTACAGTCTAAGTCACGTCATAGTCCAAAAAAGTCGCGGTCAAGTTAGATCTCAGTAAATCATTGGCCAACGAATTACTTATCTCTGATAGAACATTTTTCACAAAATAATAAAATGCGGCGACATGATTTTTCCATGTTCCCGCCAAAAGCCACGCGGCCATACTCGACTTGAATCATTAATAAATATAAAATGTCACAAATAATGAAAATAGGCTAAATGCCTGTTTAAAACTGATTTCTATATTTTCCTGGATTCTTATTTCAACGAAAAGAACACGTTTCATTGTAATTCGATGGATGATTTTTGATTGGTAATTAATACAGGATTTAGACACTTCGTAGTCAAAATATTTTATTCAGTATTCTCCATAATCCTAGTAATATATGGTTACAAACATTTTTCTATTCCTCGCTCCATTTTTACATCATCGATCCTCCTTAGTTACTCCTTGTTTTCGCTTTCCCGCCAAAAAGTATTTATCCTTCATTCTCTTTTATTTTTTTATATGTTCGATCTAACTTGTCCCGCGAGTTTAATTACTAAAGAGGTTTCTATGTGCTACGTGATCTTCATACACCATTTATAAGAACATTACATAACATTACGCTATTAATGATTGTTTTACAAAATTAATATAACGACTAAATATTCTTGATTATTTATGACAAATACGAAAATAAAAACAAACTTCTTCAACGTTTGCCTTCGACTTTCTCGGTGACCCGTGACTTCACGAAGTTACAACCTAATCCTCCTGAGGGCCAACGCGGTGGATATGACTCGTAGGCCTATATTCAGCAGTATATTTTAAAAAATTACAGATACATGAAAGGTAGATAGATCATAGTCATAGTTATATCATTAAATGGACTCTCAGTGTCGGATTGGTACCAAAGTCCGAGAGATGATAATCGATTAAAACTTATATTATTATTAATTATTAACCAACGCCTGCCAATCAAGTTCAATAATATTCAATACCTATAAATTGTTATTTTGTGTCACTTTTGTTACTGAATACTATGTTAGGCATAATATTATTAGGTACAAGTAAATTATTATTATTTATTTATTTTATCTGAAAAAAACACGCTAAAATGAAACAAAAGAAACGTATAAAGTCATAATCGAAGTATAAAGTACCTATAAACGTGTCAATTTGATGTACCATTAACGTCTGAAAAGTTTTGCTAACAAAACTAAACTCTTTAGTGCATTTTTATATGTAGGCTATTATTTCTATGTAGGTTATATCAAAAAGGTTACATGTGACCAACATGGCAGTAATTCAATGACTGAACAAAAACCAAATTGGAAAATGTGAAAGTACTCATAAATTAAGCATTTAATGCGGTTGTTTTACTCTGCGCATTTATTTATCATAGTTTATCGGATTTTTTGAGCTACTGTACCTAGTCAGAGCCCTTTTTGCAATATCTCCTTTGATACATAGGCAATAGTACACATACAATAGAAAGATGTTTAAACTTGGAACTTTTACCCCCCAACCCCTTAAATTAGGGGATAAAATTTGTATAAGACTTCCACAATTTTTATGCTAGAAGTCTGAAAATTGATGTGAAGACTTCTTGTAAGAAATAAATTACAACACATATTTTAGAATTTTTAGTAAATCACCACCCAACCCCTAAAACTGGGGGATGTAAGTTAATATGCGAATTGCGCAAATTTTGATGCTTGAGGTCAGATAATCGATGAATCATGAAAATGATGAAACTCCTCATACTCATACTCATATTTATTTGCTTCCACAATGTTATAAAAAGATAGTAAAAAACTTAAAATATGTACACACTAAAATATGTACAAATATGTAAACTCCTTGTTGTAGGTTAATTATAAACTCCTTGTTATAAATTATTTCAGCATTTTAAATGGGGGATGAAAATTATTCATAGGTTCCACAAATATTCACGGTAAAAATCTTAAAATTGATAAAAAATATGAAACATGTATTGCAAGATTTAACAAATCGCTTCCCGACTCCTAAAACTGGAGGATAGAAATTTGTATGCGACTTCCGCTAGAGGTTTGGAAATTGATAAAAGCACTTATAATAATTTACGAAAAGTATGTATTTTGTTCAGAGTGTAGAGTTTGTGAAGTAAGAGCTAGTAGAGTTAAGCCCAGTAGAGTTAAAAGCTTGGCTCTGCGAGAGATCTGATAACTTTTTGGCCCAAAACTTTTTTGTGTAAAATGTTACATGAAACTGTTTTTGTAGAATTCACTTCTTTTTGTAGACTATCACCAGTATCTTTATAAATTTTCAAACCTTTAGCGAAAGTTTCAAACGAACTTTTATCCTCCTTATAGGGTTGGGAGGCAATTTATTAAAATCTTGCAATACATGTTTTATATCAATTTCAAGATTTCTAGCGTGAAAATTTGTAGAAGCTTACAATAATTTTATTCCCCATTTTTAAGGGTTGGGGTGATTTACCAAAAATGCTGAAATAATTTATAACAACGAGTTAATTCATCAATTTTAACATCTCTAGCATCAAAATTGGAGCGAGTCGCATTCTAACTACCATATCCCAATTTTAGGGATTGAGGAGTGATTTACTAAAATTCTTAAAATACTCGTATGTATTTTATCATTTTAACAAGGAGTCTTCATGTCGATATTAAGACATCTCGCAGAAAAATTGTTGAGGTCTCATACAAACTATATAATATGATATTTCAATAATTATGTCACAATTTCTGACAAAAATCTAAGTTGGTCGTAACTGGACTTCTCAATTGGTAAATTTAAAGCGAAAACGCACACACCGTGAGCCGTGTATGAGCCGTGGTGTACAGTACAGTACAGTACGCACACACAGTGCATAAATTAATAATTTGAAAGATCAAGTGACGAATAAAATATAGCTAGTTGATAAATCGAAATATCAAAGAAGGTTCTCTAGAACAAGTGCCGTCATCAATTTGATATCACGATTTGTCAAGTTGTATTTGGTAAAATGCAAGTTGTCAAATTGCTATCAACTAAGATTTCTTCAAAAATTGTGTATACATATTATGAGCTGTAAAATGTTTACATATAAATTCAAAGAATAATTAAACCAATAAAAAAACCGTATTAGTCGAGATGTCAACTTGTTCACGCCAGGCACGGAAATGTTCTAAAAGACAGTAAAACCGTGTTACAATCTATTATTGTGTAGCTTAGAAAATTTACACAGATACATAGATCGACGAGCAAACTGGCACACAAAAATGCGGTTTTGCTTTGAATAAGCAATTTGCTAAGTACCTACACGTACTTAGCAAATTGCAGCTTATTCATATGCGCTCACACAACACTGAATGGTGCAATACGTTAAGGGGGCGCCTAATGCCAAAATCAAGCGAAAGGTGTATTTTTTAGATGTAGTGTAAAGGTAACGAACATAATTATCCATATTAAAATAATACCATAGGAAAGGAAAAAGCCTAAAGTAGCAGAGTAATTGAATAGAATTTAGGAAAATAATATAGTTTTTTTAGAAAAAAATTTAAACTTAGCATCTTAAAAAAAACATTTCATTTCAAATGCTCGAAATTATCAGCGACAACACCAAATTATTTTTGACAAAATACGTAGCCAGACTAATGTTCTAACCGAGTAATCAATTAGTTTTTTTTTATATGCTTAAATTTTGAACAAATAAATAAAAAGTCACCTAAAAATGTAAGCTAAAGCTCGAAGCCAACATCACCGTGACCTGTGTCATGCGATTTTCAACTCTAAACATAGCATCATAGATGATGATAGCGGGCGATGCAAGAAGCGCGGGTGAAATCAGATTTTTTCATGACATTAGGCGCACTCTCAACGTGCACTGTGTATTTTGTGTACTCTACACAGAATAAAAACTGCTAGAATCCTAACGCTGTTGTCGTCGGAGGGCGATTTTCACCACAAAAATGTATGGAATATTTGGCTTACCTAGAGCTGTCAAAATTGTGAAATGTGTACATATTGAAAATTGAAATAATGACGTTTCTCAACGAAAAATCTGGCAACACGCATCTAATCGAAATATATTTCATGTCTCTTTCTAATTTGTGCTGTATTCAATTAATCCATGTCTTTCAGATTATTTCGATCGACCACATTAACTACCCCTTTGGGATCTCAGTAATGCTGTATAGCTACATGGGTATTTGCTACATACAATGGACTTACCATTGCGAACCTAACGAAGAGAACACCTCTCTGTATATCTCTATTCCGCTGACCAATACAATGTTTTCTTGTTATCAATTTAAGGATAATTCATAATTATGACATTGTTATTCCGTTAGCATGTTCGATACATTTTGTGTTTTAGTTAATTGTTGAGTTTGCTTTGTTTTCTGAGTTCAAGATGGCGGTGAAATTAATAATACGATGGTTTTTGGTTTTTGATTTATTATTTTCAAGTTACTGCTACGATACAGGTATGGTTTTACTTATTATTACTTATCTATACTATTTTTAACTTGTTTTGTGTAGTCTTATTTTTCAAAAAGCTTTCGGAGACATGTTTAATTGGTTGTTTTTGTTACAGTCAGAGTGATTAGTTCGTTATTCTGTATAATAACTGGTTATTACCCAAAATAACTAAACTGCTTAGTTAATTTGATAAATTAATCACTTTAAATGGTTATTAGTGATAATATCCGGTCAGAGATAGGGAAAGTACCTAATAACTTTTCAAAATAGCAGCTTTCAAGTAGCAGAATATTTTAGTAGCGTAATATTCATCGTGAGGCGCATTACATCTGCCCCTATAAATAATAATACTGCTTGATGACCACGACCGCTCTGTCAAAAGCGCTACGATCAAGAAGAAGAAGAAAATTCATTTAAGTAGTTGTTGTTAACCATTTGGTAAACACCATTTGGTGGTTGTATCAACTAGGGTTTCGTAACTTTTTTTTACTAAGCGATTCGCTTTTGGCACTTGGCCGGTCGCTGCCGTGGCATGCTCGCTTCACTCGCTCGGCTCGTGCGTTGTTTGTAATGTTCTAACCTAACCTATTTTTTTGTTTTAGGCCTAATCTATCTAAGTAGGTGTTTTGCTTCTGGTACTTCGCTGGCCGCTAAAATGATAATTATTACTTAAGGCAAAGTAAAGTTAAAGTCAAATAAAGCTTCGTTATCTTCATAATTTGAGTCGTCCCAGATATTATAATTACAAATTAACTAGTTAAAAAATGATTAATTAAGTGTCATTTATCATTTTCACTATATCATGTAGTTTTTACTTTAACATAATCGCTGGTTAGTATCTACTTATTATAATAACTAGATTAATCACTTTGACTGTGACATTTATACAGAGCTGTTATCCAGCAATATTATACTATAATAAGCTGATAGGAGATGATTCAGATCATTATGAACAACTTTTGATTTGGGTCAACTCAGAATTCGAGAAAAAAACAGCTGTTTCATATACATATTTTGTCAATTCCGAGTTGCAATTTGAACAGCTGATTTTTTTTCTGTAATTCAGGGTTGACCACCTAGGAAAAGTTTTTAATAAGGATGGTCTGGTCTTAGGTAATCACCCCACCTTTGGCTGAGTACAAGGCAAGCTGACAACCTTGTATCTTTGCTGACCAAACACTGTACTCTACCAGCCTTTTTAATAGTCCACTGCAGAATATAGTGCAACCCACGAAGAGTGATTATAAGCCATATCCACCACGCTGGCGCATTGGGTTGGTGGATGGATTCACATACGCCATCAAATTTCTTCCACCGACATAAATAGGTATGGAGGCTGCTTCACGATATTTTCTTTCACAAAAAAGCCAGTGGTGTAAAATTACGTAGGTTCTAAAGAACTCATTGGTACGGGACCGGAATTTGAACCCACTACCTCACGATTGTAAGGCGGGCGTCATTACCACTAGACCACCATGGCTATTACCCTGTATACTACCTACTCATAGTATACAGGGTAATTTGTTGAGAGGAAATGGACATTTTTTGTAAGGAACAACGTATCTTTTCCGAATTTCATTTCTACATACTTATTGCATAGTGCATACGCTCGTAGAAGAAATTCGATGGCTATGTTGTCCACCAACTCGTAATGAGCCAGCGTGGTGGATTGCTCTTCGTAGGCATGCCTATTACCGCCTATTGCAGCGGTTGCCTATTTCAAGGCCGGTATAATAAGGTTGAAAAACTGATGGACTTCATAATCGTTCCCGTTGGGTTTTAGTCCAGGAGGTGAGCGCAAAAAATGTATCTAAGCCTGAATTAAAGGCTGAAATTTTGGGATTACGTACGTTAGGTGTATTGGCGAAGTCAGTCAGCTAGGTTCCCTAGCGCTTAGCGCAGGGGCCCGTTCGAAATAAGAAATAAGTAACTATAGGCTATAGGTATCTAAAGTATCTATCAACAAAGGATTTATTGGCACTTCAACTTATATTTGCGCGCAGCCAAAAGGCAACGCACATCTTTAATGGCTACCTGATAGCCACTGTTACAAAACTGACTATTTATTAAATCGTTACTAAATTTCTTTACATATTTTTTTTTCAGATTTTAGAACGGAATTGTACGATGCACTACTTTAAAGCCTACAGGCCCTATTACACGTTTCATCAGACTGACTTTCACTTTACTTATTTTTTTATATTATTTATTTACCTACCCATAAACAAATTTTCAGCTTTCAGAAAGCAAATGTAAGCTGATGTATTTTAAAAAAATTAAAACAGGTCCCCACAGCAAACTATATATCTGAACCCAACTGACTGACTCGAGGATATTGTTATACAAATGTACACTACCATGACAAAGTATCTACCTAATACCAAAAACGTATAGCTTTTAGAAAATGCTTGCATTTTTTGCGCTTACATCCTATTTTTTGGCCTTGATTGACAATTATTCAATAATTCAACTTGTTTCTCGTTGTTAGGGTTCCGCACCCGAAGGGTAAAATATACCTATATTACTAAGACTCCACTGTCCGTCTGTCTGTCCGCCTGTCTGCCACCAGGCTGTATTTCATGAACCGTAATAGCTAGAGATTTGAAATATTCACAGATGTATTTCAATTGCTGCTGTAACGACAAATACTAAAAACAAATAAAATAAATATTTAAGAGGGGCTCTCAAACGACAAACGAGATTTTTATACCAAGTGGCTCCCATACGGTACGGACCCCTAAATGCCCAAGTCCAACTCATACTTAGCCGATTTTATTTCGATCATTCTCATGTAGAGTTCGAACTCTACATGAACAACTAAAAAACTGCTGGGGAGGCGGCTGATCACGTGAATTCTCTTAACTTTCTGCCAATAGGTATTTCGCAATAGCCAACCACAACTCCTTTCTGGCTGTATTTATTGTTTTGAAAGTCTGTAATTAACTACTGCCTTCGATGATTTACGAAACTTATACCATTTAAAAATTGCACGTTGTTTAAAATGTGCTGCTCTTGTCTAAAACTCAACGTTCGTCCATCTTGTCAATGTAGGTGTCCTCACACACGGCCCCAGTGGGAACCCAACACTTAGTAATCAAATTTGTTCACAGTTATTAATCTAAATTTGGGATCAAATGCAACAGAAATTAATATGGAAGCGGGACAGCAGTTTAGGATTCAAATCAGTGACTTAAAGAATGAAAAAGGAAGGTAAGTGAATTTATATCAAATAATCGAGGCGCCGGTTTGCTCGCAACATTCACGCAATGCACAGAAACTATTAATACTGTACTAACTTAGGCTAAAGAATAAACTAACTCTCTTCTTCTATAGTCTTAAATTAACAAAATGAAAAACTAGATATAACAAAGAGTTCAGACCTTGGAGTCTGTGGAGTGATAATGTAAAAAAAAACTGTATGTCTAGAAAACCAATTAAGAGTTCAGTTCAGTTTTATCTCTCAGTAATAGTGAAATTTGGCGCCAGCACTTGGTTTTTACGCCAGTTTGCTGTGATCATGCGTTAAATCACAACTTCATTGCTATAGGTCACTTCTATTGTCTTGCATTATTCTGAGGTTATAACGGATTAGTTTCAGTTCAGTTCCTTTATTGTGTATCTTTGCGTTCTGATGTTCGGCTACGTTTGTTTCCTGCTCACGCCAGTTACTTGAACCACGAGAGCGAGCAAGAGGAAAATCAAAGGCGAACGTCAGAATGCATAGACAATACAGGGGCAGGGTCCAAACAAGTGACAACACTAAATGACTTATAAGATTCCCATACGTTTAAGTTCAGTTTCATCTCTGGTAGCTGAGTTAGTAGAGCTCAGTTAAGATAGATCTCATAATCATCATTATCAGCCATAAAACTCCGCTTTGAATTTGCAATAAGCCCTGTTAGAAGTGACCTGCATCCAGCACGTTCTTGTGGTTAGAAAATTCATATTAGAATAAAATGGTTATCCTAAATTCATCTGTAAAATAAAAAAAATAATAATGTTATTGATTAATACTGTCAATCCAACTAGTCAGTGAAAATTTTACGCTGCGCTTGCTGGTACGTAGTCTCCGATTGAGAAATTCCCATCGGTTATCCGTTTTTCAAACTATGTAACCTGCCTGGTGCTATTTCTACTTGCTAATCAGCTGGGCTATGTCTGTAACTTTGGTTTGTCTGCGGATTTCCTCATTCCTGATTCGATCTCACAGAGAGACAAAGTCATCTCCAGAGCACGTTGATTTATTTTCAGCGTTGATCTCACATTAGACAAATTGACAATAACATCGACTTTAACTTATTAATCGACAATAACCAAAGCACAGGAAGAAAACACTTAAAGAATTGGGCCATTGAACTGAAGATAACAATAGGTACCTACATTTTACTCTGAAACATCTGGATACAATACACATACTCTTAAACATCATTTTCAGGTGTCGCTGGATATATCAGAATTCAAACTATCAAGATGTCAATTTTCAAAACTATCCAAACACGAGACTTCACACCTCTGTAAGTAACTTATAAAGAAAACAGTTTTTCTGTATCTACATTGTGTTTGTGAATATTTTGTAAGGAACAGCCGATATGCTGACGTTATGTAAACTACGGCACTTTTCCTGATACGGACCCAGAGAAGATACATGTCGTTGTTATATTTATGTAAGTTTTTGTTTCGATACCTACTAAACAATGATTTTGAACATATTTGTAACAGATAAATCAGATATAGCCTGATGACAGACGGAAGGACAACGGATCTTACTAATAGCTTTAGGGTGGGTTGCTCCAAATTACTTGAACGATAACCAAACCTTGGCCTTGGATGAAATTTGGTTTAAAAATAGCCTAAATATTAACTAGGACATGGGCTACTCACGTCCTAGAAAACATTTTCAAAATTTGGTACAGAAGAAGCATCAATATGCTTAAATATAGCAACTATTAATATCATGAGGATCGCTAAGGAACCCAATATTCAGTGGTAATGATCAATAGTACTAGCGACATAAATGATATGAGTTCTACGTCTCTAGTTCCATAATGGTACTAGCAAAGTATACATAGCGTGAGGTGAGTAGTACATATCACAAATGGAACTAATCAATGGTACTGACAGAAAACCAATTTTTTTTATAAAAACTAAAAATATTGACTTAGAAGTATTATGTAGTAGAGGCACGAACGTGCAAAAATATGTCAGCGCTAAAATCTCTAGATTTTTTAGTTGGTCGTAAGCCGCCTGCAATCTGTCTACGACGCCGCGTGATGCCAAAGTGGTTAGTTACTGAGTGCACTACTTGAGCTTGAAATTTGATTGTGCTAATAACGCTTACTTGTGCGACAAAGCTGTCCTGCGACTCGCTTCGAGTTCGCTTAGACGCTTGGGAGACACAATGAAGCTCGACATCACTGTTCTATTTGTATTTTTAGCTCGATATCCTATTTGTATCTTTAGTGTCACACTAGAGTGATGTCGAGCGCTTCAGAGTGTCTCCCAAGCGTACAAACGAAATATGGTGAGGCGCAGTACAGTGTCGCACAAACATTATTCGCACAATCAAATGTCGATCTCAAGTAGTGCACTCTTGGCTACTAGCTGTTCGGATAGCAGCTACATGCGAAAAATGGTATATTATATTTTAAATACGAGTACGTATTTTGGGAATTTATGTATGTGTACTTCATATTTCTATTTAATTTTAATATTTATTTTCTTAGCCCACAAAAATGCTCTCAACCCGATCGGTCACGACATTCTCCTTACTAATACTACGAGTATACTCGTAAATCCGAAAGTGTGTTTGTTGGTTTGTTCTCCTTTCACGCAGCAAAGGAGCAACGGATTAACTTGATTTTTGGCATGAACATAGTTAAAAGAAGGCGGAAAGTGACAAGCTACTTTTTATCCCGGAAAAATAAAAGGTTCCCATGGTATGCCACAAAAATTAAAATATTGCGCGGGCGGAGCCGCGAAAAAAAGCTATTTACGAATATAAGACAAATGAACTTTGATATTCTTACGAGATGGGTTCTTGGATAGTCAGTTAAAACGCCGATTATTCACTTAGCACTTTATTGCACAAAATCACGATACACACGACACAATTGGTTCGCACAAACACTTCACAATGGCACTGATATTCACACAAACTAGTCACTTCACAATCACTGGTACCGCACTTGAACACGAGATGTTTTCGCGACAATGTTAGAAACGGTAAGTGATCCGAACGAAACCCATCGCTTTATTTATATCGGACTAATAGTTTTCCAGAAATCTCTAGAATATAATCGGTGCCATTGTGATTAACAAAGTAAACAAGTGTAAGTTTCTATTGTTACAAAAATGATCAAAACACCAAAAAAAACGAAGACAATAGAGTATCCGAAAGCGTAAAGAAGTTATCGGGTAAACAACAGATTACGACATCGTTACTGCATACCTACACGTAAACATTGTGTGCGCGCCTACTGCGTGACAATATGATGTGTACTACCTCAACTATACTACCTAGTATAGTTGATAATTTTATTGAAATTAATGAGAAAAAATAAACAAGATAGAAATGATAATGCAACGTTGTGTTTGCAGGGCTTTATCACAGCACCCACGAATGCAGGAGATTTTCGGTATGAATGTATATTTTATATGAAATACAGTGCTTGTGATCAAATAGAAGGAAGGACGTGTATTGTAAATCTAAGAATTGGCTATACAGACAAAGACGAAGGTATTGCTTGTATGAGTCAAGTTCATATTCACAACAGACGTGACACTGGTGAGTACCTGTACCTTTTTCGTTAGTCGACTGCTGAACCTAGGCCTACCCACAAAGAGCGACTGGACCATATTGACCACACCAGCCCAGCATGGGGTGGCGGATTCACATACGCTCTCTCTTCTACGGATGGATGCAGGTTACTTCACGACGTTTTCCTTCAAAAGCCGATGAGAAGCCGTGTGGAAGTCCGTCTATTATGTAAAGTACTAGTTTTTGCCTGCGGTTTCACCCGCGTGGTATTTTACTCAAAAACCTTCTTTGGCTCATGCACAAAAACTCTGCTAAAGATCATCACATGATCAAATGCATAGTTTACGATTCTATAAAGGACGTACAGACAAACATTCATTTTATATATATGTATAGAAATATACATGTATATATGGGTTGCCTGAAAGAGATCGCTTCCAGATCCGATAAGGCCGCCTAGTGTTGCACTACCTTAAGGTTTTCACTGATAAAATTATTATAGGTAGTAAGTTTTATTTTGCGTGTACAATAAAGGGTTAACTTGTTTTGTTTGTTTGTATAGAAGTTTGGTACGAAGTCATAGGACGTCCACTGCTGGGCACAGGCCTCTCCAATATGTCTCCAATAAGATCTTTTGAAAACAGCTTGCATCCAGCGCGATATGCGTCGTCGTCGTCGTCGATGTCCCACGCTGCGCTTCCCGATACGTGGTCTCCACTCGAGAACTTTGTTACCGTTCTTGCTAGATATGTGTCTTACCCACTGCCATTTCAACTTGCGAATGCTGAGCTTTATCGATTACTTTGATTCTTCTACGGATCTCCTCATTCCAATTCGCTCTGAGCGTAGGTAATACCTAACTAATTAATTTTATTCTGTTATTACAGAGCCACTAAACCCAAAATCACTTATTTTGAGAGTGAATAATAAAAGGTTTAATCGAGACGATAACTACTTTTTCTTTAATAGAGAAGGTACAACATTCACATGCTACAAGACTGGAGACCGTACCAAGCTGTCTTATATTTCAAAAGGTGAACGATTTCATGTTTTAAAAGTATTTATGTATATATTAAGCAAATATATCCATAAATCAGTTAAATAATAGATTAACTGAATAAATGGCATATATACCCTGTAATGAGGGCGCAGCAATAGCTAGTACAAACTTAAATAGGTATTATTAAAAGATTGAAACACTATTATTATCATACAATATTATATACTTTGACTGCCTCGGTGGCTCAGTGGTTAGTGACCCTAACTTCTGGATCAAAGAGACGTGGGTTCGATCCCCACCCGGGGCAATTATTTCTGTGATGAACATTAGTGTTTGCTCTGTGTCTGGATGTTATTTAGTTACTATCTATATAAGTATGTATTTAAAAGATTTTAAGGAATATTTTCGGTAAAGTGTCGGGTCAGCTTGGCTGCAGCAGTTCTGCTAACAGACTTAGCCACCTACTCCTATAGCTGTCCATATAACTGTACCTGTATCATGCTTGGTTTGTGAATTGTTCTATTTTGAGTTGTTTCCGTGTTTTGTTTCTATGTATCTAATTGTTTTATCCCGAACTCAGACCAAGTAGGAAGTCAAGACAGAATCCCGCCGAACAACGTACTTACTGAAGCCGGTAAAACTACGCCTCGCCGTGTATATACACAGTTACACGGACATACGTATAACGAAACTACGCCTTACCTTGTCAGTCTGACTGTTCTGGAGCGCAGAGTGTAGCTTTATAATAATTCTCGATTATTAAAAAAAGTATGCCGAATTGTGTGGTAAAAGGGTGTAAAAACCAATCTCCCAGAAATAAAAAGCAGGATGGCATAACATTTCATACGTTAGTAAACATAAAAATCCATATTTTTAGTAAATCAATTATGACATAGCTGACATATTAGCTTGGAACACGAAACCTCCACAAGTGTAGCCACCTTTGGTAGCCACTAGATAAAGGTGGCCTAATCTTTCCCTCAAAAGACTTATTTGAAGTTTGCCTAATTTGTGAAACTGTTGTGCGTAAATTATGTAATGAAAGAATAGTGATAGAGTTACTGAAAACCAACACAAATTAGTTGTTATTAATATTATGAAACGATTTATTGGCAATGACAACGTATTCTCTAACTTGAAGACTGATCATAATTATGCTGGCCAAGAGCATAAAATAAGCTTAGTAAGATGCGTAATTAAAAAGTATTTATCTATTCGTTTTCACCATATTTCCAAATTAGAAACAATTTCCAAAAGGGTGGATAGTAAGCGGCAATACTTAAAAAAAATGACCCAACAAAAAGGCCACTAAAATAAAACCAAATAATTTCATATTGGTTTTATTTTTCCCCTGTCTAGTCGGAACAAACCAAATTACCTATTATTTCTTAAAAGTGAAGTGTTGTACACTTTAAAAAAATGCTAACTTATTGTCCTTTCTTTCTGCTAGTACCAAGGACTTTGTATACTATCTGGACTGCGCACAGACGAAATTTGGCTCAAAGTTAGTTTAGAAAAATTCAACCTTAATGCGTTGCAACAAAACATATATTCCTTTGAAATGGCATAAGAGAGACGTTGTGCCGAGTGAGACTTCCCAAAGTGATGAAGTTGTCCCGCTCGCACTATTGCCATTTCGAAACGACACTTATATATGGTAGAATTATTACCTGTAAAGCCGCGACTGTCTTAACCATTTCTTAGTTTTTTTCACAATGTAGTTTGTTAAGATTTTAGTTAAAATTGCGAATAGATGCCAATAAACAGAGTTTGATATTTATTTTGTATGAATATACCTACGTCTTTATGATTTACGGTTATTTTTTATTTTTGACTAGAGTATCACCGTCGATTGCAAATGGCGTACTATGGTGTATACAAAGAAGTGTAGTAGGGTGACTATGCTGGACATATTTCTTAAACATGCTGGGTGTACAATTGGTGTATAGTCGTGGTTGTCATTTTTAATTTTTTTGGGTTGTAGATTTCAAAATTGGCATCCATATTGGAATTCAAAACGGCAGACGTCACTTTTTTGAAAAAATCATGGTTGTTGTTTTCGAGGTTTTTTGGGGTGTAGATTTCAAAATTGGCATCCATTTTGGAATTAAAAACGACAGACGTCACTTTTTGCTAAAAGTCACGATGGGTGTCGCTTTTGAGGTTTTTGGGGGTGTAGATTTAAAAAATGGCATCCATTTTGAAATTAAAGATGGCGGACGTCACTATTTTGAAAAAGTCGTCATGGGTGTCGTTTAATAGGTATTTGGAGGTGTAGATTTCAAAAATGGCATCCATTTTGAAATTAAAGATGGCGGACATCACTATTTTGAAAAAGTCGTCATGGGTGTCGTTTAATAGGTTTATGGGGGTGTAGATTTCAAAACTAGCGTCCATTTTGGAATTAAAGATGGTGGACGTCACTTTTTTGAAAAATCGTCATGGGTGTAGTTTTCGAGGTTTTTGGGGGTGTAGATTTCAAAAATGACATCTATTTTGGAATTAGAGATAGCAGATGTTGCTTTTTTGAAAAAGTCGTCATAAGTGTTATTTTTTGAGAATTCGGGGGTTTATATTTCAAAATTGGCATTCATTTTGGAATTGAAGATGGCAAACATTACTTCAAAATGGATGCCAATTTTGAAATATACACCCCCAAAAACCTCGAAAACTACACCCATGACGACTTTTTCAAAAAAGTGAGACCGCTATTTTTTATTTCAAAATAGATGCCTTGTTTACTACGGAAGCCTTAAAGTTCTGTTAACCACGGAAGTCTATTCGTGGACAAGTTTTCGTGATTAAGATTTTTCGTGATAAGGTCTATTTGTGACAAAGTTTTCCGTGAAAAAGTTTTTGTGAAAAAATTTTTCGCTCGTAAGTACCTACTGACACGGGTTGCGTGATATGTGTCAAGATTACATCTATGAAATTTATACGTTGTTCAACACCGTAAATATGGATTCCAGACCATTACTGTCGTCACAAAAGTGAAGGAACTCATCGAGATCTACATTTCCGATGACAGCTGTCAAACTTAAAAGTGGTTTATCTCCGTCATTATCAATTCTAGACCATTGCTGTCTTAATAAAGGTGAAAGAACTCTTCAAGATCTACATTTCCGATAACAGCTGTCAAACTTGAAACTGAATTATCTCCGTATATATTAATTCTAGACCATTGTTTTTATGGGGATTGGTTTTATAGAGATCTTCAAGGAAGGCCTATGCCCAGCAGTAGGCGTCTTATTGCTAAAGCGACGACGATGACGAAGGACGACGAGTTAGGGGTAAGATAACTGCGATTCCTGCGTGCAGTAACATTCCAAAGAAAAATTTTATCCCAAGATGATCGAGATGTTTTGGTCATCCTACTTGGAAAAGAGACACAATCATCTGATGTGGTATCCTTGTCGGCACGTTTTTCTTTGCCAGTACTCAATCCTGTTTATATGATAAATCCATGGCTAGTACTTAGACATTGACATATTAGGGTAATAAATTTTATTGCACGGCAACACTTACTACGTGAACACATGTTTACAAAATTGACCTCATTTCATTGTTGACAGCGTTCTGTCTTGACTTCTTATTTAGTTTGAGGTCCCGAATAAAATTTTCTGTATTTCTGTATTTTCGATCACTTCTAATACCTCTCCTTGTTCTACGCTACACTGCCATCTTCTCTCTTCAATTCTCTCCTCAATCTCCTTGTTATTAAAGAGACGAGCGACGAGAGAACGAGTGTTGCACGCATTAATATACAAAAAATGCTAAGCCGATGGTGGAATAGATTTTGAGTTCTGATCTGTTCATTGAGCCGCCTATATGACTTGGCGTCATTGGAAGACAGCAGTCTTATTGATCGCCGTCATTCAGTCATAGGGCTTTGAGTGTGACCTGATAATTTTTGAGGTCTTTTCTAACAATAATATATCTCAAGCATATTACTTCCGGTTGTTCTAATCTTGCTAACGGTGAATACTTGCATAGACAAAACCAAGTAGCCAGGATCATGCACCAGGAAATTGCCCCTCGATACGGCCTTGTCAAGTCCGAGATACCGTACTATAAGTACGCACCAGCGCCATTTCTCGAAAATGGTCGTGCGTTGCTCTACTGAGACCACTATATCATCTTGGATTGTTGTCGCCTATAGGCCTGATATGGTGGTCGAACAATCCCAGCGCTGGGTAGTGCTCGTCGACATCACCATCCCACATGACGGCACTCAGCGAGCACCTTGACTAGGCTCACAAGGTTACCGCCAAATGGGATGTGGACTCGACGATCATTGTCCCTGAGTCGTGACGGTGAAGGTTTAATAGCGAAAAGCCTCGATTAACACCTCAAGAGGCCCTCGCTAGACGGTTGGGTCAAGAGCCAATTACAAAAGGCAGTAATCCTTGACACGGCTCGCATAGTTAGGAGGCTTGTAACTCCAACCACCGGTAGCTTGGGCCCCACAGCTGGCGGCACTCTAGGTTAAGCTTTTTTATTATATAAAATTTAATTTTTGTTTTTATATTTATAATAAAAATCTATATAAGTAAAATATAATTAAAATTTTGTAAAAAAAACTTAAATTTAAGGAATTAAATGGATAGTAATAATAAGTTTCTATTCGCAGCTTCAGGCGAAGTCATTTCGACGGGTTACGGGGAATCAACCCACGTGAGCATGTACAAGAAGTTGACAGTTGACAATCTTGGAGATATTTTGGAATGTGCCGACGAAAAGCAACATTCTACCATCAGACTGACATTATACCTCAATAAAAATATAAAAGGTAATTGAACGAGCAAGCTAAGCGTCTACACTTCGAAAAAATGTTTGCCTTATTAGGTTATGTAGGCAATTTAGTATCGCTGGCGCGGCGGGAGATGTGGAGATAGGATTACGGCATACTATGTCATTACAATTAAACATTGACATTTAAACTAACCGAGTGCGGCAAAATCGCTGATGCGCGTTAACGTGCACCACCACAAATGTTTAGGCTTTATAATTACTTAAAAGGGAGAGAGAGTATTTATTTAATAGGACACGTCCACAAAATACGAGTAGTAAGTAAGTTCGTATAGGCCGGGTGAGAGTTTTTAGGCCGCCTGAAGCCCTCTGACAAGGCCAAACGGTTAAAATAACCGGGACCTACAATTTAACGTGTCATCCGAGCCACGGTAACGCTCAGTAGGAAAATGCCACTCGCGGTCACCCACCCAAGTACTGACCATGCGGAACGTTAATTTCGATGATCGCTGACAAACACCTTGTTAAACTAAGCTACGAGCCATACGAGTCCACAAAATGTATGGAGCCTGGGGCCTTATTGTGTAAGCGCTCTGAGGTTTGGCTTCACTTTTCCTCCCGCTCGCTCTCGTGGCGTGAGTACCTAACTGGCGCGAGCAGGAGAAAAAGCAAACCCGAACGTCTCAATCTAAAAGTTTGAGACTTCCCTATTGTTTTCAAATACGAAAACACAAAAAAACACCATAAAAACCGAACACAAAAGACAAAAAGCACCAAAAAAACGAAGACAATGAACGAAAAAAACAAAGAGAATCGACCTACACGTATACAAGGTGCGCAAGCGCCTGTAGCGTGACAATAGGTAGCTTATATCCGGCAACTCTGACTTCTGTTGTGTTCTTACTGTGTATAATTTAAGTAGATGATATTTTATGTAGCAGTAGTGTAGCTATTGGAGTTTTTGTTACTATACGAGATACATATTATAAATCCAAATGTGTTTTTGTTGGTTTATTGGTTTGTACCTCTTTCACGCAGCAACGGAGCAACGGATTGACTTGATTTTTTGGCTTGGAGATAGTATGTTTTTACTCCCAAAAAATAAAAGGTTAGAAACCTTAGTTAGGGATCGCACAAAATCAAAAGATCACGCGGGCGAAGCCGCGGGCAGAAGCTAGTTAATTATACACACTTGATGGTAGTAGATAAATGTTATAAAGGACATGTCCACAAAATCTATGGAGGCTGGTATAATAATAATCAAAAATTTTAACCACAATACGTAACGAGTAATTTCGAGAAAGTTCATATTTTTCTGAGTCTACATCAGTTAAAAATAAAAAAGAGCCCACCGATTTTTTAAAAAAATATTTCGAATTTATTAATATAAATAAATATATTTGGCTCAATAGTTTATCTCTATCAACCCTGATTAAGTAACCTCCAAATTGTTAAATAAAAGCATTTTTACCAATTTCACACACTTTTTAAGTGTTTTTTTTTGTCACATTGTACCTACTAACTGGTCACACTGGTAGGTCATAATTTTTAATTTTAGCAAATTAAGGGATGATTGTGGAAAAATCAGCTACGAATGCAAGTAAAATAACGATATAAGCACTTTATTATTATTGCTAAACTAGAAAAAAATACATAGTGTGTGTATTTTATTATTTTGCATACAATTTATTTTTCACATTTAAAAAAAATGGACGAATGGAAAAATCTAAATTAAGTATTTTTGAAAAGACCATAAAACAAGCTTTCAAATGATTGATGTAAATATCATCTTGGTTCGATTTTTCTCTGAATAATATACCACTTGTGGACGTCACCTTTATCTTTTTTTTTCAGAATTGTCACCATTTTTAGTGAACGGTTTACCTCTTCCTTTGGCGATGAAAAATGACAAATACTATTATTATCAATACAGGTATTGTGCCGGAGAGTGGATAACAGTGGCTAAGTCAGTCGCATGGCGTGGGACGTGTCAGGTAGAAGGGCCCTATCTTCGAGACCCCTTAGAAAAATGTAAGATTCTTCACATTTATAAACGTCACATCTCATAAGCCTAATCTCAATTTGCTCTTGAACGATTTGGTTCATACCTACTAGCAAAAGAGTTTCATGTTAGGATTGAGGTTTTAAATGATCTTGCCATTGAAGTGGATCTTGCCAAATATTCTCGAAATCGGGCGATAATTTAATAGCACGACAAGAAATTGCCCCTCCTTTTTAAGAGGAATACCTACGGGAGAAAATATCTTTATCCTTTTATAATAATTTTACAAAATCTGAAAGTGTGTTTGTTGTCTTATGGGTTTGGTGGTTTATTTCTCTTTCACGCAGCAACGGATAGATTTGATTTTTGGCATGGACATAGTTTGAAAAACGGAATGTGATAAGGATACATTTTATCCTAGAAAAATAACAAATGTTCCCACGGGATAGCACAAAAATTAAAATAAATTGTTTATCGTATTGCTTTTTGTCGCCATTCAGTATTAGTATGCTTTAAATCTAGTAAATTTTCGATTTGTTTTAATTAATTGGCACTCGATTAAATACTACGCTATTTACTTTATTTCAGATAGAAGAATTCATTTCTTTTTAGAATATTTAAAGCCATTTACTTTAAATAACATCAATAATGGAACACATTTACGGTGTTTTGTAGAGCAACAAGAAGTTTTTCTGACGTTTCGGCCACACATTTACGTCAATCGTAAGTACTTATTAAATTATTTTTTTATTTCGTGTAATCAACAGCGTAATAAATAATAAATTAACGTACTAATATAAGTACAAATAAGGCCAAAAACGATGAAGTACCTATAATAATTTAGAAAAAAATTGTTAAAATTTTGAAATTCATTAATGGCAGCTAAAAATATAGTTTAAAAGTGTCGCTCTTCTTCTTCAATAGACCGCGACCAAAAAGACAGCTATGTTTTAGTTACTTTAGGTCTGTCGAGTTACAGGTTGCGGCACATAAGTACAGCGCAGGTTTTAGTATGTCTGCCACATCATCATCAGCCACCCCCAAACACCACCCCCCAGCGCCAGACCTACGCACCGCCATGCGCCACCCTTAAGCCTTTAAAATCGAGCGTATCCTGATATACGTGCAGACACAAATTATATAGTGTGTGTGCCTGTGTGCGCGTGCGTGTGCGTGTGTATGTGTGTGAGTACCTAACATTGCAACACTGCTCATTTACTTGGCCCTTTGGCCAAAGTGGTACTAGTGGTAATGACATCCGCCTTACAACAATGATGTTTAATGCCTTACAATCGTGAAGTCGTGGGTTCAATTTCAATTTCAAAGGGGTTCAATTTCCGATCCTGATGAGTTATATTGGAATTTATGTACCTACGGACTTTTCACACCACTGGCTTTTCACTGAAGGAAAACAGCGTGAGGAAACTTGCAAATGTCCGTAGAAAAAAATCGATGGCGTATGTAAATCCACCAACTCGCACTGAACCAGCTTGGTGGATATGGCTCAGCGTCAGTGATCTTAGAGAAAGATTTCTTCAGCTATTATTTTTTGTCTAGCAATCAACCATATCTATGACGGAAATTTCAATTGACGTAAGGGACATTTTGTTGAAAATGAGTTATGAATGCCACGCAAGGAAGTTTCATACAAGAACTGGAATGCTTACGTGCATCCTAAAAACGTCCCGAAGAGTAAAGCACCAACATTGGAATGTATCTCTTTCTACTAGTGTATCCACACAGTAACTTCATATAATTATATGAAGTTATCGTATAATAGTTTCGTTTTATCCTTTCGTTCTCGTATTAAACTTCCTTGATGCCACGATACTCAGTTTATTGCGCTCTTTCGAATGGTATGTATTTGAAATCTCTCTAGCTCAAAAAAAAAATGTCCGTTATCCCTAAATTTTTTTTGGGCCTAGCACAAAATTTACTCAAAAACTGTTTTAAGGAACATTTTAGTTTTAAAGTTTGTCGTAAGGCCTTTCCAAAAAATATTTGGTGAAGAAATTTTAACAGCTTTGTCATTTTGACCTTTACGACTTAAGAAAAATGTAGTGTATTTGTACCTCATGATCTTAAAGGACACATTTTTATTGCTCTTTATGACCTGTAACAGAATTCAAACTTTTCAAAATCAAAAGAGTATCTAGGCCTACTTTTGAATTAATAACCGAATCGGAATTTGTGTCTACTGTCGTTATTTTGATTTAAAATTACCACCGATTTTGATGCAGCGGAAAAACTGGCCACGCTATTGATTGGTTGCTCGTTCTTAAACAGAAACAGAAACAGTGAAATTTGCGCATCATTCGAGTCGTTCGCCAATGTAATTGAAATAAAGACATCTTTGACGGAACAAGCTGAAAGAAACTGCCATGATCGGTGCCTAAGTACAAAGATTTATTGCATAAATATGATCATTCCAAAGCAATTCAACAAATAATATTTAGAAATGCCGTTCATGGGTAGCATTCAAGATGAAATGAATTCACCTGAACTGGTGAAGAAGACAATGTTGACAACATATTGTTGTTAACCAAGAGCTATGTTAGTTTAGCTTAGCTCGCAAAGCTGGCTCAGTTTTTCAAAGATCATGCATAGCTCGCAGTCTGCACAGATCTATGGAAAACTGTTTCAGCTATGCCAGCTAGCCCTGAACTAACTTAGCTTAGCTCTTGGTCTGCAAGTTTGCAACTCGAACACGCTGCGGCAAGTTATACAGAAGAGCAAAGAGTATAGTTTGCTACTTTGGTAAGCGTTTGAGAATTCGGTCGAAACATGGGCCGTGCTTGAGTCACTTCAGCGATGCCGTATTGACTATTATATCGAAGTATTGAAGTGTTTGTATAATAACGCCACTATGTCGGCCTGAGTACAGGAAGAGAGCTCAAAGGTGATCCATTTGAAAAAAGGAGTCAGACAGGGCGGTGTACTTTCTCGGAAACTGTTTAGTGTACACCTCTTTAGAGCACGCCTTTAAACTCCTGGAATGGAAAGGATTTGGCATCAACATCAATGACGAATACATCACTCACCTTGCCGACAATATCGTAGTAGTAGGGTAAGTCGACGGAAGAGCTCAGCACGATGCTTAGCCTTAATCGAGTTTCTCCACTGGTGGGTCTTAAAATGAACATGGATACAGCGATGATCATGTGTAGGTAATGTCCATGTTGTACCTACCCCAATATCTGTTGAGAGCTCGGTTCTTGACTCGTACGTCTATCTAGGACAAGTAGTCCAACTAGGTACTAAGTTCAACTACAATACAGAGGTCAATCGCCGAATCCAACTCGGCTTGGCAGCGGTAGCGTTCGGATATTGCGTGACGTCTTTTCATCCGATATATGTCAGTGCTTCAAGGCGAAAGTTTTCTATAGTTGTGTGTTGCCAGTTGATTAATTATGAAACTGAAACGTGCTCTTTTACTGTGGACTTTACCATTAAACTCAAGATAACCCAACGTGCTAGATAGAGAGAGCTATGCTCGGTGTCTCTCTACGAGATCGAATCAGAAATGAGGGGATCCGCAGACAAAGCAAAGCTACCGACATAATCCCAGCGAAGTAGCAAATTAAAATGGCATGGGCAGGGTACATAGTTCAAAGAATGTTTGGCCGATGGGGTCGTAAAGCTGTCAAATTAAAATTGTATAATAATAATTATATCATTACCAGATTCGACCCCAAATTTTGGGGTTAAAAAATAATTGACTTTACACCCTGCCTAAATTGAATGTCTTGGATATAATAATGCATATATGACTGCTTTGAAATAAAACAAAATAGACTCACCTACGACCTCCTGATTTTACAAATCCAATCATATTGTTGAGTCGTATATGAAAAAGTTGCTAGAATTGAAATTTTAAAATATAAATTGAAAAAAAATAGACTTACCTACGACCTCCTGATTTTGCAAATCCAATCATTTTGTTGAGTCGTATGGGAAAAAGTTGCAAAATTTTTAAAATTATAAAATTTCAATTTTATCATTAAATTTAAGTAAGGGATAATTTATATTACTTATATTATATTTTTGACCGGACTGTGTCCGAGACGGGCCATGTACGTGGCCCGGACGGGGCGTTCCATACACGCAACACAGAATTTAGTTGGAACCTGCCATTGGCCCATTCGGGCCACGTACACGGCCGGTCCCGGACACGGTCCGGTATAAATCATCTAATATATAAATCCTCCCTTATAATCTTAATTTTCAGAGCCACATATTACTGGTTTGTCACGGTCCAATGTTTTGCTCGAGTACCAAAACTATGAAACCAACGTTTTTAATGTTCAGTACGAGATTGGAGACATGACGTTGTATTTATATTGTTCTTCAGGCGATATATGGTGGAAATTTAGTAAGTACCTACTAAGTTAGTTATTCATAATTAAAATCTTTTTGAGCGTCTGGTGGATTAATAAAATGCTGGTGTTTATTTGGCTTAACGTATAAGCATTGCCATTCAGCGTGGCAATGCTGCTGGTTACGCTGCAGTGAGGTTGAGCATTTGTATTATATTTATTTTAGACCTTGAAGGGTCTGTGGGTGATTCAATTGTTTTATTTTGCAGTAGTAGTGTAAGTACACAGCTTTATAGCTTAAAATGTACCTACCTATACAGTATTGTATTTTGTTTTAGTTAGAACAAGTGCCCCGTAAAACTATGATATAATTATTAAACACTACGTAGGTAGTGTTTGACCCGTAGGGGTTACGGTAAAATCAAGAGAAAAAAAATAAGTCGAATTTGAACTAAAATCTTTTTCATTACACAAAGCGCGCGCGCACAGTGGTCCCGCCATAGTAATATCGATGGTTCAATTATGATGTTGTCTAACGTTAGAGGATACACAAATCTTAGAAAAATTACAAGAATTTCCCTTCGACACAAATATCTCTTCTACCCCCACATATAAAAAAATGCAATAATGAACGGATTTGGCTGAAAATTGGCGGGGAAGTAACTTAGAACCAGGAAATGGACATAGGATACTTTTGATCCCGTTCCTTTTCTTGTTTTACTTATTAATAGCCGTTCATCTTATCTTTAACATATCATCTTTCCCTTAGAAACTCTGACAGCTGTCAAAATTAAAAAATAGCAGCTGTCTGTCATAAATGACGGCTAATATAACATTAGCGATCTGTCAAATTATAAATGACAGCTGTCAAAATTAAAAGAGGCTTTTCCTCTTAACCTTAAACGTTACCATTATTGTCTTCACAAAACTGAAAGAGCTTACCGTGATCTACATTTCGTCATCAAAAACAAAAGTAAATAAAATATAAGATTAGCTACATTCATTAACTTTCGTAGTACAAAGTTCGCCGGGATGCAGTTGGGTTATGTGCGATTGTACCCACTGAAACCCCCTCGGTGGCCAGCCTTTGTGCCTTCTTGGGAGCTCCGGGATCTCCAAAAGGAACGCACCGGTGCTCCCGGCACTATGTGTGTCTACTCGCCTGGTAGTAGAGCCAGGCTTGTACGGTCCTGGACGACAGCGGTCGTCCTCCTCGGGCCCGCTTGAGTGGATGGGCAGAGCCCCAACTCTTATCACCCACGAGCCCAGGGGATACCGATGCTGTCTTCTAATGCCCCGGCATCAGGGCAAATTACATTGACATACTAAGAAACCCAGCTGACTGATTCCGGGGTGTTATTGTACACCAACATGACAACGTAATATTAAATTAGCTAGCGTGTATAGAGAATTCTTCCATTTTTTGCGCTTAATCAGTAGATCGCGAAGTTTAGAAGAAAATATGGGAGGACTTTGCCTAGCAATGGAGCATACGAGGTTGATAATATAAATAAAAATAGCTCTTTCTTTAAATAACTTTCTTATTTCAGATCATACTGAAGTCACTACTACCAGATTGGTTGAAGATCGTCCTCGATCATTCCAACTTCAGCGTGATAAAAACAGGGCTATAGTAAATTGTACAGATCATTTTCAAAAGGTGACTCGCCTGATTCTAGTACGAAGAAACGACGTAAACATTCCAAATATTCAACCTATAACGCATAAACCGATAGTTATACCTGACAACGCAAACACAACTATAATTCAGTCATCAACGTATCGACCTGTCAATCTTCCAACAACTCGAACGACACCGCCAGCTGTAACTACACCTCACACTGAATCTATACCTAGAACTACAATTGGAGAAGATCTCTCATCATCTATGCCTCCAGCAATACAAGAAGAGGACATTCTAGTTCCTACAAGTCAGTCTGAAGATACAAATACAACGCCTCGACCTGGAGAGTTGGGAACAGGTTTGATATCTCTCATCTTTCATATTTGACTAGTTGACCCAGTGAATTTCGTATCACGTTTATGTCACTAATTCGAATTCTAATTTCGAAGGCGTAGACCAACGGCCAGACAATGGAAAATTAAATTGATGTTTTTATATTATTTTCCGTGCAATTTCCTAATTTTTTTTATCATTATAAAGACCTTCTGACAAAAACAAACATAACAGAAAAAAAAATAGCCAAATCGGTCCAACTTTTCAGACGTGATGCCGTGACCAAGGACACAGGGATTCATTTTTAGGGTTCCGTATCCAAAGGGTAAAACCCTATTACTAAGACTCCGCTGTCTGTCTGTCACCATTCTGAATCTCATGAAATGATAGTAATATCACTATTGCTTTCAATTAAAACCAGCTATGCTGTCTCACTCCGTCATACCTATAACCATGTATGATATAATTCTACTGTATGTGTGTATTTCACTGAACTCCTGAGTATGCGTTTGAGTGGCGCCCTGGATGGTTTAGATTTACAAATCAGCCCGGCAGATGGCGCTGCAGTGGGTATTTGAAATATCAAGCAGGACAATGTCTGTCGGTTCCGCTAGTTATAATAGATTATGTTTCAGGGCTGCCAGGTGGTTTTTGGTTCATCGTCGGCGTCGTGATGCTTGTCATACTTCTCGTCATTCTCGGCGTTTGGATGTGTTGCAGCTACAAGAAGAAGCGACTGCTTGTAAATGTTTGTATTTTTACACGATTTTATTCAGTTTCACCTGTACCATTGTCGCGTCCTTTGCACGAAGCATAGTTAAGTATGACTAGAATCGTCAATTGCGTATAGGGTGTGAGAAGAAAGATATATACACGTTGTTTTGATTTTATCATATGAAATGATAGAAAATAGGTAATAGTTCATAAATATGTTAATTTACTTAAGCATCTCATTGAAAATACAACAGTAGTTTTTGGCGCGAAACATTTGCCTGACTATTACGTCTAGGCAGTGCGTAATAGTCAGACAAAAAAAACGTAAACGCAAATAGAGGCAAAAGATATTACTTTCGTCCTGTTCACTCTTTATACTTGCACATCTCGCCTTCTCTTACTTTTGTTATTATTATTATTTAGTGACCTAAGCTGATATTATGAGGTCATACAGACCATCATTTTTCATTGCCGATGGTCTTAATCACTTTTCGGATTAGTAGGTACAGGGCAAGCAGATAACCCTGTATAATTATTCTGGATGACTCTTGGCAACTGCTGTTTTTCTTGCCTGGTACGTTCACCTTAAGTATTTTCACATTAAGTACCTTAAGTATCATCTTGGTAAAATATTGTCCAAACCCAATGGTTTTTATAAAATCTGTAGACTGTCATAGACTGTCAATCTAAGGAAAATAATATGGTAATTGTTACTATACAACTATTTCTTTGTTATAGAATACGTCAAAAATGGAATACCAAAACCTACCTGAGCATCGAGAAGGTCCTATGAGCATACCCCCTCAATGGGACCGACCTGAAAACGTGTACGACGAACCCATCAAACCCCTTTGTAATCAAAATCTGTATTCACAACCAATACCGAAAAGCCAGAGGAACATAATGGAACCTACTTACGCTCAACCGAGAGATTCTATTAGAAACCCCACTTATCTCAACACCAACCAAATTACTAATAAATCAAATTATGAAACGGCGCAAGATAATGACCCGACATATGCTGCAATACAAAATAATGACCCGACGTACACTGCGGTACAAAATGATGACCCGACATATGCTGCAGTACAAAATAATGACCCGACATATGCTGCTGTACAAAATGATCAAACTTATGCAACAGTGCAAAAAAATGCGTCAAATCATAAAACAGGAGAAAATAATAAAAAGAATTACGCTAATCAAAATTCTATTGAATATAAAAATTTTGATGTTTTATCGAGAGAAAACAGTATGAAAAAATCTATAATCCGTAATCATCCAAAAAATTTAGATATGACTAACACAAAAAACAATGAACATAAGAACGATAGTCAAAACACGGTAAGGAAAAGTAAAGAAAACATTGAATATGCAAATTTATTGACTGAACATACCAAAAATGTTAATTTCAAGCTCCCAGAAATGCCTTCGTATAGTAAAATCAACCATGAAAAAACTTACGCCAATTTTTCTGAAGAGCAAAATGCTGTGAATAAAAATGGCAAATATATCAATGTGAATGCCAGTAATGATTTAGAACCTACATATTGTGAGGTAATAAAGTCAAAGAAATAAACTATTAATTGACTTTTTTATACTTTAAATACCTAAAGAGAAATGACTAACGTAATATAATAGTCACGACTATACAGGATTATCCAGAACTGGAATACTAAGCCGGAAGGAGGTGATTCAGGCCATCATTATGAACAACTTTTATTATGGGGCCAACCAGGAGTTTGAGAAAAAAAAATCACCTGTATCATACATTTTTGTCGATTCCGAGTTATAATTTTGTATGGATGGAACAGCTGTTTTATTTTTCTTGAATTCCGGATTGGCCCCGTAGTAAAAGTTGTTCTTACTGATGGCCTGAACACCCCCTTTCGTTTTAATCCAGGGTAAACAGATAACCCTGTAGTTTCGACCTTCGCTTGCGCTTCCGGCTTTTCGGGCTGTCCTATTGTGGAATGCTTTTCACATAACTGTGTAAAGTTAATTTTTTCAACGCGAATTCTTTGCATTTTTCTTTGAATTTTCTTATGTTTATTCATTTAATTTTTTTAGCATTTCATTTATAGCGTCCCAAGCTTATTGCATTTTTCTTAATGTTGGTTTTGCTCCGTGGCCCTATTAATAACTAAGACATGTGGTAACTAAGAAGTGTTCATAGATATTATAAGCGTCACAAGGTACAGACAATATTTATGTCCTAAGGTCAAAAGCAACCATGTTTAACGAGATGAAATTATCTTGTTTTTAGGGTTCCGTACTTCAAATGGAAAAAAATGGAACCCCTATAGGATCACTTTGTTGTCCGTCTGTCCGTATGTCAAGACTCTTTATATCAGGAACGCGTAAAGACATCGAGTTGAAATTTAAACGGTATACGTATATCTATGGTCTCTTGGAGTTGTGTAAAAGAAAAATTTCTCAATAATCGTCTAAAAAAGCCGTTTATGTCGTTAATAACCGCATATTTCGACACTCACAAAAATCGAAACCTACTTCCCGTTGACATAGAGCTATGAAATTTGGCAAGAAGCATTGTCTCAGAGTACACGTATAGGAATAAATCTGAAAATTGAACATTTTTATTTAAATCACACAAAATAGGGCTTCAAAATTCAAAAAATATGGGTTTAAAATTCAAAGTGCGTAAATCGTATCATGTAAGGTATCATATAAAAGACCTTCATTAGCACATGCTAAAACAGGTTTTTAATTATTTTAACAATTTTCCATGAATGACGAGAAAAGTTAAAAAAAATACTTGTGTCGATGATGATGATAAGTATAGAGATTTCAACAACGTACTTCCCAATTTTGTGAAATTTTCTGTATTTGTACGGAACCCTCGGTGTGCGAGCCTGACTTGCACTTGTCCGGTTTTTTTAGATTAAGTCTTGTATTTAGTGGTAGTTAATAAAGGCACTTGTCCTGTAAAAAAAATATAATATAATAATATATTGTAATGTCTCTTAATGTACAATTTTCTTTTGGCGAAAAAATATGTATAAGGCCAATGGTTTGCCGACTCTTGAGCACGCAACGTACAACTGTCCATGCGAAAAACATGACAATTTGAGGTTTATACCACACACTTCTTACGATTGGCCTTGGGATTTATTAATTATCATTGCGGATGCAAGGCGCATTGGAAGCTGGACACGTTTGAATTCAAAAGGAAAGTCAGTTGGCAGTAGTGGTATTTTTGGAATAAGCACATCTTGGATACTTATAACCTGTTATATTATAACAAAATTATACAAAATATTGCATAGCCGCTTTTACTACGAGCCTAACCCCAAAATCGTGAAAAAAAATCAACCGTTCCACACATTAATTTTTGTCGATAGCCGATGAAGTTTTCTATGTACTGTACTGTACTCACAGACTAATATGTACCAGCCTTTTTAATAGTCCACTGCAGGACGTAGGCCTACCCACGAAGTATAAAGTTTTCTATGTACCTAGGAGCAATTTTTTGCGTTTTCGGGGTGGGTATCTCAGTGAACGTTAAAACAGTCAAAAGTCGTTCTTAAGAGGTTGGATGTACGTACGAGTAAGTTAGGTGACTTTTACCACTAACCATGTAGGTATCTAATTTAAACAACAGAATTTTTCAATATATTACCCATATTAACTTTTTCGACTATCAGTATTTTTGTACAGGTGTATTTGGGGAGGTCGGTTGTTTTGAGTAGATAATATAATATATCTTTTGAAAATAGTTTTTGTAAAAAGTAGTTTTAAAAACTGATTCAGTATTTTTTTTGGGTGCTGCGGTATTTTTGTGAAATTTAATCTGGCCACACTGTTTAACAACCTGTAGTTAAAAATGTTTTATTTTTTGTTATTATCCATTTAGAACTTAATAAGCATTGTATTACGAGGTTATAAAGTAAATTAATCATAACTTTTGCAGTTTTATTATTAAACACTCATCCCTTATCCTAAAACACTTAGTTTAACTACATAGTAGTTATATTATTAACAAAATTAAATTAAAATAAATAAAAAAAAGCAACGCTGTAAAATCTCTGCCGTAGCTAAGAAATGAGATGATCAATTTAAAACGCCTGAACCGATTTTGATGAAACACAAGACAACTAAGAGCACTCCTGACTAAGTCACCTTTCACACAAAAAAACTATCGATAACACCGTGTCGTATATGTGCCGGAGGTTAAAAAAAATGAGTTATAATATTCATTAGTTTAGATGGCGTTAAGAGTTAATCGTCCATCTCCTTTTTCCAGTCTAGTAGGCCTATGTCCGCCAGTGTATTATTAAAAATCTGCCGAAGTACAGCCAAGCAAGCGGCTATGACGATATCGTTCACCCTCCACAAAATGTATGGAACAGCTGATTTTAATGTTTTGACAAAAGTTGTTATATACAGAATAAGCCCCTAGAAGGATGCTAATTGATTAAAAATAACCCTGTATAGGTACAGGGAGAGTTGTAAAGTTAACGAGAATATACCTACAACAGACCGCAAGCACTTAATCACTATGATTTGTACTGCGCTCAGTATGAACTAATTTTAAAATCACCTTTTCCCAAAATGTCTCCTGATTTTCAAAATGTCTATTTTTTAGAATGTCAAAATTCCGACCCAGCTCGCTTAGCATTTGCGACCACGAAAAGCCACGAAATGAACTAAGAACTCTTTTCGACGTGTGAAAAAGTGACTTTGCCATAACTTTGTCTCGTCCTGACACACGTCGAAAGAAATAATTCTTGGTGCAAGGTCCAAGGTCCATGCATGAGTCAGGGTCACTGACACCTAGGCCAATGAGGCAGTCAAATATCCAGCAGCCTGTGTCCAACAGTGGACGATCTACGGCTGAAATAATGATGATGATGATTAAAGACTGCGTGTGTTATATGAAGTAGGCAAGTAGGTACTACTTGACAGTATGACTCCTGCATTATTTTCCTGCTAGTTTTAGTCATACTCAAGGATAAATATTTTTTGATAGGAGGCATTACCTATATGTTATTTGTTCTCCAATTGTTATACGAGTATGACTCGTTTAAGAGTTATTTGAATATTATAAGGATTAATACGTTTTTAATACGAAGAAAATAGCTAGGTACATGTGAGATCCACAATATGGCCTTAAAAACTGTGTTTTTCAAGCGGGTATTGCTGTGTTTTATACTGTGTTGTGTTTGTTACTTTCCTGATTATGTCAAAGGTATGTTTTTTATTCATCCATCAGCTGTAGAAGTCCATTGCTGGGCAAATCCATAGGGGAGGCCTACTTCTATGGACTTCCAATAAATCCGGTGGAAAATGTCGTGCATCCCGTGCGTTATTAAGGCTGATTATCTCGGTCAGCGCGCGAAATTAATTTTTTTGGGAATTTTGCCATTTAAAGATAAACTACACACACAAATACACATATACTATGGGCATAAACTAAACAGAGTGCATATTCTTACTAATTGCTGATCAATAACTTCATAACTATATTCAGTTTTATTTTGATCCGTTTATTATTACACAACTTATTTATTATTATATAACTCATAGTATTATCTTAGTATGTTGTTTTAGGTAGAACCAAGTTTTTTGTTGTAATCTAGGACACCTCCATGCCATATCATTTTTTGTTTGTTTCGCTTTTCTGGTCGCCACAATACGGGCCTCTGAGCCTAGTGTGGGGCCGCTGGAAATAGTTGGAATTATCTCCTTACGTTTTGTTCTGTATGTGTATTGTTATATTGAAAATTCTTTTGTAATCTGTGTGTTCAAATAAAAAAATTGAAATTACTCATTTCAAATTTACGAAAACCAGTTATCGCTTGACGACCGCTGGATCCTTGGTCCAAAAATAACGAACACATTTATACTAGCTGTAGGTTAAGCAAAGATGGCTACGAGATTCTGTGAAATGGGTTGACCGCCACCAGTCTAACTCATTTGGCGGCTATGAATTTTCTCATGCTCATTTCTTGCGCTGACCTAGTGAATCAGCCTTAAGTTTTAGTCGGTCCCCTTAGTCTGTGGACGTCCTAGGCTACGTTGCGGATACGTTTTCTCTATTCAAAAGCTTTACGGACCCATCGCTCATGTATTCTTTGAACTAAATGTGCCCTGACCACTGTCACTTTATCTTGCCTATCCGCTAAGGTAAGTCGTTAACTTTGGTTTGTCTGTGAATCTCCTTTTTTCACTCCTCTTTTAAAAAGCACGTTGCACGTTGGGTTATTCCATAAGACCACATTGACGTTTCAGTTCCATGTTTTTTGATAAGAATAGGTACCTAAGATGATAAGAACGTTAATTATGAGTTCAAAATTATACCTAATACATATGAAAAAAATATGTCAAGCGATAAAAATATATATTTCAGTGTTTCGGCGTTTCAAGGACAATAATAGGAAACAATTACTTACCTTCATTTGCTCCATGTAAATGAAATTAAAGTAATTAAAATACACTCCTAGGCAAAGCAAAGGAGTTAAAAAAAATATCCACTTTCTGTGTTCACTGATAATTTGCTTTTTTGGTGTAGATATGTAATATGTAATGTCGCAAAAATATTTTTTGTAAATTCTAAGGCTCAGCAAAAAATTGCGAAAACCCCAAATAATTGAATTTTGCGTGCTGACTTATTTGTCCTTAGGTGGTTTCAGTAGGTCAGCGCACGGAATTCAATATCTTTTTTTTGCCAATTACAGATAAACTTCTCATTTTATGTTTTCATTTTGCGGCCATGAATTTACGTTTAAAACAAAACAGTGGTCAGTCTATGCACAAGAGAGCATCATCTAAAAACTAATGAAAATCAGTCGATGCATTTTTGACTGACTAGGTACTAACTTGATTTTTAGGCGTATGTAGGTAAAAAACTTAAAATGTAAAAGTCTTAAATGGCAAAAAATACCGCAAAATTTGAAATTCGCGCGTTGAAGAGACAATCTGCCTTAACAACCTTTGCAAGTTTGAATGAAATCCTTCAAGATTGAGTAGAGACATGTGGGCTTATAGATTCAGTTTAACAGATGCGAGCTCTACTCTACTTCAGGGAACTAGTACCTACTTAGTACCTTTTCTGATAATTTGTTAGCAATTTAGAGAGCAAAATAAATACCATAATATTGCAGCCGATTCAAGCCAACTGGGGCCGTATTGAGTACGCGCTATGGCGTTCGACTTTGCTTTTTCTCCTTCTCGTGCCAGTTACTCGCGCCACGAGAGCGAGCAGGAGGAAAAGTAAAGCCGAAAGCCAGAACGTATAACAAATACAAAGGTATACTTCGCCGAACCATACATGTCAGCAGATATGAAGCTACCTTAGCAATATCCAATCAACGCACACCTTTATAATATGATCTTCAGTCAGGATTGGATATTGCGCAGCTTGTAGCTAACTTCACATCCGCCGACTTGTATGATTCGACCTACGCACAATACGGCTGTCGGTCTTATTAGAGATAAGAATATTGGATAGTGAATATGATGACGATTGCGGATATGATAACTCAGATAAAACCAGACAAGTAAATGCCCATTTTACCAACAAACACTAATAACTTATGATCAGGGTCAGATTTAGGAGAGGGCGACCGGGGCAACTGCACAGGACCTCCACAGTAAATTTAGAAAAAAAGTCTTTCAAATTCTAACGATTAAGCACTAGCAAATTTTTTTTTGTTGTTTTACTTTTACGTACAGTACTTTGTAGAAAAATATTACATATTATTTTAAAATAGTAAGTAGTTAAGAGTGTAATGGGGCAGATAAAGTTGTTTATTTATAATATTGACAACGATTATCCATTTTCCAGTATAATTCGCAATCAGTAAAATATCAAAATTCTAAATCCTCCTCATAAAGAAAAAAAGAAAGAAAGAAAGAAAGAAAAAATGTTATTTATTAACTGAGTAAGAAATCGGTACAAATTGTCCACGAAACAACATTATCGTTAGATTCATTCACATCAGTTGGATTAACAGCAGGCCCCCAAACTCGGCTAAGCCGGTCTGTTGGTGCAGTTCTGTTGGTTCATTCCAAATTAATTGCCAAGAGCTGAATTGGCGCGAATAAGTTACTCATCTTGAAGGAGTAGGTACTTATCCTTAAAGTCATCACCAAGGGGTCTCCACTCCTTTGTTGCCCCGTAGCCTCCACACCTCTAAATCCGGCTCCGCTTATGATGACAATAAAACAGCGCGTCAACGCGTGCGCAGTTCTTGTACATTTATCAACCTAGTGTTGAACGTAAATCACCTTTCCATATTCACCCCGTTTTTGCTGACTCAGTACGGATTGTCGGGTTCACGTATGCTATCTAATTTCTTCTACGGACCTATGCACTACTCAGGTTTCTCACGATGTCACCGAAAAGCCAGCGGTGTGACATTTGTGACATACATAAATTCCAAAGAACTCATTGGTACGAAAACGGTGTTTGAACCCACGACCTCACGATTATGAGGCAGGTGTTACCTACTAGGTACCACTATAGGTACCTACCTACTACCACGGCTAACATAAGGCGAGGCCACACGCGAACGCGAAAGTAAGCTATGGTATGGTCGAGGAGAACGATGGCTGGCACATGTGTCACACTCGTGATCGGGTGCTGCTTGCAGGTCGCCGGTCTGCTCGTGGCATTCACGCATAGCACCAACTATAACCAACTTAGACTAAAATTTCAAGTACCTACTAACTCTCTTTGTACAGTATAATCTAACAATTGTAATTTGAGTTAACAAAGGGCACAGACCCTGGAGTCTGGTTCAAAAATTTTCAATAAAAAAAAAGCCTGGACTATGTGCTCTGAGGGGTTGGTAGGTACAAGTTTGCAGGTATATTGAAACTGCAGTAGTTTCCGTATGGCTCTATACATTTTTGTACAGCGTTAACTATGCACTAATAATGTACTAAAAGCTCTGAGTCGCTTAAAATAAGTCGCATAATTTCGATTTCATACAAAATTCACAAAATTCGACTCATTTTTAGTCGCTGCATGTGTGGCACAAACAGCACTTTAGTATGAAACCGAATGCAGCGTGAATCCCGCGACTCATATTACGCGATTTTATTTTTAACACAAAAATTGCCTACCTACACAATCATCATTGCAATTCAAAGCGGCCAAAAATTACACTAAAGAGGCCAAAGCCGGCACACCTACCTACACTTGCTAAAAACCCACATGCGTCAGAAAAAATACGTTGACTAATAATAATCCAATGAATAACATTGGAAATAATATGCAGGCGTGAACAGGAAAAAAGGTGGTAATGCGATGTGCTTGAGAGGCTAGATTTAATTCGATACTTAATTAAAACAATATTGGATTCTTATTTCTTCTTTCGTCATAAAAATATCGAAAAATTCCGTGGGACGTCACATACCTAGAAGAACAGATATAGATAATCAGTATGCCCAATTATACTCGTAGATGCGCCTGGGTAAATTTAATAGCAACGTAAAAGGCGTTCTCTCTAACGAATGCCTAAAGTGAAAAAGAAACAGAATTATGCTATTTAGCTATTATAATGACGATGGCGCCTCTGTAATTGGGCTTAACAAATACGTAAATATTTAATATTGAATATTAAATATTTTTGGACATCTTACACATGGCCTCTGACCCCAAACTAAGCAAAGTTTGTTATATGGCTGCCAGAGACTGATATACTTACTACATAAACTTATTTTTAAATACATACTTATATAGATAGTAACTAAATAACAACCAGACACAGAGCAATCACTTATGTTCCTCACATAAATATTTGCCCTGAGTGGGGATCGAACCCACGCCTCTTTGACCCAGAAGTTATAGGGTCACTAACCGCTGAGCCACCGAGGCAGTCAATCAACTGAGTTTGATAATAAATTATTTGGCAAGATCGTATCTAAATCCTAACCAGATAGATTTGCAAGTATGATCAAAATCGGTCAAGAGCGAGTATGGATACATATTACCTATAGCGAGTAGGATAAAACAGATTCCGTTAAACTGATGTAAGGTCTATTGTTCGGAGAGCTACGGAAATATAAATCTAGAACTGAAATAAAAGTATTACTTATTTAAATTATAATCCTATAAATTATGATGAGAAGAAGTCTGGTGGAAGCGCAGTATCCCAAAGATAGGTCTTTGAAGTTGTGGGTGTTGCCTTGAAAAGCGACGTGACAATTTGTTGGACAAAACACGTTTGGCCGTTTGGACCTGAAATAAGTGAACTCAGATAAAAGAGGAATCAAACAAAAATGGCAACCCAAACAGTTTTATTTTATTTGATTTTATTTGTTTACGAAATGTTAATATTTTTTTATTTTATTTATTTACTAGTTATATTTATGGTGTTTCAGGAAGTGACCTGTACCTAAAAGTGAATAATAAATCCTTTACGTCACGTGATAAGGACGGCATCTATGAGATTCGTGAAGAGCAATCTATCCACATTGTCTGCGGGACTAACGACGGGACAGAAGCCAGAATTACCATAAATGAAGGTAAGTTTTACCCGACGCGACTGCTAACGACGAGTTAAGTTATTCGCACGAATTTTAGACTTGAAGCACGGTAATGGTATCTATTTAACAGTATTCCGTCTTCTCTTCATACAAACGGTCGGAACGTGAATCATAACTACACAGCCCTACCGCGTGTTACGTACTGCGTGGCCACTGTGGCTACGCGGGCGCCATGTACATATTTATTTCAAGGGTAGGGGCGTTTGATTTACTCGTGACGAAGGCGTGGGACAGCCCTACCGCGTGTTACGTACTGCGTGGTCAGTGTGGCCACGCGGGCGCTACGTATTTATTTCAAAGGTAGGACCGAGTCACAATACTGTTAGATACCATTACCGTGGATTAAGTGTTTTGATGTTGTTGGTACTAAGTACCAGTTACGAGAAAGTCTAATGGCCGGTTTACATTATTCCAGTCCATCGATCCAATTAAGCGCTGGATTCGATCGTTGGACTGGACTAATGTAAAACGGTCAACAATATTTTTTAGGATTGTTATATTCGTTTTAATAATATGCCAGGGTCGATAATTTATACAACCAAAAAAAATAATAGTAGGATGAAACCCATTAGAAAAGGAGGGGAATATTATAAAAATAAAAGGAAAAATAATTTACGGGCGATCTGAGGTCGGGATGGGGATTGGGGGGGGGGGGGGGGGGGGTTTAAGGGTAAAAAACGGTTTTTCTCGATTTCCGGCAAAACTAAAAGTCCTATCGAAAAAGTCAAATGGCAAAGTTGTAGGTAATAAAAAGATCTAAAACTTTTGTATTGACACTTTTTTCACATAACCTCTAAATTTATGTGAAAAATCCAAAGAAAAAAAAATCCAAAAACCAAGTTTTTGGTTTTTTATTTTTATCTTTTACAAAAATCTTTTTTTTTTAACGAAATTTGGTGAAAACTTACCTTTTTATGTCCCAAATACGCTGTAATTTATTTGATTAAAAATATTAATTTTTTTCACCTTATTTTGAATTAATATCGAAAAAACAGCCTAATTTTCAATCGAAAATTCAACCGTCAAAATATCAGCTTTTTTCAAAAAGTTGGTATGTTTTCTGTTTGTTGAAATCTCTTCTTTCCGATGGTGAAAAAAAAATATATGTTACTATAGTAAATCTTCTCAGAAAATGCAAAGATGCAGAGGTTATGTTAAAAAAGTGTCAATACAAAAGTTTTAGATCTTTTTATTACCTACAACTTTGCCATTTGATTTTTTTCGATAGGACTTTTAGTTTTGCCGGAAATCGAGAAAAACCGTTTTTTACCCTTAAACCCCCCCCCCCCCCCCCCCCCCCCACCCCGTCCCCATCCCGACCTCAGATCGCCCGTAAATTATTTTTATAATATTCCCCTCCTTTTCTAATGGGTATCATCCTACTACTATTTGTTTTCACTTTTCATTATTTTTCAAGGCTTCTACTCTGGCCTATAACCCAATTTAAATGTCCTTACAGTGCGACATAAAAGTGATAAAAATAAACGAGTGCGCCACCATCGCTTTGTTAGCATAACATTTTGCATCATTTTATTCAAGATGCCACTGTGTTCACAATCCACAAAATAACACGATACAAGATAAATGCAAGAAAATTAAAACGTGCAGTGCCCAGATTTATTCCTTTATGTGTAATCGTGTACTCTAAAAAAATGCTTCTCGACAAATTTCATAGTTCTACTAGGTCATTGGGTAGTACTTACTTACCCTGTAAATTTTGATTCCCTTTTGAGTGTCAAAATATGCTGTTTATTGCGACCAAGGACTTTGTATACTATCTGATAAATCCATGATTGCGACTAAACGGCTCGAAACGCCTTTTTTTACGATAACCGAGAAGTTCAGTTTATACTCAACTGCAAGAAATCGTAGACTTACGTAATGTTTTTCAACTCAACTCGATACCTTTACGACACATGACGGACAGACGAACAGACGGAAGACAATGTGATCCAATACGGGGTTTGGTTTTTTCCTTTTGAGGAACGGATCCCTAGAAACCAAATGAATATACCTATAAATAAAATCTATTTTTGTATTATTTAAGGACAAAAGGAGAAACATGACACACAATTCAAAAAAAAAATTGTGAATTTGGATATCGATCTGACTGCGGATTCCTATGACGAAAATATGGTGGAATGTACTACTCACAAAAAAGGGGATACATCATACAACAGCCTCGTCATACGCCTAGTTTATATCTCCAAGAATAAACCTGGTAAGTAGACATATTATAAGTCCTGGTAAGTACCTATACATAATAGAGGCCTATATTATAAGGCCTATGCAAGAATATGGGTTCCAGCCTCTAGGTGCGGAGTCCAAACTTTAAGAAAGATATTGATTCGCTTGAAAGTGCACGCAGAGCGCAGAGCATAGGTGGATTTCTACCTATGCTCTGCGCCGGTTATCCTATAAAAATGATGGAAAGCTCTTCGTCTCACGACCTTCGAAAAACGGCGATTGCGTGTTGTGAAAGATATACTCGTATATGTGTTGAGGAAGTACAAAATGTAGTACAAAGTATGAAAAATGGAAAATCGGTTGGACCTGATGGGATACCTATTGAAGTATGAAAGTTTCTGAAAGTGGATGGATGGGTGTGGCTGATTTTATTCTTCAATGAGTCGTTACAAGAAGAGGGTATACCTAACGAATGGTGCAACAGCGTGCTGGTGCCTATTTTCAAAAACAAGGGTGATGTACAGGTCTGCAACAACTATCGAGGAATAAAGCTCATGTCACACAGTATGAAAGTCTGGGAAAAAGTTATTGAAAGAAGATTGAGACAGGAGACAGATGTGAATCAGAACCAGTTTGGATTTATGCCTGGACGCGGAACAACGGATGCCATATTTGCACTTCGGCAACTTTGTGAAAAATACAGGCGTGCACATAAGAACTTGCATGTGGTATTCGTTGATCTGAAAAAAAGGCTTATGATAGAATCCCCCGCAATGTCCTGTGGTGGGCCCTGAAAGAGAAGAGAGTGCCAGGGAAATATCTGCGGGTTATCCAAGCTATGCACAGTAGAGCTACTTCGTACGTTCGGTCTGAGCAAAACAAACCGACAAGTTCAATGTGGCTGTAGGCTTACATCAGGGATCGGCTCTAAGCCCGTATCTGTTCATCCTGTTATTGGACGCATTAACATCAGACATACAGGAAGAGGCACTCTGGTGTATGCTTTTCGCCGACGACATTGTGCTTGCTGAAGAGAAAGAGTCTGAGGTATAGAGAAGACTGAAAAAATGGCAGGGTAAATTGGAAAAAGTGGGTTTGAAAATCAGTCAAGACAGAGCATCTGTTCTACAATTTCGGGGGTCCGTCCAATTTTACTCCAATCGCTCTATATGGTGTATCCCTTCCAGTCTGCTCGGACTTCAGGTACCTCGGCTCTATCAATCAGAATGACGGCGATATCGACCGGGACGTTACTAGCAGGATAAACGCAGGTTAGATGAAATGGCGACAGGTTACTGAAACAACTTGCGATCCGCGGATGCCCCTTAAGCTAAAAGGGAAAATTTATAAGAGCATCATAAGACCTGTCGTATTGTATGGATCAAAGTGTTGGGCCACTAATAACCACGTTTTCCTTCACCGAGAAGCCAGTGGTGTGAAATTCTGTACATAAATTCCAAGGAATTCATTGTTACGAGACCGGGTTCGAATCCCGGTCTCGTTCATTAACAAAGTACCTATTGAAATTTTGCATGCTTATTGATTAAACATGGCGATCTATGTATTTATTTACTTCTTCTTCTTCTTAGTCGTTACGCTCTTGACAGAGCGGTCGTGGTCATCACGTAGTAGTTGTGGTGGTAGAGGCAGATGTAATACGCCTCACGATGTCTCGCCATCTCTCTCTATTAGAGGTCAATCTGGTACACTCATGCACCGGCCCTCCCACAGCAGATTTGATTTAGTCGGTCCATCGCATGGGCGACCTTCCGCGCGGTCTTGTGCCTACCACTTTGCCCTGGACGACTAGACGCTCTAAGGACTGGCTACCTCGTCTCGAAACGTGTCTAAAGAATGCAAGTATACGAGATTGTACTGTGGCCGACAGACGCTGCCTGATGCCGAGTTCTTGAAGTATCGAGACATTGGTGCGAAATTCAGTCCAGGATACCCCAAGCATTCGTCTCCAGCACCACATCTCGAGAGCATCTATCTTCTTCCTCTCAATGTCTCGCAAAGTCCACGTTTCCGAGGCGTACAAAAATATGGGTAAAATAAGCGTACGCACGAGTCTTGTCTTCGTGGTTTTGGTGATGTTCCTGTTCCTCCATATTTTCGTCATTTTGTCCATTGCGGTTCTAGTTATCGCCATACGCCTCTTAATTTCGTCGATGCATCCGCCATGACTCGAGATTAAAGCTCCAAGATATATGTAAGATTGGACTACTTCGCAATTTGCTACCTGAGTGACTTCCGGCAAGTTATTGTTCGTGCGGTTTACAATCATCATTTTGGTCTTATTGCAATTAATCTTTAATCCGAACGCAAGGCTCACTTCTTCCATCTTCCGAAGCAGTTCTTCCATATGACGAGCACTAGTTGCAAAAAGCGTGGTATCATCTGCATAACGCAAGTTCGCAATACCATAATTTATACATATACCTATACATATTTATTTACTACAACACATGAAAATTATAACACCCGTATTTTGCGAAACAAATATGAATTGACCTCACGATTGTAAAGCGGGCGTAATTACCACTAGAACACCACGGCTTCCTACTTACAGCTTTTTACCTAATTTATTTGGTAAACATCTTGAATTTTCAGTGAATATTTGGGTCATCGTGCTTGGCGTGGTGGTGTTCCTCTTGGTGGCAGCCGTGGCCGTGTGGATCTGGGCTGGGTTTAAGAATAGACGGAAACAGGTTCGTATTTTTAAAATTATTTTATTAATAGGGGTTCCCACACTTTCAAGCTATCCGATTGTGATATCCCATAGGAACCGTATATTTTTTTCGGGATAAAAAGAAGCACCTTACGTCTTTCAAACTATGTCTATGCCAAACATCAAGTCAATCCGTTGCTCCGTTTCCGTTTCTGCGTGAAAGCGAAACAAACCAATAAACCAACAAATACACTTTTGGATTTGCAATATTAAGTAAATGAAGTAAGGAAAAACTGGTAAAAAAAACGTTTGCGTATGATGGTAGCTATCTATAATTATAGCCCTCTGAAGTTGTAGGTGTACCTATTACAAGTGCCCTTATATTTATAATTACTAGCTGCCCATCCCGGCTTCGCCCCGGTACGGACAGATTTTAAAAGTATAACAAACAAATGCGATTGAGATATAAACTAACCTTTCTCACAAGTTGTATAAACTGCACAGTTTGGAAAATTTGGTTAAAATCGGTTAAGTGGTTTAGAACTCCATCGCGGACAAACAACTTGATGCGTAATTTATATAATATAATAATAAGATAAAATTAACAAAAAATGCAAAAAGTAAACACGAGCCCGTGTGGTAGTCGTCAAGTACTCTGGGTGCATTTCCACCGTACCACTGCTATAGAAATTCTCTTAGCGAGGAATGAGCCAACTCTCTTATTACCAGCATCACCGATCAAATGAACATTTTCACTTTATCACCGTTCTATTGAAGTTAATTTTATTTTTTATTTAATTATACACCTGAATTTCTGTAATAACATGCTTATTTTTATTTGATTATGAAACATGATATATTTGGTGATATTTGGACGTAGTTTAGCAGAAAAGAATCAACCCACACAGCTGTCAAAAATCAAAAGGTAGCAAATGTCTTGCGATATAAGACACTTGTTACGTTTTGATTTCGGACAGTCGCGTCGAGTGGGTTGAGTCTTTTCTACTAAACTACGTCCAATTATAACATAAATGTGTTTTTCATGATTATAATACTTCAGCAAATGTAATTATTTCGGAATAATATTAGTCTAAGTTGTTAAGTCTATAAACCTCCGAGTAGAGAGTAGTAGAGTACTAGATAGAGTAGGTACTTGTTACATTATATAACACCTAGTTTCATAGCCAAATAAATTCATTGAATCATTGTACATATTTTACAGGGTTCATCGAACATAGTGACTTTTGCCGATCGAAATTCAATAGAAAATCTAGACCCAAGAGCGCAAGATAAGAACGAAGAGCCAACAAACGTATCTGTACAAAAAAAGCCAACCAGCACAACTGTGAAGAATAGTGATGCAAATCGTATATCTGCACATGATATTAATTCAATAAAAAACTCTCTACGAAAAAGCGATAAGATTAATCCAAAAAGGGAAACAGATGAAATTACGTACGCTACCTTGCAGTTTAAAGAGAGAAGTATCGACCAACCAGATGGTATAACGCGCGCCTCCGTGTACTTCGAAGAGAGAAGTAAAACGCCAGTACAGAAAACTGAACCAAGTAATGCATCTATTCAAAAATCGGAAGGCCGACCATTAGTGTAGATATTGTGTAGATCTTGGAATTCTTGGATCACGTCATGACAAGTTAAATCCTACGCCCGCATTGTTTTAACCGTTTGCCCACGTTAGCAGTGCCAGAACCCCTATCGTGACAAGTACAAAAAATGTCTTCCTCCTTCAATTTACCCTTTCGAAGAAGAACAAAATTGACTAAATTGGCACTGACATTAAAAGTCGATTTAAAATGGTTTAGTTTGAAGAACGAATGGCTGATGGGGCTAACAACAACAAAATGCCAAGTCGATGGGCTAACAGGATGGGCAAAACAACAACGGTTGTCTTTCAGTAGTATCATTAATTAGTACCATTGATGGTACTACTCACGTATGTAGAAATCAGAAGGACAACGTGATCGATAGAAAAATTCTGAAATACATTGACTTAATATGGCACGAGCTCAGACTAAATAAAAAAATCAAGACAGAAAGTCGTGAACAGACAAGTGAGGCCGGTTTTTTATACATGTGAGTGCGTCAGAGTTGCGCAGAGTTTCGTTGTACGTGTATATGTATGTAGTTGTGTCTGAACACGGCGAGGCGTAGTTTTGCCAGCCTTACTTGTTTGTTCACAACATTGTGTCTTTATTTTTTTATTTGGTCTGAGGGCACGAGTTAGAAATATAAATGAAAAATATTTCGATTCACTGGCTATTGTCAGATTTTTAGGCACGGAACGCCAAATTCTTGTCAAATTGCAATTCATATTTGACAGCTTTAAGCAAAATTTTATGAAGATTTTGCATAATCTTTTTTGGTTAAGAATTTACTCAAGTGACATTGGGATCTTTATGGGAATTATAGTGCAGCGTACGACGCCTAACTATGTCCAGTGGAACTTCTACGGCTTAGTTTATTTGCCGTACTAGGAGTGCAGAGACCTTTAGGCGGTTTATCACTCGGTCAATTAAGGTTAAGAAACACTAGTGTTCAATAAAATAAATAGATTTTCACATTATGAGTTTATTTTGAACATAGCCTTGGCCACCTTTCCAGCTTTGAGGTCTTCCAGAACGGTTTTGTATTCAGACAAGGAGTAGGTTTTCACGCCCAGTTTGTGATAGTCCAAATACCTGAAAATAGGGGAAATATTTATTTTACATCACCTTTGGGATGGCTCTGCCAAATATCAACTGGAGGCTCTGGAGTCGATTGAGAGGCGAGCCAGGAGGCTGATTGACAACGACACCTTGACTAAGACGCAGCTGCAAAGTCTTGAGCATCGTCGCAAGGTGGCGTGTTTGTCGGCCTTTTACCGGATACACTTCGGAGAGTGCGCCCAGGAGTTGCACAATCTAGTCCCCCCTGCCCCTTTCTTCTATCGTACGGCTAGACGGACGCGACCAAAGCGCCACCCTTTTATGGTGGACATTCCGCGCGTTAGAACCAAGCGTTTCGAATCCTCATTTCTCATACGAACAGCCGGAATGTGGAACGCTTTGCCTGGGTCTGTCTTCCCGTTAAAGTACAACGTGAGTGTCTTCAAATCCCGAGTAAATAGGTATCTTCTAGGTAAGCGTGATACACCCTAGACCGCGCATCTTGTTAACATCAGGCAGTGTGTAGTCAAACGCGAACCTATTCGAAATAAAAAAAAAAAACATGTTAAGTACATGAACACACAGAACAGGAAAAATGGAAAACTGTACATTTCAGACCCAAGTACAACTAATACTTCACCAATTATGAAATGTACAGGTTTCTGAAACAAAATCATTTTTTAGGTAAGTACTTGATTGAATCTTTATTTCAAATTCAATATTTGATGGCTTAAGCGATGACAATGTGACGGTTGATAACTATACATAAAACGACTCCGACGTTACTCATCTAAAATGATATAGAGGTACATTCTAGATGTCAATAGCAAACTCTAGCCTGGCGGAAACGACGGCGAAAAATATAGTTCAGAGGAAAATTATAGTTTATCTTACCGCGGTCCCATGGTCCTAAATCAACCGAGTGCGCTGAGAAAGCTGAACAGGTTGATTTTTACTGCGATCACCCCTTGTTGTAGATCTTTGATTATGAATATGTCTAGATACAGAATTGGCTGAGGAGTCCTGCGTCGTTCGGCTCAAAAAATATTAGCTACGTAGGTATATATGGTACCTACATACAAATATTGACAGTTAAGACAAAATATGACAAAGGGGACTGAGACAGTTGCGGGCGGCGTAGTAGATGGTGATACCGCATGTAACGAAGTTAGCTTCTTCTAGCTAACGTAAAGGAGCATAAGGAAGAGGGAATTTAGGTAGCCAAGAAGTTGAGACCCACAAGGGTTTCACAAAGCCATGAGAGGCCACCTAAGCCTAGAGGCCTACCATGAACCAGACCATGCCAAGACGGCGGCGTAATAACCAGATTGGTATAGAGGATCCATCCTTTCACATTGCTCTCTGGGCAGAGTCCACTGGCGTTCAGCCCCAGTAAGAAGGGAAAACTTGATGCTGGTACCTGACTCCTACCAGAACAAGACAGGAGAAAGGCCATCGAACGAACGAAGTAGTCGCCACATCTTATATCTTACCGAGGTCCCATGGCCTTAAGCCACCCTAGAGCGCTGGGGAAACTGAATGGGTTGATCTTGACTCCGATCACTGTTAGCTCCTTGTTGTAGATATCGAACGGGTTCACGCTGTAAAGAAAATAGGTATCATATAGAATCAAGATCTATTTTGGTACGAACTGAATTAAATTTTGTTGACAGCTGTGATGTCCAATCCTGACTGAAGCTCGCTTAACAGCTCCACGTGGATTGGGTTTCGCGTAGTTTGTAGCTAACTTCACAGCACCTAAGAAATGTTCTCCGCACAATCTCCTAAGTTCAGTACCATAGTTTCACTATAAACTTACGATGCTTGGTGAGTGGGCGGGCAGCAGCCGAAAAGCACATACTTCCCGCCGTGGTTCAGGTATTTGAAGCTGACTTCCATGACTTTGCCCACACCTGGTTGATGCAAATAAGTATTAAAAATTAGTTACCAGTTTAATAATCCAAAAGAAACGTAGATATGTACGAATACTCCTAATCGTACGTCGTACAAGTCAGCGGTTGTAAAGTTAACAATAAGTTGCGGAAAGGCCAAGCAACGCGCATTTTTATGTGAGCTTCACTCAGGATTGGATGTTGCGCAGCTTGTAGCTAACTTCACATCCGCCGACTTGTATACGTTACAACGTTATACGTGTAATGTTAACGTGTGTACGTTGCCGGCCGAATCAACGTATACTTACATATTTTATGGCCCTAATCAACCTTACCAGGTAATTAGGTATCTAATCCAAAATTTACTATGTTGTGTGAATGTCATATTTCAATTTTTAAGAAATCGGCTGAGTCGTTTTTGATAAACCAACAATAATGTACTTATGTGGATGTCACATCGATTCGTACAAACTCTTCGAATTCTTTATTATTATATACTACGGGACTAATCGCGCACTAAAATTACGAGATAAATAAATACCTCCTGGCAAAGTCCAGGCCAGTCTACCCGTGACCACGGTCGATGCAACTCGGCCGAAACGTCGGGATGAGGTGGTATTTATTTATCTCGTAATTTTAGTGCGCGATTAGTCCCGTAGTATATAATAATAATGTCTTCGAATTCTGTACACGGTGGAACTCGGTGTTGCTATTTTTTGCGAAAAACAATTATTGCACAGCAAAATCAGTCTGTAAGTTAAAGCTGTGTAAAATCATGTCTAAAAAAGTTGCTGACCTGTGCAGTCAATGATGACGTCATAGGCCTCCTCATCTTTCGCCAGGACATCAGGGGTCACTAGTCTGAATCCAGTGTCTGTAAAAAATAGGATAAAAATATTATAAATCCGCAAATGTAAATTTAGTGGCTTGGTTGGTTTTTCACAGAGCAACGGAGCGACGCGACGGTTTGGCTTGATTTTTTTGCATGGATATAGTTTCAAAAATCAGAAAGTATAGGTAGCTAATATGACGCGAATGAATTTACGGGAAAAAACCAATTGGTAAAATATTTTAGATAATAACAACCTAAATTTAATAGTCTAGTGAAAATATTTAAAAACGCCGTTTTGACGTTGCTATGATATTTTAACAGGCTTATAAAAGAAAAATACCGGCTTTGTCAAGTTACTTCAAAATTAATGAACCAAAATACTGAAATATTTATGAGACTACATTCCACGTTTAGGTATATATTATTTTATCCAATAAGGCAGACCGACAATATGATTTATGCGATAAGTTTTTTTTTAGGGTTCCGTACCTCTAAAGGAAAAATACGGAACCCTTATAGGATCACTTTGTTGTCCGTCTGTCCGTCATGTCAAGACTCTTTATCTCGGGAACGCGTAAAGATATCAAGTTGAAATTAAAACTGTATACGTAGGTATATCTATGGTCTCTTGCTGTTGCGTAAAAGAAAAACTTCTCAATTATCGTTTAAAAAAGTTAGAGCCGTTTATGTCGTAAAAAACCGCATATTTCGACACTCACAAAAATCAAAACCTACAGGGTACTTCCCGTTGACATAGAACTATGAAATTTGGCGAGAAGCATTGTCTCAGAGTACACATATAGGAATAAATCTGAAAACTGTACATTTTTATTTAAATCACAAGGCCTCAAAATTCAAAGTGAGTAAATTGTATCATGTAAGGTACCATATAAAAGAATTTCATCATTAGCACATGCTAAAACAGGCTTTTAATTATTTTAACAATGTGTTATTTTCGAAGGATCACGAGAAAAGTGAAAAATTTTTTTTTTTTGATTAGTTTAGCATAGACATTTTAACAACTTACTTCCCAATTATGTAAAATTTTCTAAATTTGTACGGAACCCTCGCTGCGCGAGCCTGACTCGCACTTGTCCGGTTTTTTTGGTTAAGTTGTATTTATTTAATAATTTGCAGTAAAATATAGTCTTCCTGATAACATGCTAATTATGCTACTTGCAGTCCGCTTCCTACCAGACTTTGATACCTACTCGATGTTCTTAGGAGAAACTTAAACCTTGCATTAGAAGTCCTTATGCTGATGTGAAAATGATAATATCTAATGTTCAATGTGAAAAAAAAATCACGTGAATAGTTTTACAAAAGGCAAATAAATCAAACACAACGAATAAAAATAACTAATGATTTAAAAATTTGTCTGATTATCCATAAAATGAGTTATTTCAAAATAGTAATCTAGAAATGACTTCTGAAAGTCTGTTGAATTAGTGACCTGCAACATACCAATAAAGTAAAAATGCCAAGTCGCTGATACCAACCTAATCTTTTGACAATTTCCAATCTGTTTAGGTTCATTTCTGAGACGGTGACGTCCCGATGTCCATGATGATGAAGTGTCGTCAGCCATAGGTTTCCTGAAAAAAATATTTATTTCAGAATACCTGCTGTTTTCTGTAGAAATTATTGCTATTATTGTAGGCAACGTTCGGCCAAAGGTGATATAATAATAATGCATGGACCGCGTCACACAAGTTGGCGGAAATAAAGTTCCAATCCAAATCCAATTGAGAATGATATGAGAATCGAATTGAGAACCTCATTTATTGAAGTCGGTTACAAAACTTACCGATGATTCCAGCTCCAAGCACTAAAATCTTCTCTCCAACTTTGAGCGGAGCAGCGCGGTCGAACCCGTGTGCCACACACGAGTATGGCTCGCACAGTCCGCCTGAAAAAGGTGATACATTTGATAACTTTTCACTATAAATAAGTCATGACACACAGTCACGCTGTAGGACTGTGTGTACATCAGCCTTTATCCTTACTAATTTTAGATATAAATTCGTAAGTATGTCTGTTGGTTTGTTTCTGTTCCACGCAGCAACGGAGCAACGGACATCGGCTTGATTTTTGACATGAACATTGAACATAGTTTGAAATACGGAACGTGACATAGACTCGGTACTTTTATCTCAAATCATCTCTCAAAAATAAAATGGTCCCACGCCACGGTACAACACAAAAATTAAGTATCACGCGGGCGAGGCTAGTAACGTAATAGAGTATGTCGTGTTGTTAGATAACTTGATGCATAAATATTATAGTGAACAAAGTGAAACAGTTATACTAAACTGAAATACACATATATATGGAACAGCTTTTTTTTTTAGTTATGACGAGTCGTAAAACAAATATTGTTATTTTTGATTTACAGAATAAGCCCCTAGAAGGATGCTAATTGATTAGAAATAACCCTGTATCTAGTTACTTAGGATACTACACAGTTACAGTTGCACTGTTATTTCAATGTTTTCAATGATAGAAAGGCAATCAGGCATTAGGAACACCAAGTCCTGAGGCACGCAGATGTACTGGGACCAGCCGCCATCCCTCAAGATCCCTAACAGCACTGTTGGCGACAGCTCTTAAGTAGTATTAGTAACTAATATTACGACAGAATCACCACAAGTTTTTGGTATACAAGTATCCACAGTTACTCACAGTTAGTACATATCTATTCAGATTAGTAGTTACCCAGACTTGTACAATTGTACATAGTTACGTTGAGCAGTCCACAGTTACCTAGCTCAGTACACAGTTACCTTGTTCAGTGGTAATTCCCTCAGGAAGCAGGAAGACTAAGTCCTGAGGCACGCAGAGGTACTGCGCCCAGCCGCCGTCCGTTTGGATACCAACGGGTTTTGCGTTTTGGCAGTATTGGTATTGACTCTTACGACAAGAGTCGCATAGGTTGCAAGCTCTGAGAATATAAAAAATATAAACGTAAGTACCTTTTTGAATTTGTAAATAAATTAGGCTTCACAGAAAAAAGAGAAAATAACTGCGTTATTTCTAACGCAGTTTTCACTGACCTAACAAAAGTCGTGTCCAAGGTTTGTGAACACAAGGAAGTCATTGTGCAGTAGCAATTGAAATTAATAATTAATCAATTAGGTCAGCGTCAGCGACGCAAGGATTGGGTTTTTCGCATCTTATAGAGAAATTCACCTAACAAATTGAGGGGACGTAGAAATTCAGAAAATTAAGAATTAAATTTCTTACCTGTTAGGATCGATTACGACTTTCTGGCCTTTCTTGAAGATGGATGCCTTACCGGCTTCGTGTACGACGCCGCTGTTCTCATGGCCTAAAGGAATCGGACGCTCCTTAATAGCCGGGAACTCCCCCTGAAAATAGTTATGGATGACTTGGTCTCATCTGAAAAATGTGCGATAGAGATAGATGCGTTGATTTGCATTAAACATGAGTATAAACATGCGTTTAATGGTTGAGTTACATTACAATGCAAACGTCATGTTAAGTCTGACGAGGCGTGCAAATTGAGATGAAAAATTGTCTGCTTTAATCGGAAATACTAGCTGTATAACTAATATAATAACAAAATATTGCTACCATTGCCACCAGTCACTAAAGAGTATAAGCCAGGACAAAAAAAAGTCAAGCCATATCACAGGCTTTGCTTAGTTTGGGTTCAGAGACCGTGTGTAAAATGTCCCTAATATTTTTTTCTTTTTATTATTTATTATTCTCAGATTTAGCAAATATATACGAAAGAAAATGATAAAAATCGAACAGTTTGAAGAGCTCGATAAGATAACAATAATGTGATACGAGACTTTTATAAACTGAATTATCTACTTTTGAGATTCTGATTCAGTTAAAAGTCGTTGTTTTATTCAGGTTAAATCCTGCGATCACGACACATTTATGAATTGTTTGTCTCAAAAATAACTATTGTGGAACACCTTACAATCGTGAGGTCGTGGGATCAAATCCCGGTCCCGTAGGTACCAATGAGATCTTTGGAATTTACGTACGGATTTTCGCACCACTGGCTTTTCGGTGACGGTGAAAACATTGTGAGGCAACCTGCAAATTTCCGTTGTAGAAATTCGATGGCGTATGTAAGTCCACCAACCCACACTGGGTTAACTTTACAACCTAACTTTTTAACGTTAAACGCTTAACTTTGGCTTTTACATAGAGTCGAAAGCCCAATTAGCCTCCAAAAAACTTGGTGTTCTCTCCAAGGTGAGACGGTATTTCACACCTGAGCAACTGCTTAGTCTTTATAAAGCACAAGTCAGGTCTAGCATGGAATACTGCTCTCACCTTTGGGATGGCTCTGCCAAATATCAACTGGAGGCTCTGGAGTCGATTGAGAGGCGAGCCAGGAGGCTGATTGACAACGACACCTTGACTAAGTCGCAGCTGCAAAGTCTTGAGCATCGACATAAGGTGGCGTGTTTGTCAGCCTTTTATCGGATTCACTTCGGAGAGTGCGCTCAGGAGTTGCACAATCTGGTCCCACCTGCCCCTTTCTTCTATCGTACGGCTAGGCAGACGCGACCAAAGCGCCACCCTTTTATGGTGGACATTCCGCGCGTTAGAACCAAGCGTTTCGAATCCTCATTCCTCTTACGAACAGCCAAAATGTGGAACGCTTTGCCTGGGTCTGTAGACCCACGTTAAAGTACAACGTGGGTGTCTTCAAATCCCGAGTAAATAGGTATCTTCTAGGTAAGATAAAAAACTGCGTGGTAGATATAGCCCAATCATCCTTCCTGGGTAGGCCTCATCCTGCAGTGGACTATTAAAAAAGGCTGGTACAGTACAGTCCAAAGAAATAATAGGTACCTGAATGACGTGCAAATCCGTGCCACAAATCCCGCTATACTCGACCTTGATGATGACGTCTGTGTCGTTGACGATCTTGGGAATGGGGAAATTGGTCTCATACTTCAAGGACAGGGTCTTTCCGTCGAACACTACCGCCTCCATTTTTGATCACTGAAATATACGATCTTTATAAAAAAAAATGTTATATACCCAAAAAAGGCTCTTAAACCAGTATTATTTTATGGTTTTTATTTTAGTTTAAGTTTTAATGTTTTTTGTTATTTTTTTTTTTAATTTTAAGATATTTTATTATTTTACACCATACTAACAATCCTTAGATATCAACGACAGCTTGATATTATTGCACACATACATATATAAAATTATAAAAAAACACATGTAGGTATTTCTGTTTCACGAAATCAGACTGTCACCAGAGTATTCCTGCTCCATCTTCACATTGAAAGGTCCTAATATGTTTCCGCGCGCCTCTTACTCTCATGGAAACTGATCTTATAACTGAGTTTTGTATTTTCACTTTCAGCCAGAATACTATTTGAGAATATTATTATGCGTTTCCCAATTTCTCATTAAGCTTTGATGCGGTTTTAAAAAAAAAACTATTATATTCAGTTCCTATGGCTCCATCGCATGAAATGACTAATGGGGTGAATGGGTAGGGTTTTTGTAAATTTTTGTTTATATCTAAATGTAGGTTGATTTTAATAAATTTTAGGATTTATTAGAAGTACGTATTAATAATATTACTATTATTAAATATCATTTGTAATAAGCAGACACTTTATTCCATTTATTCAGTAGGTAAGTTATATTCTTAGCTATGGCTTGGCTTAACTAAAATAAATGTATTAATATTATTATTTTTACTAAATTTGTAATTTATATAAGAACTCACCGAGTCAAGTAAGGATTCTGATTTCATGAACAATAACAACTACATTGCCCGAGATAGAGCTATACGAGTATTGTACTAACTCTGTGTTGCCTGATAAGAGTATGACACTGAAAGATTAGTGTGGGTTCTGGTAGGGATTATTACTGTGACCACGTTTTACATACAACGTAAAAACCGTTTTGCTCTACTGAACAGAGACTTAATTAAGACATCATTATTTTTCGCAAAAAATAGCATGACCGACTACAGAATCACCCGTGTACAGAATTCGCAAATATTTCGCACCGATCGATGTAGCATTTTTCACATTATTGTTGATTTATCAAAAATGGCTCAGATGATTTTGATTGATTTGAATGGGAACCAACTTCTAAGTACATAAACTCTTTCCAATAAAAAAGAATTATCAAAATCGGACCACTATGTAAAAAGTTATGCGTGGTTACACATAAAAAAATAGATACGCGTCGAATTGAGTACCTCCTCCGTTTCGTCGGTCAAAAAGACCTTATACAGAAGTTCAAAGTGTTTGTCAATAGATGTCTTCGCCAAATATATAGGTGCCTACTAAAACATTTGTAGGCTAATAAAATCACGAAATAAACCTAAGTACATCAGAGAGAAATGCCCCGAAAGTCCAATATAAAAATCAATAAAACACCGTATACTTACTTAAATGGAACTGGACCGATCACATGCTGTGTAGGAGTCCAGACCACATTCCTAAACAATATTTGGACTGGAAACCCGTAAGGAAATAGAAAACCGGGCTGACCAAAGCATTTTTTTTGACCCAGGAAAATCCATATAAAATCATCATCCACCGGCCTAGGGAGACCGTTATGTGGGAATCCCCGCCAACCCTAATCGGCAGTATACCCACGGGCCACGAGCACGCGTTCGTACTCCTCCCGCGGTATCAAATGACACCTGGCGGCATTTTATCATGGCGGACATCCGGAAAATTGATGAAACATAGCCGGAGGTGAAGTATGAAACTCAAGACAGGATGCGATGGAGACTCTGTGAACGACCTCTGCCCTATCCTGGGAAACTCAGTGCCGGGTTAGCCACGTAGCAAGAGTAGCAAATGCTACAGGCCCCTTAGGGGGCCCCGCGCTCCAACGGCGTAGAGTCAAGCTTTTAAGCTCTACACGGCCTAACTCTACAAGCCCTTACTCCTCAAATTATTCATCTTAGTCAATATAATATGTGGCTTGGTTGTTTCGTTACTGCTAGAACTATTTGTATAACAGAGAAATAATGAGCAGTGAATAAATCTTTACCTTACGCCCATGTGAAGTTAGCAAAACAGCCAAGGCGCAAATATACACTAAGGTGAAGCAAAGTAAAAGCTTGTATATAGGTAGAATAGGTTCAGTCTGGATCATTTTTAGAATTTTTTGTTGTTTGTGTACCAATACTAGCCTACATACCAAATTTCAGCTTTCTAGAACTTCAGGATCAGTACCCTATAAGTTTTACTGAACATCCATGAGTCAGTCAATTAGTGAAAAAATTGGGTATTTTTTGATATTAATAAAAATATCCAAATTATAAGAGCCATGTAATTCTTTGAAAACCTTTTCTCTTGCGCTTGGCTCGTCTTGGCCACCCGGGCTGGATCTACTATATGGCCCGTGGATTCAAGGATCCCCCAGCTAAGTTAAGTCAAAGTGAAAAATAGACGATGATTAAAAACAAATGATAATTTTACTAAAAACAGATCGTAAGGTTTGCAGCCCTGGCAATCCTGCAATTGATCGAACCCATTTAATTCAAGTCTATGTTCAGATGTTGGCACTTCGAACCGACAGCAGGCGCAGATCCATGGAGGGGGTTCTCGAGGGTCAATTTATCAGGTCACTTCCTTTTCTATATTTAAAATCGGCTCCTTGTTAAAAAAAAAGTGGCTCTCGCTTCGCTGGTGCTATTTAGATGTTCAGCACTTTTATTTGCTCACGCCTGATGTCACTTTGAAATCTAACTTTTACTGACAAAATATTTCAAACTCATACTCAACTATACACACGCCTGACGGTTTCGCGCTCGCTGCACTAGAGATTAAACTTTTAGGTTGTTTTTATCATAATTATTTTGAAATTATGTACTGAAAAAATGACAGATTTTCAAGAGCGGTGCGCTCGCGCATATTTGCAGAGCAGAGCTCTGCTTTGCGCATATCTAATTTAAAATTATTTTTAAAAAAGGCGAACATTTTTCGTGCTCGCTTCGCTCGCGCATGGCAATAGATAGGTCTGCTTTTCTCATTTGTATTTTAAAATTACTAAAATAACTAAAAAATTATTCGCAATCGCCGCGCTCGCGTATAGTAGAGGTGGAACAGTATTATTTTTTTTTCCATCATTAAAATCTTGGCTCAAAACAATTTATTGACAAAATGTAAAAGAATGTTCGGTAGGGTCGCGTAATTTCCGTACCTACAACTTGATGACCCCCTGAATCAATGGCTGGAATCGCCCTTGACTGACAGGTGAAATGTTCGGCAGCCATTGCTTTTACACATTCAATGCAAAAATGCATTAGATCTAGGTCGTGCTCCGATGTGTCTCTCCTAGACTTTGTCTATTTCTTTCTAGCTATCCTATAATTAGGTGGGCCCCTTAGTAGTACTAGCCCAGAGCCCCCTAAACTCACGGTCTGGCTCTGTTGGCCACACTACCGTGCCCCCAGATTTGTAACAGTTTTACTCTAAACATAACCATACATTTGAGAATCTAAAGTAAATCAGGGGCCTCTCGACAGAATTTGCTACAGGCCCCGCGCTGGCTTAATCTGGCACTGGGGAAACCAGTAGGTCAAGTCCCGTTTAGATAATTTATAGGGAGAATTTTAATTTATTTTTAGAAAATCTAACTTACATCACTTAAGGATTGGCGTTATATTTTTGACGAATTGAATGAATATACGTATAAAAAACAGATACGCTTATTTTGATATGATTTCGTAGAATAAAAAGCACACAACTCAACAAAATAATTGCAATATTAATAGCACTATCTGCCATAACTAAATATGATCAACATATTAACCGTGCAATGCGGTAGGAATAATCAATTTCAATTGCAATTATTATTTGCTAATGTGGGTGTGAGATAGCTGTTAAATCTAACCTATCTCTCATACTATAAAGTCCACCGATTTGCAAATACATGATCACCGTAATACTACCTATAGGTACCTACCCGACTACCCGTATCAATATCAACATTATCAACCGATGAACTTTATCTACCTGTTATCTGTCAATCAATCTATTGTTATTTATATTGTTTATCTTGTGATACTCACTACTACATCGTCAACGGTTTTGTTTTTAACCGACTTCCAAAAAAAGGAGGTTATAATTACGGTCGTCTGTATGTTTTTTTGTGAATTTTCATATATATTTTCGCCAATTTTGAACCGAATGAAAAAGTTATTTTTAGTTCGAAAGGGTACACTTCCGAAGTGGTCCCATTTACATTTTATCGAAACTGGCTGAGCCGTTTTTGAAAAATCAATTCAAACGAACCATTCGAATTTTGTACACGATGGAAATCAGTTTCGCCATTTTTTGCGAAAAACAGTTATTTAGTCTATTATAACGGCACTAAACTCACGTAATTTGATAATCGAAACGACTACCTATAGTTTCGACCACATCCGGCCGCACTATAAAAATCTGTTAGTTTTTATAATTTTATTTTTACATGCCAATGTTTTTTTTTTAAATCTAATATGCTTTGAGCCCTGAATCTCTAGGTACACCTACAACGTTTATTTAACTTTTTTGTTTCGAATAAGTTCACGCTTGTCTACCAATTTGCCTGATGGTAAGCGACGTTGTGGTCGAAGCGAAGATAAAACACGCAAACTCAGGAACAATGGCAAGTTTACGTATTTGTTTTTTGGTGTATGTATCTTCCTCGATACCACCTTTAAATGGTCGTCGACTCATCAAATTGACTTTACGTAAAACTTACGTTTATCTGTAAACTAGCGACCTATCCCGGCTTTGCACAAGTGTATTATACATATAAATATTTCTCTTGAATCACTCTATCTACTAAAATAAACCGCATCAAAATCCGTTGCGTAGTTTTAAAGATATAAGCATACATAGGGACAGACAGACAGCGGGAAGCGATTTTGTTTTATACTATGGCAAAACATGAAAATTTTAATTTCGAGTGCTGAACGAAGGCTAAAAACTTCATTTATTTTCTTCTAGCTGACCCGGCGAACTTCGTTTTACGCAATATCTTATAAATTCTAGCTTATGTGTTATTCTGATGTATAAGTATTATTATTGCAAAGTTTCATCTCAATCTTCTAGGTAAGCGTGCTACACTCTAGACCGCACATCTGCTTTACATCAGGCAGTGTGTAGTCAAACGCAAACCTATTCAAAATAAAAAAAATAAAAAAATCCGTTCAGAACATTTTTCGTGAAAGAGTAACAAACATCTATACATACTCAGAAACTTTCGCGTTTATAATATTAGTAGGGTGTAGATGCAAAGGCGGTCTGCGGTAGACGTCCTACAGCTGATAAATATAATGATGTCGACCTTGTATGGCAAGTCCTATGAGCTCATAGTGGGGCTGTAGACAACTCGCACCGCTCGCCTCGCGTCGCTCACACAACAAACAGCAGAAAACTGATTTATAAAGGTATTCGCTATTTTTTACCTAATCCCTAATGCAAAAACGACAGTGTGATATAAGTTTGACGTGTCTGTGTGTGCGTCTGTCTGTGACATCCAGAACGGATGAACCAATTTTGTTCTTGTTTTGTTTGAAAGGTAAATAAATTCGTAGTAAGTAAATTCGTAGGTAGATATAGACCGTGGCTAGCCCCTGGTGAATTAGTCACGAGTGTTCTTAGATATGTTTCATTAAAATCAGTTCAGCCGTTTCAAGGTTATTAGATATTTTGTTAGTTACTTTAAGAATCTAAATGTGTTAGGGTTTTTAATTTTTTAAATTTAATCTTATGGTTAACCATATTTAAGATTAAAATAAAAAACGGTCGTAAAAAAACTCGTAAACTTCAAATGTATGATAAATTTGACATAAGCCACAGCTGAGCATAAGTTTCTCTTTGTTTCAATTCAATCATGTATTTTTTGTTTATGCCATTCGTTGTGTCCATCGTTCATTAGTCCTCCGTGCTAAAGGTCCTGCCCACTGCCATTTCAACTTGCCAATCCGCAGTAACTTTGATTTTTCTACGGATCTCCTCATTTCTAATTAAATCTCACAGAGCCCTCGGCATAGGTCGTTGTGCTACTCAGAGCTTACTAATAAGACCCATAGTGAGAACCACGTTTCTGTGCCATAAGTAAGTCATCACTGGCAACATACACTAGTCGAAAAATGTCTACTTGAGGCACTGAGGTTTGACGGATTAGAAGACGTGACGCAATTATCCGAAAAAAAAAGCGGTAATATGGTTTTTTAATAAAGAGATATTGTTTAGTAAAAATAATACGATCGGTTTTCCGATTTTCCTACCCAAATTGTAAGTCGTTTTGAATTTAATATTAGAAATATTATTTCACAGAACAAAATAAAAAAGCCAGAAAGTACGGTATAAGATCACAGCAATACCTACCTAGATCCATTAACATTTTTGCAGTAGCTGTTTTTCCTGTACAATACTCTGTGTACCTAGATACTAGATACAATATGTTGTACACACATTACACATTATTATTGTAAATACTACATTGTACTATTACGACAGTTGATAACAATGAAATAAATGATCTACGAGTATGTCTCACAAAATGACCTTGCTACGAAATTAGTTTGATGAGCTCTTCAATTGTTTGTGATTTGTTATGCTTCGTAAAGATGAACATACCTATCTACTACATCGAAATTGGCAACGCCCGATATTCATCCATCAGCCATAGGACGTCCACTGGACATAGGCCTCTCCTATGGATCTCCAATAAGGTTGGTAACGGCTTGAATCCAGCGTCCGTCCGTCTGTCCGTCAATCACCAGGCTATATTTTGAACCGTAGCTATCAAGCTAGCCACCTGAAATTTTCAGATTATTTTTAATGCATAATTGGAGTACATTTGGCCACCAACTCGATGATGATGACAGAATTAACAGATTGAGAGGTACTTACAGATTTGTTGGTATAGGGGCAATATAAATAGGTACTTGCAGATCTATCCAACAAAAACATTTCCATGTCAAATATAGCCGAGACCGTAGTTCAAGTTCTTTCAAAAAGTTGTCACATCTTATGTAGAGCCAAGCTTCTAACTCTACATGTCTTAACTCTACAAGTCCTTACTCCACAAACTCTACACCATATTCAATATATGTGACTTGTCTAGATTTATGTTGCAGGTATAACAACAAATATTAAAAACAGAATAAAATAAATACAAAGTTTCCATACAAGAAACGTAATTGTTCGCTCGATGTTAATAACGGCAACAGGTTTGCAATGGGGCTAAGTGGCTACCATATGATACGGAACCATCACTGTGCGAGTCCAACTCGCACTTGACCGATTTTTTTAAACTCCTGAACCATGTAGGTACGAATTTAAATATATCTCAAATAAGACTGGACATAAACAGCGCCAGACTTCTATTAACAAAAGAATCAAATTCATCAAAATTGGTTCATCTACTCGTAGAAACGTCTCAAATCTCAACAATCTCAACGAAAATCAAATTGAGAACCTACTGCATTTTTCAAACATTTTTTCTCAAAATTTTTCATTTTGCAAACTTCCTCTTGAAGAGATTGCTATAAGCCATAAGGCCGCCCTTTGTTGCACTATTTTATGTCGCTTGTTTTTTTTCCCTTTCTGTGTATTTTAGTGTTAACAATAAAGTGTTTATCTATCTATCTATCTCTTTTCCGAAAGTCTGTTAAAACTCAACTTCTGATCTACTATTACCACCCACAGAAACTATTAAAAGTAGGTACGTTTAAGACGCAATATGGCTGTTTACAGTCGTATCAAAGCCACGTATGTGGTAAATTATATAACACTACGATAAGACATTGTAAACTGTATATAAAATGATAATACAATATATACAACACAGTAAAAATAACTTGTAAGAGATAAACAGTCAAATAACATAGTCAAAATAAGTGGGTGTGTCTGTAGATTAATGTAGACGTCGGTATTTTATGTAAGTATAAAATGAGATCATTAAACTCATAACTTAAACATAACTTTTAATGAGACTATTTTTAGTAGTATTTTTAACCGACTTCCGAAAAGGAGGAGGTTCTATGTTCGTCTGTATGTATTTTTTTCTGTATGTCAATCGATATTTTCGCTCACATTTTTCAGTTCACTATTGTGAACTGAATCAAAAAATCTTTGTTTGTTCGAAAGGGTACACTTTATATATACTTCCGAAGTGGTCCCATTTAAATTTTATAGAAATCGGCTGAATCGTTTCTGAACAAGATTATTTTTTGCAAAAAATTGCATGACCGACTTCACCCGTGTACAGAATTCGCGAATATTTCGCAAGGATCGATGTAGCATTTTTCACATTATTATTGATTTATCAATAATGGCTCAGCCGATTTCGATAAAATTTAAATGGGACCAATTTCGAAGTATATTCTTGACATTAAAAAAATAATTATAGAAATCGGACCGCTAAGAAAAAAGTTATGCGTGGTTATACATTAAAAAAAAATATACGCGTCGAATTGTATACCTCCTCCGGTGGTTCGTCGGTCAAAAATCAACAATAATGTTAAAATTGCAGATATAAATTCGAGCCAACTATTAGAATTTTGTGTGCCCTTAAATATCTTATCATCCTAGGGGAGCCTCCGTGAACCATCCACGCAGCCACGACCACTTTAACAAGAGTGTACGAATAAGAAGAAGAAATATCTTATCACCAACTTTAAGATCCCTTGCCTGCCTGGTGTTTTTAAAGCGACGCATGTGCAAATATTCAGTTTTTCCTGATTGATTCGTGGGCCGACCAATCTTGCCTCTGCTTCCAGAATGTGTTGATGATAAGATATTTAAGGGCACACACCTATTTAAGTATCTCGGCTGTACAGATAACAGATACCAACACTAGAGAGGGCGAAATTGAAATACGCATCCAAAATACTCTCCGATGTAGTGCAGCCTCCATAAAATATTAGTGTCCAGGCTCCTCAGTAGAGCAACAAAGATCAGGATCTACAAAACAGTCACTAGACCGATTCTGATATACGGCTGTGAAACTTGGACGCTAACACAAAAGGAAGAAACCAATCTGTTGGTGCCGGAACGCAAAATATTCAGAAATATTTTGGGGCCGACCAGGCAGGAAGATGGAAGTTGGGGGATCCGAAAAAACGGTGAAATTGAAGAGCTGGTGGCGCAGCCCAATATTGTTGGTAAAATTAAATCCCACAGACTCCGCTGGTTCAGACACTTGGAACGGATGGGAGAAGATTTATTTGTGAAGAAGGCTTATTTGGGCATGCCGGAAGGGCGGAGACTTGTTGGACGTCCCAAGTATAGATGGAAAGATAAAGTGGCCGAAGACCTGCTGGAGATTGGAGTGCAAGACTGGCACCTACTCGCGCAGAATAGGGACAGATGGCGGACCTTGGTATCGGAGGCCAAGACCCACTTTGGGTATCTGTGGCAACAAAGATAGATAGATTAGAATTTTGTACACGATGGAAGTCGATTTTGCCATTTTTTGCGAAAATAGTACATTGTTCACCGAGAGGAGAAAGTGACCGATTACCGTCGAGGGTGTCGTTTGAAACACCCGAGATCGGGAATCGCACTTTCTCTCGAGTGATACATAGTGCTTTATACTACACCTACGAGGAAAATAAAAAACTAAATCACTATCACTACTTATCATTTTGATAGTTTTATTTTACTTTTCTACGAAAACTGAATCCTCAAACAACACACAAATTGAAAATGGCGCCAATGGCGTCTGCAATTTTCACATGTTCTTTTTTCAAATTGTTTGACACCATCCAACACACAGCTAGTGGCCAGTGTCATTTTGCGAACTTGGAGATAAAAACTCACTGTAAAAACTTTTTGGCTTTTGATATTTAGGTTACCAGCGCATAGTCTTACCCAAAATTATAAAAGAAAAACCACGTAAGAAATGGATTTTCATACACTTTTCTCTCCCGCTCAGATGCGTTTTCTCGCCGCATATTTGTTCGATATGCAATGACGTACTTTCTACCGTAAATTTGATAAAGTATCAAGGTACTTTCCGAGCAGGTGTAGTATAAATAATAATTGTTATTATCGAGTAAGTAAATAGGGAAACATCTGTTTCGCTATTTACTTACTCAAACCTATACCTCTAAGATTAGACGTAGGTATTTGAAATGTCTTAATATGAATGAACTCTGGCTTAACCTGTACTGGATAATCCTCCTCGAAAAAGAAAAGGTTCCTATGGAATATCATAAGAGACAAAATATAAAGCGAGTGACGCCGCGGGAAAAAAACTAGTTGTTTATATAATTAAACACTAAATACTCTTTCCAAATAATATGGGAAAAATTTAAGACAAATATGACCTCCTGTCACTTTTACATCGCCGTTCTGCGCAACCCTGTTGTTACTTACACGAACATTATGAACACGCGGGATAATACTATGTCGTAGATACGAACGATAAAACATGTGGAAATAAACAAGTTACGAGTATTTGTTGAGATACTACTAGTCATGTAGAGTCACCATGAGTCCTAAAGTTTACAGATAATTTTATTTGTGTAGGTACGGGTACAAAATAAACAACAAACATATTCTAGGATATCCAGTGTTGACAATTCCCATGTCCCTAATTCCCCAAAAACCGAACGCAGATTCCCTAGATCCTCCCTAGATCAGGGAAAAATTATATTGATTCGTCACAAATTCCCCACTGTAGTGTTTATAGATGAAACAGAGGGCTTAGTACAGGTTTAAACGTTTTAAACTACAGTAGTTTCTGTATTCCGCATGTCTATATAAGTTTGTACAGCGCCCCTGGCGAAAACGAGAAAGAACTAACAAAAATGTATGGAGCACACCCAAAGGCGCAAGTTTAAGTACACTATGCAAAACCTGTACTACAGGTTCAGGTAATTTTATGCATATTTTACGTAAATTTTGCTTTTCGCGTCGTCAAAATCGCAATTTTAGGGGGGGTTGAGCTTGATCCATTTCGAAATCCAATGATTCTGGGTATTTTTGGGTGTTTTTCATAGGATTTTTGGTCACTTCGATCAAAAAAGTAGTCGTCCTAAAAAAGCGAAATCTTACAACCACTATAATGCTAGTAAATGTTGTATCACGCTTGCATACCGAATATCAAACATCAATAAACGATATCAGAGCGCCATTTCATAATTATCTAGATTGCGGGCAATGTATTGATAATATAATCTGATAAAATCTGTATCTATGCAGTATACGAAAAACCATGAAAAATCGCGCTTCCATTTTTAACTGACCGAAGTGAGAGGTCTCTGCCCGACGATTTTTCTTTCGTCTGACTGGACGTTGATTTTCCTCTTCAGGCCTCATTATATTTTTCAATTAATCTCGACAAAAAATATTAGGTACACAAAGTCAAAGTCAAATCATTTATTGCAACATATGAAATTTACATGCGGTTCTTAGTTAACATGTTTTGTATAGTGATACATATGACCCTATAAGAGTATGGCAATTTTATTATTTGTTTTGGAACGATTTATTATTATGTTTTCTAGATTATCGTTAAAAAATTCGTCCAATGGGTAATAACATTTCGATAAAAGGATTATTTTTAGTTGTTTTATGAAACAGTTTTGTCTTTCGATATCTTTTAGATTGTTTGGCAATTTATTGAATATTTTTATAGCCATAGAATTTGGGCTAGAACTGCTGTGCATTGCTAAGTTAGACTTTGGTTCTAAGAGTTTATGTCTATTATTGTCTATATTGTGATCTAATTTTGTGCGATTTATCAGACGCTTTGTTGAAATAGTCAGGGTGCTTTTTTACAAATTTGCAAATTTCAAATATATACTTAGATAGATACCAGGGTTCTGTACTGTACTGTATCAGCCTTTTAATAGTCTGTATATATATATAAATCCTAACTTGAAGTATGAACCAAATCGGTCAAGAACGAGTCGAAATATTGGCTCATGAAAGATACTTTGTCGCAAGGTCTCCTGTTCGGAAAACTACAAAAGAAATAAAGAACGTATCAAAATTTAAAAAAAAAACTCTGTCTTTTTTCGTATTTTGTGTTGCCTGGAAAAAATCAGCTGTTGCATTTTTTAATTTAGAATTCCGGGTTCGCACCATAGTAAAAGTTGTTCATAATGATGGTCTTATAATTATTTTTTGCAAAAAATGGTATGACCGACTTCACCCGAGTACAGAATCATTACATAGTATCAAACAAAGTCGCTTTCCGTTGTCTGTCCCCATGTATGCTTATGTCTTTAAAACTATGCAACGGATTTTGATGCAGTTTGTTTTAATAGATAGAGTAATTCAAGAGAAATGTTTAATTATGTATAATACACCTTTGCAAAGCTGGGGCGCATCGCTAGAACGCAAATATTATGCACGGATCGATGTAGCATTTTTCACATTATTGTTGATTTATCAAAAATGGCTCGCCGATTTCGATAAAATTTAAATGGGACCAATTTCAAAGTATACTCTTTCCAATAAAAAAATAATTCTTGAAATCGGACTACTATGAAAAAAGTTATGCGTGGTTATACATGATATATATATATATATATATATATATATATATATATATACGCGTCGAATTGTATACCTCCTCCGGTGGTTCGTCGGTCATAAATCACCGCTTTTCGGCCTAGTTAGGGCAAGCAGATAACCCTGTATATTCCTGCTTGGAACCAACTTGTGGTAACCCTACTCACCCCTCAGTAATCTCTTAACCCATCCTTATCGCACAATTTAGTTATTACATGTCATTTAAAGCAGATTTGAATCGACACCCGGTAAGTTCACACGTGTTTTACCTAATCATTATAATCAAAATATGTAACCTGTTTAAGATTGTAAAAAAAACCTGTTTTTTATCATATAGGTGCTTACTTAAGGTAACTGTGAACCGCAAACTTGGCCATACAAAAACAATAACCTGTTATACCTACCTTTAAATATTATCCGATTTAAGTTTTTAGGGCTCCGTACTCAAAGGGTAAAAACGGGACCCTATTACTAAGACTCCGCTATCCGTATAGTCTGTCTGTCTGTCTGTCCATGCTGTATCTCATAAACCGTGATACCTAGAACGTTCAAGTTTTCTCAGTTGACGTATTTCTTTTGCCGCTATAACAAAAAATACTAAAAACAACAATCATCAATCAAACAACAACAATATTTAAGGCAGCCCCCTTAAATATTTGTTTTTTCTGTTTACCCATACAACAAATCTGAATTTTTAGACGTTTTTCGCTCGATATTAATAACGGTTGGCGGTAGATGCTTGAAATATTAAAAAAAAAATTAGTTAAATGTTCACTTTAAAAATAAATGACTCAATTAAAATAAAATAAATATTTAAGGGCTTCCATACAAGAAACTTGATTTTTATGCTCGATATTAATAACGGCAACAGGAAGATGCTTGAAATATTCTCAGAATATTAAGTTGTATATTGTATATTACCATCAAAGATAATTAATTAAATTAAAATAAAATGTATTCAGGGTAGCTTCCATACGGTACGGAACCCTTCGTGCGCGAGCCCAACCCGCATTTGACCGATTATTTTCATGTAATCAACACTTCAATGGTCTTAGTTTACACAGTTTTTTAAATGATATTATTGTTATAACTAAGCCTCTAAAAAGCATACGACTTGGCTGAAAATAATACAGGAACTAAAAAATTACTTCCCATACATAAAATAAGACATAACTATGACCGTACATTAATTCTCAAGCGATTGACACCGAAAACATAATGTTTCTTTGCAATTTAATGGGTGAGAAGAATTTTAGCCTAGAACGTAAATTCTATCAAAAATGTATTAAATATTTTCTCGAGCTGCAAGTTGCAATAGAAAACGTGAAAACAGTGGTCGTATCACATTCTTCTTAGGAATAAAAAAAATAAAAAAAAGTTCAAATAATTTAAACTGGAATGTTTGCTCGTATTATGGTACAGTTAGTATAGTAGGTAAGTACAGTTACAGAAAATTAGTTTTCACCAAAAATGGCTCAATGGCCTTTAATCATTTCAATCTGCGAACAACAATTCGAATAATTCACTTGAATCGATGTAGCTATGCCATTTTTAGATTTTTTTTTTCAAAAACCAACCACTTTTCATAAAATTTAATTTTTTTTTTCTCTAAAGTATGATCTACCAACAAAAAATGATCAAAATTGGTTTAAAATAAAATTGGCGGCATAATCGCGTATCCAATCCTATATATCTGAAGCTCACAGAAAGCTGCGCTTTGATTGGATATTGCGCAGCTTGTAGCTAACTTCACATCCAACGACTTGTATGATTCGGTCAATACAATACATTACCAATACATTACTTGACGTTTTGTGTATACAGTTATCAATAATAAATAATATACATACTTAATCTTATCAAAACAAATAGTTATCTTAATTTCCGTCATTAATTAAGTAAGTAGTATTATTTGCTTAATAATAATCATTGATAAATGTTTTACCCTCAATGCAGATGAACCAATTTTGATTTTATTTGTATGATGGTAAGTTTTTTAGACAAAGATACGAGATGAGGTCAGTTTGGAGTTTGAAGTTTTTGATACCTGGTTTTACGGCTCGTTGAAAAAGTTTTTTTATTTCATATATAGGTTTGCGTGTGACTGCACGCTGCCTGATGTTAAGCAGATATGCGGTCTAGGGTGTAGCATGCTTACCTAGATGGTACCTATTTACTCGGGTTTAAAGACACCTACGTTGCACTTTAGCGGGAGAATACAAACTAAGGCAAAGCGTTCCACATGCTGGCAGTTCGTATGAGGAATGTGGATTTGAAACGCTTGCTTCTAATGCGCGGGATGTCCACCATAAAAGGGTGGCGCTTTGGTCGCGTCTGTCTAGCCGTACGATAGAAGAAAGGGGCAGGTGGGACCAGATTGAGGAACTCCTGGGTGCACTCACCGAAGTGTATCCGAAGATCGCCTGTCGATTGTTGCAAAAGGCATGAATTTTAAAAACCGATGAGCCTTGTTCACTCACCAAACATCAAGTGTTTTAATTGTGTATCCAATGTCACGGCAAATGTGGGTCACACTAAAAGTTTTTAGAATCTCATTAATGAAACGAAATAGAAACTATCTGATCTATTCATTATCTTGAATAATATATTACTTATCAATCTGTACATTGTTGAATTCGACGGCACCTCTGGGAGAGCCAGCAGGCCTACTCTGCTTTCAGGGTCTCCAGCGCGGCATTTTTTGTCGTTTGACCAAATTATAGGGTACCTATCCAGCGCAGAGCTTCCTACCAGATATATATTAACAAAAGATTTTTTGTATTTAATTCATAGCAATGCCACACCTTATTCAAATCTTATTTTATAGTTTATAAATTTCTTATGGGAATTTTACATGGGGCGCAAGCATAGATTTTATAATGGATGGTCAGTGTTAACAGACACATGTAACAATAATTATCACTGAGATTATACTAATCACACACCGTTTCACTACCTTGTAACACTGATTAGAGACAGGACTTCAACTTTAAATAACAAACAAAGTCTATGATCATAAGAAAAAATAAAATATTGTACCTACTTACATGAAAGTCACAAGAAAATACGCGCTGAAAATTTTCCAAAGTCAAAAAAACGATGACGCGTCATTTTAAAATTGCCGCAAAGGAGTTGTACCTGATTTACAAGGAACTCGGTATTAAAATTCTAACCAAGATTATTTAATTTTTCTAGGAATGTACTTAAATTTGAAAGCTCCATGGAGTAATAAAAAATAATATATAGCCCTGCATTTTTTTTTAAATTGTTATTTTATAAAAGTATATTGGAAATTCAAAATAATATTTTCTACGAAAATAAATAGGGCAAATAAGCGCTAGTTAGCCATTTCCGGGCTAAATCATTACACTAATGAATAAACAAATACAAATACAAGGGGTTCACCTACAGTAAACAGTGCTAGATCTAGCTCCAAAAGGGCTAAGGTGGCAACACTGACCGGAAAATCAAATTAATATTCAATTTCCTTTGACATTGACATTTCTATTATACTTTTTTTTTTAATTGGCTTTGAGTTTTTTCAGATTAGCGTGTTTCTTTACGAGATATCCGTTCCGTTTCACGTTACATACCCCGAATATATATTATCGATTTTCTAAATATTGCAGGGCTTTAAAAATATGTTTTTATCAGATAATAATTACATTTTGAATGCTTTTTATAAAACAGCAATCATTGATCTGGTTAGAATTTTTATTTATTTTAATACCGGTAACGGAACAAATCCTTTTGAAATCGTATTGTTCTGTGCCCATTCTAGAGTCTGGCTAACGAAAGTTGATACTGACAAAGCGCGCCAAATTTAAAAAATATCAGTGAGGCAGCCCTATATTGAGAGTGGAAACACTTTCTCTCACTCTCACGATGTAGCATTGTTACCATACTGCGATTTTGATTTTCCCAAATGTTTGGGTCAATCGCAAAAAAAAATCTTTTTTTCAAGCTTTAACTTGTCTTGTAGGAGTTTTATATTCATTACGTTAATTATTTTCTGTATTTTGACGTTATTATTATGCCAAACTGAGGCTTTGCATTTCTCTCCAAATGATCCAAATGATTTCAACGCGTACCTATATCTACTTCACTACGATGAAGACTATAATAATATAATTAATCATTTTGTTCAGTTTAGTACATGACGTAGATTTGAAAAATGTTTTTAATTCTAGGTAAAATACCCCAATTTAAAGGTAAATCCGCGAAGGTAGTAGCACCGTGTGTTGTCATTTAAAAAGTTAGCGAAAAAGAGGGGTCTAGATTCAAATCCTCCACTGTCCACCATTTGACTTTTTTTGCTAGAGGACAAAAACTTCTGCCGGCAAAACAAATCTTATTTTGTTAAATGATTTGATATCATTTCGTAGAAAAAATATAAATACTCATCTCGTTTTTTAAATTATAACTGCCTTGTAGCCAGAAAAACAAAAAATAATTAATAAAAAATGGACAGAGATCGTTATGCATCTTATCGATTGATAGAGGTGGTTTTGCACTTTTTTCATTTGGATAGAGGAGGATTTGCACGTAAGCACGTGGATAGAGGAGGATTTGCACGTAAGCACATATACTTCTTCTTGCATAAATCGTCCACTTCACTCCAAACAGTGGGCTTGGAAAAACTTACCGATTCTTCTACTTCTTGTTACGTTTCCATTGCTTCTCCTTACGAACTTTCTTCCTTGCTTTGTTTCCAGTGACTGGGGTAACATTTATCTCCATTTTAAAGCCAAAAACGCAACAAATTCCAATAAAATAACGCACAACAATTACATCAAAACATAAGCAGCAGTCATATTGTTTTCTAGTTGATACTGTTCTGTGATTGGTTGACAACGGACAATGGCGGTTTTGTACTTTATCGTAAGGATAGTGAAGCTTTTGCATCTAATTCATATGTTTTGAAGGTGATTTCTATGGGATAGAGGCGTTTTTGAGACAAACTGTTAAAACAGAACCAAAAACAACGATGACAAGGTGTTGTCAGCATAAAAAAAATAAAAAATCCTAATTATGGATAGTGGAGGATTTGAATCTAGACCCCTCAATTCCAGTATCAACTTTCACTAGCCAGACTCTACAAACTTTCAGTGTTACCTACTGTTTGGCTTGCTATCAGCGTCGACGAGCCAACGAACAAAAATAGTTGAACTTCAAAACCGGGTTTAAATGTTGTAGGTATGTCGATCAGCGGCTACATTTCCTAACCTATTTCCAATAATTAGTTTTCGCAAAAAATGTCATGACCGACTTCACCCGTGTACAGAATTCGCGAATATTTCGCACGGATCGATGTAACATTTTTCACAATATTGTTGATTTATCAAAAATGGCTCAGCCGAATTTGATAAAATTTAAATGGAACCAATTTAAAAGTATACTGTTTCCAATAAAAAAAAATATTGAAATCGAACTACTGTGCAAAAAGCTATGCGTTAAAAAAAATATACGCGTCGAATCGTATACCTCCACCGGTTCGTCGGTCAAAAATCATTAACTTTGATAGAGCAGTTTGATTCGAGGGATCATTTATGTATTCGAAATTGTAATTACCGACTTTCAAAAAGGAGGAGATACTATAATCGTCTAGTATATATATATATATTTTTTTAGTGTTCCGTACCTCAAACGGGAAAAACAGAACTCTTATAGGATCACTTTGTTGTCCGTCTGTCCGTCTGTGTGTACATATGTCAAGGCTCTTTATCTCGGGAAAGCGTAGAGATATCGAGTTGAAATTTAAACTGTATACGTATATCTATGGTCTCTTGGAGTTGTGTAAAAGAAAAACTTCTCAATTATCGCTTAAAAAAGTTAGAGCCGTTTATGTCGTAAATAACCGCAGATTTCGACACTCACAAAAATCAAAACCTACAGAGTACTTCCCGTTGACATAGAACTAGGTTTGGCAAGAAGCATTGTCTTAGAGTACACATATAGGAATAAATCTGAAAACTGTACATTTTTATTTAAATCAAAAAAAATAGGGCCCCGAAATTCACAAAATATGGGTTATAAATTCAAGGTCCAAAATTCAAAAAATCGTATCACGTAAGATATCATATAAAGGAACTTCATTAGCACATGCTAAAATATGTTTTTAATTATTCTAACAATGTGTAATTTTCGATGTATGACGAGAAAAGTGAAAAAAAAAACTTTTTTGTCGATGGTTTTAGTACATAGAGTTATGGTTATATATAGAGATTTTAACAACCTACTTTCCAATTTTGTGAAATTTTCTGGATTTGTACTGAACCCTCGGTGTGCGAACCTGATTCGCCCTTTTTTGTGTAGGTTCATCGATATTTAAACTAATTGTGAACTGATTAAAAAAATCTTTTTTTAATTAGAAAGAGTATATTTTAGAGGTAGTCCCATTTAAATTTTATCGAAATCGGCTGAGCCGTTTTTGATAAATCAACAATCATTAGCAACTGTTCGAATTCTGTATACGGTAGAAATTGGTGTAGCGATTTTTTGCGGAAAAATAATTATTTTAATGCATACAGTCCGTTCATATTACCTCTGAAATTTGTCGCTGTCTCTGTCTAGTCATTACACACCATTACAGGCCAGATAGAGACACAGTAACTAATGTCAGAGGTAAAGTAACTGTAATGGGACCGTACCTATTTAAGATTCGGATTATTTGAATGCGGGCATACAAATGAATTCAATAAAATAAAAAATCAGTTACAGGAATAAAAAATGGAGGCAGTAGTGTTCGACGGAAAGACCCTGTCGCTCGAGTATGTGACGAACTACCCCATCCCGAAGATTGTCAACGACGATGACGTCATCGTCAAGGTCGAGTACAGCGGGATCTGCGGCACTGACCTCCATATCATTCAGGTAAACTTCCGTCCATCCATCATGCTGACGGAAAACGGATGAAAAAAAAAACAAAAAAAATATAATTTATTTAGTCGGGGGGCAGACCGCACTGTTAAGGAGTGGATTCATACCGATTGATCATCGGGGGACAGAGAAGATTTTTTTCTTCCGTTCTGTGCCCCGGGGGACAGATCCGGGGGACATAATGGAAAAATTCAATGTATGGATGGCACTTATGATGTCACGCGGAACTTTGACGGGCTATAAAAGAACTATGGGCTAAATATATATTCAAATTGATCTATCTGATGGACTAATTATCTGGGTATTTATTTAGTCATCGTGCCTATCAGCCGTAGAGCGTCCACAGGTGGATATTGGCCTTCCCAATGGATTGAGACGGTTGCGGCTTGTACTCGTATTCGGCGCGTTGCCTGCGGTCTTAATAGCCCGGAAGGTAAGCGCAAAAATGCAACTACTTTCTAAAAGCTTAATTTTTGCTATTACGTTGTCATGGTGTGTAAAAGAATACACCATAAGTCAGTCAGATGGGATGCTTAGCGTTTGGTGATTGGTTTAAAAAAAAAATTAGTATCTTGCAATTACTTCTAATAGCTGAAAATTGGTATATGGGTAGAAAATAATTAAAAAAAAAGTTTAACCGCTGTCAATCACCTGAACAAGTAATAAAGCGAGTCAGTTAGGCTTTAAAGGAGTGCCGTTTTAAAGCCTGACTTGATGGCGATTGGCTTCTACTTCTATTCTACCCGTACATCGTTTTAAGCTTTTAGAAGTAGTTGCAAGATACTATTTTTTTAATTGAGTCACTAGAGTTGATACTCGGTTGAGTATCGCAGCTGACTGACTCCGGGGTACATCATCTTGTACATCATCATAACAACGTAATACCAAAAATTGACCTTTTAGAAAGTAGTTGCATTTTTTGCGCTTACCTCCGGGTCTCTGATTATATCATCAGTCTACCTAGTCGGGCGACGTAATATGCTGCGCTTGCCAGTACGTAGTCTCCACTCGAGAACTTTACGGACCTATTGGTTGTACCTACGGTACGGATCTGGCAAAGAAAGTGCGACCTGGTCATCAACCAATCACAAGTCTTTATATCAACATTTCAGGCTCTATGATTGGTTGATGATTGGCCGCAGCCGTAGGTCTGAACGTTTGTATTTTACAATCTATGAGCTAAATTAAGTATCGTCATTATCAGCCGTAGGATGCCCACTGCTGGACATAAGCCTCCCCCATGGATTTCCAATAAGGCCGGTTGGAAGCTGCCTGCATCCTGCGTTCCTGCGGTCTTAATAATATCGTCGGTCCACCTGGTCGGTGGACGTCCTACGCTGCGCTTGCCGTTGGGTGGTCTCCATTCAAGAACTTTACTGCCCCATCGGCCATCAGTTCTCTGAGCTATGTGCCCTGCCCATTGCCACTTCAACTTACTAATCAGCTGGGCTATGTCGGTAACTTTGGTTCGTCTGCGAATCTCCTCATTCCTGATTCGATCTCGCAGAGAGACTCTGAGCTTAGCCCTTTCCATAGCGCGTTGGGCTTTAATTAAGTATACTTAGCAGTCTTTTTCAAGTATACTTAGTAGGATTACGTCAGTCTTTGTATCAGAATTTTTAAGCTGTTTGAACTGGGATTTACAATCTTTGAGCTAAAAACACGTTCCATATTTACAGGGAGAGTTCCCAGCCTCCAAGGAGCGTCCACTCCCCCTCGGCCACGAGTCCAGCGGTGTAATACACGAGGTCGGCAAGGCATCCATCTTTGAGAAAGGCCAGAAGGTCGTTATCGATCCTAACCGGTGAGAAAATAATCCTTCTTATGGCATATTAGCAAGATATTTTCTCTTGGCCTGGTAAAAGCTAGTTTTTGACCGCAAACTCCCAACTCCCAAAAACATGGATTTTTATGTTTGTCTGTATTTTTTTTATATTTTTGTGTATATGTGCATCGATATTTTCATTATTGAACCGAAATCAAAAATTATTTGATAGTTTGTAGCGTGTGATACCTACTTCTAAAATAGTCATCACATTAAAATTTTATTGAAATCTGCTAAGGGGTTTTTGAAATAAAAACAAAAATGTACTAACTGTTCACATTGATTTAGAACTATTCGTAAACAAATCATCAATTGAAGTCGGTTAAGTATGCCATTTTTTTGACCGACGAACCACCGGAGGAGGTTTACAATTCGACGCGAATATTTATACATTTTTTATGTATAACCACGCATAACTTTTTTCGTAGTAGTCCGATTTCAATAATTCTTTTTTTATTGGATTTATACTTCGAAATTGGTCCTATTCAATTTATTCAAAATCGGCTGAGCCATTTTTGATAAATCAACAATAATGTGAAAAGTGCTACATCGATCCGTGCGAAATATTCCCGAATTCTGTACACGGGTGAAGTCGGTCATCCTAATTTTTACCAAATAGGCTATTATTTATAAAGATATTGCGTGAAACGAAGTTCGCCGGGTCAGCAAGAAATTATATACAGGGTTATTTCTAATCAATTAGCATCCTCATAGAGGCTTATTCTGTACCTACATCAAAACTAACAACTTTTGTTCAACGACTTTTGTTAAATAAAAAAAAAGATGTTGTTCCATAGAAAAATATCGTTCGCCCTCGACAAAATGTATGGAAGAGTTCATTTTTTTTTTAGTTTTGACATAAGTCGCAGAACAAAAATTGTTAGTTTTGATGTACAGAATAAGGTCCTAAAATGATACATGTGTATTTTTCTTTGTAGACTTCAAGGGGAACGGATGGAAAGTTTTAGTGCACCCAGCGAGTTGTTATGGTCTTAAACATATCGCTTGTCTATAGATATCAAGTACGTAGGTTACAGGTCAACATCATGACCCCGTCTCTTATCATATCAGCTCTGCGCGCTATCATTTTTGTTAATTGATTTGCCATAGGTATTATAGTGTTTTTTATTTAATTACTTTGAATTTTGAAGGCCACGGTGGTTTAGAGGTAGTGACACTCGCCTTACAAACGTGAGGTCGTGGGTTCAAATCCCCGATCCCGTACCAATGAGTTCTTTGGAATTTATGTACGGAATTTCACACCACTGTGAAAACATCATGAGGCAACCTGCATACGTCAGTTGAAGAAATTCGATGTCGTATCCAGCAACCCACACTGGGCCAGCGTGGTAGATATGGCCCAATCACCCTTCGTGGGCAGGCCTACGTCCTGCAGTGGACTATTAAAAAAAGGCTGGTACTGGCTACAGTACATATTTTTGATTCGATTCGAGCTTCAAGTATTCTGGATTCTTTTCGATTTTGTGTTAAAGGTACATACACCAAGATACATACATTAGAAATAAATAAATATTGGGGGACATCTTAACACATTACACCAACACTAAGTACCTACCTTCCAACTCCGGTAAATTTGCAAATTTCAGTTAGTGCTTTTACTTCTTGTCCATGTACCTATTTGAATTGTAATTTTTTTTTTCGTTTAGTTAATAAGTACTTAAATTGAATATCTATTGTTTGATGTTCTTAGGTTAGGTATTAATGAATAAATTATCTTATCTTAAATTATGAATAAATGTATATTCTAAGAACGCAAGACTTGACTAGAGTTCACCTATTTCTCAATTTTGTTCACAGTGCCTGCAACCTGTGCGATTTTTGCCGTAACAGCAACTACCAATACTGCCTCCGAGCTGGCATCAACAGCACTGTTGGCATCTGGAAGGATGGTGGCTGGGCGCAGTACGTCCGTGTTCCTCAAGACCAGGTCTACCTGTTACCTGCGAGCATATCCACTGAGCAAGGTGACTTAGTAACTGATTCTGAATAACTGCCATGTGTACTGTTTTAAGCAACTGTGTACCACATTGGGTGATTGTGGTCCGTGTTTGGTAACTTTGGTCTGTTTTTCATAACTATTATCCGTTTTCGTAATTATAATCTGTCTTTCGCAACTGTGTTTCGTAGCTGTGGTCCGTGTTTCGCAACTGTGGATCTTGTTTTGTAACTGTGTTTCGTTTTAAGGAACTGCATGCATCATTCATCATTGCTGTGTTAATACACAGCACTGATGCCACTTAATAGTGGCAGTACTATCTGATGGGTATACTACGGAAGATCGAAACATACTTCTGCCGTAACGGTAACTACCAGTACTGCCACCTAGCTGGCATCAACAGCACTGTTGGTATCTGAAAGGATGGTGGCTAGGCGCAGTACGTCCGTGTTCCTCAAGACCAGGTCTTCCTGTTACCTGTGAGCATATCCACTGAGCAAGGTGACTTTAGTAACTGATTCTGAATAACTAACATGTGTACTGTTTTAAGCAACTGTGTACCACATTGGGTGATTGTGATCCGTGTTAATATCTTTGGTCTGTTTTTCATAAATATTATCCGTTTTCGTAATTATGATCTGTGTTTTGCAACTGTGTTTCGAAGCTGTGGTCCGTGTTTCGCAACTGTGGATCGTGTTTCGTAACTGTGTTTCGTTTTAAGGAACTGTATGCATCATTGATCAAATGTGTACTAAGTGGCAGTACTATCTAATGGGTATACTGAGGAAGATCGAAACATACTTCTGCCGTAACGGTAACTACCAGTACTGCTACCTACTCGTAGCTAGCATCAACAGCACTGCTGGTATCTGAAAGGATGGTGGCTGGGCGCACTACGTCCATGTTCCTCAAGACCAGGTCTTTCTGTTACCTGAGGGCATCTCCACTGAACAAGATTAGTGTGTAACTGATTCTAAGTTACTGTGTACCGTATTAAGCAACTGTGTAGCAGATTAAGTAACTGTGTACCGTATTAAGTGTATGTGTACCGTTTTCAGTAACTGTGTAACGTATTCAGTAACTGTGTACCGTATTAAGTAACTTTGTTCCGTATTAAGTAAAGGTGGGCATACACGGTCAGTTCAACTGATCAGTTTTTCGCGTCACTCCAATTGGGGCTCATTCAGTAAATTAAAAGGTGGGAATTGGTGGCTCCATGTATAAACCACTACCAGAAGCTGGGCACACATGATGAAATGATCGCATCAGTTCATCAAATAATTGCAGCGGAGTCCTAATGTAGTCAACTGTTGCCGATAGGTACTGCGATGGTTTGCATGTTTGTGCCACTTCGATGATTAACTGAATCTTCAGTAAAATATCTGAACCAAAGTTGCTTGGAATTTGATTTACTACAACTTTAATTGACATCAACTTTTGTAGGATCGATATTTTTCGAATATGACAGTGGTGCCATTGTAAACAATATGGCACCACCGTCTTATCAAAAAATATCGATCCTAGAAAAAATTGATGGGAATCAAAGTTGTAGGAAATCAAATTTCGGACATTTCTGGTTTCCAAAATTTCTCATGAAAAATTGAAATAACACAAGTTATGGAAAAAGCAAAATGGCACCACTGCCTTATTAAAAAGATTATCGATCCTATAAAAAGTTGATAGGAATCAAAGTTGTAGGAAATTTAAAACATTTTTGGTTCCGATAATTTATCATGAAATATTGAAATAACACAAGTTATAGAAGAAACTAAACGGCACCACAGTCTTATTAAAAAAATATCGATCCTAGAAAAAGTTGATGAGAATCAAAGTTGTAGGAAATCAAATTTTAAACAACTTTGGCCCCGATAATTTCTCATGAAATATTGAAATAACACAAGTATGAAAGAAACAAAATGGAACCACTAACTTTTAGAAAAAAATATCGATCCTGGAAAAAGTTGATGGGAATCAAAGTTGTAGGAAATCAAATTTCAAGCAACTTCGGCTTCGATAATTTCTCATGAAAAATTGAAATAACAAGTTATGGAAGAAACAAAATAGAGACACTAACTTATTAAAAAAAATATCCATCCTGGAAAAAGTTGATGGGAATCAAAGTTGTAGGAAATCAAATTTCAAACAACTTTGGTTCCGATAATTTCTCATGTAAAATTGAAATAACACAAGTTATCGAAGAAACATCATGGCACCACTGCCTTATTATAAAAATATCGATCCTAGAAAAAGTTGATGAGAATCAAAGTTGTAGGAAATCAAATTTCAAGCAACTTCGGTTTCGATAATTTCTCATGAAAAATTGAAATAACAAGTTATGGAAGAAACAAAATAGAACCACTAACTTATTTAAAAAAATATCGATCCTGGAAAAAGTTGATGGGAATCAAAGTTGTAGGAAATCAAATTTCAAACAACTTTGGTTCCAATAATTTCTTATGAAAAATTGAAACACTTAACACAAGTTATCGAAGAAATATCATGGCTCTACTGTCTTCAAATATGGAACCACCAATTCCCACCTTTTCATTAACTGAATGAGCACCCAGTTGGAGTGACGCGATAAACTGATCAGTTTAACTGACCGTGTGTGCCCACCTTAACTTTGTTCCGTATTAAGTAACTGTGTATCGCATTGAGTAATCGTGTACCTACAGAGTTACGTAGGTAACTTTGTATTATATTTTTCACTTAAAGTAACGTTACGCGAAACTTTAACTTTATATCTTCATCATTTTATGTTGATGATAAAAGAAAAAGTACGTGTCTAATATTTTTTAATAATATGTATGACGGATTTTTTTTTTGAAATGTAGTCTATTTTGGTGCCATGCCTATGTTTTGTGAAAGAAAACTTCACAAAATATGTGGCTCAATTTACTCACTAAAACCGTCAGTGGCCTGGTTTTATGGATTCTATTCATATAATATAATTCGTGTAAATAGTAAGCTTAAATTTTGTTTTTGGAACTTTTCAGGTGGGCTGTGCGAGCCATACTCGTGCGTGTCTCACGGGTTTGACCGCGCGTCGCCGCTCAAAGTCGGTGAGAAGATTCTCATCGTTGGAGCTGGTATCATTGGTAAGTTTTTTTTTGCCGTCATTCTTATCCTTACTAGTAGTATTATAAATCCAAACGAGTATTTGTTGGTTTGTTCCTCTTTCACACAGCAAAGGAGCGACGGATTGACTTGATTTATGGTATGAACATAGTCTTAAATACGAACAGTAACATAGGTGTACTTTTTATCCCAGAAAAATAAAATACTCACCAAAATAGAATACCAAAAAAAAAAAAATACCACGCGGGCGAAACCGTGAGTAAAAGCTACTAGACTAAATAAAATTTCCGGCTACATTCAGGAGAGCTTAATTGAATATTCGAACGGCTAGGACGTGTACGAAACTTTACGGATACTTGTAACTTAGTTACCATAAGAAAGCTTGACAGTTCGATAGCCATAAGCCAGAACAGTTGTTTTATATTTTTCCAAATGACTGTTTACCTACATAATGCAGTCCAAAATTTTGCACTCTACTCCAACCAGTTTAGGGTCAAGTGGGTCTAGGAATAGCTTTTGACTACTTATGATTAAGACAAAGTACGTTTCAAATTAGTCAATTCGTCGTTACGAATATTTGAAACTAAACCGTTACTTTGTTTTTTTTTTCAGGAAACCTATGGGTGACCACGCTTCATCATCACGGACACAGGGACGTCACTGTTTCAGAAATGAACAAAACCAGACTGGACATCGTCAAAAGATTAGGTAGTCAGAATATATTATAACGATAAGTACATTACACCGATAGTACAGAATTAACTGGCATGCGTAGAGTTTACACACACTGCCCAGGAGGTGAGCGCAAATAATGTAAGCATTTTCTAATGGCTGAATTTTTATATTACTTACGAGTTACGCTACATTGCCGGTGAGTAACATACTCCCGGGTGTGTGAACCAATTAAACAATCAATACAAAAAAGAGTTCCGTATTTTTGCGCTTACCTCCCGGGCCATTAAGTATTAATGAAGCCTATGTAGTAGGCTGATTGGCGATAATACAAAGCCCCGCGCGTTTCAGTCAAATGCAGCTTGTTTTATAGTTGAGATTTCCACTTTAAACCCCAGAGCATTTCGTCGAACTCGAGAGCCGAGTCCTACAGGGTTTTTAAGTAGATCAACTGTGCAACTTGTCTCTACAAATCCCCGAACAGGTTATCGAATTAAGCAGCATATTTTGACTCTCCTATCGCTTTAATACCCAGAGCGTTTCAGTCAACGTCCCTCCATTTTAATCTATTTTAAACAATATGAAGAATTCACAACCACTGGTTAGTTACCTTCATCAGAAGCAAGTGCTACACCGAATAAAAAAAGAAAATAACAGTTCAGCCAACATGGATCGCAAGAAGAATTATTCAAAGAGGAATTATTAAAGAAAGAAACAAAATTCTGTCCATCTCATAATATACCTACTAATTTAGGCGCCGGTTACTGAACCAGCCCTTTTAATAGTTTACTGGAGGACGTAGGCCTACCCACGAAGGGCGCCGGTTAATATTTCCAGTCGGCGAAACCAGAAGCGAATAGCTTTTGTAGATTAGGTGTATAACAAAAAGTAGGTTATGTTAGAACGTAACAAGCAACGCACGAGCCGAGCGAGCGTAGCGAGCGTGCTGCGGCAGCGGCCGGCGAAGTGTCAGAAGCGAATCGCCCTTATAGATTAGGTGTAAAAAGAAGGCGTCGGACAAACAAAATTCCACTTATTAAATTAATTATAATTTACTGAATCATAATAACCACGTGGACTCTTAACACTCTTGTCAAGTGTAAGTAATTGAGTATAGTTAGGAACGGGGACGCGAGCATCCACGATACAAACTATATACGATTAGTATGCAAAATTCCAGTATGTAAGTATTGTAATAACAGATTTAATAACGACATTAGGTTTAGGTTTAAAGATATTTATTCTCATTATAAGATGTACATCGCTTCTATGAGAACACTACTAATTATAAAAAAAAAATTAAATAACAATTCGTCGTCGTTGAATAAACAATAATTACAATATTATGTGCATGACAACATTTTTTAAAATACCTAGGTAGGTAGGTACATCACACGCGTATACGAGTACCTATGTAGGTATGTACCACAAAATAAAAACAAAAAGGGGGTATGTAACGGCTGCTACCTTATAATCACAGGCAGTCCTCGTAAACAACTTTAAACTGTCGCGCGGTTTGACCAATAAGCGCGGCTCGCGGCAATACACTTACCTAGCCAGCCGGCATGACCTTGCGTGACATTCGACGACGAGGAAGCCACCTCGCGCTATCGTTTGTGTCACCTTTTCTACTTTTACTTTGTTCTCTTGAGAAGTTGTATAATTACGTGGAATTGCCACTAACTACTGTGATTAATTATACCCCAAATTGGGGTTCAATCGCACGGCAAGTAAGAACGTCGCTCCCCGCTTGCCCACTGAAACGGACTCTTCAGACGACGTCACTTGCCCCGTGCCCTACTTATTGTCAGCTGCCCTACAACTGCGCACTTCGGGGACGACTTGCCACCAACGTATCCGACGCCACCGCTCGCGACGGATTGCGAATTCAAGGCCAGTGTATCTTACCTATAGGGTTAGACAACGCGTCTCGGTTTATGAATGTGCCTTACCCCGACCCATCTAGCTTCTATTTCTCTTGTAGTTATCATTTAAAATCTCTTTGTCTTCTAAATCAAACTACCCTCTTGTTTAACTTCGCTGATTGTTTTTTTTTAAATATATACCTTTTGTTAACTATCTAGTTGTTCTTATTACCTCCCTATACTCAGGTTTGTAGATTAACCAGAAACGTTACAATGGCGCCCAGCTACAAGATACATTCATAACCGAAATGCGTTGCTCTTCCTTTTGCTTTTAATAGTTTTCTCTGGTGTTGGCTTATAAATAGCCCTAAGATTGATTTATCTGTATTTAATTGGTTAATGTTTGAGATAACTTTATCAAATTTCAAACTTGATCGAGTTTATTCGTATTTTGTGTCGTTTGTTTTAAATTTTCTAGCCTTTTAGTGATTTCATTTACTAGATACTTATTCATACATTAACTGATATTTAAATTAAGTTGCTTCTGCAATTAGCTTTAAGTCATTACTGTTGAACTTTTCATTTCCATTTTTATATTTTTACTATTTTGGAAACACTTACCCAAGCATTAAAATGGCCTACGAAATCAAATTCCTCTCACTTCAAAAGGCGGAATTAGAATATGAGGTCGAGCTTCGCGGTGGTACCGGAGATTCTGTGCAGGACCTTCGGAAACAAATTATTAAATTGTCTCAATTGCTGCCATCTGAGGATATACTCGAATCCCATTTGGAACCTTCAGAGGACTTAAAAGCCGTTAAAGAATCATTATTGAAGTCTCAAGGCAACCTCACGTCTCTTAAAGCAAGGTTTGATAAAAATCTTTTATCTAGAGCCGAGAATCTTTTGAATCACGTTCACCATCGACTAAACAGGATCAACGTCAATTCTGAGATTGCTGATGTACATAAAGTATGTGTATCGAACCTAAATGTTCAATACAAAGACCTTAATGCTCTTAAGCCTCAGCAACCTCAGATACAGCCAAGAGTTAGCACATCTGCGAACCCAGATATCATGCCTGATGGTATCAATATTGCCGTGACGTGTGATCGTGATTTTAATGCTGGGATGTCGAAATTAAAATTTAACGGCAAGTCGTGCGTGCGCTCATTCATTCAGAAAGTGGATGAATTTGCTTTAGCCAAAAGAATATCCTATGATAAAATATTGTCTCTTGGATATGAAATTTTTACTGATGACGCTTTACATTGGTTTCGAGATAATAAAGACAATGCTCAAACTTGGCATGAGCTGTGTACGTTACTCAAACAAGATTTTTCAAAAAAAAACTATAATTACCTATTAGCTGCTGAAATTCGAGCACGCACTCAGGGTGAAGGTGAAAATATTGCTGTATACATCGCTATAATGCAAGGAATGTTCTCTCATCTCGACAAACCCTTCTCGGAAGAAGAAAAATTAGAAATTCTTCTTCACAATATACTTCCTTGTTACACGGCAGCATTATCTGCATCACCAATGATCCAAAACGTAAAGGAATTGAAATCTGTCTGCCTCAATTATGAAAATTTACAGTCTCGTTCTTCCCTTTACCGTGAACCGCCTAGAGCGTCTAGCTCAACGCTCCTCCCTGATTTTGCATACAAACGTACAACTAATTTACCATTTTCATCGTCCAATCGTTTTCAGTCGTATGTACACGACAACAAAATGAAGAATACGAACTCGAACTTTAATTTTAAAACTAAACCTAACGTTAATGCTGTGCACGAGGATGTCATTTCGGACTCAAATGATACTGACGAAATCAATGCTTTAGCTGCTGGGTTCTCCAGTCAAATGGGATCTCAATATTGTCCGCGATGCAGGATAGCTGGCCATTCGCTTAGAAACTGTAAAGAAGAGCGTTTCTTGATTTGTTTTAAATGCGGTAAAAAAGGTGTACGCACATTAGAATGTCCAATCTGCAATAAAGCTCCGAAGTCAAAAAACTAAGTAGCACGGATTGCGAACGCAGTAATATAAACAAATCCGTAGGTTTTAAAACTAGCTCTGCTGAATGGGCGGAGTGGCTCAGTTTCGTCACTAAATTATCTGTTTTTAATGCTGTTTCGTCAATCCGCGATACAAAACCTGAAATAAACAAATCTAGACTATTTGTTCATATCTCTATCAAAGAAAAACGTCTTACTGGTCTCCTCGATACCGGTTCTTCTGCAACAATCTTAGGTAATGGAAGTCATGAAAGGCTGCTGAAAATGGGTTTTCAAATGGAATCTAGTGATTCCACTCGATTTGTTGCCGCAGGAGGGGAAAAACTAGATTCTATTAGGATAGTTAATCTCCCTGTAACTTTTCAAAATCAAACGCATACTCTTCGAGCTTATGCAGTTCCTAACGTTAAACACGATCTTATATTGGGAATGGATTTTTGGCGATTATTCGGACTACTACCCAAAAATCTAGGCCGTATCGCTGTCTGTAATAAGCCCGAAGATTATGTCGCTGAAGTAAATGATGGGCAACCTAAACTACTTCATGCTTACCATCATTTATTAGACGAACAAAAAGTAACTGCAGATAAGATAATTGCTCAGTACCATAATATATCTTATGAAAAGCGAGGCTTAGGCCGTACATCTTTAACTACACATTCTATCGATACCGGTGATGCTGCTCCTATTCGGCAACGGTATTACAGGATGTCCCCGGAGAAACAGCGTATCTTAGTTAAGCAACTAGACGAAATGCTTAAAGAAGACGTTGTTGAACCATGCGAGAGTCCGTGGTCATCCCCAGTCCTATTGACTCCAAAGAAAAACGGAGAGCTACGATTTTGCTTAGATAGCCGGAAATTAAACTCGGTAACAAAGAAAGATGCATATAGCTTGCCGTACATATCTGAAATTCTCGACAATCTTCGCGACTCAAAATATTTATCAAGTGTAGATCTATCTAAAAGTTTTTGGCAGATTCTGATCCGAGAGGAAGATCGTCAAAAGACCGCGTTCTATATACCAACCCGGGGAACCTTTCAATTTAAATCTATGCCCTTCGGACTCACTAACGCACCTGCTACCCAGCAAAGACTGGTAGACACTCTATTCTACGGGCCTGAGTTTGAGCACAGAGTGTTTGTGTTCATCGATGACGTAATAATTGTGTCAGACTCTTTTGATCAACATATTTCTCTCTTAAAACGCGTCCTTGAAAAATTGACTTCTGCCAAGCTAACGATTAACTTTGAAAAGAGTCAATTCTTTAGATCTCAACTAAAGTACTTAGGGTATATTGTGGATTACATCCTGACCCTGAAAAAGTCGAGTCCATAAAAAACTATCCCACACCTACTACTAGGAAAGAGGTAAGACGTTTCTTAGGAACCGCCTCGTGGTATCGTAGATTCATTCCTAACTTTAGTAGTCTGTCATCCCCTCTAAATAAATTAACTTCCCAAGGAAAAAATGCTCCACCCTTTAAATGGTCCCCTGAAGCGGACAAAGCATTCAATGAACTTAAGAAGTGCCATGCCTCTGCACCTATACTATCTTGCCCTGACTACTCGAAGTCTTTTCAAGTTCACACAGATGCGAGTGATTATGGTATCGGCGCAGTATTAACACAAATTCTCGATGGGCAAGAAAGAGTCATAGCGTATATGAGTAAATCCTTGTCTCAAACAGAGCGAAATTACAGCGCCACGGAGCGCGAGGCCTTAGCAGTGCTTGTTGCGATCGAGCACTGGCGGTGCTATCTCGAAAATGGACTCAAGTTTACGGTATATACCGACCACTCATCTCTAAAATGGTTTCTGAATCTGAATAATCCGACTGGAAGATTAGCTAGATGGGGCGTAAGATTGTCTGCCTACAACTTTGATATCAAACACCGAAAAGGAAGTGAAAATGTCGTGCCAGATAGTCTCAGTCGCTTGGTCCCAGTTTCCACAATAGATACGTCTCCTATATCTACAAATACTAGCGATCAATGGTATCTTAATATCTACCACGGATGCCAAAATTCCCCTGTTTCTTTTCCAAATTACGTAATCAATAATGACAAACTGTATCGTGTCATGAAAAGTAAATTTGCCCTATTAAAAGAATTTGAATGGAAAGAAGTCGTTCCTCACAAAGTTAGGGTAGCCGTGATACTAGAAAATCACGCGGAACCGATTGCTGGACACTTCGGAATCTTCAAAACGTATAAACGTTTGGCCCTTAAATACTACTGGCCTGGAATGCATGCTGATGTGGTCAAAGTAGTTTCTTCTTGCGATGACTGTATAGCTCACAAACATCAAAATCATGCTACTTTAGGCGAAATGGGAAGGCCTAAACACTGCTCAAGGCCGTTCCAAGTAATCAGTGTAGATTTAGTCGGTTGTTTGCCAGTATCTAGGAAACAAAACACTTATTTGCTCGTTATCACGAGCTGCTTTAGCAAATATTGTCTTCTGTTTCCTATTAAACGAGCTACTGCTGAAATAGTCACTAAAATTCTCGAAGAAGACGTATTTCTGGTGCACGGTATCCCTTCCACCGTAATAATGGACAACGGAAAACAATTCGTGAGTGCTACTCTAAAACAAATGCTGTCTAAGTACAAAGTCCCTAATTTGCACTACACCCCTAAATACACACCACAAGTAAATACCGTAGAAAGATATAACAAAACTATTATGACTGCAGTTTCCACTTTCATTACTAATGATCAGCGCATCTGGGACACGTTCATACCCAAAATACAATTCGCGATAAATAACAGCGTAAACGAAGTCACTGGCTACACACCATCTTTTCTAGTACATGGCCGGGAGTTGGTAACCTGCGGTTCCCACTACGTGAACACTGAACCTGCGGATATGGATCAGCACATTTTTCAACCTCGGGACCACTACGCTGAAAATGTAGGTAGTAACCTTTCTACGGTATTTAACAAAGTACAATTGTCGTTGTTACGGGCACATTCCCGAAACTGCCAATCTTACAATTTAAGAAGAAAGAATGTGGAGTTCGAAGTTGGTGATGTGGTATGGCGGCGAACATTTTATCAGAGCGATAAAGAGAAATACTTCAACAAGAAACTAGCCCCTAAATTCTTGAAATGCAAGGTTGTGTCAAAAAAATCACCTCTCGTGTATGATTTGGCAGACATGGACGGCAAATCCCTTGGTACATACCACATTAAAGACTTAAAGCTAATTAATTATAAAGAATAGTATGTTAGTCCACTGGATTTTTCGTAGGAAAAATCTTATCCTAAAAAGGGGGGTATGTAACGGCTGCTACCTTATAATCACAGGCAGTCCTCGTAAACAACTTTAAACTGTCGCGCGGTTTGACCAATAAGCGCGGCTCGCGGCAATACACTTACCTAGCCAGCCGGCATGACCTTGCGTGACATTCGACGACGAGGAAGCCACCTCGCGCTATCGTTTGTGTCACCTTTTCTACTTTTACTTTGTTCTCTTGAGAAGTTGTGTAATTACGTGGAATTGCCACTAACTACTGTGATTAATTATACCCCAAATTGGGGTTCAATCGCACGGCAAGTAAGAACGTCGCTCCCCGCTTGCCCACTGAAACGGACTCTTCAGACGACGTCACTTGCCCCGTGCCCTACTTATTGTCAGCTGCCCTACAACTGCGCACTTCGGGGACGACTTGCCACCAACGTATCCGACGCCACCGCTCGCGACGGATTGCGAATTCAAGGCCAGTGTATCTTACCTATAGGGTTAGACAACGCGTCTCGGTTTATGAATGTGCCTTACCCCGACCCATCTAGCTTCTATTTCTCTTGTAGTTATCATTTAAAATCTCTTTGTCTTCTAAATCAAACTACCCTCTTGTTTAACTTCGCTGATTGTTTTTTTTTAAATATATACCTTTTGTTAACTATCTAGTTGTTCTTATTACCTCCCTATACTCAGGTTTGTAGATTAACCAGAAACGTTACACTCGCTCAATGCATAATATGACGATGCTAGATTTACCTGCGTAACAATTGTTACCTATAATGAATTGTCGGCAATAATGTATTCTGCAAGTTTCTTTTTAAATACATTGAACGAGCTTATATTTTTAATATCCGAGGGTATATTATTGTAAAGGCGCGCACCGTCAAATGTTATCGAAGTTTTACCATAGTTAGTACGGATCTTTGGCAAGACGATGAAGCTACCACGGCTACCATTACAATATATACTCGAGCAGTTTCCTATGGCTGCGTTTTGGCTTTGTATATAATGGAAAGACGCGATCTATTCCAAAATGTTGAAATGTTACTCCATTCAGTCATTCTATCCAGTGCCAAAAAGTAAAATTCATGTTCATGATATTTTGTATTGAATTAAATGATTTAAAATTTAAAGTTAAATGACTTTTTTACGTAGAAAAAAAACCTACCAAAACACTTTTCTTCTTATTTTCAGACACCGGATTCAGATTAGTGACTCCTGACGTGTTGGCGAAGGAAGACGTGATGTATGACGTCATCATTGACTGTACAGGTAATTAATTAAACAGTTATTAAAATAGCAGTTCTCCGAACAGGTAGACCTCGCGACACTTCTCTTTAACTGAATCTTCATAAGCCTTATACAGGGTTATTTCTAATCAATTAGCATCCTTTTAGGGGCTTATTCTGTACATCAAAACTAACAACTTTTGTTTCACGACTTTTATTAATTCTAAAAAAAAGTTGTTGTTCCATAGAAAAATATCCATCATCCTCGACAAAATATATGGAACAGCTGACAAAAGTCGCAGAACAAAAGTTGTTAGTTTTGATGTTCAGAATAAGCCCCTAAAAGGATGCTAATTGATTAGAAATAACCCTGTATATCTCGACACACTCTGACTGATTTTGTTCATACTCCCAAATCTCGTTCTTAGGTTGTGTAGTTTGTATTTTTATCAAAATAAAAAGCTGTCTGTCTAGAACAACTACACGTAACATACAGTAGTCGTACCTACTGTATGTTACGTGTAGTTGTTGTGTAGTTTGTATTTTTATCAAAATAAATAAATAAAATAAATTAAATATTAAAACTTAACTAGCAAGCGGTCACAAACCGGATTAACAAGATATGAATTAAACAACTTTGCCAAATATTATCGAAATCGACCGATAAATAGCGCGACAGCAATTTCCCCCCTCTTTGAGGGAAATACCCCCCAATCCAAAATCACCGACGATAAACAAATCTAAAAATGTATTGGTACTAAGTTTCGTCAAAATTAGTTGAAAAATGCGACCAAAACCAATGTCTAGACAGATGACAGCAAAGTCGCCGTGCTAAAGCGAAGACCTATCTCACTTCAATCGCTCGATCATTTCAATAGTAGTAGTTCATTGAACAGTGTATATTATGTAGGTAAGTAGTAAATTTTAGGGACTGTGATTAAAAATGCACAATTTCAAATGCAAAAATATTTAAGAAGAAGCCTCAAATCGGTCTGTTCCAATGCGTTTTATTACTGGCCCATGAATTTAGAACTATACTAAAATAAACAAGTCGACATGACGCATCTGGGGCATTCTGGGGGTACGGGAGTGCCCCGCCAAGACAAGCCAACTGAAGCGAAGCGCTAAGGCACTATTAATCCACGCCACACAAGTTGGCGGATGGGAAGTTAGGCGCAGAACGCTGCGCAAAAGGCAAAATATATGTATGGAGGAGCCAGAGAGACGAGACGCCGGGGCACACCACCCGCCAACCTCATGCCTCCCGCGCGCGGCACCCGTGCTCACCACTACGCCACTTGCGTCGGCATTGTGCACAATAATTAAAGAAAATAATAATTAGAATTAGAGAAAATAAGTGTCATCTGCGGCTAACTTTTCATCGGCCGACTTGTGTGGCGCGCATTATAAGGTACAGTGGGTGATTAACGCCCGCTGCGCATTTACGCCCAGATGGCAGAAAACATACTAAATATAAAAATATTCCGTTACTACTCCACGCACACTTAGAATGAACCAATAAGAAACCGCAAAACAAGCGGCGACGCGCTCACGCCATTATCCGCGGCAGTGTGACGCCGCGTTCCGGCAGGATCGGACATGTACCACACTGTTATAAAAAGTACCGGAACGAAATTGTGAGTGGTTTTATGTGTTTTTTTGCGTTTTGGGTTAATTTTTAAGATTTAATTGCTTCAAGATAAACTTAGTTCACTATTGCCTGAATGTTTGGCGTAGATTTCTATGTTTTTTTCCATAAACGTGCCATTTGAATCAGCGTCCGATAATAACGCCCAGCTGGGTAATAACGCCCGTTAAAATAACGGTTGGGCGCTATTACACTACACGGGCGTTATAACCATAACCATAGATAGAGCATTTCTAATTTCAGAAACTACTAAAAAAATGAGTACCTATACATTGATATACTGAACATTAAATTAATTATCGACGCGATCAATATAACCTCAAATATTGTTTTCTTATACTTCATTGTTTATGCTTTAAGATATTTTTAATAAGATATATATTGACATATAAAGGAAATATTTCCATTACATTATTTTTTATATTTTTAGATATAAAGATGTCGCCTCGTAAAAAGAGGGGAGAATCTTGGTCAGAAGACGATTTGAAAGCCGCTTTGAGAGCTGTTAAAAAAGGGAAATTAAGTCAGCGAGCCATATCTCTCAAGTATAACATTCCGCGACGAACATTGAGGGACCATATGAAAACCGGCCAAGACGTAAAACGTATGGGACGAAAACCTATTTTAACAGAGGCTCAGGAAAATGATTTGTGTGGTAGAATCAAAAGGTTTGCAAAAATCGGAATACCTCTCACACCTAAATTTATCAGAAAACAAGCCTTTATGTTTTGCGAGAGATTTGACATAAAAAATAATTTCAATTCTACAAAAAGGATTGCGGGTGCTGATTGGCTAAGGCAGTTTTTAAAGCGAAACCCAACGATCACTAAACGAAAACCACAAATATTAAACCCAGCGCGAGCTCAAAAACTTAACAAAGCAATAGTTAGGGAACATTTTCAGAATGTAAAAGAAATATACGAACCATTAGATATTCTTCAACATCCTGAAAGACTATACAACATGGATGAGAAGGGTTGCCGAATTACAGTCCACAACCAGCACACGGTACTTGCGGAGAAAGGAAGTAAAAGAGTACATCTTATTGCACCCGAACATGCCGAAAATGTGACCATAGCAATGTGTGTTAATGCCATAGGAACCGCGATTCCTCCCATGATTCTTTTTAAAGGGCAAAGACAAAGACCAGACCTTTCAGAAAACTTACCTGCCGGAACTTTAGTAAGAATGGCGCCGAAAGGGTCCATGACTGCCGATTTGTTTGTAGAATTTATCCAGCACCTAGCCAAATACAAAGTTGCGGGAAAATGTTTACTTGTTTTTGATGGCGCTAAGTGTCACTTATCAGTTGAAGCACTCGAAGAAGCTGATAATAATGACATAGTGCTATACTGCCTTCCTTCAAATACAACCCATGAGTTACAGCCTCTGGATAAGTCCGTAAACAAGTCTTTTGAACATCATTGGGACGAAGAAGTCTTAAACTATTTATGTGCAAGCGCCGACAGAACACTCACAAAAGCTACATTCAATAAAATATTTACTAGAGTTTGGCCCAAGTGTATGACGCACAGCAATATAGTCAATGGGTTCAAGGCAACCGGTCTCTTTCCCTTCGATCCCCAAGTTATACCAGAGGAAGCATTTGCCCCATCTGTTTTGTCGGAAATGCCATGCCCGCGAACCCAGGAACCTCTGCAGAATCTCATTTTAAACTCATTAGATGATAGCACTGATAGTGATGACATTAATGAAGATCATGATCACCATTTGGCTTTAGTTACTGAGTTATCTACTATTCAGAGAAAATCTGACTTACTTAATGAAAATATTAACCCAGTTAAGTCCCGTCTTGTGGATTACAGCTCGTCATCCGATAATTCTGACATAGCATCAATTTGGCCGAACCTTAAATCACAAGTTATGATAGAAGAAGATCGTGATTCACCTTCCTTAATACCAGATACCAACTTAATTGGTATTTCTCAATTTGATTCCTCACACTACAATGGCGATAAACATTTAGGACAACATGATCTGGCCGTTCCCAGCTGTTCAGGATTACAAAAATCTTTACGTGACGATCCGGGTTCTGATTCAACGATTTCTGATTTGGATTCATTCGTTACTAGGCCTCTTTTCAATCAATCCAAATATGTTGCTGATGATATCTATAACTACACATCAGACGAATCATCAAGAGATGGAAGTCAGTGTCATCTCAACAAAGGAACAAAAACACCGAAAAAACAAATGATCTGTCCTATTCAAAATGAAACTTGCAACCTAGATGAAGACAACAGTCATCTCAACAAAGGAACAAAAACACCGAAAAAACAAATGATCTGTCCTATTCAAAATGAAACTTGCAACCTAGATGAAGACAACGTACCATTAGCCAGTTTACAACAAGAGAATAAAACGCAATTTCAACAATTCCTACCTACGCCTAATTATGCAAAAAATAAATCTTCAAAACCACGTAAGAAAGCGATGAACTATAAAGGGCAAAGAATCACTAAGGATTTATTCAATGATAAAACTGAAACTAAAAAATCTAATAAACAAAATTACAGTAGCATGAAGAAAACTAAGAAAGAGCAGAAAAAGCTACACATTTCTAAAACACAAAAGACGAATGACAAAAGAGAAGAAAAAATAAGTGAGAAGAAATTAGAAGAAAGACGTGAAAAAGAAAACAAAGCGAAAGACACTAAAAATAAGACTAAGAATAAAAAGAAGATGAACGGGAATAGCGATGAAGTCTGGTACTGTAATGCTTGTGGTGAGATAGAGGAGTTAGACATGGCGCAATGCATAGTATGTAAGAGATGGTACCATGAGGAATGCGTAGGCCTCTCCGAATGTGATATAGAGTTTATTTGTCCATATTGTTAAAAAAAAGTATAGTTTCTATAAGACTGATTAATGTAACTTCAGACTGACTATTTTATGTAAGACATACTTTATTATGATTATCTGGCAATTTTAGTTTAATTGTTATATAAACAGTTAATACTTTTTTTGACAGAGTAGTCGAACTCTATTGACTAGACTTTTTTTAATACTTATTACTATTGGGCGTTATTACCCACTAACGATGTAATTGCGCCCAATGAACATTTAAAAAATATCTTAATTCTGCTTTAAAAATGATTAGTACGCCTTGTGCTCACGATAGGTTATTTGAAAATTATTAAAAAGTTCCTTAAATATGACTAAATACAAAGATACGACGTGTTATGAGGTGTATTCTTAAGTTGGGCAAAGTCTATATTAAATGTTGATTTTATTTGTTTATTTTTAGTGTAATCACGATAGTACAAAGTAAGATTTCGTAAGTTACCTAATTTTTTTTTGTTTTAAACCTAGTTGTTTAATTAAAGCTTAGTTTAAAAAACGGGCGTCAATGGACGCATACTTTTTAATAACGCCCAAATAAATGTTTTTTAAAAAGCAGGCTATTAATAAGTATTATGAGTAAAACTCACTGTAATGTGCCATTATATGTAGAATAAATAAACATAATTTATTTAGAAAGGTGTTTTTCTTCCATAACTATTGAAATACCAAAAATATTTGAAATTAAAGTTAGGTGGGCGTTAATCACCCACTGTACCTTACCTACCTTTTCTCGAAGCCTTTCGTATTTTGACACCACATATTTTAACGAAGGTGTAGAGTTTGTAGAGTTAGGGCGTATAGTGCAGTGTCGTAAGTTTGGGGTCTACATGAGATCTGATAAGTTATTGACGGTGCGAGTCATATTATGGTTTCGTTATGGCAAACATTGCTTCATTCAAATTTCTCTCTATGGGCCTTATTAATAAGCTACAAGTAGCACACCGAGCTATGGAAATGAGTATGCTCGGAGTCTCTCTGCGAGATCGAATCAGAGAAGAACCAAAGTTACCGACATAGCCCAGCGGGTTGGCAAGTTGAAATGGCAGTGGGCAGAGCACATAGCACGGAAAACTAATGACCGATGGGGTCGAGCCCACGTACCGGTAAGCACAGCGTAGGACGTCCACCCACAAGGTAGACGGATGATCTCATAAAGACCGCAAGATCGCGCTGGATGCGAGCCGTTTTTAACCGGTCTTATTGGAGATTTATAGGAGAAGCCTATGTCCAGCAGTGGACATCCAATGGCTGAAACGAAGATGGTAAAATATAATAAAAGTTTTGTCTAATATTAACTTTTCCAATTCTTTGGCTGTAATGAATGTGTATCATTTTGTTTTACAGGCGTGGGCAAAGTGATGGAAATCAGTTTCAAGTACCTGAACCACGGCGGGAAGTACGTGTTGTTCGGATGCTGCCCGCCCACTCACCAAGCATCGTAAGTGTTTTCTTCATCATCATTACATTAGCAGTAGATATCTGTAGCCCTCACCATGAGATTTTTCTGATTTATAGAACTAAAATAAGGAAGGAAAGGGGAACTCAAGATAGTGTGGTGAAAGAACACTTAGAATTGCCAAATTTCGTTCTTATATTAAATTTAGATACAGATGAAGCTATTAAGGAGTGAATAAAACTCAAACTGTTCCCTCTTTCCTACTAGGCGGACAGATCAAACCTTTTCCCGATCTCACCCCTGTATCTCAGTATTGTACTGTACTGTACCAGCCTTTTTAATAGTCCACTGCAGGACGTAGGCCTACCCACGAAGGGTGATTGGGCCATATCCACCACGCTGGCCCAGTGCGGGTTGGTGGATTCACATACGCCATCGAATTTCTTCTACGGACGTTTGTAGGTTGCCTCACGATGTTTTCCTTCACCGAAAAGCCAGTGGTGTGAAATTCCGTACATAAATTCCAAAGAACTCATTGGTACGGGACCGGGGATTCGAACCCACGACCTCACGATTGTAAGGCGGGTGTCACTACCTCTTGACCACCACGGCATTTTCTCAGTATTAAAACCAAAATAAAGCCAAGGCGATGATCTCAGTAGTAGACTTTAATTGTATATCTACGACAAGCAGAAACGCTCCTAAACAAAGGGCTTCCACTGCCTTTTTATTGCACGGTTGGGTGACAGACATTTTTCTTGGCTTTCATTTGGTTAGTTTTTAGAAATATTTAATTTATATCGTTTATAAATTTCAATAGACTTTTTTTCTTTTTGTTTGTCAGAGTGAACCCGTTCGATATCTACAACAAGGAGTTAACTGTGATCGGAGTGAAGATCAACCCGTTCAGCTTCCCCAGTGCTCTAGGCTGGCTCAAAGCAATGGGACCACGGTAAGATAAACTAAACCATTTAGCGTGGCAATGCTGATATCATGCTGGGCACGCTGCTAACTAGCAGTGGGCTCGAGCATTTGGATTATCTTCAGACTTTCAAGGGTCTGTGGATGATCCAATTGCTTGTTATGTAGTAGTAGTTTATGTAGTTTTAGATTATGTACCCAAGTCTTGTATGTCGTGGTAGTTAATAAAGGCACTTGCCCTATTAAAAACACTAAACTCAGAACAAGATTCATCATCATCTTTTCAGCCATAGGATGTGCACCTGGACTTTGCTCTTGACTCCTCGAGTCTATCCGTATAACTTTCTAAGTTAGTGACGTCCTGACCTTTTATGTATAGTTATCGTAGAGCTATTACAACCAGAGGGATAATGTGGTCGATCGAGAAATCCGAAGGAGATGCATTGATTTAATACGTCATGAGTTAGAAAAAGACATTACAAGTATCTCGATACGGTGGTTGTTGTCGGATTCTTAGACAAGGGACGTCAAATCCCAATACTTATTTAACAGTTTTGACAGTAGCTTGAACAACATGAACTGAGCACATTTTCCAAGCATTTTTGTGGTTAAGGATGGCCTCAAGCGACAACAGCCCTATTTCTTTTATTGTAGTAGGTAACTCTGTGACTGTCTTAGTACGTCCTCTGTTAGAACATAACCCAGGTGACTGGCAGTCGAAAGGTTATATGCCGAATCAAACTTCTTGGCGGCTGTGAAGTTATCTACAAGTTGCATATTTTTTTTTTTTTATTCATAACAGATTAGTGTTACATGTTACATGTCAGCTTAATTAATCTTACAGTGTAGTTCATAATCATATCAATTAAAAAATTAAATAGAATGTAGTAAATTATTATAAAATAGTCTGCATTATATAAAAAATTGATAAATAACATTAATTTAATGCAAAAATTATTATAACCAATAAAAATCAAACGACATTTTAATTACTCCTACTCTACTTGCAACAAGCCGAATCCTGACTGAAGATCACGTAAGAGCTGCGCAAGAATTGAGTTTCTCGCAGTTTGTAGCTAAATTCACACCCACCAAGAAAGGTGACGTCCACGAGTGGTATATTATTCAGAGAAAAATCTTACCAAGATGATATATATGTCGCAGACAATTTGTATGATTCCGCCGTTTACATACGGCGTTGTCAGTTTAAAAACGCTCGCCGTTATGTAAAATGCCGAAGGCAAAATGACAACTCATTCAATTGTAATAATTTCAACGTCGGTTGTAGTTTTAGGGTGACCAAGACAAAACACACTTCAGAAAAATCAGATTGACAGATAAAAATTTTGGACAGTTCAAATCAATCAGATCGATTATAATCTCGAGATATATATATAGTTCGTTTAACGGTTGGAGTATACGAAAACGAGTGTGGGGCACTGAGCCTAAACCGCGATCTTCGGAATGCGATGGGATGTGGGAGTATATGGGTGGGGAAATACTGACATTGACTTTTACACCAGGATAAGTGAACCAAACTTAGTGACCTTAAGTCAAACTTATATAAAGTTTGTAGGTTAGGTTAGGTTTGAACAGTGACAACAACGCGCGAGCCGAGCGAGCGAAGCGAGCGAAGCGAGCGTGCCGCGGTAGCGGCCGGCGAAGCGCCAGAAACAATATGTCCTTATTACGAGTTCAGGACCTTCCGTTAAATATGTATACTCTAACATTAACTAACCAACATAAGCACTTATCTAAGGTATTTTGACTTCAATTGGTCAGGTTAGCCTCTTTTGATATCTTCTGACCATTTTTAAATTATGGTCGATATACAACAATCGGAAGACTCCTGCACATTTCAGGAGTCCTCGGAACACCAGATTCTATGGACACCTTAGCATTTTTTAGGTACCGAAAATCCTTGAAAGTTGTCCACGGCGTGTTTATTGCTTTCGTGTAAGAATCGTAACTTTTTTTTAATTCACTATAATAAATGTCTTTAAAATCACAAGTATTTTGCGAAAAGCCTTTTTTGTACACGTAGTATTTTCAATATTTTCTTGGCTCATAAAACCACTACTTGACGCCATTTTGTTTGTTTTGATCATCAGCGACGCGCGTGGTAAGAAACAGAACTAAATACTTCAATTTGCCTCGGCATTATGTATACGGCGTTTTAATTGTCAATCAAATGTTTCGGCATAATATAAAATGCTAAGGCAATATACATTTTGCCTTCGGCATTATACATAACTGCGAGCGTTTTTAAACTGACGACGCCGTATGTAAACGGCGGAATCATACAAATTGCCTGCGACATATACATCATTTGAAAGCTTGTTATTTGCGCTTACTAAAAATATTTAATTTAGATTTTTCACCCCTCCAATTTTTTTAAATGCGAAAAATAAATTGTATGAAAAATAACAATACAGCTTAATTTTTTTATAGTTTAGCAATAATAAAGTGCTTCTATATTTATTTTACTTGCATTCGTAGATGACTCGTCCACATATATCTCTTAATTTGCTAAAATTATAAATTATAACCTATCAGTGTGACCAGTTAGTAGGTACAATGTGACAAAAAATCACTTAAAAAGTGGTAAAAATGCTTCTATTTAACAATTTGGAGGTTACTTAATCAGGGCTGCTAGAGATAAACTACCTATTGAGCCAAATATATTTATATTTTCTCATAAATTCAAAATTAATTAAAAAAAATCGGAGGGCTCTTTTTTGTTTTTAACTGTTGTAATATACTCATAAAAATATGAACTTTCTCGAAATGTAACGAGTGTTGTGGTTAGACTTTTAGATTATTATTATACCAGCCTCCATACATTTTGTGGACATGTCCTTTGACTTGGACTATGATAACACAAGATGATATGAAAAAAGACGACATTGTAAATTATTCTTATTTCCCAGGTACTTGGACTACCACAAGCTTGGAGTGAAGACGTACTGTCTGTCGGAATATAAGCAGGTTCTCGAAGACCTAAAAGCCGGAGTGGTGGCGAAGGCGGTGTTCAAAATTAATGCTTAAGTAAAACTGTACGAAATATGTTAAAAAATGAAAGAGCCCCAAAAAAGGTAACAAAACCAGACGTTTTTTTTTTAAATTAGGTACAAATAAATGTGGTAGGTACCCCTAAAAGGCACAATTACTAAAAAAAGGTATAATTAGTCCGTCAGATAGAGTAATAATAAAAAAATATTAGAAAAGAACCAACGTATTTTTTCTGTCGTCAATTAAATAAACATTGATGTAGATATAGCCCGTGAAAGTTCCGGGAGACGTGATAAGTCACATGCGAATGTATGACTTCTGACAGACAAATGACGTCATGAGCCCCCACTACCGAACTTTAACAAGGTTTATCTCTGTCATTTATTGTTTGATTGACAAAAGAAAAAAATAGTGAGTGGAGTCCTTCCGCGCGGAAGAAGTGAAACTTTGTAATGTGAAAATGAAAATAAGAAGGAAAGAAATTATTTTTTAGTAAAATCATATTGTTTCTCTAAGACAAACTTTATTAACATTGCTTACAATTCACAATTGGGATGTTAACAAATTTTCGAAATTGCTGTCATTTTGAATATTGGCTCTATTTTACCATGTAAAAATAGATTTAAATAATGTTAGTATTTTAGATTAAAAAATATACAAAAACAGAGTTAGAATGAATTATTTTCCCGCTAAAATACTAACAACTGTCACGTGACTGAAATGACGTCACTAACCGCAAAACATAAGTTACGCTATGACAAACTATATTAGAAAATGCAGAGAAATATAACAGAATTATAAATTATACTTTTTCAAAAGATTCAACCAGTTGCGAACATTGGTTGCGTACGCGGCCAAAAGTAAAATAAGATGTAGGTACCTACGTATATAGAGAAGATGTCTGGAAGAAATTGCTTTTAGCGATAAGACCGCCTTTTGTGCCTTTTCTGTCTTTGTTTCTTTTGTTATGTTTTCTTTTTGGTGTCAATAAAGTTTTGTTTTATTGTACCTATTGTATATTTTGGTCACTAAATATTTTTTTTTATTAAATTCCAACTTTTCTGGGGTAGAAAAAAGGTTCTAAGGTGGGCACTGCCCACTTGTAGGTAGCTCACAAGGATGTATACAAACAGGATTGAGTACGGACGAATTTTGGCTCAAATTAGATAAAGAAAATTTAACCTTATGACGTTGCAACAAATCACAATATTCCTTCGAAATGGCATAATTAAGAGAGACACCGTGCCGTTTATATAATGCATCCATGGTACTCTACGTCTATAAGTAATGGCCATAGAATAGTGATAATAAGATGAATAAGACATCCATAACGAAATTTTTGAGTTAAAAATAGCAATACTTCTATTACTTGTCATTCTTCTGAGGTAATGGCATCTCAGTTATTAAAAAAATAAGGACATAATTATCATGTATACTATAGACATAATTATATACAATATTATATCATGTACTTGTATACCTAATACTTATTTGTAAGACTTTTAACGAGATTATCAGGAAATAAAACAGTAGTTTTTTTTAATAAATAAGGGGAGGTTGACTACACTAATGTTATTCACATAACTTAGCTTAGCTTAGCATTGAGCCGTCTAATTTGAAATACCTCTACCAAGCAATGTCTAAAACATCTTTGAATATTGGCGATTCGGTTTACCATAGAACAGAATATACTGTCTATGGTAAACCGAATCGCCAGGTCTCGCACTCCGATTACCCCCGACTCTTTAGTTTAGCAAGCGTTCGAACGTAAAAGCACCTTTTCATCACATCTATGTTTGTCTTATCAAGCCGTCAGAGCGAGGAAGAAGTTGGAGTAATCTAGTCGTAGGTAACTGTAACAAAATGTACTTCGGGTCAGTGTGCCTTTTGGCATTGGCTTGACCAACTATCTCAAAAGTGGTCTACCCTCATTTGCATCGCACTTATCATCTAAATGTTCTATAATGACTCTCCTGTGCACGTGTTGTTTAATTTATTTAATTGGAATTAATATCATGATGATGTAGCGTTCGCTATGCATGCGTAAACGATATTAGATAAAAATAACCTTAAAAATAGTTCGATTTCTGCCTATCTTTTATCATTTAGAGAAGGATATAAGGACTCAGCGCCAACTAGCTAAGTACTATCAGCTAGTAGTACTAATTAGGTATTTCTTTTAAACTACGTTTCCTTTGATAATTTAAATACTTTTTTTTTTAAATAGGTTTGCGTTTGACTACACACTGCCTGATGTTAAGCAGATATGCGGTCTAGGATGTAGCATGCTTACCTAGAAGATACCTATTTATTCGAGATTTGAAGACACCTACATTGTACTTTAACGGAAAGACAGACTTAGGCAAAGCGTTCCACATTCTAGCAGTTCGTATGAAGAATATGGACTCAAAACGCTTGGTTCTAACGCGTGGGATGTCCACCATAAAAGGGTGGCGCTTTGGTCGCGTCTGTCTAGCCGTACGATAGAAGAAAGGGGCAGGTGGGACCAGATTGTGCAACTCCTGGGCGCACTCACCGAAGTGTATCCGATAGTAGGCAGACAGGCACGCCACCCTACGTCGATGCTCGAGACTTTGCAGCTTCGACTCTGTCAAGGTTTCGTTGCCTATCAGCCTGGCTCGCCTTTCAATGGACTCTAAAGCCTCCAACTGGTATTTGGCAGAGCCATCCCAAAGGTGAGAGCAGTATTCCAAGCAGGACCTGACTTGCGCTTTATAAATAGTAAGCAGTTGCTCAGGTGTGAAATAACGTCTCACCTTAGAGAGAACACCAAGTTTTTTGAGGCTAATTGGGCTTTTGACTCTATATAAGACCAAAAGTTGAGACTCGATGATAGCGTACCTAACGCCTAGTAGTTCCAGACTGTTAGTTACTGGAACGGACACACCACGGAAAGCAGGAGACAGTTGGAAGGGCCTCTTTTTGGCCGAAAACAAACAGCTTTAAGTTTTCGTGGCATTAAACTTGACCAGGTTAGCATCACCCCAGTCAGATACCGCCTCCAGATTCAAGTTGAGTCGCTCGACCATATAGCCTCTCTGAGTGACTCGATCTGTGGCCCGCTCGTTCTTGCTTCGGATGTGTAGCTCTCCATGATTATACTGTCGTCTGAGTACCCAAAAATACCAGGCTTTAGCAAGTCGGTAATATGCAGTAGGAAAAGCGTCGTAGAGAGCACTGACCCATGAGGAACACTGTCATTGATAGCCATTTGGTCTGACGAGAAGCCATCTACAACCACTCGTATCGACCGATTCCTCAAGAAATATGATATCCATGCGCAGAAATCAGCAGGGAGGCCATAAGATGGAAGCTTGCCAATAAGACTCTCATGGTCGGGGTCTGGCCTGTCAAAAGCTTTCGAGATGTCCAAGGAGACAGCCAGCGCCTCCCCGTGCTTCTCAATGACCTCACATCATACTTTTAGATTTCCTGATATTTTTTCACATCAATAGTCAATTACGAGTTAATTAGGTACTTACCGATTTTCAGAAGTTTCACCTATGCGTAAATAACGTTGTGGTGTATTAGAAAAAAAATTTCAAACACAGAAGATAATGTGGGTTCATGGATTTACATACCTACCTACGCCATCAAATTTCTTCTACAAATACTAGGACAGCGCCTGCATCTAATAGCTTGATTACGGATTATGATAAGATAAAGTATAGGCCGAATCAAACTTCTTGGCGGCTGTGATATTAGCTATAGGCCGCGCCACACAAATTGGTATATGCATTATTTCACCGAAAAGCCAGTGGCGTGAAAATCCGTTTATAAATTCAAAATATGTACTTAAAATTAAGAGCTAAATTTTTCGAAATGCGAACTTTTCTTTTGCGACTCATGTCCGGATAAAGATTTGATACTTAACAAATTGAATGATTTGGCACCTAATATCAAATCGGTAGACAAGTGTTCTCTTCGCCTTCTAGGTTCGCCGATATTAGATGAGTCTTTTCCGCCTTTCGTTCAAGAAAAAATTCAAAATTTTTTGAGTGCCTCTGATAGGCTACTCAAAATTAACGCCCACATGGCTTTTACAATTATAAGATGTTGTCTGTTTGTTCCAAAATTTATGTACGCTTTACGATGTAGTCCATTGTGGAAACACAATGAGCTCCTTTTGAGCTTAGACGATGTTGTAAAGCAGTCCCTAGTATCGGTTTTGAATATTGACATGAGTGAAAGGGCGTGGCTACAAGCCTCCTTGCCTGTTAGGCTTGGAGGGTTAGGGGTCCGCCAAATTTCAAGTGTTGCTTTACCAGCTTTCTTGTCCTCCATTCATAGTACTCAGAACTTGATTGAAAAAATCCTCGCACCTTCTTTAGGCCATTCTGGCGTAGATGTAGCTCATTTGAATGAGGCAACGAATGCTTGGAGGGTCGCTTGCCCAAATACCGAGCTTCCAAAGACTTTATCGTCGCAGAGACTGTGGGATCGGCCGATCTGCGAACTAGCACGGAAATCTCTTCTAGACACGTGTCCTAGCGTCGCGGATCGCGCTCGTATCCTTGCAGTCTCTGTATGGGAGTCCGGTCTTTGGTTGCAAGCATTGCCCTCTTTCAATACTGGTAACCTTTTAGACCCAACTGCATTTCGTCTAGCTGTCAGCTTACGCTTGGGTGCAAGGTGTTGTGAAGCCCATCGCTGTCAGTGTGGTACTGCAGTTGACCAGCTCGGTCACCACGGTCTCTCTTGCTCAAGAAGCGCTGGTCGGATTGGACGCCACGCCAGCCTTAACGATGTCATACGCAGGGCTTTTGTCACCGCCAATATCGCAGCCGTACTCGAACCGAGTGGGTTGGCGCGTGGTGATGGCAAAAGGCCTGACGGCATGACGCTGGTCCCATGGAAGTGTGGACGGCCCTTAGTATGGGACGCAACTTGCGTCGATACTTTGGCACCGTCACATCTTCCTGAGACTCAGAGTAGGGCTGGAGCGGCGGCCAATTCGGCTGAGCAGCACAAGCGGCGCAAATATGCTAACCTCGGCAGTGGTTACATATTTGAGCCATTTGGAGTTGAGACTTTGGGTCCGTGGGGGCCGGGAGCTCATCTCGTTTTCAAAAGTCTTTCTGAGCGTCTGGTGGACGCGACGCGTGACCAAAATGCTGGTGTTTATTTGGCTCAACGTATAAGCATTGCCATTCAGCGTGGCAATGCTGCCAGCATGCTGGGCACGCTGCCAACTGGCAGTGGGCTTGAGCACTTGGATTATCTTTAGACCTTCAAGGGTCTGTGGATGATCCAATTGCTTTCTATGTAGTAGTAATGTAGTATTGTCATTATATTATTAAAAAAAAAAAAAAAAATCTTAAATAGCCAATAGAGGTTCTATTGACTACTTATATGGATAGCCAAATTTTTTTTAAACATTCATAGCAAATAACACCCGGTCGAAACGTAAAAGAAAAAGTCATCATTCGTAGTGTTTTATATCTTCTTTGGTAATCGTTTATTTTGTATTATCTATTTTAACATGGTCGAACGTATTACGGAAATTCCTAATCCTATCGAAAAAATTGCATGTAATCAAAGGAAAACACAGATACATAGGCTGATAAAAACATTAACTATCACTCGTTTACGTCACGCCGTCGGAAAAATAGCGCCAAATCTCGCATGTAATTCATTTACTGTAAAAAACTTGTGAGATCTAACGCTAGCCCAATTCAGCTACATATGTAATATTTCATTCAGTACTCATCAATAGGAGTAAATATTATGTCATAAACACTTTTTAATTCTACAATCTTGTCAACTGTAATGTATTCACATCATTCACAAGTATTCAAAATATATAGGGGGTTGAAAATGGTATGAATGGCTTCGAGAAAAGTATGGTACGGCGTTGCTGCCCGACTTGACGACTTGACAGTCTCGCTTGCGCTGGCCGCGAGCGCCGGGCTCCCAGCGAAGCAGACTACAGTCTTTCTGTAAACCGCGTCCACGAGCGGTAGGGTGACTAGCGCAAGGACACTTGAGAAGGTACGGACCTCGGTCTATGTCGGTGTGCCTTTGGTAACTGGTGTCTATACCAAATACGGAATACTTCCTGTTGCAGGGAGCTGTCGGATAGGGTGAACCCAGCGCCACAGAAGTGACTACGGCGATGGGGTCATCCGGGTCGCCGATGAGGTGTCTAGGGTGGCGACGTAGAGGAGGTGGGTGTGTAGTGGGTTAGGGTGATGGGCCCTATCAAAGTAGCGGCGAGAGGTTTACTTTATGTACTAGAAAATGGAGGGGAGTTCGAGGTCGTAGTGCAAGTCAGAGTTTCGCATATACCAGCTAGCTCCGACCACTTTGCGAATGAACCTGTTCTGAATGACCTGAAGCTTGTTCAGGTCAATGGAGGAAGCGTGACCGAAGGCCACGGAAGCGTAGGTCATAACGGGGCAGATCCACGTTTTGTAAATTGTCACCTTATTTGTAAGGGACATTTAACTGCGCGCGCAAGGACGGGAGTGAGTCTTCCTAAGAAGAAGGCCGCTCAGTTGCGTACAATTTGATTGTGTTTGGAGAAATTGAGTTGTTGATCAAGGGTCACGCCAAGATATCTGGCCGTGGAGGCCCATGGGATAGGCTGTCTGTGAAGCGTGAGTTGCTTACGCGGATTGATTCTAAGCTTTTCAGGGTGAAAGTACATTGCTGCACGTTTGTCGGGATTCACCGTGATGGCCCATTTCCTGGACCAGTCACCGAGCTGGCTAAACGCTCTCTGGATATCGAGCATCTGGCCGTTTCTTTTCTAGAATAGAGGGCGGTCTCATCTGCGAAGATCGCAAGCTCAACGTTGGAAGAACAAGGAATAGGAGTGAGTAGAGAACGGGGGCCATTGCTGAGCCTTGAGGGACGCCAGCAGAGATCGGGCGGGGATCGAGCGAGCTTTTGTAGAAGAACTTTCGACAAGAAATAAAGATGTGCTCATAGATCTTCCCCAGGATACTGAGGAGACTGATGGGACGGTAGCTAGAAGGCTCGGAACCCTTCTTGCCAGGCTTATGGATGCCACTGACGTCAACGGACTTTAATGTTACGGGGATAATCGACCGGACGAGAAGCGGACGACCCGGAGTGACGCGACGACGGTGCAGCCCACTCCGCCAACTCGGTAGCTCAGTAGCTCGGTAGCGTCGGTCCTCGCGTTCGACAACCGTCTCTTTATAAGGGGATGTCTGGTGCCTGGATTGCGCGGCGGCGCGCTTGAGCCGAGGCCATGCAGCGATCTCACTTCCCTTCTCCGCATCGCTACAAGATCGGCAGTCAGAGAGAGCCCCGCTCCGCGCTTCAGTTGGACTTGGTCGACTGTACACTCGCGAGACCGACCATTTGAAGCTGCGTTCGCTTGACCGAGTACGCCGCCGGAGTTCACCGGACTGATGTTCGTCACGTCGAACAATCGTCCTGGAAGAAGAGATGCCGCTTGCATCCGGCGGTCGCTAGGATATCCTCAACGCCATGACGGTTTGCCAGATTTGACGGTTTGTCAGATTTGACGGTTTGTCGACGGGGTTGAGGGCGCCGATGGAAACCGCGGACGGGACTGGGTACTCGTGCTCTCTCTCTTACATTGCCCTACAGCCAGTGCGCTGTAGCATCCCGCCATGATAATACAGGGCTACCTCGAGACCTGCCTCCAGAATGGGGGCTAGATGAAGCCAGAAACGACGAGCCCCCAGATAATATTATACGTGGTATTTTTAACCGATTTAAATAAGGACGTTCGTGAAATTAATTTTATTAGGTATGTTTAAATTTAAGTGGGGAATTTCAAATAAGGCACTTACTGCTTGAGCCGCTTAATGTGATATCATCTTTATACCTTTGTAATCAAGCAATGCTTATAAATATCTTTGTATAATTAATAAAATATATATAAAATTGTACACCTACTTTTGTTTCTATTTTTTAATCCAAGATGTTGTTTTGCGAAGTGCATAGAGTTTCAGACGTAAGTAATAATATAATCATCATTACAACTATTAATATAAGATCAACCCCGAAATCACGATAAATAAAATCAGCTGCTCCATAACTTTGGTAGAGACTATACTCTATAAAATTTAACTTGATCTCTGCGACAGTAGAAGATAGACATTTTTAGAGTTGGGATAGTGGTGGAAAAAATCGATTTTCAAAAAATGTTGTAATGAAATCGAATGAGTATAGTTGAAGGTGAGAAATTGGATTTCATTTACTTACTATTATTTAAGATCAAGTATGTACACATGTAAAAAAATGTTATGATATGAAAATATACAATAAAAATAATGATAAATCAAGTTTTATTTCAAATATCGTTAGTATAAACTATCGATATTTTAATTAAAACTCTATCTAAAACTCTGTGGTCACGATCATTCGTCGCCCATCACTAGTCGGCATGTCCATAAAGTATGACATTGACAGGTACTGTCTGTACTATTAAGAAATTTAGGACTTCATAGGCGTGATTTTTCTGACAGCTGTCGCAGAGATCAAGTTAAATTTTATACAGTATAGAGAGTCTATAGGTAACTATACATTTTTGAAAATACTTGATTTGTAGGTACCTACTTTTTACAAGTTTAAAACAAATAATTTTACTTTTCGCAATAAAAATAGCATAACCGACTTCAACGGTGTACAGAATTCGAATAGTGCACACGGATCGATAGAGTAATTATTGCGCATTAATTTTGATTTATTAAAAATGATTCAGCCAATTTTGACACAATAATTGGTAATTTAAATTATTTAAACGGGGCCGCTTCAGGTGGGTGATTCTGTATGAAAACAAGCGCGTAACGCGCTCTAACGTGTTCTTTGATTTTAAGAATTTCACATAAAAATTTTTTTTTTCAAATATCATAACTTAAACTCGGTTAATTATTCATTTTAACGTAATTTTACATTTATCAAACATTTCTCCAAACGAAATTCACGGAAATATTAAAAATACTTACCGCGTTACGTTACGTTTTGTCGATAGAGAATCAGACCCCTGAAGTTTGATAATCTACTAAACAATGACAAATGAATTATTGAAGTCTGACTACTCTGTAAAATGTTATGCGTAATACTACTAAAAATACGCCTCGACTTAATGACCTCCCTTCGTTTTTTCGACGAAATTATGCCGACGTACGTCTACGTACCTAGGTATCTGAAGATCCGGCCTTGTAAGCCCGCAATGTTTTTTTACGTGTTCACAAGTTTTTTTAGATTTAGTCTTTTATTTTTAACTAAGTAGAGATGAGTTTAAGAAATATATTCAAATAGGTTCCTTCTTTCTCTCGCCGACTAATAGAAATGAGATACTGAAAATACTTTCTAACTTAAAATCAACCTCATCCGCAGGCTGGGATGGTATTAGTAATAAAATACTAAAAACTGCTAAGCTTGTACTCGCCGAACCAATCGCACATATATGTAATCTCAGCATTCTATCAAGCATAGTCTCGGAAATGCTTAAAACTGCAGTAGTCATTCCTACTTTCAAAACTTGTGACAAAACAGCCATATCAAACTATAGACCTATTTCACTTCTGCAAATTTTTCCAAGGATTTAGAAAAAGTTGTAAACACGAGGCTACTAGATTACTTAGAAAGAAACTTATTATCACCAAACCAATACGGTTTTAGGCGCAGCAGATCGACAGAAGACAGAATGCCGTGGTAAATCTAGTGGACTCTGTCATGAATGATACTAATAATGGTAAAAAATGCCTTGCTGTATTTTTGGATTTGGCCAAGGCTTTCGACACTGTGTCGCGGCCAATCCTACTCAAAAAACTCGTAAAGCTAGGTATACGTGGACTGCCACTAAAATGGTTTAGATCATACCTAAGTAAGATCGCAGACAGAGAGTTCGGATCGGCGATAACTACAGTGAATGATAATGATAATTTTATTGATAATAGGAATATTACATCTCAAATTATAATAAAAGAAAATTTACAAAAATAACTACATTAGGTGTACAATATTTTTTAAAAATTCTGTAAATTATTTACATTTCTATTCAACTTTTGGAATGAATTCCTCGACGCTATAGGGCACCATGTCAGTCAGGAATATTTTAAGCTTTTTTTTAAATATTGCAAGAGAAGCTGCATTTTTTATAATATTTGGTAAGGCATTGTAAACTCTAACCCCAAATATTCGGGTGCACTTATGGGATTTAGCTAGCTTTAGGATGGCGTGAGTGGTTAAATTTCCTTCTCTCCTGCCCTGTTTTCGATGCTCTGTCGAAAATGAACCCAAGTTTTTTATATACAGATATACTTGTATAGTCATTAATTTAACTTCGATGAATAGTTGTTTCGCTGGTGTTAGCGGTTTGACTCTGGCAACCACTCGCATCGCCTGCTTCTGGAGGACAAAGACTCGATGCCAGTCCGCGGCGTCACCCCACAAGTCGACGCTGTAGGTCAGCAGGGACTGAATTGACAACATTTCAAATTTTTAACATAGTTATATTTATTTATTATCTGAAAGAATATTGCAAAATAACATATACGTATTTTTTATTTTTCCAATACGACTTATATTTTCTGTAAAATTAAGTTTTGAAAAGTAGCTTATTCTAAAAGGACGTAACTGCAAAATTTAGGACTCATAAACAATTTTACTGAAGCCACATTAGAAAAAAAAAGGTGCTAGCGTTGCCGCACTGTCAATGCCAATCAATCCGTCACAATTCACAACAAATAGGCCAGGAGGTCAGCGCAAAAAGTCCACTATGTACCACAGTATACCACGGGAAGAAAAATATAAAAAATGTTTAACAACTGCCAATCACCTGAAATATGTAACAGGGTCTGCCATACAGGCTTTAAATTAGCACCACTTAAAAGAAGAAGAATAAGTAGTACTAGTTCCAAGATACTTTTAAAATTCAAACGGATTCTTCCACCAAATGCTAGGGAACCCAGCTGACTGACTCCAGGGTATTGATGTACATCATTTTGATAACTATGTACAAATAATTCTGCCTTTGGAAAGTATTTGCATTTTTTGCGTTTACCTCTCGGGCTAAAGCAAAATAAGTAATTTGAAAATGACACTGACATTTTATTTTTAAATAAAATTTTATGTGTCAACACTGTCAGTGTTAACTGTCATTTTATATTGCTAGTATTTTTTTATCATTGGCAACTGAACTTATAGTATAAATCCCGAAACGGCTTGGGTGAGAGATTTTATCTAATATCTTAGCAGTTACTGCACTAAAAATTTTGGAAAAATAAACATAATGATCAGCATCCCGATATCTCGAAATGGTTTTGGAATTTCATAGCCTTGTGAAATATGAAAACTTGTCAATTGTCGCAAAGTAGCAATCGCGTACCGCTTGCTGCGACAACACGCGTGAAACTTGTTCGAGAGCAAAACAAGCACGGCCCAGTTTGTCACACAGGGCGTCAATATGACCAGCCCAGCTTATGGACCGATCTATGCGGAAACCGACCATAGTAAAGGCGTCCACCTGCTGTAGAGTTTCCCTCTCCATTGATAAGCATAGAGGTGGGTAACGCCGCCCGGACGAGTTGAAATGAAGCGTGTTTGTCTTTTTAGGATTGAGTGCCAGACTATTCGCTCTGAACCAATGTGCCAGTTGACGGGCAGCAGTGTTCAGTTTTTGTTCTAGCTCCGGTCCTTTCGGAGCTGTAACAATTGCCACCACATCATCCGCGTACATTACCGCACCTCGGCATCTAGAACAGACTCAGGCAGATCGTTCATGAGGAGACTGAAAGTCTGGTTTGAAACACACGATCCTTGGGCTACTCCTATCTTCAGTTCAATCGGATGTGATTAGATCTCTCCCGAGTCCGCGACTACAGTCTGCTCTCTGTCTCGCATCGAATCCGTAATTAGAGCCAGAGATGGCCCTCTCACACCGTAATGGTCGAGTTTCATGCTAATTAGGCGGTGGTCACAGACATCGAAGGCACGCTGGTAACTGCGACATATATACATGGATAATATAATATATATAAAACGAAAGACGCTAGATTTCGCGACACAGGTCCGCCTAGTGTGAAATCTAGGGTTCAATACAAAAGTATTTACTCATTTTAAACTATATATAACGGGACTAAACTCACGTGTAGTGATAGTCGTAACAACTAGTTTAGTCCCGTTATATATAGTATAAAATGTGTGAAAACCACGTAAATTTCCATAGTAAAAAAGCATTTACTATTGCTAATCTTAATAAAACTTTCATTAACACAAACAAACAAAATTATTCTAATGTCTGAATTGTGCTTATTGCAGAAATCGCCAATGACAATGATCGAGTTAGCCGTTAAAATTAGTTGTTAAGAATCTAGACAATTAATACAAAACATGCGAGATTTACTTCAAGGTCATTAATGTCGGTCCTGATGGTATGGTATTACCTAACTGCAATTCAGACAGCAAATTCTTGGTGTTGCCAAGTAGGTATGCTAAGTTTTCGATATTAGATTTAATATACCTAACTAAATTGAAAATTTTTCGTAACATTTAAAAATATTTTTAGCCACTAAGTTTAATTTACAACTTGTACTTTAATATTGAAAAATTTTTTTGTAAATAAATAAAAAAGAACATTGTCTTAGAGTTCACATATAGGAATAAATCTGAAATCTGAATATATATTTATCTTCTATTATATAAAAGGCTTCCCTGAGTGACTGACTGACAGACAGCCTACAGCCCAAACCGCTTAAGATATAATCTTGAAATTTGGAACATAGGTACATTGTACGACGTAATGGAGCACTAAGGAAGAAAATTTTGAAAAATCGATCTCTGAAGGGGTAAAACGGGTCCTTTTTGTTTGTATGTAACTTTTTATTCCCTGTACCGAATGGCTTGAAACTTTGTATACATGCTTTCCAAACAAAATAAAAGTTACGTTTTTTCCTGTTTTTCCGAATTTTCCTCATCTAAGGGGTCAAATAAGGTCCCAAAGTTGGTGAAAAAATTGTCAATTACATCCAACCAGATGAATGGTTATGGTTGAAATCTGGTATGAAGGAAGCACACAATATGTACAGGAACTAATAATTTCCAGGAAAATCTATAGGGTTCCTTAGGGATGGCAAAAATTAATCAGTTTAGGCTACAACCCAAACCGCTGAGGATATAAACTTGAAATTTGGAATATACGTACATCATACGACATAATGAAGCACTAAGGATGAAAACGTACCCAACTACTAACTTACGGGGTAAAACGGGCCCTTTTTGTTTGCATGTAACTTTTTATTCCCTGTACCGATTGACATGAAACTTTGTATAGATGCTTTTGAGACTAAATAAAAAATATGGCTGTACCTATTTTTCTGAATTTTCCTTAAAAAATTCCTTAGGGGTCAGATACGTCCCAAAACTTCAATGCGCTTTTTTAAATAATGTAGTATCTAAAATAGGATTAAGATAATGATTTATCCTTAAATGGGGCAAAATGGGTCCCCAACAGCTTACTTTTTTTTATTTTGTGAGCCAATAGTCTTAAACTTAGCGCACATACGGATCAATATACGTAATTTTTACTATGGGATCAACCCTGACAAGCGAAAATTACCTACATTTTCCATACATTTTGTCGCGGGTCGATGAACTTTTTGTGTTGAACAGCTCATTTTATTCACGTGATTTTGGGGTTGATACCATTGTAAAATTTAATCAAATCTATTATATAAAAGGCTTCCCTGAGTGACTGACTGACAGACAGCCTACAGCCCAAACCGCTTAAGATATAACGTTGAAATTTGGAATATAAATACATTGTATGACGTAATGGAGCACTAAGGAAGAAAATTTTGAAAAATCGACCTCTAACGGGGTAAAACGGCCCCTTTTCGTTTGTATGTAACTTTTTATTCCCTGAACCGATCCACTTGAAACTTTGTACGCATACTTTTAGAACAAAATAAAAGTTACGTTTGTTCCTGTTTTTCCGAATTTTCCTTATCTAAGGGGTCAGATAAGGTCCCGAAGTTGGTGATAAAAGTGTCAATTACATCCAACCAGCTGAACGGTTATGGTTGAAATCTAGTATGATGGAAGCACACAGCATGTTTCAATACAGGAACTAATAATATCCAGGAAAATCTATAGGGTTCCTGAGGGATAGCCAAAGTTAATCAGTGTAGGCTACAGCCCAAACCGCTGATGATTTAAGCTTGAAATTTGGAATATACGTACATCGTACGACAAAATGATGCACAAAGGATGAAAATTTTGAAAAATCGATCTCTTACGGGGTAAAACGGGCCCTTTTCGTTTGCATGTAACTTTTTATTTCCTGTATCGATTGACATGAAACTTTGTAAAGATGCTTTTAAGACTAAATAAAAAATATGGTTATTTCTGTTTTTCTGAATTTTTCTTAAAAAAATCCTTAGGGGTCAGATACGTCCCAAAGTTAGTGAAAAAAGAGCCAATGAGCTAAACGGTTACAAATGAAAACGGGTGTGTAGGAAGCACGCAACATGTTTCAATACTGGAACTATTATTATCCCAGAAAATCTACAGGTTTCTTAGAGATAGCCAAAATTAATCAATTTTGCTATAAAGCTAAGATAAATTGGTTAAATGAATTCTAACGAAATTTGGTACGAAGCTAGACAATATCACAAGTTACCACTTAGGGTACTGCTATCTCGGATAATTTTAAATATCGATCCTTCGGTCCTTCGGGATATTCGCTTAAAAAAATACTAAAAACTGTTTGAAAATCTCAATGAATTCAATTTTGTTTCAAAATAGCCTAGCAACCATTTTAACTAATAAATGACTGTTGACGTCCTGGGAAAAGCCCCGGATTCCTTATCCGCTAGACCAATCGTAACACTGAATAAGCGTAAAAAATAAGTTTACGTTTTTTTTTTATTTTGTGAGCCAATAGTCTTAAACTTCGGGTGCATATGGGTCAATATACGTATTTTACTATGGAATCAACCCTGAAAAGCGAAAATTACCTATCTATTCCATTCATTTTGTCGCGGGTCTATGACCTTTTTGTGTTGAGCAGCTGATTTTATTCACGTAATTTCGGGGTTGGTACCATAGTAAACGTTAGGCAAATGATGAGTATAATAGCAACCTAGAACATGCCTGTCGTCAAGATATACACTGTGAGTTTCTCAAATAAAATATACCTACTTGTGTGCCATTTTTTCATCTGCCTGGGGTCCACATACGACACTGATTTTTCTCTACAGACGTAACTATACGGGTTGCCTCAATGTTTTCAATCAATGAAAAGCCAGTGGTGTGAAATTCCTTACATAAGTACTCATACAATTATTATTCTGAATTAATTTAAAATTCAGGAAATATGAATGACTTGTTTAAAGCCCGAGCCTTACTATAAATGTTTTAAAAAGTGTAGCTACCTAAAAAAAATTGGGTTAGACCGTGGGTTATTATCTTTTGAATAAGTACTAAGACAACGCGAGCCACACTGCGGACTATAATCATTTGAAGGAAGTACATAACAACTTGGAGCAAACCGCGGGCTACACCTAATTATTTTAAGTACAAAACAACGCAGGACAAAATATTGCGACCTATTCTTTCTTTAAGTAAGTACTAGGACAACGCGGGCCAAACCGCGGGCCATAATTTTTTTATGTAAGTACTTAAACAATACGGGCCACATCGCGATCGAATATTTTAAGGAAAATACAAAGTAGCGCGGATCAAACCGCGAGCTAATGTCATTTATATTTAAAAAGTACTTAAACGACGTGGAACAAACCGTGGCTACAATTATTTTTGGAGAGTACTAACACAACGCGGGCCAAACCGTATGCTAATATCATTTGGAAGTGGATACTTAGACAAGGCGAGACAAACCGCGAGCTGTTATTTTATTAAGCAAGTTCTAAGACAATGCGAGCGAAGCCGCGGGCATTAAGCTAGTTATGAGTATAATAGCATCCTAGCACATGCCTGACGAGTGACGTCTAGATACACTGTGTGTTTCTCAAATAAAATAAGATATAAGTACCTACTTGTGTGTCATTTTTTCATTTGCCTGAAAAATTAAATTAATACCTGTACCGGCCTTAATTAATAGTGCACTACTGAACATAGGCCTACCCGCGAAGGGTGATTGGGCCATATACATCACGCCGACCGAGCGCGGGTTGCTGAATCCACAAACGACATTGATTTTTTTCTCTATGGACGAACCTATACAGGTTGACTCAATGTTTTCTATCAATGAAAAGCCAGTGAAATTCCTCACATAGTTACTTATAAAATTATTATTATTGGCTCCCTCAGTGGCTCAGTGGTTTGTGACCCTGACTCCTGGGTCAAATAGGCGTGGGTTCGATTCCCACCCAGGGCAAATATTTGTGTGATGATCATATGTGTTTGCTCTGTGTCTGGGTGTTAGTAATGTATTTTTATTTATTTAACACTTTCTTGCACACCATTTGTACAAAAGGAGGACTTAACGCTAAATAGCATTATCTGCCAGTCAACCTACAGGTACATGTATATGTAGTAAATCAGTTTCTGTCAGCCAAATCACAAGCTTTGCTTAGTTTGGGGTCAGAGACCGTATGTGAGATGTCCCTCAATATTTATTTCATATATTTATTTATTTTTGACTTAATTTCAGAAATTCGGCAATTTATCATCCAAAAATTCAAGTACTCATTCCGTAATAAGCTTTAGATACACGTAACCAAATTAAAAAACCAAATACTGAGACAATGCAGGCCAATCCGTGGGCTATTATCATTTTAAGCAAATACTGATACAATTCAGGCTAAACCGTAGGCATTATGCTTTCGAGTAATACGATAATAGGCTTAATTATGAAGGCGCCATGGTAAATATAATAGCAACATAAAAAGTGTTCTCTATGGAATGTTTAAAGTGAAAAAGAAACAAAAATAATTATGCTAATTAGCTATTATAATTACGATAGCGCCTTCATAATCGAGTCTAATGCGGGCTTAACCACAAGCTCTTATTATTTTAAGTAAGTGCCAAGAAAACGCGGGCCAAACTGTGGGTTTTTATCATTTTAAGCAATTACGAAAATAACGCGGGCCTGACCGTGGGCATTATCATTGCAAGTAATACAAAAATGCAGGCTTACGGCATGCTATTATAATTTAAGGATTTATTAAAACAACGCGGGCCAGACCACGAACTATTAGATATTATTATAAGCAAATGCCAAGATAACGCGGGTTGAACCGCGGGCTGTTATTTTAATCAAGTAAGTACTAAAACAACGTGGGTCAAACTTCGAGTTATTTTAAGTACCTAATTATTAACACAACGCGGGCCTAACCGGGCATTATCCTTGCAAGTAATTTTAAGCAAGGATTAAGACAACGCGAGCCAAATCGCAGCCTATTAGATATTATTATAAGCAAGTACAAAGACAACGTAGATCGAACCGCGGGCTATTTTCATTTTAAGTAATTACCTATGTACTAAGACAACGCGGGCGAAGCCGCGGGTTTTAAGCTAGTATAGATATACACGGTTATTAAGTACCATTTTTTTTTCGGGAAATCGTTTTTGTTTACCACCAGCTTGGAGAGACAGGTGGTCATGTGGGAGTCCCCACCGATCGGAGTATATATACCCAATAAAAAACCTGGATGTTTCCGACCCTGCGATATATGTCGGGGCTACGGTCACGCTTTCGCACTCGTCTGCACCAGGATTATTCAGTAACTAAGCCAAAATTTTTTTGTAAGACGTCCACCCACAAGGTGGACGGATGACCTCGTTAAGACCGCAGGATCGTGCTGGATGCAAGTTGCTTCCAACCGGTCTTATTGGAGATCCATAGGGGAGGCCTATGTCCAGCAGTGGACTGCTTATGGCTGATGGATGGATGAAGCCAAAAAAGGCTGATTCAGACCATCATTACAAACAACTTTTACTAATAGGGCCAACTCATTTTACAGTACGGGTTGAAATCAAACAATATGTAAGAAAATGAGAGTTTATTTAACTCAACTTCTACGGGTACTATTTGGCATAAAGCCTGGACTCCCAGTCTGGTCTCCTCTCGATTTTAACGGACAGGGAGCCAGCAGGCTGCAGCAGGAAGGTGGTAGTCTCCAACTTGAGCTGACGCGGAGCTCCCTCTGGCAGAGTCATGCTAAATGTTTTCAGGAACGTGATGAGGCCCGGCATTATCTGCAGCTTGGCCAGTCGCAAGTCTGATTAATAAAAATACGATTTTATTAATATATGAAACGGAAAACAGCGAGCAAATTTATTTACATTTATAACTTACAAGGAAATAAGTAGGTATACGAGATTATCCAGAACTGGTGTACTAAGCTGAAAGGAGGTGATTTAGACCATCATTACGAACAACTTTTACTGTGGGGCCAACCCGGAATCCGAGAAATAGAAATCTAACAAATATTGTAAAATATCAGCTAGTTTTAAGTTTATGCAAGAGTAATAAAAGTCCGGACTATGAAAAAGTTTCGTTAAGATTACTAAACTTCTCACGAGTTTCAGATTTAAGACATACCAACTATTTACAATAAAGAAAGATCAAACATGAACTTACCGAGGCACGTCTTAGGACCTTCTCCAAACGGGAAGAACGTATAGGGTTGAATCTTGTGCTCCGCTTCAGGCATAAACCTCTCAGGCTTGTACTCCTCAGGGTCCGGGAACAGGTCCGGGTCACGGTGGAGGTGATACACCGGCAGGTGGACCCGCATACCCCGCTCCAGGTGGAGACCAGTCGGAAACGTGTACCCTTGCACCGCCTCCCGAGTTAGAATCGGCAGTGCGGGGTACAATCTCAGCGTTTCTGTCACGCAAGCATCCAAAAAAGGCAGTTCCGAAACGCAGTCATCGTTGATTTTATTACCAGTCTTTTTCAAATACGCGTCGATTTCCTCCTGAGCTCGTCTCTGGGCTTGTTGATTTTTTGCCAATTCGTATAGAGTGATACTCAAAGATCCCGCAGAAGTCTCGAAGCCTGCCGCAAAGAAACCAACCGACTGTCCCACCATATACTTGTCGTCTACCTCTAATTCCACTTGTTTCGTCTGATTTTGACTATTCTTGGTCGAACTGTATGTTGAAATTATTTTGCTCTTCTGCAAAGCCAGTAAACTGTCAATAAAGTCGTTTCGCAGAGATGGAGTGTAGTTGCGACTCTTGAAGACATCTGTAATCAGATTGTAGAAAAACTCGTCGATTTCTTTCGGAAAGTACTTCAGACCTGCTCCGTAGAAGAGGCCAGGCCAGATTTGTCTAGTAACCATGAGTAATCCTCTGATGTATGAACTGCCAAAGATGGCTCTACCCATGAGCGTAAATGGATTCTTTTCAGCGTCTTTGCCTCAACACCGAAGCCCATGGAACATATACTGTCCATGGTATACCGAATCGCCACATCCCGCACTCCGATTACCTCAGAGGCTTTAGTTTCACTATCAAGCAAGCTTTCGAACGTCATAGCACTTTTCTCTATCAACAAGAAAAAATTCTTCAACTTGGCTGATGAAAACAGAGGACTCATATTGTTGCGCATGAATTTCCAGGTGTCTCCGTTTTGGAAGAAGACGTTTAGTGAGGTAGTCTCATTGTGTATGTAGTCCATGATCTCTCTGCTGCTGAAGTAGTTGTAGTCCTTAATGAAGACCAGTTTGATGATGTCAGGGCTTAGTATTATCAGCGTGGGCTCTGTGCCTAAATATGTCCCGAAGTAGGGGGCATTACGGAATTGTCGACACAGGTTCTGAGTGACTTCCGGCATACTTTTTTGGAGAAGTATGTAAGGCATGTAGTTACCGAATAGGGGTACCGGAGTCGGGTGGGGAACCTTCTTTTTCTTCCAGTAGTTGAATTTTCTCGTCGTGAGATGGTATACCAGTAGAGGTATACCGACGAATGCTATCAAACCGAAGTTTTCGTACATTTTGCGCAAAACGTAAAGATATTCCATTTCGATATTTGTTTTGTTTCTGTTGTAAATTGTTACTTTTGAGTTTTATATTATGCGAATTATTATCTGAAGCGTTAAATTAAACTAAACGTAAGAAATTTAAATTAACAAGTGCGGTATTCTTGCTGGTGCTAACGTGACTGTGTTAGTTTGTGTAGTTAATTTCCTGCTTATATAGTTTTTATCGTAGGTGATAATTATCATGTTGAAGTTATCAGTGAAATATTATTATTTTGGTCGGATGAACAGAATTGATAAACTATGCGGTTTCGTTTATCATTACCAATTTCGCGGGTAAGAACTAGAGTAGCGTAAGGGCAAAATAACAAACAACTTTACAGGAGAGCCGAAAAACAACTCAAATTTAGCTACTGTTATCTTATCGTTATAGCTCTTCTATGGCAAAATCTATAGTAGTTAGATAGGTATCTGATTTTACTAATAATAAAGCTTTATTTATCGGCTACAGAATAGCGTAACTTGGCAATCATTAGCGTTTTTATTATAATGAAAAATATTTTTCGAAAAATGGTTGTCATATCGTTATTTTGGCTGTTACATAGGTACTTTTAATAGGGTAAGTCCCGGATAAATGCCGCACTTTTTGAAAAAGGCTCACAGATTCATAAATAATCACAAGATTTAAAAACTGGTTATGTGTTCGTAAAGTACGGTCTTTAGACTACAGTTTAGTATAAAAAATCAGAAGTCAATCCATGAATAATAGGAACTAAAACAAATTTTGTAGTCCTCTTAAATTTCACGGATAAAGCATGTGTCCCACGGTGGGGCATGGGCCCCACCCCGGATAGTCGTCCCGCCGGATAAATTAGGCCGGAGGATAGATGCCACTTTGAGAAAAACATTTGTAACAAAAGTTAGTTATGCGTAAAAATGATCTATAATATATTTATGATATAGCTAAAGTACATAGATAACTTACTATGTATCAAGGTTAAGGATAGACGCTCCAACCAAAAAACACATTCCAACTAATATTCGTTGTAAATACTCATTACTCATGTCTCGCACAAGCATAGCTCAATACTTTTATTCTCAACGCCTTTACATAACTTTTTTATTATAATTCAAGTATATATAAACGTTTGTGTTGGGGCATCTGTCCTTTATGTGGTTTATTGGAAAGTCATATTATGTTATAAAACCAAAGGATAGATGCCCTTTATAAATGAACTAAAACTACATAAAAATGAATGAGATAGCGACAAAAAAACATATTTTTATTATTACGAGTAGGTACCAAAATTAAACAGCTTAATATATTTTTTCATAATTTAAATTTACTCTTTTTTTTTTTTTTTTTTTTTTTTTTTATTTGTATTTTATACTCTACAGACTCCGGGGCCTGTACCTTTTATTAACAATGATTCGACTTTTTCCTAAGAAGACAATATATTTTACTAAACTACGTTACGTATATGCACCGAGCAGTCCTGCCCCCGCAACCAGCACCCGTTCACGAGTTGGCGCACGTGCCAGCCGTCGTCCTTGTCGACCACATTTTTGGGAAGAGGGCTCGCTACCACGCATCGCCATCGCAAGAAGAGGCGCCTATGCTAGCCTGAGTGCTCCGGGCATACACGCAATCCTTATGCTAACTTAATCTACTATTAACTATCGTCCATTCGCCTCAAGACCTCCGCAACCGCCGCGTTCCTATCTTTTATGGCCATTTTAAAGTTATAATCTAGGATGTCTTTTGGTGCCGCAGCCGTTGCCCGTCGCACGAAGCGGCCGATAGCGTCATCTACGTCATCGGCGTAATAGGTAAATGTCCCTGTGTGCCGTGAAATCGCCACCACTGCGTGCGACACGCTATCATGCAGATTACGCTTGCTCTTTGTGTTAATGGCGACGACAGACTTATAGGTTAGACCCTGAGCCTCATGGATCGTCAGGATGCGCGACCCCGATCCTCCTCCGTAACCCTGTTCGGCTAGGGCTCTTTTCTCCTCTTGCGTGTGAACTAGAAAAAGAGTATCCGGAAGAGTTTCGGGTATCCGCGAATCCCTGAAGCTTTTTATCTCTATTGATCTGACCTGGGCCACCGAAGAATATATACCTGAGTATATATCCCTCAGCGCATATGCGACATCCATAGGGTTACGATGCGAGCACAACAGCTCCTGGTCGATGTTGGTAACCAGGTTCGGTCGATGGTACCTCAAATTGAAGAGATTTTCCCTGTCAATGTAAGGTAACTGGTTGACGTCTCCGATGAGAACGAGTTCGCCAGCACCAGACAGCCGAGCAGCCATGACTATGGCTCCAAAATGGTTCATAAGAGCTTCGTCTACCAGGAGACGACAATAGCTCTCACGCTCCCCGAAACCATTAACGAGAACAGAAGCCATGGTGCGCACCCTAGTTTTTACTAGGTCTCCTACTCGGAGCGCTAGCTTCTCCCTCAAGTCTTTGGCTGCCTCAGTCGTTGTGGTGATGATGACGTCTCTGACCACATCAAAACGTGCAACTACCCAAGTTGTTTTTCCGCATCCTGGAACACCGTTCACCCATGTTATTTTTGGTACCACCCAGCTTTTCCATTGCTCGTTATCTAAAGAACTCGCTTCGATGGTTTCTGCATTGGCAAGGATTTTTTCATCGAGCAATATCTTGGTATACTGGGTGGTGACTACAATAGGATCATCTGGTGGAGTCGCATATTTTGGTCTCCCCACCTGCTCCGATTCCCGTTCGTTTAGAGCCACAAAACCACTCGATGCGCTGTACGCCGCCATGTATTGACCAGTCATGGTTCCCTTGATCACTTCGGACGTGTCGTTGTTGTATATGGCGGCTTCTGCTTCATCGAGTCTAACCTTTAGAATGCCCTCTATTTCCAGTCTGTAAGATTGCATTATTTTTTCGCAGACTTTGAGATTAACCTGTCTGGTCCCTCTCATGATGGCTAAAAATTCAATTAAGGCATTTCTGGCATGGTCTGATGGGTCCAAGGCCGGGATATAGGGAGGTGGATTGACCTGACCCATATCAGCTTTCGTTCTTGAGATCTGATCTGATTTCGTATTTATTTCCGAGCTTGGTGTGGGTGATTTTGGAGTTATCTGGAACCAACCTTGTACTGCGGCGCTAAATGTCGAGACGAAAGCTGCCACGTGGTTTGAAACACGCTTTGGGCTTTCTGACTTATTACTTAAGTTGGCTGCGGCTCTCTCGTCTGCTACTCGCTGTTGTTCGCGTTCAGATCCGGTTAAGGTAGTCGACCTCGACATGAGATGCTCCCTGCCCTCAGACGCTGGCGAGCCGCTATTTATCGAAACTCTTAGATAGCCCAGGTCTTCGCCGCTGTCCTCGTAAACAATGACCTGATGGTATTGAGAAGCCCTTATGCAACCCAGTCTATCAGCGACTTCGCCCCTGTCAAGGTCGACCACCATCGCATCGATACTTATCACTCGAGAGGCGCACTCTGTAGTGTCCACTAGTCTATCGAGCAATGAACCGGCCCGGGCAAAAGATGATTCAGCCGCCTATTCAAGCAAAGCGATCGTCTTGCACTTCAATCGTACTAGTCGACATCGATGGCCAAGAACCTCCGTTACCGGGAGAGCATCGAACGTTTTTCGCTTCATGGTGACTTTGGCTGTACTCCCATTCAATAGACATGCCAGTCCAGGTGATAAACGGACTCGTTTCTTATTTGGAACAAAGCAAAAACCTATACCGAGCTTTTCACTTGGGTTATCCATAAAGAAGGCCACGCCCCGGATTCGTAACCCTGGTGCTCCTTTTTCTGCATAAGCTAAAAAATTTTCTACAGCTATACATTTTGAAGACGTGTTTTGGTTAGAAGCGGGTGTTTCACGAGTGGTCACTTCAATAGACAGGAGTGGCGCATGCAGGTTGATGGCTGTGTTAGTAGGGATGGTGGCGCTTCTGTTTGTGGCCACATTTGTAACTGTATCACGGGTATGAAGGGTGGAATTTCTCCTTGCCGCAATTCGCATTGAGCTCTCTACGAAAGACAGAAAGTGAGGTCTGCTTTTTGGATCCGTGAGGATGTCGGGAAAATCCGTGCATGTTAGCTTTCTGTCTATGTGGGTCTCAAGATCTTGTCGAGCTGCAATATATCGCGGACAATCGAGGAGCACGTGCATTATTGTTTCATGGATGTTTGGATCACATTCGCATCCAGGGCTTTCCTTTAGTTTAAACCTGTGTAGGTACTCTGCTATGCCTCCGTGTCCCGTCAACGCCTGCACATGGAAGTGTGTCAATTTTGCAGCTCTAATCACCCGATATGCTTTAGATATATCCGGAAAAAACAACTTTGTGACTGCTCCTGTGCTGGAGGTTTCATACCTGTCTTGCCATTTTCGGACGGATTCCTCGCGTATCTTTTTCTTAACAAAGGACAAAGGGATCCGCTCATAATCCCGGGATGCGCACGCTAGAGCCGCTGACTTAGCAAGTTCGTCAGCCCTTTCATTTCCAGCAGTTCCCACGTGCGCACGCAGCCAGAACAAATTGACGGATCTTCCTTCTGCGTTGATCATTCCAATATTTTCCTTAATGACTCCTGCCAGAGGGTGATTCGTTCTAGGATGTCGCAATAATTCGAGTGAAGATCTAGAGTCACTCAGTATGTTTACTACATCATCCCTGCCCGATTTCACCATTTGGATTGCCTGGCTAAGGGCATAGAGTTCGGATTGGAAGACAGTGCATTCGGGGTGAAGCTTAAAAGTAGAGAAGTTGATCTCACTACCATTTTCCCACCAGGTGACGGCAGCGCCTACTTGGCCATTTATCTTACTACCGTCTGTGTATACTTGAGGTCCAACGAGTTGGTCTGGAATGGTCTCAAGAAGCTCGAAATCTATAGAGGACTGCTTGGACGGATGGGGCTGGTCCATGAATCTTACATTTTTCTCAAGCTCTTTTCCTGGTGGGAGATAATCAATACAGATACCTCTCTTTGCTCGGTATAGGTTTGAAGCCTCCTGGATTCTCAGGTCAAGGGGAAGCAGCCCAGAGAGGGCGAGTGCAGATGTGAGTGAAACAGTGCGGTATGCCTTGCAGATCTTTTGAGCGAACCCTCTTTGGAGTGCGTTAAGCTGTTTCTTGTTGACTTCCAGGTCTGTAGCCTGCGCCCATACACTTGCGGCGTACGTCATTATGGGTTCGATCACTGCGATGTATATTGTCCTTGTAATTTCGCTATTGAGGCCCCAAGTTACTCTCGCCGCACGTGCCAGATGTTTATATATATCTGCTGCTTTTTTGCATTGCTCAGTCACGTGTGCTTTGAAAGTAAGCTTGCGGTCGATCACCAGACCCAGCTATTTGCTACCTCCATAAACAGATCCTTTTTGCATTGGATTGCTGCGGTGCAAATATCGGCCGTGAGTCCATCCGGCCCTGGAGCTTTTTTTGGATTTAATGATCGAAGTACCAGCTCCAGTTCTGCTGACGTGAACGGTGGGTCATCCTCTGAAAGGTTTTTAGGTGTCTCTTTTGTCTGTGCTCGCATTTCTGAGTGAAACGGTTGGTCAGCGTTTTCAGAGTCATCGGGGTAAAAAGTTCTGGCTAAGAGCTCAGCGGATTGTTGTGGAGATAGCGTGACTCCTTCGGTGTTTCTAAGGAGCATGTCTTCTGATGATATTGAAGTTTTTCTGATTACTCTGTAGATTTTGTCCCACATGCTTTCTTTTTCTTGAGTTGAGCAAAGCTCTTTCCAGCCCTCCGTTCGAGCTTTTTCGGCTTTCTCTGAATACGCTATCCTGGCGGTCTGAAACTCTTCAATCACACTCTGAATCCTATCCGGAGCGGCATTTTTTATTCTTCTCTTTTTTCTGAGCACATCTTTCTTAAGTTCAACAAGCTCCTTTGTATACCATGGCGGAGTTGGGTTCCCTTTTGGTTTCCCTGTCTTTGGTATGGAGTTTTTACAAGCTTCGTGAATACACTCCGTATAACGACTGATCATATCTTCGAGGTCCTCAGGATTCTCTATTTCTCTCACAGAAGTTGGTGTTAGGTTTGCCTTTTCCAGTGAAGTTTTAAACAGTGACATAAAATCTGACCATTTTGCCTTTCTGGTGTTGTACCTGCGCGTAGTGATTGGCTTCAAGGAGGTAAGGATTTTACCTAAGCGCAGCGTGAAAGTAATTGCGTTGTGGTCTGATGTTGTAAGACTTTCATCCACCTGCCAGCCCTCGATCCTCCCCAGAAGAGACAAACTACAGGTAGTGACGTCTACTCTGCTTGTATAGGGTCTGCCGTGTCTGTAAACTTCAAATGTTGGCGTATCGCCGGTGTTGAGAACTTGTAGATCCATTTCACCGAGAAACGAGTTAAAAACCTTTCCTCTCTCATTCTCTTCTTTGCTTCCCCACCATGGGCTCCATGCATTCGCATCTCCGCCTACTATGAGGTCCTTAGTTGCGAGTTTTTCACTGAAGGCTTTTATCCTATTAAGATAAGGCTCCAAATCCTCTTTGCCATCTAAGTAGATGGATATCACGCCAATCTTTAATCCTTCGCCAGCTAGCAGTACTGCCACTTCGGTTTCTGTTACAAGCTGCGGGTCGTGAACTACCTCTAGCTTGTCTCCAAATACGACGACGGCTGCTTTGACGGGCGTTTTCCTATTTAGACTGCACTGAATCACTCGAGTACCCGGGTATTGTTTCATCTCGCCGGTTCTACCAACATATGGTTCTTGAATTAAAGCAACTGAGATTCCTCTTTCAGTGGCAGCCTCCAAGAATTCGGCTGTTGCCGTTTTTGCATGATGGAGGTTTACCTGGATAAACTTTAAGCTCGCGCCCTTCTTTTCGCAAAGTGGACTGCCCTGAACTTCTGCGGAGCCCTTAGCAGTACGATATTTTTGATCGTGCTATGCTGTCCCATTTAGCCTTTTCTGGGCACTCTTTGCTAAAAGCATTGTGTGCCAAATCAACGGCCAAATTTTTGCCTGAAACAGCAGAGCAATTTTTACACTTCGGCGAGAGTCCCTCTCTTCTGATCTTACATTGTTCCCAAGAGTGCGCCTCTCCGCAGTGACTGCAAAGTGCCACTTGCTCTCGGCAGACGGCTTTTGTATGCCCAAAACCGAGGCACCTCGTGCATTGTACCAAAGGTGAATGGTCTGATACAGGTCTCCTTTGGAGGCCTATGTACACTTTTTCTGCCTCAATGAAGCTCTTGTAGATAGAAGGAGAGACTTCTAAGACTGGATGGCATTCATGTTGGTTCCGAGCTCTCTTCCTGTACCTCACTTTAATAGTACTTTCTCTGAGATTTACACTTTGAAGGACTTGTTTATTTTGCGCTAGTAAGTTCTCTACGATTTCCGAGTCGCTATGATACGATAGGACGTCCCTGATGATGATTAGTGGATTTCCCGCTTTAGCGATTTCCACTTTTAATGTTTTGTCTTGTTGGACACGATTTTGGACTAGGCTCATATCTTCTTTGGTACCGCAGTTTAGAATTACCTTCTTATTCCTTCCTTTGCGGACGCGGTCGATCTTCGCACCAGTTTGTTTCGTGTCCAACACTTCTCTTATTCTGTCTATTAGCTTGTCGGCGGTGGTGTTCGTGTTAGGTGCTGATATAATCAAGGTATGATTAGGTTTTAAAACTGGTGGCTTAGCCACTACCTTTGCATACGATGTATTGTGTGTTTTTTTTTCATCACTTAAAGCAAGCTCAGCTCCTAAACTGAGGGCTGGTGGAGTCTTGCTTCGTTTTTCTTGTCTCATCGTACGGAGCTCAGACGAGACGACTTCCAGTTTTTCAGTAATGGGCTGGATCTGCTCTTCGAAATTTATTGCTATTGGAACGGGGGAGGGGACGGTTTCTTTGGAACCAATTGTTTTTAACATATTTGTTATTGTGTCTAATGTGTCTGAGTGGTCTGGTTGTACTTTCGCTTTGATTTGCTCTAGAGCGGTAGAGTTTGACTGGAGAGCTTCAGAGTTTGAGTGGAGGATTTCGCTAGTTTTTTGTAGGTCTCTCCTAAACCCATCTTGTTGGTTTTGGAGAGAGTCTAAGAGAGAGTCTAAATTTACTCTTAGGAAATTCTTTACAAAATCTAAATGAAAATCTACTAAAGCAGCTTCTAAATCATTTTTATTCCATTTTCTTGCACGCTGCTTGACTCCTGGTTTTGTATATTATATTTTCTGGGCATTTATACACCGCAACAAATTAATTTTCATGTGCGTAAATACTATTTACAAGTAAAGGATAGAGGCCTTGGTGGAAGGTTATACGCCTCTAAAGGCATCTATCCCAACTAAAAACGAGGCATATATCCGATTAGTGAAGGATAGGTGCCTTATAAAAATACTTTAAAATTAACTAGAAAAAAAATAAAAAATGCACATTAAAAGCCAATATAACAGTTTTACTTTATCATTTATTAAAAATTAAAACAAAATATTGAGCAGAAAAAAAATACCCACCTTTTGAAAACACGTCTTTGTAAATATGAAGGATATTTCCGCGCGTAAAATTTTTTCGAGTCACACAGAGTTCTACACGTTCGTCGCATACGTTGCCAAGCGCCTGACCGGTGCGGGGTGGGGTAAGAACAAGGTCATAACCTTTGCATTAGATGTGATATATAATTAAGAATAAATCGAGCTTACCTGTTAAGAAAAGATTGATGATAATTATCAGATCTTCTAGCCGAGAGATTACAAGTATTTTACAAATGCAGCCCTGCCATCTTGCGGTTACTTTTATCACATTTTTAGAGTTATGTTTTTTTTTATTTTTATATCACAACACTAATAGGGCGTTGTCGCTTGCCGTTTTCTTCTGTCATTTAAGTTTGTGTATAGACTCAGTCTGTATTATGTGTAGGTACTGGGTAGGGAGGGAGGGTTTGACTTACCTTGTAATCTCTCGTCTAGAAGATCTGATAATTATCATCAATCTTCTCTTAACAGGTAAGCTCGATTGATTCTTAATTATCATTCCTTCTAGTCCGAGAGATAACAAGTATTTTACAAATGCAGATGTTTAAAGGCTCATGGGATGTCCGTCTTCCTCAAACAGAATATTATTTGAATAAAAAAGCTAGGTATTTATATATAATTGGTTGTTTATTTATGTTCATTAAACTGGGATGCGTCCCCGGTATTTTGTCTGGCTGTAGTGAGTGGGCCTGGCTTAGCGAGTCCCACCACGTCCCTCTGAGGCTGACGTCGATGCTGTGGCTGTGGTGGAGCCGTCCAGTTTAGAGCTAAGGAGCTTGCGGCGCTTATTGTATTTCTCAAGTGAGGTCTATGTCTATTTTTTAGATCGCTTGCTGATCTGGTGATGGCTTTGCAAGCTTTTGTTCTTTCAGTCAGGTCCTTTCCAAAAAGCCATTCATCTGGTTTTTCCAATTCCAAATCCGTTTATAAATTTATTAACCTCTATTGGCTACCTACATGGATAGCCAAATCTTTTCTTAAATGTTCAAAGCAAATAACATCCGGTCGAGATGTAAAACAAATAGTCATCGTGAGTAATGAATCATTTTGTATTGTGCTATTTTTGTTACAATTATAAATATTGGGTAATTTCATATGAGGTACAAAAGAAATACCTACTAGTGTGACGGATTAGGTCATCATTGCTTATCATTTGAAGTGTTGCACACGGTTGTACTTAATTAAGCCTAGTTGTGCAATCGAGAACTGAAATTTAAGACATTTATTTAATTGTGCCTTCGGGAAAGATTTTAAAATTCCCTGATCGGACAACTACCTAGTTGTGTGAAAGCAGTTGTTCCACGAGGAATTCCCCATTCTTACTGGCTTTTCGGTGGAAGGAGAATACCTATCGTGAGGAAACCTACATACATCAGCACCCAGCAGAATGTAGAACTCAGGTTATGACGGGGCACGGTGGGTTTTCCGAATACTTATACCGCTTTAAGTGCAAGGATACCCCATCGTGCATCGGCGAGCCTGGTCGAGCAGAAACTGTCATTCATATATTGACTAAGTGCCCGGCCTACTCCGGGGAGAGATACCTATGATATTGAACAGGATATTAGAGAACGAGTGACGTAAAGAAAACATTTGCAAAATTATGCTATAAGATTGCATTCGAAATAGATTTCTAGATGACTGTATGAACACATTAGTAGCAAAGGTGATAAAAATAAATAAATTAGGATACATAAGGAAAATTGAATATCTATATTTTGGAAATATATAGAGATGTTAATGTAAAAAAACGATATATCACATAATTTAGATAAATAGAAATAGATCATTTAGACATACCTACAGTTTAGGCATGCATTAACTGATGTATACTGTGAGAAAAAAAAACATTTTTAACCACTTATGGGTCTCTCGATCCATAAGTATGTTCCTCAGGTTTTTTTCAAACATTGTTCGAAAAACTTTTTCGTTTTCAAAATTACCTACTGATACTTATTGTGGTGTATGTTTTTTTTTTCTTGATTGGTTCACTTCAACTTTGTATATAATTCTCATGCAATGATTATTGTATAAGTAAACATTAGCATGTAAATAATTAATTAAAAAACTTTCCTAATTATGTTGGGGGTAAGGAGTATATAATTTTATAATGTATATACGTAAAAAAACAGTGAACCAGGCCTGGTACTGTGCCTGGTACTTCACAACCGCTAAGAAGTTCGAGTAAACAATTCGAGTGAAATATTCGAATTTTGTACACAAGTACCTTTTACCAAAGACCATACAGTACCTATATGGTCTCTGCTTTCACCCGCGACGTCCGCGTAAAGAAGTTGAAAATAGTTCTAATTTAATTTTGAATTGGTCTTTTATGATACCTGCTAATTTTGATACAACTAATAATTCATTATAGTTTAATAATTACTAATTATAGTATTAGTATTTGCCCATAAAGAACATGCTAAGTTTAGCGTGTCGATACTGGGCATAGCGTCAGCCGGCGAAATCTGCAGAGTCGCGACCCAGATTTATCGTCAACCATCTAGGCGGAGGCATCGGCACACAAATATGCACGGTCGTCAAATTAGACAAACTTCAAGACCAATTAGATGTAAGAGAAATTGTATAAATTGTCATAATTACTGTAAATAAATTAATCACAATCTAACGGTTGTTTGATTCACAACAAGAGGGGTGCGGTGGCGAGAACTTTCGGGCGGCTGTACTCGAAGTCTAGAGGGGTGCAGTGGCGAGTACGTTCGGGCGGCTGCACTCGGAGTCAAGGGTCCACAATCGCCAGCAGTCAGGTCAACTAGGCGACCGGCCGTCGGACCTTCGAGGATCCCATCCAGAGGCCTGTAGCGCAGGGGAACGCCGTACCTAGTATATGTTCCGCTGGGCGGGCGGGTTACCTACCTGTTCCTTCCACTGTGGCAAGAGCTACCTTGTACCGTCACCCTCTGTGATCGTGGCTTGAGTCTGAGTCACGGCAGTGAAAAAATCGTGCCTATCCTTCATTCCTTCCCACTCCGCCTGGTGCCGATAGGTCTCACGGTCCATGTATCCCGTACCTATCTATACAAGTATATATTAACTTCATATGGTAGGTTAGAGACGTTAGGGAGGTAGGAGTACAGAGTAGATCCCCGCGACGACCGGACGGCTGTACGAATAACCCATGTCCTAGCTTCGCTTGCTATCACAGTTTAGCCAGGCGTTACGGTGACGGTGGTGGGGTTCCGCGGTTGCGTCGGTGGGTTAGTCAGGCGTCGCACGAACCTAACCATTGGTTGTGAGGCGGCTATACTTACCGAAATTTCATCAGGCTTTAGGCATTCATCGCAGAGATTGGTTAGCGCCTTAGCGTTAGAGATTTTTTAATATAGTTGATATACATTTAACTAAAGTATGTAGATACCATTTTGTTCGATAACGTTTTGTCATCTCGTAGGTAGGGTAGGGTGTACATGACCTCATTGCTATAGAAAATTTGGGACTTCTGATCAAAATACCGCGACAATTGGTTTTGGCAGTCCTCTCTTGATGTTAACCTGACACTACCTAAAGAATTCTGAAGAGACTGAAACTGGTGGAAAACTAAAGGTGCAAGGTCAGGGCTATACGGCGGATGCATTAACACCTCACAGCCAAACTATCTTAATTTTTGCTGAGTGGCTGAAGATGTGTGAGGTCTAGCGTTTTCATGATGAAAAACCACACCCCTTCTGTTGATTAGTTCCGGCCGTTTTCTCTCAACTTCTTGCTTTAATCTCATCAGTTGTTCGCAGTAGAGTTCAGAATCGATGGTTCTGAGTAATAGGGTCCCGTGGCCGTGTTTTTACCCTTCGGGTACGAAACCCTAAAAAAATCCAAATTGATGCAACTACTCATATCCTATCTAAGTATACGAGGTAATGCAGGTTTATACGGAAATGTAAGCCAAAAAAATCTGATTTAAAACATCATTCGGCACCACTTTTACTATGCGGCCAACTCTGTTTATGGTACGGGTTGAAATCACACCAGATGTTTATCAATGCAAGTTTATTTAACAAAACTTCTACGGGCACTATTTGGCATAAATCCTGGTCTTCCAATCTCTCTTGAGTATGATTTTGTTTGACTTTTTTTGACATTAGCTGGCAGGGAACCAGCAGGCTGCGGCAGGAAGGTAGTCTCCAACTCGAGCTGGTGAGGAGTTTCTTCTGGCAGAATCACGCTGAATGTTTTTGGAATCGTGGGTAGCATAGAATCTGTTGTATGGTGCTTTGAGGTAGAGTTTTGTCTTCTAGAGTATCGCGCTTTGGTCGGTAAGAAGCTTGAATGTGATTATTTGGATTGATGAGGTCTATTTGGCGTAAACTCTGGACTCCCAGTCTGACCTCCTTTCGATTTTAACTGGCAGTGATCCAGCAGGCTGCAGCAGGAAGGTGGTAGTCTCCAACTTGAGCTGACGCGGAGCTCCCTCTGGCAAAGTTATGCTAAATGTCTTCAGGAACGTGATGAGGCCCGGCAATATCTGCAGCTTGGCCAGTCGCAAGCCTGAAGAATAAAAATGAGATTTAATTTACCGAGTTCTAAGCCTTCCTTTCTTGCGTTGAGATTCGGTAGCCTCAAACAAATAGTTATTTGAATTGGAATGAAAGGTAGGTATAGAATAACAGGTACCTGTAAGGTACCAGGTGTATGTAAGTAGATATTTTATGTCGTACTCGAAGGCAAAACCATCCCTAGAATAGATTCCCCAGAAGCTGACGTTTGCAGCTAACATCATGAACGTCAGAACACGATTTGTGAAAAGTCCCTATCGATCTCATAGGTGCGCAATTTTTTGTATTCGATGGGGGCTTTTCACAATTTCCCTAAACTCTAACGTTTATGCAAAATCTCAGCTAGTTGGGAATTTATGCAAGAGTAAATATCTAAATTGACTGGGCTATAAAGACAGACTATGAAGAAATTTAATCAAGATAATGACTAAACTTATCACGAGTTTCAGACTTAACTCGTGATAAGTTTAGTCATTAAGGTTACGCTAGTCGCTCGTGACGAGCCATACCAACGTTGGTAGGTAATTATACCATTGACTGACTAAGATATAAATCAATAATTCTTTACAAAATCTATTCTTCTTGTGAATAAAACTGTGCACTCGAATAAAATAAAGCCTTGAACAATTTTGACTTAATTTTTTGTGAAATATTGGGCGTAAAAACCACAAAAGGAAAGAACTGAGTAATTACAATATTGGACTAGTTTATATGTATATTCGTTAGCTTACATATTTTTCTTTAAATAAATCTATTCAGAGTTTTTTTTACAATTTACCACAGAGAAAATCTTTACACGCATTTATTACGCTTCCGTGTTAGATAAAAATTACAGTGTATTTAATCAAATGTAAGCTGAATAATATTATAGTTTCTGCTAATGCACTATTTCGACTGGTTATCGCCGAATCTATCAGTCTTTCTTCTTCAAACAAGACAAGTGAGATTTCATTTATTTAAATAAATGAGCTACGCACATATACGAGTTCGTGATGACGACTAGTGTGTCCTTAAGAAATACCAACTATTTACAACAAAGAATGAAAAAAAAATGAACTTACCGACGCACATCTTAGGACCTTCTCCAAAGGGGAAGAAGGTATACGGTTGGATCTCGTGCTCCGCTTCAGGCATGAACCTCTCAGGCTTGTACTCTTCAGGGTCCGGGAACAGCTCCGGATCACGGTGGAGGTGATATACCGGCAGGTGGACCCTCATGCCTCGCTCCAGGTGCAGACCAGATGGAAACTTATAATCTTGCACCACTTCCCGAGTTATGATCTGCAGTACGGGGTACAATCTCAAAGTTTCTGTCAAGCAAGCGTCTAAATAGGGCAGTTCTGAAATGCAGTCATCGCTAATTTTATTGCCAGTCTTCTTCAAATACGCGTCGATTTCCTCCTGAGCTCGTCTCTGGGCTTGTTGATTCTTCGCCAACTCGTATAGAGTGAGACTCAAAGAACCCGCAGAAGTCTCGAAGCCTGCCGCGAAGAAAGCAACCGACTGGCCTACCATATACTTGTCATCTACCTCCATTTCCACTTTTTTCGACTGACCTGTACCATTCATGGTCGAAGTGTCCGCGGTAATCACTCTGCTCTTCTGCAAATGCAGCAGGCTGTCAATAAAGTCGTTTCGCGGAGATGGGGTGTAGTTGCGGCTCTTGAAGACAGATGTAACCAGGTTGTCGAAGAAGTTGTCGATTTCTTTCGGGAAGTACTTCAGACCTACTCCGTAAAAGAGGCCAGGCCAGATCTGTCTGGCAACCATGAGGTATCCTCTGATGTATGAACTGCCAAAGATGGCTCTACCCATGAGCGTAAAAATATTCTTTTCAGCGTCTTTGCCCATGGTACCCGCATCGACACCGAAGCCCATGGAACAGATACCGTCCATGGTATATCGAATCGCCAGGTCTCGCACTCCAATCACCTCAGAGGCTTTAGTTTCACTATCAAGCAAGCCTTCAAGCGTCATAGCACCTTTCTCTATCAAGAGGAACATATTCTTCAACTTGGCTGATGAAAACAGCGGACTCATGTTGGTTCTCATGACCTTCCAGGTATCTCCGTTTTGGAAGAAGATATTTTGTGTGACGACCTCTTTGTGCGCGTAGTCCATGAGCTCTCTGCTGCTGAAGTAGTTGTAGTCCTTAGTGAATACCAGTTTGATGATTTCAGGGCTTAGTATCATCAGTGCAGGCTCAGTGCCTAAATAAGTTCCGAAGTAAGGGGCATTACGAAATTGTCGACACAGCTTCTGAGACACTTCCCCCAAAGGTTTCTGAAGGAGTATGTAAGGCATGTAGTTGCCGAATAGGGGTACCGGAGTCGGGTGGGGAACCTTCTTTTTCTTCCAGTAGTTGAATTTTCTCGTCGTAAGATAGTATACCAGTAGAGGTATACCGATAAATGCTATCAATCCGAAGTTTTCGTACATTTTGCGGAAAATTTACTATTGCAAACTGTTAAAATCGAACTAAATTATTTAAATATAATTTAATTGAAATGTAAGTTAAAAGAGCTTCATTCTTGCCGGCGCTAGCGTGATTATGTTGGTTTGTGTATTTTAATTTCTGTTTAAATAGATAGTTTTTATCGTGGGTACTATTTTTATCGTCTGGAGGTTATCGGTGAAATATTATTATTTTGGTCGACTATTTGAATTGATTAAGAGTCTGTTTAGCGCGCATACATATTTGATGAATTAGTTATGGGGTTCCGTTCCTATTTATTACTAGTAGCAGTTCTCGAACAGTAGACCTCGCATCTGTTTAACTGAATCTTCCTAGCCAAAACCTATAGGTTTCTCGACTCGCTCTTGATTGCTTTGATTCATACTCGCAAATCCTGTTAGGATTTATAAGGATCTTGAATCGACCAGTGTTTTTGCGTATCTATAGAATACGCAAAAACACTGGTCGGTTCGGAGACGTATAAACCTCGAAAAATAAAGAACGAAAATAAAATCAATCAAATTGGACTATATTTAGAGGTAGATAACATAATATTATTGTTTTTGTTTGGCTATTTGGCCAAGTTGGCACTTCATATTAAACGATCTTGCCAAATATTATCAAAATCAGCTGATAAATAGCGCGACAACAAACCGGTCTTTTTGAGGGATACCTACAATTAAAACTCGTCGACGATAGAAAATAGAATTAACAATAGAACCTGTGTATCAAGTTGCGTCAAGATTAGTTGAAATATGTATTCCTTACCGCACCTCTTCGTACCTCCGTACCTCCGTACCTCTTCCTGTAATTACCTGTAGAGTAGAATCAACGCCCGGACAGACAAAAACGGAGTTAAAACGGAGACTTCTCTCACTTCATACTAAAGAAAACATCGGTTTTTACTCACGTATAATATCGCGGCCGGGCCGCTGGGAACCCGACCGGTTTCAGAGTAATTAGTACTCCTTCATCAGGGAATACGCGTGCGCCAGTCGACGGGAGCGCGCGTATTCCCTGACGAAGGAGTTCTAATTTGCAAGTATATGTCGTTTTTTACCGTTTATGTTTGTTACGGTTTGTGTTTTTTGTCACCGTGAGCCTTTTGGCATAGGTCTTTTTTTATCCAGGGAAAATCCTTTATAGATACCAAAGCTCCTCGAGGGCAGGCGGGTGGGTGGTTATGCGGGAGTCGCCGAGTGGTCGGTATACCCATCTAAACCCTGGAGTGTTGCCCCACAGCGCTCGGTGTCTGGGCTACGGGCACGCTTTCGCAATCATCCGCGGCCCCAACAGCGCCAGCTTTAGTTAGCCCTAGTTCTAGTCTAGGGCTCCACCTCGGAGTTTGTGCTCCGCCACAATTGACAACCTTTCTTTTTGAAAAAAAAAATACTACAGCATGAAGAACCTAGCTAAAGACCTACTTTGACTACTTTGAGTATTACGCCTCCTGTGTCTGAAGCATAATAAAAATTCTAAAACAAAATGATCATAATATTTATAAGAGTCACTTTGTTTTATAATTTCAAACTACCTATATGTGGTCCGATACAGGAGTCAAAATAAGTTTTTTAGCCACTTCAAATTTCGCGCTCGCTTTTTATTTTGTAGGGATTAAATAGAGTTAATTAGAGAGATTAAAAACCCTCTATACTGTATTCAAGTACCAGCCTCTTTAAAACTTAGTCCACTGTAGGACCTAGGCCTAACCACGAAGAGCGATTGGGCCATATCTACAACCCTGGACTAGTGCGAGTTGGTGGATTCACATAAGCCATCTCTTTTACGGATATGATATGAAGGTTTCCTTACGATGTTTTCCTTCACCGAAAAGCCAGTCGTGTGAAAGACGTGAAATGAGTCTTCGATCAGACACAGGAGAGAAAATAAGTTTTTGGCTACTTTAAATTTTGCTGTCACTTTTTATTGCACTACGTTTTAAGCCGTGGTGGTCTAGTGGTAGTGACACCCGCCTTACAATCGTGAGGTCGTGGGTTCAAATCCCGGTCCCGTACCAATGAGTTCTTTGGAATTTATGTACGGAATTTAACACCGCTGGCTTTTCGGTGAAGGAAAACATCGTGAGGCAACCTGCATACGTCCGTAGAAGAAATTCGATGGCGTATGTGAATCCACCAACCCGCACTGGGCCAGCGTGGTGGATATGGCCCAAACACCCTTCATGGGTAGGCCTACGTCCTGCAGTGGACTATTAAAAAGGCTGATACAGTACAGTACAGTACGTTTTAAAAAGAGTTTAAAAGAGAGATTAAAAAAACCTCAACTTGCTTTAATCCTTAGCCACTTGCCGTGGTGGTACCGCTTGACGTCCGCGTCGGTCCTGGAGACCGCTTTTAACCAATTGTGTTTGTTGATTTATTGGTTTGTTCCTCTTTCACGCAGCGACTGAGTGATGGATTGACTTGGTTTTTGGCATGTACATAGTTTGGAAGACGGAAAGTGACATAGGCTACTTTTTATCCCGGAAAAATAAATGGTTCCCATGGGATAGTACAAAAATCAAAATAATATAACGCAGGCAGAGCCGCGAGCAGAAGCTAGTATTACAGTAAATTAAAGCCAAAATGTAAACATCACTTTTCTAATATTACTTGTATTCATTATAAGTTCATACACTATGCAAAAGTATACAGGGTTATTTTTAATTAATTAGCGTCATTTTAGGGGCTTATTCTGTGCATAAAAACTAACAACTTTTGTCAAAACTAAAAAAAAACGTAACAACATACGTTTTTACAGTACGTTGTAAAAAGAGTTTAAAAGAGAGATTAAAAAACCTCAACTTGCTTTAATCCTTAGCCACTTGCCGTGGTGGTACCGCTTGACGTCCGCGTCGGTCCTGGAGACCGCTTTTAACCAATTGTGTTTGTTGATTTATTGGTTTGTTCCTCTTTCACGCAGCGACTGAGTGATGGATTGACTTAGTTTTTGGCATGTACATAGTTTGGAAGACGGAAAGTGACATAGGCTACTTTTTATCCCGGAAAAATAAATGGGTCCCATGGGATAGCACAAAAATTAAAAATAATATAACGCAGGCAGAGCCGCGAGCAGAAGCTAGTATTACAGTAAATTAAAGCCAAAATATAAACATCATTTCTAATATTACTTGTATTCATTATAAGTTTATACACTATGTAAAAGTATTCAGGGTTATTTTTAATTAATTAACATCATTTTAGGGGCTAATTCTGTGCATCAAAACCATATCAAAACTAACAATTTTTGTCAAAACTAAAAAAAAACGTATGTTGTTCCATAGAAAAATATCGTCCACCCGCGACAAAATGTATGGAACAGCTGATTTCTTTTTTCTTTTGACAAAAGTCGCAGAACAAAAGTTGTTAGTTTTGATGTACAGAATAAGCCCCTAGAAGGATGATAATTGATTAGAAATAAAATAAAATATAAATAAAAGCACTTAACATAAACATGCGAACATATAGGTACATAGGAAAAAATCTAGGCATTTCAAAATCTGAGATCAGAGGAAATAAATCATCGTGAATCAGAATTAATAAACCCGTTTATCGTACTATATGACAAAATTTTAAGATGGTTAAAAAAAATACAATCTGGGATAGATTTCATACCACATGGTGGTATAGGGTATTTGGCTAGTTTTTGGAAATCGGTTTAAATTATTCGTTAGTACATACTAAGCACACTACATTTATATTTCCGAGAGATCTACTGCATTAACAATGAAAATCAGTGTTAAAGAATAGATATTCATGATCCTACCAAAAACGACATTCTGTAATGGCGCTGGTCTTTGACGTCACTCACGAGTAAATAACGTTAGTTAATACTGGTAAATACGCTAGTTCACATCTAAAAATTAACAAAAAATACTTTAAAAGTAACTTACAGATCCAATAATATTACTCCGAAATCACAAAACACAAATTACACAAACAACAGTCAATCGAGAAATTCTTGTTTACGAGCACGTGACGTCACCAGAGTTGCAGAGTTCTTAGAGCGTTTACGTCACAGATAAATTATCAAAAAAATATCGTATTTTATTTCGTTCGATTTGCGAAAATTAGACATATTTTAGTTTAAATAAAGTGAAATATGTCTTTTTCAGGCTATTATCTGTATGGATTACCAAAATTAATAGAATATTTTCAATGTTGTCAAATAGCCTATTCTAATCTATGTTTGAACCTATTAATTAAACAATGAATATCTTACGGCTGACTGGATGATGATGATTAGACATCAGATTATATGCACTAACAAAGTGCTAAAATATGCATGCAAATATGCACTATAAAGGCCGAAATATGCACTAAAAACCGTGCATAACTGCATAATGCTAATTTTGTTGTTAATTTTGTTCTAATTTATTGCTATATATATATATATATTTTTATTTATATCAAACTGTATGTATTAGTGTATCTTATATTATTATTATGTTATTTATGTATTAGGATGTAGGTACTAAATATATTCGAATTTTAGCTCGTTATGTAAGTATTTATTATTTGTAATAAGTTTTTTTTTTGTCAACTCTCTTTTGCTACTCACTCCGCATTTTCTATTTTTTTTTTGTTTTATTAATTCCTCTCCAGAAGAAAGGGTTGCTTGGAAGAGATTGCTATAAGCAATAAGGCCGCCCTTTGTTGCACTATTTTATGTTGTTGTTGTTTTTTTCCTCTCTGTGTATATTTGTTTTCTGAATTGTATTTTAGTGTTAACAATAAAGTGTTTATCTATCTATCTATCTATCTAATGCTAAAACAAAACATTATTTTGTTTCTATACATTTTAAGTACCGGTACAACAACAAAATATTTTTAAAATTACATTAAATTATAAAAGAAGAACTTGGATATCTAAATAAGATCATGTTATGATCTTCAATATAAGATCCGTTTCTCACCCAGCATCAATGTTTATTCTGAAATTGAATCAGGAAGGAACATTGGCGAATTCAATTAGGTATTGTTTCCAGTAGGTATGTATTTTTTGACCGACGAACCACCGGAGGAGGTGTACAATTCGACGCGTATTTTTTTTTATGTATAATCACGCATAACTTTTTTCGTAGTGGTCCGATTTTCTTTTTTATTGGAAAGAGTATACTTCGAAATTGGTCCCATTTAAATTTTATCGAAATCGGCTAAGCCATTTTTGATTAATCAACAATAATGTGCAAAATGCTACATCGATCGAGTAGTTGAAGGTGAAAAATTGGATTTTATTTACTTACTATTATTTAAGATCAAGTATGTACACATGTAAATAATGTTATGATATTAATTAAATACTCATAAAAATGTAACGATAATATTTATCGACGTTTTTCACTATTATCGATGCTAATGTAACATAAAATTGGGTTTAATTTAATTACACATGGGTCAGTCCGCGGTGACGGGTGTGACATTTCAACTTTTGTTTTGAAGTGTAACTTTTAAATGAAAATAAATATTACCGTTATTAAAGCATAATCCTGCAGATCCTATTGTTATGTATATTTATAACAAAAAATGAAATTTATAGGGCCATTAAAAATGAAGATATCCATTTTTAAAGGCCTGTGTCGGGTGTGACCTCAACTATTGCATGACTTGTTACCTCTGTCAGAAATGTCGACGGTTTAGCAAAAGTATTGAATTGGGTAAAAAATAATTAATATTTTTTAAATATTCAATAAATTATCTTTCATGTCAAAGAACAATCTAGTAAATAGTTAGTTAATTTCTTTAGTTATTAATTGACAAACATTGTGACGGGCGTGACACATCAATGTGACGGGTGTGACAAGTTGAATAAAAGGTTAAAAGTTATGTTTAATCAACGTCTTTTATTAATTACTGACTAATTCAACTTTTACATATTATAACTACTGTTCAAAAACATCCACACACTCATTAAATTTTACAAAAATGCTTACTGGGACGACTTATTACTGCTTTACTCAAAGTTTGTTTACATTTGTACGAACCTAGGGAGACATTGCTAAATGTTCTCCTATTAAACAAAGTTTCTTTTTTTCTCTGCATTTGCGTTGTCTAATTCTGGCCGCTAATCTGCTACTTTCCAATTTATTCTTGCTTTTAACAATGATGTTCTGTTGTTTTGCTCTTCTAACTCTATTCCTTTCTCTTTCCTTTTTCAAGAACTCTTCAAGCTTTTCTGGATTACTCTTTAATTTCTCCCGACTTTTTCTCATTCCTCATTTCCTCAATAGACATTTTTTTCATGTATGAAAAAGTCAGCCAGAATTTGTGACAGGTGTGACATGTGACGGGCGTGACTGATAAGTACAAGCTTATATATCAAAGCGAAGCCTTTATTTAAATACCAAAACTATTTACATCCTTTGCCCCCTTGGATAACCTTACTTTCACAAAACGTCACATCATTTCTGCTGGTATAACACATGCAATCTTAACTTATCTATGTATTTCGTGACGGGCATGACACAAATACTTGCTTAACAATAATATTAAGTAAAATCGTTAATAATTACCTGAAACAATCCGTTTTTTCACAGCAAACAAACAAGTTATCTTGCAATCACTGACAATAGAAAAAGGCGGGCTGTCAATTTGATTAACGTAAAAAAAACAGGTGCCATTTTCGTATTATTTTTTACTACCCGTGGGAGGTTGACGTTGTCTATGTTTGAATGAAAATATTATAAAAACTAAGTAAAAAAATCGCATTTTTCATTCGGTTTAGGAAAATTTACGTATAATAGCCTGGATATTTTGTATATTAGTGATATTTTGCGCAAATAATTTATTTGGTTATCTGGTATCGATTACTGCGGACTGACCCACATGTAAAAAATGTTATGGTATTCAAATATACAATAAAATTAATGATAAATTAAGTTTTATTTTAAATATCGTCTGTATAAACTATCGATATTTTAATTAAAACTCTATCTAAAACTCTGTAGTCACGATCATTCGTCGCCCATCACTAATCGACATGCCCATAAAGTATGACATTGACAGGTACTGTCTGTACTATTAAGAAATTCATGACTTCATAGGCGTGATTTTTCTGACAGCTGTCGCAGAGATCAAGTTAAATTTTATAGAGTATAGTTCCCTATAAGATTTTTTATTATAGAGATTCCTATAAGACGATTGGGAAAAATCAGCCAAGGGCGAGTCGGAATCGCGCTCGAAGGGATCCGTGCCGTACGGAAGCCCCCTTAATTTAGTTATTTTATTTTAATTTATTTATTTATATATAAAGGGAATTTAGAACTTAATATTATGTGAATATTGCTGTACAAATTTTGTGGTTATTAATATCAAGCCAAAATAACGTGTCTTCTATGGGATTTATTATAACTATGTATTTGTTTTTAAAGTAGAATTATTTAGAGCGAAAAACGGCTCAAAATTCAGGTTGGTTGCATGGGTGCTTATTTGTTTTATTTTTTTTTCTATTTTTAGTATTTGTTGTTTGGCAACAGAAATACGTCATCTGTGAAAATTTCAAATTCTAGCTATCACTGCTTATGAGATACAGCCTGGTTACAGACAGACGGACAGACGGACGGACAGCGGAGTCTTAGTAACAGGGTCGCGTTTTTACGCTTTGGGTACGGTACCCTAAAAATTAAAAGGGTCCTAATATTTAAGCCTTTTATCCCAATCGTAAATATCTAATAATAATCGTACCTAAGTCTCTAATTAAGGCGTTAATGCATATGCATTACCGAGATGATTTTGCATTTTTCATTCAAAACTGAACTGTCATGGCCATTTCGCGCAAATTATCAATAGAATAAATAAAAATATAAATAATAGAAGATAATATCATGATGATTCAGCGTTATGTTTAATGCGTAAACACTATACTGTACTGTTTCAGCCTTTTAATAGTCCACTGCAGGCCTACCCACGAAGGGTGATCGGGCCATATCCACCACGCTGGCCCAGTGCGGGTTGGTGGATCGCACACGCCACCGAATTTCTTCTACGGAAGTATGCAGGTTGCCTCACGATGTTTTCCTTCACCGAAAAGCCAGTGGTGTGAAATTCCGTACATAAATTCCAAAGAACTCATTGGTACGGGTCCGGGATTTGAACCCACGACCTCACGATTGCAAGGCGGGTGTCACTACCTCTAGGCCACCACGGCTTATAACACAATGATACTTAATTATCAAAATAACCTTAAAAATACATCCTTTCTGTTTTTTTTTTTATGAATTACTTAGAGCTGTTGGCCTCTGAGGCCTCTACAGCCTTACCGGACATGGGCGAGCGCGGAAGGCGGCCGAACCCTAAGATTAGGTCATAGGGTGACTAGCGCAAGGGCACCTGAAAAGGATGGCGGGGGAGATCAGACTTGCCTGGGCATCCCAGGGGTGTGCCCTGTGGCCCTAATAGGTTGAGCTGTTTGACTATTTGGAGAGAATCTAACCGATCTTCTAACAGATCCCGAGGGTCCTCGACCTCGCCGGCGGGGTCGGTGTATGTCTGTTTGCCTTTGGTAACCGGCGCATATACCAAATACGGAATACTTCCTGTTGCAGGGAGCTGTACACAGCGCCAATTAGGTGGGTACCTATTACGCGCGCGATCGGGTAAATAATACCTTACTGTACGCTTAGTCCAGGTTTTGCGTAGTATACTTAAACTTTCGCGTTTGAGTGTAGCTCCATACATTTTTGTACAGCGCCCCTAGCGGAAACGAGCAAGAACTAGTCGTAAACAGATTTGGTAGTATGAGATTACAAAACGGCAGTTTACATGCTGTTTTGCTGTTTCATTCATTCATACACAAAACAGCGTGTAACTTTTTGTATCAAACGGCAGTACGAGTGTGCACTTTGACAATTTACCAACCGTATTTAAAACAGTGAACTTGAAGTTTACTGTTTTCAAACTCACTGAGAAATATTAGGTGAGAGCGTACATTATTTCTTCAAGAAATTGTGCAGTGTAGCCTTAATGTATTTCGAAGGCTGTATTTTGTCGCAAGATTTATCGCAAAACCCAAAACTTTGCAATCAACTTTGTTAAAACGTAAAAATATACTTATGTTTACAAGTCAATACTACGGGTCAAAAGAAAGAAAATCAGCATTACCTAATGCAGAAGACTTACTAAGTAAAAATTAGGTAACTCAACAAGCCCCCTTTGGGGTTATATTGATGCATACCAAGCTTGTCAACAAGGAATATAGTATCGTGAATACAACGCTCAACAAGAACCTGTGTCAGTCAACGAAGTCAACAGTTTAGAATTAAGCTCAAACAATAACATCTGGAAGACTGGTGCACCAGTCAAAAGCTCAAGAGACAAGTTAATGCCAGTGCCAATCCGGAGTATCAAACATAAATCTTCTGCTAAAATAATCTCCTCCTGTGTGTTTTCCACAATGCATGCTAAGTGTAACAATGTGAAAAGAACTCGATGCTTTTGAGATAAATATGTGTTTATCCAGTAGAAATCACACACATATGCAATAACCTTCCAATTTCTTGTAAGTAATTGATTAGGTGACTATCATGCCTGATCTACTATATGTTTGTATTGAATATCTCTTGTTTTTTGCTTTAAAATGAACTATCTATTATTATAAATTGCAATATTACTCATACATGTGTGAAACTTGTGTGAAATGCATTGCATAAATTCAAACTTATGAATGTTGGGAAGTAAACATTAAAGCATAGCACAGGATTTTTCCTTTTTTGCCCTTAACACTATAGGTAGTCAACTGTTCTTGTATGAGCAAAAGACAAGCAGTTGTTAGGGATGATTTATATTAGACCGGGCCGGGCAAGGCTGTAGATGGGTCCCTAATGAGAGACGTTGCATACATTTAATATGAAACTTTATATTATAACGAGGCATAAACATGTCCCTTCTGGGCCCAGCATTGCCTAATATAAATCATCCCTTAATGTAGACAGAACTTATTTTACTGTTCATTGTGGGAACCTAACTATCAATACACAATAATTAATTACTTACATTTTTCATTTGAATATGTATATTTTATTAAAATAACGAAAATTCATACATTACTAAATGAATTGTAATTATTTATAAAACAATAATTTTATATATTATGAAACAGTGGAAAGCAGCGGCAGGAAAATTTTCAACGTGAACTTTTATTTGTATTCAAGCAGATAGGCTTCTAGTACGCTGTGCTTTTAACTTCCAGTTGTAACTCGCAGTAGCTACTAGGTTGTTTGTTTACATCGTCTTCACAGCTGAAAAAAAGAAACATTTTATATTAATTTCTACATTTCTCATTCATATGAATGTAGGTAAGATGATTATAAATTGAAGTCTGATAATCTAATCCTAAGCCCTAGGTATTATGGTCAAGTTAAACTAAGAATTTTTGATTTGGATTAAGTAGTGAAAATCACTTGTTGGCTATGAGAAGCACCACCATTATCAGCCGAAGGAAATCCACTGCTGGACATAGGCCTCCCCTATTGATTTCCAATAAGCTGGTTAGAAGCAGCTTGCATCCAGCCCGTTCCTGCAGCCTCAATTATTCATCTGTCTATAGTAATTATATACCTACCCTGAAGACAGCCTATGTTGCACTTGCCGGGGTATGATTTTTGAATTTTCAATGCGCTGAACATTTATTTTTATTCAAGCAGATAAGCTTCTAGTACGCTGTGCTTTTAACTTCCAGTTTGTAACACGCAGTAGCTACTTGGTTATTTGTTTACATCATCTTCACAGCTGTAAAAAAGAAACAATTTATATTAGGTAATATTAAGTTTTACATTTCTCATTCATATGAATGTAGGTAAAATGATTATAAATTGAGGTCTGACAATATAATCCTAAGCCGTAGGTATTACGGTCAAGTTAAACTAAGAATTTTTGATTTGGATTAAGTAGTTAAAATCACTTATCGGCTATGAAAAGCACCATCAATATCATCCGAAGAAAATCCACTGCTGGACATAGGCCTCCCCTATTGATTTCCAATAAACTGGTTAGAAGAGGCTTGCATCCAACCCGTTCCTGCAGGCTTAATTATTCATCAGTCTATAGTAATAATATACCTACTTACCCTGAAGACAGCCTACGTTGCACCCCGGCAAGATGTGGTTTCCATTTGAGTACTTAATTTACAGCCAATATTTCTATGAACTGTTAAGTATTGCTAATTCTTTTTAAATTGAAAATAATGAACATTGAAATGTATGAATTAAATAATAAATTCAAATAGGTTATGTTATGTTTTGATTCGATTTTTTCCTTGATTTATATCGGCTACCAGGATCAATTTATAATTTTCCCTAATTTGTGCTATTATTCCCTAAAAGTCAATATTTCAAACTTATTTGAAAGGAAAGTTCTTACTAAATAATTTACGACAATTTCGATTAAATAAATATTTTCCCATTTCACTTACTTCATCTTACTCGTGTCGTATTCTTATTCCGTATAATAATTTGGTGTGTACTTAGGTATCCATAGTCATTCTGACAACCTCGCCTTCATGAATCTGGTTTTGCTTTTAGAAACACCGTTTAACGTCAACCCACACGATGTGCAGTTAAAAGAAGAATTCCAATCCCACTTGATATAATCATTATCCTTTCGTGGCAATGGCTAATTGTTTATTTTTTAAATGAGAGCATCATTACTCTGGCGATTCCAATTATTGTATGACTTTGAAACTGAAATATAGGTAAAACTATAGTAATGAAACTATGAATTATTTTCCTGACAATATTATTATTTTTAATTATTTAATTTCCCCAAATTTGTGTAATTTTTCCACTAGTTGGTAACCTTTTCGTAAAAGATTATGACTTGACAGTGACAATGATATCTCTCAGCCGAAATAAAAAAAAAAGTATTCAAGCACATTTGCCAATGTTTATTTTAGAATATTTAATATTTTATCATAAAATAATGTAAATATAATATTGCTCTATTACTTGTTAAATTCCATTCTTTATTGTAAAATAATGTGGATATCGCTATATTACTCATTAAACTTAATTCATGCTGTGATTGATGATCACAAGTATATTATACAAAATGTTGGTCTATTAATGTTTCTCTTTCCCGCCAATACTATTTAGTTTTCAAGCTTAAACATTGGGTTTAATGTCAAATGCTTGAAAATGGCGACGTATATCCCTATCTCTTATTATCCACTGATGTGTGAAAGAGAAAAATGATGTTCATTCGTTTTCATTCTTGTCACGAAACAGTTGGTTTTGCTGTCTAGACTGTTTGTCATTTGAGACACTTGGACTGCCGAAAATACATCGAACATGCCGTTTCGTGTTTACTCCAGACTCACTACAGTTTGTGAATTGAGTTAACTTGGACTAAGGCTACTGCTGCATACATGCGCCCTTACACGTGCCAGTTACACTCTCTCTCTTTTTAAGTTTAATGATGATTTTGCATTTTTCATTCAAAACTGTCATGGCCATTTCGCGCAAATGTTGTTTATTTCATAGAAGATAATATCACGATGATTCAGCGTAATATCAATATCATTATGTCTAATGCGTAAACACAAAGCTACTTAATTATCAAAATAACCTTAAAAATACATCTCTTTCTGTCTTTGATTAATTAGAAAAGGATATGGTACACAGCGCCAACTAGGTAACACGCGCGCGACGAGGTGAAGATTACCTAACGTACTGCATCTGCTTATACACGTGCCAGCTATGGATAAGGTATACTAGAGCGGCCTACATAGCAGTACCACAAGGGTGCAATATAATGACGCAACAGAAATACGTCATCTGTGAAAATTTTAACGTTCAAGCAATCACGGTTTATGAGATACAGCTTGGTCACCATCGACCTGGCAATTTTTCTTTTTCCATATTGATGTTGGTGACAGACAGACGGACAGCGGAGTCTAGAGCGTTTTTACCCTTTTGGGTACGGAACCCTAAAATACCTCTGCCATCAAATAGTACCTAACCTGTGGTTTTAATAAAAAAAAAAAAAGTTTTCCGTGATTTCAGGTAATAAGTATAAATATATTTAAGTATATAAGTATTTGCCAGTGCGGTGCTCCGATACAAAATATGCAACATCTTCTCTCATGCCCTAACTGCCCAAATACCTGCTCACTTCAGGATCTTTACGATGCCTCCCCTCGCGGAGTGGCAGTGGCAAGGCACTGGGAAAAGACCTTATAAATTCTCACTTTAGTATTATTTGGATCATCGACACGAAGAAGAAGAAGTATAAATAAATCAGATTTACAGTCATGTCACAATTATTATATAAACTGACTAATAAATTGACCTAAGTAGGTCAAAAAATTTTAATTATTCAATCAAATAGCAAATACATTAACAAGTTTTAATAGGCTACATGACTAAAAAATATAATTAGCCCGTCAGATGAATTAAAAAAAATATATCAGATACATATTTTTCAATAATAAACCGGACAAGTGCGAGTCAGGCTCGCACACCGAGGGTTCCGTACAAATCCAGAAAATTTCACAAGATTGGGAAGTAAATTGTTAAAATCCCTACGATAATCATCATCATCATAATAATCATCATATTTTTTTTGCTTTTCTCGTCATAAATCGAAAATTACACATTGTCAAAATAATTAAAATCCTGTTTAGCATGTACTAAAGAAGCTCTTTTATATGATACCTTACATGATACGATTTACTCACGTTGAATTTTCAACTCATATTGTGTGAAGGGGCCCTATTTTTTTGTGATACAAATAAAAAAATCCGGTTTTCAGAATTATTCCTATATGTGTACTCTGAGACAATACTTCTGGCCAAATTTCACAGTTATATGTCAACGGGAAGTACCTTGTAGGTTTTGGTTTTTGTGAGTGTCGAAATATGCGGTTTTTTACGACATAAACGGCTGTAACTTTTTTATACAATAACTGAGAAGTTTTTCTTTCACACAACTGCAAGAGTTCATAAATATACTTATACAGTTTAAATTTCAACGAGTTCCCGAGATAAAGAATCTTGACATACACACAGACGGACAGACGGACAGACGTACAGACGGACAGACGGACAACAAAGTGATCCTATAAGGGTTCCGTTTTTTCCTTTTGAGGTATGGAACCCTAAAAATTGACGAATATGTAGCCTGTTAATGTAACGCGTGACTTCACGAGGCCCCACTCCCAAACTTTGACAAGGTTTAACTTTGTCATTTATTGTTTGATTTAAAAAGAAAAAATACAAGTCGAATATTTTTAAATTACCTAACTAAAATACTAATTATAATAATTATTTTTTTACCCGGTCATTATGCCTATTCTGAATCGAAGTCTACCATCAGGTGGGCACACACGGTCAGTTAAACTGATCAGTTTTTCGCGTCACTCCAACTGGGAGCTCATTCAGTTAATGAAAAGGTGGGAATTGGTGGCTCCATATTTGAAGACAGTGGAGCCATGATGTTTCTTGGATAACTTGTGTTATTTCAATTTTTCATGAGAAATTATATGAACCGAAGTTGTTTGAAATTTGATTTCCTACAACTTTGATTCTCATCAACTTTTTCCAGGATCAATATTTTTTTTATAAGTCAGTGGTGCCAGTTTGTTTTTTCTATGACTTGCGTTCTTTCAATATTTCATGAGAAATTATCAAACCCAAAAATGTTCGAAATTTGATTTCCTACAAATTTGATTCCCATCAACTTTATCTAGCATCGATATTTCTTTTAATAAGACTGTAGGTACATAGACTATAGGTACTGCGATGGTTTGCATGTTTAGACCACTTCGATTTTGTTTACAATGGCACCACTGTCATATTCGAAAAATATCGATCCTACAAAAGTTGATCCGAATGAAAGTTCTAGTAAATCAAATTCCAAACAACTTTGATTCCGATAATTTTTCATACAAATTGAAATTACGTGAGTTACTGAAGATTCAGTTAATTATCGAAGTGGTCCAAACATGTAAACCATCGCAGTACCTATCGGCAATAGTTAACTACATTAGGCCTCTGCTGCAATTATTTGATAAACTGATGCGATCATTTCATCATGCCCAGCTTCTGGTAGTGGTTTATATATGGAGCCACCAATTCCCACCTTTTAATTTACTAAATGAGCTCCATTTGGACTGACGCGAAAAACTGATCAGTTGAACTGACCGTGTATGCCCACCTTAACCCTTTTTAAAAGTCTGATAAGAGATACATTTCGAAAAAATACAAAACATACGACGTTCGATTAAATTTTCAGAAAGAATGTCTATTAAAAAAAATATTTAAAATCAATCCGGCCTAGGGATCGCGTTCTCTCATACAAGCTTTGTCACCCTGTTTTACCCTTGTGCAACCAAATTTTAGCAAAATCCCGTCTTAGAAATCTACGTACTACAGTGAACTCTCTAGAAAAATTTGACACTCCTAGCACTTAAAGCTTTTGAGGTTTCGTGGTGACTGAGTCAATGATTTAGAGTCTCTTCTATGAATCCCCGATGCAAAAACAAATAGGTGTTATAAGTTTGACGTGTCTGTGTGTGTGTGTGTCTGCCTGTGGCATCGTAGCTCCTGAACGGATGAACCAATCTTGATTTTCTTTTTTTTTATTTGAAGGGTGAATTAATCTGTAGTATTTAGCTATGTTTCATCAGTTTAAACGTTTTAAAGTTATCAGCTCTTTTGTGAACTGCCGTAGTAATCAAACTCCTTTGGGGTTTTTTATACTTTTAATTTAATATTGTCAAATGTTTTGTTTTTATTTCATAATAACTTTGCATAATAATATTGCAACTATATTTGCCTTTATAGGTATTTAACTTTACTTAGCATTCATTTTAAACATCGCCTTGGCAACTACTCCGTTTCTCAGGTCGCTGATGGCTTGTTCATACTCCGACAGATAATAAGTTTTCACTCCAAGCTTTTTGTACTCCAAGTATCTGTAAAATAGAAGTTTATATAGAAAAATATCGTTCACCCGCGACAAAATATATGGAACAGCTGATTTTTTTTGAGTGTTGACATAAGTCGTAGAACAAAAGTTGTTAGTGAACACAGAATAAGCCCCTAAAAGGATGCTAATTGATTAGAAATAACCCTGTATAGGTATACAGTTTAAATTTCAACTCGATATATTTACGCGTTCCCGAGATAAAGAGTTTTGTCATACGGACAGACGGACGACAAAGTGATTCTATAAGGGTTCCGTTTTTTCTTTTTGAGGTACGGAGCCCTAAAAATATCCGTTTAAAGTCCGTTGGAGATAGATTTATAAAAAATATTAGACACATATTTTTTCTTTTGTAAATTAATTAAAAATTGATGAAGATAATAAAATTATAACCCGTTAAAGTTCCGCGTAACGTCACGTCTACGAGAAAAGTAGAAGCACTTTTTTCGTAGAAGTGTCGTCACAAGTCCTCGAACTTTGACAAGGTTTATCTTTGTCACTTTTACAGTCGTAGGTTGCTTGATTAAAGGAAACATATGTATGTGTCTAATATTTTTATAATAAATAATATTTATTTACATAACTTAAATAACATAGAAATTCAATTCTTAACTACCTATATAAATATATCCTACCTATATACAAAAAAAGGCTAAAAATCGAAACAAATACTGTGTCCGTGTGGTAGGGTGCCAAGAACGCTGGCTGCATTCCCACGCTGAATGGTTAAAGAGATTCTCTGTGCGAGGAATGAGCCAGCTCTCTTGTCACCAGCAGCGTCAACAAGCTTTGGCGAAATTGTCTTGAAGAATTTTTTTAGGGCTGGACCCCACGGACCAAAAGTTTCGACGCCAAGCGGCGAAAATACATATTCACTTGCGAGTGATGCGTATTTGCGCCGCTTAGCGTCTTCTGCGGCCTCCGCCGCGGCTCCGGCTCTTTGAGTTGTGCCGTTGAGACGAGAAGGGGCCAAGGTATCGACGCATGTTGCGTCCCATACCAGCGCCCTTCCACGCTCCCAGGGGATCAAAGTTAAGCCGTCAGGGCGCTTGCCATCATCCCGAGCTATGCCAGCTGGCTCTAAAATAGCTGGGATGTTGATAGTGGCAAGCGCCCTTTTAATGATGTCATATTTTTTGATAATCTACCTACTAACGAACTATTAAAATTTTATGTTCTTTTTTACCTAGTATTTGTGCCCAGTAGTCTTTTCTACGCCCCGTGCGAGCTTCTATAACTGCGCCCTTGTTTTTTTTAGACCTACTTTAATCCCTTCAGGGCTATATTTTATCTCCCTGAACCGTGATAGCTAGACACAAGTGTCTCGTGAACCGTGATAGCTAGATACAAGTGTCTAGCTATCACGGTTAAACTAGGTTACAATAAAAACTAGGTTACAAACAGATGAATTGCGAACTTTTCGTTTTTGGAAGTGTCGGTAGAACTAAATTGTTAAGAAAAAAGTAAGTTTACCTTTGGCCCATAGCTTGCAGCCATCCAATGGCACTCGGGAAGGTGTAAGGGTTGATCTTGATCCCGATCACGGTTAGCTCCTTGTTGTAAATGTCGAACGGGTTCAACCTGTACAGTAAAACAAGGACAAGCAAGGTCAGTATAACCGGTTTAATCTTCAATTAAATGTATACTTGTATAGTGTTGCTATGCAAATTAACTTTCAATTTTTTTATAAGGACATGTGCCTTTGTTAACTAGCATTAAACAAAGACCTACATAATCTAACATAACAAGCAATTGAATCATCGAAAGACCCTTGAAGGTCCAAAAATAATCCAAATGCTCAAGCCCACTGCCAGTTGGCAGCGTGCCCAGCATGCTGGCAGCATTTCCACGCTGAATGGCAATGCTTATACGTTGAGCCAAATAAACACCAGCATTTTGGTCACGCGTCACGTCCACTAGACGCTCAGAAAGAAGAAAGACTTTTGAAAACAAGATCTTTAGTTAAAAGTGTTTTTATATAATTATCTTTCAATGGTTCATAATTTCAGCCATAGGAGGTCCACGGCTGGTACATGCTTCCGCTATTTTAAGATGATCTTGCATCCTTAAGAGGATCGATCAATTTTTTCGTGTTTTCTGTAGAACATCAAGAAAATTCGCGATACATTACTCTGGGGTAGGTATAGGAATGAAATATTACGTGATAATGAGCTGGTCTATGGAATGGGGTGCGGCACCTATTAAGTAATGCCTAATCTCAAAATATTTGGGTGGTGACTTGCCATCCGCTAAATAGGGTGCGCTGCGCGTTCACTAAGAGCTACTTGCGGCGTTATGCCTTATAAAACTTCCACCCTGGAGCTTAGGTTCTCCGCTATTGCGATTTCCACTCCAAACCAGCCAGTTTAAGCAAGAGAGGAGTAAGGGGTTTCATTTAGCCTCAGGGAATCAGGGTTCGCGTTTCGCCACTCACCGACGGCTCACCACAAAGCCGCCCCTGCAATGCTTATTATTAGTGGACATGCGTATTTGGATTAGGTACCTCTAGACCTTATATGGTCTGCAAATGATCCACTTAATTGCTTTTCAACGTTTTTGTATAGTATTATAGGTAGATTTATGTATTTTCTACGTAGCCGACCATGCCGTACTTGGGGTTAAAATGCAGTACGGGCTGAGAGGTGCGGCGCACAGCTTGCTAGCGGACTTCATGAGGAACAGGTCTCAGACTGTAGTCGCGTGCGGTGGCCTCGAAAGGTCCGAGCCGCTGACCTCGACCATGGGTGTGGCACAGGGATCTTCTGTCTCCAACATAAGCTTCTCTCTGCTCCTGAACGATCTTCCGGATGCCGTGACTGCAGCTGAAATATTTATGTATGAGGACGATGTCGCTGCGGTCGTCACGGCATCCAACGTGGATCTGCTGGAGCAGAGATTGAAAGAGACGACATCCCAATTGGCGCAGTGGTCCGAGGTGAGCGGCTTGGCCCTTAACCTATCCAAGACCCACTTTGTTTACTTCTGCTTATCCGGCCATCAGACACGGTCGCTAAAAGTAGAAGTGGAAGGAAAATGGATAGAACAGTTAAAGACCACGACCTTTCTCGGTTTCGAGATCGACCGGAGTCTAACGAGGGAAGCCCATGTTGACAAATTGTGCGGCAAGCTGGGGAGCGCATGCTTTGCTCTGGGCCGAGTCGCCAAACTGGTGCCTGCTGAGGCGGTGAGAAATTGTTACTTCGCCACGGTGCATTCTTTGCTGTAATACGGCATGGAATTGTTTGGCAGGGCCGCGGACTGGGAACGTATTTTCATCTTGCAAAAACGCGCCGTCCGCGCCATTGCCAGAATCCCGCAGGACGTTTCCGCCCGCCCATATTTTAAGAGGTTTGGGATATTGACATTGCCGGCACTCTTCATTTTCCAAGTCGCGGTATATGTGAGATTGAAGCAGGCCTCTTATAAATTGCGCAAGAGTGCTCGTTTCAAAGGCAAGTTAGCAGAGCTTCCACGCACGCTGGAAAGGTCGGCTAAGTCAACACACATAATGGGACCGACTGTCTTCAATAAGTTACCAGAGCATATTACCACCGCGCCCTCTATGGGCAGTTTTAAGTCGCGGCTCAAACGCTGGCATGTCGAACACACGTTCTACAGCTAAGACGAATTTATAGCATTAAAATCATGAGATTTGAATATTGACATCATTATTACTATATACTACGGGACTAATCGCGCACTAAAATTACGATATAAATAAATACCTCTTCATCCCGACGTTTCGGCCGAGTTGCATCGTATGTACTAATAATGTGTTCAAATCGCGAAAGTTTAAAAACAACTTTGATTATCATTGTAAATTTGTAAATGATGCAACAATGTTATTGTGTGATTTCGTACTTAAGTACAATATAAGTATATTATTAATACTACCTATGTACCTACGATATATATCGACTTGTAACTAACGTTATCAATAAATTGATTATGATTATGATTATTTGCCCTAAAACATATTGGAAGTTAAATAATGGATGGATTGGCCAAGAAAAAAATGGTAAAAAGAGAGGTTTTTAGATAGGTACATATTTATGTACCTACCTATAAATGGTAGATATAAAGGTTTTTTTTATCATATCGCGAAATATTCCTGACAAGATCAGAGGTCTCAATTACTATAATAATTATTATTGAGTTTTACCTACTACAATTATAATTAAGATTAGATAGATTTGGTAGATAAGATTTCAACAAACTTACGATGCTTGGTGAGTAGGGGGACAGCAGCCAAACAGCACATACTTCCCACCGTGGTTCAGGTACTTGAAATTGATTTCCATCACTTTTCCCACGCCTGGAACACAAATAATGACAAAAATTAAATAAGTAGGTATAGGAGGAAATAACATCATGAAGATACCTTTATGTTTTATACTATATATAACGGGACTGAACTCACGTGTGGGGATAGTCGTAACACGACTACTTATAGTTTCGGTCGCATTCGGCGACCTTTCTCAAGTTGGCGAGTGCTAGCACGCAGAGCCGTCTCGCAATGCACTCAGTGAGTTCAATCCCGTTATACATAGTATAAAATGTGTGAAAACCACGTTAATTTCCATAGTAAAATACCTTTATGTTCTTGAAGAGTTTGTATGAATCGGCATTTGGATAGAATCTGGAGCTTAAGCCATTTTATCAGGCTTTAGACACTAAAGTCGATCCTTTGTAATGAAAAATCCACGCTCTGGCGCGGGCCAGACTACATAATACGGAACCCACTACTAAATATAAGCCTAACACCGGAAGGTTACCATCCATCCATCCATCAACCAAAGGACGTCCACTGCTGGACATAGGACTCCCCAATAGATCTCCATTAAGACCGATTGGAAGCTATTTGCTTTTACAACATGCCAATCCTCTATGCTATGTCGATAACTTTGAGTTTTCTACGGATCTTCTCATTCTTGATTCGACATACTATCGAATTTATAATACTAATATTTCTTACCTAAGGATAAGTATTTTATTACCTGTGCAATCAATGATGACGTCATACAAGACATCTTCCTTCGCCAAGACGTCAGGAGTCACTAATCTGTATCCAGTATCTGTAAAAAGTAAATGTATATTTTTCCTCTGTCTCATTTTGTCATACATATTTTCTTTAAGTCGGCTCTACACTCGCGTGTGAAGTTGCGCCGTGGATTCACGCCACGAATTCACGCCACAATTCGCGCGTGAACCACAGAAGGACATATCATTCTACACACGCAAAGCTTCAAGGGCCCTATTTTACAAGCTTTTATTTAATTTGCCTATGTAACCTAATACCTATGAAAGTTCAGGTGGAATCTTGCAAGTTAATTTATGTGCATACAAAAAAAAAATTACCAACTTCCCGGTTTCCGATTGAGCTGAAATTTTGCACGCATACCTACCTATGTATATCGTATGACAATACAGTAATATGGTATCATTGAGCTGATCTGATGATGGAGTCGGAAGATGGCCATAGTAACTCCTGTACTAAACAAAATAGACCCGTCGTGTTTACGTCGTGGGCTCGTTTTACTTGTCTTGGCTAGCAATCTGCTGCTATGATATTTACAGGATCTCAAAAGCTTGCATTTAAAAACTTATATTTTTAGAACAATTTATCATTTGAACTTTGCACGGCTTGATCATATACGAAACTTGTATTTCCACAGAAAACATAGAAATTCTCTATACAATCTGTTAAAGTTCCGAATACGTTCTTAGGCGTTCAATGTTGAAAAATAGAGCCCCTGATGCTGATTGACTTCAGCGCACCACAAACTCTTTAAGTTCGCAGGTCGAAAACCGAAACTGATCGGGGAGTGGTGCGAACCGCGACTGCGAAGACATGAACAACATCTACAATGGAGTTTCGCGGTTGTCGCGGGCTCTCGCGGGCCTTTGGGGCCGTACGCGCCGCGAGTGTAGAGCCAGCTTTAGAATAAGATAAAAATTGTGTTACAAGTTTATTATAGATTACATCATAATTTTGTAAGTCAAATATCACAATGGTCGCAATTAACTAGTAGGCGAATTGATATGGCGAACAGACTTAGGTAAAGTCTATTCGCCAAATCAATAAACGCATAGTTGGGTACTTTGGAATAGTTAGTCTGCCCTTTGTTCCGTGTGTTATTTTTTTACTATTTCAACATTAACAAGCTTCGTTAATCCGTTACCAACTATACGTATGTAAGTAGTCCCAAATTAAAAAAAAAAAAACTAATTAATTACCTATCAAGAACCAAAAAAACACGTTTTTATCTTGTTAGACTCGCAATGCTTAGGCGTTGCGAATCTAACAGGACAAAAACGTGTTTTTTTTGTTATAAAGGGCTTAAAGAGATTCAATAGTTTACGACTTAGGAAAAGATGCTTTAGAGTGTTCGGTTAAAAAGTCACAAGTAAATTAAATTCACTCACAATGCAGGGCAAAAGCCTTTTTTATTTATCCTACTCTACAACGCGATCTAGTGTTTTGGTGGCCCAATACATGTAGTGTAAAAAAGTAAAACTATGTTGAAGGCGACTTACCCATTCCTTTAACAATATCCAGTCTGGTTTTGTTCATTTCTGAGACGGTAACATCTCTGTGACCGTGATGATGAAGCGTGGACACCCAGAGGTTTCCTGAAAATATCGCATTTACATTAAAAAAATGCACACTCCAGACAATGGCAACCACTTTTTTGCCCAGGGAAAATCCTTTATGAATACCACGCTGCCGGGAAAGCAGGGTGGTTATGGAAGAGCCCCTCCAATCGGTGTACCCACATGTGCAGAAGCTGCAGGGACACTTTCGCACTCGTCCGCGGTTCCAGCAGCGCTGATCCCCTAAGACCTGGCTATGTTTAAGGGTGGTGAACCCTTTTTTCCTTAAAGGGCACGCGGAAATATTGCACGGGGGCAGACAATGACAACCCCACCCCAACACAAAAAAGACAGATGACTATATCAAGCCATTGTGTTTGAATGTTTATCACAAAAATAGCTAAGTATGATGATTTTGATTTATAGTTGTAATATTTTTAGTAAGTTATCAACAAACTAACTAAATAATATTGGAAGAGTTACCAATGATGCCGGCACCGACGACGAGAATCTTCTCGCCGACCTTGACAGGAGAAGCGCGGTCGAAACCATGCGCTACACAAGAGTATGGCTCACACAGTCCTCCTGTAAGTATTGAAATAGTCATGAATTCTCCGTACACCAATAAGCCCGATTACAGAGGCGCCAGCGTAAATTAAATAGCAGCGTAAAAAGCGTTCTCTCTATCGAATGACTAAAGTGAAAAAAAAAACATGCTATTTAGCTTATATAGTTACGCTGGCGCCTCTGTAATCGGGCTTAATATTCTAATTTTAGCCTCTTTAGAGCTTTTGAATCTCTGGTTTTTTAGGGTTCCGTACTAAAACGAGGAACCCTTATAACTTCGTTGTGTCCTTCTGCCCGTCCCATTAATACAAAGCCTTAGAAATTCCACATTCATCAACTAAATTGCATGAAATTTTAGATTATGATAGTTTAAGTATAGATCTCAATTTTAGTGTATTTAATGGGTACCTCCCATACATGTAAAGTGATCATGCACATAGCTCAGAGGTCATTTACCTCACAAACATATTTCATACTCAATTAAGTTTTTCTAATAGTTAACCATCTATTGACATCGTAAAAAATGGTTGTTATCATTATCATAATCATCGTCACCATCTACGGAAGCCTATTATTACATACGCATGTCTCGACACGCACTCGACAACTTATTTTTTAATGGCTTACAGCTGTTGGCGACTTAGGCCTCTACAGCTTACCGGGCACGGGCGAATTGGGCGAGCGCAGAAGCACAGTAAATACATAATACTGTGGCAGAAGGCTGCTGAGCTCCAACATTGGATTTTGGAGTGACAAGCGCAAGGGCATCTGAGAAGGTACGGACCTCAGGCTGTCACCCGGCGGGGGAATCAGGTTTGAATATCTGAAGTTTCCTTCATTAGATTAGTTATTGGTCTCGCTTTTTTTCAAGCGGAGCGAGACCGATTATTAATCTAAGTTTCCAGCATAGTTTTATTCAAAATTCGATACTGACAAAGAATATGAATCAGCCCGTACCCTTCTTACTTGCTGGTCAAAGAAACTCAATCTTATCTAACAATTTTTTTGTCAAAGAAATTTAATGTACTTAGGTAGGTTATATATGGTGTTCTAGAACAATCATTTGAAATTCATGAGTACTCGTAATAATTAGTTTGCTATCTAATAATAGCCATGGTAATCTAGTGATAGAAACACTTCTTTACAATTGTGAGGTCGTGGGTTCAAATCTCGGTCTCATATCAACGAATTTTTGTAACCTAAGTATAATTATGTACGAAATTTCACACCACTGGCTTTTCGGTGAAGGAAAACATCATGAGACAACCTGCGTACGCCCGTAGAAGAAATTCGATGCCGTATGTGAATACACAAACTCTGGACCTGCCTGTGGATATGTGTTATCCAATCACCAAGGCCTACGTCCTGCAGTGTAAGCTGGTACAAGTACAGTCTAAGAGGTTTTGGAAGAATTCTGGAGCGTCTTCAAGATACGAGTGCTTTTTTGTATCCAGTCTAGGGAATACCTAATAGTATTGTGGCTTATAAAAAATGTTGAATATTACAGTGCGACATAAAAGACTTGAAAATAAATGAGGTCGCCACCATCATTTTGTTAGCATATTTTGCATTATTTTTTGCATAATGGTTTTCCTGTTCAAAATCCACAAAATAACGTAAAACGACAAAAATTATGCTAGGATGTTAAGTTAACAATGATTGGCAGCTCAGATTGTGGTTCTAGCAAAAAAGTGATAATTTAGTTCCCGAATAATTCATTTCGTCTCTTTTGTGTCGCACTGTAAATAAATATCAAGTTGCATCCTGCATAATCTAAACTACAATTACGAGTAGTATCATCATCATCGCCATTATCAACCGCAGGTCTTCTTTTGCTGGACATAGGCCTCTTCTACAGATTCTCAAGAGGCCCAGTTGGAAGCAGCTTGCCATCATGTTCCTACGGTTTTATAATAATGTCGTCGGTACACCAAGTCGGTTAACGTCCTATGCTGCACTAGCCGGCACGCGTTATGAATTTATGATATACGACCACATAAGAGAGAGAAGGAAAGCTATTATGTGTATACGACAGCCCATTGTAGTAGGTACTCGTAAGCATGTACAACCTTTATACAACAACAAACCTTCTTCAGTTGAGATGCTATCAGGTAACACGAACACGCGATCCTGGGGAACCACGACGTACTGTGCCCAGCCGCCATCCTTCCATATGCCCACGGTGTCGTTGATGCCAGCTCGGAGGCAGTACTGGTACTTGCCCTTACGGCAAAAATCGCACAGGTGGCAGGCGCTTTGAAAAGAATAAGAATGGCTGAGAAATCTAACCAGCCCCCCTACCGCCTAAAGCAATAGGAATCGTAATAGCAATCGTTTATGATTTGGCACCGCCTATGTGACGTTAGCCATCAAAGTTGTTGATTCAACGATTGCTTTCACAATCCGCGCAAAGCAATTGATGGCTAACGTCACATAAGCGGTGCCAAATGACTAAAATGAAGTCATAAACGATTGCTATTACGATTGCTATTGCTTAGGCGGTAGGGGGGCTGATTGTAATGGTACTTAGAGCACTTTTGCAAAGCCCGTAGGCAAGAAGCTGCAGTTGAATTCTGGATTGAATGTTAATTAGTTTTGGCCGAAACAGCCAACGTGAGATTTAAAGTGACAGATATATGCCTCTAGTTCTGACACATCGCAAGAAATACTTCGTGGTGCGCATTCTAGCCCGACTGGGCCAGCCACCCGGTACATAAGGATTTAAGAACGCATAGTGGTGGTGATATGCTATACAGGGTTATCTGCTTACTCTGTACTAAGCCGAAAGGGGGTAATTAAGACCATCATTATGAACAATTTTTACTATGGGGCCTACCCAAAATTCCTTAAGGAAAATAGCTGTTCCATACAAAATTGCAACTCGGAATCGACAAAATGTATTGGAACAGCTGATTATTGTTGTTTTTAAACTTTCGCGATTTGAACACATTATTATTATATACCTACTACGGGACTAATCGCGCACTAAAATAACGAGATAAATAAATACCTCCTCATCCCGACGTTTCGGCCGAGTTGCATCGACCGTGGTCACGGATGGTTGAGTCTACCCGTTACCCGACTATCTCGTTATTTTAGTGCGCGATTAGTTCCGTAGTATATAATAATAACAGCTGATTATTTTATTGCGAATTCCAAGTTGGCGCCGTAGTAATAGTTTCATATTGATGGTCTGAATCTCCTCGGTTCGGCTTAGTTCAGCATTTCTGGAACACTGTATGGCTGTGGGTGACGCTTCAGTGGCATCTTCATCTGAATTACCATCTAAGCTAGGTACTGGAGCAGTTATGCCAGCGGCCCAGAGCCACGCTACGTTACTTTAAGGAGCTGGGCTGGCTCGGGTAGACGTTGGAGGGGGAAATGCACAAAACACCCCATGCGGGACGTCAGTGCAGGACTTAACGCTTCTACTTCAAATTAGATTTAGAATTATCATCTCATCAACCTTGATAAAATAAGATAAGTAGGATATTTTAGAATTAACGGAGACCAAAACGTTCAAACGCTTAAACTTAATATTCTGTATACCAATTATGTATAGTAAGATTATTTTAAAATTATTATACACAGAATCAAACATCGTGGCAGCTGTGATGTTAGTTGCAAGCTGCCCGAAACCCAATCCTCGCGCAACTGTGGGCTTCAGTCAGGATTGTATTTCCCGCAGCTTGTAGCTAACTTCACACCCGCCAAGAAGTTTTGATTCCTACCTGTTAGGGTCAATGACGACCTTCTGGCCTTTCTTGAAGATGACCTTCTTGCCGACTTCATGCACGATGCCGCACGACTCGTGCCCCATAGCGATTGGGCGAGCCTTGGTAGCTGGGAACTCTCCCTGTAAATATATTAATTAATTTATTTATTTATTTGCAAGATCACATACATTAAGTTACAATCAAATCTTAATATAAGACTAATTAACTTAGGTACATGTCGCCCTGTTTCATAGGGTATAGCAAAGTTTTAGCTAAATATTTATGCTAAACAGTGTAATAAAAATTTGAAAGAAAACATTTATAGACTCTATGTCTAGCAAAAATAACACTAACAGTAATTTTGGTAACAGTTCACAATTTCTATTGACAAAATTATGTTTAGTATTAGTAACTTATCTGGCTAGAGATGGCTATAGATAGTTTTTATCATATGTAGTCTTAAAAACTACTACATATCTAGCTTAAAAAGTAAGTTTTTTAATTTATTTCAGTTTTAGAATTTATCATCAAAAAAATTATCTAACGAATAGTAGCATTTTTGTTTTAAAAGGTGTCTTAAATGGGTTTGAAAGGTTTTGTCAGATTTTTCTTTTTTTATGGTATCAGGGATTTTGTTGTAAATTTTTATGGACATATATTCAGGGCCTTTTTTTGAAAATTTCCTTTTTTGAAATAATAAGTAGATAAGTTCGTGCCTTTTTTGAAATAATAAGTAGATAAGTTCGTATAGGCCGGGTGGCTAGCCTTGGTATCAGAGTTTTTAGGCCGCCTGAGGGCCTCTGACATGGCTAAACGGTTACCACAACCGGGACTACCCGCGGTCACCCATCCGAAGACTGACCGTACCGAACGTTGTACTTTGCTGATCGCTGACTGTCACATAGTCAAACTTCATTGTAAGCGCTACTAATATATTAATGCAAACAGGCTGATGCAGCAAGTGCACCGTAGAATGTCTACTGATGAGAGGCAGATTAACGATATAATTAAGACGGCAGGAACGCGCTGGATGCAAACCTCTTCTTACTGGCCATATTTGAAATCCATAGAGAGGCTTATGTCCAGCAGTGGACGTCCTACGCTGATGGGGGATGGAAACAAGCTGAGGGGCCTTATCTAATCCATATATTCCGTTTGTAGGAAACTGCAGCACGAAAGGCATTACCAGTCATAGAAATACATTCTGCCGTCCCAAGTTCAAGGTAGCTCGACGTGCTGTAGACGTGCGGAGTCTCTCTACGAGATTGAATCAGGAATGAGGTCCGCAGACGAACCAAGGTTACCATTATAGCCTAGTGGATTAGCAAGATAAAATGGCAGTAGGCAGGGCACAGAACAGATGGCCGATGGGGCAGTAAAGTTCTTAAATGGAGACCACGTACCATACTCACAGTGTCGACGTCCACCGACTAGGTGAAAAATGAAAACGGTAGAAAAAGAATTACAAATTCAATTACTTACCTTACCTGTAGCGCTCGTGGCGTATTTTGACTAGGTGATTGTCAGTGATCACCGAAATTAAGCAAAGTTCCGCACGGTTAGTTTTTGGATGGGTGACCGCGGGTGGCATTTTCCAATTGAGCGCTACTGTGGCTCGGATGACACGTTAAATCGTAGGTTCCGGTTGTTTAACCGTTTAGCCATGTCAGAGGCTCTCAGGCGGCCTAAAAACTCTGACACCAGGGCTAGCCACCCGGCCTATACGAACTTACTTACTTAGTACTTACCTTGATAATATGCAGATCAGTCCCGCAAACTCCGCTGTACTCCACCTTGACGATGACGTCATCATCGTTGACTATCTTCGGGATGGGGTAGTCCGTCACATACTTTAGGGTTAAATTCGAACCGTCAAATACTACCGCCTCCATTTTGATTTACTGAAATTAGGGAAAAAACACAGATCTCTGTAAAATACTGTGGAAAAAAATAGTTGTCTATAAAGTCGAATGTCGAAAGTTTTCGACCAGTGTGTGTTGTCAGCTTGCCAGTGATGACTTAGGGAGAGAAACGTGGTCTCGCACTATGGGCCTTATTAGCAAGTTCCAAGTAGCCCAACGAGCTACGGAGAGTGCTATGCTCAGAATTTCTCCACAAAATCGAATCAGGAATGAGAAGATCTGTAGAAAAACCAAAGTTCCGACATAGCCCAGAGGATGTGCAAGTTGAAATGGCAGTGGGCAGGGCACCGACGACCGGTGGGTCGAAAAATTCTCGAGTAGAGACCACGTAATACCGGCAAGCGCAGCGTACGACGTCCACCTATGAGGTGGACAGATGATCTCATCAAGACTGCAGGATCGCGCTGTATGCAAGCTGCTACCAACCGGTCTTATTGGAGATCCATAGGGGAGGCATATGTCCAGCAGTGGACGTCATATGGCTGATAGATGTATAAATGAAAAGTTGGTTTACGGCCAATAACTGCACGCCGGGTCAGGCGGAACGTAACACATTTTCGTGCGTGCAGCAGGCGTTCATATGGAATTTATAACAATAACTCAGTTATTGTTGTCGGTTGTTCCATTTTTGGTAAAAAATAAAGCTTGACCTGTACTAATCCGAAAGGCTGTATATAAGTAAATTTTTATTTGAATCACAAAAAAATAGGGCCTCAAAATTTACAAATATATGGGTTCAAAATTCAAAGTGAGTAAATCGTATCATGTAAGGTATCATAAAAAAAGAACATCATTAGCACATGCTAAAACAGGTTTTTAATTATTTTAACAATGTGTAATTTTCGACGTATGACGAGAAAAGTGAATTTTGTGTTTTTTTTTTGTGAAATGTTTGGTTATAGTATAGAGATTTTAACAACTTACTTCCCAACTTTGTGAAATTTTCTGGATTTGTACGGAACCCTCGGTGTGCGAGCCTGACTCGCACTTGTCCGGTTTTTTATTCTCTATGTCCTGGTTGGCCCCATTCATTTGTTTATATCGATGGTCTTAATCACTCAATCAATTAATCACTCCTTCGGCTTAACACAGAGCAAGCAGATAACCCTGTACAGATACGCGAGCGAGATTGCTGTCAAGATTTCATTAATTTTCATTTCATTATAATCACGTGACGCTTACGGAACTACGAATGAACAAGAATAATTTTAAAAACCCCTTTTTTAAAACTAGCTTTTTTACTGCACTCGCCAAGAGCAATCAAACGAGCCGAAACTCGATGGGTCTGCGTCGTTTCGTTACAGAGTACTTCGGACCAGAATTTCAGCTCTATCGGAAAGTATCAAATTAAACTTGCAAGATTTGATTAGGTTAGACTAGATTATAATAGGAAAAAGTCTTTTCGCATTATAGTATACGTATGAACTTGTAATAAAATCTCTTTGGCTATACTATTTGTATCTGGCTGATTTTGGTATCATTGAAAGTTTAAATTTTAATAAACATTATTCCAATTAGGAAAATGTGTGATTTTAATTTGTTTTACGTACTGTCAAGATGAGTGAATCTAATCAAGAAATTCGATATATTTTAAAATTTTACTACAAAAATACATTGCAAAAAAGGTAAAAATGCAACGCTAGCCGCTAAAAAAAATACAATGTTTATGGACCTAGTGCAGTGTCTGTAAAAGTAGCACAAATTTGGTTTAAGCGTTTTCAATCCGGAAATTTTGATGTCAAAGACGTCAAAGACGCACGTCGCTCTGGTCGCCCTATTGCGGATAAAATTATACTTCAATGGGATAAAATGGATGGACATTTGCTTGTGCGAATAACGCTAGTTCGACAAAACTGAACTGCGACACACAATAGTTAGCTCGCACGCTTGGGAGACAAACTGAAGCTCGACATCACTCTACGAGTAGTGCGACAAACTGTAGTGCGAATATAGTTCGACATAACGCTAGTGCGACAAAGTATTGAGTGACGGTACTGAAATTCGACACTAGGCTAGTGCCACAGATGGCTGGTACACTTATCCATACCCAGCTATACCCCTGGTAATAAGTGCACTTTTTGTAGATTTTCTCATTTGTGATTCTTTATTACGACGTAATGAAACCGAACCATTTTTGAAGAAGCTGATAACTGGTGATGAAAAGTGGATCACGAACGACAAAAACGTGTGGAAAAAGTCGTGACCAAAGGCGCCACACAGACTGTGGCGAAACCCGGGTTAACTCGCAACAAGGTGATGCTGTGTGTGTGGTGGGATTGGAAGGGTATTATTCATTATGAGCTGTTACCACTAGGCAGGCACCATCGATTCTGAACTCTACTGCGAACAACTGATGAAATTAAAGCAAGAAGTTGAGAGAAAGCGGCCGGGATTAATCAACAGAAGGGGTGTGGTTTTTTATCATGATAACGCTATACCTCACACATCTTTAGCCACTCAGCAAAAATTAAGAGAGTTTGGCTGGGAGGTGTTAATGCAACCGCCGTATAGTCCTGACTTTGCACCTTCAGATTTCCATCTGTTTCGGTCTCTTCAGAATTCTTTAGGTATTGTCAGGTTAACATCACGAGAGGACTGCCAAAACCACTAGTCGCGGTATTTTGATCAGAAGTCCCAAAATTTTCTATAGTAATGGGATCGTGTCCCTACCTACAAGACGGCAAAAAGTTATCAAACAAAATGGTACCTGCATACTTTAGTTAAATGTAAATAAACTATTTTAAAAAATGTATAGAATTTTGTTAAAAAATGCGAAGAAACTTTTTCCCCAACCTTATTTATTTATTTTTGAGGAGGATGGTTCTGTGTTCGGTTATATGCTTTTTTTGTTTCATCGTTACTAATTGTGAACCTATTTAAAGTCTTTTTTAATTCTAAAAGCTCCCAAAAAAGTTCCATTAAAATTTTATCAAAATCGGCTGAGCCGTTTTTAAAAATTCAACAATAATGTAAAAATGGTACACGTCGATTCGAGCGAACTTTTCGAATTCTGTACACGGATGAAGTCGGTTATATGCCATTCTTTCGTCGAGCAAATATCTACAGAGCCACAGTCCCTAAGCAAAAGAAGTTAAAAAATGTCCGAGCGCCTACTACGTAGCTTGGGCAGAGTTTTGGCTCTGACACTTTTTTTGCACGAATGTGACTCTATAGATATTCGCTCGAAGCATTTCTGGCGAAAAATAATTTGCAGTTTGTTTTAATGGGTAGATTAATTCAAGAGAAATGTTTATATGTATAATACACCTGTGCGAAGCCGGGGCGCATCGCTAGAACGCAAATATTACGCTCGGATCGATGTAGTATTTTTCACATTATTGTTGATTTATCAAAAATGGCTCAGCCGATTTCAATAAATTTTAAATGGAACCAATTTCGAGGTATACTCTTTCCAATAAAAAAAGAATTCTCGATATCGAACCACTAAGAAAAAAGGTATGCGTGGTTATACATAAAAAAAAATACGCGTCGAATTGTATACCTCCTTCGGTGGTTCGTCGGTCAAAAATATTTTTCACCACAGACACAGAATAATAAATTCAACGTATAGACTCACCAAAAGTAGTGTGAAGTATGAAGTACCACTGAACAAAATCAAGTTATTTATAACAACAAAATCTGATAGCGAAAGCTGCTCCGGGTTAATATAAAAGATTACAGAGGGCAATAGGGTGACCATGCAGTAGTCTTACTATAAAGTTAGTTCATACAGGCAGGGTGGTTAACCCTGGTGTCAAAGTTTTTAAACCGCCTGAAAGTCTCTGACTTGGCTAAATGGTTAAAACAACCAGGGCCTACAATTATTTTACTAATGAGACCAAACTACAAAATTACTAGATTGTTTCATACAGAAAGTTCGTCGACTTTTTCATTGTAGGTATATCGAAAAGTTGTTTTTTTTTCAGGCATTTGCGCGAGGATTGGTCTCATGGTGAAAGCTTGTCATAATGATGACTACAATGACACTTATCTTCATAGTCTTCAATATCTTCTTCTTCTTACCTAGTCTAGCTTCTACCTTTTTCTTTTTTTATTTCAAATAGGTTTGCGTTTGACTACACACTGCCTGATGTTAAGCAGATATGCGGTCTAGGATGTTATGTATTGTACTGAACTGTACCGGCCTTTTTAATAGACCACTGCTGAATATAGGCCTACCCACTAATAGTAATTGTGCAATATTCACCAACACCAAAATGAGGAGATCCGTAGAAGAACCAAAGTTACCGACATAGGCCCAGCGGATTGCTAAGTTAAAGTGGCAGTGGGCAGTGGGTAGTACATAGCTAGGAGGACTGATGACCAATGGGGTCGAAAAGTTCTCTAGTGAAGACCGCGTACCGGCAAGCATAGCGTAGGACGTCCACCCACAAGATGGACGGATGACCTCATTAAGACCGCAGGATCGCGCTGGATGCAAGCCGCTACCAACTGGTCTTATTGGAGATCTTTAAAGGAGGCCTATGTCCAGCAGTGGACGTGCTATGGCTAAAAAGAAGAAATATATCCACCACGCTGGCTTAGTGCAGGTTGGCGGACTCACACCATCGAATTTCCCCTACGGACATAAATATGCAGGTTACTTCACGATGTTTCCCTTTGCCAAAACCCCATGGTGTAAACATGCATAAGTTTTAAAGAATTCATTGGTACGGGACCGAAATTAGAAACCACGACTTCACGATTATAAGGCGGGTTTTACTACACCACTAGACCACCACTACGGCTTTTTTTATATGTTTTTGTTTTATTTCTTGTACCTCATCAACAGCATTACTTAAACTATAAATACAACTACAGTAATTAAAAGCCAAAATAGCTTACAGTAAGTATTCATTAACTAAGTATACGAGTAAGTTTACGACTACATAATACGACTTAGCAGTACACAGGTACATATTGACTATTGTAGGTACATGATTTACACATTTTACGCGAACGCGCGCGCGCGTTTGTGTGTTTGTGTAGGTGTCTGCATGTGTGTAGCTGAGTGTGTTTGAGAGTCAATCTTCTCGTGAATCTTATTTTTTTTAAATTCCCTTATTAATGGAAATTCTTTTATTTGCCACGTAAATTGAAATTAAAAATCATTTCATTGATTAAGCCATGCGCCATTTCTCGTTACCATTAACGAGAAATGGCGCATGGCAAGAAGTTCTAATAATTTCACATTAAGTGACTAACTGGTTTAAAGCAGTTCTCATAGATGGCACTTCCAACAATGTAGTAGTTGGTTAAAAAATGATAAAACACTTTCAATAATTCGACGTTTTCGCAGACAGCGTTCTAGCTTAATTTGGACAAAGCATCTGGACCGGAATCCCAGAGAGATGCAGGATCAAATCCTGTAACGCGACAATTTTTGAAATGTTCATCACAAAAAAAAGTTTCTAAATTGAAATTTACGTGGATTACGTAAAAAAGGAATTTCCATAAAATTTAGTAGTTATGGCTACCCCGTAACTATTAGCTATTTTACACATAGTAATTTACAGATAGCTGTGATTTTACACGTATTAGCAAATGAGGGTATTTAGACACGCTTTATCTTTTAGAGGGGGAATAGGGATGTTTACTGGGTATGAAAATCATTATTATAATTAGTCCGTCAGTTAGATTATTGAAAAATATTGGACACGTATTTTATCTTTTATCAATTAAACAATTAGTGACTAAGATGAACCTTCTCAAAGTTTGAGAGTGGGGGCTCGTGACGGCACTAGCCGGTACATTTCATAGTGGCTAGTGACGTCACGCGAAACTTTAACGGGCTATATCTTCATAAATTTTTGTTGAATTGATAAGAAAGAAAATATATGTCGAATCGATAAAAGGATCCGCATCAGTTATGGTGATTCAATGTGGTAATTATTTTATACCATCTGACCCAACAATACTTCTGTGTGGCGTGGCGTGGGTTAAACGGGCTAGGAGATAAATTGCGACGTCACGAACAATCAGTTTATTTCACAGAAGATTACGTATGACTACAATTATGGAGAAAACTTTAAGCGAAGGACATGGCGTTCCGCAGCGTAACGCACGCTGCCACTATTTTATCAAGAATCACAACTCGAGCCGTTCTAAACACATTTCACCAACATAACCTCTCCGAACCAGCTCTCTTTTCAACTCACAAATGACATCTCTCATGTCATCATCGCATTTTCCTTTGAACTAATCAGCAGCGTTTGTTACAAGCGTTACCCCAGAAATGTTGCCACTACCATTCGTAGTCCTTCGAAATTATACTAAGTGGCACTATTTAAAAATAAACTTAAAGCTATTGTCCCGTTATAGGTATACGCGTCTTATAATTTTTGACAATCTATTTGACGGACTAATTTTTTTTTTTTAGTTATCAAGGCTATTCTCATTAGATATTATTTCAGCTGCTCTCTATCTCTCTCACTGAATTCTCAACGAGACGAACAGATATGGAAATACTCTCGAGGCGTATAGAATAGCGTGAATTTTTGAATAGTATTTTCCGCGTAGTTACTGCAAGAATCGTCATCATCATCATATCAGCTGTGTCCCGCAGCTGAACATAGGCCCCCCCTGTATATTTTTAATATGACCGGCTGGAAGCGGCTTGCATCCAGCGTGTTCCTACGATGATAATAAAGAATCAATAAAACTTTAAATAGCATACGCTGCGGTGGAGCCGATTTGTGACAGAAATATAGATTATTAGTATTCTACTTAGTTTTAATATTTATTATGTTGAATTTATGTTGTACTCTCTATTTTTGTCATAATAAAAGGATATCTATGTCTATGTCTATATAAAAAAGTTCGTCTAGGCCGGGTGGCTAGCCCTGGAGTCAGAGTTATTAAGTCGCCTGAAAGCCTCTGATATGGGTAAAAATCACTCCTTAACATCCTTAAATTCACAAATATTATAAATCCGAATGTGTATTTGTTAGTTTGTTGGTTTGTTCTTCTTTTACTCAGCAACGGAGCAACGGATGTACTTGTTCTTTGGCATGGACAATTGGACATAGTTTGAAAGACGGAAAGTGACATGGGCTACTTTTAATTCCGAATAATTATTTTTTGCAAAAAATAGCATGACCGACTTCACCCGTGTACAGAATCATAACATAGTATAAAACAAATTCGCTTTCCACTGTCTGTCCCCATGTATGCTTATATCTTTAAAACTACGCAACGGATTTTGATGCAGTTCATTTTAATAGATAGAGTAATTCAAGAGAAATGTTTATATGTATAATACACCTGTGCGAAGCCGGGGCGCATCGCTAGAACGCAAATATTATGCACGGATCGATGTAACATTTTTCCCATTATTATTGATTTATCAAAAATGGCTCAGCCGATTTCGATAAAATTTAAATGGGACCAATTTCAAAGTATATTCTTTCCAATACAAAAAGAATTATTGAAATCAGACTACTATGAAAAAAGTTATGCAAGGTTATACATAAAAAAAATGTACGCGTCGACTTGTATACCTTCTCCGGTGGTTCGTCGGTCAAAACATAAGAGGTTTCTATGGGACCGCACAAAAATTAGAATTTAAAGGCTCCATCAAACACAGGCGGTCCGAGCGGTAGAGCGGTACGAGCGGTAAAGGGCGGTACGGCAGTACCGCGACCGGACCTGTGTGAGCCCTTTTTATATAACCAGTACAATACAGATGCCCGCCCGTCTGCTATACCGCTCGTACCGCCTGTGTGTAATGGAGCCTTAACGCGGGCGAAGCCGCGGGCAAAAGATAGTATGAGAATAATTTTAAAGATGGGTGGATGGTAAGTATAAATTTTTACCATTCAATCGTCTGATCTCACCAATGACAATGATGAATAGGTATTTACCTAAAAGATTATTTACCTAATCAATTAGTGAATTATACTTATCGAAGTACGAGTAGGTATCTAATTATTATAATCTTCTGTACTTTTATCAATAATTATACCTACCTAGTAGCCGTGGTGGTCTAGAGGTAGTGACACTCGCCTTACAATCGTGAGGTCGTGGGTTCAAATCCCCGGTCCCGTACCAATGAGTTCTTTGGAATTTATGTACGGAATTTCACACCACTGGCTTTTCGGTGAAGGAAAACATCGTGAGGCAACCTGCGTACGTCCGTAGAAGAAATTCGATAGCGTATGTGAATCCACTAACCCGCACTGGGCCAGCGTGGTGGATATGGCCCAAACACCCTTCGTGGGTAGGCCTACGTCCTGCAGTGGACTATTAAAAAGGCTGGTACAGTACAGTACAGTACAGTACAGTATACCTACCTAGTAAAGTTTTTTATATCATTTTTTACGGGAATAAGTGCCTTTATGGACGTATGCAGGTTGACTCATGATGTCCTTCACCGAAAAGCCAGTGGTGTGAAATTCCGTACATAAATTCGAAAGAACTCATTGGTACGGGACCGGGATTTGAACCCACAACCTCACGATTGTAAGGCGGGTGTCACTACCTCTTGACCACCAAGGATGGCGTATGTGAATCCACCAACCCGCACTGGGCCAGCGTGGTGGATATAGTCCAATCACCCTTCTTGGGTAGGCCTACGTCCTGCAGTGGACTATTAAAAAGGCTGGTACAGTACAGTACAGTAAGTGCCTTTATTAACACACAGACCTTCAAGGGTCTGTGGATGATCCAATAACTTTTTATGTAGTAGTAGTGTATGTAGTTTTAGCTTATAAAGTTGTATTGTATTTTGTTGTATCAGTAAAGGCCAAAACACACATACGGCGGGCGCGGGTCGGGCGCGGTGCGGCTCGGGAGTACGGCGTGTCTATTTGTACCTGTTTCAATGGATACCACACAGAACGCGTGCGCGGGTCGGGCGCGGGGCGGGCGCGTTCTGTGTGTTGTCGTCCATTGAAACAGGTACAAATAGACACGCCGTACTCCCAAGCCGCACCGCGCCCGACCCGTGCCCGAACCACGCCCGCCGTGTGTGTGAATCGGCCTTAAATTACATAATTTTACAAGAGATCGTCACCCAATAAAAATAATAACAAACAATTATATTGAAAATAATTGCGCAATATTATGAATGAATATTTATATAGATAAAAAGTAATAAAATGTATTTAACGTTACCGTGGTTACAGCCCACTTTATTTGCGGTCGACGTTTGAGTCATAGGACGTCCACTGCTGGACATAGGCTTCCTCAATAAGTCTTCAATAAGACCGGATGGAAGCGACTTGCATCCTGCATTTCAGACAGAATGTGGAACGCTTTACGTGAGTAGGTACATAAGTCTTTCGACTAAAGTACAAAGTAGTTGTCTTCAAATCTCGAGAGAATAGATATACAGGGTTACTGGCTAAGTCGACCTATTCCCGTTAGGAAAATAAAGCCGCCATGGCAAGTAAATGGCACTACGGTCGTATTTTATTTATTATAGCTTTGCGTTTGACTACATAAGATTGCAGTCTAGGTATACAGGGTTACAGGGTAAGTCGACCTATTCCCGTTAAGGGTGTGTAGTTTACTACGTTTCTGACTGATTTGACTATGAAACACCATATCCTAAATCTCACAGTTTTCGAGATATTTGAAATCAAATACTTTTTATAAAAGGTTAATTTTACGGAAGATATTGGGTGGTGAGGTCATAAAACATTATTTTACATGTAAAAATCAAATGAAAATAATAATACGACTTACACGTTTCAGAATATCTGAGCTGATAGCCGAAAACTGGGAATTTTATAAATACCAATTTCAAATATCTGTATTTTTTTTTTTAATTTAGGATAGTGTATTTCATAGTCAAATTAGTCAGAAACAAAGTAAACTACACACCCTTAACGGGAATAGGTCGACTTACCCTGTAACCAACCCTGTATACCTATTCTAGGTAACAACCTAGACTGCAATCATATGTAGTCAAACGCAAAGCTATAATAAAAAAAATACGACCGTAGTGCGAAGACATTTACTTGCCATGGCGGCTTTATTTTCCTCAATGCGTATCATCCGAGTCACGGCTGAGTCGTCGTCGTTTCAGTCATTGGAGGTCCGCTGCTGGACATAGGCCTCCCCTATAGATCTCCAATATGACCGGTTGGAAGCGACTTGCATCCAGCGCGATCCTAAAGTCTTGATGAAGTCATCTGTCCATCTTGAGGATGGACGTCCTACGCTGCGCTTGCTGGTACTTGGTCTCCCCTCGAGGAGTTTTCGCCACCCAGCCTATACAAATTTACCAACTGTTTAATAAATAAATAAATATATTAGGAGCATCTTAAGGCCGATTCACACACACGGCGGGCGCGGGTCGGGCGCGGTGCGGGTCGGGAGTACGGCGTGTCTATTAGTATCTGTTTCAATGGACGACAACATACAGAACGCGTGCGCGGGTCGGGCGCGGGGCGGGCGCGTTGTGTGTGTTGTCTTCCATTGAATCAGGTATTAATAGACACGCCGTACTCCCGCCCCGCACCGCGCCCGACCCGCGCCCGACGTGTGTGTGTTTCGGTCTCTGACCCAACTAAGCAAAGCTTGTTATACATACGAACTTTTATATAATACACACTTATACACAAACTTCCAGATACAGAGCAAACACTTATGTTCATTACAAAAATGCTTGCCCTGGGTGGGAATCGAACCCACGCCTCATTGTCCCTGGAGTCAGGGTCTCTATCCACTGCAAAAGTGTGCGAAAGCGTTCCCGCAATCCCGACTAAGCTGGTAGAGACTAGAGCCAGAACACCCCAGAGTTTAGTGAGTATTTTTTTTTTTAACTAGAAGTGATTCCCACATAACCTTCTTGCTCCCCCTGGGGTGAGGTGGTATCCATAAAGGATTTTCCCTGGGAAAAAAAAATTAAAGGGTATCCACTGGGCCACCACTGAGGCAGTCTTTCAGCTTTCCTGTTCAGTACTGTATCGGCCTTTTTAATAGTTCGCTCCAGGACATAGGCCTACCCACGAAGGGTGATTGGGCCATATCCACCACGCTGGCCCAGTGCAAGTTGTTGGGTTCACATATACCATCGAATTTCTTCTACGGACTTATGCAGGTTGCCTCACAATGTTTTCCTTCACCGAAAAGCCAGCGGTGTAAAATTCCGTACATAAATTCTAAAGAATTCGCTGGTACGGGACCGGGATTCGAACCCACGATCTCACGATGTAAAGCGGGTGTCACTAGCTCTAAGCCACCACGGTGGGGCTTCACCCTACTCAGACCCTTATACCTACCCCGCTACTACTGAAGAATGTGTATTACTAGTTACTACCTACCAAAAAGCTTATCGTACCTAGTGGTATTTCTATAATATGGTATACCTACAGCAACCATGTGTTTAATATTATCATAGCGATATTGACTACATCGCGCAATTAATATTTATGTTGCGTAATAAATCATCGTTTTTCATTATAATCATAATATTATTATGTAAGAAACGTATAAGAAATCCATACGTGAAAATAAATGTGTAGATCCCATTTACTTACTAATTATTATCTTTCAAATTGTTGAGTAGGTACAACATAATTATTTTACGTTCAAAAATGGCACCACCGACTTCCACCGTGGACCTACAGAATTCGACTAGCTTGTATGAATCGACGTGACATCCATGTACATTGTTGTTGATTTATCAAAAACGGCTCAGCTGAATTCAATAAAATTTAAATGACACTGATCGCGATTGGGCGACACGCATTTATAGTTTAGTTTTCTCTAAAATAAGTTTAGTCCTGTCAAACTAGGTTTTGCTATTCGGATGTCTACACGATTAAAATAAATTTAGGTCGAATCGACTAAATCGATTTTAGTTACTCAATTTGGTCAAAGTGCATTCGGCGGCCCACATTTTAGGGTGATATACAATGATGTTTAATAATGTCTAGATAAGCAGACTCAAACAACTGCGTTGCTAGGCATGGCGACATATTAACCGCCCGAATATCGTTGGTAGGTAATCAAAGAATCATCTCTATCCCTGTTACACTAGTTGCTAAAGTACGGTAAGACGTTGAAAAAGACAGAAATAGCAACATTTTTAAATTTAGTCGGACAACTATCTCGGAAGTATACCCTTTCGAACTAAGAAAAGAAATGTTTAAATCGGTTAACAATTGGCGAAAATATCGATAAATATACACAAAAACAAACATACAGACGAACATTTTCTGAAGTCTATAAAAATACAACTAAAGTCAAAAACTAATAAAACCTATACCAAACTAAACTAAAATGTTGATTTTCCTTCGATACGCACGAAGCAGTTTGATTCAACGTGTCTGATTTGTGCGGCCAGGGTATAAATAAAAATAAATAAATATGACATCTTACACACGGTCTCTGACACCAAACTATAGCAAAGCTTGTCATATGGCTGCCAGAGACCATCTATAACATAAAAAATTCACTTTCCATAAGCATGGATACTTACGCATGCTTTCTATTAAACGTTCCATGTTTTTACGACACGTCCTCTCTTCGAAGGCTCTGGATAGGTACAGTCAAAACTGGGTACAGTCAACAGACTGAGACTGTACTATGTGTGTATCTGTCTATCACAGATTTTTTTTAACATCCTTTTCGAAGAAAAATATACGGAAATCTATTGAGATGTACTCAGATGTATCGAAATATAATACATATCCAGTGGTGTCCCGCAGGGTTCTGTGTCCGCTCCTCAGCTGTTTAGAATTTTCATAACGGATCTGATAGAGCTCATAGAATGTCAGTTTTCGCAGATGATGGGAAGTTTTTTGCTAATGCATTGATAAAGTCTGGAGAGCTTCCGGAGCTTCCGTCCGGAGGAGGTATACAATTCGACGCGTATATAATTTTTTTATGTATAACCACGCATAACTTTTTTATAGTAGTCCGATTTCAATAATTCTTTTTTCATTGGAAAGAATATACTTCGAAATTGGTTCCATTTAAATTGTATCGAAATCGGCTGAGCCATTTTTGATAAATCAACAATAATGTGAAAAATGCTACATCGATCCGTGCATAATATTTGCGTTCTAGCGATACGCCCCGGCTTCGCACAGGTGTATTATACATATAAACATTTCTCTAGAATTACTCTATCTATTAAAATAAACTGCATCAAAATCCGTTGCGTAGTTTTAAAGATATAATCATAGATGGGGACAGACAGCGGAAAGCGACTTTGTTTTATACTATGTAATGATTCTGTACACGAGTGAAGGCGGTCATGCTATTTTTTGCAAAAAATAATTATATTCGACACTGCTTGATATAGGTAGGTACATCAGTATACACTGCTCGCCTATAAACATATAAATTAAATATCTAAGTAGGTATTTTCGTATCGCTCTGTATCTTGACATACCAAGATGTAAAAATATACATTATAGCTGTAGTGTGTGGCCTCCTGACGATTTCTATGGAAAGATGTAATGAGATGTATCGTGCCATACAGGGTTATTTCTACTCTATTGGCATCCTTTTAGTTTAAGGGCTTATTCTGTACATCAAAACTAACAGCTTTTATACTGCAACTTTTGTTAGTTGTTGTGTTCCTTAGAAATGTTACTTAATAACTTAATAATGTTGATGTTAATAATGCTTAACATCAGGCAATGTGTAGTTAAACGCAAACCTAAGTGAAATAAAAAAAAACAGGACCGGGACCTACAGAAAAATGTGACGTGTCATCCGAGCCACGGTAGAGCTCAGTCGTAAATACCACCCGCGGTCACCCATCCGAAGACAGACCGTGCTGAACGTTGCTTAACTTCGATGATCGCTAGCGAATACATAGTCAAACTACGCTGTGAGTGCTACATAAATTATGATGATCACCAAATTAAAAGAAAATATCGACAGCTGCTGCTTTGTCGAAATTCATTTTTATTCACATAATTATATTCTTTAACTGAACAAGTGTTTTTAAAAACTGATGTTACTTATCGCTTACGTTTTACTGTACTGTACCAGCCTTTTTAATAGTCCACTGCAGGACGTAGGCCTACCCACGAGGGGTGATTGGGCCATATCCACCACGCTGGCCCAGTGCAGGTTGGTGGATTCACATAGGCCATCGAATTTCTTCTACGGACGCATGCTGGTTGCCTCACGATGTTTTCCTTCACCGAAAAGCCAGTGGTGTGAAATTCCGTACATAAATTCCAAAGAACTCATTGGTACGGGACCGGGGATTTGAACCCACGACCTCACGATTGTAAGGCGGGTGTCACTACCTCTAGACCACCACGCTTACGTTTTAACTATCTGTATTTATTTATGTATGTAAGTAGGTTTATCTTTATTGTATGTATTATAAAAAATATTTGTGTACTTATTATGTAGTGTATTTGATTGTTTTTGGATATTTATAGCTTTACTTTATTCATTTGTGTTTACAACACTGTCCATGTCAATTACATGTTTCCACACAGTAGAGGTTGTCTGGAAGAAATCGCTTTTAGCGATAAGACCGCCTTTTGTACCATTCTTCTGTCGTTATTTCTTCTTCTGTTATGTTTTACTACTTGTGGTGTCAATAAAGTGTTCTTGTATTGTATTGTATTTTGGTCTTATAAATAAGTATTTATCAATTGATTCAATAGGTACCTACTTTGCATTTTACCAAGTAAATTCATGTTTGAAATAAAGTACTTAAATGCATTTGTTCAAACACATAGCTACAATACTTCTCGTCTTGCCAAATAAACACCTAATACATATTTAATTATTACACCTATCATCATATCAAGTAAATTTATTTATTTATTTGACTATTAAAATACAAGAGTATTTTAAAGTAAAATTACTTAAATACTTAGTAAAAGAAAAATAGTTACCTACTCATTTATTTTAGTATTGAAGTAGTATTCGGTCTGTGAGTACGAGTAGGTACCCAAAACTTGCTGTAAGTACTCAATTCTTAATTATTTATGCCAACTTTATTCAAAGATTTGTCGGGGAGATTAAAAGAAAGTACACGTGACCAGAATGCTGGCCTGTATTTTGGGCAGAAAGTCAGCCTCGCAATTCAGCGAGGCAATGCAGCCAGCATTTTGGGCACGTTGCCTGTGATTAGAGACTGTTTAAACCTTTTATAGGTTTAAACATTCTCTAATTTTTAACTAGTTTTCTTTAGATAGGGTATTTTAGTTTAGATAGGATAATTTATTTAAGTTTTGTTTTCATGTTTTATAAGTTAAAGATAAATAAAAAATTTACAATGTCACAACAACAAATTGTCTACGAATGCCAACTTAAGTTAATAATCTCATGCCTCGGTGGCTCAGTGGTTAGTGACCCTAACTTCTGGATCAAAGAAGCGTGAGTTCGATCCCCACCCAGGGCAAATATTTATGTGATGACCATAAATGTTTGCACTGTGTCTGGGTGTTATTTAGTTACTATCTATATAAGTATGTATTTAAAAATAAGTAAATGAAGTAGGTATATCAGTCTCTGGCTGCTATATCACAAGCTTTGCTTAGTTCGGGGTCAGAGGCCGTGTGTAAGATGTCCCAAAATATTTATTATTATTTATCATGTATGGGCTGGTCCAAGCTTCTTGGCAGCTGTATTAGCTACAAGCAGCGTAAAATCCAATCGTGACTGAAGCTCACAAAAGAGGATTCTGAATCGACCAGGGTTTTCGCGTTTTCTGTATAACATCGAGAAAATTCGCTAATACATTTTTGATAAAATTTCGGTTCCGGGAGAAAACTCTTTTCACCCCCTCTTTACTATCATGTGACGTCACAGATAAAATATCAATAAATTATCGTATTTTATTTCGTGTGATTTGCAAAAATTGGACATATTTTAGTTTAAATAAAGTGAAAAATGTCTTTTTCAGGCTGTTATCTTTAAGGATTACCACAATCAATAGTATATTTTCAATGTTGTCAAATAGCCTATTGTAACAAAATGTTTTATTTTTGGTATCAATTGCTTGAGTAATAAATATTGCACGCTCCTAGGTACGTCTTATTTTTAAAAGAAAAGTTGTTAGTTAATGTATAAGTACTTTTGACTTTTGACCCAAAGTTTTGCGTAAAATATGGCTTTTAGAGGCTTATAGCTTTAGGCCATTTAAAGATCTGTAAGAACTAAGATGTACCTAGTACCTATAAACCTAGCGATTGAAGTGCTGATTACCTAGTGAATAAAGATACTCAAGTCGGAGCTCTACATCTGACTCAATAAGGTTAGGTATGGCAATTTTATTGTTTGTGATGGAGCAATTTATGTTTCATAATATTCACATCGCCATCATCATCATCGTCAACATATCTCGGCTAACTGCAGGGCATACACCTCCCCCTTACCTAAAAACTCTGACACCAGGGCTAGCCACTCGGCCTATACGAACTTACTTACTTACTTACGCCAATTTTCCCTGTCCTGTGCTATAATCCGGGGAGACGACGAAAGGGGACTGCCCTTTGTAGTCTCCCCCGGTGCCCCTGTACCGCACAGGCGAGGACTAAGTTAAGCGGTAGGATTATAGTCTCATCCAGGTGTTGCTGCAAAACTTTTGGATGTCATCATGACACCGTTTTACCCGCACTTCCCGTTCGGTGCCACGGGGTTTAATATTATGTTTTCTAAAATTATCAGCAAAAAAGTAGTAAGTAATGTTGCTGTTATGTAATTTTTAGTTATTTCAAAGAACAGTTTCCTTTTTTAGGGTTCCGTACCTCAAAAAGAAAAAACGGAACCCTTATAAATGATCACTTTGTTGTCAGTCTGTCCGTCTGTGTGTATGTCAAGACTCTTTATCCCGGGAACGCGTAAAGATATCGAGTTGAAATTTAAACTGTATACGTATATCTCTCTTGCAGTTGTGTAAAAGAAAAACTTCTCAGTTATCGTTTAAAAAAGTTAGAGCCGTGTATGTTGTAAAAAAAACCGCATATTATAACACTCACTAAAATCAAAACCTATAGGGTACTTTCTGTTGACATAGAACTATGAAATTTGGCAAGAAGCATTGTCTCAGAGTATACATATAGAAATAAATCTGAAAACTATACATTTATAATTAAATCACAAAAAATAGGGCCTCAAAATTCACAAAATATGGGTTCAAAATTCAAAGTGAGTAAATCGTATCATGTAAGGTATCATATAAAAGAACTTCATTAGCACATGCTAAAACAAGTTTTTAATTATTTTAACAATGTGTTTGTTCGGAACCCTCGATATGCGAGCCTGACTCGCACTTGTCTGTTTTATTTTTATATCTTTTAGGTATTGTCTGTGTTATGTTTATAATTACTATATATATAGTTTTTTTATAATTACTTAGTTGTTGTCGACCGATCGTGCGATTTTTAAAATTTTCTTTTTCTGTCCAACATTTATTATCGATCAAGTTATAGTCCTACTCTACAGGCTCAGTGCAAATAAAAAAATCAAAAGAGAACGTCGTTGAACAGTCAAGGCCGGTTTTTAATACATGTCTGAGTGCGTCGGTGTTGCGCCGCCATAGTTCGATTGACAAGCAAAGCGGTAGTTTCCTTGTACGTGGATGTGGGTGTAATTTTATTGTCTGTACACGGCGAGGCGTAGTTTTGGTTGGCTTCACTTGTTGGTTCACAACATTCTCTCTTGATTTTTTATTTGCTCTATAAGTCTACAGGTCACATATTATCCTAACGAAACTTGGTAGATAGGTACACAGGTTCTGTTTATTTTTGAATTTATATTGTTGGCAATATATTTGATTGATGAAAAATAAAAATTTGATGAAATACCCCCGTGAGTACCTATTACTTTCAAGAAGAGGGGGTTTACTGTCGGGCTATTTATCAGCCGATTTCGATGAATTTTTTACAATATCAATTCAAGTCGTTGGCAAGTTTTGTTTGATGAAAAATTAAAATTTTACGAAATACCCCCGTGAGTATTACCTTCAAAAATAGGGGGTTTTCTGTCGGGCTACTTTTCAGCCGATTTCGATAAATATTTTACAATATCGTAGTACCTATACTAGATTTGGCAGTATGACTCAAAAGTCAAATCAAAATGAGTCGTTATAATAATAGACTGAAATACATAGGTACAGATTCAGCAAAACAGATGTGAGGTCTACTGTAATGTTCTGAGACCTACCAATTTTGATGTTTTCTGAGACCTTGCATTTACCTATTGATATTTGATTTCCTAAACGAAAACCGCTAATTTTCCACAAGGCCTACAAAAACAGTCATCAATTATCAGGTAACGTTTGTATCAAATGAGAAACTACTTTATCGCTCGAACAATAAATATTTTCTTCCTTAAATGGCTATTTCAGAAAGTTGTATGGCATAACGGCCAAAGAAAATTTTCTTTCTTGAATTCTGCACTGTATCTACCGTACCAGCGTTTAATAGTCCACAAAGGGTGATTGGGCCATATAAGTATCTACCATTCTGGCCCAGTGCGGATGGATGAATTCAAATTCGCCATCGAATTTTTCTTAACGTAACTACGTTAAGAAAAATTTGTCTCTTGTGGTTGCCTATCGATGTTTTCCTTCACAGAAAAGCAAGTAATGTGAAATTCCTTACATAAATTCTAAAGAACTCACCGGTACGGGACTGAGATTTGAACCCACGACCTCACGATTGTGAGATTGAATATGTGTTAAAGAGAACCGTAGTAGCGTTACGGTGAACTAACAATAAAATTTTAATCAGCAGCCAAGGTACCGACCGACCACTAGAGGCAAGTATTGATGAAAACCGAATAGGCTATTTGACAACATTGAAAATAGTCTATTAATTTTGGTAATCCATACAGATAATAATAGCCTGAAAAATACATATTTCACCTTATTTAAACTAAAAATAAATGTCTAATTTTTGCAAATAGAACGAAATAAAATACGATATTTTTTTGATATTGTATCTGTGACGTAAACGCTCTATGAAGGGCGGCAACTCTGGTGACGTCACGTGCTAGTAAACAAGAATTTCTCGATTGACTGTTGTTTGTGTTATTTGTGTTTTGTGATTTCGGAGTAATATTAGTGGATCTGTAAGTTACTTTTAGAGTATTTTTTGTCAATTTTTAGATATGAACTAGCGTATTTACTAGTATTAACTAACGTTATTTACTAGTGAGTGACGTCAAAGACCAGCGCCATTACAGAATGTCGTTTTTGGTGGGATCTTAAATATCTTTTTTTTTAACACTGATTTTCATTGTTAATACAGTAGATCTCTCGGAAATATAAATGTAGTGTGCTTAGTGTGTACTAACGAATAATTTAAAACGATTTCCAAAAACTAGTCAAATACCCTATTGCTGTCAACTAAGTATCAAACACTTTTAGTTGTAGGTACTAGCAATGACAGAGCAGTGTTACCAACGTAACAAAATTAGTAAATTGGCGCACGGACGACCTCAACGACGACTCTTCTCTTTTAGCACAAACTCTACTCGTACTAGACGGCTCGCGATGCCTGTTCTTATTTGCGCCAGTTTATGTTAAACTCAAACATTTTAACTGATAGATATCTATCTGAAAACGTGTTACCTACATTTTCAGTCAGTTGTTTCTTTCGCCTCTAAAAATCGAGTGTAAAGTGAAGTCGCTATTCGCGTGTGTATGTGTGTTCGTTTGTTTGTGTCTCATTAGTTTTTTTAATCTACGCAATTTATTTCTCCTATTTTATGGTGCTCTTTTTACTTTATAGGAATTTTCTTACAAAAGGTTTAGAGGTAAGTGTCATCATCATCTTTTCAATTTGTCCTCATGCAAAATCTGAAAGCCGCTAGTATACGCTGAACCAAACTTGTTGGCGGCTGTAGTGTTAGCTACAAGCTGCAGATAAGCCAATCCTGACTGAAACTTACTAACAGCTGCTCTTGGATTGGGTTATCCGCAGCTTGTAGCTTACTTCACAGCCGCTGGGGCGTTATAATTTTGACGTTTGTTTTTGTCTGTCTGTGGCTACATAGCTCCCGAACCGATGCACCGATTTCGATTTTGTTTTTTTAGTTTGAAAGGTTAATTATTTAGGAGTGTTCTAGATAAATAAATGAATATTTTGGGACATCTTACACACGGTCTCTGACCCCAAACTAAGCAAAGCTTGTGATATGGCTGCCAGAGACTGATAAACTACACATACTTATTTTTAAATGCATACTTATATAGATATTAGATAGTAACTAAATAACACCCAGACACAGAGCAAACACTTATGTTCATCACATAAATATTTACCCTGGGTGGGGATCGAACCCAAGCCTCTTTGATTCAGAAGTTAGGGTCACTAACCACTGAGCCACCGAGGCAGACAAATATATTTCTTCTTTTATATATAGAGGTTGTCTGGAAGAAATCGCTTTTAGCGATAAGACCGCCTTTTGTGCCTTTTCTGTCTTTGTTTCGTTGTTATGTTTTTTGTTATGTTTTCTATTTGTTGGTGTCAATAAAATGTTGTTGTATTGTATATTATGTTTCATCAGAATTGGTTGAGCCGTTCCAAAGTTATCAACTCTTTTGTTACCTGGAGTTGCCTGGAGTAAGAATCTTTTTTTGTTGTTTTTTTTTTATTTTATTATTATGTACTACGGGACTAATCGCGTATTAAAATTACGGGATAAAAAAATACCTCTTTATCCCGACGTTTCGACCGACCAAGTTGCACCGATCGGGATGATGAGGTACCTTTTTAGTATTTATTTATCTCGTAATTTTAGTTCACGATTAGTCCCGTAGTAGGTATATGATAATTAAATTGAAATTGTATTATTTTTTAGTTTTGATTTGTGTTGATTCTAGTTAATTTATCTCTTTGTCTATTTCCGAGTATTCATGCCTACTTCCCAATGTCTTCTACCTATAGGTTGACTGGCAGATAATGGTCCTCCTTTTTTACAAATGGTGTGCAATAAAGTGTTAAAATAAATAAATAAATAATAATAATCATGAAAGCATACAAACATTTTTTTTAAATTATTTTGTTTTAGTTTCAATAATTGAAAATGGAGGCAGTTGTGTTCGACGGTTCAACCCTGACCCTGAAGTATGTAACAGACTACCCAATCCCGAAGGTAGTCAACGATGATGACGTCATCGTCAAGGTCGAGTACAGCGGGATCTGCGGGACTGACGTCCATATTATACAGGTAGGTCCCATAGCCGTGCCGTGAGTGAAGCCGTGGTGGTCAAGAGGTAGTGACACCCGCCTTACAATCGTGAGGTCGTGGGTTCGAATCTCCGGTCCCGTACCAATGAGTTCTTTGGAATTTATGTACGGAATTTCACACCACAGGCTTTTCGATGAAGGAAAACATCGTGAGCCAACCTGCATACGTTCGTAGAAGAAATTCGATGGCGTATGTGAATCCACCAACCCGCACTGGGCTCGCGTGGTGGATATGGCCCAATCACCCTTCGTGGGTAGGGCTACGTCCTGCAGTGGACTACTAAAAAGGCTGGTACAATACAGTACAGGTCCCATAGTAAAAGTTGATATTTATTTATTTATATGTTTTTTTGTGTATGTCCATAGATATTTTCGCCAACTGGGAACCGATTAAAAAAAATCTTTTTTTGGTACGAAAGAGTATACTTTCGAGGTAGTTCTATTTTATATTTCATCGAAATCGGCTGAGCCATTTTTGAAAAATCAACAATAATGTAAAAATTGTACACATCAATTCGAGCGAACTATTCGAAGGTGGACGATCCCTAATGCAATGAGACCGCGGGTAATTTGATTAAAATTATCCGTGGACCCGGGTAGGTAATTTAATTAAAATTATCCGTGGACCCGGTACTGGGTCGGACCCACCGATGAAATTAATGACATTTATTTAGTTGTGTCTACGGGAAATATCTTAAAATAATAGGCCTGATCGCACCACTTGTTGTGCGAAAGCAGTTGGTCCACTCGTCGGTTTAGCCAGTTTTAGCGAAAAATAATTATTTACTATGTAGACTTACTGAAGAAATATTATTTGATGAAATATTGTTAGAATAATCTAGTCCATCCGAAGGTTGCCTAGTAGAAATCGCCAAAGGCGATAAAACCGCCATTGTTCAGCGTATTGTATAGTTTCTGTACTGTGTTTCTATGTACAATAAAGATATATTTATTTTATTATTTTTCATACTCATACTCATTTATTTATAACAATTAGTTACACGTAATCACTTGTTACATTTAAATAAGTTGATGAACTAAGATTAAGTAAATCAAAAACAAAAATAACCTGATTTCATGAAATGCAAAATAGGGCTAATTTTATAATACAGATAATAAGGCAAAAAGCAATAAGGCAATTCGTAATAATTCAATTTCTTCTGGTAATGTCAAATTGGAGTTTTGGCGGGAACGCGGAAAAGTCATGTCGCCTCATTGTATTATTTTGTTAAACCTGTGTTTTATCAGTGATAATTAGTGAAAAGTTGTGGTATTTCATTGATTATTCTTACAGGGAGTATAGCGTGCTTATAACAGAGTATCAGTGAGACAATTATGAGCTGATTTACGTGCATGAGTGTAAGCAAGTGATATAATGTGACGTATCAGGTCGTTCCGTGTTGTCACCAAAACTCCATAGACGCCTCTAGTAAAGTATCCACTGCTTTACTGAGGTATGACTTGGGCTATGTTTGGACTTGACTGCGACTTTATTGGACTATGACGTGACTACGACAGTGACTATTTTGATAAAATATCAAAAATTATTAAAACTTAACACTACTTGACACTGGCAAATGCACAAAAATGCGACGCCAAACAAAAGAAGAAGAAGAAGAAGTGTCAAATTAAAATTCATATTTGTCAGTTTTGACAGCACTGGGCCAGATTTTGCATAGGTAGGTACATTTTTGTGGTCGAGAATTGCCTCAAGTTTTGGCGGGAACTCGGAAAAGTCATGTCGCCTCATTGTATTATTTTGTTAAACTTGTGTTTTTATCAGTGATAATTAGTGAAAAAAATGTGGTATTTCGTTGATTATGAGCTAATTTACGTGCATGAGTGTAGGCAAGTGATATAATGTGACGAATCATGTCGTTCCGTGTTGTTACCAAAACTCCATAGACGCCTCTAGTAAAGTCTCCACTGCTTTACTGAGGTATGACTTGGGCTATGCTTGGGCTACGTTTGAACTTGACCGCGACTTTATTGGACTATGACGTGACTAGGACAGTCACTTTTTTGATAAAATATCAAAAATTATTAAAACGTAATACTTGACACTGGCAAATGCACAACAATGCGACGCCAAACTAAAGAAGAAGAAAAAGAATTGCCTCAAGCGACATTCAGCGCTATCTCTCTGGTTGTAGGTATTAGCTCTGTGCTCCGCTCCGGGTCCAATATGTCACCCGTGACACAAGACACGATTTCGTTCTCTAGGTGCATAATCTACTATTGTACTTACATAGTGCCAACTCTTTATTCCCTAGGGAGAATTCCCGGCATCGAAAAAGCGTCCTCTACCGTTAGGACATGAGATCAGTGGAATCGTGCACGATACTGGCAAGGCATCGATTTTCAAAATTGGCCAGAAAGTCGTTGTTGATCCTAATAGGTAAGACTAATTTTTCTAAATCATAAATATGTTTTATCCATCTATCAGGCATAGGACGATGACTGCTGGATATAGGCATTCCCTATAATAATAGATATCCAATAAGAGCGGTTGATAGAGGACAGCTATCCTCAATATAGGTGGACATCCTACGCAGTGCTTGCGTAGGTACTTATTGTAAGTAACTTACGAACGATAATTTTACGCGATAACGTCATAAGAAAACAATGTTGATTCAACAACTGAAACAATTACAAGCCGAACGCTTAGGCTATTGTGCCTCTCTATCGCTTGTTTCACGCTCTTGTTTATATTTACTAATATGTGTATAGTATTTTTTTATTTAAGTATTAGTATGTTTTTGTATGCATTATTATTTTGATTTGTTTCGATCATTATTGATTCGTAAGAAAACCGCTTCTTTACGACAGCGAGTGCGGGGCAGCCGCAACGGTATTCTGCAGATAATTACATCCCGGGAGGACTGCCCCATCCAGAATAAATGGATGCGTGTAACGATGGGCGAAAAACTTTATATGTAATTTGTTTTAAATTTATGAAATGTATTGTGTTGATTATTTTAAATTTAATTTTGACATTTTAACTATAGGTACTAATTTATGGATGCATGTGTGTCTGAAATAAATGATAAATTGAAATTATTATTGTTGTAATATAAATTCTTGTGTATTTTGATATGTATGTATATATCTTATGTATATTTATGACTCTTTATTCAAGTGTATTCATTTTTGTTTTAATTAATTCGCCATTATTGTACACCCCGTTACAATAATGGCGAATCTTCTCTTAATAAACCTGATTAAGAGAGGAAAGGATTATAGAGGAAGGTATTCCTCTATAATCCTTTCCTCTCTTAATCAGGTTGCCTGGAAGAAATCGTTCTAAGCGATAAGGCCGCCGGTTGTCGCACTATTTTAATTATATTGTATTCTTTTATTGTTATATTGTAAATTGTGTGAACAATAAAGCGTTTTCTATTCTATTCTCTTGCTTGCACACTCGACTGAGTGACGTGACACTTTTTCGTGCGCGTAGCCGGCGTTCATCGATATTATAAGACGTTATCACGTCAAAATTAATTAACAATAGACATAACGTATAGACACGCTGATATTTGCGCTGATACGATATTTTTTGTGGGATTTCGGGGTTGGCCCCATAATAAAAGATGTTTATCATTAAGAATTAGTACGTACGGTAAGTTCCTTGCTATATTATTATTTCCTGTCTATTATTTATTATTCTTGTTTTTCATCTCTAACAGATCCTGTAGCCTCTGCAACTATTGCCGTAAAGGCGTCTACCAGCATTGTGCCACCAACGGGGTGGACAGTGTGATAGGTATTTGGAAGGACGGCGGCTGGGCCCAATACGTCTCAGTACCTCAAGATCAGGTGTTCGCCTTGCCTGATGGTATATCTACTGAACAAGGTTAGTATATACCAAAGGCTGAGTGGTTAGCCCTAGTGTCAGAGTTTTTAAACCGGCAGAAGGGTTAGTACAGGTTTACACGTAAATTGAAACTACAGCTGTTTCCGTATGACTATACATTTTTGTGCAGCGCCCCTGGCGGAAACAAGGAAAAACTTCCCAAAATGTATGGAGACACACGCGAACGCGAAAGTTTAAGAGTGCGCCTAATGCCATGAAAAAACAGATTTCACCCGCGCTTCTTGCATCGCCCGCTATCGTCTATGCTGCTTTGTTTAGAGTCGAAAATCGCATGACACAGATCACGATGATTTTGGCTTCGAGCGCCAGCTTACATTTTTAGGTGACATAGGTGGTTTATTTTTTCAAAATTTAAGCGCATACTGAAAAACTAATCGATTACTCTACTAGAACATTAGTCTGGCTACGTAATTTGTCAAAAATAATGTGGTGTTTTCGCTGATAATTTCGAGCATTTGAAAATATAAAGTTTTTTTTTATGATGTGAAGTTTTAATTTTTTTCTAAGGTAACCATATTATTTTCCATAATTCTACGCAATTACTCTGCTACTATAGGTTCTTTCCTTTCCTATAGTATTTTTTAATATACATATTTATGTTCGTTATCTTTACACCACGTCTTTAAATAGTCGATTTGGGCATTAGGCGCCCCCTTAAGTAAAATACGCAAAACCTGGACTAAGGGCTCTGAAGGCCTCTGACATCTGTCATTGCTAAACGATTAAAATAATCTGACCCGCAATTTAGCGTGTCATCGGAGCCAAGCAGCGCTCAGTTGTAAATGCCATCAGCGGTCACCCATCAAAAGACTGGCCGCTTACGTTTAAACCCATAATAGCATTAATAACCCCTCTGATATGAGTTAAAAACATTAGCACATGCTAAAACAGGTTTTTAATTATTTAACAATTTTCAATAATTGATGAGAAGTCAAAAAAAAAAACTTTTGTCGATGATGATGATTATAGAGATTTTAACAACGTTTTTCCCAATTTTGTAAAATTTTCTGGATTTGTACGGAACCCTCGGTGTGCGAGCCTGATTTGCACTTGTCCGGTTTTTTTTTCAATGTGACTAGTCAGCTTCCAATTTAGAGTTCTAAAATAAGTTATGATTGTTGACAGGAGCACTGTGCGAGCCATACTCGTGTGTGTCCCACGGTTTCGACCGCGCCTCGCCGATGTCGGTAAACGACAAGATTTTGGTCATGGGATCCGGCATTATTGGTAATTATTTTATTTTTAGTCAACTTCAAAGACGGACGAGGTTTCACCTGTAAGTATTTTTTTTGTCTACCTTTATCAATATTTTTGCCAGTGACGAATCAATTTCAAAAATTCGTTCGTAAGATATACCTACCTACTCCCGAAGTGGTTCCATTTAAATTTTGTCGAATATGGCTGAACGGTTTTTGAAAAATCAACAATAATGTACAATTTGAATAGATCAATTCCAGCTAACTATTCTTGCACACGATTAAATATAAATATTTTTGGGACATCTTCTTCTTCTTAGTTTTGGCGTCGCATTATTGTGCATTTGCCAGTGTCAAGTAATAAGTTTTAATAATTTTTGATAATATTTTATCAAAATAGTCACTGTCGTAGTCTCGTCATAGTCCAATAAAGTTGCGGTCAAGTCCAATCATAGTCCAAGTTATACCTCAGTAAAGCAGTGGAGACTTTACTAGAGGCGTCTATGGAGTTTTGGTAACAACACGGAACAACATGATACATCACATTATATCACTTGCCTACACTCATGCGCGTAAACCAGCTCATAATCAACGAAATACCACCATTTTTCACAAATTATCACTGATAAAAACACAAGTATAACAAAATAATACAATGAGGCGACATGATTTTTCCGCGTTCCCGCCAAAACTCCTTGGGACATCTTACACACGGCTTCTGACCCCAACTAAGCAAAGCTTGTGATATGGCTGCCAAAGACTGATATACTATACATATTAAATACATTCTTATATAGATAGTAACTAGATAACACCCAGACACAGAGCAAACACTTATGTTCATCACATAAATATTTGCCCTGGGTGGGGATCGAACCTACGTCTCTTTGATCCAGAAGTTCAATAGGGTCACTAACGACTGAGCCAACGAGGCAGTCAAATTGAAGTCGGATTCAGATTGAAGTCGGTTATGCAATTCTTTATGTTGTCGGTTGTGTTCATTTAGGTATTCATTTTCAGGAAACTTATGGGTGACAGCCCTGCACCACCACGGACACAGGGACGTCACAGTCTCCGGAAGAAATGTTAAAAAACTGGAATTCTTCAAAAATATGGGCAAGTACACTCACCCTTTACATACCATACATACTTACAGATGATCCAGACCATCATTATTAACAACTTTTACTATGGGGCTAATCCGGAACTCAAGTACTTAAATAAATTCAGCTGTTTCATACATTTTGTCGACTCCGAGTTGCAATTTTGTATAGAACAACTGATTTTTGAAGTGAAAACTACTTTAGCGGCGTTGTGCACTTTTTGGGATGGGTAAACAATGTTAAACTCGCTTCATTTTAGTCATTTGTGACTTCATTTTAGTCATTTGGCACCACCTATGTGACGTTAGCCATCAAAGTTGTTCATTCAACGATTGCTTTCGCAATCCGCGCAAACCAATTGATGGCTAACGTCACATAGGCGGTGCCAAATGACTAAAATGAAGTCATAAACGATTGCTATTACGATTGCTATTGCTTAGGCGGTCGGGGGCTGATCGAAAATTCGTAAGACGGCGCAGGGCGCTTGCCCGAGTGTGCGTGTGTGATATTGATATTCAAGTTCTCACATCTGCCGGCACTCCCGAAGTGCAACCCGTTGATTTTTTTCTTGAAGTCCGGTTTGGCCCTTAATTTTATTTTATTTGGCATAGTACCCACAGGGCAAGCAGATTACCCTGCATATTGGAGTAAAGCGTTAGTTTCTGCAGAAAGGTCTCTATTGTGGTATCTGTTTATAGGTAAAGATAGATTAGATTTAGATTATATAGAAAGGGCTTAATAAGCCGAAGGAGGTTGATCAGATCAACATTATTACCCGGAACCAATCACACCAACTATAATTATTTATTTTTGCCTACATCTTATCAATTCCAGCTATTTTTTTCTCGAATTCTGATAGCTGAATTTTTTCTCCAATTCTGGGTTGGCTTTATAATAAAAGTTAAAAATAGGAATCGTTTGAATGAGCCTGCTTCCACTTATTTTACCCACTCGTACAGTGACAAGTTTTCATATTTCACAAGGCTATGAAATTCCAAAACCGTTTCGACATATCGGGAAGCTGATCATTATGCTTATTTTTTCAAAATTTTTAGTGTAGTAACTGCTAAGATATTAGATAAAAACTCTCACCCAAGCCGTTTCGGGATTTATACTAAAAGTTCAGTTGCCAATGATAAAAAAATTACTAGCATTATAAAATGACAGTTTACACTGACAGTGTTGACACATAACATGTAGTTTAAAAATAAAATGTCAATGTCATTTTCAAATTACTTATTTTGCTTTAGCCCGAGAGGTAAACGCAAAAAATGCAAATACTTTCCAAAAGTTGAATGAATGAAAAGAATTATTGGTATTAAGTTATCAAAATGGTGTACATCAATACCCTGGAGTCAGTCAGCTGGGTTACCTAGCATTTGGTGGAAGAATCCGTTTGAATTTTATAAGTATCTTGGAACTAGTAGTACTTATTCTTCTTCTTTTAAGTGGTGCTAATTTAAAGCCTGTATGGCAGATCCTGTTACATATTTCAGCTGATTGGCAGTTGTTAAACTTTTTTTACATTTTTCTTCCCATTCTTCCGCGGTACATAGTGGACATTTTGCGCTGACCTCCCGGCCTATTTGTTATGAATTGTGACGGATTGATTGGCATTGACAGTGACAGCAACGCTAGCACTTATTTTTTTCTAATGTGGCTTCAGTAAAATTGTTTATGAGTCCTAAATTTTGCAGTTACGTCCTTTTAGAATAAGCTATTTTTCAAAACTTAATTTTACGGAAAATATAAGTCGTATTGGAAAAATAAAAAATACGTATATGTTATTTTGCAATATTCTTTCAGATAATAAATAAATATAACTATGTTAAAAATTTGAAATGTTGTCAAATAAGCTTAGCGTGTGTTGTATCGGGAACTAAAATTAATGACTTTTATTTAGTTGTACAATCGGGAAAGATTTCAAAATAACATTCCTGAAGCAGTTGGTCTCCGAGGAATTCCTCATTCTGAAAACCCCCTATCTTAACATGCTTTTATCTTTTTTCAGACACCGGCTTCAGACTCATCACTCCTGATATTTTGTCGAATGAAAACGTTTTGTATGACGTCATTATTGACTGCACTGGTACGTACTCATAGCTAGTCTGTTTATCATCATTATTATGTAGGCAATAGGACTTCCATTTGTGTGTACCCAGTTTCAATGAGACTAGTTAGCAGCAATCATAGTGTAATTAGGCCGTGGTGGTCTAGAGGTGTTAGGTACTAACTTAACACCCACCTTACAATCGTGAGGTTGTGGGTTCAAATCCCGGTCCCATACCAATAATACGAGTTCTTTGGAATTTATGTACTTGTAATAATTTATATAATTTATTTACGGAATTTGAAATCACTGGATTTTCGGCAAAGAAAAACATCGTGAGGCAACCTCCACACGTCGTTAAAATAAATTCAATGGCGTATGTGAATCTAGCAATCCGCACTGGGCCAGCGTGGTGGATATGGCCCAATCACCCTTTGTGGATTGTCTTATGATGGAAATGGGCCTGCAGCTACACAGTGGAAGGTATAATAAATTAAATAAAGCTGAATCTGTGATTAAGCTGTAAACGTTTTTTATTTCGACACAAGTGACCAAACAAGTGACAGCACATATTTATATCAGTTGCTAGGGTAGCAAAGACTATGACAGTTACAAACTACAAACTATGTGTGAAATCATATACATACGGGACCGGGATTAAAACTCAGAAGCTCACGACTGTTAGGCGGGTTTCATTATCACCAGACCACCACGGCTTGGCGCCGTATACTACGGCGTGGTTTAATATAAAAGTGTTGTTCTAGTGGACTTGTAGTTTAGGTATTTCTTTATTTCTAGGGTCAGCAGAGGCATTTAGCATGAGTGTCGACCTCCTCCGAGCAGGAGGGAAGTACGTTGTCTTCGGGTGCTGTCCTGCCACTCATGAGGCTACGTAAGTTACAATATGATTAAACTATAAGAGTACTTCAAAAGTTTTTATAAAAGTACCTACTACAACTAGCAGGATCCACAGGATCGCTCTGGATGCAAGGCGCTACCAACTGGTCTTATTGGAAATCCATAGGGGAGGCCATGTCTGGCAGTGTACTTAGATTGAATTAAGTATATTTTGTTTATTATTTATAGGTGTTTTCTTTGTTAATATCTATTTAAGGCCACTATTTCTTGTTCTTGTCAGTTCATATTCGTGCAAGGTTGCCTGGAAGAAATCGCGATGGGTGATAAGGCCGCCACTTTATAATCATATTTTTGTCGTATATGTGTAAATAGTGTTTATTTTTCAAATTGTGGTTGTAAAGAAAGAGTTTTGTCTGTCTGTTCTATGGCTGATGGATTTATGTACTACACCTAGAGCACATACAGTTTACTTTAGGTCCCACCGGTGTAACAAAGCAGTGTAACCACGAGTCTGGACCCCCTTTGCTACGGTACGCATACATCCTAACACACACAGACACGCACAGTACGCACACGTATAAGCCGAATCATACAAGTCGGCGGATGTGAAGTTGTCTACAAGCAGCGCTGCTCGTATCACCTCGTGGAGAGTGTGGATACTCCTACTTTGAATACAAGGATATGAATTTCACTGATTTCTACGTAAACTTGACCATGATTTCAAATACAGTCGGCAAAAATGTAGGTAGCTAATTTCCTATACTTATATCTTTTTCAGCGTGAACCCGTTCCAAATCTACGTGAAGGAACTGACCATCATCGGCGCTAAAGTTAATCCGTTCAGCTTCCCCAAAACCATCGCCTGGCTCGACGTTATGGGCGAAAGGTAAACAAAATTAGATTATGCACCGACAGAACAAAGTCTTGTATTCTCCTGGCTTGACTGTATCGGCGAAAGATAAACAAAATTAGATTATGCACCTAGACACCTACAGAAGAAAGTCGTGCCTTAAACTGGTGCCACACCGGCGTTGCCACCGCGACGTCCAGTGTTGCTGTCAGCGACTTATACTGCATAAAAGATAGCTTGATCTCTGCGACAGTGACATTGACATAGAAGATTGACATTTTTAGAGTTGCGATAGTGGTGGAAAAAATCGATTATCAAACAATGTTGTAATGAAATCGATTGAGTAGTTGTAGGTGAGAAATTGGATTTATTTACTTACTATTATTTAAGATCAAGTATGTACACATGTAAATAATGTTATGATATTATTTAAATTAATTATAATAAAATATAATAATGTTACGATAGTATTTATCGACGTTTTGTGTAATGTAACATATAATTGGGTTTAATTTAGTTACTAAATTAAATTAATGATAAATTAAGTTTAACTCTATCTAAAACTCTGTGGTCACGATCATTTGTCGCCCATCACTAATCGGCATGCCCATAAAGTATGACATTGACAGGTACTGTCTGTACTATTAAGAAATTCAGGACTTCATAGGCGTGATTTTTCTGACAGCTGTCGCAGAGATCAAGCTATATTTTATAGAGTATAGACACCGCGTCGCCGCGGTGCCGCCACTGCGTCAACGCCCGTGTGGCACCTCCCTATTATTGTGCCATTAGGGCGACATTTATAGTCCTATGATATGAGCGTAAGAAACGACGAAGTTATGCTCATATCTTACTCCCGAGCGATTTGGTTCCAAACGAATTATGAAGTTATTTCCAATCACTTTTCTCCCTAGAGACTTTCGTATACTATTCGTACAAATTTATCACCCCACCGTAGCCATTTATACTTAATAGCTAAAAATAGCATAGTTCTGTTTCTTTTTCACTTTAGGCATTCGATAGAGAGAACGCTTTTTAAGTTGCTATTAAAACGCTGGCGCCTCTACAATCGGGCTTACTGTGTGATATGTAATTGAGCATAGTTCATTAGCTCTTGCGAAATAGTAGATTATGGACCTACTAAGATAACCAAGTCGTGTCTTACGTCACGGGCGACATATTGGACCCTGAGCGTAGCGAGGAGCTCTACAGTTAACCGAGCGCAGCGAGCGTGAAAATCCAAGCCAAAAATCTAGACAAAATGAAATCGAACAAAGCTCCGAGCGTTATTTTGTTGCAGCGATAAAGAGCGCTTGTTCACGACAATTTGTTACACCGGACAAAAGACCGTTTTTTTTTCACCAGATTCGCGGTGGTGTACCTACCTATGGTTTATATGTAGGTACGTGTGTTGACGCACCGGACATCCATCCAGCTAAAAATGTAGACATTTGTTTGTTGATGTTGTCCGGTGAAAAAAAGTACTAAAGTAGTGTAAGTATTACTTTTTTTTTCAGATATTTGGACTACAACAAACTTGGGGTAAAAACCTATGCTCTTTCTGACTACGAAAAAGCTTTTCAAGACGTGAAGTCGGGTGCAGCAGCTAAAGCGATGTTTAAAATATAAGTAAAGATATATACCAATTATAAGAAACAGGGCTATTCTAGATTGCTATTATAATTACGATGGCGCCTGTAAAATTGGGCCTATTGTGTAGGTACTTATTTTTTAGTATGTAAAGATTTACATTACTACTTATCTTACCTACTTGAAATAAAATCGGTAATAATTTGAATAAAGTGCTTGTATTTCTTTTTATTTAATTCATTTTTGTGAAAAAAAAATGTACGTAAGTACCTACTACCTACTACATTTTGCGAAGTTTGTAAATAATTGCACTGCAATTACACAACTTTAACAATAAAATAAATATTTAGATGACATCTGACATAGCTAATAAAATTAATTATGATAAAGATAAGATAAATAAGAACGAATATATTTCTTGCGCAATTTCATACAGGGTTACCTACCTGCCTACAGTATTTACTAAGCCAACGGAAGGAGATTAAGATCATCGTTAGTATAACAATTTTTAATATGGGGCCAACCCAAAATTCGAGAAAAAAATCAGCTGTTCCATACAAAACTGTAACTCGGAATCGACAAAATGTATGAAACTGCTGATATTTTTCTCGACTTTCGATCTGGCCCCATAGTAAAAGTTGTTCGGATCTTATCGGTGGTTTGAATCACCTCCTGTTGGAATAGAACACCAGCCCCCCGACCGCCTAAGCAATAGCAATCGTAATAGCAATCGTTTATGACTTCATTTTAGTCATTTGGCACCGCCTACGAGTATGTGACGTTAGCAATCAATTGCTTTGCGCGGATTGCGAAAGCAATCGTTGAATGAACAACTTTGATGGCTAACGTCACGTAGGCGGTGCCAAATTACTAAAATGAAGTCATAAACGATTGCTATTACGATTGCTATTGCTTAGGCGGTCGGGGGGCTGTTCTGGATAACCCTGTATAATATAAGTATACTGAGCGCCACACAAATTGAAAGATGGGAAGTTAGCCGCAGAGAGCTGCGCAAACGCCAAAATATAGACGTTAGCGGGTGCCAGAGAGACGAGACGCCGGCGCACACCCGCCCGCTAACCTCGTGCCTCCCGCGCGCTCCCTACGCCCGAGCTCACTACTTCGCCATTTGTATACGCATTGTGCACACATGCGCATTAATTAGCGAATCACGGCGAAGTGTCATCTGCGGCTAACTTCCCATCTTTCAATTTGTGCGGCGCTCAGTATATTAGTACAAAAGTGAAATAGTGTGCCGATCTGTGAAGTTAGCTACAATCTTCGCAAATCCCTACTCCACATCGCCGCCGACATAAAATCTACTGTGCAACGAACGCCTCGTGTCTCTCACCCGATCCGACAGCTCCCTGCAACAGGAAGTATTCCGTATTTGGTATAGGCGCCGGTTACCAAAGGCACACAGTCAGACACATCTCCCCCGCCGGGTGACGGCCCAAGCCTAGGTCCGTACCTTCTCAGTTGCCCTTGCGCTAGTCACCCTATAACCTAATCTTAGGGCTCAGCCGCCTTCCGCGCTCGCCTATCGCCGGTAAGCTGTAGAGGCCTCAGAGGCCAACAGATATGTCATTCAAAAAAAAAAAAAAAAAAAAAAAACCCTCGTGTTTATTTCGCCATGACTTTGATTCAGGTTATACCTACTTACCTACCTAATCAATAATTACGGCGGCTTCAAAATTTTGTCAAAGTAGCGTAGGTACCTTAGCCGATAGCCGTGGTGGTCTAGTGGTAATGATACCCGCCTTACAATCGTGAGGTCGTGGGTTCAAATCCCGGTCCCGTACCAATGAATTCCTTGGAATTCATGTACAGAATTTCACACCACTGGCTTTTCGGTGAAGGAAAACATCGTTTCGTGGAAGAAATTCGATGGCGTAGGTATGTGAATCCACCATCGCAACCCCCACTGGGCCAGCGTGATGGATAATGGATATGGCCCAATCGCCCTTCGTGGATAGGCCTACGTCCTACAGTGGACTAAGGTGAAGGTGGCAAAGTGCGCCTAGCGGATAAGTGCGCCTACCACAAATATCTTGAAAACTACCGATTGGATACTAGTAGGGACACTTTACGTCGATGATACAAACTAAAACATAGTTCTTGGTGATAGTCACAGATGGCTCTAGTCATGTGAGTTTGAGACACGCGCCATTTTATTTTCACTGTCATTGCAAGTGGTGAGGAGAGATGACAGTGGAGTAATCGTCGTCATGAATCTCAAGAAATTGAGTTTTTATCGACATACGAGTGAGGTAAGTGCACAATTTAAATATTGTGCTTTGAGATTTTGACTTTATATCACGAATATCTAGTAAAATTTATATATTTTTTGCAAATTTAATATTCTGATCTCAAATTTTTATAGTTGGGGAAGTGCGCCATACTGACTTTTTATATGGCGCACTTCGCCGCAATCCAGAGGTTTGTAACCTTTTTAAACGTGTCTTTTTATAAGCTTTTATTTAACTTGCAATGTATGTTTGCTTGTTTATATGGTCGGGTTATTATTATATTATTATTAATTCTTGATCCAATAAGAAGTGTGTGCTATTGTTGGCATTACTTCGAATCCTAATGTCATACTTATGTATATATGTTTATTTATCGTGTTTTATGAGGCTACCCTACATACATGCACACAACACACAATCACATTCAGTAAAAGTCACAATAATTAATTATTATTCACCTGTTCATGATTTTTGTTTAAGATGGGGATCTATGTAAAAAAACTGAAGGTCCTTAATGGTCCAGAGAGGCTTTGAATGAAGCAGTCGAAGCTGTTCGATTAGGTAGGATGTCTGTGTATGCAGCCGCATCAACCTTTGCTATCCCAAGAAAGACTATTATGGACCATGTCACACGTCGAAGGGGCCAAAAGTCATCAAGTCTAGGCAGACCACCAGTATTTAAATATGACACAGAACTTTTTGCATGTAATGGACCGCAAACCGCAAGCTGTAGAGGTTGCTCGTAAGAAAGCCGCAGACCCATTTGTCATCCAAGAATTTTATGACATGCTAGAAAGAGTAATTGACGAGTTAGAGCTTCATGACAAGCCTAAAAGAATTTACAATTTGGATGAAACCAGTTACTGCAGTGATCCACAAAAAAAAGTCATACGTCTTAGGGGTGATGGAAATCAACTCGGACTACATCATCCTCCGGAAAGTCAAATACAACAGTTTTAAAGATGGGTTAATACCGATATTTCACAAGATTAGGTCATATTAATAGATTACCTGAATATTATTATAATACCTTAACTAATATTAAGTATTGATAATATTTTGGTTAATGATGGATCTTAAAAATCCCGCCGCATCCGTCATTCAAAATATTATTGCGCGTTTTAAGCCTGGTCATCGTCATCTGTTGTCATTTTACGTAAACTTTTTAGTTTCCGTTTAGGTGGCCGTACTATTTAGTTCCCAAATTCAGACATCGAACTTCAGTGGTGGCGCGATTGCTTATTTATTTTCCATCTCATTCTTACTCCAGTAATTTGCATATGAGCGTATGAAATGGCGCATCTCTTTCATTCGCTATTACGAATAAGATTCGTTATAGTTCCCTGAATCCGATATCCGCTAATCATAAAGATCTCGAGCGATATTATCCGGCTTCTTGAATGGTCATTTCGAATATTAAATGAATACAAAAGATTAGGACATTTGATTTAGTGGGATTGCTAATACTAGATCTTTCCAATATTACCAATCTCTTAACTAATCTTAATATATTAACCACACGCTTAAACAGTTTTGATGGCGAACAACGCTGCTGGGGAGAAAGGAGCTCCATTTATGATTTATAAAGGGAAGCACGTATGGAGTAATTGGACCTCTGATTTAGCGTACCCTGGGACGTTGTATACAGCCACATCTAATGTCTGGATAGAATCGCAAGCCTTTTTGGAATATTTTTTATTTATTCCGATGATTGGCGATACGATTCAGCCAACACTTCTCATCTATGATGGTCACAGTACACATGTATAAATGGCTGTAATCGAAAAAGCCTTATAACAACCATTAAGTAATTCCATTCCATGTTATTTATTCGTAAATAAAAGAAAAAATATACTTGATACTCGATTATCAATATTTAGAAAAAAGGTTTACAGCCACTGATTTAAGATTGTATGGCGCACTTAGCCGAAATTTGGTTTGACATACATAGATTCTTCTAGAATGTAGCTATGAAGAAAAATTAAATGTTATGCGTTTCGTTGCTTGTTTTCTTATAATAATATGAGGCTGTTTTTATCCCTACGCTTCAATATTGCGTTTTACTAATACCAGGCGCACTTACCCGATTTGGCGACAAAGTGCGCCTGGTATCATGTTTTCTTATTTTGTGCTAAAAATCATTATTTTAAGGTTCAGATTGCAATGACACGACATTAGTTGTAGTCGCAAAACATCATAGATCCATAAGATACCACGACAAGTGTCATTCGTAAACTAAAACACAAGTTATATTGCACCAAAGTCAACTATGCAAAAAATATGGCGCACTTTGCCCCGCTCACCTTACTAAAAAGGCTGGTACGGCGTAGGTACATGGCGGTACACCTACCTTATAGACTGAATCAAACTTCTTGGCGGCTATGATATTAGCTACAAGCTGCGCAAAACCAAATCCTTATGGTGCATCCACACACTCCGCGAGGCGACACGAGCACCGCAGCTGTACCTAGCTAACTTCACATAATAAACAAGTAGGCGGTATAGAAGTCGGCGATGTGAAGTTAGCTATAGAAGTTTCTGTAGCTAACTTCACATCGCTTGTTTTGTTCACAAGTTTGATTTCGCTAAGGTAGGTAGGTATATTTCGGCGACAGGAACCTAAATAATACAAATAGAAACCATTAATTACAATTTATTGATTAAATACTAAAAATGGAACGATTACAACCAAAAATAAGAAGTTATTTTTCCAAGCCCAAAACCAGCCCGGACACTCCGCGTTTCTTCATACAAAATCTGCTGTCTTACTACGTAGTATTATTATATCTTCTTTGGTCTTACGCACACAACACTATATTTATTCACAGACACTACACATTAGGGTGGGTCACCGAAGTATGGAGAAAAAAAAAGTTGTAGTTTTTCTTCAGGCACAGTGGAAATATGGTGCCAAACCATAAGTATAAGCAGACTGTGAAGTTTGGTAGTAATCAGAATCCATCTACTGCCTCCAGTTCCATGCCAAAATTTCCAAAAAATGTGGTTAGGAAGGTCTTAGCTGAATGGCAAAAAAGTGCACTGATCATAATTATTTATGAAATATAAGCTTTAATCTATAGTAATTAACTTTATTGAAGGGAATAACATCGCAAATAATTAATAAAACATAAAAAATATAGTAATGGAAGTGAAGGAGTTAAAATGTGGCAAATTCCTTTTTCTTGTCAAATATTGGTATTGATTTTCTCGCATCTATTTAGGTTTTTTGCATGGTTTTCTTGGTAAATTATGTAATGAAAAAAAAATATACCTAGTAAAACCGTGAGTAACTACTTTTATTACTCTTTCTTTCGCTTGGATGTGATAAAAGAGACATAATTAATTTCCTTTTCCTTTTTATTCAACAAATGCTTAATTAGAGATTTTTTCAGTTCCAGATTTTGCAATTGATGACTCAGTGAAGATTTCTCGCTGATTTAATCGAAAATACGCTAACACATTCATTTTTTCCTTTGGTAGCTCAATTTGTTTTGTTGTTATATCTTTAGTTGTGCCAAAGTCGAAAACACGTTAATATCATCATTTGCCAAGCTATTTGTGGATCTATTATGAAGAAATCTTCTCTTGCAGGTATTTTTTTTGGGTTTCAGTTAAGCACATTTGATTAAATTTTGACTTTTGCAAGCTACAATATCGAAATATCAAACACAACTTTACTTTCACTCAAAACTATAATACATTTTATCCAGATAGTTTTTGGTGAGATTTGAAAAAGGTCTCTCACTCTAAATAAGAATTTTTCATGAATATATTCATTTTTAGTATTATTATACAACTAAAGGATTCAATTAGCAACTTTTCAATTACAACGGCTTTGATTTCGTGATTATGTTGGCTTTTTTATTCTTATTTTAACTTTTATCAGAACTACTCACAAAATTCATCATGATTTCATAGTTTGGCAAAATGCCTTTTAAATCCCATAAATCAATCATAAAGAACACTTACAATGGTTTGGAGTGTTTTTCAATTTTAAAATAAAGTTAAACAAATAACTGCACTCCATTTACGCAACGCGCTTCTTAAAAGTTTTTAAGATCAACTTTGCGTCAATTGTTTCTTCAAAAATCCCACCTCTATCCCATTCCTTACTCCTGTTCTTAAACTCAACCAGAGAAACGTCTTTATTTATCGTTATTTAGAGCTATTACATGTATAATCGGATATCAATAACTTGAAAAAAAATATGTGAGACTCGACATCAAAAATTTACTTTTTCAGAAATTTCGTTTACAATCTGGAGGCAAATTTTGGAAAGAATAATGAAATCAAACTTTATGTATAAATTTACTTAACCATTTGGCACCTTTTTATTTCTGAGCCTCTTGAAAAATAAAGAAAAAAATTTTTTGACCCACCCTACTACACATACGCACGAACGCTACACGGGTATTTGCAGCGGCCAGTGCAGCGCGGGGTGGAAGTGAGGAAGACTCAAACGGGTGGGGGGTAACGAGTGGCCGTTCTATACGTAGTATTATTATATCTACGTAGTATTATTATAATAATATCTTTTTTGCCAAAACAACATTAATCTGACATTCCTTTTTTTTTTTAAATTAAGTTTTACCATCACTTACGTTTCAACTTACGCAATATTATGGCGATGATGAAGCCCTTGTCTTGTCATTAGCTTATGTAATTATTATTTTGACACAAGTTTTACCGAAAATAAATTAATTTTAATGTTTTATTTGAATAAGTTATTTACCACTTCAAAGTTCTATAGGTTTAATTATTATTTTTTAAATGAGATTGTAATCTAAATTGTTTTATGAATGTACATCGACAGGAACGACAAAGCAAAGTTACTTATAACTAGCGCCACTTTGAACTAGTTTATAATTTAAATATTTGGCGCTAAAATTCAAACGACCGTTTTATAATAGATTGATTAATTCATTAGATTATGTCTAATAATATATTGATAAAAGTAAGTAAGTAAGTAAGTAAGTTCATGTAGGCCGGGAGGCTAGCCCCGGTGTCAGAGTATTTAAGCCGCCTGAAGGCCTCTGACATGGCTAAACGGTTAAAACAACCGGGACCTACAATTTAACGTGTCATCCGAGCTACGGCAGCGCTCAGTTAGAAAATGCCACCCGGTAAATTACAGTAAATCGTCCGAGACGACCACATATACATACATACTATTAGCTGTTCTGAGAAGTTAGCTACAAGCTTCGCAAATCCCCAATTTACATCGCCGATTCGCCGATCATATTTTTAGAAGAAAGCAGCCTACGTGTTTATACCATTTTCTAAATTCTGCCTCTAAGTCGGTTGGAAGAATATCATCCCATGCAAGACCACGTTTCCATGTCTCCTGTAAAATCAGACGTGGAACCAGACTTACCGCACAAGAAAAACCTATAGGATCGAATATTCTCTGTATTAGCGACAGTAAATCTTTCTTTGTAATCTGATCCAGAGTGGAGTATGAAGGCAAGCTATTTAGATTACAACTGAGTGTATCTGTCTCGGTGTGCCACAAGAGTCCTAATATGGAAACTACATTGTTACCTGTCTCATTGATTTCCATAGGCGATGTCACCCACTGCCTCAAGTCAAACTTACCTTGTATCATGATTTCTTTTGCTTCTTTTATAAATTCACAAGTCTCTTGCTCTGTATCCATGCTGGTGATGCAATTATCTACATAAAATGATTTGAGTAGAATATCAGCAGTGTGTTTTTTCTTACCTATGATTTGTTTCAAATGGTGGTTGATAGTGGCAGACAGCAAAAATGGGCTTGAGGTCAAGCCAAATACTACTCTACAGTGCCTGTATTCTATCAAACTGGTTTGTGTATCATCTTTCCACCAGAGAAACCTAAGATAATCTCTATCTATCTGTCGAACTGATATATTTAAGAAAGCTTTTGCAATATCAGCAGAAATTCCTATGGCACCTCTTCGGAAACCTGTCAATAGGTGTGGTATTTTATCTAGGCAGTTCACACCTTTGTTGAGAAAGGAGTTGAGAGATCTACCGTTCTTATCACATGCTGATGCATCAAAAACTGGTCTCAATTTTGTAGTTAGACTTGTATCTTTTTCTACTCCGCGGTGTGGCAAATAATGAGCTGATTGCGCTAGATCAGTTTCTGGTACTTTCTCTATTATGCCATCACTCTCCCAATCATCTATTATATTAGTATATTCATGGAATTTACCTGTTGATATTAATCGTTTGGTACTAGATACCAATCTTCTTTCAGCTAGACCACGGTTGCTCTGCAAGTCTTCATGCCCCACCTTCAGCGGTAGTGCTACTTCATATCGCCCCTCTGGTTCTACAGTGATGTTTTCTTCGAACGATATGACCGCGTCAGCTTCAGCTTGCATTTTCGTTTTGCTCTCCATGGGATCCTTGATGCCGAGCAACTCTAGTGACCAGAAATCTGTAACTGATGATGAACAGAATAAAATGTTAGTAGTATTACTGTTTGCATTATTTACTAATTTGCCCTGCAAAACCCAACCTAATTTGGTTTTAATCGCAAACAGACCCTCTTTTATCATTATACTAGTGTTGGTCATTATGAACCCTGAGTAGTCAGCTCCAATGAGCAAAGAGATGTCACTAGTATCTCTATCTGTTATTACTATACCGTGCTTTTTCATGATATTATCACATTCATCATCTTTATTATAACTAGGCAAGTTATTACAGATCACTGACTGCTCAAGAGCAATCAAATTTAGTTCAAAAGGTTGATTACACACACTTTCGACAAGGACTTTATAAATATTGTGTTCACTTGACTTTACCTTGACTCCACTGAACAAGTTGTGTGTCAATACTTCTTTACCTGAGCTCTGTAGACCTAATTTCTGTGCTATGTCTCTTCTTAGATAGGATCTTTGAGCACCATTGTCTATGAGGGCTCGCACAATTTCTTGTTTATTACCATTTTTAATCTTCACCATAACAGTTTGTAATAGCGTTACATTGTTTCTTTGTGACGAAAGGTTGCTTGTGGTCTGAATGTCTTTCTGAGTGTTTCCATGTCCAGGACATAGAGTTGCTGAATGTTTCTTCTTACACAAAAAACACTGAACATATGCTTTACAGACCTTGGCATGGTGGCCAATTTTAAGACATAGCATACATGCTTTTTTCTTCTTAATATGTTCTTTGCGTTCTTCTAGTGACAGCTTGCATAATTTATAGCATTCTGTGCTTGGATGTTCTTTATCGCACCACAAGCAAACAATTTTCCTTTGGTCTGTTTTTGAAACTCTGTCAACTAACGTTGCTGCTGTAGGTTGTGAAGGTTTTTCTATTAAATATTCTTCTTTGTTTTCTATCTTGGAAAATTCTGTAGCAATTTTAATCCTCTGCTCGCTTTCTACTTCTTTTTTCAAAAATTCGAGTAATGCACCAAGCTCGTCCCCCGATGAAGGTCTTAAACGTTCCCACAGCTTCAGGATATCCATTGGTAAGGTGGATTCGACCATTGGTAATATAAAGGATGAGTAACCTTGTTTTGTGACACCAAGTGTCTCCAATGCGCGGAGATGAGTGCTAAGATGGTCATAGATATGTGTTAAACTCTGGTTTTCTTTTTTATTCATAATCATCTTCAGTAACTCTCTGACGTACACTTGGATTAAGAGCTCATCACGAGCATACCTTTGCTTTAAGTCGGTAACAGCTTGATTATAGTTTTTCGATGTGATGGGGTAAGATTCAATAAAGTCTCTCACCTCCGTACCAGGTGTCATGGCCTGAATCAGGTACTGAAACTTATCCGAGTCATCTAATGTGGGATCCTCGTGGATTTTACAAAATTGTCCCCAGAAGGTGATCCAGTTTTTCACATCTCCGTCGAATTTCTTTATTTCCAAAATTGGCAATTTATATTTTCTTGAATTTATTTCTGGTGCTGAGTTTGAAGTAGTTCTTGCTGGATTTTCTATTATCTTTTCTACAGTCAGCCATTTCTTTTTATACGCCATCACCTCTTCTAATTCTTTTTCTAAGTCAGCGTCCGTGCAGTCACTCTCACTCAAAAGTTTTTCTATTTCCGCGTCTAGTATATGAAGTTTATTTGCGGTTTCTGATAGTAGTTTATAATGAGAGTCTCTGTCTTTCTCATCTAATTGACTGACTTGGTTAACAATTTTGGTGAACTGGGTGCGCGTGGCTCGACGTATTCTTTTTTTGTTCTCCATGATCTCCATATCTTCGGCTTTCCTTTCTTCAAAATAACGGTCGCCAGATTTAGAAGAAAGCAGCCTACGTGTTTATACCATTTTCTAAATTCTGCCTCTAAGTCGGTTGGAAGAATATCATCCCATGCAAGACCACGTTTCCATGTCTCCTGTAAAATCAGACGTGGAACCAGACTTACCGCACAAGAAAAACCTATAGGATCGAATATTCTCTGTATTAGCGACAGTAAATCTTTCTTTGTAATCTGATCCAGAGTGGAGTATGAAGGCAAGCTATTTAGATTACAACTGAGTGTATCTGTCTCGGTGTGCCACAAGAGTCCTAATATGGAAACTACATTGTTACCTGTCTCATTGATTTCCATAGGCGATGTCACCCACTGCCTCAAGTCAAACTTACCTTGTATCATGATTTCTTTTGCTTCTTTTATAAATTCACAAGTCTCTTGCTCTGTATCCATGCTGGTGATGCAATTATCTACATAAAATGATTTGAGTAGAATATCAGCAGTGTGTTTTTTCTTACCTATGATTTGTTTCAAATGGTGGTTGATAGTGGCAGACAGCAAAAATGGGCTTGAGGTCAAGCCAAATACTACTCTACAGTGCCTGTATTCTATCAAACTGGTTTGTGTATCATCTTTCCACCAGAGAAACCTAAGATAATCTCTATCTATCTGTCGAACTGATATATTTAAGAAAGCTTTTGCAATATCAGCAGAAATTCCTATGGCACCTCTTCGGAAACCTGTCAATAGGTGTGGTATTTTATCTAGGCAGTTCACACCTTTGTTGAGAAAGGAGTTGAGAGATCTACCGTTCTTATCACAATATTATTAGTTTGCTGCTGCGCAACGACTACCAACAACTTGAAAGTTTAGGTATTCCAAAATTGATTCGCTATGAGAAGGAAGCAAACAAAAGCAACTGTTTAGCGCGAGCATAGCGTGCTTGAAAATTTATCAATGTTTTACCTATTCAATAAAGAAACAAAAGAGGTAAACATAAAAACATCTTGTTTTCATGTTTTGCCTTTGTAGTGCGAGGCACAGATCTAGGAGGAGGCCTAGGCCGGGCACGAGGCGGTAGCCGGTAGCCTAGCGCTGCCACTGCTTTTATGGTGCTGCCCAAAGACTTCAGTAGCGGCACGGACTCTACCTAATTATTATTTTGTCTTCACAAACTAAAGAGATACTACGTATCAGACGACCGTCTGCCGAAGATTTTTTTAGGCCGTAACGTTATCTGTGGTGGTGCCAATTGAACCTCGCCCCCCGCATACTTCACCCCTCCGCCTACAACGCCATACATACTATTACTTATTCTGTGACATCAAATCGTATAGCTATATGTATATAGGTATTTTTAGTTTAGCTATACATTAGTATTTTTATTTAATATTTTGAGGAACTGAAAAGACTATGGGCGTAAATGAAATGAAATTTGTCACTGTTTTGCACTGCGCTTTATTATTTCTTAGATGTAAAACAAAAATACACACTGCATTGGTAATTTTTTATCCAATTTATGTAGAGGAGCCGGGTCATATCGAAACACGTTGAATTTATCTTGAAGTAAGTTACTGAAGACACTAGATGCACACACAGGAAGAAGATTAAATCGAGGATGTCAATACAATGACTTTTCGAAGTATTCAAGGCGTGAAATTACTATTGTTTATTAATATTTTCCGTAAAACTGTAGAACAACAAGAGAAAAGATGGCGGATGGCGAAAGCAATGAATGAAGTAATCACAGATGTCTACTGAAGTAATGAACAATAGCAGCTTGTTCATTCATTTCTAAGGAAATTTTCATTTGATCCCGTTCGGCCTATGGAAAGTTTTTTTTGTATGGGAGAGAATCGGTAGTGTTTGTCTTTTTCGTAAATATTTGTAAAGATTCCAAATCCTTCTCTTCACAGTATTTTTCTATAACACTGCCATCTATTGTGCTGCGCGAAAACCAAAAAGAGCTGCTACTTGTCAATAGAGGACTCTTTAGTTTCATTATTAATAAAATAATGTTCATTCCCAACGGGGCATCTCTAAGCAATCATTCTTAGTTTCATTCTTTCCTTCATCTCATTCAAACAAATTCATTCAATCAAAATCAAACGAAACCACCGAACCGCGGAGATCGTTAATGTTGTTTATTTCCCTGCTTTTCGTTAATAAAATGGGAAAATACACTAATTTTGCCCTAATCCTGATAAGTTGTACAATCAACGGTGAGTAAAATAATGCTACATACGCTTCCTTGTCATTAATTTCGTTTCCATTGTACATAATTTTTGCCAGAACAAAACCACCACGCCCAAAACAAGTTTGAATTGTTTTTTGTGTAAATACTGACTACAATCCCTGCTATTCTACTTATAATCAAATTTTCGATTGTTAAGAAATCACGAATCGATTAACTACATTGTTATAGTTGACATAAATCATTAAGTACTGTTACCAAAAAAAGCAGGACGTTTTTCAATCAATTTTTGCGTTGTGCCGGCTTGTTTTGTAACTTATAATGGCCCCTATTTAATCAAAGACCACTTCTTTTGATCCGATGTTATTTTCGCAGCTTCATCAACTTATTTCAGCCCACTTCAGGGTATAAGCCTCCTTCACCAACAATCCCCCCATAAAAAGGCAGCGCTGTTTCAGGGACGCTCTTTTTTCATGTTTATCCGAAGACAATATCAAAAAGAGAAAACATGTGACATTAAAAAATAATACCTATTAAGTATAGTGCGGATCAGCCTGGCTTCCTGGCTTATGATGTTAATTACCTCCCCGAATGACAATGATAGGGATAGGCGCCAACACATGCAGTGCAAGTGAAACAAGTACAGAGCGAGTGAGTCCACTGGACTGTCTGGACCCAGTTGAATAGAACCAGATGTAGCGACTGAGTCACTTGTCTTTCCTTTTTTGAAACTGTCAATGTGTTTATGGAGAAGGGCTTACTTACTCTTTTTATTTATGGGTTTACTCTTCTTATTCATGGTCTTACAGTTGTGCTCTTGGCCATTTGCCATTGTCAAGGATGATTATTGATGATAAATTATCTTCTATACAAATAAATAAAATTGGAGTGACTGTTTGTAATATTGAAATAACTGTTTTTTACTACATGCATATGAATATATATATAAATGGTACATACACCAAAATAACATGTTTTACAATTTTTGTATGTCTGTTTGTTCCGGCTAATCTCTGAAATGGCTGGACCGATTTTGACAGGACTTTTATTGGCAGGTAGCTGATGTAATAAGGAGTAACTTAGGCTACGTTAATAGACTGTTTGGCAGAACGAAGTTCGCCAAGTCCGCTAGTTTAAACTATGATCATACTTACTAATGTTATAAATCATATAGTGTGTTTATTGGTTTATTTGTTAGGTATTCTGTTATGCAGTATCAGATAGAATTTTACTACGAACTTTCGATCAGGTTACTATCTGACGCGAGTTAAAACTTTTTAACCTATCCCAAAAATCGATTTATACCATAAGTATAGGCCGAAGCAAACTTCTTGGCAGCTGTGAAGTTACAAACTGCGCATCCCCACTCTTATGCCACTATCATTTAAATAGAAAGGTACTGCACAACCACTCCCATGTTTACAGATGCCTAGAAGTTTAGTTAGGCTTATAAGGAAGCTATATTACTGACTAGCCTTTGCACACGGCTTCGCCCACATGATATTTTGATTTTTGTGCTAAGTAAGGACCTTCTAGATAGAACGAAGCTTATGTTCCTTTACGTCTTTCAAACTATGTAGGTATGTCTATGCCAGAAACTAAGTCAATCCATTGCTTTGTTGCTGCATCAAAGAAGAACAATCCTGGTTCGCTCGGGGAAGTTGACTCACGTGATAGGTGTACAAATTTATAATTGTTTGCCGAAGGACATCACGAGCTCAGTGAGCGATAATATATTTAAAACAAAACTAAAGAACTGACTCGTACAAAAGGCATTTTATACAATTGATGAATTTTTTGCTTGCAATAATAAGAGATTTCTTTTTAAAAAAATTGAATTGATATGACATTATTAATTTTTGATATTCTTCACATTATTATTGGATACTTACTACTTACTATTAATCTTATGAATAGTTATTGTATTTTGTGACTTATCATTTTTGACAAATTATCAATAAAATGTTTATCTGTTTTAAATCAACAAATACACTTCATCTTCAATTCTTGTTTGTGAGGGTGATTCACGATTTCGCCAACAGATACACATTCGGATTTATAATATTAGTAAGGATAAGTACTTAAACTGTAATTGTATTGTATGCTAATTTATTATTGTATTGTTTACATTCTTCTTCCATAACAGATATTAGACATACAATAGATAGATATGAATAATGTCAAATTGTGCGATTGCAAGAGTGGTCAAAAACCATGGTGGCCTTGTGGTATTGACACGCGCCTTACAATCGTGAGGTTATCGGTTCAAATCCCGGTCCCATATCAATGTGGTCACACCAGTGGCTTTTTGGTGAAGGAAAACATTGTGAGGCAACCTGCTTACGTCCAACAAAAATTCTATGGCATGTGTGAATCCACCAACCTGCACTGGGTCAGTGTGGTCGATATCACCCAATCACCCTTTTTAGGTAGGCCTATGTCTTCCAATGGACTATTAAAAATGCTGTTACTTTGTGCGAATGCTACCTTATATGCTATCTTGGCTGGGGCGCTGGGAACCCTACGAAAACATACGTTAACTAAGCGCCACACAAATCGGCGGATGGGAAGTTATGAGCAGAACGCTGCGCAAAAGCCGAAATATAGGTATGCGCGGGAGCCAGAGAGACGAGACGCCGGGGCACATCCGCCCACCAACCTCATGCCTCCCGCGCGCTCCCTACGCACTACGACACGCGGCATCGGCATTGTGCACACATGCGCAATAATTAGCCAATCACGGCGAAGTGTCATCTGCGGCTAACATCTCACCCGCCGATTTGTGTGACTCATACGAAGAATACGCTTGGTTTCCCAGATACATGAGTAAAAACTGGATGGTTCTCTATAGTGTAATGAATTCTCACGCGAGTCTTATTAAAATATTATGTTAATTGCAGCCTATGCGCAGAGAACACCGACCATCTCCCACATAACTCAGGAGCAAATCAGAGATATCGGAGGGCAAGTGGATTTGGACTGCTCCGTGCACTATGCCCAGGACTATCCTGTCATCTGGGTAAGATAAACCTTTATAATAAGTAAATATTGTTTTTTTTTTTAAAGAGAATCTAATTTTTGTACAATTCAATATGTCAACAATTATAATACCTACAACATTTCGAATTAACAAGATAATTTTTTGCAAAAAATATCATGACCGACTTCACCCGTTTACAGAATCATTACATAGTAGGTATAAAACAAAGACGCTTTCCGCTGTTTGTCCCCATGTATGCTTATATCTTTAAAACTACGCAACGGATTTTGATGCAGTTTGTTTTAATAGATAGAGTAATTCAAGATAAATGTTTATATGTATAATACACCTGTGCGAATCCGGGGCGCATCGCTAGAACGCAAATATTATGCACGGATCGATGTAACATTTTTCACATTATTATTGATTTATCAAAAATGGCTCAGCCAATTTCGATAAAATTGAAATGGGACCAATTTCGAAGTATATTCTTTCCAATAAAAAAATAATTATTGAAATCGGACTACTATGTACATAAAAAAAAATATATATATACGCGTCGAATTGTATACCTCCTCCGGTGGTTCGTCGGTCAAAAAATAAAACTAACCTAACAAATCATAAGTTAAGTTCAACTCATTAGCGGCTGTGATGTTAGCTACAAGCTGTGGAAAACCCAATCCTGACTGGAGGTCACTTACAGCTGCACAAGGATTGGTTTCCTGTAGCTTGTACCTAACTTCACAGCTGCTAAGAGGTTTGATTTGGCCTATAACTTGTAGTTTTCCGAACAATAGAGCTCGCGACTGTAAAGTAGCTTTTTCAAGTAAAGTCGACTCTGCTTGATATAGGCACATTAGTATACACTGCTTGCCTGTAAACAAGTTAATAAAGGCCATGTCCACAAAATGTATGGAGGCTGGTATAATAATAATCAAAAATTCTAACCACAACACTCATTACATTTCGAGAAAGTTCATATTTTTCTGAGTCTATTACATCAGTCAAAACCATAAAGAGCCCTCCGTTTTTTGAATCTATTAGGATAAATAAATATATTTGGCTCAATAGGTAGTTTATCTCTAACAAACCTGATTAAGTAACCTCCAAATTGTTATATGGAATCATTTTTACCAATTCGACACATTTTTTAAGTGTTTTTTGTCACATTGTACCTCCTAACTGGTCACACTGGTAGGTTATAATTTTTTAATTTTAGCAAATTAAGACATGAATGTGGAAGAATCAGCTACTAATGCAAGTAAAATAATGATAAAAGCACTTTATTATTGCTAAACTAGAAGAAATACAAAGCTGTATTATTATTTATCATACAATTTATTTTTCACATTTATAAAAAATGGAGGGATAAAAAAAACTAAATTAAATATTTTTGAGAAGCCGATAAATCAAGCTTTCTAATGATTTCATCTTGGTTCAATTTTTCTCTGAATAATATACCACTTGTGCAAGTCACCTTTAATGTGTATAATTATTTATTTTCTAGGCCAAGTTCGACCGTCTGAAGACCATAGAGTCAATCCCGCTGTCAAACAATGCCAACCTCATCATCAAGGATTCTCGGTTCTCGCTGAGATATGACGATGCCACTGCCACTTATACATTATCCGTAAGTTGTGGAACATTTTCTAAGTAACTTAGTAAATTGCTTAGCCAAATGTTAAATATCAGAAGGTATTTCTGATTTGTTTATTGCTATTTATGTTAATAAGCTCCTAGTAGCCCTACAAGTTATAGAGAGGGCTATGCTCAGAATCTCTTTGTGAGATTAAATCGGAGAACGTAGAAGAACCAAAGTTACCGACATAATCTAGCAGAATGGCAGGACTGGTGATTGTTGAAAAGTTGTTGACAATTGACTGAATGTTGAATGGTCCGGAAAGTGTATGGACATCCTATACTGTGCTTGCTGCGATGTGGTGTCTCTATTTATTGAAATACTTATTTCTTCTAGATAAAAGACATACAAGAGAACGACGCGGGCTGGTACCAGTGCCAAGTGCTGATCTCCATCACCAACAAGATAGCGGCTGAAGTGGAGCTGCAAGTACGCCGCCCGCCCATCATCAGCGATAACTCCACGCGGTCCATCGTAGCCAGCGAGGGAGAGAGTGAGTAAACTACCCCTGTCCGACGTACCTCAGTGCCTCAAGTCGAAAGTTTTTACCGCGTCCATCATCAACGATAACTTAACGCGTTCTATTGTAGCTAGCGAGGGAGAAAGTGACTAAACTACCTCAGTGCCTCCAATCGAAAGTTTTTCCGCGTCTGTCACCAACGATAACTTCACGCACTCTATTGTAGCTAGCGAGGGAGAGAGTGAGTGAATTACTCCAGTCTGACATACCTCAGTGCCTCAAGTCGAAAGTTTTTACCTCGTCCATCATCAACGATAACTTCACGCGCTCTATTGTAGCTAGCGAGGGAGATAGTGAGTGAATTACTCCAGTCTGACATACCTCACTGCCTCAAGTCGAAAGTTTTTACCTCATCCATCATCAACGATAACTTCACGCGCTCTATTGTAGCTAGCGAGGGAGAGAGAGAGTGAATTACCCTAGTCTGACATACCTCAGTGCCTCAAGTCGAAAGTTTTTACCTCGTCCATCATCAACGATAACTTCACGCGCTCTATTGTAACTAGCGAGGGAGAGAGAGAGTGAATTACCCTAGTCTGACATACCTCAGTGCCTCAAGTCGAAAGTTTTTACCTCGTCCATCATCAACGATAACTTCACGCGCTCTATTGTAGCTAGCGAGGGAGAGAGTGAGTGAATTACTCCAGTCTGACATACCTCAGTGCCTCAAGTAGAAAGTTTTTACCCAGTCCATCATAAGTGACAACTCCACGCGGTCTATTGTAGCAGCGAGGGATAGAATGAGTATATATAACCTTCGTGATGTCATTTCGCACCATGAATGAATCAAATAAAATAAAATTTAATATTAATTTTCAGGTGTCCAAATGGAATGCTATGCTGGTGGTTTCCCGATACCGAAGGTGTCTTGGCGTCGCGAAAACAATGCTATTCTACCTACTGGTGGTTCTATCTACAGGTATGAGGCATTTTTAACCGATTTTTACCCGAAAATGTGTTTGTAGCTGTTTGTTACTCTTTCACACAGCAACGGAGAGGCGAATCGACTTGTGTTTTGTATGAACCCATAGTATAAGTTGTTTATAATGATAATTTTCAAAGGTGTATAAGTCCCTGCACTTTCTAAAGTAACATCCCCCATATAAATCACTAGTTTTTACCCGCGGCTTCGCCCGCATGATATTTTGATTTCTGACGCAATATCATTATAATTTATAGCCTATGTGCAAAGTTTCCTCTCAATCCGTTCAGTAGTTTTTGCGTGAAAGAGTAACAAACGTCCATCCATCCTCACAAACTTTCGCGTTTATAATATTAGTAGGAAGTAGGATGTAGTAAATGTTGTTTTCTTTACAGAGGTAATATTTTGAAAATCTCTGCCGTGCACAAAGAAGACCGTGGGACGTACTACTGCGTTGCCGAGAATGGCGTAGGCAAGGGAGCGAGACGGAATATCAACTTGGAGGTCGAGTTCGCGCCTGTAGTTACTGTGCCCAGGCCTAGGTTGGCTCAGGTAAGAAACTTGCCACAAAATGACGATTCAATCGTCGCGGCGCATAATGTTTAATACGAAAGAAAACACCGGTTTTTACTCACGAATAATATAGAGTAATTAGTACTCCTTCGTCAGGGAATACGCGCGCTCCCGTCGACTGGCGCACGCGCACACTCTTCTTCTTTTTTCTTTAGTATAATGAATTCTCACGCGAGTTTTAGTGAAGTGATGTTTAATACGTATAACGTTCAATACGCAAAATGTTCAATGCTCATAATGTTCAATACCTAGAATGTTCAATTCGCAAAATTGACAATTTCAATGCTCTGAAAGTTCAATACGCAGGATGTTTAATTCGCGAAATCGACAATTTCAATTCACAGAATCTACTGTTTGTTGAAAACGAGTACCCTACTGAAGCGCTCGAATATACATTTACAATGTTAAAAACATACTTGTTATTGAAAAATATCGTTTATTATTTCATTTTTACTTCAAATAAAATAAAGAACTCTTATGTTTAAGACGAGGCATCGGGCCGAGAAACACGAAAACGAGTACTTTTGAATGCGCGATGTGAGAGGACGAAAGATATTGATTCAAATTTAAAAAATATCATAGATAAGGGAAAATCTTGTAAATTTAATGAACCAGATAAAATTATGAAAAGTGACCGGCTTTATTAAAAAAACTTACAAATTTCTCACTTATACTTACTGAGTTAAAAACAAAACCTGAGCAATTTTTCAAAATAGCCCTTTTATTAGTCTTAATTTTCCAGTCAAAGCAATAAATTGTACAATTTGTTCCACAGGCTTTGCAATACGACATGGATTTGGAATGCCACGTGGAAGCGTACCCGCCGCCGGCCATCACTTGGCTTAAAGACGAGGTACAACTGTCCAACAACCAGCACTACAGGTAAATTATGCATAAACCCGCTGCTAGGTCAGCGTGAGCTAACATCGTCACGCAGCTGGGCCAGCGGGCGGGGGCTAAGATCATCCTTTGACTGGGCCAGAGTGGCCCAACATTATCCCGTAGCTAAGCTGGCGTGGGCCAACATCATCACGCAGCCGGGCCAGAATGGGCCAACATCATCACGCAGCCGGGCCAGAATGGGCCAACATCATTCACCAACCACCAACTGGCGTAGTGCAACTTGCAAATCGTAATCTTAAAATCGTAAGGCAACTTGCATACGTCCATAGACGAAATTCGATGGCGTATGTGAATCCATCAACCCGCACTGGGTCTGCGCGGTGGATATGGCTTAATCACCCATCGTGGGTAGGCCAGTTCAGCAGAGGACTAAAAAAAAACCGATACAGTAATGAAGGATTATTCTAAAGGTGTATAGGATGAATCGTCCAGAGAAGAAATTTGATCGTTCATGTGAATTCACCAACCCGCTACTGGGCTGGCGTTGTCAATATGTGGCGTAATATGCATGTTTACTGGGTATAAAAAACATAATTGTAATTAGTCTGTTAGTTATATAGATTACTAGTTTTTACCCGCGGCTTCGCCCGCATACGCAATATATTATTATAATTTATAGCATATGTGTTATTCTGATATATAAGCTATATTATTGCAAAGTTTCATCACAATCCGTTCAGTAGTTTTTGCGTGAAAGAGTAACAAACATCCATACATCCATCCATCCATCCATCCATCCATCCATCCATCCATCCATCCATCCATCCATCCATCCATCCTCACAAACTTTCACGTTTATAATATTAGTAGGATAAAAAAATATTAGACACGTATTTTTTCTTTTGTTAAGCAAACGACTAAGTTGAACCTTGTAAAATTTTGTGAGTGGGGGCTCGTGACGTCACTAGTGCAACGTAGTCTGTTCATTTGTAAAGCACTCGTGACGTCACGCGGAACTTTATCTTCGTCAATGTTTGTTATACGTGTCTAATTTTTTTTTAAATCTTTCTGACGGACTAATTATTTTTTTATTCGTCATGCCCATTGTCCTTCGACGGAATACCCCAACAATGTCAGTCCCAACAACGGACTTGAAAGGCTGATATAATAAGCGCCACACAAATCGACGGATGAGAAGTTAGCCGCAGATGACACTTCGCCGCGATTCGCTAATTATTGCGCATGTGTGCACAATGCCTACACAAATGGCGAAGTAGTGAGCTCGGGCTTAGGGAGCGCGCGGGAGGCATGAGGTTAGCGGGCGGGTGTGCCCCGGAGTCTCGTGTCTCTGGCTCCCTCGTATTTCGGCTTTTGCGCAAAACGCTGCGCATAAATTCCCATCCGCCGATTTGTGTGGCGTTTAGTATAGGTACATTATTACTATATAAACGGGACTAATCGCGCACTAAAATTACGAGATAAATAAATCCCTCATCCCGACGTTTCGGCCGAGTTGCATCGACCGTGGTCACGGGTAGACTGGATGAGGAGGTATTTATTTATCTCGTAATTTTAGTGCGCGATTAGTCCTGTAGTATATAGTAATAATGTGTTCAAGTCGAAAGTTTAGTATACAGTACAGAACTTACCAAGTCTTATAATATTTATTTCAGGATATCTCACTTCGCGACCGCCGACGAATTCACCGACACAACAATCAGAGTGATCACGATCGAGAAACGCCAGTACGGGATGTTCACGTGCAAGGCTCAGAATAAACTCGGCTCTGACGAGGGGAGAGTCGAACTTACTGGTTAGTTATGCTTGTATATCTACCACACACATTAGTTATAACATTATTGCATGTAAATAAAAACTTTGATAATTGGCAAACACTTATGTTCTAACTCGGCAAATATTTATATGCAAACTCGGCAAACACTTATGTTCTAACTCGGCAAATATTTAAATGTAAACTCGGCAAACACTTATGTTCTAACTCGGCAAATATTTATATGCAAACTCGGCAAACACTTATGTTCTAACTCGGCAAATATTTAAATGCAAACTCGGCAAACATTTATACGGAAACTCGGCGAACATTTAAGTGACATGTCGGCGAACATTTATATGTAAACCCCGCAAAGTCGGCTGCACAAAATCGGCACATACTATTTCATGGACTTACTAGGGGTGATCCAAAAGTAATGATAATCAGTTATTTCTACTGCACACAAAAATACAAAAAAAATATCAGTCACTTGCTCAATTACCAACTAGTTCAGGAAAAAAAATCATATAAATAGGCCACGATTCCCGGGAGCTACATTCATTTGAATACGGACTGTCAAGGAGTGAACATCAAAATGGAAAAACACGAAATCAGAGCTGTCATTAAATACCTCTGCTTGAAAAAAATGTCTACCAAAGACATACATAGCGACTTGGTGGAAACATTAGGGGACTCTTCTCCTCCATATTCCACAGTTGCACGCTGGGCTAAGGAGTTTAAGCTGGGAAGAACATCGACGGAAGTTGAACACCACGAAGGACGCCCATCGACGTCCCTCACTGAAGAAAATGTGAAAAAAGTTGAAGAAGTTGTATTGGAAGATCGAAGAGTGACTATCAGGCATGTAGCTGAGGTCACAGGGATCTCATATGGCAGCATTCAAAGAATCCTTACGAACGAATTGCATATGAGAAAGGTCTCCGCGCGTTGGGTACCGAAAATGTTAAACGACGAGCAAAAGAAGAAACGAGTCGACATGTCAAGAGCAAATCTCGAAAATTTCCAGGCAGACAAGGATAATTTTTTGTCACGTTTTGTGACCATGGACGAGACCTGGATCCACCATTTTGATCCTGAAACAAAACAACAATCGATGACATGGAAACGATCCGATGAACCGACGCCGAAGAAATTCAAAGTGTCAAGCTCAGCAGGGAAGGTTATGGCGTCTGTTTTTTGGGATGCTGAAGGAATAATCATGGTGGACTACTTGGAAAAGGGGGCCACTATTACAGGCTCCTACTATGCAGAACAAATAAGAAGATTGCGGGAGGCTATTAAGGAGAAAAGGCGAGGCAAACTGCGGGCTGGAGTGCTGTTCCATCAAGACAACGCACCGGTTCACAAAGCTGCAATTGCCATGGCTGCCATTCAGGAAGCGGGCTTTGAGCTGGTGGATCACCCCCCCTATTCACCAGATCTAGCCCCCAGTGACTTTTATCTCTTTCCACGACTCAAGGAACATCTCCGAGGCAAGAAATTTGACGATGATAGCGACGTGATGGCCGCGGTTGAGGACTTTTTTGAGAGTCAAGATAAAGATTTTTTTTCTAAGGGAATTTTAGGTTTAGAAAAGAGATGGACTAAATGTATAGACTTGCTAGGAGACTATGTTGAGAAATAAATTTATTTTTTTATTTTATTCATTGTGTTTGTTATTGATTATCATTACTTTTGGATCACCCCTCGTACTGTAAACATATGGATAAAAAACATGGATACTATCATACAAATTCTGGAAGCGACTTGCTTCAAGACTTAGTAAAGTTATAGTGATTCTGCTAAATAAAGTTGCCACACAATAATAATATAAAAACATGGCAAACATTATTTCAGTACTACTTAGTAAAGTCATAGTGATACCTTCGTAAATAATAAGAACATTCGTAAGTACTTACGATCGTGACACGCTAGTATGTATGCGAGCTATACTAATTTGCCTTGTTGTACCTATATGTGATACGCACTTTTTTAAGTCAATTTTCATATCAATTTTACGTATTTTAATATTTTTAAAATCTGTTACTTTGCCTTGAAATAGAGCATGCAGTTTTCAGTCTATTCTTAAACAGTCGAAACTAATTTTACCTTGACAACCGGTTAAAACCGGAAGTTAGCCATTTGAGTTTGGCAGGTGAAAATTGGTTTTGACCGATGACTCTAGCGGTTAGTTTCAATTTTGACTAATTGCCCCGTTCAATATTATTTTGAACGGTATTAGACTGCACGATATGTGCCTGTGATCCTATGGGAAAGATGGATGGGTTTGTTTTTTTAATTTATTCTTTATATCTTGCCGTCTCTTCCGTGTGTATAGGCCAAATAAATCTTGCTGTGCAAATCTCCAGTCTTTGTGTCTAGCATATGAATAAACTGCTATTGCGTAACCACCCGGCTCGTATTCAATGACGCCGAGAAGTTTGATTCGGCCTATAGTATGTTTTATTGAGTTAAGCCTGCTAGTCCAGCATGCGACACCGAGAAGCCACGAAAAGAACTCTTTTCGACGTGTGAAAAAGTGACAGATATATACTTTGCCATAACTCTCGTTATGACACGTCGAAAGAAATATTATGTGGTGCGCATCCCAGCCCGGCTGGATTGTCTTGGCCAGCGTGGGAAATTCATTTTATTGTGTTTATTAGTTAGGTAGGGCATTACATTGCCCTGTTATACAATATTAGGTAGTGCATTACATTTCCCTATAATACAAAAATAGGTAGGGCATTATATTGCCCTATAATACAGTTATAGATAGGGCATTACATTGCCTTATAATACAGTGATAGGTAAGGCTTTGCATTGCTCTATAATACAGCCTTAGGTAGGGCATTACATTGCCTTATAATACAGTGATAGGTAAGGCTTTGCATTGCTCTATAATACAGCCTTAGGTAGGGCATTACATTGCCTTATAATACAGTGATAGGTAAGGCTTTGCATTGCTCTATAATACAGCCTTAGGTAGGGCATTACATTGCCTTATAATACAGTGATAGGTAGGGCTTTGCATTGCTCTATAATACAGCCTTAGGTAGGGCATTACATTACCCTATAATGCAGTAATAACTCCCTAGCTATAATGCACGTTAGAGCACGATAAGGCAAATAATGCCCTGCCTACTACAGTATTATAGGGCAATGTAATGCCTTACCTATTGCTTAGGGCAATGTAATCGTATTGCATTGTCCTGTAATGCAGTAATAAGTAGGGCATTACATTGCCCTATAATACAGTAACAGTTCTCGCATGTCCTGTAATGTAATACCCGCTGTACTAGGTTAGCTATTTTAAAAGCTATTTTTTTCAAGCGATAATGCACGTTACGTATGTAATTATAGAGTCTATAATCCCGGTGTGCCCGCCCGCTTGCGGCCAAGCGCGGTACGGCGCGGCGGCGACAGTGGCGCCCTCCGGCCTCACTATCGCCACGCTTGTCGGACTGTATGCAGCTTGCGTTTTTGTGAGGTGAGTTTTTGTTTATTTTTCGTTCTCTCCTCATTTTCATTTTTGTATATCCTGATTTTGTGAACATTTTACGTACTACCCGCATTTTTTTTTAGTTCTACTTGCATTTTTATTTTATTTTGTCATTCTACCCGCATTTTTATGTTTTATTTTAGCATAATATTGGCTATTGTAGTCTACGGTAGGTATTGATGACAATCACCATCTTTATGCATGATGTATTTGGCTCGTTTTATAAATGGTAGGTATATTTTTCTTTGTCGTTATAGTCATAGTCTCAAAATGACATGTAAACGCGCAGCGTAGGACATCCACCGACAAGGTGAATGGATGACCTCAACCGCATGATTGCGCTGGATGCAAGCCACTTCCAACCGGTCTTATTGAAGATCCACAGATAGGCCTATGTCCAGCTGTGGATGTCCTTTGGCTGATGGATGGATGGCGAACGGACTATGTGAGGTTAAGTCAGGAATGGGTTATTCACAGCTTGTTGCTAACATCACAGCTCTGAAGAAGTTTAATTTAGCGCATGCACGTGTTTTAGTTCTTTTAATTTTTTTCACAGAAACGTCAATACCAGATATTAACTACCCGCGCCTGCTCCGACCAATGCCGCACACATATATAGACTGGGACGCACTAGAATCTGGACAAGCGTCTTTACGACAGATACACTACGCCATTTTCATGTTTACTATGGTAAATATAATTTTGATGTAACTTTTATAAGTTTTATAAACTGGCTTAACTCTATTGCCGTGTGTGATGTAACTTCTCCATATTTGATATAAGTATTTTGACTAAATACCAGTAAAAAAAATATCATCTTGGAAAAAACATGGATGTAACAAAAAGATAGGATCAGACATAATACCACGAGATAACCGTTTTGGAGCTACCATTTTAAGAAACTATTTGCCTGACATATGAAGTTGTTGAATTTCACTTGTCTTTTGTTTTGTATTGGCTTACTGAGCGGACGCCATTTTGGAAACAATGTTGGCTTCAAATCACGTAATCCTATAACTTAATTACTTGTCTTAATTACATCCATGGTATAAGTATGTATTATATGTATGGCGCGGCCTGAAAACTCTGACACCAGGACTAGCCACCTGGCCGACCGAACTTACTTAGTATATTGTAAGAGTAGGTATTGTGCTTTTTTAAAGTCAGTTGCCATTTTTTTTACCTGAAAAAACATTTTGTTTTTCTAGTGATACATGACAGCATTCCATTGGCAATAATTGGTAATTTTTTGTACTTTTTTATGAAGTAGGTAATTAATAAAAGATCTTAAGACTGTAGTTGAGATCGATTACTACATATTGATAAAATAAGTCTGAATTAGACGAATCTCTAAGTAATTTATTAAAAAAAAATCGACTGCACAAGGTAGTCTAAAAACCTCCGAAAATATGAATAATATATTCATATTCCTTTATCAAAGGTCGGAGAGTAACATAGGCTACTTATTATCCCGATAAAATAAGGTTCCAAAGGGATAGCACAAAAACCAAAATATCACAATAGCTATTGCTAAAATAAAAACCTAAATATCACAATAGCTATTGCTAAAATAAAAACCAAAATATCACAATAGCTATTGCTAAAATAAAAACCAAAATATCACAATAGCTATTGCTAAAATAAAAACCAAAATATCACAATAGCTATTGCTAAAATAAAAACCAAAATATCACAATAGCTATTGCTAAAATAAAAACCAAAATATCACAATAGCTATTGCTAAAATAAAAACCAAAATATCACAATAGCTATTGCTAAAATAAAAACCAAAATATCACAATAGCTATTGCTAAAATAAAAACCAAAATATCACAATAGCTATTGCTAAAATAAAAACCAAAATATCACAATAGCTATTGCTAAAATAAAAACCAAAATATCACAATAGCTATTGCTAAAATAAAAACCAAAATATCACAATAGCTATTGCTAAAATAAAAACCAAAATATCACAATAGCTATTGCTAAAATAAAAATGGCTACCTTGTGCAGTTAGTTAAAATATTCGACAATTACATAATAATTGTAAAAAATATGGTTGTAAAAGATAATTTAACCAAATCAAAATTATCTACTTATGAATTGTAATTCTAAATTTTGGATTAGAATAAGTCGATGTTAATATTATGTATTATTTTGTAGATTATTTTAATTATTGAATCTCAATTTTGAAATCATGGCAGCTCAGAAAAAGCAGTATATTTTTTTATTATACTTCAGTTTATACATATTTATTAATTAAGAATATTTTACCTCCCGATATCTTTTTTCTCGACATTTAGTTTTGAATTTTATGATTCTTAAAAGAATTACCACACTTTTTATAATTAGGGTGTAAGATAGGCGTTACTTACGAGTAGTTTTTATAGCAAACAGCAAGTCTAGGTACAGTTTCGACCACATTTGGCGATCTTTTTAGAGTACTGGCGCGTGGGCTCTTAATGTACCAGCCTTTTTAATAGTCCACTGCAGGACGTAGGCCTACCCACGAAGGGTGATTAGGCCGTATCCACCACGCTAGCCCAGTGCGGGTTGGTGGATTCACATACGCCATCGAATTTCTTCTACGGACGTATGCAGGTTGCCTCACGATATTTTCCTTCACCGAAAAGCCAGTGGTGTGAAATTCCGTACATAAATTCCAAAGAACTCATTGGTACGGGACCGGGGATTTGAACCCACGACCTCACGATTGTAAGGCGGGTGTCACTACCTCTTGACCACCACGGCGACATTCATATTGCATAGCATAATAATATACCATCGAAACTATAGTAGATTAGACATAAAAACTACACGTACATGTAGACCGATTCAAACTTCTTGGCGGCTGTGAAGTTAGCTACAACTGAAACCCAATCCTCACTCAGATGTTAAGCTAGCTGCAGTCAGGATTGGGTTTTGCGCAGCTTGTAGATAACATCGACACCTGTATATAACACCTGTGTTATATTCTAATATAAAAATGTGCAAAAACAATACTATTCTGCATAAAAGATAGCTTGATCTCGGCGACAGTGACATTGACATAGAAGATTGACATTTTTAGAGTTGGGATAGTGGTGGAAAAAGCCGATTATCAAACAATGTTGTAATGAAATCGAATGAGTAGTTGAAGGTGAGAAATTGGATTTTATTTACTTACTATTACTTAAGATCAAGTTTAGTATGAACACATGTAAATAATGTGATGATATTAATTAAATAAAATGTAATAACTTTACGATAGTATTTATCGTAATCGGCATGCCCATAAAGTATGACATTGACAGGTATTGTCTGTACTATTGAGAAATTCAGGACTTCATAGGCGTGATTTTTCTGACAGCTGTCGCAGAGATCAAGCTAAATCTTGTAGAGTATAGTTTCTATAGTCTGAATAATCTCATTTTTTTGCTAAATATGGATTAAGATTAATATTGTTGTTTTTTTTTTACGTGTGACTCATATCAGCAATAATTTAATAAAACATAGATATAAGATTGAATTAATATAGTTTGATAGTTCGATTCACACCGAGGTGGAACGGGCAGTTGTACCATGCGTTAAGGGTCTTTCATCAAGTTAGAAATAATAAAATTGGTTAATTTGTATGTAATTTTTAAAAATTTAATGTTGTTGCCGGTGTTTTGAAATTAATAAGTGACTAAGTATAAAATAACGGTCAGCAATTAAGAAGCAAGCAACGTTTTCTAGACGTTTTATCTTCGTGTTGAAAATAAAATGCGTTGACTATGTGAAATAAATGAAAATGAAATGAGCAAGTTAAATAAAAAATTATAAACTAGCTGACCCGGTGAACTTCGTCTCACTATCTGTCAACTGTCAATGACAACTTTTACATGCAGGAACATTTCGTATGGGAAAGTGAAATTAAAGTCTTTGTATTTTTTCCCGCAAATATAAATTTTCCCTTAGGTTCCACAAATATATCAAGATCAAAATTAGCCAAACAACCTCGATCCATTTTTATATAATTATGTAGATGAAAAGAAAAAAAAAAGACAAAAAGAATATAAACAATAAATTGGATTTGGTAAAACTGAGTAAGAATAACGATTTTTTAAAGCTATTTCCTTGCCACTGCTTTGCGTAGCGGCCATTTCGGTGTGAATCGATCTTTATGTGTGAACCCAACTTTACCATGCTTAATGTAGTATCGTATTTTTAATTTAAAATCTGCAGCATTTTGTATAATTTTAATGTATTCTCAATCAATTTTAATGTATTAACATATCGAATTATATTATTTTTTTACTAATAACTTTTGTGACAAATCAAATTTTTATTAACAACTTTTACTATGAGACCAGGAATCGCGAAAAATAGTCAGGTATTCGATATAAATTTTGTCAAGAGTCAATGAACCAGTTTTTTCCGCGGGTTGGACCCATAGTAGAAAATTATATTATATTTTGATGATTACTAAAATTAATTGCATTCCAATGACGTTTTGTGATTTTTTTATTAAACAAAATGAAATAAGGTAAAATTAAGCAGACTTTTGTCATATCTTTATATCATGTAAGATTTTACCGTAAATCCATAGAGTACGGGAAGAGTTGGCATAAGGATCTAAATGCTATGATTTTTCAAGTAAGCGCTATCTATTGCTATTGTCTTGTAGTTCCACTCCTATCGGAGGTTGGGCGACATCAGAGAAATTCTAATTTTTGGAGCTGCTGCTCTAAATAATGAGGTGGTGTGTTTTTATCAGTGATAATTAGTAAAAAATTGTTGTATTTCGTTGATTATGAGCTGAATTCCGTGTATGAGTGTAGGCAAGTGATAAATTGTGACGTATTAGGTCGTTCCGTGTTGTTACCAAAACTCCATAGACGCCTCTAGGAAAGTCTCCACTGCTTTACTGTGGTCTGACTTGGACTATGTTTGGACTTGGCCGCGACTTTATTGAACTATGGCGTGACTACGACTGACTATTTTAATAAAATATTATCAAAATTAAAACTTAATACTTGACACTGGCAAATGCACAACAATGCGACGCCAAAACATAAAAGTAGAGAAATACCCTGTTGAATGATGTCTTGTCTTACTGTACCAGCCTTTTTATTAGTCCATTGCAGGGCATAGGCCTACCCATTAAGTGATTTGGCTTTATTCAACACGCTGGCCCAGAGGGGATTGATAGATTCGGCTGAATTCGCATTCTCCGAAAACATCGTTTCTTCACCGAAAAGCCAGTGGTGTTAAATTCCGTAAAAAAATTCAAAGAACTCATTGGCACTGCACCGGAATTTCAACCCATGACCTCACGATTGTATGGCGGGTGTCAATACCACTCGACATCGACTCTTACTATAAATAAAATTGTCTTACCCACTCTATCCTTACTCTGTGGTAAAAATGTAATACCATCCATTTTAAAAGACTTTTTACTCTGTATTATTAAAAATAAGTAATTTTTTGACAGCTAAGTAATCTCAGCATTTATACATTTAGGTTTTTTTGTTGAAATAAAGAATAATTTGTATGAAAATTCGTTGGTTTTATTTATTTATGAAGAAAATAAAATATTAAGATTTTCATTTAGTTTAATAAGATATCGAGATTTTAAGGATACTTTTAAGGTAATCGCGCACCTGTCAGCACTGCGGGAGCCTAACGCGGCAAAAAGGTCAAACGCCTACAGAATTTAACGTTGCATATTCTTTCATACTTTGTGTTGAAAGTTAATAAACAGAAAGAATCAAACTAAGTTAGCTACAAGCTGCGCAAAAAAAATCGACGCACTCCTTGCGTCGCTGACATATGAATAAATTGGTACTGCGCAACGATTCGCGTCGTGTTCACAGACGCCATTAAGTTTGATTCGGCCTATAACTGCTGTGTGGCTTCTATGGCGAGGGCATTCCATCAAACACAGGCGGTACGAGCGGTAGAGCGGTAAAGGGCGGTACGGCGGTACGGCAGTACCGCGACCGGACCTGTGTGAGCCCTTCTTATATAACCAGTACAATACAGATACCCGCCCGTCTGCTATACCGCTCGTACCGCCTGTGTGTAAAGGAGCCTTTATGCGCGTTGAGCAAAATAAAAAACCTAGTAGGTACTTTCAAAAATAATTGTTTATTTTATACACTCTTAAGACCAGTATACATTTTTAACTTAGTCTAGACATTGTACCCTTCTTATTTAAATAGTTTTTAAAAAATAATACAGCTACTTACAGCGAATCGTACAAATATTTGGTCATATAGTAAGTTTAGACTGGCAATAAAAGTTGCGGAAGTTGTCACTTCGACTTGCAATTTCTATCATAGCATTAAAGTCTCGAATGGAGATCATGTACTGGCAAGCGCAACGTAGAACATCCACCGACAAGGTGCACCGATTATCTAATCAAGTTAACAAGATCCCGACCGGTCTTTGGAAATACATATGTCCGGCAGTGAACTTGCTACTAATCTTATACTATTCTTACTAATGATCATAATCATGACTAAAAAGTAATTAGTGTAGGTAGGTACATCAATATTTAAGAGTAAATTCAATAAAATTTACACAATCGCGCTTATCTGAAATGTAGTAATTAAAAATACGTAAGTTCTATAATATTAGGTACACATTTAAAAAAACATTTAAATAAGTACTTTAGCATTCGTTGCGCTCGGACATAATGTTTATTTGGTTGTACCCAAGCCTTTTTAGGAAAAAAACTTGAATTAATTTTTCGCTCGGCATGCTCGCGCATTCTTGCAGGAACTTCTTGCCAGTCTAAACCCCACTTTACATAATAATGTTAAACATTTATACACTTAAAACTATCATTACATATTTGGTGTAAGTAGGTACATTTAAACATACCTTTACCTACCTATTTTAGAATTTATCTATATTTACAACACAAAAAAAAAACATAAAATACAGTATAGGCTTAATCAAAGTTAGCGGTTGTGAAGTTAGCTACAAGCTGCGCAAAACCCAATCCTGACTTAAATCACTTGTTGCGGGAGGATTGGGTTTCGCACAGCTTGAAGCTAACTTCACAGCCGCCAACAACTTTGACACGGCCTATGCGTTCCTATCACGGTCATGGTATAGTGCGCAAACACCCTTATTATAAAAATACATCACCGAATACAATGTAACAAGTAAATAATAACTTTGTAAAATATAAATAATTATAACTTCACCATAAATGTTTTAAAATCGACCAAAAAACGTAAAATGCTAAAACCACGAAGATTATTTTTACTATCTGATGCAGATAGTATAATCTGAAAATAAAAAGAAAACACATTTTATTTATGAAATATTCTTATAGTAGGTACCTACAAGTGATTTAATTACTACGACAAATTCAATAAAACTGCATAATAAGCAGTATCAATTTGGCGGCTGTGATAGGAACTACAAGCTGTGGATAACCCATTGAGAGTGAAGCTCACTTTTTCAGTTGCGCGAGGATTGGGTTATCCGCAGCTTCTAACATCACAATATACTGAGCGCCACACAAATTGAAAGATGGGAAGTTAGCCGCAGATGACACTTCGCCGTTGTACAGTCAGGGTCAAAATAGTAAAGTGTGAATTTGTACAAGGTACATACATGTTATGGAAACAACTGTTTTGTTTCGTAATAAATTATCAAGACATTGTTATAATTTTAGAAGGTATAAATAAATAAAATATTTATGAACATTTGTCTTAGTGTGCTAATTTAGTGGCGATACGCCTACGATCGTGACATAGTTTACTTTTTTAGATCGAGATTCTTCAGATAGGCTGCTGTCATCACTATCACAACAAGAACCAAAACAAACAATAAAAACTAACTACGACAACGATGAATGATCTCGACTGTACCTTAGCTAAATATGGCGCATGTGTGCAAGATACCGATACAAATGGCGAAGTGTTGAGAGATACAAATGGCGGGCGTAGGGAGCGCGCGGGAGACACGAGGTTGGCGGGCGGGTGTTCGCCGGCGCGAGTCTCTCTGGCACCCGCTAACGTCTATATTTTAACGTTTGCGCAGCTCTCTGCGGCTAACGTCCCATCTTTCAATTTGTGTGGCGCTCAGTATACCTATGATACGGCCTATACTTACTACACAAAAAGTAATAAAATCATCCAGTGGCGTAGCTAGGCGTGGGTAAAGGGGCCCCGTTATGCCTCAAATGCAGGTTGCCCAATTGCCCATACGCTGGTCGGCCCCATAATGAAAGTAAAAATAATGGTCTGAACCTTGATAGGTATCAATAACGTCGCTCTCGGCGTGTCGTCGCTCTCCTTGAACATGTATCGCCGGATTCCGAACAAGTATTCGTCGAAGTTTTACGTAGTACTTAGGTAAACAGTATACGCACCTCTTCCACTTCCTCCTAGCGCGCGGCAGCGTGTCGTCGCTCTCCTTGAACAGGTATCGCCGGATTCCGAACAAATACTCGTCGAAGTATGTCTCCCAGTCTACCTCCGCCATACTGAACGGGAATAGCTGAAACCCAAAGGTTTCTTTTTGTTTATTTCATACTAGCTTTTGCCCGCGGCTCCCGCGTGGGCGAATGGAACATGGGAACATTTTATTTGTCTGAGTTAAAAATTAGTCTAAGTCACTTTCCGTCTTTCTAACTATGTCCATCCCAAAAATCAAGTAAATCCGTTACTACGTGAAAGAGGAACAAATAAATAAACCAGTACCTATGCGTTTGACTGTAGGTATATGATACCTTCATACTGCATATTGAGAGAGATACATTTACTCGAGATAAATAAATAAATATTTTGAGACATCTAATCCACGGCCTCTGACACCAAACTACGCAAAGCTTGTGATATGGCTGCCAGAGACTGATATAGGTACTACATATACTTATTTTTATATACATACTTATATAGATAGTACCTAACTAAATAACACCCAGACACAGAGCAAACACTTTTTTTTATATTCCTACAAGGAATAAAGTTTGCGTTTGACTACATACTGCCTGATGTTGAGCAGATATGCGGTCTAGGATGTAGCACGCTTACCTAGATGATACCTATTTATTCGGGATTTGAAGACACCCACGTTGTACTAATAATACCTACTTATGTTCATCACATAAATATTTGCCCTGGGTGGGGATCGAACCCACACCTCTTTGATCCAGAAGTTAGGTTCACTAACCACTGAGCCACCGAGGCAGTCAATGTAATTAATTAATTGATGTTAAGCAGACTTGCAGTCTAGGGTGTAGCACGCTTACCTTCCTAGAAGGTACCTAGGAGTATTTACTCGAGATTTGAATACACCTATGTTGTACTTATGCGGAATGATAGACTCAAACCTTTGATTTAAGTATGATACTCGTACTATAACTGTGTAAGGTTGCATTGTTGTATCAAAAAGTGTTCATGGCTATTTATAATTAAATTCTGTCATATTTTGGAACTTCTTAAAAAATGACGTATTGTTAATTGTAGAAAAACAAGTAAAAAATAATAATTTTTGTCGTAACGTGTTTTTGGTTGCATCCTCAACTGTAGATGGGTACCTACCTAAATCACTACTTTAAATTATAACGAATCCATATAGACATCAAAACACTACGATGGACCTTTTCTTAGAAAGACGGTTAAAAATAAGTATGTACCTTTTTATCGTCATCTGAGGTGTTATCCCAGAGCTCTCGCACTTGTCTATTGCAGAACATGATTTCTTTTGTTGTAAAGTAGGACAATACGGAGGAGAACTTGTGAATCTTTCTGTACACCTTCAGCATTCTGGAAAAAAACGGTAATTTTAGAAAAAAAAAATGTTTTATAAATTCGAATTATTGGACCAAATCAAACTTAATAATTAATAGTTTTGTGTGTGTATGTATGTTCCGTCAGATATATTACAAAATATATTTGACCAACGTCGGATTAACCCTAGCAGTTAGGGAACCCTAAGCAGTTGCAATTCTAATATAGAACCTATGCGTTCACGGGGTCTCATGCCCATACCTAGGGGCCCCTAGTCGATGCAGGGCCCCCTAGTCTATGCGGGGCTTTGCCTTAAAGATAATCCGAGTGCTTCCACTTTGCCCCACCAAAGCGCCCCACTGGTGGGGCAGATTCCACTCCATCATTTTTTGGAGTGGAATCTGCCCCACTCTTCTCATCTTGGTGGGGCAAATTCCACTCACTTTTTAGACCAGTGGAATCTGCCCCACCAGGGGTGTCGCGCGATTTTAAATTAAATTGGTAATGCCATGAAGTGCAAATTCTACTGCAAAATTTTAATCATTATAGCGCCCCACCAAATGAACAGATAAGTGGAGACATTTAATGCAAAATAATTAAGAAGATTGTAAACTAAAAGCACATTTACTTTAAGTCATAAATTACGGATTGTATGCGGTTATAGTATTTATGTAGCAAATATTTTCGAAGCCATCATAAAGTAAAAGAAAATTATAAATTGAATATTGTCATTCATCGTAATAATATTTAATAATCTTTTCGAGATTTAATCTCAGTCAGCAAATTACTTAAATGGTAATTAAAATATGGACCTATTACAAATAATGAACATGTCCATCTTAATTGTAACAGTCTTTCTTATGTGAATTAATTATATTTTCTACATTAATACGTTATCCCGACTTATGTTTGTAGTATACATATTGGAGAGCTGACGCCGATATTAAATGACCCATAAGTAGTACTAGTAACCCGCAATTATAAAAGCAATACGAAAAAAATAATAATACATCATACGTAACTCATTCAAAATATTTTGACATTAGACTAGTCAAAATAGTTAGGTATTCAAACTATGATGACATTGATGATTAATGTCGAAATCGCTCAAATTGTTGTATCGTTACACTAAAATAATGTTTTAGAAAATTAAATTGTACATAACTAAGTAAATATGTTATTTTTTTCATTCATATTATGTTGACTTTATATTTAAAAAGCCAAATATGTCATTTTATTTTATGCTGGCGTCAGCTCTCCGCCCAGTAAACAACGTAAGGAAAACTGAAAATAATGGAGGAAAGAACGGTACGTAAATTAAAAAACTGTTACATCTTCACAGAAAGAAATTTCTACGTTCGCCATTAAAATTAATTATCTGTTACATAGCTTGATAAAATTCTTATTTTCTTATTCTTAACTTGTTATAAATTATGTAAGTGATTTTTATAAATTATTCAACCATGTCAAAAATTTGGGTATTATTTTTAAAGATTCAAACAGATAGCGCGCAGCATAAAGCTCATTCAGGTAAGTATGAAACATCACAAGACATTTTAATACACGGATTTATTTATTCACACATAATATCGCTCATACAACTCTGAATTGTGCATTGAAATTTTTATAAATACTTCTATGGTTGTTTGTTTCGCAGACCAGGATTATAAAAATAAGTACACCTATCAACGGCTTCGTTCTATCCTGCTGTGATCAAGCCACTCATATTACACGATCGAGTGAGATAGAAAACGATTATTGCTACCAGCCCCTATGCGTTAGGTAGGGCTTTTCTTTCTTATATGATATTTAAAACAATTGATTCCAAAAAAATTTTGGCTTTTTAAATATTTAGTCAACTTAGAATTTTAGTCAATTATGTGCTGTGGTGCGGAAATCTGTGTAGTCAACTATCCTGTGATGATTTATACTTACCTGAACGGTTTTTATGCTGCGCGCTATCTGTTTCAATCTTTAAAAACAATAATCAAGTTTTAGACATGATGAAATAATTTAAAAAAATCACTCACTAAATTGATCACTAGTAAATATTAGTAGCTAAGTTATAGATAATCACTTTTAATAGCGACTGTAGAAATTTCTTTCTGTGAAGATGTAACAGTTTTTAAACTTACGTACCGTTTTTCCTTCCTTTTTTTCAGTTTTCCTTACGTTGTTTACTGGGTGGAGAGCTGACGCCAGCACTAAATAAAATGACATATTTGGCTTTCTAAATATAAAGTCGTCGACTTAATTTTAATTTTAAAAAATAACACATTTACTTAGTACAATACAGTAGTTATGCACAATTTAATTTTCTAAAACATCATTTTAGTATAACGTTAAAACAATTTGAGCGATTTTGACATTAATCATCAATGTCATCATGGTTTGAATACTTATCTATTTTGACTAGTCTAATGTCAAAATATCTTGAATGAATTCCTAATAATTGTATGATGTAGTCTTTTTTCTTATTGCTTTTATAATTACGGGTTACTAGTACTACTTGTACATTTAATGTCGGCATCAGTTCTCCAATATGTATACTACAAACATAAGTTGGGATAACGTATTAATGTAGAAAACATAATTAATTCTCATAAGATTATTACGATGAATATGAATATGATATTCAATTTATAATTTTCTTTTACTTTATGATGGCTTCGAAAATATTTGCTACATAAATACTATAACCGCATACAATCCGTAATTTATGACTTTAAGTAAATGTGCTTTTAGTTTACAATCTTCTTAATTATTTTGCATTAAATGTCTCATGAATGATGGAGTGGAATCTGCCCCACCAGTGGGGCGCTTTGGTGGGGCAAAGTGGAAGCACTCGATAATCCGACCGTGTATTTGACACGTATTTTTTATTTTGTCAATAAACTAAAAAAAAAGCAAAAATAAAGCGCGTCAAAGTTCGAAAGTGGAGGCTCGTCGTGTAGTAATTATTTTTTGCAAAAATAGCATGACCGACTTCCACAGAATTCGCGAATATTTCGCACGGATCGTTCTATCATTTTTCACATTATTGTTGATTTATCAAAAATGGCTCAGCCGATTTCGATAAAATTTAAATGGGACCAATTTCGAAGTATACTCTTTCCAATAAAAAAATAATTATTGAAATCGGACTACTATGGAAAAAGTTCTGCGTGGTTATGCATAAAAAAAATGTACGCGTCGAATTGAGTACCCCCTCCGGTTCGTCGGTCAAAAATTGTACCACAGCGTGACTTCACACGGACCTTAAACGGGCTATTTCTTTAGCATTTTTTGTTTAACTTTTTTTTTATCATTGACATTAATATTTCATTATTCTTTATATTTTTTTTTTATTTTGACATTTTATTTTATCTGTGACATTTTATTTTATAAATCTTCGATTTCATTTCGTTCTATTTTATTTACTTTTATAATTTATGAGTTATGTAAACCTACCAATCAAACCGACTGGTAGATCTCCAAAACTCATTCTGGCAACATTGTGTTGTGAATATTGTCAACTATTATATTATCTTTGATTGTCAAATTATTAATTTTCACTGGTGACTGTTTTGTTATTAATTTGTTTGTCTCTTTAATTCTTTATTTTTTATTTATTTCGAATTATTATTGTTGTTGTTTTAGGTATGTAATTGACGTTACATTATTATTAGCTAATGACGTTTCAAAAGTGTATATTTGTACCTAATTGAAATAAATATGAATTGAATTGAAACTGAAAAAAGAAAAATACGTGTCTATAAATTTTAATACCGACACAGCCCAGCTGATTGGCAAGTTAAAATGGCAGTGGGCAGGACACACATAGCACGGAGGACTGATGACCGATGAGGTCGAAAAGTTCTCAAGTGAAGGCCAAGTACCGGCAAGAGCAGCGTAGGACGTCCACCCACAAAATGGACGGTTGACCTCATTAAAACCGCAGGATCGCGTAAGATGCGTTTCCGCTTCCGGCCTTATTGGGGGTCCATAGAGGAGGCCTATGTCTAATAGTGGAGGTCTTACTGCCGATGATGGATGGAATAGTACTCACTTCGGTTTCCTCCCCAAGCACACAGCTAATCCGTCCAGTAAGGCGGCCGGCACGAGGTGGAAGAAAAATATGTTGAAGTTGTTCAGCAGAACGGAGGACGTCAGCGTTAGGGAAAAGTACCTGGAAAATAGAATAAAATTCATTCTTACTAATATTACCTACTAGTAATTCTCCGAACAGATGACCTCGCATGTGTGATCTTCAAAGGCCTATATCTCGACTCGCTCTAGATCTAGACTGAATTGGTTCATACTCACTTAGGGTTACCATATCTCAGGATTTGTCCTGAGATTTCAGGATTTTTCCACTTTTCTCAGGATTTTCAATAAAACACAGGTTACATGTTACATTTAAAAGATTTCTTTAGTTGAAGTTAAACAAAATAAAAATAATCTTCTTATGGTAACAATTGAATAGTTAAAAACTTATTTATCCAAGTAAAAGATAATAAAATATAAATAACAAATAAACGATAATAATACGTTTTGAAGAGAAAGTTCTCAAACTGCATAAAATCTCAGGACTTTTCCATGGAAATCAGGCCTTGTCTCCGGTCTTTTGATTTTTTCATCTGGTAACCCTGTACTCACCAGTCTTGTTAGGATTTAGATAGATACTATACTCTATAAAATTTAACTTGATCTCTGCGACAGTTACATATACAGTTATATTTAGAGTTGAGATAGTGGTGGAAAAAATCGATTTTCAAACAATGTTGTAATGAAATCGAATGAGTAGTTGAATGTGAGAAATTGGATTTTATTTACTTACTATTATTTAAGATCAAGTATGTACACATGTAAATAATGTTATGATATTAATTAAATACTCATAATAATGTAACGGTAGTATTTATCGACGTTTTTCACTATTATCGATGCTAATGTAACATACGAGGGGAGGTCAATAAGTTCGCGGAATGAAAAGGAAGGGGGGTGAATTTAGACACGAAATTATTTTTCCTTGTCAATATATTATCCATTAACCCTAATACACTTTTCAGAACTTTCAAATAATTTGTTTATACCTTCAAAAAAAATGATTTGTCAAGCCTTTCAAAATATGCAGAAATTGCCGACTTCACTTCTTCGTCATCCGTAAATTTCTTTCCACGAAGCTCTTTTTTCATGTTTGGGAACAAATAATAATCACAAGGGGCCAAATCTGGACTATAGGAAGGGTGGTTTAAAGTTTCGAAGCCGCACTTGCGTAAGGCAGCCATCGCAACATGACTCTTGTGAACGGGTGCGTTGTCGTGCAAAAGGAGCACACCTCGAGACCATTTTCCCCTTCTCTTTTCTTTAATTGCTTCTTTTAAGTTTTCCAATAATGTAGCGTAGTATTTTCCCGTGATATTGACACCTATATCTTTATAATCGATTAATAAAATCTCCTCGGAATCCCAAAAAACTGTAGCCATAATCTTTCAGCCCGATTGTGACACCTTAAACTTCTTAGGCGGTCCTGCGCCTTTTTTGCACCTCTGCATTGACTCCTGCTTCAACTCAAGTTCATAGAGATGAACCCAAGTTTCATTTCCAGTCACAATTTGGTTCAGAAATTCATCCCTGTTTTCACTACACAGCTTCAAAAACTCGCGCGAACACTTGACGCGCTGCTGTTTTTGAAGCACTGTGAGCATTCTCGGTACCCATCTTGCACTGACCTTAGACATGCCAAGATGGTCATGGAGAATATTCAATATGGTAGTTGATGATACTCCAGTCATCTCTGCGATTTGTTTCTTCTTCAGGCGTGCATCTTCTAGAACAAGTTTTGCAACTTTCAAACAATGTCTGAGGACGTTGCTTCGATAGGCCGACCTGAGCTCTGATCATCTTCAATTGAGTCTCTGCCTTGCTTGAAAAGACTATGCCACTTATAAATTATTGTTTTTCCAGGACAAGAGTCCCCGTAAACTGATGACATTTCTTCCATAATGTTCTGAGGCGTTTTTCCTTGCTTGGTGAGGAACTTAATCACGGCACGATACTCAATTTTCTCCATAGTTGATATTTTCTTCCCGATTGACTTGTTTATCCAGCGATATCTCAAAGGTTAATGAACCGATTGGGTTGAAACTTAGTATTTATACTTGTATTGAGTCAACAAGTAGCGACAGGTAAAAATAACTACCCCCTCCCCTCTCTAACCCCTCCATTCCGCGAACTTTTTGACCCACCCTCGTATAATTAATAAATAATAAATATTTTGGGACATCTTACACACGGCCTCTGACCCCAAACTAAGCAAAGCTTGTGATATGGCTGCCAGAGACTGATATACTACATAATATATTAATTGGGTTTAATTTAATTACACTTAATTACACCATAATAATTGGGTTTAATTTAATTACACATGTAAAAAATGTTATGATATTCAAATATACAATAAAATTAATGATAAATTAAGTTTTATTTAAAACTAGTTTTTACCCGCGGCTTCGCCCGCATACGCAATATATCATTATAATTTATAGCCTATGTGTTATTCTGATATATACGCTATATTATTGCAAAGTTTCATCTCAATCCGTTCAGTAGTTTTTGCGTGAAAGAGTAACAAACATCCATACATCCATCCATCCATCCATCCATCCATACATCCATCCATACATCCATCCTCACAAACTTTCACGTTTATAATATTAGTAGGATTAGTAGGATATCGTCAGTATAAACTATCGATATTTTAATTAAAACTCTATTTTAAACTCTGTGGTCACGATCATTCGTCGCCCATCACTAATCGACATGCCCATAAAGTATGACATTGACAGGTATTGTCTGTACCATTAAGAAATTCAGGACTTCATAGGCGTGATTTTTCTGACAGCTGTCGCAGAGATCAAGTTAAATTTTATAGAGTATAAACAATCTTTATTTTTCAAAAGTGTGCTCACTGAAGCAACTAACGGCGCTTTGACGGTAGTTTGATCGTTCAGCAACTCGTCTCTGTTTTGATTTTTGTCTTTTGATTATCGAATTGTCATTTTTTCTGTTTTATTTTGACTAAACAATCGTGCCAAATATTCTCGAAATCGTCTGATAAATAACGCAACAAGAAATTTACCCCTTTTTTGAGATAGTTCCCCACCAATCAAAAATCGAATCGCCGACAAAACCACGTTTCGTCAAAGTTCGTTATAAAACGTGATCTGATGAGGAGATTCAACATCCGGCACACTCACCATATGGCATCAGAGAAGGGATAGTTATCGATCCTGGACACATTCTTCTCCATGAAGTCTCCCCACGTGATCCGGTTCTCGACCGAACTCACGTAGTTGTACACGAAGGGCTCTGGAGGTGCGGTGCTGAAATCAAAACAATTTCTTTAAATGACACAATATTTTCGGTTACGTGGTAGGTATTATGTACTAAAGGACTAATCGCTTTTACGGGACTAAATGTTTATCCCCCCCTTAAAATCTGCCGCCTTGAGCTTCAGCCTGCTTCGCCACTGCTTCTTACGTGTCTACACCATAACTTGACTACGACTGTGTCTATTTTGATAACCACCATGTTATATCGTAATAAAAAACAACGTGTTCCGTCTATAAGTCATTTAATTTATGTGGTAAAATGCAATATCACACACGCACACTCGCGCAGACATTTTCGCCGCGCGGTAGAAAGAGAGGGAGATATAACTTCCTCTCCTACGCCGCGCCACCGGTCTACTCTCCCTCCATTTTACGAATTCCCGATCACCGACAAAGTATAACCGACGATAAACCGAAATACAAGATTATTTTTTGCAAAAATTAGCATGACCGACTTCACCTGTGTACAGAATTCGCGAATATTTCGCACCGATCGATGTAGGTAGTATTTTCACATTATTGTTGATTTATCAAAAATGGTTCAGCCGATTTCGATAAAATTTAAAAAGGACCAACTTCAAAGTATACTCTTTCCAATAAAAAAAGAATTATTGAAATAGGACCACTATGTAAAAAGTAATGCGTGGTTACACATAAAAAATAAAATATACGCGTCGATTTGAGTAGCTCCTCCGTTTCGTCGGTCAAAAAGAAGAATGAGAAATCTCACCGTATAAATAAGAGTTGTGTACCCAGGCCGCAGTAGTGGGCAAGCAGTTGACAAAGTCTACTTCTCTACGATTTATCTTGATGCCGACTGTGACTATTTTGGTGCCAATAAAAAAGCCTTCACTTGACTGGAAAATGCATAAACCGACATATTAAAGAAAAAGGAGAAATCTCACCTTTTATAAGAGCTGTGGACCCGAGCTGCAGCAGTGAGCAAGCAGTTGACGACAGAGTCTACCGGGACGATGTCGGCCGTCAGGCTGCCGGAACACTGCAGCGTCCGCAGGATGCCTGTTGCTGGAATAGTAAATGAGGATTTATTATTTAATAGTTCAGTTAGAAATTAGAATGTGATGAATAAGCGAGAAAAATTAAAAACCGACATGGTCTGCAATTTTTTGTTTCACGAAGGAGTATCTTATCTTCGCGAGACAGATCTTTGGGGTGTAGCCGGGTTATGTGGAATTGTACCTACTAAATCTCCTAGGTGACCGGCCTTTGTGCGCTTTTGGGTGGTTGGGGATCTTCAGGGGAACGCAACGGAGCTCCCAGTTTTTTTATGTCTCGTACTTGCCTTGGCGTGAGCGTACTCTATGACAACGTAAGACGCGTCGAGGTCCTCCCCGCGCCCTTTTGAATGAGTGGCAAGAGTCTAATCACCCGCGAGCCCAGAGGTCCCCTTTTAGTACCTTATTATACCGATACCGTATTCTACTGTCCCGGTATCAGGGCCATTCTCTATGGCCTAGTGGATCAGTTGAATCCTACGCCAACAAGAGGAAACTACTTACCTACTTACTTTAAGCAAAGCTTGTATTGTAAGCTTGTACTATATGGTTGCCAGAGTGATGAAAAATTTAAATAAAAACAAAAAAATAGTGCGTGGAGTGCCTCCGCGCGGAAGAAGTGAAACTTTGACGCAACAGTGCTTTTATACCCCCTCCATGGTAGCGTTAAACGTTTAACTCAACCATGTTGGAAGTCGCATTGGACATTTCACTTCAATTATATAGATAACTAGCTTGTGCTCGCAGCTCCACCCGCGTAATATTTTGATTTTTGTGCTATCCCAAGGGAACTTACGGAATGAAAAGTAGTCTATGTCAATTTTCGTCTCTTAAACTATATCCATGCCAAAAATCAAGTCAAGCCGTTGCTCCGTTGCTGCGTGAAAGAGGAACAAACCAGCAACATTTTCGGACTTGTAATGTAAGGATTACATCCAGAGACAGCAAACACCTATGTTCATAATAATTATTCAATTATTTTCATAGTAATAAAATAAATCTCACCAGCCCCCACGGCGACTCCCGTAGGTCCGTACATGTTGTCGAGCCAACATCTTAGAGGTTCCTTCACCGTTGACGTCACTGCAACATTGCCATAACATAATTAACACTTGGATAATTATTTTAGACGTATAAAAGAAATAAAATAATTATGTTTTCTTACAGGTTTTCAGAGTTATTGGTAATCAATTAGCATCCTTTTAAGGATCATATTCTGTTTGTATGTAGTCATAATGATTGTATTGAAAAAATTGGTTACGTTCTAAATGTCATATCAAATAAATAATATTTTCCTTATAATCATCGCAGGAAAGCGCCGTAAGCAAGCCGCTTCCAACCGCTTATTAGAAATTATGCAATATTATTTTATAAAAAAAGGTATCCTATCTAGTTACATCATTTTTTATTAGTATGTATGTTTATGTATAATCTAATTTATATTTTATTTAATGCGCACCCCGTCTATTATTTATACGCTTTTTGTCCTCTCCATCCTAAGGTTGCCTGGCAGAGATCGCTATCAGCGATAAGGCCGCCCATTGTTACACTGTTTATGTTAATTTGTTTCTTCTTTGTGTCTATTTCTTGGTGTGCAATAAAGAGTTTATCTATCTATCTAGTTACTTATTGGAAGTAACAAAAAAATATCATAATTTAAAATAGGGAAACATAAATAAATCATAACAAAGATAGAAATAAATCTTGTGTTGTTAAAAAATATATTATATTTAAATAGCATGCAGATAAATAAATAAATTTATCTACTAACTATTTTGTATTAAAAATAATTAAGGATAGAAAGTTGGTGCCAATTCAGCTGAAACATATATAAAACAAAACATTTTTACCGTGGCAAAAATAATATTTGAATGGTTAAAGGAGATCTCATAAAAACGTATGAAGTTTGGGCCACAACCTAATGTTACCTAATATTTAAAGTAAATAATAACACGTCAGATTTTTTTAATTTTGAGTTGATACACTACACAGGGTTACCTATTTATAATCAATTAGCATCCTTTTAGGGGCTTATTCTGTGCTTCAAAACTAGCAACTTTTGTTCTGCGACTTTTGTCAAAACTCAAAATATCATTTAACCGCGACAAAATGTATGGAACAGCTGTTTTTTTTTTATTTTTGACAAAAGTTGTTAGTTTTGATGTACAGAATAAGCCCCTAAAAGGATGCTAATTGACTAGGAATAACCCTGTATATTAAACTAGCTTTTGCCCGCGGCTTCGCCGGCGTGTTTTTTTTTTATTTTTGTGCCATCCCACAGGAACACTTAATTTTTCGGCATAAAAAGTAACCCATACCACTCTACAATCTTAACAGAATATCCATGCCACAAAATCAGGTAGATCCGTCACTACGTTGCTGCGTAAAAAAGTAACAATCCAATAAACACGCTTTCGAATTATAAGGAAGGATTATTTCATATTATTTTAAAATGTTTCATCTAGAATTGGTTCCACACGAACACTACAGGGTTATCTGATTACCATGTATTAAGCCAAAAGGGGGTAATTAAAGCCATCATTATGAACAACTTTTACTACGGGGGCAACCCTAATAAAAACAAAATTGCAACTCGGAATCGACCAAATGTATGGGACAACTGATTTTTTCTCTAATTCTGGTTTGTCCCCATAGCAAAATTGTTCATAATGATGGTCTGAATCACTTTCTTTCGGATTAATACATCAGTTTTGGACAACCCTGTATAGCACACATGGTAAAGCTTTCACATTATGTTATAGAACCTGTAAAGGTAGTATTGTAGAAAATAAATATAATATTAATAAAATAAATATTTTAAGATTTAGTTCGTGGCAGAGAACGCCTTCAGTGAATTCCGCATGCTGTAACTAAAATTATATGTTTATTAGTATAAATTCATAAATAAAATGACGAAATAAATAAATTATTTCCTATTTGAATTAGTCATAATAAATACAAGGAAATGACTGAATTGATTCAAATAAATAATTACATTGGTGTGCAAATGTGACAAAGGAGTTGTACCTGATTTACAAGGAACTCGGTATTAAAATTCTAACCAAGATCATTTAATTTTTCTAGAAATGTACTTAAATTTGAAAGCTCCATGGACTAATAAAAAATAATATATAGCCCTGCATTTTTTTTATTTGGTAATTCAAAATAATATTTTCTACGAAAATAAATAGGGCAAATAAGCGCTAGATAGCCCTTTCCGGGCTAAATCATTACACTAATGAATAAACAAATACTTACAAATACAAGGGTTTCACCTACAGTAAACAGTGCTAGATCTAGCTCCAAAAGGGCTACGGTGGCAACACTGATCGAAAAATATGTTTTTATCAGATAATAATTACATTTTGAATGCTCTTTATAAAACAGCAATCATTGATCTGGTTAGAATTTTTATTTATTTTAATACCGGTAACGGAACAAATCCTTTGCACACCAATGTAAATGGGGTGTATTTATAGACGATCAACAAATTGTAGCATAATTTAGGCCGAATCAAACTTCCTGGCGGCTGTGAAGTTAGCTACAAGCTGCGCAAAACCCAATACTCTTGCAGCTGTTAAGTGAGCTTCAGTCTGGATTGGGTTTTGCGCAGTTGGAACTAACTTCACAGCCGCCAAGAAGAAATAAAAAAATGAAATATGCCACCTCTGACATACGAGTACTTACTCAGTGGATACTATACATCAATACAATAAAACTACTACGATATATAACTAAATAAATAAATATAAAAAATGGAACGAATCAATATCAAAGAAAATTAATAAAATAATAAATAAGAGTAAATACTAAGAAAATAATAATAACTGTCCAAATGAATAAAATAATAATTATTCAAATAAATATAATGATAATTACTACGAATTCAAATGAATAAAATAATAATTATTAAAATTAGTAAAATAATAATAATTTTGTTAGAATTTTTTTTTAAATAAATTGAGTCACATACCAATAGCCGGTCTAAATATACCAATGGGTATGCTACCAGCGCTTACTCGGAGTTCTTTTTCGGCTAAAGCTTTTGTGAATGTGTAGGTATTGGGCCAGGGTCCAAGTACTCTGAAAAAAAAGGAATACCTAGTTGATTATATGAGCAGTATAATAAAAAAACAACGTGTTGCGCTCCGGAAGTGCCGGTAGAAGTCAACAAAACATGCTCCCTCCGTCTTATGAATTTTCGATCAGGTCACGTGTCCTGACGCAAGTTGAACATTTACCGATTGTGCCAAAAAATGCACAACGCCTAACGAAGTTTTCTCTACAATAACATAACCTTCGTTACGTTGACAGTCGGGTAAAAATATCTAGCATTGGTGCTCAGAAAATGGCACCCTTGAAAAAGATAATTTAAAATTTTGAAAGCGAAAGATCTAAATAATAAATAAATAATAAATAAATATTTTGGGACATCTCACACACGGTCTCTGACCCCAAACTAAGCAAAGCTTGTGATATGGCTGCCAGAGACTGATATACTACATATACATATTTTAAATACATACTTATATAGATAGTACCTAAATAACACCCAGACACAGAGCAAACACCTATGTTCATCACAAAAATGCTTGCCCTGGTGGGGATCGAACCCACGCCTCTTTGATCCAGAAGTCAGGGTCACTAACCACTGAGCCACCGAGGCAGTCGTCAGATCTAATCCTACATTTTTAATCATGCGGTTATACGAAGCGTACTTTTGCAGTGGAAAAGACATCAACGCGCGCGGTCGGCACATTTCATTTAAGGCCCATCATCTCGGTCAGCGCGCGAAATTTTTTTTTTGGATGTTTGCTTTTTAATGACAAACTAATCATTTTTAGTTAAATTTTAGTAAAGGGAATTCATTTAGCAATAGTGTAGGTAGTATTTACGAGTTACATACACCTAAAAACCAAATTAGGGGTCGTGCATTTTCACCTTAATCTTTAGTTAGTGGACTCCTTGTGCATAAACTATGAATGTAGTATAAAAAATATAGTATATACCGCGTTAAAACTATCTATTCATGGCCGCTAAATGAGTTTTTTTTTAACGTAAGTACAATGAGCAGTTTATAGGAAAATACCAAAGAGCACCAAAGAAAATTCTGGCGGGGGGTTCCCGCCTCGAAGTAATAAAATGATATATAATATGTTTACTGAGGAATAGGTCCCGGCATGTAAGTTGAACAAAAAATATCACTCTCTCCCTTTAGTTAGTAGAGAAAACAAAAGAGAGGTAGCTATGGTTTGACGTTCAAGTTGTTTGCCGGGCTACTATAATGATCAATCAGTTTGTTCATTTGACGTTGGAGCTGGTCGCTGTCTGATGACCACTCTTAGAATCTCTCCTTTTCGTAAGATGATAGATGTCTAACAGTAAAGCTGGAAGTTATACTCGTTGATACGACGCGACGAACCGTTTGCGCGATGCAGGCTTCGGCGCTTGATTGGCTAACGGTAAGCGCTGCCACTGATGCGCTACCGTCTACATAGATGTCGTCATACGTAGTTCAGTTGCTCTCTGTAGTATATTTACTCAGGTATATAATATAATTATATTGTCGATATCCTTGTGGGTTTATCCAACTGATGTAGAAGCAGTTGTCTAACAGTGTAAAGGTACATTCGTCACGGAAAACCGTTAGATGCAGGCTTCGGTTTGCGATTGGCTGACAGCAGTTGTGTCGCTGGTGACATGACAGGTGGCGCCATATGTTTGTAGTTAAGTAGTAGTTACTTACTGAGGTAATATATTATCGATATCCTTGTCAGTGAGTTTGTCCAGCTGTCGTTGGAGCTGGTCGCTGTCCGCTGAGCACTCGTAGAATCTCTCCTCTACGAAGGAGAGGTGGGAGTTTGAATAGGCCGTCGATATGTGCATGAATACCTGGGAAATAGAAAAAAAAAACTATATTATATATAAACGGTACAAAGTCAGGTGGAAGTCCTATGTTGCCTTTGCTGGTACTTGTGGTCTTTATTCGACAACTTAACAGTCTTTTCGGCCTTCTGTTCTTAGAACTATGAGTCTTGCCTACTGATATTTCAACTTGTTAGTCCGCAGGGCTATGTCGGTTTGTCGGTAACTTTGGTTCGTCTGCGGATCTCCTCATTCCTTATTCGATCATCCAGAGAGACTCGAAGCCTCTCCGTAACACGTTGGGCTATTCTGAGCTTATTTATAAGATCCACATTGAAAGACCACATTTTAGGCACTGAGGTATGAGTATGAGTAGGTATGTCGGACGAAAAAAACGTTATACAGTTTTTGGGCTGTGTATGAATCGGATTGAAGTATGGGTAAAGCCACGGAAAAATGTTCATTTCAAAATTTAAACGTGGACCTTACTAAAATTAACAATAAATAAATATCGTACATTATTTCTAATACCATTTACTGTTTTATCAATAGTTAGATAATTTTTACCTAGCATGGATTAATTCATGATTCAAAAATATCTTATTTATTATGTAAATTTTCGATTAATAATTTAGGTTAATTACAGATTCCATACGAAATCAAAATGTCCCTCGTCCATGTGACAACAAACAACAATTTTTTTCTGATCAAATAAAGTTATTATCAAATGTATGCTATATTGTACCTATTTTATATTGTTAAGGCCTTGTTTTAAAACAAATAAATAATCAATATCTGCCTACTGTTACCAAAAAAACACGATTGAAAATATGGACCAAATTTGATTCCCGTGTGTGACGTAACACGAAATGCTCAGTAGAATTTAATTTACAAACCACAGCAACACTATAAGTATTTTTAAATGACGACGAACTTTCCTACGAGTCTAGGGAAATGTCAAAAATCTGTCAGCCATTTTAGTATGGGAGCAATTCGTGAGGTCGTTGAAGCGAAAATTTTGGTCATCTAGTTTTTACGAGTTATTTAATGTGATTTGACAAGGTAGGTGTTGAAATTTAATCCGTTAAAGTCAAAATTACTGTGATGAAGGTTGTTTTTTCGGGAATCGCCTAGTTTTCTGTGCTTTAAGACAGTTTTTAAAAGTTTTAATCTTAGAAAAAGATTATATTTTCGCGTGTGTTTATTCCCGAATGTTACGTGTATACGTATATTATTATTTCAAGTGTGTTATTGTGTGTTACACTTTCAAGTGTGTTATTGAACAGTTTTTCGTGGCCTTACCCGTATAGTAAACAGAAATGATTGTGGAAATCTCTTGCAAAGGCATAATCTAAATTTAGTTACAAACTATTGCACATGATGATGATGACATTGTTGACATACATTGTTTTTAAAAAACTAAGCGACACATCCCCTGCAAAGGTGTCGCAATTTCCCTAAGCATATACATTGCTAATTTACGTTCGCTTAGAGATGAGATGATGAGATGTCTTTATGCGACGCGTGACCAAAATGCTGGTATTTATTTGGCTTAACATATAAGCATTGTCATTCAGCGATTTAGCGTGGCAATGCTGCCAGCATGCTGGGCACGCTGCCAACTGGCATTGGGTTTGAGCATTTGGATTGTCTTTAGACCTTCAAGGGTCTGTGGATGATCCAATTGCTTTTTATGTAGTGGTCGTGTAGGCAGTTTCAGCATAAAAAGCTATATTGTATCTTATTGTACTTAATAAAGGCACTTTTTCTCGTTTAAAAAAAACTTAGAGATTAGAAAAAGGGAAATACTCCCGTTTCACTTTCTGTCTTTCTTAGACAAGTTGGCGTGCTTACGTTACATGTTTCATTATACTTTATTTATACCTAGTTTAGTATTATAATGAGGTAAAGGTTGTGAGATTGTAGGAGGTAATCTTTGGATCTACTGAATCAATTTAGAAAATTATTTTACCTATAGAAAGCTTAATTATTCGCGGGAAAACTCTAGTTGAGTAATAAAAGTAATGTACTTACGTCCAAGCCCCTCATCTCCCTCGCTAAGGAAAGGAGCTGTAACGGCGCGCGAACATTCGTCGCGAGCGCTGCTCGGAGGTGCTCGTCGAACTTCACTGTGGCTGCCGAATGGAACACTATGTTCACCTGGAATAGAAAGATTTAATAATCGTTACGTTATGATTTTGTAATATTAGAAAAATAATAATTTAATCAAACAATAAACACGGATTGACATTTACGAGTACAACTGACATTAAGAGTTGTAAAATATAATATCGTTTTCCACTCATAGGCCCCACTAAGATTCCGATTGTCAGGGGGTACCCAGAACAGACCTTAGCCTGCCATCACTTTTTAATGACAGAACAAGTACAAAGACGCCTCAGTAACACCCCTACACTGTTGATTTTCCTTCAATACGTACCTGATACTCTGACTTATTTTCTTTGATACTCTAATTTTGAAAAGCTTCAGTATTCAATCTATACGGAAACCAGATAATCGGCAGTTTGTTCCTGGCCTTGCATACGGATCAAAAACGTTGAAACAAACAGCTTCATCTAAGTCTAGTTCTGATTCGTTCGTTTATTAATTGTAATAAGTATTTTTTTGTCTACTCTCTTTTGCTATACACTCCGTATTTTCTATTTTTTTATTAATTCCTCTCCTGAAGAAAGGGTTGCCTGGAAGAGATTGCTATAAGCAATAAGGTCGCCCTTTGTTGCACTATTTTATGTCGCTTGTTTTTTTTCCTATCTGTGTATTTTTTCTGAATTGTATTTTAGTGTTAATAATAAAGTGTTTATCTATCTATCTATTCGTTCTACTGTAGTGGATTTGCTTTGCAGCCATTAGTCCTATACGAATTTACCAGAGGAATTAGTAAATAAATAAATATTAGGGGAAATCTTACATAAGATCTCTGACCCCAAACTATGCAAAGCTTGTGATATAGCTGCCAGAGACTGATGTACTACATACCTATACATATTTTAAATTCATACTTGTATAGATAGTACCTAAATAATACCCAGACACCAGAGTAAACACCTATGTTCATCACACAAATGCTAGCCCTGGGTGGGGATCGAACTCACGCCTACTAACTAACTAGAAGTCAGGGTCACTAACCACTGAGTCATTGAGGCAGTCAATTGACTAACCTTTTCGATGAGGGTCTGTCTGTCCGTAATGCTGAGCCCGAGTCCCGCTGCCTCGCAGTCGGCCGGCACCACCACCACCTTGTGCCTGAACTTCGGTTCCTCCTCCTTGAGCCGGTCAAATACCTGGAAACAAAGCACTTTATTAAGCATTGCTATTCAGCGTGGCAAATAGCAATGCTGTCAAGCTGCCAACAGGCAGTGGGCTTAAGCGATGCACAAAAATATTAGGGGACATATTTATTACATACGGTCTCTAACCCCAAATTAAGCAAAGCTTGTGCTATGGCTGCCAGACTCTGATGAACTACATATACATATTTTAAATACGTAATTATACGGGGTTATTTCTAATCAATTAGCATTCTTTTAGGGGCTTAATCTGTACATTACTAATTACTTTTGTCCAAAATCAAAAAAATCAGCTGTTCCATACCTATACAGGTGATATTTATCTATGGAGTTATGGAATACCAATTTTTTTTAGTTTTGAAAAGTCGTTAGTTTAGATGTACAGAATAAGTCCTTATTAAAAGGATACTATTTGATTAGATATAAGTTATAACACTGTATAGAATGCGCTAAGCAAGCAAAAGTTGTAAAAAAATCATTTTATTGATGTTAAAGTTCTAAGTAAGTCTAATTATAATTAGAGTATCAAGTCCTAGTCTAGAGGCGGGTGAGTGAGAGAGAGAATGAGAGACTTATTTCTTTATCCGCAGTAAGGAAAACTCTATATATAATGTCCTCTATGGTAAGAATCGATTTAAATTAATTTTCAAATAGGGATATTAATTTCTGCAAACACAACACCACCGCGATTCAGAATATCAATGTGCGATTCTAACGCCATCTAGTTTTTTAATGTTAACCAAGAAATTCTATAGTTACACACAACTTTCGAAAATTAAGTTCCAGCAACATTACATAGGTTAGGTAAATAATGAGAACAATTTGTAATGATGTAGAAAAGTTGAAAAAAATATTACAAAAGACGTATTGTCGCGATGTTACAGTATAACATATCAGTAACTTTCATTTATAAGGTACTGGCAATGTCAGACAGTGAAGTTAGTAAAATTATATTGCTGCAAAGTTTTATTTGTAACGTCCCAATTACATTTTTGCAACAATGTTAATTATTTACTTTGAGAGGCTATATCGGCAAAGTTGAAATATAAACTTTCATGCGAAATATAACAGTAACATAATTATATAACTTTTAATAAGTTTTAACCTAACAATAAGATCTATGTAACTGACATGTTCTTGCAACATGACGTTTGCAATTTACAAATGTGCCATATACAAACTTACTACAACTAATTGCAAGTTTCATGCTTAGTGGGATAGTGCTTAAATAACACCCAGACAGAACAAGCACATATGTTCATCACATATTATTACACAGTATTTGCCCTGGGTGAGGATCGAACCCACGCCTCTTTGATCCAGAAGTCAGGGTCACTAACCACTGAGCCACCGAGGCAGTCAAATTTGGAGGTTGGATTATCTTGAGATTTTCAAGAGGATGACCCAATTGCTTTGTAGTTTTTATGTATCTTAAGTATGTACCTAACTACATAGTACTTACTTATTGTATTTCATTGTAGTTAATAAAAGCACTTGCTCGAAAAGAAAATCTTTACAAATATGGACTGAGCTCGCTCGCACAAGCTAAGATTTTCAAGTCTCCCACTCGGCCTTGTGACCATCTACGCATACGTTCAGCCGTTCTAATAATTTAATACACGGCTATCCAGAACTGATGTACTAAGCCGAAAGGAGGTGATTTAGACCATCATTATGAATAACTTTTTTTTTATTCCTTGTAGGTTTGCGTTTGACTACATACTGCCTGATGTTGAGCAGATATACGGTCTAGGGTGTACAACGCTTACCTAGAAGATACCTATTTACTCGGGATTTGAAGACACCCACGTTGTACTTAAACGGGAAGACAGACCCAGGCAAAGCTTTCCACATTCTGGCTGTTCGTATGAGGAATGAGGATTCGAAACGCTTTGTTCTAACGCGCGGAATGTCCACCATAAAAGGGTGGCGCTTTGGTCGCGTCTGCCTAGCCGTACGATAGAAGAAAGGGGCAGGGGGGACCAGATTGTGCAACTCCTGAGCGCACTCTCTGAAGTGAATCCGATAAAAGGCCGACAAACACGCCACCTTACGTCGATGCTCAAGATTTGCAGCTGCGACTTAGTCAAGGTGTCGTTGTCAACCAGCCTCCTGGCTCGCCGCTCAATCGACTCCAAAGCTTCCAGTTGATTTTGGCAGAGCCATCCCAAAGGTGAGAGCAGTATTCCATGCAAGACCTGACTTGTGCTTTTTAAAAGCTAAGTAGTTGCTCAGGTGTGAAATACCGTCTCACCTTAGAGAGAACACCAAGTTTTTTGGAGGCTAATTGGGCTTTTGACTTTATGTAAGAGCCAAAGTTAAGAGTCGATGAGAGCGAAACTTTTGCCAACCAACCGTAAAATCGAGAAAAAAATCTGCTGTTTCATGCATTTCGTTGATTCCGAGTTGTTATTTTGTTTCGCACAGCTGATTTTTATTTCTTGAATTACTGGTTAACCCAAGTTATTTTAATGGTCATCGATATTTTTGCCAATTGTGTACCGAATTAAGTAATTCTTGTTTAGTTTGAAGTAGTTCATACTCCCAAAGTGGTTCCATTTAAATTTTATCGAAATTGGCTGAACCGTTTTTGAAAAACTAAAAATAATGTATAAATTATGGACATCAATTCAAGCGAACTATTCGAATTTTGTAAAATATTTTTTTGATTAAAGCCAGTTTTGGCATTTTTCGCAAAAAATTATATTGAAAAAAAAAGGTTTTTTTTGTAGTTGGTCCTGTAGTAAAAGCTGTTCATAATAAGGAAAAAAGGTAAAAAAAAACCTGATAAAAAAATTCCTCTGAAAACCCTGCACCTTAAAAAAAACCTTGTAAACCACGAGCTAGTCTAGCATCATTAGAAAATATTAGCTAAGCTCATGTGCATTTCCAAGGTACCACATTAAGTACACACTCAAGTCATAATCAATATTGACTTAGGTACTCTAACACTGTGACTTAGCTTAGGTTATTCTTGTTGATTACTTACTCTACACTGCGACCTAAGTTCTAAGTATTCTTGTTGACTTTTGTTAAGTTCTTAGTACCCAAGGTAGGCTAACTTAGCTCTACACTTGACAAATACATGATTGTCAAGATGTTAGACAAACAACTTAAGTTAGTGTACCTACGTGAAACCCTAAGTTGATTGAGGAAAAGTGTTAAATGTAAATATGGTACTAAGTGACTCTTTTAATAACCGACCGAGCGAACAAAGTGAGCGAAGCGTCTCAGTTTTGACTTAACAATTTTGTTTTCCGGTCCAGATTTTAGTCTAGATGTAGCACTCTTCTACAGGTTGCATTTTTAACGACTCTTGACGAATCTTGGTACACAGGTTCTATATAAATCAATATTAATGACTGTTATTTATTAATTATAATTTACTAGCGACCCGCCCCGGCTTTGCACAGGTATATTATATACATATAAACCTTCCTCTTGAATCATAAAAAACTGATCCAAAATCCGATGCGTAGTTTTAAATATATATATAAGCATACATAGGGACAGACAGACAGAGAAGTTGTTTAGTCGTCGTTATCATCTGCAGCATTCTTTATCCCACTGCTGGGTGTAAGCATCTTGCTGTGATATCTGCTCGGCCCTTTGCCGGTCGTGAGATCGTGACCAGGTTTTTATTATTATTATTATTCCTTATAGGTTTGCGTTTGACTACATACTGCCTGATGTTGAGCAGATATGCGGTCTAGGGTGTAGCACGCTTACCTATAAGATACCTATTTACTCGGGATTTGAAGACACCCACGTTGTACTTTAGCGGGAAGACAGACCCAGGCAAAGCGTTCCACATTCTGGCTGTTCGTATGAGGAATGAGGATTCGAAACGCTTATTTCTAACGCGCGGAATGTCCACCATAAAAGGGTGGCGCTTTGGTCGCGTCTGTCTAGCCGTACGATAGAAGAAAGGTGCAGGTGGGACCAGATTATGCAACTCTTGAGCGCACTCTCCGAAGTGTATCCTATAAAAGGCCGACAAACACGCTACCTTTCGTCGATGCTCCAGACTTTGCAGCTGCGACTTAGTCAAGGTGTCGTTGTCAATCAGCCTTCTGCCTCGCCTCTCAATCGACTCCAGAGCCTCCAGTTGATATTTGGCAGAGCCATCCCAAAGGTGAGAGCAGTATTCCATGCAAGACCTGACTTGTGCTTTATAAAGACTAAGTAGTTGCTCAGGTGTGAAATACCGTCTCACCTTAGAAAGAACACCAAGTTTTTTGGAGGCTAATTGGGCTTTTGACTCTATGTAGGAGCCAAAGTTAAGAGTCGATGAGAGTGAAACGCCTAATAGTTCTAAGCTGTCGGTTACCGGAACGGAGATACCGCGGAAAGCGAGAGTCAATTGGAAGGGTCTCTTTTTGGCCGAAAACAAACAACCTTGAGCCTTCGTGGCATTAAACTTGACCAGGTTAGCAACACCCCAGTGAGATACCGCCTCCAGACTCAAGTTGAGCCGTTCGATCATAGCCTCTCTGAGTGACTCGATCTGTGGCCCGCTGGTTCTTGCATCGGATGTGTAGCTCTCCACGACTGTACTGTCTGCGTACCCAAAGATCCCGGGCTTTAGCAGATCGTTGATATGCAGTAGGAACGCCGACATTAATAGCCATTTGCTCTGACGAGCAGCTATCTACAACCACTCGAATCGACCGATTTGAGAGGTTGTAGGTTCGACCGGCGGTATTGACGATATCGTCGAGATAGTCGAGCTACGCCCCCTCACCTATTCAAGTACCCTTGCACATTGTTGTCACTGTTCAAACCTAACCGACCGACATCGAAATACCTTAGATAAATGCTTCTATTGGTTAAGTTTAGTGTACAAACCCCCAACCCAGTGAGTTTCCGCCTTATCGTGGCGGGGGGACTTTGTAGCCGAGGCTTTTGGACGGCCACGCGGGAATTCGAGGTGGAGCCGCGTGATTGAGCCATATTATTGTAAAGTTTCATTAAAATTCAGTAGTTTTTACGTGAAAGAGTAACAAACATCCATCCATACAAATTCACAAACTTTCGCGATTATAATATTAGAAAGACGTGTTCTCTGAGATAATGCTTCTTGCCAAATTTCAGAGTTCTATGTCAACAGGAAGTACCCTGTCGGTTTTGATTTTTGTGAGTGTCGAAATATCAGATTTTTACGACTTATACGGCTCTAACATTTTTATACGTTAACTGAGAAGTTTTTCTTTTACACATCTGCAAGAGACTATAGATATATGTATATAGTTTAAATTTCAACTCGATACCTTTACGCGTTTTCGAGATAAAGAGTCTTGGTGACATACGGACAGACGGACAACAAAGTGATCCTATAAGGGTTCCGTTTTTTCCTTTTGAGGTATTTAAAAACATACAACCGTAAAATAAAATATTTAACCTACACTCGACTTGCACCGTGCACCCAGTTTTTTATTATGACAGTGCCGGGTTGCTAGCCCTGGTGTCAGAGTTCTTAAGCCACTGAAGGTTTCTGATTTGGCTTAACGGTTAACACAACCGGGACCCCACAATGTAGAGTGATGTCCCTATGACATCAGTTGTATTAAAAGCCACAGGAGGCCGTAATTCTGTAAGCGTTGTTACGTTCACCTTTGCTTTTTCTCCTGCTCGCGCTTGTTACTAGCGCCTCGAGAGTGAGCAGGAGAAAAAGCGAAGCCAAACGTCAGTACGCGTAAACAATACGGCCGCGGTCACCCATCCGAAGACTGACCGAGCCGAACATTGCTTAACTTCGGTGATCGCTAATAAATACCTAGTTAATCTGTGCTATGAGTGCTACATTGGTGTTTTATAAGTAATCCTGTATTTGTCTAAGTATCTCTGTAAGTCCTTGCACTTTGCAATACAATACCTATCCACCTTATAAAGGTACATTATACACCATAAACATATAAACGATCATTTATTTATAATATTATTTTCTAACCCCGTGTAATGTCTCTGTAAGTCCTTGCACTTTGCAAAACAATACCTTATCAACCTTATAAGGTGTACATTATACACCATAAATTTAAACGACCATTTATTTATAATATTATTTTCTGCCATTTGTGCATGTAAATAAGGTAATAAGATAAAAAATACAGGACCTTCAGGTCCTAAGCAAATATTGAATATCTTATTTAACTAGCCTTTGTTTTTACAATCTTACACTGAAATGCACTTAGTCAATAATTAATATAACAACAAATAATAATATCGCACTTAAGGCGATTGTGAACCGCGAACTTGGCCATACAAAAACAATTAACCTGTTATCTACCTGTAATAATTATCCGATTTAAGTGATGTTTTTTCATATTATTATATTAAAAGTTTTAATTTTCACAGTTTTAAAATGACTTTAAAAAGTAAAGCCTCTAAAAAGTTTTTTTTTAGGCAAAAATTTGTCTGCCTTACATAAATACAGAAACTAAAAACTTTTCTATAAAAAGTTAGACATACGTGCAATAGGTATTTCTTATACTAAATAAAACACCGGTTTTCACTCACGCGCGCTCCCGTCATCTGTCGACGGGAGTGCGCGTATTCCCTGATGAAGGAGTACAGATTACTCTGAAACCGGTCGGGTTCCCAGCGGCCCGGCAGCAATATCATACGTGAGTAAAAACCGGTGTTTTATTTAGTATAATGATTTCTCACGCGAGTTTTAATGAAGAGGTATTTCTTACTCAAACGATTAACACCAAGAACAAAACATTGCATTACAATTTAAGGATTAAAATAGTTTTCTCCCGGGACGTACACTCTATCAAAAATGAACCTAAAATTCTCTCGATATTCAAGAAAAAATGTAAAGTGGTTGGTTCATAGTCCTCCCCATAATACGTGCCCTATTTTTTAACACGCATTAATTAGGTCGACCTGAGGGGTTAGTCCGAGTTTACACGTAAATTGAAACTACAGCTGTTATATATATTTTTGTACAGCGCCCCTGGCGGAAACGAGGAAAAACTAACCAAAATGTATGGAGCCACACGCGAACGTGAAAGTTTAAGTAAACTACGGAAAACCTAGACTAAGGGCTCTGTAGGTAACTATGTAATAGAATCTAAGGTAACTAATTTAACCATCTTCCAAGAGTCGTAGCGTAATGAAAATTGGCAGTTGTATGTAGTTCTGATGACAATACAATAATAGGTATGGTACTGTCGAATTGATGTGATGATGGAGCCGGAAGATATGAACTGGAACTTCAAGATGGAAAATCGTATCATAGCTGTTTTGGATTTCTCAGAAAAGTCTTGTAATGATCTTTGACAACGATTAAGTTTCAAGGTCTGATGATGAAGCCGGAAGATAGGTACTAAAGCGTGTTTTTCTAGTGTTTTTTAACTCAATTACAACTTTTGACAGCCGGTTGAAAAGCGCATAAGATGACTGAGCGGGGAATTTTAAGGACCTCTACATCCCTTGCATTCAACTCGACCCTGCGATCATGATAAGGCCTTCGATTCTTCTCGTGGGTGGACGTCCTAAACTGCGCTTGGCTGTACATAGTCTCCACTCAAGAACTTCGTAATCATTCCTTCGTGCTTTGAGCCCTGCCCAGTACCATTTTCACATGAGTCTTCTTTATAAAAACTTTCTTAGTAGTTCTGATAAACAAAAAGTTCATACTTTTATGTTATGTTTGGGTGTACCAACCTATTTAATAGTACACTTCACGACGTGGGCTTACCCACGAAGTGTAATTAGGCTGCGAGAGTCCAATGCGGGTTGGTGGATTCACATTTATGCTATCGCATTTCTTCTAAGGCCGTATGCAGGTTGCCTCACGATGTGTTCCTTCACAAAAGCCAGTGGTGTAAAATTCCGTACATAAATTCCAAAGAATCCATCGGTACGGGACCGGGATTTGAACCCACAACCTCCCCTATCGATATCAAATTTCGCGAGCTTGACATTATTTGGCGTAACATTGGCCATGAAAAATGTTTATCCATACTCACAGGATCTTCGAAGATTTCCTCCATTCGCGTATAGATATCCTTCCCTCTCTTTTGCCGGACCAGCAAGTAAAGGTTTTCAACCCCTGGACATGACCGCAGCAGCTTTTCCACCAGGATCTTGCCGAGAAACCCTGAAAAATAATAATAAACAGGTTTATTCACTTAAATTAAAAGTCAGAAAACTCCAACCTTGCTACCTACTTACCCGGCGCAAAGGTAGCCTGAGTATTCGCAAAAAACAGGAAATAGAAGAGCTGGTGGCGGGGCCCAATATTATTGGTGAGATAAAATCCCACAGGCTCCGCTGACTTGGCCACTTGGAAAGAATGGGAGAGGATCGTGAATGATGCATCAATCTTGAAGATTTCTTTTTTGTTTGGTATTTTATTTGATCTTCTTCTTTTTCAGGGTCATTTAGATGTTACAGAAATCGGTTGCGCGTAGGTTAAGGGGTTTGTGAAAAATCAACAATTCGAATGACTTGTTCGAATTTTGTACGTAGATTGCTATGATGTGGTTACAGAATGCTATTTTTGGATTTTTTTTTTCTCTGGTAGGTCATATTTAGAGATAGTTCCATAATATAAATTTTGTACAAATCGGTAGAGACATTTCTGAAAAAACAATCAAGTTCGAGCGACCTATTCGATTTTTTTGTACTTAAGTACCTAGACTGGTAGGATTGATGTCGGTTGTTCTATTTTTCGTGCAAAATAGTTGTAATCAAAGACAGTGTAAGTAGGTATCTTCTGAATCTACGAGCTTCATTTTCAATTACAACGTTGCTTACCATCAGGCGACTTGTAATCCTTCCATCAGTCATATGAAGTCCACTGCTGAACATAGGCCTCCCCTATGGATCTCCGCTTGGAAGCGGCTTGAATCCAGCGCGAACCTGCGGTTTTAATGAGGTCATCCGTCCACCTTGTAGGTGGACGTCCTACGCTGCGCTTGCCGGTACGTGGTCTCCACTCCACAACTTTTAGACCATCAGTCCTCCGCGCTATGTGCCCTGCCTACTGTAATTTCAACTTTCCAATCCGTTCCGCTATGTCGGTAACTTTGGTTCTTCTACGGATCTCCTAATTTCTGATTCAATCTCGCAGAGAGACTCCGAGCATATAGCCCTTTCCATAGCTCGTTGGGCTACTTGGAGCTTACTAAACACTTGTAATTGACTTGTAATCCACGCTTGTAATATACAAAAATATCCCTAATCAATTAGCATCCTTTTAGGGGCTTACTCTGTACATCAAACTAACAACTTTTGTTCTACGACTATTGTCAGAACTAAAAAAAAAAGTTGTACCATAGAAAAATATCGTTCACCCGCGACAAAATGTATGGAACATGATTTTTTTTAGATTTGACAAAAGTCGCATAATAAAACTTGTTAGTTTTGATGTACAGAATAAGCTCCTAAAAGGATTAGTAATTGATAAGGAATAACCCTGTTTCTTTTATAATAAAATTAGTTTTGATCTGAAATATCACGAGCATGTTTATTATTTGCCTTTCATATGCCTTAACCTTCAAGAGAAGGTACGTGACGACACAAATACGACTTATTTGGAGTCGTAAAACAATATTTTTACAAGCAAGGTGAAGGTGCATCCTCAATGTTAACCTTGCAAAACTTGACTTAAATATTGGGAGACATGTAAAGTGACCTTTACGAAAATTATATATGATGATGACAGGATAATGATATCCTTTTCCTTACTTCCTTACTAATATTATAAATCCGGAAGTGTTTTTGTTGGTTTATTGGTTTGTTTCTCATTCTCGCGGTAACGGCGCAACATATTGACTTTTTTTCGCATGGATATGGATACATATAGTTCAAAGGTTAGAGATGTACTTGGCTACTTTTTATCTCGGATAAATAAAATGTTCCTGGGGTTCACAAAAGACGAGGTTCATGCGGTGAAGCCGCAGACAAAAACTAGTGAAATGATAATTTTGAAGTCACACTCCTTGTGTTTCCACTTTTAGGAATTATGCTCTATTTGAGAGCGAAAGTGTATATTTCATGTTAGTGTTTTTTTTAACTAAATTTCCCTAAATCCTTAAGGGAATTTTAGTTCAGCACAGTCAGTCTTCGGATGGATGATCGACCGTGGGTGGTATTTACAACTGAGCGCCACCGTGGCTCGGATGACATGTTAAATAGTAGGCCCCAGTTGTTTTAACCGTTTAGCCATGTCAGAGGCCTTCAGGTGGCTTAAAAACTCTGACACCAGGGCTATCAAACCGGCCCATACGAACTTACTTGATTTATTTTTGAGAGAATTTTAGGGTTATTTTCTACAAAAAAAATAAGTATTTTATGGAACATCTTTGTCATAGCCTGCTCTAGGTCGAATCAAACTTAATGGCGTCTCTGAAAACGAAGCAAGTCGTTGCGCAGTAGTGGCAGGGTGGGAGTGAGGTTTTGCTTGTGCTTCACATTAATCTTAATTGGACTGATACCTATAGAAAATATTGTATTTTTATACGAATGTATATAAAAAGAGAATAAGGTTGAACGCACTGCTATCCTCGCCGCACACACCACATGTTATGTTAACGTCTACAGCGTTTGATGTTTTCACAGAATGCGGCTCTTGCGGCGCGGACGAATGAGCATTCACCCCTATTTTTAACCACTAACGCAAAAACGACGAGGTGCTAAGTATTAGTTTGACGTCTGTGTGTGTCTGTCTGTGACATCGTAGCTCCGTAAAAACAGATTTTTTTTCTTTGAAAGGTGAATTAGTCGGGAATCTTCTTAAATACGTTTCATCAGCTCTCTTATTAGGCATGTTATAGAGTTGGTTTTTATTTTTATTTTAATAAGTATCATCTTCTTACCTGTGGCACCAGTGATGAGTACATTCTTCCCTTTGTAAAACTGCTGAACCTCTGATATCCTCACGTTCTTATCCACATTCTCATCCAATCTGTCTTTGCAATCTGTGCAATATTCACTCTCAATCAACTTTGACATTTCATTTGACGTTTCTGTTTTTGACAGTGACATATTTGATTGATTGATTTGATTGATTTTCCGGAAATCCGTGAGGGGGAACTCCAGGGGACAGGGGTCGCAACTGCAAGTTGGTGTTGGCGGCATTTTGGTCGTTTCACCGGCTTGGCATTTTTGCTGTGGACAAAAGAAATTATGGTTAGGTATTAAAAATCCTTGTACAACTTCACATCCGCTGACTTGTATAATTCTACTTATAACCGAAATAGCTCATCGGATTGGCAAATTGAAACGGCAGTGGGTAAGGCACAGAGTACGAAGGACTTATGACACATGGGGTCGAAAAGTTTTAGAGTGGAGGCCACATACCGGCAAGCGCAGCGTAGGGCGTCCACCCACAAGGTGGACGGATGACCTCATTATGACCGCAGGTTCACGCTGGTTGCAAGCTGCTACCAATCGGTCTTATTAGAGATCTTTAAGGGAGGCTTATGTCCAGCAGTGGACTTCCTTCCTCTAAAACGACGAGTGCAGTTGAACGACCTCGAAGTTACCAAATACGGTAGAGTAATAGACCGCAGAATTGTCATCGAAAGCAATATCTTCCAGGTACACAATACGCCGTCAAACTGCATAAGGTTTGCAATGCAATAGAGATTGATTGTGCCTTTGTCTTATCATGTTTGTATACCTAGAGATGCGTCTTTAAAAGGCGGCTAACTTCTGTTACAGGTAGGTACTTCCTTTGCTTTTTAGGTGGTCTTGTCATTGTATCTTGGGGTCCATCCTCTTTACCTACTGAAAACTGACCTACTGTAATTATTTTGAAAGTGTGTTTGTTGGTTTGTAACTCGCACCAACGGAGCGACTGATTGACTTGATTTTTGGCAAGGATATAGTTCAAGGGCTTCAGTGTCGCGCTAGAGTGATATGGAGCTTCAGTGTATCGACTGAGCGTGCAAGCGAACTATGGTGTGTCGCAGTTCAGTTTAGTCGAACTAGCGTTATTCGCACAAGCGAATGTCGATGTCAAGTAGTGCTTTCGGGCCGGAAAGTGACATAGGCTACTTTTTATCCCGAAAAAGTGAGAGGTTCCTGTGGGTCAAGCACTAAAGGCAAAATACCACGCGGCGGAGCCGCGGGCAAAAACTAGTTATTTTATAAATACGTATATGTATTTGTTGGTTTATTGGTTTGTTCCTCTTTCACGCATCAACGGAGCAACGGATTGACTTCATTTTTGGCATGAACATAGTTTGAAAGACGGAAAATGACATAGGCTACATTTTATCCCGAAAAAATAAAATATTCCTATGGGATAGCACAAAAATCTAAATATAACGCAGGGCAAAGCCGCGAGCAAAAGCCAGTATGTAAGTAAGCTAATAAGTAAGGAGGTGCCTAGTACACACAAAAATGTATGTGATTTGAATAATAAATTTAGTTAACATTTAAATCAATTATATTTTAACAATAAGCATGAAAATAGCAAAAGAGCAATTATATTTACATTTATTGAAACGTTGTGGGGTGTTTCTTTTTCTTCTTAAAATTGTATAATTTGGATTATTGTACAAAAATGACTATGTTTGCTATAAGAAATAAGGCCGCCCTTTGTTGCACTATTTTATATCTCTTGTTTTTTTTCCTCTCTGTGCATTTTTCTGAATTGTATTTTAGTGTTAACAATAAAGTGTTTATCTATCTATCTATGATCAAAAGATATCAAAACCAACTTTTCTTCAATATTCAATATTGTAAACGTGTCAATGCTACGTAGGGTAATTAAATTAATTCCCTTTGCATAGGTCGAATCATGCAAAGCGGGGGAAGTGAAGTTAGCTACAAGACGCGCAATATCCAATTCTTACTGAAAATAATATAAAGCTGCTCGTTGATTGGATATTGCACAGCTTATAGCTAACTTCACATCCGCCGACTTGTATAATTCGACTTATACTCTAACTTCCAAATGTGTGAGAGAGACAGCTAGGACCGGTTGAAAGACCGTTAAGTCGCATTGTTAAGGCCAAACCGAAACTGATGAAAAGAATGTTTCCTTTTCAATACACCGTTCCGCTCTTACTTTTTCATTTCGTTTGACGTCTGTCGCATTTTTAAATGCTTTCTTTCAATGTGTTAACTATTCGCTCGAAATAGTTAAAAGTAAATCTATAGAGGTCAATGTGAAAGCCTAATGGTTTTCATTACTAATACCTACTTGTAGTTTTCCTAACATTATACTTTATAAAATTTAACTTGATCTCTGCGACAGCTGTCAGAAAAATCACGCCTATGAATTCCTGAATTTCTCAAAAGTACAGACAGTACCTGTCAATGTCATACTTTGTGGGCATGCCGATTAGTGATGGGCGACGAATGATCGTGACCACAGAGTTTTAGATAGAGTTTTAATTAAAATATCGATAGTTTATACTGACAATATTTTAAATAAAACTTGATTTATCATTAATTTTATTGTATATTTTAATATCATATCATTTTTTACATGTGTAATTAAAGTGAACCCAATTATATGTTACATTAGCATCTAATTGGGTTCACTTTAATTACACATGTAAAAAATGCTATGATATTAAAATATACAATAAAATTAATGATAAATCAAGTTTTATTTAAAATATTGTCAGTATAAACTATCTATAAATATCTACAGAGCCACAGTTCCTAAGTGAAAATTGTAAAAAAATGTCCGAGCGCCGTCATACATGCCGACTTAAATATTTACTTTAATTAATTCACAATGACCCGTTTTCTCGAATCTCCACGTTATGTTACCTAATTAGCGCTTGTAACCGAGTACTTTGGCATAATGCCAAAGTTGTAGTTATAGGGTTTTGGCTCGGACACTTTTTTGCACATTGTCAAGCTCGCGACACATCTAACTGAATCTTCATGAGCCTATATCTTGACTCGCTCTTGACAGATTTGGAAAGTACTCTCTTCGCTCGCTCTCTTAAAAATTGGCTGAAAGATTGCGCCACTCGCTCTTTTTGAAAGAAATACCTCCCCCCGGTAAAAAAACCGGACAAGTGCGAGTCAGGCTTGCACATCGAGGTCCGTACAAACACATTGTTAAAATAATTAAGAACCTGTTTTAGCATGTGCTAATGAAGTTCTTTTATAAGATACCTTCATGATATGATTTACTCACTTTGAATTTTGAACCCATATTGTGTGAATTTTGAGGCCTTATTTTTATGTGATTTAAATAGAAATGTACAGTTTTCAGATTTATTCCTGTAAGTATGTGTACTCTGAGACAATGCTTTTCGCCAAATTTCATAGTTCTATGTCAACGGGAAGTACCCTGTAGGTTTTGATTTTTGTGAGCGTTGAAATATGCGTTTTTTTACGACATAAACGGCTCTAACTTTTTTATACGGTAACTGAGAAGCTTTTCTTTTACACAGCTGCAAGAGTTCATAGTTTTACGTGTATAGTTTAAATTTCAACTCGATATCTTTACGCGTTCTCGAGATAAAGAGTCTTGACATACACACAGACGGACAGACGGACAACAAAGTGATCCTATAAGGGTTCCGTTTTTTCCTTTTGAGGTACGGAACCCTGAAAAACAATCAAATTGAGAACCTCCCTTTCTGAAGTCGGTTAAAAACAAATACGAAGACTAAGAAGTAGGTATATAATAGGTATAGACCTCAGTACAAATATTTCCTAGAGCAACGGCTAGGTATATCGTCTAACATGTTGATAGTTGGTCAGTCTATGATGTGGTCATAGACTTAGACAAAGCTAGACACTGCACTGAGATAACTGCGTTTAAGAACAGCGCTATTATTATAGACGCAGTTACCTCAGAGTGTTTAGTCTGATTTCTATATAACAAGTTAATTATTATTAGTCTAAGAATAAGAAATATTTATTGGCCATAAAATAACATTAAGCGTTACAGGCATATTATTAACTGGTACATGAAAATGAGGATTCTGAAAATTCCATTGATATACGAGTAAATTATATTCACTTAGTTTGTAAAAAGGATTAACTTCAAAGAATTTTTTGATTGTATTTTTAAATCGATCATAATCTAACTTGGTTAAATAATTTGGTAATTTATTATACCTACATAGATATTTTATAGCTCAGTCCTTGTTTTTCTAATTTAACTAACATAGTGTAAGGCTTATCAAGCTTTTCCTTATTTCGTAGGTTGTATTGATGCCTATTCTGGTTTGTAGGTAATTCCAACACGTGTATTTCCTGTAAGCTATTGTAAATGTAAAGCGACTACTACTACTACTGCTACTGCTCTACGTGGCCCATTTAAATTTTATCAAAAATCAGTCGAGTCACTTTTAAAAATTAACGATAATGTGAAAATCGAGGTAGTAACCTCGATTATACATTGCGGTCCGTCGAACTATTCAAATTCTGTACATGGTTGTAATAGGTTAAGCCATTTTCAGCAAAAAATAGTAAAAATAACTGCGTAATTAAACTTTTACTCAGTTAAAAGCCGAAACTTTAAAGCAATCCGCGCGAATAGCGTTTCGTTTCGAATCACCGTGCAAAAATGTGGTTTTTATACATGACGCGGTGTCCACAGCGTAAATGTCTGTGGCATTATGCAACAGATCATCTCAATACGACTGGCGGTAACCACGGAAGGAGGTTACAGTGTCATTATTGTTTATACTCCGTTGTTTTGCGAATATGGTGGCCTAGTAGGTCGGCCTACTAGCTAGCGGCCAAAGCTAACTTCTCGGAGGATGTGAAGTTAGCTACAAGCTCAAGATTGGGTTTTTCGCAACTTGTATGGTCTGCTTAGGTAGTAAAATTTTTGATAGCGATATACAGGGTTATTTCTAACCAATTAGCATCCTTTTAGGGGCTTATTCTGTACATCAAAACTAACAACTTTTGTTCTGCGACTTTTGCCAAAACTCAAAACTAATTCTTCCATGGAAAATTATCGTTCACCCGCGACAATATGTTTGGAACAAAATTTGTTAGTTTTGATGTACAGAATAAGTCCCTAAAAGGATGCTAATTGATAGAAATAAAAAAACAAATACTTAAAAAAAATATTTTTGGGACATCTTACACAAAACTAAGCAAAGCTTGTGATATGGCTGCCAGAGACTGATATACTACATATACTTATTTTGAAATACATACTTATATAGATAGTAACTAAATAACACCCAGACATAGAGCAAACACTTATGTTCATCACATAAACATTTGCCCTGGGTGGGGATCGAACCCACGCTTCTTTGATCCAGAAGTAAGGGTCACTGACCAGCCTTATCGTAGTTAAAGTTTTAAGTTATCGCAAGGTCTATTGTTATTTTCTTATAGACGCTCTCTAAAAACTGATGCAGCATTGGAATGCCACCTGATAAAACAATACCTTATGTAGTAAGACGACAAAAGTTTTACGCACACTTTATACAATGTTTAACAGTACAAATAGCACGGTTGTACTGTGTTTAAAGCGTGTTTAAATCTTTTGTGGTAAGACGGTACATTTTTGGTCTGCGTCCATCGCATTGCGTCATTGATAGCGGTTCGTGATCCGCCATGTGTATTGCTTTCTTTAATCTTAGTCAGATACGCTCAAGTCCAGGCCGCTGAAATGATTCGACCCGCTACTAAAATTATGGCCAATCTTATTATGATACTGCATAAATAACTACCACGTAAGTTCTCATAGCAAAATTCTAAGTTTCTAATTCTTAATTAACTAATTCTTAACAAAATGTCTTCAACATTAGGTAAACTATATTTTTAAGTAAGTTACGAATTCAATATATACCTAGATTTGTTAATGTCAATAATATCATCTTAATGTTTAACACAATTTATTTGTTTAACCTCATGTGCATGTATAATTGCATAAAAGTAATTTATTTGGTATTCTAGTTTTGTTTAAATCATTGGTATCAATAGTAGATACTAGTGTCAACAAACGGTATCATCGAGAATGCCGAGTGGCAGTTTTGCAAATCAAATGGAATTACTTTTACGTCGCGTTGACCGAACGCGTCGAGCACACACTCGAGCACATTGACACACACGCTTGAGTTAGCCAATCACAGACGTAGCCGCGCTTGTGTGCGATCGGTTTGGCGCTCGTTACATTACCGTAAAAATACTTACACTTAGTTATTCAGTTTTCTGTACGTGACACAAGATGGCACTATGCCATATCCATACAAACCAAACGTTAACGCGATCGAGCTCGAGTGAAAAACTCCCACTTAGCCCTCAGTACCTACATACTATATTGTAGCGAACTACTATATTCTAGCAAATAAATTCATTTATTATTAAAATATTCGAACGGACCCATTGTTTAGCGTGGATGGAAATTCGTACCTACTAATTCGTACTTTGTTAAGTACACTTTTGATCAAGCTATCTTTGTGAGGGTCAAAATACTCGAGCGGGCCTGGTGTTTGGCGCGGCTGGGCTGCTATTGATGATCCAAATATTACGGCTATCGAGCCAGCGCCGCCCGTCACGTCTCGGTCACTAACCCACTTTGCACCGCTTCTTAGACCTTAGGCATTCCAAGTGGGTTACAAACAACAAATAAAATAATTAATAAGGTTTCTGATTTACTCGGCGCGGCAATAGCTTGATGTTTATCCGACTCTAAAACAGAAGAAGTAGACTTCTCACTCGACTGTATGTTTTTTAGTGTCTGTTACGCGATTACTCCGCCAAACTTGAACTAATTTTGGTGATTATGACCCATTCAAATTTTACCGAAATCGGTAGTGGTTGAAAAATCAACAATAATATAAAAATGGCAGGCATCTATTTGAGTGAACTATTCGGATTTGGTACAATTGTTGTCGGCTGTGCCATTTTTGGCGAAAAACTTGTTTGAAGTCGGTTAAAAATAAAAGTTTAGGATGAACCCGATTTCAAAGATTCTTGAACCACATGTTGTTTTTAAACTTTCGCGATTTGAATTCGTAATTTTAGTGCGCGATTAGTCCCGTAGTACTTATATAATAATAATTCTTGAACCACAGTTACGAACACTCTAGACTCTCTAGATTTTACACCTTTGAAAGGACTCAATAGGTTCCTTCAATGTTTGGCGCGGCTGGACCATTATTGATGATCCAAATATTGCATTATCGAGACTACGCCGTCACGTCTCGGACACTAACCTACTTTGAACCACCTCTCTGTAGGTGGCTTCGAAGCAATGTAATGATAGCTCTAGCTAGCTATAGCAAAGAATATAATATAATAACACAAGGTACGCTATACTCCGCTAGAGTATTTATTGACAGAGCGAATCGGCGAATGGAGTGAGAAATGCGTCTCAGAAATTCCGTACATAAGTTCCAAAGAAACTCATTGGTACGGGATCGGGATTTGAACTCACGACCTTACGATTGCAGGTCGGGTGATACTACCACTAGACCACCACGGCTTAAGGAGTTTAAAGATGGGGCAGTAAAGTTCTCGAATGGAGACCACGAACCGGCAAGCGCAGCGTAGGACGTCCAACAACTAGGTGAACCAACGATATGATTCGATAAATATAAATCGACTGCCTCGGCGGCTCAGTGGTTAGTAACCCTAACTTCTGGGTCAAAGAGGCGTGGGTACGATCCCCACCCAGGGCAAATATTTATGTGATAAACATAAGTGTTTGCTCTGTGTCTGGGTGTTATTTAGTTACTATCTATATAAGTATGTATTTAAAAATAAGTATATGTAGTATATCATTCTCTGGCAGACATATCACAAGCTTTGCTTAGTTTGGGGTCAGAGGCCGTGTGTAAGATGTCCCCTAATATTTATTTATTTATTTAATTAAGACCGCAGGAAAGCGCTGGATGTAAGGCGCTGCCAACCGGGCTTATTGGAAATCCATAGGGGGGCCTATGCCCAGCAGTTGACGTCCTACGGCTGATAATTATTATGATTTCTACACACTATAACGTACCATGTTTGCGCTAGGAACTTATCAGACACGGAGAGCAACACGCAAGACACGCTCTACTATGCCCTCTACAACGCAACGTAACATCAATTTACGACAACAACGATGCATGAACGATGACGGACTATACTTGGAGTTTCTCTGCGAGATCGAATCAGAAATAAGGAGATCTGGAGAAGAACCAAGGTTACGCGGATTAGCAAGTTGAAGTGAGTCAATAAGTTCTCGAGTGAAGACAGCGCAACGTAGAAGATGGACGTCCTCATTAAGACGTGGGTGAGCGCATTCAGATCACAGGCTCGTGTTGCATGCAAGCCGCCACCGACTAGTCTTATTGGAGTTTAAAGAGGAGGCCTATGCTTAGCTGAGGACGTCCTATGGCTGATAGATGGAATTGGCCGGATAATCGCGTAACATATTATACCTACTTATAAAAAAAAAACAGTCAATTCGAGAACCTCCTTTTCTGAAGTGGGTTCAAAAGTATGAGACTATGCTGAAAACCGTGCGGCCAATTATTATGAACCGATTTTTATGATTGTTTTATTTATGCTATTAAGGCAATCGTGAAGCAACTAAAACGTAATATTTTTACGCAAAATCTTGGCTAAAAAGTATACGTAAACTAAAAACTTTCCTAAAACAAATAAGAGGTACGCGCGTCCCCTTTCTTACCCAAGCGATTGACACCAAAAAAATAACATTTTGTTACAATTTAGGGGTGAAAAGAGTTTTAACCCAGAACCTAAATTTTATCAAAAATGTGCCGCGAATTTTCTCGATGTTCTACAGAAAACGCGAAAACAATGGTCGATTCTCGATTTTCTAGGCCGAATCAAATTTTTTGGCGGCTAGCCAGCTATGTGGTTGGCTAACCTAACCCAATCCTTAAATTTCCTCGAGCGAAACCCAAACCCTCACGCCGCATCTGGACGCATGTATCCAACTTTGATGCTCTCATAGTGCTGAAATCCTACTAATATTACAAACGCGAATGTTTGTGAGTTTGTGAGGATCGATGGATGGATGGATGGATGGACGGATGGATGGATGTTTGTTACTCTTTCACGCAAAAACTACTGAACGGATTGAGATGAAACTTTGCAATAATATAGCTTATATATCAGAATAACACATAGGCTATAAATTATAATGATATTGCGTAAACGTTCTATAATATAACGATAAGTAAGTAGGAAACATTCTGCTATCTGCGAGCTATTCTAGAGCGCGCTGTAAGAAATGTCAAAAAAAACAACTGTCGAATCGAACAACTGTCAAATCATTTTTTTTTTATTTTTCACCTCCCTTATTAAGGGTGGTAAGGTTTGAAAGACGGAAAGTGACATAGTCTACTTTTTATCCCGGATTAAAGGGTTGCACAAAAATCAAAATATCATGCGGGCGAAACCGCGGGTAAAAACTAGTACTGAGTAAATAAATCGACTTGCGTTTACATTAAATTTGTTCACACAACTTTTTACTTCTCACTGTTGTTCGATTTTAACTTTTTACATGCCATGTTTTTGATGCGATTGGGTATTTCGCAACTTGTAACTAACATCACTCCCGCCAAAAATTGTCAGTCATTCCTTAATTTATCCCCTTTTCCATAATTACCATACCCTTTATTTTTTTTCATTGCTTTGAATTAACGGCCATCCTCTGCAAGTTTTTACGTATCCTGGGCGTAATCAGTAATTCTATCAAATTAAAATTTAGTTTCAGTCAAATAAACGAAAAGAAAAATGATGGGCACAGAAATCAAGGAAAAAGAGCTAAATATTGAAGAATGGTTGTTTTATTCGTTGGATGATATATTGAAAATCGCGGACGTATAAGAATGATAAAATCAGTCATGTCATCAGGCCATAAAGTTGGACCCCACATCGCGTGATCCCTTCTAGTTCAAGTTCAGGTTATGTAACCGGGTTTCACCGCGTGCCGTAACGCAATCTAAGATAGCTGGCGAAATGCGGATTCCTTGTCCAAGGACGTTTTGCTCCGTGGCCATTCATAACACCTGTACGTCATAATCATGAGATAATACTGTAGTCTACAATTTGAACTGTACATGTACTGTTTTAATTATAAATCTACAGTTTTCAGTTAGACCTCCAAATATATAGTTTATCGGAGAATTAACCTAATTATTTATAGATTCGACTATAACTCAACATGCCCCGGTTAGTTAATATTCTTTGAACGCGTTGGTTTCATCATCATCATCCGTAGCTCTTTGATCACCCATTGCTAAACATAGGCTCCTCTTCTTGCATGCCATCCGTAGATATCTAGCAACAGAGAGAGAGAAGCATTGTTCTTTAAAAAGTGGAGTCTTTTGGGGATGTACTGTATCAGCCTTTTTAATAGTCCACTGTAGGACGTAGGCCTATCCGAGAAGGGTAATTGGGCCATAATCCACCAAACTGGCTCAGTGCGAGTTGGTGGATTCACATACGCCATCAAATTTCTTCTACGGACGTACGCAGGCTGCCCCACGAATACTCACGATGTTTTCCGTTTCCGAAAAGCCAGTGGTGTGAAACGACATGTCCGTAAAATGTATGGAGGCTGGTATAATAATAACCAAAAATTCTAACCACAACACTCGTTACATTTCGAGAAAGTTCATTTTTTTCTGAGTCTAATACAACAGTTAAAAACATAAAAGAGCCCTCCGATTTTTTTTAAATTAATTTTGAATTTATTAGGATAAATAAATATATTTGGCTCAATAGGTAGTTTATCTCTAGCAGCCCTGATTAAGTAACCTCCAAATTGTTAAATAAAATCATTTTTACCAATTAGACACACTTTTTAAGTGATTTTTTGTCACATTGTACCTACTAACTGGTCACACTACTGGTAGGTTATAATTTTTAATTTTTGCAAATTAAGAGATGAATGTGGAAGAATCAGCTACGAATGCAAGTAAAACAACGATAGAAGCACTTTATTATTGCTAAACTAGAAAAAATAATAAGCTGTGTTATTTTTTTTTACACAATTTATTTTTCGCATTTAAAAAAATTGGAGGGGTGAAAAAATCTAAACTAAATATTTTTGGGAAGCCCATATAACAAGCTTTCAAATGATGCATATTTCATCTTGGTTCGATTTTTCTCTGAATAATATACCACTCGTGGACGTCACCTTTCGTATATTATAAGTAAATTCCAAAGAACTCATTGGTGACCAGTGGTTCCCCTATGGTACGTACATACTAATTACGTACGTATACGTATATTAATTAAAAGTATTAAAATTAGAGATTTCAGCAATTAATTATGATTCGTAAACTGAAAAAAATAACTAAAATAGGCTAGTTGACAATTTTTTTTGATGTTCTCTTGTAACAGCTAAAAATAAAATCAACTAAGAAGTAATAAAGAAGTTACAAGCATTTTATTTTCTTGCCAGACAAAGAGAATACGGCAGAATAATTATAACGTCACGTAAGTGTCATACATTCGTGATACTATGTTATGCTTTGTGGGAAAGGGACAAACCGGACAAAGCATCCCCTCTTAATCTATACTAAAATATTTACAAACTTAAATCTCTGAACTGGATTACTTTAGCCCCTTGATAGTAAAAGTTGTTTATAATGATGGTCTTAGATAAAATAAGATATATTTATTGGCCTTATAACCCTTGCTTATTTACCTACATTCGGCTGAGTACGCAGATAACCATGTAAATCTTACACATCCCGCTTTTTGCGTCAAGGTCTAAGAATTAACTATTGCACAAAGTCCTAATTTTCCCAATAACCCGGTCAATTTAGACATTCGAAGTTACATAAAGTCCCAACAAGCTGAATTTCTGTGAAATTGTTCAAAACATAACTATAAACAATGTCTAGAAGTTCCCCATCATTCCCCTGTAAGGAAAAATTTTTATTCAAGGTCAAAGGTCAAAAAAATTAGTTTTTCGCGATTTTCAGCAAAACAGTAAGTTTTATCATAAAAGTACCTGAGACAAAATTGTAGATCATAAAATTATCTATCAAAAATGGATCAATCTTTTTTTCTTACCAGCCACCGTTTCTGAGATATAACGATTCAAAAAGTTATAAAAGTTGTTATCGTCATAATATGCACACGTTTCCACGCCACCTATGAGGTAGTGTACTTAGCGCGTTTTTTAACGTGGTTTCCCCAGTAGGCCTACTCCACGGGTCAGTTGTGATCCTGTTTAATGTAAAACATATGCATAATAACGGAAATTTTCAAAGATTGGGAAAGATAAAAGCGATGTAAATTAAAAAAAAGTGTTGAAGTTTATTCGTCTTATTCGTAAGTTTCAAATTATTGTTCTTCTTCTTGTTCTTCTTCTCCTGCTTCTTCATCATCTTCATTTTGGATGCAAGTAAATTGCGTCAATAGCGAAGTATCGCATGATACTTCGTCGGAGTCAAACGAATCCTCCATTGTTTGTGATTCAATATTAAAGCACGACCGGCCTTGACAAATTGTGCATGCCAAAGAACAAGACAGTCCGACTTTTTTGCAACCACATTTAGCACTGCATCCCTTTTTGCAGTTGCAAAAAATAGTGTTCAGCAATTTTTCCGGCGCAGGTGGAAGTAAAGTTTGAACTGGCTCTAACATATTGTTGACCAAATTCCAACCCCAGTCTGTAGGGTCTAGCTGATAACCAAGCCACACTTGAACTTGGTTATATACTCGAAAAAGATGTTGGTGAGCAGCAACTGAGGTTGGAGGAAGACAAGCTAATTGAACTTGTTTTTTATTTTTAGTATTTTTAACGAAACATGCTTATCGATGCTTATCTAAACAGGTAGTTTTTTTAGGAGCTCCGTACATAGAAAGAAGAAAGCGGATGCCGTTGGTAATAACTTCTTGTTGAGTTGAATTACTCTTTTTAAAAACTTCAGCACATTGAATTAAATCTTGTTTTTCAAACATTTTGAAAACTGCTGTTTTACCCCTCCTGTAAAATGCAGATGTCGTATCATAGACAGTTATTGCGTGTAAAAATAGTACATGATATTGACACTTTACAAAAGTAAATAAATTTTTTGATGAATATATATCTGATTGATGCTGAGCTTTTCCTCAACGACCAAACAGTTACTTTTTTGCCAAAGCCATAGCCACATCACAATTATTAATAGTATTAGTTATTTTCGATTCAAGCGAGCAAAAGTAATACACAACAATTAAATTATCTGTCATCACAAGATAACCAAGCTGAAACTAAGGTATATTGAAATATAAGGCAGATTAAAAATATATAATATATAGCAAAATCTACGCCCATCAATTTATTTAAATTACATGAACTTGTTCGTTAAACTTATGTATATTTTATATTGTAAGTATAAGTTACAATGACCGATAGAAACATATTTAAACATTTAATATATAATATATATATATATTATATAAAATATAACAACTCTAGATGTATATACGTGGCGTACTCATGCATATTATGACGATAACAACTTTTATAACTTTTTGAATCGTTATATCTCAGAAACGGTGGCTCGTAAGAAAAAAAGATTGATACATTTTTTATAGATAATTTTATGATCTACAATTTTGTCTTAGGTACTTTTATGATAAAACTTACCGTTTTGCTGAAAATCGCGAAAAACTCATTTTTTTGACCTTTGACCTTGAATAATTTTTTTTCCTTACAGGGGAATGATGGGGAACTTCTAGACATTGTTTATAATTATATTTTGAACAATTTCACTGAAATTCAGCTTGTTGGGACTTTATGTAACTTCACTCTCATTTTTTGGTCTAAATTGACCGGGTTACAAACCAAATTAACAATGTAATTGACTAATATTATAACAATTTTGTGTGCAACTTTAACGTAATAACATGCGGCTGCGTAGCCCAAAATTATTTAATTGCCAAAATTAGACATCGGAGCGTGTCGACATCCAAACTAGTAGCTTTACGAACAGTAGACCTCGCATCTGTTCAATTGAAACTCTATAGGCCAACTCGACTTGTACTGTATCAGCCTTTTTAATAGTCCACTGCTGGACGTAGGCCTACCCACAAAGGATGATTGGGCCATATTCACCACGCTGGCCTGGTACGGGTTGGTGGATTCACATATGCCATAGAAATTCTTCTACGGACGTATCAGGTTGCCTCACGAGTCACGACGTTTTCCTTCACCGAAAAGCCTGTGGTACAATTTCCGTACATAAATTTCAAGGAATTCATTGGTACGGGATCAGGATTTGAACCCACGATTGTATGGCGGGTGGGACTACCACGGCTTGCCCTTGACCTATTTCGTTCACACTCCCAAATTTTGTTAGGATTTTAATATTAAACAATCTTGCCTGGAAGAAATCGCCATGGGTGATAAGGCCGCCACTTTATAATCATATTTTTTGTCGTATTTGTGTAAATAGTGTTTATTATTCATATTGTGGTTGTAAATAAAGAGTTTTGTCTGTCTGCCTGTCTGTCTTGCTAAAAACTTAATATCAAATTATGCTGATAAATAGCGCGACACCAAATTGCCCCCCTTTTTGAGGGATATACCCTAATCAAAAATCGCCGATGACAAAAAAAACATCATTAGGTATCACTACATCTTAGTATAAAACAAAGTCGCTTTCCGCTGTCTGTCTCTCCGTATGCTTAGGTATATCTTTAAAACTACGCAACGGATTTTGATGCGGTTTTTTTTAATAGATAGAGTAATTCAAGAGAAAGCATTATATGCATAATACACATGTACAAAGCCGGGGCGGGTCGCTAGTTATATATTATTATAGAACCTGTGTAGCGAGTTTCGTCAAGATTCGTTGAAATTCGTTGTAGAGCCAAAATCAGTAGGGTTAGAACAGGTTTGTTTACACGTAAATTGAAACTACAGCTGTTTCCGTATGTCTCTATACATTTTTGTACAGCGCCCCTGGCGGAAACGAGGAAGTACTAACCAAAATGTATGGAGCCACACGCAAACGCGGAAGTTTAAGTAAACTACGCAAAACCTGGACTAAAGGCTTTTAACAGACGAAAGCAAAATCGTCAAGTCGAAACTTCGACGCGACCGAAGCAAACGAAAGACACTTCGCTCACTTCGTTTGCTTCGGTCAATTATAAACAATTTTGTGTGCAATATTAAAATGTATATAATAACATAAGATGTGGCTCAAGAGTATTTACTCGTAATTGCCAAATTCACCCAGCGTGTCGACATGAAGCGAATTAAAAAAACTTGTGTGTGTTTAAAATTGCTACATTTTTTACTTTTAAAGCCGAGGTGGTCGAGAGGTAGTCCCACTCGCCACACAATCGTGATCGTTCAAACGCCGATCCCGTACCGATGAGTTCTTTGGAATATATTTGTACGGAATTTCACACCCTTGGCTTTTCTGTGAAGGAAAACATCGTGAGCAACTTGCACTTGCAGCACTACAAGAATTCGATGGCGTATGTGAATCCACCAACCTGCACTAGGCCAGCGTGGTGGCTATGGCCCTATCAGCCTTCGTGCGTAGGCCTACGTCCTTCTGTCACTTGGGCTATTAAAAAGGGTACAGTATACCTAGTACATTTTTGACCGAGCATACAAAGCGAGCAAAGCGTCTGTGCTTTCAGTGGCAAAAATTTCTTTCATCAATACAGACGATAATTTAGATTCTAAACCGTCCAAAAGTTGGATCCACCGGTCCAACTTCAAAAAAGAGGTCAATCGTCGAATCCAACTTGGCTGGAAAACGCGCGACGTCTTGTCGTCCGACATACCTCAGTGCCTCAAGTCGAGAGTTTTCGACATTGTGTGATGACTTATGGAACTGAAACGTGGTCTTTTACTTTACCTTATGAATAAGCTCAAGATAGCCCAACTCGCTATGGAGAGGGCTATGCTTGGAGTTTCTCTGCGAGATAAGATCAGGAATGACGAGATCCGCAGACGAACCAAAGTTACCGACATAGCCCAGCTGATTAGCAAGTTGAAATAGCAGTGGGCAGGGCACATAGTTCGGAGAACAGATGGCCGACGGGGCTGTAAAGTTTTCGAATCGGGACCACATACCAGCAGTCGCAGCGTAGGACGTCCACCGACTGGGTGGATCGACGATAGTATTAAGACTGCAGGAACGCGCTGGAAGTAAACAGCCTCCGATCGGGTTTATTGGAAATCCATAGAAGAGGCCTTTTGTCCAGCACTGGACAACCCACGGCTGATAAAGATGATGATGAATCTCATAATTACAATTTAACATGTAAATGTACCAAGAAGAACCAAGTTTACCGACATAGCCCAACGGATTAGCAAGTTGAAATGGCAATGGGCAGGGCACATAGCGCGGAGGACTGATGACCGGTGGAGTCGAAAAGTTTCGAGTGGAGACCACGTACCGGAAAGCGCAGCGTAGGACGTCCACCCACAAGGTGGATGGATGACCTCCTTAAGACCGCAGGATCGCGCTGGATGCAAGCCGCTTCCAACCGGTCTTATTGGAGATCCATAGGGGAGGCCTATGTCCTGCAGTGGACGTCCTTTGGCTGATGGATGGATGGATGATGTAAATGTACCAATTAAATCAGTTACTTAGGTAGGTAGATACAATATTTTTTGTAACAGTTCTCATGATTATGAATAAGTCTAATTAAATATTATAATATATTATATGCCTATTATAAGTGTACAGTACAAGTAACGTTAATGTACCTAAATAACAAAAAAAGATACCTATTCGTAAGATCATTTTTAGGGATCCGTGTCTAAGATAGAAAAAACGGAATCCTTACAGGATCGTTTTGTTCTTCGTCTGGCCGTCCGTCTCAGGAATCTCAGGAACGAATAGAAGTACTGACTGAATATTCCACTGCAAGACGTAGGCTTACCCATGAAGGGTGTATGGATACAACGGAAGGATTTACGCATAGAATTATTGAGCTGATAATAAAATCATATTAACGCAGATCTGAAGTCCCTCGCATTTGTGAAAATATCAAACTTAGTTCTCAGTTATAGTAAAAAGCTACAACGGTTAATGTAGTGAAAAACTGCACGAATCTCAACATACACAAATGAATCAAAAACCTATAGGATAGGTACTACCCGTTGACGTAGAACGGAGGATAGGTACTACCTGTTGACGTATAATAACATTTGGTTAGTAGTCTAGAATACACATTACCTATTCATATATATATTTAAAAAATTCTAATTTAATCTCTAAAAATAAATCCAATAAAAAAGTGTTTTATTATCTAAATCAGTTTTTTAATTTTTTGTACGATGGGTGGTTTTCAGTTTATAACGAAATATGTAATATTGAAAACTAGCTGATCCGGTGAACTTTATATCACCTTTATGAATCACTCCAATTCGGTCGATTCTAATTTCGATGGCATTTAGCGCCGCCAATGGTCAAATACCTTTTTTTTTACCTAGGGTAAATCCTTTATGGATACCACCCTACCCTGGGGGAGGTAGGGTGGTTATGTGGGAATCCCACCTTGTGGCAGTGTATCCACTAAAAACCCCGGGGTGTTCCTTCTCTGCGCATCTTAGTCGGTACTGCGGGAACGCTTGCGCACTTCCGCGACCAATGGTCAAATACCTATGGCAACTTTCACTGGTAAGAACATTTTGTGTGGGAAATTAATATTCTTGTTTTTATAATTTTTTCGCAACTATTTTTTATTTTCTCATCGTTTAGATACCACTAAACTATAGCGAGACTAACAACCAAGATTTATTACATATTATTATATAATTATATATTACAAAAGGTGTAATATATTACACATACTCAGTAATATATAAAATATTTTATACAGAAAAGATGTAATAAATATAAATAAATCCTCTCTTTTATCAATAACTGGCTTCGCCCTAAGGTTTTAACTACTTTTCCAGTTTTATGGGATTTCCAAGATTTGTACGGAACCCTCGATGGGAGAGTCTGACTCGTTACAACCGAACGAGTCAGACTCTCGCATCAAAAGCGCGTGTGAACCATGTGTTTGCGAATCGGATCACACCAAAGTGGAGGGGAGCGTTGTAGGGTTCTTAGTTTCTTAGTAACTATTATCTAATGTAGAGCTTCGTGACGATGATCGTTTTTGTAATGTCCAAAATTAATTTATTATTTATTTATATTTATTTATTATTGTTTGACAGAATCCATTGTTTGATTTTAAACAACTTCAAAAAGTTCTCAATTCGACTGCATAGTTATTTTTTAGAGACCTCAAAAGGAAAAAACGAAACCCATTATCCCCACATATTAAAGATCACTTTGTTGTCCGTCTGTCCGTATGTCAAGACTTTATCACGGGAACGCGTAAAGATATTGAGTTGAAAGGTGATGTCCACAAGTTGTATAATATTCAGAGAAAAATCTAACCAAGATGATATATACATCATTTGAAAGCTTGTTTTATGGGCTTCTGAAAAATATTTAATTTAGATTTTTTTATCCCTGCATTTTTTTTTAAAGTGAAAAATAAATTATCTGAAAAAAAATAATGCAGCTTTTTATTTTTTCTAGTTTAACAATAATAAAGTGCTTCTAGCGTTATTTTACTTGGATTCAAAGCTGATTCTTCCACATTTACCTCTTAATTTGCTAAAATTGAAAATTATAACCTACCAGTGTGATCAGTTAGTAGGTACAATGTGACAAAAAAACACTTAAAGAGTGTGTCTAATTGGTAAAAATGCTTTTATTTAACAATTTGGAGGTTACTTAATCAGAGTTCCTAGAGATAAAATACCTATTGAGCCAAATATATTTATTTATCCTAATAAAATCAAAATTAATTTTAAAAAAAATGCAGGGCTCTTTTTTGTTTTCAACTGATGTAATAGACTCAGAAAAATATGAACTTTCTCGAAATGTAACGAGTCTTGTGGTTAGATTTTTTGATTATTATTATACCAGCCTCCATACATTTTGTGAACATGTCCTTTAAACTTTATACGTATATCTAAGGTCTCTAGCAGTTGTGTAAAAGAAAAACTTCACAGTTATCATATAAAAAAGTTAGAGCCGTTATGTCGTAAAAACCGCATATTTCGACACTCACAAAAATCAAAACCTACAGGGTACTTCCCGTTGACATAGAACTATGAAATTTGGCGAGAAGCATTGTCTCAGGGTACATTTATAGGAATAAATCTGAAAACTGTACATATTTATTTAAATCACAAAAAAATAGGGCCCAGATTCACAAAATATGGGTTCAAAATTCAAAGTGAGTAAATCGTATCATGTAAGGTATCATATAAAAGTGGTTCATTAGCACATGCTAAAACAGGTTTTTAATTATTTTAACAATGTGTAATTTTCGATGTGTGACGAAAAAAATGAAAACAATAAAAAATATTTTTTGTTGATGATTATAGTATACCTACCTAAGGTATACTATAATCATCAACAAAAAATATTTTTAATAAAAATATTTAACGTGACCATTTATTTTGAGACGCGACGGACGCGAAAAATTTTTGTATGATTTATTCAGTGAAGGAAACATTTGAAACTGAGATGAGAAATGGAAACATCTTTAGCTGTACGAAGCGCGAACGCAGTGAGCGCAAAATTTATCCATGTTTGTTTTTCATTGGAGTAGTCAAATTTGTCTTTCTTTTTCAACATGTTTGGAGGCATCTGAGGTTGCGGTCTTTAAGGCCAGGCCCCCCTTGGTTCGGCGGGGGCCCGTGGCATATTGCCAGCCCTGCCACCCTACAGTTACGCCACTGCGTGACTATACTATCTAAACTATGCCCTTATTTAACATAAATTATTAACAAATAATTTATGTTAAAAAGAAGTGTTATTCTAGTTTTTTTACAGTTTCATAGCCTTAATTGGCTTATTGATTAATTATATTAAATAAAATATTTTATTGACCAAACAACAATGCCATAAAAAAGATTATTTGAATAAGTTGATACCTATTGCACTTTATTTTTTAGCATAAATTAACCTATCAGATATTATGTATACAGTTTCGCTCCGCAACCCGAAAATGTGTTTGTCATAAATACAATCTTAAAAAAAGTTTAAATGGTAAATGTAGATTTCACATGGTATATTAGAACAATTAATTAAAATAAAGCAATCATTATCATCCTGACCTTATCCCACTAGGTGGTGTCGGCACAGCACGTTTCGTTTCGTTCCCTACGTTTCCTTCCATCGACATGGCATTTTTTCTGTTTTTTTAACGTTATGAGGGCGTCAAGGTCAACATTTTGGAATAGTATTAAGCAGCCCTTGATTCTAGCGTCAACTTAATAAAGGTGCGGTTCTACCGGCGTATCCAACTGTGAGCTTATTTTTGAAGTTTTTACTTGACGTAACTTACTAAAAAATATGGAGACATTTTAGGGAAAGCGTCGCAAGCGCCCTTTTTCGTTTCAAAATCTTACGTATCTTTACATTTGTGATTTTTTTATTTTAGCGTTCAAGCGGTCGGTTGACAATGTTTTTCCTAAAAGGCTCGATATATTATCATCCAGGCAGCTATTCTTCATTGTGAACAAAAAGAGGTCTTCCTCCCTAACTTTCATGCACTCTATCTTTGATTTTCAAAAGAAAAATAATATACTTAAGTATAAAAAGAAGAATAAGACATATTTATATATTGGCCATCAATACCATTGAACATTACAGGCGTTACATGTTCAATATTTTTTTAATAACCTAACTACTAATTATAATGATTGTTTTAAGCCAGTCAATATATCATTTTATGCAAAAAAAACAAAGAGTAACTAACAAGAGTAATATAATTAATGCTTAAGTAGCAAAAAACTGACAGCATGCATTTATGTGTAAAAACACGTTTCACCTACATTTTATGCCGTGTAACACTTATTAAGTATGTAAATAGATATTTTAGATGAATAAATTATGTGTATTGCATAAAACTTGCCGACTTAAAAAAATTAGGGTTCCACGTTGACGAGACTTTGAGATAGAGATTTTAGCGCGAGAGATATTTTAAATTTATTTTAAGTTTGACCCGAATTTAGTTTGTGTTAAAAAATCTACACAACATAGCCATTCAAACGAAATGATGACAATGATGAGTTTGTGTTGATGAAAGTTTTGAGGAAAAATAATCAGCATACAAAATAATCGGTTAATTTGTAATTTGCGGCATTTATATTATTCATTAAATCAAAGCAGTTAACGTAATACATTAAAATCTGATGAGTTCTAATTTTATTATGTCTTGTAGATTGCATAATTTTATAATCGAATTAATTATATACCTAAGTCCTGCAATCTAACAAAATAAAACCTATCCTATATATTATTAGATAATATGAAAGTTTTGTAAATTTATAGAATTGTTTTATAACTGATTTGGTTACAATGCTTATATATAGCATTATTAATACAGCATTGTTTTAACTTCATTACATATATTATGCCCTTTATATTTAGCTACATTTCAATATTCAATCCATCGAACTAGCAATCTAGGTTGCGTACTTACGATACACATGCAAGTAAATAAATGGCTTTAAATTCTTTTCTAACGCAATAATCTCACGGAACCTCATTGGCAATTTGGTCACGCACTTGACATTACAAAAGTGGGTTACGACTTTAATGCCGGTCAACAGCCCAATCTGCCAAACATTGAGTAACACCTCTTTCTCTAATAATCTAAGACACTACATGTTACTGGCCATTAACAAACAAAAAAAACCTGCCGCCACATCTGAGGCCATTTCCGAGCGCCGCTTTCGCAACTGTTTATAAAACCCAGAAAAAAACTTGCGAAATAGCATAAATTAGCAGAAACAATGATATAACACTTACGAAATTATGGTCTCACCTGATTTTTCTCCTTTAACCTTAGACACACACAAACAGTTTTTTTTTCAAATTTTCAGTCACAGCACTAACACTGGCCACTCGCGGGGAATTTAAAAAAAGATCACTCGGCTGTCAATTTGGAAAGCGCGCGAACTACACGAGCCATGGCAAAGCACAGACGCAATAGCCCAAAATATGAGGCCACAGATTATGCAATTTTATTACAGTGTATTACATAAAATCGCCGTTGGCGGTTCGCGGCCTTATATTATGCAAAGGCTGCTTTTTGGGTTATACGATGCGTCCTTATATTTTTTTTTAGATTTTTTTTATCGATTGGCGTGTGCTGCCTGGTGGATGAATGATTGTGCTCTGAAGTGTCAGACTTCTGTCTCCGTCGGCCCCTCCTTTTATGTTGGGAGTGGGGTGCGTGCCTTATATTTATGCCTTCGAAGACGCAAAGGCTTGTCCGCATAAACCATATTCTTGTGGACGCGGCGTTTATATTTACTTACATATGATTCATGCGTAGTGAGAATGAGAACATTTTGTTCTAATGTAGTATGGTACTCACACGTTAAAGTGTCTGAATACATAGACATACATACAATATATACATAGATTAATTTTTTAAAAACCCTAGCAAGCCTTTAATAACACGTAAAATTTACCTAGGTATTAAATACATATCAAGTAAAATTATGACTTCGAAAAAAACTGTTTCATTTTATTTTCTAGTAACGACCCGCCCCGGCTTCGCACAGGTATATAATACATAATTATAAACCTTCCCCTTGAATCACTCTATCTATTCAAAAAACCGCATCAAAATCCGTTGCGTAGTTTTAAAGATAAGCCTACGTGGGGACAGACAGCGGGAAGCGACTTTGTTTTATGCTATGTAGTGATGTCGATTAAAAACGAAAACGCTGCAAAACACGTGTATAATTTTAGGGTTTTTGGGAATTCACATGTTGTTATGTAGAGCATCACAATTTTCAATACAAAGGTATTAGCCGTATTAGGTACCTAGTATATACATGTAGCACCCCTAGCGAGGCAAAAGAACACACTGTCTTTCCACCAATTTATCCCCCAGGAGTGGAAACTAAGTATAAATTGACATTGAAGTGGATAAAATGGTTTTATCTCTATGTTATTCTAGGGGTTCAGTACCTAAGTGACATGAAAAAATAACATATCGTTACTAAATATCTAAGTACGCTTGCTCGAAGTTAATCGGATATCTCTGAATAAATGCTTGGGCATAATGAAGGCTTGTAGAAAAAGCAATGTGACATTACTTCTTTGTTGCCTTTTTTGCTGATGCCTCGTTTTGTATTAACGATGTTTAATTTAGGTATTTACGTACGGATGTACGTTATTAGTAAGCTCCAAGTAGCCCAACGAGCTATGGAGAGGGCTATGCTCGGAGTCTCTCTGCGGGATCGAATCAGGAATGAGGAGATCCGTAGAAGAACCAAAGTTATCGACATAGCCCAACGGATTAGCAAGTTGAAATGGCAATGGGCAGGGCACATAGCGCGGAGGACTGATGACCGGTGGAGTCGAAAAGTTCTCGAGTGGAGACCACGTACCGGCAAGCGCAGCGTAGGACGTCCACTCACAAGGTGGACGGATGACCTCATTAAGACCGCAGGATCGCGCTGGATGCAAGCCGCTTCCAACCGGTCTTATGGGAGATCCATAGGGGAGGCTTATGTCCAGCAGTGGACGTCCTTTGGCTGATGGATGGATGGATGTACGGATGTAATCGCCATTGTACCTGACAATAATTTTTTAACCAATTGTCGATCAATTGAAAAGTTGTTATTATTGTAACTTGCTTTACTCGTGACTTTCGGGATGATAATATTTTTCGCAAATAATCTCACTACCGACTTCCACCATGTACAGAATTCGAAAAGTTTGCACGGATCGAAGTTTTACAAAACAGAAAGTAAAATAAATAAATAAATATTTTTGGGACAACTTACACACGGCCTCTGACCCCAAACTAAGCAAAGCTTGTGATATGTCTGCCAGAGACTGATATACTACATATACTTATTTTTAAATACATACTTAAATAGATAGTAACTAAATAACACCCAGACACAGAGCAAACACTTATGTTCATCACATAAATATTTGCTCTGGGTGGGGATCGAACCCACGCCTCTTTGACCCAGAAGTTAGGGTCACTAACCACTGAGCCACCAAGGCAGTCAAGAATGTGGGAAACATTTTGTTTTTCTGTGATAAAAAGATCGCCTTGAATTTTGCTGTTTTAAAATGATGGATAAAAAGCATTAAGTACCTAACCAAAAGGAGTCGACACTGCAAAGCGTACCTCTGCCAAAAGTATGCGACCAGCGGTCAATGGTCATGCTCTTTATATAAATATATAGGTCTGGTTGCGCTTGTGTTGCGTTAATTTTCAGCTAGTGTTAGTTAATTACATTTGTGTGCGTGTAAACTTGCTCATATTTTGGTTTATGTGCGTTTCTTCACCCCCCACTGACTTGGCAGACTTCGGTGCTTAGGCGTGTCGACTCCTTTTGGTTAGGTACTTAATGATAAAAAGTAGCCTATGACACTTTCCTTTTTTCAAACAGATATACTCGTAGTTTCTCTTCTCATGCCAAAAATCATGTCGAACCGTTGCTACAAAGAGGAACAAACCAATAAACTAACAAACACAGTTTCAGATTTATAATATTAGTAAGGTAAGGATGCTAGCTTTCCCCGTGGCATCCCACAGGATTCTTAAATTATTCGTGGATAAAAAATAACTATAAGTAAGTCATTTTCCGACTTTTGAACGAGGTAAGTATTATCCAAGCCAACAATCAAGTCGATTAGTTTTTCTGTTGCTGCGTGAAAGAGTAAATAACATACACACTATCAGATTTTTATGTAATTAGTTTTTGTGTTATTTGCAGAAATTTTTTGACGATGCTATTGCAGATAGGTACAATATTTTTTTTAATTTTTAGATTATTTCATGTTAATGTTTTGTGATTTGTTAAATTTATTGTAATTGTTAATTAATAAATATTATGTTAATATGTACCTAGTAAATATTATGTTTTCTCATAAAAAACCTTTGTGAATTGACGATTTTAAGCGCATTTGAATGTCCAAAGAAAAAAGCAAATATCAATTTTGATTGTTTTCAAGGTTTTATTTGAAAAGGATTTATGATTTTCAAAAGGTTTAATGGAAGGAACACAAATGAAAATATTAAAGGATTTTATTGTATATAATAACGTAATAAATGACTAATAAAATTTAAAAATTATGTAAAACCTATATTGTCAATGTTTTGGTTCCTTTGTTAAACTTCCGGTCCTATGTCAAAGCCACATATCATAAGTTTATATAAATAATATATATTTATATACGGTGCCTTCTACGGTGCTTCTACTTTTATTTTACGGTGCTGCTTCACGTTTCCCATAACGACTTATATCTTAAGAACGGCACCCACGTGGAGATTTCCAGAGCACGTGCTTTGACGATGGTCTGAAGCAAGTGCTGGAAGACGTATTCAATGTGCGTTTGAGTGAGCAGTAGTGGTCTCAGGCAAGCAAGCCGGTTCGCTTCGGGGGCTTGGGAATGCGTCGTCTTCATGAGTAGGGAGGGACCTTTGCATTTTTGGCTTCGTTGAACGAGGTCGTGGAGCTTGTCACTCGTAGTTTATCCCATAATGATGACATGATCCGCATCCCTTACGCTATTGAGGCCCTGGATGCTTGGTAGGCTTGGAGCGGTAGCGCGGACCTTTCTGGGAGTCCTGGCCAGTAGAGAGCTTGGAGGTTTTATACAAAAAAAATTGTTCGTGGAGTCCCTCCGCGCGGAAGAAGTGAAACTTCGTAACTATTCCCCCTCCCCAGGAGCGTTGGACGTTTAACGCAACAGTGCTTTCATACCCCCTCCATGGTAGCGTTAAACGTTTACCGCAACCTTGTTGAAAGTCGCATTAGAAGGTTCACTTCAAAAACTTTATTTCGGCAGAGGGAGAGCTCGGGGTCGATCATGCCTTACCCTCGCTGCACATAGACACGCGCTTAGATATCAATTCTACTAAGAGTAGCCGTCGCTTTTCGTCTTAGCTACAACTACAACGTCTGCGAACCACTCATCTGCTTTTACGGAGCGACAGCAGAAGCAGATGGTTATCACGTCACTAAACTGTACGCGTAGCGCCGGACGGAGATCGCGAAATATTAACAGCTTGTTACAGCGTGCCCTGGCGTCAGCCGAGGTCTCGAGTGTTTTGGAGCCCCCTGGATTGTCCCGAACGGACGGCAAGCGGCCGGATGAACTTACGTTGCCATGGCAAAAAGGGCGTCGCCTCGTGTGGGATGCAACATGTGTAAGTACATTTGCACCCTGTCACCCAGCAATCGACTGGTGCATGAGCATAGGCAGCCCGAGGTAAGCATCTTAAATATAAATTATACTATAAATTACGTCATTTTCCCCTTTGCGGTCAAGACGGTTTATCCGTGGTGCTCCGAAGCTCGGAGATTCGTACAATTCATAACGATGGTCTGAATCACCTCCTTACGGCTTAGTACATCAGTTTTGGATATCCTTGTATACATTGTTTTCGATTTGTGATAATCAGGTATCTACTAAAGATACTAGTAATTAATGAACGTATAAATATTACGCTAAAATAAACATTATTTCGCGTAAAAATGTAGGTACCTATTTTAAGTAGGTAAAGATGGTCACGGTAAGTAGTTATTTTGATTTGCAAAAAATATGTTACTCTGTTACGCAGTGTAATAAGAGTAAAAAATGTGTACTGGAAATGTGAGGTTCCGTAGAAATGTAATAAATAGTTTTCTTTTCTTATTTATGGAAATAATAAAACGAACCGAGTGAGCTAAGTGTCTCTACCACGAAGTATCTCTATTTCTTCTACGTTGACAAAATTTTCCTTAATTATGCCAGGGCCACACATTGGACGATAACTTCCGTCCAAGCTTGGCTACGAATTAAATAACCAATACGAGCAAAAAAAAATATTATCGTTCGGTTTGCGTCTAAGATCGATCCACACATTGGAGTGTTGGAACTTGGAACCAAGACTATAGTTTTAGCTAGAATAGCCAATGTGTGTCCCCGACTTTACATGTTAGTATGTTGGTATGTTGGTGTAAAAGGATATTGTATTTCGCGTACCTACAGCTTGCAGGTCTTATCGTTACAACATTAACCAAACTTTGCAAGACGTATTTAGCGGCTGATTTCGATAATATTTGACAAAAAAAATATCACAAGACTGAGTATGAACCAAATCGGTTGAGGTTGCTCTTTCGAACGAGTCGAAATAAAAACTTTAGATGATACAGATACATATGTGTTACGATATTTAATTGAATTTGCATGTATAAGTTTTGCATTTTTAGGGTTCCGTACCCAAAGGGTAAAAACGGGACCCTATTACTAAGGCTCCGTCTGTCCGTCTGTCTGTCTGTCTCTGTCACCAGGATGTGTTTTATGGACCGTAATAGCTAGTACGTAGAAATTTTCACAGATGACGTATTTCTGTTGCCGTTATAACAAGTACTAAAAAAGAAAATAATAACATACAACAAACCTAAATTTCTAGCTGTTTTTCGATGCTTCAAATATTCACAGAAAATTTATGTAGCTGAACATTCACTTAAAAGATTAAATTAAATTATTTTTCAACACACTTGTTCATAAAGTGCCTCTAATTTCACCGCATTTAGGCACATAATGACACCTGTAATCAAACTGTGACTTTTTCATTGCTATTGTTCACAAGTGAGTTATAGAGTTGTTTTTTTTTTATTTTATTGGTTGAGTTCAAGGTTTTTGTATACTATCTGGATTGCGCACAGACGAAATTTGGCTCAAAGTTAGCTTAGGAAAATTCAACCTTAATGCGTTGCAACAAAACATATATTCCTTTGAAATGGCATAAGAGAGACGCTGTGCCGAGTGAGACTTCCCAAAGTGATGAGGGTGTCCCGCTCGCACTATTGCCATTTCGAAACGACACATATATATGGTAGAATTTTTACCTGTAAAGGCCCTACTGCCTTAACCATTTCTTAGTTTTTATTTTATAACAATGTATTTTGATAAGATTTTAGTTAAAATTGCAAATAGATGCTAATCGAACAGAATTTGATATTTATTTTGTATGAATATACGTCTTTAGGATTAATAGTATTTTTTTTATTTTTGACTAGAGTATCACCGTCGATTGCAAATGGCGTACTATGGTGTACACAAAGAAGTGTGGTAGGGTGACTATACTGAACATATTTCTTAAACATGCTGGGTGTACAATAAGTGTATAGTCGTGGGTGTCGTTTTAATTTTTTTGGGTTATAGATTTCTAAAATGGCATCCATTTTGAAATTAAAGATGGCGGACGTCACATTTTTGAAAAAGTCGTCATGGGTGTAATTTTCGAGGTTTTTGGGGCGTAGATTTCAAAAATGGCATACATTTTAAACTTAAAGATGGCGGATGTCACTTTTTGCAAAAAGTCGTCATGGGTGTCGTTTAATAGGTTTTTGGGGGTGTAGATTTAAAAAATGACATCCATTTTGAAGTAATGTTCGCCATCTTTAATAAATAAATAAAATAAATATTTTGGGACATCTTACACACGGCCTCTGACCCCAAACTAAGCAAAGCTTGTGATATGGCTGCCAGAGACTGATATACTACAAATACTTATTTTTTTTAAATACATATTTATATAGATAGTAACTAAATAACACCCAGACACAGAGCAAACACCTATGTTCATCACATAAATATTTGCTCTGGGTGGGGATCGAACCCACGCCTCTTAGACCCAAAAGTTAGGGTCACTAAACTACACCCATGACGACTTTTTCAAAAACTTAGTCCGCCATTTTTTATTTCAAAATGGATGCCATGTTTACTACGGAAGTCTAAAATGATACTGACTTTTCGTAATAAAGTCACAATCATTTTTTTTTCGTGGAAAAGTTTTCGTGATTAAGTTTTTTCGTGATAAGATCTTTTCGTGATAAAGTTTGTTTGTGACAAAGTTTTTCGTGAAAAAGTCGTTCGTGGAAAAGTTTTTCGTGGTTAAGTACTGACACGGGTTGCTGATATGTGTCAAGATTACATCTATGAAACTTAAACGTTGTTTAACACCGTAAATATAGATTCCAGACCATTACTGTCATCACAAAAGTGAAGGAACTCATCGAAATCTACATTTCCGATGATAGCTGTCAAACTTAAAAGTGGTTTATCTCCGTCATTATCAATTCTAGACCATTGCTGTCTTAACAAAGGTGAAAGAACTCTTCGAGGTCTACATTTCCGATAATAGCCGTAAAACTTGAAACTGAATTATCTCCGTATATATTAATTCTAGACCATTGCTTTTATGGGGATTGGTTTTATAGAGATCTTTAGGGAAGGCCTATGCTCAGCAGTAGGCGTCCAATTGCTAAAACGACGACGATGACGAAGGACGACGAGTTCGGGATAAGATAACTGCGATTCCTGCGTGCAGTAACATTCCAAAGAAATATTATATTCCGAGATGATAGAGATGTGTTGGTCATCCTACTTGGAAAAGAGACACAATCATCTGATGTGGTATCCTTGTCGGCACGTTTTTCTTTGCCAGTACTCAATCCTGTTTATATGATAAATCCATGCGGCTGTTCAAAATCAAAACCTAGCAAGGGACATTTTTGGCAAAATACGTTTTTATAAACCAATCTACACAAAAAATCATGCTGCATCTAATGCGAAAACAACCATATTTATATCGCAGTTAGGACTATAGTTATGAAAATGCCAAACCTAGCAAGTGCACGTCTTAGTCCGGTATAACAAAGTCAAAAATCTAGCAAGTAACATTTCCAAATCCAAAACCCTATTAAGTACGGTACATACAAGGTTTTTGAATTTGTAAATGGGACTTACTAGATTTATGAATTTGGGAAAAGCCCTAGGTCTACTTTTCAGTGGTATACTGTTGGACATAGGCCTCCCCATGGATCTCCAATAAGACCGGTTGGGAGCAGCTTGTATCCAGCGCAATCCAAGGTCAACTGTCAACTTCGTGGGTGATGGCCGTCCGCTTCGTCTGCCAGTACGTGGTCTTTATTCGAAAACTCTTCAACCCTATCGGTCATCAGTCCTCCGTGCTCAGAGCCGGATTATCCCTAAGTCAGATTAGGTAGTTGCCTAGAGTCCCAGCATCCACTAGGGGCCCCTAGGCGCGGGCACGGGCCCCCGTGAACGCATCATGAAAATAATCTGGACAAGTGCGATTCAGGCTCACCTACCCTCCCTTACTTACTCTTTCACGCAGCAACAGAGAGACGGATCGATTTTTTTCACGGATTTAGTAAAGAAGTCAGAGCGTGTCATAGCCTATAATTTATTCCGGCAATATCTATTAAAGGGTCTTGTGGAAAAGTGCGAGTAAACCTAACCCTAGTAGCCTTTAATACATAATATAATTTGACTGCCTCGGTGGCTCAGTGGTTAGTGACCCTAACTTCTGGATCAGAGAGGTGTGGGTTCGATCCCCACCCAGGGCAAATATTTATGTGATGAACATAAGTGTTTGCTCTGTGTCTGGGTGTTATTTAGTTACTATCTATAGTATTTAAAAATAAGTATATGTAGTATATCAGTCTCTGGCAGCCATATCACAAGCTTTGCTTAGTTTGGGGACGATGTCCCAAAAATATTTATATTAAAAAAAAATATATATATAATAAGTAAGTTCGTTTAGGCCAGGTGACCTTGCCCTGGTGTCAGAGTTTTTTAAGCCCTCCGAAGGCCTCTGAAGGCCTCTGACATGACTAAACGGTTAAAACAACCAGGATCTAAAATGTAACGTGTCACCCGAGCCACGGTCTGTTAGAAATGTCACCCATTCGAAGCCTGACCGAGCTGAACATTGCTTTAACTTCGATGATCGCAGACAAACACAGAATTATTTTACGGAAATGATTATTTCCTCTTTAGTGTGCGAAACAGATCGCGTAGTTAGCAAACATATAACATTACCGACATAGTTAATGGCAATTAACAGCATTAGATGTACTTATCCTCCTACGCTACACTACATTACACACCATCAGCATTATCAGCCGTAGGACACCGACTGTCAGCCATAGGCCTCCCCTATGGATTTCCAAGATAGCTTGGAAGCAACTTGCATCCAGCGTATTCCCGGACTTGATTTGATTTCGGTCCACCTGCTAGCTTAGCATACGATCACGAAACGAGTTTTGTCGACGTGTAAAGTGACAAATATACTTCACCATAACTCTATCTTGTTCTGACACGTCGATAGAAATATTTCGTGGTGCGTATGCTATCCCGGCCGGTGGACATCCTGCGCTGCGCTTGCCGGTACGTACAGGCCGAATCATACAAGTCGGCGATCGATGTGAAATTATATACAATCCTATTCAATCCTGACTGAAGCTCACATAAAACTGCGCGTTGATTGGATATTGCGCAGCTTGTAGCTAACTTCACATCAGCCGACTTGTATGTTATACATGGTAATCATTGAAAACTATGCCTTCGTTAGCCATTAGTTTTTCAACCCATGTGCCCTGCCCACTGCCAGTTCAATCTGCTTATCCGCTTTTGGATTTTTTACATAAATTTTGAGGTTATGTGAAAAAAGTGTTAATACAAAAGTTTTAGATCTTTTTAATACCTACAACTTTGCCATTTGACTTTTTTCGATAGGACTTTTAGTTTTGCCGGAAATCGAGAAAAACCGTTTTTTACCCTAAACCCCCCCCCCCCCATCCCCTTCCCGACCTCAGATCGCCCGTAAATTATTTTTCCTTTTATTTTTATAATATTCCCCTCCTTTTCTTTTCATCCTACTATTATTTTTTTTGGTTGTATAAATTATCGACCCTGGTGTAGTAAGTATAGCAATTAAAATAAATTGAATTTACAATAATTCAGAAATATCAAAAATATACATTGTTAAAAACTAGTATATTTTATGCATACGAATACGAATGCGTATCTGGTTCGGCTGGTGCACTTATCCCTACCGAGCTATCCCCCCTGATAGGGATAAGTGCTTACCGTTGGTTAAACAGATATGCATTCGTTTCTAATTTGCAACACAGACGTCGGGCTGTATGGGCTGTCCACCCAAATTCCACTATTTTACAGATATCTGTGCCAAATTCACAGAAATTGGAGTTCATTTTGACATCTCAGTTTTCAAGAGTGCACTACTTGACATCGACATTCGCTTGTGCGAATAAATGTCGATGTCAAGTAGTGCACTCATTTTTCAAAGAAAGTGAAGATGAAAAAAAGAAAAGAGATTTGTGAAGTGAAAAGTAACTGTTTCAGATTGCTGTTGTAGTGACTGATGAGTCGCATTATCACATTAAACATCATTGCATAGATTATTTTCCAAACTAGGATATTAGTTTCTTTAAATCCTATCAAGAATAAAGTTTTATGATCGAATCAAAATGATAACCTCAAATTGTTCAAGTGGGGGAGGCCATGCCAGCCCGGGGGGAGATAATCCTACGTCCCTCTTCCCCCAATTCAGAAAAGTTAAACCATTTTTTAATATTTTAGTTTCGTCTGATTTAATTTTGTGCTATGGTGTTATTTCCTAAGCTTATTTAAACATTATTTATTATTAAAGACTAGTTTGATTAAGTAAAACATTGTCACCTGAAAGTTAATGAAGAATTTCGAGTAAGTTTGAGACTACCCGTGACCACGGTCGATGCAACTCGGCCGAAACGTCGGGATGATGAGGTCTACCTGTGACCACGGTCGATGCAACTCGGCCGAAACGTCGGGATGATGAGGTATTTATTTATCTCGTAATTTTAGTGCGCGATTAGTCCCGTAGTATATAATAATAATGAATTTCGAGTAAATTAGGTATTTTTATTTATTTCTTGACCAAATAAAACGTTTGTAACCTCTGTGGAGATCAACTATGACACTCTTGCCCCGATTTCAAAAAAACTCTTTTGTCAATAAATCTTAAACCTAATGTCAACTCGTTAAAGTGTTAGTTCCTTTGCAAGGTTCCAACAAATGATTTGGTATGTGTGTGTAAGCAATACAACTATACAGATTGAAGTTATGTATATGTGATACTCTTCCCCCGTTAATGGGGTAAGGGGGTCAGTCATGCCGTTTCCGAAATATTAGTCATTCAGGCAATGTTTAAAATATTTTATTGTATTACAAATAGCTTGACATAAAAGTAAAATATATTTGGTAATTTTTGATAGTACTTACATAACAATTAGTGCAAAACTGTGACCACAGCGACAATACAAAATCAACTTTGAAAAAAGTATGTCGCTCTTGCCCCGACTCACCTTATATACCCCATGGTGGGTAGTGGGTACCTCGAGTACCCACGTCGTGTTCTAATGGTTTTATTGTTATCAGCTTGAATTTTTAACGCACCTGAACACACCATTTTAATTGAAATAGTCAATAGTAATAGTCAATACCGACTTAGATATTATTATTTATGTTATTTGCGTAAGTACAATTACTTACGCAAATATCATGTTAAATTAATTACTGAATTATTCGCATTTAATTATGTTATTTTGTATAACTACTACTGTAAACGGTACATACATACTTATATACAGAGTAGAGAGCTGACACCGACATTAATTTAAATAAAATAGATAAATAAATATTAGGGGATATATTATACACACGCCACGGTCTCTGACACCAAACTAAGCAAAGCTTGTGATATAGCTGCCAGAGACTGATATACTAAGTACATATTTATATATACTCTACATATTTTTAAATACATTTGTACTTACTCGTATATAGATAATACCTAAATAACACCCAGACACAGAGCAAACACCTATGTTCATCACATAAATATTTGCCCTGGAATTAAACCCACTCCTCTTTGATCCAGGAGTCAGGGTCACTAACCACTGAGCCACCGAGGCAGTCATCAATTAATCAATCAATTTGATTACAAGTAGTACAAGTAACCACTATCATAAAAGTAATAAAAAAAACGGTACCTTTAAATAAATATACATTTTTAATTAAACTAATTAATCGACCAAGTGCGAGTCGGACTCGCGCACGCAGGGTTCCGTACCGTATGGAAGCCCCCATTAATATATTTTAATTTAATTATTCACTTAAAATCACAAGCAAAGCTTGGTCCCTTGGTAGGCATCAATGGGGCCGAAACCAACACTGAGAGGCCCTTTTGCATCTTTTTTTTATAAAATTAATATAAAATGTTGAGTACATAAAGTAGAATGAAAAAACTATTGCTAGATGTGACTTACAGTATATCGGGCTATTGTGATGTGCTGTTCGATGACTTAATACGGGCTATGGAATGAGGTAAGGCACCCGCCAAATAATACCTCATTTCAAATATTCAGGCGGGTGGCGACTTGCCATCCACTAAATAGGCCCCCCATAATAGCTACCGTATATTGGCGCCGGAGGGGCAACATTGGTGTGGACGGCTGTCGGATGTCGAGAGGTGTGCTGCGCTTTCACTAGACGCTACTCGCGGCGTTATGCCCTTTAACACTTCCACCCTGGAGCTTAGGTTCTTAGCTCTTGCGGTTAATAATTTAATTATTAAAGGGAATAAACCTACAACTTATTATTCTGTGAATATTTCAAGCATCTTCCTGTTGCTGTTATTAACGTCGAGCAAAAAATCACTTTTCTTGTACAGGGGCACCCCTTAAATATTTTTTTTCGTTAATTATTTCTGATGTGAATATTTTTGACTAAACATTCTGTGAATTTTTCAAGCATCTACCTGTAACCGTTATTAATATCGAGCGAAAAATGGCTAAAAATTCAGGTTTGTCGTATGGGAGCCCCCCAAAATATTTTTTTCTGTTTTTAGTATTTGTTGTTGTAGCGGCAACAGAGATACGCCATCTGTGAAAATTTCAAAGTTCTAGCTATCACGGTTCATGAGATACAGCCTGGTGACAGACAGAAGGACAGACAGTGGAGTCTTAGTAATAGGGTCCCGTTTTTAACCTTTGGGTACGGAACACTAAAAAGAAATTAGGCATCATACTTTATAAGGAGCTCATTCATGCTATTTTGATATTAGACTAATCAAAATAGCTTATCGTGCTCTTTTGGCATTAGTCAAAATAGCTCGACTCACTCGTTGGCAAGTTGTTTAAGTTAAATTTGTTGCTGGCTCAAGGAATATTTTACGTTATGAGTTTTTAAAAACATTTATTCGAGTAAAGTAACTAATGAAAATTATTACTTTCAGTTTTGATGAACCATTCGCAGAGTTTGATTTTCTTCCCAAAAAATTTATGGTAACAGAGTTACCCGAAGAAATATCAGGACCTCGAGGCATTCCAACTCGAAAAAAACCGGACAAGTGCGAGTCAGGCTCGCACATCGAGGGTTCCGTACAAACACGTTATTAAAATAAATAAAAACTTGTTTTACTTAGTTCTTTTATATGATACCTTACATGATACGATTTACTCACTTTGAATTTTGAACTCATATTTTGTGAATTGAGGCCCTATTTTTTTTGTGATTTATTAAAAATGTACAGTTTTCAGATTTATTCCTATATGTGTACTCTAAGAAAATGCTTCTTGCTAAATTTCATAGTTATATGTCAATGGGAAGTACCCTGTAGGTTTTGATTTTTGTGAGTGTGAAATATACGGTTTTTTACGACATAAACGGCTCTAACTTTTATAAACGATAACTGAGAAGTTTTTCTTTTACACAACTACAAGAGACCATAGACATACGTATACAATTTAAATTTCAACTCGATATCTTTACGCGTTCCCGAGATAAAGAGTCTTGACATACACACAGACGGACAGACGGACAACAAAGTGATCCTATAAGTATAAGGGTTCCGTTTTTACCTTTTGAGGTACGGAACCCTACAATAGACATAATTGTCGCAATTTTTTTTTTAATTGTGAAAAATTGCTTTATTATTAAACACTTAATATATAAAGATTTTTAGTATCATTATGCTACCTACTAGGCGTGAACATGACAATGGGCTTTCATGGCAATTCGAAAACCAAAGTCAAATACATAACTAGTGATTTTGCTAGGTTTTTATTGTTTGACCAACAACAAAAACTCTAGAGAAACCAATTCAAACGCCTAGTAATTTATCTTACTAGGTTTTTTTTGGATTTCATGTGATACTTATGTTGGATTTCCCAAATCAAACTTATGTAAGGCACATAAAACTTATACAGTTAGACATAAATTGAGTAAAACTAGCTTATAATGTAAAGCAAATTGTATTTATCAATATCAAAATGAAAACAGTACAAAAACGATGTTGTATTCTGAATGGTCAAAGAAAATGTTTCTTTTCCTTCTCCTATAAGCTCAATGCTCCTTGCTAAGTTTTGATTTTGGACAGCCGCATGGTTGAGTTGCTTTGTTCTTAAAAAAAGTTTCGATACATAACGATCGTTTTTAATAATAGGTACAAATAAATTAATGTACCTATGAAACCTCATTCTTTTAGTCTTTTCTCGATATAAATAACAGCAACAGACAAGATGCTTGCAATACCTATTCATAGAAAATTAAGTTAAAAAAATAAAATAAAATATTTTATTCACTCTACAGTATTATTCAGAAAAAAGTGTATTTATATGCCGAATCATACAAGTCGGCAGATGTGAAGTTAGCTACAGGTCGTGGCATATAAGTCTAGCGCTGAGCGAAGTGTGGAGGGGATGACTGCGCATGGTTTTAGTATAGCGGTCACCATGCGCAACCATCCCCTCCATAGTACCCCCAGCGCTACACTTACGTGATAAAAAGATTTTTTTAGCCATTGCCACGAAATGATGATGACCTATGTAATATTATCTTTAAATTATTATTTATTTATGTACAGGCCAACAGCACAAAAAAAATTAAGCTTAATTATACAGATAAGTACCTATAAATAGCCAATAACAGGCCTCCTAAAATAAGATACGTAAAGGAAAGAAAATACAAGTCGGTTCAACCACTAAGTACCTACATACTTAAAGTTTACAAATATGTATGTATATAAAACAGCAATTTAAAATATGATAAATGAAGTGGTTACTTAGAAACTTTATATTTTTATTGTTCATTTATTCCGTATTGTACTGAAATATTGCATGCCCGATGAGGGCAAAACTGTGATTCTGTAATGTTAAATTATGTTAAACTATTTATGATTAACTATAATTCTAGTTGTAATAATGACTATGAATAATTAAGTGATGTAATTGAATTGAAATTGAATACTTTTTTAAACACCTTTGTACCAACTTCATGCAATAATAGTAGATTAGTAGCCAAAGGCTGTAAGGCATCAATTGCAGCCCGAGATATTTAGGCGCACGAGCGGAGCGAGGGCTTCTGTAGTTCGAGGGTGCAATAATAAATTGGTGCTTACACCCGAGCTAACTATTCTGCTTTACATCTCGATTGTGAGGTAAGTAGAAAAAAGCCAGCATTACAAGAATAAAACATTTTATTGAAACTGAGAGGTAGGTATATAGGACAAGATCAATTTTTACATCGTCAAATCTCATTATTTATTCACTTATGAAGTTACGAGTTCTCTCACTCTACATAATGCTGACGATAACGTTTCATCGACCTTTAATTGTTGATTACTTACCGCTCTAGGGCTTTTATAGCTACATTATTACCCTGGAGCGCTAATTAGTCACCTACAAGCCCCATTTGGAGGTAATAAGAACCTACTTACCGAACATGAGAGATGTAATAGTACATTGTATCATATGGGAGCAAAATAATATATTAATGGCGAGGGCGCTTTTTTGAATCCAGAGCGAAGTGAGGGATTCTAGACTAGTCGCTACGCTCGGGATTCTTAAGTAGAATCCTGAACGTAGCGAGGGATTCAAAGTACGTCGCCCGAGCCAGAAATATAATTTGCGCCCGAGTGGTACACTCTACTTTTCATCACCTCTAATATTATTATTGAATAAAACGTAGAGTAATAACTAAATTGAAATTAAATGGTATCTAATAATAAAACAAATGAAAACTGATATTTACATTCATTTCATTCATTTTCTTGGCGCTGAACATTAACATTACAAATACTTCCAAATTCAAAAAGTGCGCGACAAAGATCATTCCGTCGCACTTATTTGTTCCAAATTCAAAAAGTGCGCGGCAAAGATAATTCCGTCGCACTTAAAAAGTTCCTTATAGAAATCAGCTCCTTTGGGCGCACTTAAAGGCGAACCAAGAAGTCCTTTTCGAATAGATGTGATGAAAAAATATTCTTATTCTTAATCAACTTACCGATAAAGCGACGTGCTAACTAAAAAAATCTCGGAACAATAGGATTGTATGTTAATACGTATTTAACTGCCATTACTTTGTTTAAAACAATAAAAACAAAAAAAAATAGATTATGATTATGTCATGTAATTGTTCTACCAAAAAATTAAATTTGGACATCGAGAATTCCGTAGATATTTCATATTTTATAGAATAAGGAAGTTTCCCGTTTAGTCTGACACCAGGGCTAGCCACCCTACCTATACAAACTTACTTACTTAGTCCCATAGTAAAATTTGGCCATAATATACAATAATATCTTAGTAAAGAACCTTACTATTTTTATGATTAAGAATATATTTACCTGTGAAAGTTGTGCATTTTGAGAACTTATTACTCGTACAAGAAAATGTATACTTGCGAGGTCTACTGTTTGGAGAGCTACTAGTTAATAGTTACAGATGTAAAAACCGCAGTACACTAGACACATACACCAAGTCTTGTTCCATTTAGAAATGTAGTTCATTTACTCACGACAAAATTATGGGAATGATGACTTTTTATTCGTTATATTGGGGGGTTAGTCCCATAGTAAATGTTGATCATAACATAAAGATAAGTACAATGATATTCTAGAACGTATTCGTGGCTTAGAAAAATACCCGGCATAGAATGAAGCACTTTATTTCCTTTTTTCCTTACTCCCGCCTAACCCTCGGCGCGGCTCTGGAGCCGAATGACGTCACACGCGTAAATCCGTCGCGAGGTTTTTTGATTTCGTGCGGTCATGTTTAGACATCCATAACTCCGTCATTTATTAACATATTCGAGTAATTTTTTCACTGTATCTAATATAATTCTAACGTCTTTAAATGTATATAATTATTTTTAGTTTTTATGATAAATGAAACTTCCTTATTGCTCAAAGTGCAGGAGCTCGATTAGAATAATTACTTTTCGCCAAAAATGGCATTACCGACTTCAACCGTGTACAGAATTCGTATAGTTTGCATGGATCGGTGTAGTGTATCCAACTTGGCTTTTTTATATCATATTGATGATGAAACCGCTACCTTTCAGATAATTGTTGGTTTTTCAAAAATGACTCAGCCGATTTCGATAACAATTTAATAGGACTAATAGAAAGTATGTCTACCAAACAAAAAAAATAATAATCAAAATCTTTTCATAATTGACGGAGTAATCGCGTAACATTTATTTACTTCTTAAATTTTAATTTAAAAAATAAAAACCCGTTTATGTCGCACTTTCTAAGATTGTATTTGTAAAATCAGTTTTTTACTAGATCTTACTAAAAAGGAAGCCATGGTGGTCTAGTGGTAATGACACCCGCCTTACAATCCTGAGATCATGGGTTCAAATCCCGGTCCCGCACCAATGAGTTCTTTGGAATTTATGTACGGAATTTCACACCACGGGCTTTTCGGTGAAGGAAAACATCGTGAGGCAACCTGCATGCGTCCGTAGAAGAAATTCGATGGCGTATTGAATCCACCAAACCGCACTGGGTGGTGGATATGGCCCAATCACCCTTCGTGGGTAGGCCTACGTCCTGCAGTGGACTATTAAAAAGGCTGGTACAGTACAGTACTAAAAATAATCCTCAATACCATTTCTGTAAAGAATCCTAAAAATCAACTTATCTTGTAATTTTTTATCTATGCACAAAAAAGGGTAAACTTAATTTTAGCAACATACTTACTGACTGGAAAATTTGCTAATTTGTTGATAAATTTAAGTACCGCCAGGTTCAACCACATACTCAATTTTTGTACAGCAAAAAAATACTAAAACTATTATTTACAAGAATGTCCAAAAAAGAGCGTATTTTATGGCAATAATTTAAATGATCTACTATAGATATAGCAACTATCCTAATACGGATCTACTATAATAATAATAATACTATATACTTGGCAAGTTGAAATGGCAGTGGACAGGGCACATAGCGCGGAGGACCAATGACCATTGGAGTCGAAAAGTTCTGGAGTGGAGACCACGTACCAGCAAGCACCGCGTAGGACTAGGTCCACGCACAAGGTGGACGGATGACCTTAAGACCGCAGGATTGCGCTGGATGCAAGCGCTTCCAACCGGTCCAATTGGAGATCCATAGGGAAGGCCTATGTCCAGCAGTAAACTTCCTATGACTGATGGATGGAAATAAATAAGACTGGTTAACAATGTATTAACTTTTTGGTAATCATCATCACCATCTGTCGTAGGACATCCGATGCTGAGGCCTATGTATGAAATTAGTATTAAACTTATTTTGAAATATCAGATTATGCATCTAGAGAACAAAGTCGTGTCTTGTGTCACGGGCGACATTTTGGACTCTTCGGGCTAAGTAAAGTTTACTAGAGATGAAACGGATAGGTATCCGGTAACTATCCGGTATCTGGCCTATCCGGCGTAAATTTATTATCCAGCCGGATACCGAATAGTAAAATTAAAAAAATCTCATTATTTCACACGAGGCGAATCATACCACAATAAGTTATGGGAGCCGTTTATTTTTAAAATTGCACATCAAAAATGTTTGTTTTATTAACACGTATACTATGTAAAACCTGTACTAAAGGTCTGAGCGAAGCGAGAAATTCTAGAGTTAACAAGGTTAAGTTATTTAGAGACCTGTGTGAAGCGAGGGGTCCAAGTCACCAAGACGAAGACAGGCTTTGTCCTAGTGGTGCATACTCTAGTGGTGGTCTCGGAACACAGGATCAGCTGTTTTATCTTCTACTATTTATCGTCTTATTATGTATTATTGTAGTTTATGTTAAATAGAAATATAGGTTTTATATCGGTTCGAAAATGACCCATTATAATATGTCGTAGAATCTCAACGTAAAACGAGTCATTATTATCTTAAGAAACACCCTAGGGAGTAAAGTAATTTAAATTTGGAACTTCTAATTCATATGAAATTTTCTCAACTTAGAACATTTAAGGATATCGTAAAGTGGTTTCATTTTGCAAAATCCTCTCTACATTGCACGGCAACAGGCATTCGAGGAGGTTCTACTCGACCTCACAGAATAAAACCACTTTGGTGCCCGTATCAGTTCGATTTTATAGAATAGATCCTCTTTGCAATGCCCGTGTTTGGCCATGATAATCGAGCTGACCATGGCCTTATGTTTTTCATGTACCTTTTTACCCATTTACATTCTCTGTTTTAAGCTGGAAACATACTATCGGACGCGACTGACAGCCGCGACTGATAGCCGCGACTTAGCAATGTGCACAGCACAGTTTTAAGACATCCGGTGTGCCAGATCGCTCTCGAACGTCCGAACGCTCAAGGTCGTCCGAAGGTGACGTCCGCGACTTATGTCTTTACTTTAAAATGTATCGGTAATCCATTCCACGGATAATGAGATTAAGACAAATGCTTTCTTCAACTAATTCCACAAATTCATTGCCTTGTCTTTTAGTCATCCTAATTAAATGATGACATCTATTGATAGGAAACTCAAATCAATTACTAGCATCACGTACAGCTTTCTTTTATTGTTTTTCCGTAGTAGTACGGTGGGATAACATTTCCCCTGGCTTATGTCGAAAAGAAAAAAATAATCCCCTATTTCTCGAAGCCATGCTATAGAGGTGGAGTAGCGAGACTAGTTTTCCGTGACAAATGTCAATTTTATTCCTTTCCCCGCTTCCCCCTTTCTCTCCTTTAGCCATACTCTGAGAGGTGGAAAAGGAAAGGTAATTTACTGATAGGGAAAATAAACGAGGGAAAGAGCAATTGCTTCACTCGCCGTGCTTGTCCTGCTGGGGTTTTATTTTCTCGCAGGAAGTATGAAAAGCAGAGTATGCACCACTAGAACCAAGTCTGTCTTCGTCTTGGGCAATTTGAACCCCTTGCTTCACTCAGGACTCTAAATAATTGAATGGATTAATAATTAACTTGAGCCTCGCTGCGCTCGGGAGTTAGCTGTAGAGTCCCCTCTTTACGCTCAGGGTCCAATATGTCGCCCGTGACGTAAGACACGACTTGGTCTCTTGGTACATAATCTACTATTACATTTTTTTGAATGGATTTGTGTTGATTCTAGTTAATTTAACACTCTTGTTAATTCATGCCTACAATTATTTTAATTTATTCATGCCCAATGTCTTCTAATATGAAAAATTCTATTGTATTCCGCTGTATGTTAATAATAATAAAGATAATAAAAATACTTTACTTTAAAAATACTTTACTTTACTTCTACTTATAGGTTAACTGGCAGATATACTATTTAGCGTTAAGTCCTCCTATTGTACCAATGGTGTGCAACAAAGTGTTAAGTGTTAAATAGTTAACTTTTCATAGACCTTTACATTCTCTAGGTCAGTCGTTCCTAAAATTGTCTGGGCTACGATCCATCTAATTAAATCTAATAGGTACGTTTATGAACTTGGAACCCATTCATAGGAAATTGAGCCGTTATATATATGAATAAAGGACTTATCAAATAATATATGTACCTACATGTTTCGCTATTACAGTTTTGACATCAACTTCAACTAGACTTACTTTTTGACCGACGAACCAACCGGAGGAGGTACTCAATTCGACGCGTATATGTACAGGGTGTCCCTGAACTCAACGTCAAATTTATTTAAAAAAAATATAATTTAATATATTTTTATATATTTTATTTATAAAATTATGCTAATTTTAACTAACTTAGTAATAGTTTATGCTTGATTTGTGATTGTAATTTATTAGTACGTTTATTAAGGATCATGTCAGTGAAAGTATCACCGTAAAATTGTGAAATATGTGGTCACAGTACCTAAAAATATGGTTCAAGCATTTTCATATCATTTTTATTTTGGCTGTTAAAATCCAAATAACTGATAAGGATTTTTTTAATATTTTTCCCGGGACTGGTGTGACCCCACCTCTCACCCCGTACCGGTTTGACTTGACGTTGAGTTCAGGGTCACCCTGTATATGTATATATTTTTTTATGTAAAACCACGCACAACTTTTTTCATTGTAGTCCGATTTTAATAATATTTTTTTTATTGGAAAGAGTAACTTTGAAATTGGTCCCATTCAAATTTTATCAAAATCAGCTGAGCCATTTTTGATAAATCAACAATAATGTGAAAAATGCTACATCGATCTGCGCGAAATATTCGCGAATTCTGTACACGGGTGAAGTCGGTCATGCTATTTTTTGCAAAAAAATAATTGTAATTGTAGTGAAGTCCAGCTTATTTCGATATATAGCAAGAATGTATTTAGTCAGTAGATGTGTCAGTTTACAGATTTATTCCTATATGTGTACTTTGAGACAATGCTTCTCGCCAAATTTCATAGTTCTATGTCAACGGGTAGTATCCTGTAGGTTTTGATTTTTGTGAGTGTCGAAATATGCGGTTTTTTTACGATGTAAACGGCTCTAACTTTTTTAAACGATAACTGAGAAGTTTTTCTTTTACACAACTGAAAGAGACCATAGATGTACTTATACAGTTTAAATTTCAACTCGATATCTTTACGCGTTCCAGAGATAAAGAGTCTTGACATACACACAGACGGACAGCCGGACAGACGGACAACAAAGTGATCCTAAAAGGGTTCCGTTTTTTCCGTTTGAGGTACGGAACCCTAAAAATAACTAAGTTGACCTTTATTGTGAACGATACAGAGTTGCCTAGTGAGTACCTACACTTTTTAAATTTATGTTGTGAGTATTACTTATATTCCTGGGGTTTTATTTTCTCGTAGGAAGTATGAAAAGCAGAGTATGCACCACTAGAACCAAGTCTGTCTTCGTCTTGCACAATTTGAACCCCTCACTTCACTCAGGACTCTAAATAATTAACTTAGAACTAATTTATTGGTTTTGTTTGTACATTATCAATAAATTAGCTACTAAAAGATGGCATTATCGCTTGTGGCTATTTCTTACAGGCAACTACAACAACATTACTTTCCATGGAAAAAGATCCTTGACTGCAATTTGCTAACCACAGATAGCTGACTGCTGACCAGAGTATAACAACACTTCTAATTCTCTATCATTATCTATTTTGGACAAAAAACAACAGGGCTTTGCAGGTACCATAGCACATGTATGCGTATTTAGGAACTAAGGGCAAGAAGAACACAATAACCGCAAATGACTAATGAACAAAAACTAAATGCGTAGATACGTAATTATTATCTACATCAAGTTAATGTGATGTTTTTCAGAAAATTCTAAAAAATGTCATCAACATTAAATGAATGAATATTTTTAACCAACGAAACGGAGGAAGTTCTCAAATCGACTGTTTAATTGAAGTGATCGGTATTTCACACCTGAGCAACTGCTTAGTCTTTATAAAGCACAAGTCAGGTCTTGCTTGGAATACTGCTCTCACCTTTGGGATGGCTCTGCCAAATATCAACTGGAGGCTCTGGAGTCGATTGAGAGGCGAGCCAGGAGGCTGATTGACAACGACACCTTGACTAAGACGCAGCTGCAAAGTCTTGAGCATCGTCGCAAAGTAGCGTGTTTGTCGGCCTTTTACCGGATACACTTCGGAGAGTGCGCCCAGGAGTTGCACAATCTGGTCCCCTCTGCTTCTTTCTTCTATCGTACGGCTAGACGGACGCGACCAAAGCGCCACCCTTTTACGGTGGACATTCCGCGCGTTAGAACCAAGCGTTTCGAATCCTCATTCCTCATACGAACAGCCGGAATGTGGAACGCTTTGCCTGGGTCTGTCTTCCCGTTAAAGTACAACGTGAGTGTCTTCAAATCCCGAGTAAATAGGTATCTTCTAGGTAAGCGTGCTACACCCTAGACCGCGCATCTGCTTAACATCAGTCAGTGTGTAGTCAAACGCGAACCTATTCGAAATAAAAAAAAAAAGTGAAAACTTCTTAAGCGGCGTTGTGCACTTTTTGGGATGGGATAAAAATGTAAAGCCGTAAACAAACTATCGGACGCGGCTTACGGACGCGACTGACAGCCGCGACTTAGCAATGTGCACAGTCTTAAGACATCCGGTGTGCCAGATCGCTCTCGGACGTCCGAAGACGTCCGCGACTTATGTCCGATAGTGTGCACGGCTCAGTGTACTTTCATAGTCTAGGTCGCGGCTGTCAGTCGCGTCCGTAAGCCGCGTCCGATAGTATGTCTCGAGCTTAAAACTCACGTCAGGACACGTGACTTGATCGAACATTCGTAAGATGGATGGAGCAATTTCACTTCTGCCGGCACTCGCGGAGTACAAACCGTTGTTTTTTTGTATGTAGGTAGGTAAGTATGTATTATCTACCTATCTATTTGTTAAGCGATAACTCCGCCAATTATGAACGGATTTTTGTGATTTTTTTATTTATTTTGGTAGATCATACTTCAGAGGTTTAAATTTTATCAAAATCAGTTGAGTGGTAATTGAAACATTTAAAAATCTTTCGAACACAATTGTTTGAGCAAATATCTACAGAGCCACAGACCCTAAATGAAAGTAGTAAAAAAATGTCCGAGCGCCGACCTCAGAGCAAATAAAAAAATCCAGAGAGAACGTCGTTGAACAGTCAAGTGAAGCCGATTTTTTATACATGTGTGAGTGCGTCGCTGTTGCGCCGCCATAGTTTGACTGACAAGCCAAGGCGTAGTTTCGTAGTTACCTGGATGTGTGTGTAATTGTCTGTACACGGCGAGGCGTAGTTTTGTTGGCTTCACTTGTTTGTTCACAACATCCTCTCTTGATTTTTTTATTTGCTCTGTGGCGCCGACATACACTATACATATTTATTTTGATAGATATTTACATTAAATAAATATAATTCACAATATCCCATTTTCTCGAATCTCGACGTTATGTCACATAATTTGAGCTCGGTTACAAAACCGAACACTTTGGCATTGCATGGCGTTGTAGTCGGCTTGCAATCGCCTTACGACTAACTAAGAAGCCTTCCCGCTACGTAGCTTGGGCAGGGATTTGACTCGGGCACTTCTTTGTGCACGATTGTTATTTATAAGTACTTTATTTTTTATTATACTATATTTGCTCGGAAGTCTCGGTACTTAATAATTTCGTTCTACTTGAGATGTGTTATTCCATAAATTATTCGTACCTACTTGAGATTTACGTCAACAAATGAGAATTAATTACTTACCTACGCACTGTATAAATAATGTAAGAACAAAAAAGCTACGCACTAATTAATAATAATTATTGTTATTAATTATATCACTAATTAATATAATTACATGGTACTACTCTCTGTAATTGTTATTTCTTAATAGGTAGGTACATTCTGATACAATCTGATATGTTTTAATAGGTTTTTAACGATGGGTAAAATCTTACTTTTACCCACTTGGAAAAAGCGGGTTTTTACTATTGTTTGTTTTTTCTGCGACTTTCGACATTCAACTGATTGTTTTTTTTTTGTAAATATGTATATTGCGCGAATACTACGCCAATTATAATTAACAATCGATTGTGACGATTTTTTATAAGAGCATACTTTAGATGACTCACTTAAATTTGATCGAAATCGTTTCTTCATCATTATTTTTCGCTAAAACTGGCGTAACCTTGTAACTTTAAACCGTGTACATAATTCGCGGGTTAAGAACTAGAGTAGCGTATGGGTAAAAATTGAAAAAAAAAAATTTTCTACTTTCGCTTATTATATCCCCATATTTCTATGTGCCAAAAAACTGGCACTATGTCATGTGTAGATTGCTTAGAACAAAAATAATGTATCAAAAATAATGATTTTTGTTTACTGCCAAAATGAAGTGTTTCTACTTACGATAATCTTGCCATTATTTTGTCAAAAATAGGACACCGAAAATGTTTTGAATGCAATCGGTCAAATAACGTCTTCTTGTCATCTTGTCATACGTTTTTCACACAGAATGTTTGATTATAAAGCCTAAGTTTTTTCGTGCCAAATAATCTTATGATTAGTACCGTTAATTAGGGCCATTTTAACGGAAGTTCCGTTGCAACACAAATATTATTAAAAGGATGTAACAGCCAAAATGACGTATGTCAGCCATTTCTCGAAAAAAAATTTTCATTAAAATAAAATCGCTAAAAATTGTCTAACAAGTTACATTATTCTGTAGCCGATAAATAAAGCTTTATAAAATCAGATATCTAACCACAATAGATTTTGCCATAGAAGAGCTATAAGATAACGGTAGCTAATTTTGAGTTTTTATTCGACTCTTCTGTAAATTTGTCATTTTGCCCTTACGCTACTTTAGTTCTTAACCAGCGAATTCGAATAGGTAGTTTGCATAGATCAATGTCACTCGAATCAAATCGAACTCGAAGACTGCCTCGGTGGCTCAGTGGTTAGTGAACCTGACTGCTGGATCAAAGAGACGTGGGTTCGATCCCCAACCAGGGCAAGCATTTTTGTGTTGAACATAAGTGTTTGCTCTGTGTCTGAGTGTTATTTAGGTACTATCTATATAAGTATGTATTTAAAATAAGTAAATGTAGTATAATCAGTCTCTGACAGCCAAATCACAAGCTTTGCTTTGTTTGGGGTCAGAGACCGTGTGTAACATGTCCCCTAATATTTATTTATTTAATCATAGACGCATCACCTAACCTAACCTACGTAATATTAAAAATAAATTTTTTTCAAAAACGACTCAGTCGATTTTGATTAAATTTATATTGGTCCAGCAGCAGCCATCTGCTGTGCTGTGATTTTAAAGTGATCATTACAGGCTGAATCTTCGTGAGCAGGTTCGGTTAGACGAGATGCCCAGATTAGTCTTATAAAAAAATCTCGATCTAGGTAGGTAAAGTAGTGCGCAGAAAAGTAACATCCAACAAAATCATTTTCATGTGAAATATAGCCAAGACCACATATATTGGTAGGGCTGAGCTGTGAGCTACTACCGGGGTCCATAGGTGGCGGATAATGGAACGGCGGTAAGATATTACCGCTAGCTGTTTCGGCAGTCCCCGACCATACAGCGGCAGATCTTGGAGGGTGTAGTGGGTATTCCTTGGGAGAGGATATTCTATAAAATGCTACAAAAGACCCAATGAAAAATCTGTGTCCTGGCGAGTTAGTGCCGCCAGTAAATAAGCACTCCCTGCTCCTGAGCAGCTGCAGGTGCAGTAGGTCACCAAGTGGAGATCAAGTAGATCGGTACAGTTGATGATCAACATTGTTGCTATGCAACAAACAGCGATGTGGAAGGCAAAGGGAAAACCACCACATTATTTTTCTCAGGACAATCATTATGGCTAATACAACACAAACAACGGCCCTCAGTCCCCGGCAGACCTTCGATGGTCAGAGGGTGCGAAGAATCCCCGGGTGTGCCGTAAAGATTGCTACATGGAATGTAAGGAGTATGTACAAACATGAAAGAATTAAAAACGTAATCCAAGAAATGCAAAGATTGGATATTGACATCTTAGGAATCAGTGATTCAAGATTAAAGGGCACTGGAATTGAAACATCAGATGAAACCCTTACCTATTATAGTGGTAATAATGATAAAGAACACAGAAATGGAGTAGCCATTATGATCAAGAAACACCTCAAAAGTTCTGTTCAAAATTTTCACCCCATTTCAGATCGCGTTATGCTACTACAGCTAAGAGCGAAACCTGTCAACATAAATATAATACAGGTGTATGCCCCTACTGCGTCTAAAAGTCAAGACGATTTAATCGAACCATTTTACGAAGAAATCAAGGAAGTCATGAAAAAACTGAAGGCTCATGAATGTAATATTGTTATGGGTGATTTCAATTCGAAAATTGGCAAGGGAATTGTCTGTGACACAGTTGGTAATTTCGGCTTAGGGGAAAGAAATGAGCGCGGTGATCGATTGGTCCAATTCTGTCAAGAGGAACAGCTTGTCGTAACCAATACCTTCTTTAAGTTACCACCTCGTCGTCTATATACTTGGACATCTCCAGCTCATACCCCCCAGCACATAGTAAGGAACCAAATCGACTATATACTGGTGAACAAACGATTTAAAAATAGTTTTAAATCTGTAAAAACATACCCGGGGGCAGATGTGAGTTCTGATCACAATCCGGTAGTGGCAACCGTTTCCGTCAAAATGAAGAAGTTGCTGCTTCCGAGAAGGAGACCCAGAATAGATGTAGCCAAACTGAGACATAGGGATATAAGACTCAAACTGCATGCTAAACTTAACAGTTGCGTTAACGAGCTACAACAGCAGGAGTTATTGCTTCCTGTAGATCCTGTACGAACTTGGGATAACCTCAAGGAAGTTATGGCCAACACTTCATCAAAAGTTCTAACTGCAGCTCAAACGGAGAAGAGGAAAGATTGGGTCACAGATGACATCCTTAATCTAATGACTGAAAGACGAAAGGTAAAAACTGTCGATGAAGGGAAGTACAAAGCATTACACAAGGAAATTACAAGAAAATGTTCAGAAGCCAAAGAGAAATGGATTAACGATGAATGTCTTGAGATAGAGAACATGCAAGCTAAACATGACTATTTTAGTATGTTTAAGAAAATAAAAGAAGTTGTGGGCGTAAAAAGATCAAATGTTTCTCAACCTCTTGTGGATGAAGATGGGAAAGTTGCTATGACTATTAATGAGAAGTTAAGAACTTGGGAGAGTTACGTCAGAGGGCTGTTTAGTGATACTCGAAGTCACCAAACACTCAATAACTCTGAAAACAACGGACCAGATATAACAAAGGATGAGGTGATTCACGCAATAAAATCGGCGAAGACAGGAAAAGCCGTTGGACCTGATGAAATCCCTAGTGAGATCCTGAAGTTACTGTTGGAAGAAAATATACCAATTTTGGTTCGTTTATTTAACGGGATCTATAGAAGTGGCATTATACCCAAAGATTGGTTACGTTCTACTTTCGTGACTCTTCCAAAAACTAGCAACGCCAAAAGATGCAGTGAGTATCGGACCATATCATTGATGAGCCATGTTTTGAAAATTTTCCTTAAGATAATTCACAATCGCATTTACAAAAAAGTGGAAGAGAATATTTCAAACACTCAATTTGGTTTTAGGAATGGTTTTGGGACTCGTGACGCGCTTTTTGGTTACCAGGTGTTACTACAACGTTGCTGGGATATGAGTCGATGCACATACATCTGTTTTGTCGACTATGAAAAAGCTTTTGACAGAGTTCAGCATAATAAGCTTATTAGTGTTCTCAACAGAATAGGACTTGATTCCGAAGACCTGATGATCATCAAAAATCTGTATTGGCAACAAACGGCCTGTGTGCGAGTGGATCAGGAGTTTACAGATGATATTGACATAATGCGTGGAGTGCGGCAAGGATGTGTACTCTCTCCTTTGCTTTTCAACATATATGCAGAGGCAATCTTTGCAGAAGCCTTAGAAAACGCCGAAGAAGGTATCTTAGTAAATGGTCATGCACTGAATAATTTAAGATATGCAGATGATACTATATTACTGGCATCTAATTTTGACGAATTGCAAAGTTTGCTAACTCGTGTTGACAGCATAAGTGCTAGTTACGGCCTTAACATAAATCTTAAAAAGACAAAAGTCATGATAGTAGGCAAGTCACAACATCTTACAGCAGCTGATATAGTCGTCAGAAATCAAATTGTGCAAAGGGTTCACTCGTACAAATATCTTGGGTGTATAGTGAATGACCAATGTGACCACAGCATTGAAATTAAGTGCCGAATAGAGCAAGCGCGGCACGCATTCTTTAAATTAAGTCATCTGCTCTGCAATCGCTCTCTCAAAATAGCTACAAGAGTACGTTTGGCACGGTGTTATGTTTTTTCGGTTCTTTTGTACGGTGTCGAGTCATGGACCTTAACCCAGACTATGAGTAAGCGCTTGGAAGCTTTTGAAATGTGGGTGTACAGAAGAATTTTGAAAATATCATGGACAGACAGAGTGTCCAATGAGAGAGTTTTGCAGATGGTCAACAAGAAGGTGGAAATTTTGAATACAATTAAAAAGCGCAAACTGCAGTACCTTGGACACATCATGCGTAATGGCAAATATGACCTGCTCCAGTTAATCATGCAAGGAAAGATCCAGGGAAAACGACCTCCCGGAAGAAGGCGAACTTCGTGGCTCAAAAATCTTCGTTCGTGGTTCAATCTGAGCACAAGATCACTATTCCGTGCAGCTGTTTCCAAAGTCCGCATAGCCCTAATGATAGCCGACCTCCGGTAGGAGCTGGCACCTCAAGAAGAAGACATATATTGACAAGCTGTAGAGTTTGTGGAGTAAGGACTTGTTAGGTTAAGGCGTGTAGAGTTAGAAGCTTATAGCTCTACATAAGATCTGACAACTTTTTGAAAGTGCGAACTGTGGTCTTGGCTATATTAACATGAAAATGTTTTTTTTGGATTTCACTTCTTTTTGTAGATTATTTAGTATTGTACATTTATCGATTTTTAGATACCTAGCTTCAAAACTTGCGTAAGTTTTATACCAACTTTTATTCCCCAGTTTTAAAGGTTGGGGGTGATTTCCTAAAAATCCTGATGTACGTGTTTTATTATTTATTACATAGAGTGCCTTTATCAATGTTCAGACATCTAGCATCAAAATTTGCGAAAGTCTCCTACAAACTTTCATCCCCAGTTTTAGGGGTTGGGCGGTGATTTATTTAAGAAACGTATTTCAGACGTATTTTATTATTTATAACAAAGAGTCTTCATATCAATTTTTAGACTTCTAGCATGAAAATTAGTGAAAGTCTCATACAAGCTTTCATCTCTTAGTTCAAGGGGTTGTGGGGTTAAAAGTTCGAAGTTTTAGATTGTTTCCTTTGTATATGCGTAATAGTCTACCTTGATGTCAAATATCAAGTTTCTAGGTCATCTGGACGTGGGTTAGGTTTGTGATCTATAAGTCAGTGAGTGAGTGAGTCACTGAAACAGTCAATGAAACCCCGGTTTTTAAACGTTAATATATCATTAACTGTTGAAGCAATATTAACGAAATTCTTGACTAAACTACTTTAATAAATAGGCTAAATTTCATATATTTAGGTAAAATCGTTTTCGAGTTATGAAGGGGTCAAAAGTGGCTCGAAATGATTCGTGTAATTATTACAAACGTCGAGTCGTCAGTTCCTTTTTCTTTGTCTTGGCTGGACACGCTCCCGCGTGTCTAGATAAAAAAATGACGATTTGGTGGGGTGTCGATATTGTCACAATAACAGCAAGTTTAAGCATGAGCAGCATGCATATGGGACCTCCTCTGAAGTAGCTAGCAAACATCCATATTTTTTGCAAAAAATGGAACCACCGTGTAAAACCAAATAGTTTGTACGACTCGATGCGACATCTATGTACATTATTGTTGATTTATTTAAAAATGACAGACGATTTAGATAAAATTAAAATGTGATCCCATTAAAATTTTACTCGGGAGTACTTATACCATTTTGAAATATTTTTGGCGAAAATATCGATGAACATATACAAAAAAAATACATACAGACGAATATAGTAAGTACTTACCTCCTCCTTTTTGGAAGTCGGTGAAAACAAAGGTCTACTCACTTCTTGTCAAAATGTCAATGAACTTTTGATATGTAACAGTATGTGAAGACCTTAGTAGTTATCCATGAAAATTTTAAAAAATACAAGTTTCAATACAAAAACCAAGACCTTAAAGAACGTTGACTTGCATGACGATCCCAAAATAGCGTGGCGCATCTTTTTTTGTTCTGTAATTATCTTTTTAGGGTTCCTACTGCAAAAGGAAAAAAAAATGATTTCTTATAAGATCACTTTGTTGCTATCTGTGCTTCTGTCTGTTATGACATAATTATGAAGTCAAACTTCTATCATTCTTTGAGCTATTTCATTATTTCTAATAATCTAAAACTGTAATTTTTGTATATTCTGTACTGTACCTATTGTTGTGAATATTAGTTGTTAGTTTTCATAACATTTTTGTAACCCACTCTACTGATCTGTTTTATAATTTTGCTTGTAAATTTTCCGTGTTTCGTTTCCCTACCTTGTAAATAAAAAATAATTCCGTCCAATTGAACTCGAATATGGCAAATGCGCCAATCGCGCGAAGCCAAATGCCCCAAATGGGGAAAGAAGAAAAAAAAAGTCAAACTTCTCGGCATAAAAACATAAAAGCAATTCATGTTTATATCGAAAAAAACACGCTTATTTCGACACGACACATTAAGGTACCTATCCAAAATCAATAGAGGATGTACCTAGGTACTTACTTCCCGTTAATTAATAAGGGCTATGAAATTCGGAAATTCGGTCATAGAGAGTGGCTTTTGAATGTAATCAAACTAAAATTTAAAAAAAATGCAAATAGGGTCCAAGATGGGTCCAAATATTAAAGCCAGCTTACCGTAATGTGCTATATTATATTATATATTATGAATGAGAGAATTTTAATTTAGCCTATACTAGCCTTAGCCTATTACGACATGCGATTTTCAATTTATGATATTAAAAAAATTTAAAAATCCCACTTTTATCAAAGACTAGCTTCGCTCTAGGTTTCAACGAATGAATTCCCGGTTTCGTGGGACTTTCGAGGTTTTGTACGGAACCGTCGGTGGGTGAGTCTGACTCGCACTTGTCCGGTTTTCTTTTCAATATTTATTGATTTCTTCCGGTACTCCATAAAAGGGTTTAAGGACATGGAGTTTAAAATATGTCATTATTAGCGAATTATCATCAGGAAGTGAGGAAATTGACAGAAATCGACCTTCACCTACAACAATATAAAATAATAATTTATGGGTATGGGATGGGTAGGTGTAGGCCGAATCAAACCTCTTGGCGGCTGTGACGTTAGCAACAAGCTGCGTAAACCGTAAAACCCAATCCTGACTGAAGCTGACTTAAAAGCTATGCGAGGATTGGGTTTCGGTACTTCACTTCTTCTTATTTGGGTACTTCACGGCTGCCTAGAAGTTTAATTCGGCGCTACAGAGGGGACTTTGCTCGGAGTCTCTGTCACTGGCAACATACATCTGTGGAAAACTCTCGACTTGAGGCACTGAGAAAGGTTTGCTCAGATGTTGATGTCATTTATTGACTAAGTGCATTTAAGTGTCTGATTGTAAAGACAAGGCTAATGAAAACAAGACTGAAGACATTCAATATTTGCTTAGGATTAAGTACCTAGTTAGGACCTGGATATTCCAAGATATTCTGCATCCTTTTACCTTATTTACTTTAACAAATCGCAGAAAATAATATTTAATATTATTCCTATATATATTTATATATAACTACTCTTATTTACCTACATACATAATCCTTACTAATATTATAAAGCCTCAAATATGTTTGTTGGTTGTGTTACTCTTTCATGCAGCCACAGAGCAAAGGATTGACTTGATTTTTGACTTTGAAATACCTAGTTCAAAGGTTAGGGAAAGTTGTTTTATCCCCGAAAAATAAAATATATCTACTTATGGGATAACACTAAAATCAAAATGATACGCGGCCGAAGCCGCCGGCAAAAGCTAGTAACTTCTAAGAGTTCTAAGCAAGAAAATAGTCATCAACTCAACAAATTCTAAAGCAAAGTCGCTTTTCTTGTGTGTTTGTCTGTGTATTTGCTTAAGGTTATGCTGTAGGTATAGGCTGAATCATACAAGTTGGCGGATGTGAAATTAGCAACAAGCTGCGCTAAGCCCAACGCGCAGTTTTATATGTACAATGCGATTAAAATAAGAATAGGACCGGCCTAGCGCCATGTTGTGACGTCACTACGGGAACTTGGTATAGTGTGCACAAAAAGCAATGTTAAAAAATATTGGCTTGTTTTATATTGTAATAGCACGTACTTTTTTATTTGATAGGTAGAGAAAAAATTAGTCTAAAAACGAATCATAGGTAGGTAAACTAAAGTAAACACAGAAACACATTGAACTGTCTTTATTTAGTGAATGTACGTATTTTAATTTTAATCGCTCAGCTCTTCAATTCCACTCATGTCCTGATGCCCAACTGAATCAGACTCCTCGTAATCGTCGTCATCATCACTGCTGCGGCTACTACTATCACCTATGTTTATAATGAAACTGAATGGGCCATTGTCATCGTCTTCAAGTAATTCCCTTTCGAAGTAGTCTTTCTCAATCCTTTTTACATGGTTTACTTCTTTCTTCCAATCATCTTTCGTGATTGATGCGATCGACTCAAGTGTCAGACGTTCGATTGCGCTTTCTAATTGCTCAACATTTTTGTCTGCCATTTACTCTACGTTTTACCAAATGCCAGATGTAATCTATCGGATTTAAATCGCAATTATAGGGTGGCAGTCTTAACACTTCATGGCCATGCGATCTAAATATGTTATCTATTGTGTAATCTTTCGGTGGCCTGTTTTTTTTATTAATTCATAAAGTTCAGCCTTTGTGAATGTTTGCTCATATTGAATATCGTTTTGTGTAAGCCATTCCTGCATCTGCACTTTTCTAGCACTCATGTTCGGGGCTTTCGTTTCCTCCATACTATGATAAGGAACGTTATCCATTACCACAAGTGAGGTCTCGGGAAGGTTCGGGATTAGTTTTTCATTCACCCATTTTATAAAATTTTCACCATTCATTTCATCGTGGTAGTCGCCACTTTTCTGTTTCGCTTTAAACATTAGCAATGCCCCGTCGATAAAGCCATCTTCGGTACCGGCATGTGTTATTATCCAACGACGTCCAACACTGTAATTTTTCTTTACACCTTCCGCGCTTGCAGATTGCCAGCACTTTTTCACAGTATAATGTGCGTGGATCCCAGTTTCATCGAGAAACACTACTGGTTTTTTGTTTGATTCCAATGCATCATTTGCTCGAATACGCCGCAGGTACTTCGCGCGCCAGGCTTTAATGTTTGGCCTTTGAATCAATACCGATCTCTTACGCTGGCAATTTTTAAATTTGTAGCCTAGCGACTCAATCATAATTTTTCTCAAAGTAGACAAGCTGCCAGGAAAATTAAGATCTTGTTTTGCAGCTGCATAAATTTTCTTTAGTGTAGGAATTTCTTTTCTCACCGTATATATAGAATTTATTATGTTGTCCAGCGCACATATTTCAAAACTGTCACACACAATTTTCTTTTGACGTGTTTTCTTCTTAGGTGTCGTTATTTTGAGTCTTGCTTGTGCTTGCTTCTGTTGCTATTCTCTGTTCACGGCGAATGCGACTAACTGTATTTTTATTAATACCAGTGGCTAAAGTCACTCGCTCGGTTACCTTCGAAGCAGTTTCCAAATGCTTAATGAAACTTTCAAATACATCACGCGATATATGAATATTGCCATCTGGCCCTGGTACAATTCTTGCTTGTTTTAACTGGTCCAACAACATAATGGCACGTTTTTTCTCTTCCTCGAAGTACTTATCAACATTGCTGATAATCTCTCAAGCTCGCCGATGTAAAACACTACCTCTTTTGCTCATTGTAGAACAAATTAAACAATCAACAAAAACAAATTATCAACAAAAAGGGCGTAAGAACATAAAAATGCACTTGGAAACGTGTCGCGTAGTACACTGACGGATAAATAAGACATGTGTCATCAAATCAAGGTGGCGTCTCACCAGTGTTGCAAAATTGAAAAATTAAATTCGTTAAATTTGCCATCTAAAAATCGGGAGATTTTTATTCGGAATAAAACAAGAGTGTTTTATGTTAATAATATATTCATTTATTCAAGATCTTTTAGTTTTGCCGTATGAAGAATATTATTTTCCATGTTTATTTATGAATATTATTTTACATTAGATGATAATTCAAAAATCGGGATACTGAATTGCTAAATACGGGATATCGGGAGACAATGACCAAAATCAGTAGATCTCCCGATAAATCTGAAACTTTTGCAACACTGCGTCTGTGCTGCCAACCTTATAAATATATAAATTTTATAAAATGAACGATTTTTAGTCATTCATTTAAAATTAATCTATTTTTAAGTTTGTTCTGCTGACCGTACTTATATGAGTGAAGTTAGCCGAGAGCCCGTCCTATTCTTATTTTAATCGCATTGTACATTTTTCAAACATACCTACCTACCTACTTACTACTTTTAAAGAAAATACCTAAATAACACCCAGACACAAAGCAAACACCTATGTTCATCACATTATTACTTGCCCTGGGTGGGAATCGAACCCACGCCTCTTTGATCCTGTAGTCAGGGTCACTAACCACAGAGCCACTGTAGCGGTCCAGATTGCAATGCGGATTTCGGTAGCTAGGTACCTACTTCTTTTGAAAATATAGATCTGAAATTATTATTTCGTTGCTGGGTGGCGCTGCGACAGACAGCTGTTAGTACAGAAGTAGGAAAGAAGGTACAAAATGTTACTTTGATTATTGTTCAGAAGTTCAGAAAGCCTAGTGGTTTCTTCGTTCAGTTTGTTTTTTGCTAAAATATTTTCACAAGGCACATATTTATTTTCGAATGCGAGCTCATTTCTCAAGTTCTCAAGATCATGTAGCCAAAGATTAAAATCTAAAATCAGATAGATAAGTATAAAAGTCAAAATAATACTACATGCAGCTTTTTTGTAACTGGATAATTAATATTTACACACTGAATGAAACCAATATTAGTAAAAATAACGGGCTGACAAATACGCAAGACGTGCAACGCCAAAATTATATAGAAAAGAAATAATGAATTGTCATTTGTGTGGTCAATCACTGTCAGTGATTGACAAAGAGTACTGTATATACGGAGTGATTGAGTCCCTATCAAGGACTTTGCAGTGTTTATCTGCTGCTATTCGGAATGTTATTTCTAAAAATTCTTTAGACGCCTGGGAACACCTCTTGACTTTTCCCTACGTTGTGCTTTACGTACATTCGGACCCAACAAACAAAAAATCCCTTACCACTAGGGTAAAGGAAAATTGCGTAAAGTACAGCGCATTGGAAGAGAACTCTTTAGATTTTGAAAGCATTATTCCGCCAACAAGGCAGAATAAACCAAATTCTAAAAAAACAGACGATTCTGTTACTATTAAAATAGTAGAGAGCAAAATTAGTGATGGCGATATGAAAGGCGCCGCACGAGTCCTGTTCTCCAGCGACACTATTGCCCCCCACACACCCGATACGGTCCAGTCACTCCGTGACAAGCATCCGCCGGCAGCATGTCTCCACCTGCCTGAGCCACCACACCCTGATGACGTTGTCATTGAAGTGTCAGCTCAGGAGATTGCAGCGGCCGTTTCTTCTTTTCGGAGCGGCTCAGCCGGAGGCCTAGATGGTCTCTCGCCTCAACATCTAAAAGATCTTCTATCTTTTAGCTCTGGTGAGGTGGCTGAGTCTCTCTTGAGAGAATTAACGGGTTTGGCAAATCTCATGTTATCTGGGCGGGTCAATGATGACGTCATCGAAGTCTTGTATGGCGCTAACCTATGCGCACTTGTCAAAAAAGATGGTGGCATCAGACCTATTGCTGTTGGCACCACATATCGTCGTCTCGCAGCCAAAGCCGGTTGTGGAAAAAAGGTTGCTCTTTTGAGTAGTCTTTTTCAACCAATACAGCTTGGCTTTGGTTCGCGGGGTGGATGTGAGGCTGCTGTTCATTCGCTTCGTACTTTTCTCGGTCAAAATTGTGGAGAGGTGTTGCTTAAGGTGGATGTCAAAAATGCTTTCAATTCGGTTAATCGAGACGCCTTGTTGGCACAGGTCAAAGACAAAATTCCCGATCTTTTCAATTTTCTTTGGCAATGCTACGGCAAACCCACTAAATTAATTTACAAAAATGATGTTTTGCTATCTTCCGTTGGCTGTCAACAAGGTGACCCTCTCGGACCAGCCATTTTCAGCCTGGCCATTCATCCAATTGTTCAACGTCTCCAATCTAAACTCAACGTTTGGTATCTGGATGACGGGACTTTGGGTGGCGATGCGAGCACAGTCCTACGTGATTTGGAAATTCTTATTGACGAGTTTCGTCAAATTGGTTTGGAGCTAAATTTTTCGAAATGCGAACTTTTCGTTTGCGACTCATGTCCGGATAAAGATTTGATACTTAACAAATTTAATGATTTGGCACCTAACATCAAATCGGTAGACAAGTGTTCTCTTCGCCTTCTAGGTTCGCCGATATTAGATGAGTCTTTTCCGCCTTTCGTTCAAGAAAAAATTCAAAATTTTTTGAGTGCCTCTGATAGGCTACTCAAAATTAACGCCCACATGGCTTTTACCATTATAAGATGTTGTCTGTTTGTTCCAAAATTTATGTACGCTTTACGATGTAGTCCATTGTGGAAACACAATGAGCTCCTTTTGAGCTTAGACGATGTTGTAAAGCAGTCCCTAGTATCGGTTTTGAATATTGACATGAGTGAAAGGGCGTGGCTACAAGCCTCCTTGCCTGTTAGGCTTGGAGGGCTAGGGGTCCGCCAAATTTCAAGTGTTGCTTTACCAGCTTTCTTGTCCTCCATTCATAGTACTCAGAACTTGATTGAAAAAATCCTCGCACCTTCTTTAGGCCGTTCTGGCGTAGATGTAGCTCATTTGAATGAGGCAACGAATGCTTGGAGGGTCGCTTGCCCAAATACCGAGCTTCCAAAGACTTTATCGTCGCAGAGACTGTGGGATCGGCCGATCTGCGAACTAGCACGGAAATCTCTTCTAGATACGTGTCCTAGCGTCGCGGATCGCGCCCGTATCCTTGCAGTCTCTGTATGGGAGTCCGGTCTTTGGTTGCAAGCATTGCCCTCTTTCAATACTGGTAACCTTTTAGACCCAACTGCATTTCGTCTAGCTGTCAGCTTACGCTTGGGTGCAAGGTGTTGTGAGGCCCATCGCTGTCAGTGTGGTACTGCAGTTGACCAGCTCGGTCACCACGGTCTCTCTTGCTCAAGAAGCGCTGGTCGGATTGGACGCCACGCCAGCCTTAATGATGTCATACGCAGGGCTTTTGTCACCGCCAATATCGCAGCCGTACTCGAACCGAGTGGGTTGGCGCGTGGTGATGGCAAAAGGCCTGACGGCATGACGCTGGTCCCATGGAAGTGTGGTCGGCCCTTAGTATGGGACGCAACTTGCGTCGATACTTTGGCACCGTCACATCTTCCTGAGACTCAGAGTAGGGCTGGAGCGGCGGCCAATTCGGCTGAGCAGCACAAGCGGCGCAAATATGCTAACCTCGGTAGTGGTTACATATTTGAGCCATTTGGAGTTGAGACTTTGGGTCCGTGGGGGCCGGGAGCTCATTTCGTTTTCAAAAATCTTTCTGAGCGTCTGGTGGACGCGACGCGTGACCAAAATGCTGGTGTTTATTTGGCTCAACGTATAAGCATTGCCATTCAGCGTGGCAATGCTGCCAGCATGCTGGGCACGCTGCCAACTGGCAGTGGGCTTGAGCACTTGGATTATCTTTAGACCTTCAAGGGTCTGTGGATGATCCAATTGCTTTCTATGTAGTAGTAGTGTAGTATTGTCATTATTTTAATTTAAAAAAATTAAAAAAAAAGGACTTTGTATACTATCTGGACTGCGCACAGACGAAATTTGGCTCAAAGTTAGTTTAGGAAAATTCAACCTTAACACGTTGTAACAAAACATATATTCCTTTGAAATGGCATAAGAGAGACGCTGTGCCGAGTGAGACTTCCCAAAGTGATGAAGGTGTCCCGCTCGCACTATTGCCATTTCGAAACGATATTTATGTATGGTAGAATTATTATCTGTAAAGCCGCGACTGTCTTAACCAATTCTTAGTTTTTATAACAATGTATTTTGATAAGATTTTAGTTAAAATTGCAAATAGATGCTAATAAAACAGAGTTTTTATTTATTTGGATGAAAATACTACGTCTTTATGATTAATGGTTATTTTTTATTTTTTCTTAGAGTATCACCGTCGATTGCAAATGGCGTACTATGGTGTATACAAAGAAGTGTGGTAGGGTGACTATGCTGGACATATTTCTTAGACATGCTGGGTGTACAATTAGGTGTATAGTCGTGGGTGTCGTTTTAAATTTTTTGGGTTGTAGATTTCAAAAATGGCATCCATTTTTAAATTAAAGTTGGCGGACGTCACTTTTTAGAATAAGTCGTCATAGGTGTAATTATCTAGTTTTTGGGGGTGTAGATTTCAAAAATGGCATCCATTTTGAACTTAAAGATGGCGGATGTCACTTTTTGCAAAAAGTCGTCATGGGTGTCGTTTAATAGGTTTTTGGGGGTGTAGATTTCAAAAATAGCATCCATTTTGAACTTAAAGATGGCGGATGTCACTTTTTGCAAAAAGTCATCATGGGTGTCATTTAATAGGTTTTTGGGGGGGTAGATTTCAAAAATGGCATCCATTTTGAAATTAAAGATGGCGGATGTCACTGTTTGCAAAAGTCGTCATGGGTGTCGTTTAATAGGTTTTTGGGGGTGTAGATTTCAAAAATGGCATCTATTTTGGAATAAGAGATGGCGGGTGTTGCTTTTTTGAAAAAGTCGTCATGGGTGTCGTTTTTGAAAATTTGGGGGTGTATATTTCAAAATTGTCATTCATTTTGGAATTGAAGATGGACCCCCAGGTAAAAACCTCGAAAACTACACCCGTGACGACTTTTTCAAAAAAGTGAGTCCACTGCCTTGTTTACTACGGAAGCCTAAAAATGATTGTGACTTTTCGTAATAAAGTCTATTAAGATTTTTCGTGACAAAGTCTATTCGTGGAAAAGTTTTCGTGATTAAGATTTTACGTGATAAGATCTTTTCGTGATAAAGTCTATTTGTGACAAAGTTTTTCGTGAAAAAGTTTTTCGTTGTTAAGTACTGACACAGATTGCGTGATATGTGTTAAGATTACATCTATAAAACTTAAACGTTGTTTAACACCGTAAATATGGATTCCAGACCATTACTGTCATCACAAAAGTGAAAGTACTCATCGAGACTTACATTTCCGATGGCAGTTGTCAAACTTAAATGTGGTTTATCTCCATCATTATCAATTGTAGACTATAATTGCTTTCTTAACAAAGGTGTAATAACTCTTCGAGATCTACATTTCCGATAACAGCTGTCAAACTTAAAACTGAATTATCTCCGTATATATTATTTCTAGACCATTGTTTATATGGGGATTGGTTTTATAAAGATATTTAGGGAAGGCCTATGCCCAGCAGTGAGCGTCCTATTGCTTAAACGACGATGACGAAGGACGACGAGTTAGGGGTAAGATAACTGCGATTCCTGGGTGCAGTAACATTCCAAAGAAATATTATATCCCGAGATGATCGAGATGTTTTGGTCATCCTACTTGAAAAAGAGACACAATCATCTGATGTGGTATCCTTGTCGGCACGTTTTTCTTTGCCAGTACTCAATCCTGTTGATATGATAAATCCATGGTCCCTATTGTACGGCACGTTTTTGATGACACCAAATTGTACGGGCAAGAAAGCACGACCCGTATTTCATGACCCATACCACCAATTATCAGGCTGTACAATACGTGTCGTACAATACTGGCTGGACATTATCACCTCGTGCAAATAATGTACAGCCTGTATTTTGCGACACAATAATGTACAGTATGATAAAACGTGTCCCGAAGAAAAGGACACGAAATATCATGCTGTACATTATTGTGTCGCAAAATACGGGCTGTAAATTATTTGCACGAAGAATACTGGCTCCTATTGGTTGGTTTGTCTGTGACTTTTGTCAGTTTCACAGAGATATAAAAAGCGCCACACAAGTCGGCGGATGAGAAGCCACAGATGACATTTTGCCGTGATTCGCTAATTATTGCGCATGTGTGCACAATGTCGACGCCGCGTGTCTTGAGCACGGGTGTAGGGAGCGTGTGGGAGGCATGAGGTTGGCAGGCGGGTGTGCCCTGACGTGTCGTTTCTCTGGCTTCCGCGCATACCTTTAAAGTATCCTTAACTCGTAATAAGGACAGGTTGTTTCTGGCGCTTCGCCAGCCGCTGCCTCGGTACGCTCGCTTCGCTCGCTCGGCTCACGCATTGTTGTCACTGTTCAAACCTAACCTAATCAACAGAGTCGAATTACTTTAGATAACTCATACCTTGCCATAAAATAACCAAGGTCCAGGGACACAAATGTCAGGCTGTACATTATCAGGCTGTGCAATTCTATGCCGGACATTACCGACACAGGCTACTAATGTACAGCATGCATTTCACAGCCCAATATTGCACAGCCTGATATTCCATGTTCAAGGACACAAATTATCATGTCGTACAATATCAGGCTGTACATTATCATGTCGTGAATTACTGGGTCGTACATTATTGGCTCCACCAAAAATTGATTTTTGTTTATTTTATTTTGTTGTGTGAATGGTTAATAAAAGTGTGCCAGAGAGAGTTTTAATTATTTCTTGCTTTAGAATTGGATCTGGTAATTACCAGCAATTTTCCTTGTAAATAGACCATACATGTACTTCAGGAATTTACACCAAATTAATCTCTCATTCCCTATCGATTTTGTGTAAGTTCGGCCGACATCGGCCATAGTGATTGTTAACATTTCTCTTAAAATTTATCGAATTTTACGGCAAATTTTAACAATTTCAGTGACTCGAAACACCAACTATGCTACCACGGCCGTACTACACCGAACAAGATACGAGAAAACGCCAAATTGACACGCTGAAAATATTCAATGAACACGTCGTAGAGTTGAGCGAAAATACCGAATACAGCGTCGAATTCATCGCTAACGGGACTAATATGTCTCTAAACGTGATTTTGGGGCCTGATTTTCCAGCTGAGAAGCCTACAATATACGTTAATCCTCCAATAGTACATGCTTGGGTCGGTGAAAACTCGAATCAAGTTATTGGTGCTCCAGGCTTGGTAAACTACACCCAGCATTCAGATTTAGGCCGCGTAGTGCAAGCTATCATAAGGGAATTCCAGAAATATGTTCCAAATAGTGAAGAAGTTAAGTCAAGTGAGACAAGTCCGCAGTCAAACTACAGTGTCCAGTCTTTGATGTTTCCTGAACTAAATGAATTTACAATCGATGAGCTACATGAGATTTTGGAGAATCCTGACTTACAGGTAATTTAACTTTTATGTATTGAATTTAAATATCTATTCTTGGTCTAGGTGTGAGTTTGGGTAGTCTTGGCGTGTTTTCCAACGCACCCTGACACAGGATATTTGTGAGGAGGTATTAGCTTTATTTAGTTATTGAATATACTATCTAATCCTCTGGAGTAGTTATGCCCGTGGCTCAGAGCCACACTCCATTATTTTAATGAGCTGGGCTGGCTTGGGTAGATGCTGGAGGGGAAACTGCACAAAACACCACATGCTGGACATCTGTGCAGGATTTATCGCCCCTATACAGAATAAGAACTTTTATTTATTTATTGTTGTCGTAACTCAACAGGATGTTCTTAATGGTATTTTTAGATCTACTGACAGGCTCAGTCAATATACCGTATATTATAGCTTGAATCAAACTTCTGACCGAAGCTCACTTTAACATTACACAAACAAAAATATAACTCAAAATACTGATTTACTGCACATGAAATCTTCTCCTAAAGAATCAGTGAATTTCATTAATGACTACTTTTCAAGTATTGGTAAATCGCTAGCTCTACAAATTAAACCCACTAAAACCACAAATACAATACATCAACAACTAAACTCTTTTGTTCTTACAGATACATGTGTAAATGAAGTAAATAGTATTCTGATGAACTTGAAATCTGATAGTTCACCTGGCTGGGATAATATTTCGACCGAGTTCTTAAAATATGTTAGGAGTGAAGTGGTCCCTATAATAACTCATCTCGCTAATCTATGTTTCCAACAAGGGATCTTCCCAAATTCCATGAAGCAGTCTATAATAATCCCGATTCACAAGGGTGGGGACGGAAGTGATATCAACAACTATAGACCTATATCTGTTTTACCAGCAATTTCGAAGATACTAGAAAAATTATTAAATTGTCGGCTAATTAATTATTTAAATTCCTTTCATATCTTATCGACCAAACAATTCGGGTTTAGGAAAGGTAAATCGACAGAAGATGCTATAACTGCTTTAACCTCTCTTGTAATCGATCAAATTGATAAGGGAAACAAGTGTCTAGCGATATTTCTTGATTTAAAAAAAGCTTTTGATACGGTTTCCGTCCCAATCCTTGTGAAGAAATTAGAAAGCATGGGAATCAGAGGAGTACCCTTAAAACTCTTCATTGATTATTTGACTAACAGGAAGCAGCGGGTTAAAGTAGGTCAAACCATTAGTGATGATGTAGAAGTAATGTATGGTGTTCCTCAAGGTAGTGTTTTGGGTCCTACATTATTTTTAATATACATAAATGACTTGTATAACTTAAAAATAAAAAATGCCAGCCTGTTTTCCTATGCAGATGATACTGCCATTGTTTTCTCGGCAAAATCCTGGAATACTGTAAAAAACTATGCCGAGGCAGGTATGGCTCAAATAGCAGGTTGGCTTAAATGTAATCTCTTAACGTTAAATACTTCTAAAACGAATTATATATGTTTCAGTATCAATAATCGTACTCAACCTCCTGATCAATTTAATCTTAGAGTTCATGACTGTGACGGTATCAACATGACAGACTGTAGATGTCCTACGATCGATAAAATATCAAAAACTAAATATCTGGGTGTGGTAATAGATTATAGACTGACTTGGTATGATCATCTGGAACAAGTGGCTAACAGAATCAGAAAATTGATATGGATATTTAAATCACTCAGGCATGTGATACCTAAAAACACATATGACTCACCACGAAACTTATTAAACGACATTTATGTGTCTTTGGCGCAATCAATTTTGCTGTATTGTATTCCAATTTGGGGAGGAGCGTCAAAAACTAAATTTATATCGGTTGAGCGGGCTCTACGCGCACTGATTAAGGTTATGTACTTTAAAAAGATTAGATACTCCACTGAAGCCATCTATTCAATTAGTGGCTTACACTCAGTTAGAAAACTTTACCTCATCAACTTAATTCTCAAGAAGCATAAAACATTACCATATGATGCTAGCATACAGAACCCAACAAAAAGAAGGAAGATGTCAGTAGCAGAGACACCTAAATACAAAACTGAATTTGCTTGTAAGCAGTGTAACGCTCGTTCGGCTACTTTATATAATAAAATTAACAAAGACTTAGATATATATCCTAAATTGTTCTTCGATTGTAAGATGTGTATCAGCAAGTGGGTAACTCCACTTAGCTATAGTGAAGTAGAAAGGCTTTTGCAGATCCAATAAATGAGCACACGCATGAACAAACACACTCAACACGCACTCACACGTACACATACACACACACATACACATACATACACACACACATACACATATATATATATATATATATATATATATATATACACACATATTTATATACACTCACACACGCATACATGCACTAAATTAATTATTTCGATGTTCTATATTTTGGAAGAGCGGGGATTTCTGATACAGGCAAACCTTTGCCTAAAAGGAATTCTCATTATACTGTAATTTAAAAGTTTATTGTGAACCGAAATAAAAATTGTTTAAATTGTTTAAATTAAATTGTTTAAATTAAATTGTTTAAATTAAATTGTTTAAATTACATATATACTTCGGGACTAATGGCGCACTAAAATTACGAGATTAATAAATACCTCATCACAGGCATATTGGCGTAATTTTGGTGCACAATTAGTTCCATAGTATATAATAATAATGTGTTCAAATCGCGAAAGTTTAAAAACAACAAAAGCGAAGATTGGGAAGCTCGAAGCTCGCTTAACAACAAGCGAGGATTGGGTTATCGGCAGCTTGTAGGTAACATCACAGCGCTCAAGAAGTTTTATTCAGCTTTTACTGGTTTCATTTTAACTGAGCATTTCTATTCGCATATTTTTTTTAGTACCTGACCTATATTTTTCCCATTCTCAGGACAAGCTTCTCGAAACCAATCCACAACTACTTGAACTAGACTTAGAAACCGAAGAGCTGATGTCAAGCATCGAAGAAATAGCACAAGACAACATCACCAAACAGCAAGCACTAGATGATTTAAAGACTGACGTTATAGACCGTATATCGAGCATTGTTCAACTGAAGATGAGTTACGAGGAACTGAACAAAAAGCATCAAAAGTTGTGTGAGATGTACGACCCTCATAGGATTAGAGATTGCTTGAAACAGGCTGCTGGGAAAGCTGATGAAGACGCTGATGGAATAGCTGAGCAGTTCTTACTAGGTATGAGTTATTTGGAATATTTTTCCCACCTAGGACAAGTATTGAAAGCGGTGGCCCAGAGGTTAGTGACCCTGACTCCTGGGCAAAACAGGTTCAGTATTTATGTGAAGAAGATAGGTGTTTGCTCTGTCTGTCTGTCTCTGTGTACGTCTGTCCTTAAAATTGTCCTGATCTGTGTTAGACAGTGATAAGATACATTCAGTCAGCTCTTTCATTATCCTAACAATAGATTAAATACAATATACTGTTTAGGGACTAGATCCCTAACAAATACTGATTTTGACTTAGCAGTTTAATTCCACCAATTATAAACTGATTTTGAATATTCTTTTTGTGTTGAGAATATCATATTTCAGAGATAGTCCCATTTAAATTATAATGAAATCGTTAAGCTGTTTTAAAAAAAATCAAAATTATTCAAAATGTGAAGTACAGCAATACGAGCAATCTGTTCAAATTTTGTACACAATTAAAGTCGGTTAAGGCATTTTTGGCGAAATATTTGTATGCCATTTCAAGATGTTCTCTTAACAGATTTTTCTCTTTTTCAGGTAACATACCAGTAGAAACTTTTGTGTCAAAATTTGCTGAAAAACGAGCACTGGGGCAAGCCAGGCGAGCGAGGGAAGAGCGACTCGCTCACCAACTAGCACAGCTAGATAAGGCTACTACCTAAGCCAAGCAGAAAAAAATTGGGTTGTCTGTATAAGACGGTTTACGGACGATATAAACCGAATGATACTAAGTCGGCGAATGTGAAGCTAGCTATAGGCTGCGCAATATCCAATGCAGACCGAAGCTCACAAAAAGCTGCGCTTTGATTGGATATCGCGCAGCTTGTAGAAACTTCACATCAGACGACTCGTACGATTTGACCTATATTAGGCATGATGACTGGGTAAAAAAAAATATAATTAAGCCGGAAACATACTATCGGATGCGGCTGACGGACGCGACTGACAGCCGCGACTTAGCAATGTGCACAGTCTTAAAACAGGGAGGCCAGACGAAAATTTTTGGAGTGGGTCGCAGCCGGTAAACCAAATACTGGTCATATTTATGTTGAAATGTGTGACAGCAGGAAATTGTTTAAAAAGAAATTGAAATGGTGTAAAGACAGCCAGGAAGAAATTAAGATGGACATTCTTGCATCACAACACACCGCCAAAGATTTTAATAGCTTTTGGAAAGGCACAAATAAAATGAATATAAAGCCTGGCCTCCCTGTGAGTGTAGGGGAAGTAAGTGATCACAAGCAGATTGCAGACCTTTTCAAAGATCACTTCAAGGTTTCGTCATGCTCCAGCTCGGATATTTGTGAGATGCTGGATGTTGAGGCTGTCGAGTCTGAGAGAACAGTGAAATTTAACTCGAAGCAGATAAAGAGGGTAGTTAGTACTATGCAGAGAGGTAAATCACCTGGACACGATAGTCTCAGCATCGAGCATCTCAAATATGGTGGAGTGCACCTGCCGCGCGTGCTCTCCATGTTCTATAATTTGTGTTTGTGCCATGGGTACCTGCCTGAAGATATGACAAGGACTGTAGTAGTGCCTATCATAAAATGCAAAACTGGAGATGCATCTGATAAAAATAACTATCGGCCTATATCTCTAGCAACCATACTGGCGAAGGTGCTTGACAGCCTGCTAAACGACACGATGCTTCAGTACGTCAAGCTGCATGATGCACAGTTTGGCTTTCGAGCTGGGCTAGCGACGGAAAGTGCTATACTGAGTCTAAAGCAGGCTGTCAGGTACTATACGAGTAGGAAGACGCCGGTGTACGCCTGCTTCCTCGATCTCTCCAGAGCTTTCGATACCGTGCTGTATGGGAAGCTCTGGAGAAAGTTGCGGACGGCGGGCGTGCCACCGGAGGTGATTTCTATGCTAAAATGGTGGTATGGTTGTCAGCAGAACAGAGTTAGGTGGGCTGGAACGTTATCTGATGCCTATGGCATGGAGTGCGGCGTTCGGCAGGGCGGCATTACCTCTCCGTTATTGTTTAACATTTATGTTAATGATCTCATCGGTGAACTCAGCGGCACCCATACGGGATGCATTATTGATGACGTGTGCGTTAACAATATTAGTTACGCCGATGATATGGTGCTGCTGGGTCCATCGGTGGGGTCTATTCGACAATTAATAGAGATTTGTGAGGCATACGTGGCGGAACATGGGCTAAAGTATAACTCTAAAAAGAGTGAAGTACTTGTATTTAAAAGTGGTACCATTAAGCCCGCTCATGTTCCGCCAATCATGCTAAGCGGTGTGGCCCTACAAGTGGTGACTAGGTTTAGGTATTTAGGACACCTGGTCACAGATGACCTCTCTGATGACGACGATATAGAGAGGGAGCGCAGGGCGCTGGCAGTTCGCGGGAACATGATTGCGCGCCGGTTTGCTCGCTGCTCGAGTGAAGTAAAAATTACTCTCTTTAAGGCTTATTGCCAATCCTTCTACTCGAGCAGCTTGTGGGTGAATCACACTCGTCGGGCTGCCAGCATTCTGCGCGTCCAGTACAATGACATCTTCAGGATGCTGATGCGGCAGCCTCGCTGGTGCAGCGCATCTCTGATGTTCGCTGAGGCGCGCACGGACGACTTTCATGCTGTTATCCGCAAGAAAGTCTCCTCATTCCCAGCCCCAACAGTATCCTGACGATGATCGTTAATAAGCCTGATTGCCCCATACAAAATAAATGGATGAATGTTGTTATGGGAGCAAAATTGTGATGTCACTGTATATGTCTGTCTCTGTTGTCTTATATTATTTATGTGATTATATTTTTAATTTATTATTGATGACATTTTTGAATTTAATTGTAATTTTAATAATTTTCTGTATGGTTTTTTAAAACTGAAATAAACTGATTAATAATAATAAAAACATCCGGTGTGCCAGATCGCTCTCTGACGTCCGAACGCTTAAGTTCGTCCGAAGGTGACGTCCGCGACTTATGTCCGATAGTGTGCACGGCTCAGTGTACTTTCATAGTATAGATACCTATCAGTCGCGGCTGTCAGTCGCGTCCGTAAGCCGCGTCCGATAGTATGTTTCCAGCTTTAGTCCGTTAGTTAGATTATATTAAACATTACTTATTATTGGACACATACTTTTTCTTTTGTCAATCAAACAATAAATGTCAAAGATAAACCTCAAAGTTTGGGAGTGGGGCTCGTGATGTCACTAGTGTGACGTAGTCTGTACATTTGCAGCGCACTCGTGACGTCACGCGGAACTTTAACGGGCTATCTTCGTCAATTTTTATTTAAACGACAAAAGAAAAAATATGTGGCTAATATTTTTTTTAAATCTATCTGACGGACATATTATATTTTTTAGTCATGTCGCCTATTTCAAGTGATAACGTCATATGAAAACATCGTTGAATCCACAACTGAAACGAGCCGAACGCTTAGGTCCGTCGTGCCTCTCTCTCGTTTGGTACGCTTGGTCAGGCGGAAGGTGACAATTTTTTGTGCGTGTCATCCGACGTTCATGCATTTATATGACGTTACCGCACGCCAAAAAACTAAACATTCCTTTGATAGTGAGAGCTTGTGACAGCTGTCAAAAAATGTAAGAGACCGTGGAGCGAAGATGGGTGTAGAAGCTAAAGCCCATTTCACGAAAGAAGTCAGAAGCAGCAGCACAATCGCATAGCCGATTTATCAAAATACATTTATTTAAGGTTAAAATTAGTTCTATTAATTCTCCGTGGGACTTCTTTGATGAAAAGGACTTTACTAGCATATAGGGTGTGAGAAAAAAGATGCGCTATAAGTACGTACTTAGATAGATAGATAGATACGAGTATATACACTTTGTTATAATTTTATCGTATTCAGACTCTATATAATAGTAAAAACCTGCATAATACTGGTAGAATTGATAGAAAATAGATAATAGTTCATAAATACTACTCTAATAGATTTTGGCGCGAATAATTTGTCTGGCTATCATGTCTAGGCCGTGCGTAATAGTCAGACAAAAAAATGTATACGCAATAGAACATAGAGACAAAATATATTAGTTTCGTCCTGTTCACTCTTTCATAATTACATACTATCAGACCCTCTTACTTTTGTATTTATTTTTATTTTAACGTCCTGTCTAGTTATATACCTACTTCACTATGTAAGAGAGGAAAGCGCGTTTGGATCGTGCTTCTTTTTTACATTTTTATAGAAAACATTAAAACGATAGAATCAGCGTATTTTGTAAAAAATAGTTATGAGGTTATTACGAATAATAATAATGTTAATAAGACATGAAAATTAATGAAATCTCATAAAATAGTAATCTAGGAAAAGATTGTAGACAATATTTGATGGAAACTTAAATATGAACCGTCACATTAAAAATTATATAAGTTTAGGTCGAATCAAACATATTGGCGGCTGTGACGTTAGCTTCAAGCTGCTGATAACCCAATCATCACACAGCTGTTAATCTTCTGTCAGGATTGGATAACAGGTAGGTATATGTACGCGTAATGAATAATCGGCCAAGTAACAAAAACAAACAAACAAACAAATAACTCTTTATTGTACACACAAAATAAACTAACAATAAATACATTAGTGAAATTCTTAAGATAGTGCAACACTAGGCGGCCTTATCGCTGGAAGCGATCTCTTCCAGGCAAGTACGAGTCGGACTCGCGCTCGCAGGGTTCCGTACTGTATAGGAGCCCCCCTTAAATATTTATTTATTGTAATTTAATTATTTATTAATTTATTGTATATATACAATTAAACATTCTGTGAATATTTCAAGCATCTACCATTATTAATATCGAGCGAAAAACGGTTAAAAATTCAGGTTTGTTGTATGGGGGGGGGGGGGGGGGGCTTAAATATTAATTTTATTCTGTTTTTAGTATTTGTTGTTATAGCGGCCACAGAAATACACCATCTCCATGAAAAATTCAGCGGTTTACGATATACAGCCTGGAGACAGACAGATAGACTGACGGACAGGACAGCGGAGTCTTAGTAATACCGTTTTTACCCTTTGGGTAATCGGTCTCGCAATGCACTGGTTATATATAGTTTAAAATGTGTGAAAACCACATTAATTTCCATAGTAAAATGTATATGTAGTAAGTATATTAGTCTCTGGCTGCCATATGACAAGCTTTCCCGTTTTTCCCCTTTGGGTACGGGACCCTAAAAACTGACTCAACTGAGAAACCGCGAAAATTCGAGCCTCCATACATTTTGTCAAGACTCAAGAGTCAATGACTATGTATCAAATTATCAATAAAGGACTTAGTTAGTGGCTTAGTATTTAGTGACCCTGACTTCTGGATCAAAGAAGTGTGGGTTTGTCAGTTTGATCCCCACCCAGGGCAAGCATTTATGTGATGAACATAGGTGTTTGCTCTGTGTCAGGTTGTTATTTAAGTGAGAAGCCCATCGTGGACCAACTGCTTTCGCACTTCTTGTGTATCTATATATAAGTATGTACTTAATAAATGTATATGTAGTAGGTATATTTAGTATCTGGCAGTCATATGTCAAGCTTTGCTTAGTTTAGGGTCAGAGACCGTGTGTAAGATGTCCCCGAATATTTATTCATTTAATAAATGTATATGTTTGATACTATATATAACGGGACTGAACTCACGTGTAGGGATAGTCGTAACGACTATAGTTTCGGTCGTATTCGGCGACCTTTCTCAACGTGGCGAGTGCTAGCACGCGGAGCCGTCTCGCAATGCACTGGTTATATATAGTATAAAATGTGTGAAAACCACATTAATTTCCATAGTAAAATGTATAAGTAGTAAGTATATTAGTCTCTGGCTGCCATATGACAAACTTACCCGTTTTTCCCCTTTGGGTACGGGACCCTAAAAACTGACTCAACTGAGAAACCGCGAAAATTCGAGCCTCCATACATTTTGTCAAGACTCAAGAGTCAATGACTATGTATCAAATTATCAATAAAGGACTTAGTTAGTGGCTTAGTATTTAGTGACCCTGACTTCTGGATCAAAGAAGTGTGGGTTTGTCAGTTTGATCCCCACCCAGGGCAAGCATTTATGTGATGAACATAGGTGTTTGCTCTGTGTCAGGTTGTTATTTAAGTGAGAAGCCCATCGTGGACCAACTGCTTTCGCACTACTTGTGTATCTATATATAAGTATGTACTTAATAAATGTAGATGTAGTAGGTATATTTAGTATCTGGCAGCCATATGACAAGCTTTGCTTAGTTTGGGGTCAGAGACCGTGTGTAAGATGTCCCCTAATATTTATTCATTCATTAAATGTATATGTAGTAAGTATATTAGTCTCTGGCAGCCATATGACAAGCTTTGCTTAGTTTGGGGTCAGAGACCGTGTGTAAGATGTCCCCTAATATTTATTCATTTAATAGATGTATGTGTAGTAAGTATATTAGTCTCTGGCAGCCATATGACAAGCTTTGCTTAGTTTGGGGTCAGAGACCGTGTGTAAGATGTCCCCTAATATTTATTCATTTAATAGATGTATGTGTAGTAAGTATATTAGTCTCTGGCAGCCATATGACAAGCTTTGCTTAGTTTGGGGTCAGAGACCGTGTGTAAGATGTCCCCTAATATTTATTCATTTAATAAATGTATATGTAGTAAGTATATTAGTCTCTGGCAGCCATATGACAAGCTTTGCTTAGTTTGGGGTCAGATACCGTGTGTAAGATGTCCCCTAATATTTATTTATTTAATAAATGTATGTGTAGTAAGTATATTAGTCTCTGGTAGCCATATGACAAGCCCTGCTTAGTTCTGGGTCAGAGACCGTGTGTAAGATGTCCCCTAATATTGATTACTTTAATAAATGTATATGTAGTAAGTATATTAGTCTCTGGTAGCCATATGACAAGCTCTGCTTAGTTTGGAGTCAGAGACCGTGTGTAAGATGTTCCCTAATATTTATTCATTTAATAAATGTATATGTAGTAAGTATATTAGTCTCTGGCAGCCATTATGACGAGCTCTGCTGAGTTTGGAGTCAGAGACCGTGTGTAAGATGTCCCCTGATATTTATTTATTTAATAAATGTACTTGTAATATATTAGTCTCTGACGGCCGTATGACAAGCTTAGTTTAGGGTGTTAGAGACCGTCTATAAGATGTCCCTAATATATATTTTTTTTTATGATGAAATTTTTGTACGGAATAAATAGCTGGTTTTTTTAAGCCGTGCAATTTGTACTGTTAAACATTGTCTAAGCCGTGCGTAAAACATTTGTGGTAAGACGGCTTGTATTTCGGTAGAGAGAAAACTTCATCTGAAATATTCATTCAAGGAAGAAATCACTTTCAGTGATAAGGCCGCCGGTTGCTTCACATGTTTTAGCATCTATTCTTCTGTTTTATGTGTGTGTGTGTGAATGTGAATCAATAAAGAGTATATCTATCTATCTATCAATGTATTGAACTTATCTACTGTATTATTAATGTATTGATTGTACAATACAATGTTACTCAGAAACTGTGTACTAAGCAGACAGGGGTTGAATCAGATTCATTTCAATTCAAGGAAATAAAATCGACTGTCTCATCCAAAATCGCAACATGGAGTCGATTAGTGTATGATATAGCTGTTTATTTTCTTGAATTCCGAGTTGACCACATAGAAGGCCCGATTTCATAGTCGCCGTCGTATTTTTTATAGCAATTTAGAATATTCACGTCTCTTTCTCTGTATACATTTGATAGAGAGAACAATATTTTTCGTTGCTATTAAATGTATGATGTCGCCTTTAAAATTGGACCCAGTAATGTTCAAAATAGTTTATTACCCTAAAAACATTTTTCTATGATTATCTGAATCATCTTCCTTCGGCTTAGTACCTACGCCCTTTTTAAATAACCATGTATATTATGTAATTTATTTAGATGTTTGTTTTATAATGTTATAAGTACCTAACTTAGCTTTGTTATACCACTACCTATATTTATATTACACAAAAATGTTCTAAGTATAACAACAGATTTTTTTTCTCAAGATGGTGGTTCATCCTATAGTAATAGTACATTATGGTACAAGTGTGTAATGATGGTGATTACCGCTGAGGCGCCATTGAGACCCGAGGACGGTAATCACCAATACACACGTGTAGCATACGACGTTTTTCAACACACTTGTGAATAATATAATACTAAAAAAATATTTTCAACAGTGAAAACGAGTTGTGAAAAATGTTTCGAAATGGCGGGAAAAATAAATCAGTTTTCCTATGCGCGCGCAATAGCAATTGGCCATAGACTAAAAGAATGAGGTTTCTTTTTTTGGCTTTTCGCGGATAGCGTTTTAGCCACATACAAAATGGGGAATTTCAAGTTTTTTTTATTGATTACAGAGGAAACAAAAGTTTTTAAACTATCGCGATTTGAACACATTATTATTATATACTATGGGACTAATCGCGCACTAAAATTACGAGATAAATAAATACCTCATCATCCCGACGGGTAGACCACGGTCGATGCAACTCGGCCGAAACGTTTATTTATCTCGTAATTTTAGTGCGCGATTAGTCCCGTAGTATATAATAATAATGAAACAAAATTTATATTTGAGTGAAAGTTTTATTGCTTCTCTTTATGGCATAGGTCAATCAAGATACTATGTATACCAGTATACCGCAGGGTATTATCTTGTCTTGGATAAACATAATTAGTAAATGTAAAGTCATTCACAAATTCAGTGATTCGGTGCTATCAGTCTATCTGGCTTTGTTCACGTGCCTGTGTTACGAATGTTACGATGTTGCGGAATTTAATAGTGATTTGTGTTATCTTACATTATTGTGAACACGTAATCGGACTTCGACTGGAAAAAGTGCTTATTCTGAGCCGGCACTGTATAAGAGCCCCTCTGAGCAAGAGCTTAGAAAAATTGAGCCCCAAAGCTTGGCCCAAATGGAACATTGAACCAGGACATTTGACGCTAAAAGGGGCGCTGTTAGAAACCTACATGGGCGAGTATTTTTCTGCATGGCGTCAAAGAGAAGGATTAATCAAGACTAGCTGTCCAGAAGACGATTTTATCTACATTTACGCAAATACTATACACCGAACAATCGAAACTGCGAAAGCATTCTCTGAAACTGCCTTCCAGAATTGCAACGTCAGCGTACACGTCAAGAATACATCCCATCCACACCTTTACTACGATCCTATATTTTCCAATCGTATAACAAAAACACATCTACCTCTAAAACAACAAGTAACAAGAGAAATTAAAGAAAATCTTGAAAAATAAACCTAGAGACGTGTACGAAGAATTGAACAACATAACTGATTTAAGACATTCAGAAATCTGTGAAAAAGTAGGAGTTTGTGACCTTACTAAAGGCGATGATGACTTTTTGTTTGAGGTCGGGAATTTATTACTACTTATGTCTGGACGCTTTATATTTGCTAGTCTCATGGTAGATGCTTTTTTGAGGGAGTATTATGAGGGTTTTCTTCTGGAAGATGTAGCTTGGGGTCAGATTACAACAGACAGTCAGTGGAAGCAGCTTCTCAGGATGTCGAAGACAGAAATTAACGTTTGCCTCAATCTGACGACGATAAACTAATTCATAGAACCGTTGTTGAAATACATTAAATTCTCCATAGAGAATGACAGACTGTTCACATTGATGGTTGGACACGATTTTAAGGCCGCAGGTGATCTGTAATTTTCCATACAAACGTATTACGCCGTTCTCTTTCTGGAAAATGCTTTTAGGGGTACAATTTTTTGTCATAAAATTAAATTTAGCTGTTAAGACTACCCTGTCTTTTCTTTTTCTTGATAAATTAATTATAAGGCAAAATATGACCCTTCAAAATCACAAAATAAATCACCATTATTACCGACAACTTTAGAGACCTACCAGAAGAGACTAAATAATATCTAACAAAAAATAAAATGACACGGTCATAAAAAATATTTTTTTTTTAATCTTGACTTAAAAAAAACTTGATCGATTTAGTTTTTAAAGAAAAAAACAGCGTAATACGAAACGTTGTCTCGACAAGTTTTTTGTAGGTATAAATCGCTCTGAGCTGCAATTGTCCCTATCGCACGATACGGGGGTAGGGTTGAGGTGAGGGAGGTTCAACTCTATATGTACACAAGCACTAGGGACGTAGTAATAGTCGATAATTTTTATCGATACTCTAGTGATGTTCATCGATATCGCCTAAGCAATAGCAATCGTTTGTGACTTCATTTTAGTCATTTGGCGCCGCCTATGTGACGTTAGCCATCAAAGTTGTTCATTCAACGATTGCTTTCGCAATCCGCGCAAAGCAATTGATGGCTAACGTCACATAGGCGGTGCCAAATGACTAAAATGAAGTCATAAACGATTGCTATTACGATTGCTATTGCTTAGGCGGTCGGGGGGCTGGTGGTGTTTCTAACTGGCCGATGAACGTTTAACGCTGTGCTTGTCAGTGCATGGTCTCCATTAGAGAACTTTGTCCCCTCGGAACTGTGTAATAATTTTTATTGTTCTACTTGTCCCAAAATACATGATCATAATACAATCTGAGGTTACTGTCACACGTAGGTATTCAGATAAAAATAACAGAAATGACGGTTGTTTATGACATTAGGGGCCTCTTTCATCATCTCCGAGTAAAGTCCCAAGTAAGCTACTCGCCGATCAAAGTGGCGAGTATCGTTATACACCAGTTTCATAATGTTTGAGTAGCGCTACTCGTCAAATAAACTGGCTTGTAACTTACTTGCTACTTCATCTGCCCTATAGCGGTGTTAACCGACGAGTAAGACACTATGAAGACTTTAAAGTATGTCTATTCTGCAAACTTGGGCTGGAAACTGATATGCGATATGCTATTATTATGAATATGCCAGAATTTATCGAAGATCAATTGGAGAAATTAGAACATATCAATGAATTTCCAGGATTCGTGTTAATTACTTTTACGAACTCGATTGTTTGATTAAAATATTGAAGATATTTTCGCCGGATTTCACCGTACTGAAAAAAGACTGACTGAACTCGAAGATGGCAAATACGCCGACCGCGCAAAACCAAATATCCCCAATAGACAAAAAGAAAAAAGAATGTTTACGTTTGACATTTCTGACAGTTACGACAACAAAATACGAACGAATGACGTCATTTTTCATTCATTCATTCGGTTATTCGCCGAGTTGTTACTTGTAGGCTGGTTGTCTAATGTGAAACTGACCAATGTTACTCGGGACTCTTACTCGCCAATTATCACTACTCGGAAAGTAGTTACTCAATACTTTACTCGGAGATGATGAAAGAGGCCCTAAGTGTATTTTTAGGAATATTCGGCGCTTCAAATATTAATTTGGAGTACTTTAGGTAGGAATTATAAACACAATGGTAGATGTAATTTGATATAGTGTGAAACATTTTCAAATATTGTCAAGACGAGAATTTGGCGCCTATCAGATCTCATGTAGAGTCAATTTTCTGGTTTAAGATATTTATTTTCTTAAAGAATTACATAAATTCACGAAAAAACTTGCTAGATTAGTGCTAGATTAAATAGCAAGTGTCAAAACACAACTTATTAATACACAGACTTAACATTTTTTTTACGAAAATACAGAACTCATAAAACTTCAAAGTAACAAATAAACATTTTTGATTTTAGATTTACATTTGAGATAATTAAACTAAATAGAATTGTTTATTTGAACGACATGTATTTTGTTACATATTATAACTAGCTGACCCGGCGAACTTCATTCCGCCTAACAGTAGATTAACGGAGCCTAAGTTACTCCTAATTACATCAGCTAACTGCCAATAAAAGTCCTGTCAAAATCGGTCCAGCCATTTCAGAAACTAGCCAAAACAAACAGACAGACAAAAATTGTAAAAAGTGTTATTTTGGTGTATGTACCATATATATATATATATATTCATATGCATGTAGTTAAAAACGGTTATTTCAATATTACAAACAGACACTCCAATTTTGTTTATTTGTATTGATGTTATAAAGACTTTACCTGGCTAAACTATGTTGATTAAAAAATTAGACTCCATCTCTCCGATAAAGTAGAGTGATCAACAAGTACATAATAAGATTCGTAATGGAAAAAGCAATTTTCGGAGTTAGTGATAGACCTTGAAATGACATATAGAGAAATTAATGAAACAAAGTATTATTGAAATAGAATTTGTAAACTATAATAAATAGTATGTAATATAAAATACTCAGTATGTATCTCCAGTCGCAAGATTTTTTTTTCTAAGTCCGTTCACAAGCCAAGTCATATCCGTAAAACAAAAAATCTAGTACGAAATCGTAGCCAAGTCAAACACAATGATAAATAGCGAGAAAGTAAGTACAGCACAAAAACACAAAATATCATGAAATCAATCCAAGACTGACAAAAATAGCAAAGCGCTAGCCAGCAGTGTAGACATCGCGGCTCGGTGAGGGAGGGGCGCGGGCGGAGCGGTATACTCTTAGTACGCACACAAATGCAAATTATACACACATTGACATTCTCGCTTGCTTGGGCGCATCGCGACAGCAATAGTCTAGCCCAAATACCTATTTCTCAAATTCCTCGGCTCTAGGATATCGTCTTAATATAAAAGCTTTGATGTTTGCTTTGGGTTTTGAATCATACGAACTGCCTGAACAGTTTGAAGATGTCCCCATAGGAAGCAAGTTGGTGTTCCAAAAATGTACGGACGTTGTGAATGAGTTTTTGAAAGTAGAGTTCGTGTACCAATCGTGGTCTCGGACAAGGAATGCTGAAAGGCTATCCTTAAACAAGGAATGCTGAAAGGCTATCCTTGTCCAATCCACCAAAGAACATCACTATGCGTTTCAAAAAGTATGAAGCTGATAAAAACGGGATGTACCCTCGGACTTATTTTGAGAATTTGTTAAATACATAAATATTATCGTTGAGTAGGTAGGTAATAGGGATGTTTACTAAAAAAATATAATTGGTCCGTCAAAAAGATTGTCAAAAAATATTAGACACGTATTAATTCTTTTGTCAATTTAACACAAATTGATAAAGATACCTATAGCCTGTTAAAGTTCCGCGTGACGTCACTAAACTCTTAAACTTTGACAAGGTTTGTCTTAGTCACTATAACTAAACTTGACAATAGAAAAAATACGTGTCCAATATTTTTCAATAATCTAACTGACGGACTTATTATAATAATGATTTTCATACCCAGTAAACATCCCTATTATAGCTGCGATTTTATTATTAGAAACTATACATTTTGTTATTGGTGATATAAAATTATTTTAAACACTTTTTTGCATTTTTTATGTACTTAGGATATATTTACGTTTGACTACGCTTGATTTTAAACATAAATGCGGTATAAGGTGTATATACCTGGCCTACCTAACACTAACTTATTTATGACTCGACAATTTTACTTTTATCCGATTCTCCTCTACAGAACAAATTTTTTAACGAAACTTGACGAAATTTTGTTTTGTACCTAGGTATATCTAGTTGTAAATGTTTAGTATAAGTAGGTATTTTAGGGTAGGTACTTATTAATTACCTACCGCTCTCTTGTCATATAAGTCCATGAATATTTTTCAAATTGAAACAAAATAGTGTTAAGCTCGAAACATACTATCGGACGCGACTGACAGCCGCGACTGAGCAATGTGGACAGTCTTAAAACATCCGGTGTGCCAGATCGCTCTCGGACGTCCGAACGCTCAAGGTCGTCCGAAGGTGACGTCCGCGACTTATGTCCGATAGTGTGCACGGCTCAGTGTACTTTCATAGTCTAGGTCGCGTCCGTAAGCAGCGTCCGATAGTAGGTATGTTACGAGCTTTATTCTTCTTCTTAAAGTTCCACTCCTATCGGAGGTTGGACAACATCAGGGCAGTATTATTCAATCTATGTATATAAAACAATATTGACTAATAATAATTACTAGTAGTTATCTGATCAGAAGACCTCGCATCTGTTTAACTGAATCTTCATAACGGTTAAGATATACGACCGTTGTGAAGATTCCACTCGAATTCTTTATTATCTTATTGTTAAGATTTAGATAGAAAGGTACTTATTAAACGATCTTGCCAAATATTATCAAAGTTGTTTGATAAATAGCGTTACAGCATACCCCTCTTTCTGCGGGAAACAACCCTTATCAAAAATCACCAAAACAAAAAAAATCAAATTGTAGATCCTGTATACCTGTACTGCACTGTATCAGCCTTTTTAATAGTCCACTGCAGGACGTAGGCCTACCCACGAAGGGTGTTTGGGCCATATCCACCACGCTGGCCCAGTGCAGGTTGGTGGATTCACATACGTCATCGAATTTCTTCTACTGACATATGCAGGTTGCCTCACGATGTTTTCCTTTACCGAAAAGCCAGCGGTGTTAAATTCCGTACATAAATTCCAAAGAACTCATTGGTACAGGACTGGGATTTGAACCCACGACCTCACGATTGTAAGGCGGGTGTCACTACCACTAGACCACCACGGCTTGTATACCTACCAGGTACCAACCAAGTTTGGTCAAGATTCGTTTAAAAATGCGACTCGTTGAGGAAAATCAACATCCGGACAAATGATTTTATTTTAAACGCTTTGCTCGTTTTGTCAATTAAATCACAACAGAACGGAAACACATACCTACACCACAGCCTACACTAAAGAATTATTCAGAAGAGATTTGAAGATTAACTTCAATAAAGTAACGCCTGATTAAATCAAATACTTTGCATGTAAGTGTACATACTTTAACAGTTTAATAAAAGGCGATTCGATAACATTTTAGTATAGCTGGTCCTTACCATCATACTAATATTATAAATCCTAACCTTCTTACCACAAAAGTTTTACGCACGCTTTAGAAAATCTTTAACAGTACAAATTGTAGGGTTTAACCTTTAAGGGTGTTTAACGGTGTCTTTTGTGGTAAGTCGGTATAAGTTTGTTGATTTGTTCCGGTGAAAGAGGAACACATTTGTCTTTCACAGCAATGGAGCAACAGATTGAGCTGAATTTTGGCATGTTATCTTCTTGCATATAGTTTATAAAATTGGTAAAAAACTTTTTCATCCTCCTATCTCGGAAAGAGTATTTTTGCTCTTCGAAATCTGAGTGCAAAAGCCGTTTTTATTCGCTAGAGAAAAAAAAGTAAAGTAAAATTGAATAAGTTTGTGAATCATAATTTTTTATTATACCTATTTACTTTTACCTCCATGGTGCAGAATTCATCATACAACCTTTTTAATTTGTTCAAAACTCCACGGAATCTTCTTGCTGTAGTTTTTTTTTTAATTTGCTCTGCGCGCGTCATTTCTTATCATGCATGATAATCTAAGCATGCATGTCGTATTGTTAAAAGTTTTAAAAATAAGAAACTTGAAAGCAAGTGATAAACCTAAAATGAGTGATTCTAGCGACGAGGAAGTTTATTTGATGCCAACAGAATTGACTAAAATTGTTAATAATGCTCAAAATGAGCTTTCTCCCTTTCACAATCACGCGAGAACTATTTGAAACATTGCGGTATGTAAACGACTTTAGTCATTTCCTCCATTTCCTCGCTGAGGTGGGATGAAAAGTTACGTGTTGCACTCGAGTGCAAAGATTTTTCACCTTGTGCTCTTTTGATTCCCTCGCTAACGCTTAGGATTCTAATTTTAGATTCCTTCGCTTGCTCGATCATCAAAATTGAGCACGCGGTTAAAAATCAACTTTGCACTCTTTTATAACAAATAACTAAACGGTTTTATGTATCTACTAAAAGCTAAAAAAATAATAACTCAAAAAACAAATCCCAAATTAAAAAAAGGATTTTAATAAAAATTTAGCTTTGCTCTAGAGCAAAGCACAAATTATCTTAAAATCAAAAGTCATCATTATCATAATTTTCAGTCTAAATGAATAAATGTCGTAACAGTAATCCAGTACGGAATTGCATCACAGGATCCCTATTTATGAAACGTTCGAATTATTTCTAACGGATCGCATGCTTTGCTCTATTGCTCTACCATTTGCATCAGAGAGATAAAGATAGATAGCAGAGGAATGCCTAATGTGGTTGATCGAGAAAAGAAAGTAAGAGTAGCAATGATTTAATATGGCAGGCGTCAGAAAGAGACATGAAAAATATCTCGATTATCTAGTTTTGACAGCTCTGGGCAAGATTTTCCGTACATTTTAGTGATTTAGAATTGCCTCAAGCAACAACAGCGCTATCTCTATAGTTTTAATAGCTCAGTGATTTTATCAACGCTCCCTCCTGCTCTTACTAGGTCTCGTAACCATTTACGCATACGTTCAGCCGTTCTAACGATTCAAATATAGAGCCCCAGGTCAGTCACTCGTTCCCACTCAGTCCCTGTTTAGCTTGCATGACGTGGTCCTAACTTCGAAACCTGTTCCGGTAGTCGCTACAAACTACCGGTATAGGCCATTACTGCAAAGGTCGTTCGACTCAAAGTGAGTTTCAATTTCAAATCGTCTATAATATTTTGTATTGACTAAAGTTTTCAAGTGCATCTAATCAATCAGCAATATCCAAAGGTCATAGACATTTTTATTGTTCGCCGCTTAATGATGAAAATCGACAGAAATTACCAAAAGTGACTCAGTACCGAACTGCGCTTAAGCAATAGCAGTTCTCTTTTAACTATTATCTTATCGATTGGCAAAACAATTAAGAACTCTGATAAAAGCAAGTGATAAATCAAATTGTGACTAAAATGACGCGTAAAATGTTTATGATAGTACTGTTATGCGTCGGTAGTGTTTACGGACTTGAGTTGAAAAAAGTGTTGGTGCTAAGTCGGCATAACTTGAGGACTCCACTGACTTCAACTTTGGCAAGAATGACGCCGAAGGAGTGGCCAAAATGGGACGCTCCAGTTGGGCATCTAACACCAAAAGGAGCGCTGTTAGAAAGCTATTTAGGAGAGTATTTTTCTGCTTGGCTGAAAGAAACTGCCTTGCTGCCTGATGCATGTCCAGAAGAGTCATCAGTCCATATTTATGCTAACACGAGGCAGCGTACGAAAGCAACAGCGATAGCATTCGCTGATGCTGCGTTTAAAAACTGCAACGTCACGGTCAATTACAAAAATATACCAGAAATGGATCCAATTTTCAATCCAATCGTGCGTAATAACACAGAGTCGTTTAAACAATTAGCAAAACAGGAAATGTTAGACAAACTAGCTGTGAGCGACCTTAAAGACGTTTATTTGGAGCTTAATGATATCACTGATTTGAAGAACTCGGCTATTTGCAAGGAAGACGGTTATTGCGATCTTTCTAAGGATAAAGACGATATTATTTTCGAAGTTGGATTAGAACCAAATGTAACAGGACCGTTTTTCATCAGTAATTCTATGATAGATTCATTTCTGATGAGTTATTATGAAGGACTGCCGTTAAAGGATATCGGTTGGGGAAAAATAAAGAATGAAGATCAATGGAAGCTTTTAACCAAAGTTGTAAAAGAAAACCAGAACGTGCGTTTCAATTTGACCACAGCAGCTAGAGATTTGGCACAACCCCTGCTGAGTTATATGAAAGAAAATCTAGATAAAGATACGAAATTCACGTTCCTCGTTGGGCATGATTCAAATTTGAGTCCGGTGCTCACTTGCATGAGATTTAAGTCCTTCGTTTTGCCGGAGCAATTTGAACTTACTCCCGTTGGTGGAAAGCTAGTGTTTCAGAAATGGACTGATGGTGTAAATGACTTTCTTAAAGTGGAATTTGTGTACCAATCTTTCCAGCAGTTAAGAAATGCTGAAAAATTGTCTTTAGAGAATCCTCCTAAGAATATTACGATGTATTTAAAGTCTTGCGCGGCTGATGCAGCTGGCTTTTGCCCATGGGGTGACTTTGAAAAGATATTAAACGATCTCATTTAGCTTTGCTTTTGTTCTTTCACCGATTTATTTTATTTAATTTTGACTTGGGCCTAGGGCCCAAATTATTAGGTTTTGTATGTTAATACAAGGTTATCTGCATGCCCTGCTGTAAGCCGAAAGGGGGTGATTCAGATCATCATTACGAACAATTTTGTTTATAATTATGGTTTGAATCGATGTGTGTTTGAATATTAAGTATGCAGTTTTAGTATTATGGACGGATGAAACGCACTTATCTAAAAAGCACATATCCGTTTGAACATAAGCCACATTATCTCTATAATGACGCACATGTTATGGTCATAATAATATTGCAATTCCTCATTTCGTTAAAGTAGAGCATAAATTGCGATAACAGAAAAAACCTTACGTCAACGGTTTTGATTGAATTTCATTGGTTTTTAACCGACTTCAAATAAAGAGGAAGTTCTATGTTACATCTGTATGTATTTTTTATGTTCATCGATATTTTCACCAATTATGAATCTATTTAATATTTTTTAGGGTTCCGTAGGTACCTCAAATGGAAAAAACGGAATAGGATCACTTTGTTGTCCGTCTGTGTGTATGTCAAGACTCTTTATCTCGGGAACGCGTAAAGATATCGAGTTGAAATTTAAACTGTATACGTATGTCTATGGTCTCTTGTATTTGTGTAAAAGAAAAACTTCTCAGTTATCGTTTAAAAAAGTAGATTCACAAAATATGGGTTGAAAATTGAAAGTTAGTAAATCGTATCACATAAAAGAGCTTCATTAGCACATGCTAAAACCGATTTTTAATTATTTTAACAATGCGTAATTTTTAAAGTATGATGAGAAAAGTAAAAAAAAAAATTGTTGTCGATGATATAGTATAGAGATTTTAACAACTTACTTACTTCCCAATTTAGTGAAATTATCTGGATTTGTACGGAGCCCTCGATGTGCGAGTCTGACACGCACTTGTCCGGTATTTTTTTAGTCTCGGTCTAGCTATCCTCATCAGAAATACCTAGAGCTCCTACCTAACCGCCTAAGAAGGTAGGACGTACCTACGTAAGTAAGTAGGTAGGTACATAGTAAAACTCATAAACGTTAATTAACATTTATTGTACTTTTTACTTTCTTTTTATGGTAAAGCTTGGATAATTAGGTATACAGATTTAGAAATTACTTAAAGGTACATATACAGGGCTATCTAGGCTGCTTGCTCTGTACTTAATCAAAAAGGGATGATTAGGACAATCCTTATGGACGGCTTTGCTAAGGGGTCAACCCAAAATTCGAGAAAAAAATGTGCTGTTTCATGTTCAAATATCTACAGAGCCACAGTCCCTAAGTGAAAGAAGTAAAAAAATGTCCCAGCGCCGTCAAACATAACGACTTAGATATTTACATTAAATAATTCACAATGACCCGTTTTCTCGAATCTCATTATGTCACGTAATAAGAGCATGTAACCGAGCACTTTGATATCGCGCGGCGTTGTAGTCGGCTTGCAATCGCCTTACGACTAACTAAAAAGCCTGCCCACTACGTAGCTTGGGCAGGGTTTTGACTCGGACTTTGACAGTTTTTTTGCACGATTGTGACTCTATAGATATTTGCTCGAAGGTTCGTAAGGACGGTCCTAATCACCCCCAAAAGCAGGGCAGCTACAGGGCAAGCAGATAACACTGTACCTATACTTACTTATAACATTAGTAGGTACATTGCATAGTTGACATACTCGTAGCAACGTACTCCTATTTTATTACTATGCCGATTCTGCCCCTTTAACTTACTATACTGCGCTGAGCATGCATGAGTAGGCTACGGATGAACTTTTGCGTTTTAGCCCTAGGACGTTCATTGCTTGACATAGGCCTCCCTAAATATTTTTAGTAGTATGACATTATGTAGCGGTTGTAGCCACTGTCCCGGTTTTGACCATTTGGCCACCCTACATACAAATCATACAACATAAAATTTATTTTTCCTTCAGTCGCGGTATTTTTTTTTCCTAATGCCAAGTAAAAACACAATGACATATCAAAAGATAGACGGAAGACACGACAAGATGGCCGACCATTATAGGGAAGCCAATCAGGAAGAAGCGGAGGAAGGTGAACTTGTAGCCGTGCTGCTCAGCCACTCCTGCGCAGACCACGTTCGCGCTTGCTCCTATTAGATTTCCGTTACCTGAAAAAAAATGCAGTCATTACAGTATTTGGTTTATCAATTCAATATTCAAACACTATAGCCACCCAAGCCACTGGAGCCGCTGCCCCAGCGGCCTAGAATCACGCTCCGTTATTTTAAGGAGCTGGGCTGGCTCGGGTGAAGCTGGAGAAAAAAATGCACACGACACCTCACGCAGGACGTCAATGCAGGACTTATCGCCATACACCGAATAAGGATAAAAGAACGGAGCGTGGTTTTAGACCACTGGCATTTTCTCCAGTGGTGCGCGTGGTGGCTGAGATAGCCATGTTAATGACGTAGATGATGACAAGCAATCCGTTAGTGATAGAGTCTTTTGTGGCTTTGTTGTACAAAATGCTCTGACTTTTCATCATCGTAAGCTTGTTTTCCCACTCCAGTAAGTTCTTTATAAAAGTGGTTACCTCCTAAGCAAGCCCCAAACAGTAACGCCCAGATCAGCGGCTGCATGGGCAGGCCAAGTGCAGGGTTGGTCCCAATGGCGACCACCACTCGAACCATCATGGTCGTCAGGGGAATGTTGTCCAGGAATGCTGATATTACTCCTGTCACCTGAAAGTTACGATTGTTTGGTAAGAATAGGCCGACTCATATAAGTCGGCGGATGTGAAGTTAGCTACAAGCTGCGCGAAAACAAAGCCAATCAAAGCGAGGCTTCATGTGACACCCAGTCAGGGTCGGATATTGTGCAGCTTGTAGTACCTATCTAACTTTGCCTGGAACGCTTTGCCTGGGTCTGTCTTCCCGTTAAAGTACAACGTGAGTGTCTTTCAAATCCCGAGTAAATAGGTATCTTCTAGGTAAGCGTGCTACACCCTAGACCGCGTATCTGCTTAACATCAGGCAGTGTGTAGTCAAACGCGAACCTATTCGAAATAAAAAATAAAAAACTTCACATCTGTCGACTTGTATAATTCAGCCTATAGGTACACCTTCAACGTCAGTTGTCAATGTCAAACCATTCTTTGTTTCCTCTTTTGGTAGCTTTGTTCCCAAGCTATCTAGAATGGGGATCCCTTATTCCTTATAGTACCTATATAGTACCTAATAATAGTTTGTAAATAGTTTAAAAATTGAAAGTCAATTTAGTCAAACTTCACTTCATTAAAACTCAAAGTCAAACTTACCCAAAGTATAAGCATCAACGCCGCAGCCAATCTGAACCTTTCATCCACCTTCAAAATGAGCTGTTCCATCAGCCCACCGATGTACAGGATCAAACCGAGCTTCGATAAAGCCTGAAATATAAGCGAACACTAAGTAGGTAATTACAAAATACCTTCACGCCCAACACTCAAAGCAAATAAAAAAATCAAGAGAGATTGTTGTGAACAAACAAGTGAGGCCGACCAAAACTACGCCTCGCCGTATAAAGACAATTACACACACATCAACGTACAAGGAAACTACGCCTTGGCTTGTCAGTCGAACTATGGCGGCGCAGCAGTGACGCACTCACACATGTATAAAAAACCGGCTTCACTTGACTGTTCAACGACGTTCCCTCTTGATTTTTTTATTTGCTCTGAGGCCCAACATACCTCTGTGTGTAGGCAAAGTAAAACATTCGTTACATCCGAACTTATACGTGCGGTGTCTCGCTATGGGCTTTATAAGAGCAAAAAGAGAAGTGTCATAGGTGAGGTCGCCCGTGTGCCATTTTACTATTAATTTTGTTACGTTGACACTGCTCCAGTGCTAGTACGACTAAAAGAGTTGGTAGACACCAATTCGGTTTTCATTAGTACTCGCGTCTACCAAACGTATACGTCCGTAGAAGAAAATCGATGACGTATGTGAATCCACCTACCTGCACTGGGCCAGCGTGGTGGATATGGCCCAATCACCCTTCGTGGGTAGGCCTACGTCCTGCGGTGGACTATTAAAAAAATGCTAGACAGTACAGTATTACTTGTGTACCAACAAAAGCAAAAACCTAAACATGTACGAGTACAACCAAATTGGATTCGCTACAAGTAGGAACTAGTTACTAAAAAAACACGGGTTTCCAACACCCAGTTAGGCAGCTAGAGCAAAGAAGATATAATAATATGGCTAGAGCCACCAAAACTGGAAGTACTTTTTCATGGATAAACAATTGGTTGTCTGTAAAGTCGGTTTACGGACGAAACTTTTACGTGATAACGTCCTATGCGAATGTAAGCCGAACGCTTAGCCCGATCGTGACTCTCTATCGCTTATTCCGCGCTCTCGCTTGCACGCTCTGCTCAAGCGGAACGTGACCATATGCAACCAGGAAGCCACAAAAAGAACACTTTTCGACGTGTGAAAAAGTGACAGATACATTCTTTGCCATAACACTGTCTTGTTCTGACACGTCGAAAGAAATATTACGTGGTGCGCATCCTAAGATGAGTCATGCTTTTTCGTGCTTTAAGCCAGCGTTTATCGATTTATAAGACGTTATTACGTCAACATTTTTGAATAAGCATTGCGTGCATGCCCCAAGCATTCATGCTCGCCATCGAAGGCTTCTTCTTGCGGCGGCATCATGTGCCGGGTCGCTCTCTTCCCTCAAATATGGTCGAGGAGAGCGATGGCTAGCACATGTGTCACACTCGTGATCGGGTGCTGCTTGCGGGTCGCCGGTCTGCTCGTAGCATTCACGCAGTGCACCAACTAACTTAGGCTAAAATTTCAAGTATCTACTAACTCTCTTTGTACAGTATAATCTAACAATTGTAATTTTAGTTCACAAAGGGCACAGACCCTGGAGGCTGTGGTTAGTACATTTTTCAATAAAAAAGAAAATTGTGAATTGAATTTGAATTGAACTTACCTCCATTAGAACGAACAGTGCTCCAAAGAACAGCAGAGTGGACCATTCAACTCTGTGCAGCACTGGCTCCAAATCTGATCTATCTGCTAATGTTAGAAGTAAGATGGCGCCTAAAAGTGCTGTCCATGCTAATGATACTCGATCTGGAAGCAAAATATAAAATGTAAACAGTGAAATAATAGCTATAAATATTCTCTAGAGGCAGCTTCCAACTTTGGTGACTCAGTTCCGGAATACTCACTCAGTTCCGGAATGGCGTGAAGGAAAAATACTGTTACCACGAAAGTTATGACTATGCCGCTCTTGATTAGTAGAGGTTTATCACGGATTTTGTACTGGAAAAGAAAAAAGAAGTCTGAGAATAAACTTAAGTTCAGATAATATTATACCTAAACTCAGACTTAGCTTTATGTGTTATCCTTCTAAACAAATAAAGAAAGTTCGGCTCGGTCTCTAAATAGATCTTCACGGGCAGTTCTATGTTCAGCAGTGGATTGTGACGGGCGTGTGTTACTAACTCAACGTCTTGAATTATTCGCGCTGTGCTCAAGTAAAATAAACAGTTTAACTTGGCGCAGCCGGTAGGCTCCGACCCTATACCTATACGCTCCTATATTCTGTTTTTGAATCAGGAAAATTAAAAGACCAGTAAAACATCTTGGCGGCTGTAAAATTAACTACAAGCTGCGGGAAACCTAATCCTCGCGCAGCTGTCTGCAGCTAACATCACAGCCGTCAAAATGTTTGATTCAACCTATAACAAAACTTACTTTATCTTTCATCTCCACCAAAGTGCTCTGGAACGTATCTTTAGGACAAGCTCTCTTATGGGCGCTTTTTTTCAAGCTGTGCAGCTTTCTATTTAGCTTCTGGATCTTAATCTCCAGTCTTTCTCTTACGATGTGCACGTCTTGGCTCAAATGGGGGAGGGATTCCATCGCCCGTTGCCATATAGAAATTTGGCGAGATAGATCTGAAAATGCATAATTTTATTAATAACAAGATAGAGAATTCGATGTAAACCTAAAAAATGGCAGAGATTCTATTCGTGACGTTAAAGTAGGTATATACTTTATACGAATTCCGGGTTGGCCCCATATTAAAAGTAGTTCATAATGATGATCTGAATCACCTACTTTCGGTTTAGTTAATAACTTCTGGATAACCCTATATACCCTTACCTTTGTAAAGGCATACTTTCAATACAAAAGGTTGTTACAAACTTACTTGGCTATTCACTTACCTTGAATATCCTTTGGCACGGCAAGTCTCAAGTTGTTCGTGTCCCGGAACAGATATCGAACTTGTAACGATGTTTGAATGAAGACCAGCAAGATGCCCAGACCCATGTGTGCCGTGAAGTTCATGAAGTGAATACCCTGGGAAGATATTTTTGTTAATTTCAACCATTCTGTCCCCGAAAGTATTTTTTTTTTATATACCCTAACGTTTTTTTTCCTAAGCGAAGGTCCCTGTGAATCAAAGCTCTTAATATCATATACCGAGTTGTATCGGCCGTGGTCACAATAGTCTACCCGTGACCACGGCCAATGCAACTCGGTCGAAACGTCGGGATGATGAGGTTTTTATTTATCTCGTAATTTTGGTGCGCGATTAGTACCGTAGTATATAATAATTAAGTGTTCAAATTGCAAAAGTTTAAAAACAACAATTAAAGATCTTTTTGAGAGAGAAAGATTTGCCGTCGCGCTTTTTATCAGCCAATTTCGAGAATATTTGGCAAGATTGTTTAATTAGTAACTAAATTCTAACAAGAAATGGAAGTATGAAACAAAATGGTTAGGAGCGAGGCGAAACATAGGGTTATGAAGATTCAGTTAAAAAGATATGTCGCGAGGTGTACTGTTAGGAGAACTGCTAGTAAATAATATTGTGTCCTACCGACTGCGCCACTGCTTTGTTAGAAACCACGATGACATTAGGCGGGTCGCCGACCGGCGTAGCCGTGCCGCCGACGTTGCTGTAGATTGCCATCAGCATCAGGATGGGAACTGGGTCTAACTCCATTACTTCGCATAACCTGAAATATTTAAAAAGGTTTCTTGTAAATGATGAAAAGAGGAATTCAAGAGTTACAAAATTAAATTATCTAGGTAAGTATTAAGGAAGCAAACATCATATTTTTCTAAGTATGAAAATCTTGCAAAATACTGGGTGTTCTTCTAGACGTCAATCATATATTACCAATAATTATCATCATGACCAAGTTTTACTGCGAAACCAACTTCAAGATCACGAAACAAACCATTTTTTTCTACTATCCTACTAATATTATAAATACGAATGTTTGTGAGGATGGATGGATGGATATTTGTTACTCTTTCACGCAAAATCTACTGAACGGATTGAGATGAAACTTTGCAATAATATAGCTTATATATCAGAATAACACATAGGCTATAAATTATAATGATATTGCGTCAAAAATCAAAATATCATGCGGGCGAAGCCACGGGTAAAAACTAGTAAGTTAATAAAATTAACTGTGTCGTCCAAATATAGGTATGGAATAGTTGATATTTTCGCATTTCCGGGGTTGAGCATATTGTAAAAGTTGATTGTAATGATGAGTATAATGATATCCTATAAGATGTTGGCTGTCTATAGCCACTTTGTATTAACCTTGTATAATAATAATATTATTATATCACTTTATTTTTATTACCGAATCGTAACAGGAGACATCAGCAAAACTGTTGTAACATTATCCAGGAACGTTGACAATCCCGCCGTTATGCCGCAAAGAAGGAAGAGAAGAGGCCAAAGCTTGCCTTTAGTCACCTGAAATAAGCAAATAATTTAACACTTGATACTTTTTCGACACATTTTGAATTTGACTTTTCACCCTTGTTACTCTTGCGTTTAGTAAATCCACTTAACAATTTTCTCCTGTTTTAAAAAATATATAGGTTTAGCGCTCTCGTAGTGCTCGCGTTATATTTGTGTGGGTGTACTAGTCAATTTTCAAACTACACCATTTTGGAGCCCTCACTCGATTAGTCACTCTCCAACTCCAACAACTCTATTTTCAAGCTGTCACTCGATTCAAGATATCGTCGATTTTAATGCGACGTCGTTTTTCGGTGTCCCGGACATTGGCGTAGCTAGGCATTTTCTCTAGGGGGCGAGAGCTGCCTACTTTTGCCCACCCGAGAATAATTGACATTCATTAAAATGTATTGACATTCTTTTCTGGACAGAACAAGGCAGTTGCTCTAGGATAAGAAAGGCGCACGTGCGTTAGCGAAATACCAGATTCCGATTGAAGCTCACTTAACAAATGCGCCAGGATTGCGTTTCGTGCAGCTTTTATTAATTAAAATTTCAGTATTACCTCAAAAGTAAACACAGCAAGGAAGTCAAATATCCCCGTCTCTGCTATAATGGCTACCAATATCATCATACTGAACAGCAGAATAAGAGTCTCCTCATCCAGCCAAGAGATCACCTCAGGGATCGAAGGTCTTTGACCCGTTAGGGCTAGTGTGGCCAGTGACATTGTTGATACGATTATTGCTGCCATTGTTCTGTTTATTACCTGGAATAGGCAAACAAGAGTTAATCAGTAATGGTCATGAATACGTAGTTATCATCATTGTAGGTAGACATGCTACGCTGCTCTTGCCAGATCGTGTTCTCCACTCGAAAACTTAACGGCTCCATCGGTCACTGTTCTTCTGTACTTTATGCCCGGTTCGCTGCTATCTATTTCTACCAAACCACCGGGTCATGGTGGCCGGGTTTTTATAGAAATTTTTATTTTTGATTCGACCTAAAGAAAAGTTTCAGTGATGTAGGCATCAACATAGAATTTTCAAGTCGATGGTCGTAAGAGAACACACTAGTAAAGCTCTTTCGACTTGAGGTACGTAAGTAAGTTGGACGAGAAGACGTTACAACATTTTTCGAATACTTGGATACTTAAGCTCGAAACATACCTACTATCGCATGCGGCTTACGGACGCGACTGACAGCCGCGACCTTGGCTATGAAAGTACACTGAGCCGTGCACACTATCGGACATAAGTCGCGGACGTCACCATCGGATGATCTTGAGCGTTCGGACTTTCGAGAGCGACCTGGCACACCGGATGTTTTAAGACTGTGCACATTGCTAAGTCGCGGCTATCAGTCGCGTCCGTAAGCCGCGCCCGATAGTATGTTTGTTTCCTCGTGGTCACATTTGACGATTTCATAATTTTAATCCTATGCTCAAAGGAGATTTTGATTGTACCTATTCACGTTCTATTGAAGTAAAACCAAGGAGGGGGTATAAAAGCACTGTTGCGTCGAAGTTTCACTTCTTCCGCGCGGCGGGACCCTACGCACTATTTCTTTTCTAGTTTTCTATAGTCCAAAATATAGAAATTCCTTGACAGAATTCTTAATTACTTCGGTAGTAATCAGTGTATAGAACAAAACAAACAGTACACACGAATATGCAACGCCTGTAGCGCCGTCTATCAGCGAAGACCAGTAACTCGTCACAGAATGCTACGCTCTCATTGGGTCATTGGTTCTAGTATCTATTGATGCTAGCAGTTATGTTGGTTGATTGGTTTTGAAACCATTGTAACTTTCTAAACTATAGATGATTATTTGTATCAAAATTACACTTACTTCTGTAATAATCAGCGTATATAGCAAAACCAACAGCACACAAGCGTACGCTGCACCAGTGGCGCCGTCTATCGGTGATGACCAGTAACTCGTAACAAATGCTACGCTCTCATTGGCTCTTGATAATACGTGCATTACAGTTGGTGCGGTAGAGTTTATATCGAAGTGTTCTAATGCGAGTTTTGAAGAGATGTGCTCGATGTCAGTGGAGTTTTGGATAAGAAGTGTCCAGGTATTGGATTTCTGAAAAAAAAAGGTTGTAGATTAGTTCTGTGTCTAAAAATTATATTTGCTTCATTGTAGAATAGGGGCTCTATAATTGAACATTTCAACGGCTATGAGCGCTAGGACGTATACGAAACTTTGACGGATTGTATTAAAAATCTCTAAAATAACGTATGCGTCCTAGCCGTTTGAAAGTATTGACTTTATAGTCTTTATCTAATGGGGTCAATTTTTTTAAAAGTTGGAATGCTTTCTGGCATACGCAGAGTATCGCATGCAATCTCCTTCCGCTCGCACAAGCATAGAATTTCAATGTTCGCTCCTGCTTTTACTTATTCTTGTGACCATTAATGCATACGTTCAGCGGTTCTAATGATTTAAATAGAGCCACTGATCTCTCTGATTATGAAATGTATTAAATTATCGTACCTATGTGTTTTGCTGAAATAAATAAATAAATAAATGAATGATCTGAAAATTTTGATTAATTTCATTTACAGGGTCTCCAATAAGTTTTGAGATCGGTTGTAAGAAAGTATATTTGGTTCAGTTTTTTTTTTTAGATTTACCCTTGTAAATCAAACTGCTTTCGGCTGTAATGTAAGCTACAAGCGGCGCAAAACCCAATCCTTACGCAGCTGCTATGTGAACTTCAGCCAGGATTAGGTTTTGCTTGTAAAAGTTGGTCATAAAAATTAGTATCATTCAGTCATCGTTGATGACTGTTAAGTACCTAACCAAAAGGAGTCGATACGTCTAAGCACCGAAGTCAGCCAAGTCAGTAGGGAGTGAAGAAACGCACACAAACCAAAATATAAGCAAGTTTACACGCATACAAATATAATTAACTAACACTAGCTGAAAATTAACGCAACACAAGCGCAACCAGACCGATATATTTATATAGAGAGCATGACCGCCGGTCGCGTACTTTTGGCAGAGGGGTACGCTTTGCAGTGTCGACTTCTTTTGGTTAGGTACTTAATGTTGATGACATAATATATTAAGATACCCATCTTAATATACTTATGTCATCACATTTTTTGACCGACGAAACGGAGGAGCGTATTTCAATTCGACGCGTATATTTTTTGTTTTTTTACTATGCATATTTTTTTACGTACTCGGTCGAAGTCGGTTCTATTTAAATTTTATCGAAATCGGCTGAGCCATTTTTGATAAATCAACAATAATGTGAAATTGCTACATCAATCCGTGCGTACTATTCGCGAATTCTGTACACGGTTGAAGTCGGTCTTGCCATTTTTTGCGAAAAATAATTATGTAGTTTATAAAACAACTCTAGCTTGTGGCGCCACCTATTTCAAACTAAAACCTCCTTACCTTACCTCTCTACTTCCGTTACGAAGTCGTTCCAGCCACACTTCGATTTTCGGCGTTATGTCGTATTCAGCAGAGTTCAGTTTAGCTTGATCGTGCGTAGAGAGAAACGTGCCAGATATTTTGACAGCAAACGTTTGAGAACTTGGTGTGAGCTCATGTCCTGTAATAATTGATTTATAATTAAGTTTTGTAGGGAACGTGTGAAAACACAGGTCACAACTAACCAGAGAAATCATTCTCAACCACAAAAATGTATTGAAAATTATACCTAGAGCTGCCAAAAATGTCAAATATGAATTGGAATTTGACACTTTCCGAATAAAACCGGTAATAGCCACTGAATCTGAATATTTTTCATCTAGATATTTTCTAACTCATGCCAGATTAAATCAATGCATCTCCTTCAGATTTTATCAATCGACCAAATTATCCCTCCGGGTAGGTAAAATCAAAGTCCTATCATTTATTGCAACATAGGTATGAAATTTACATGCGGTTCTTAGTTAACATGTTTTGTATAGTGATACATATGACCCTATAAGGGTATGGCAATTTTGTTATTTGTATTGGAACGATTTATTATTATGTTTTCTAGATTACCGTTAAAAAATTCGTCTAATGTGTAATAGCATTTCGATAAAAGGATTAGGTACTTTTAGTTGTTTTATGAAACAGTTTTCTCTTTCGATATCTTTTAGATTGTTTGGCAATCAGTAGGGCCTATTCTGTGTTGGCAATTTATTGAATATTTTTATAGCCATAGAATTTGGGCTAGAACTGTGCATTGCTAAGTTAGACTTTGGTTCTAAGAGTTTATGTCTATATTGTGATCTAATTTTGTGCGATTTATCAGACGCTTTACTGAAATAGTCAGGGTACTTTTTTACAAATTTGCATATTTCAAATATATAAATAGATACCAGGTATCTCTGTGTGTGAAAATGTATATTTTGACTGACTTAAAAAAAGGTTCTCAATTTGACTGTTTTTCTTTCCGCTTTGCATGAAATTTTGTCAAAAAATAATTATGTATATATTATGTTCTAATTATGATCTCTACTGACATCATCACAGTCAGTAAAATATTATTCGTAAACTCAGCTGCAGTTGATAAATATTAGTTAATTAAATAAATGGCTATTGACTTCTGTACTATACATTTTGTCTTATAGGTATCAGTTGCTCAGTTAAAATCCTCATAATAAAGACTTACTTATCTCCTCTCCCGCTTCCACCGACGTAACGAACTGTCCTTCGTCCTTTTCTCCATAAGTCATAAATATGGCTGTGAAGTACAACCAGCACCCGAGAAGTACCACCATTTTGGCGAAGTATATCGCCTGTGACAGCTGAAAATGAAATAAGTAATTATTCATATAAATTAATATATAGGATAATCCAAAACTGATGTACTAAGCCGAAAGGAGGTTATTCAGACCATCGATATAAACAACTTTTTCTATGAGGCCAACTCAGAATTCAAGAATAAAAATTTGCGGTTTCGTACATTTTTCGATGCTGAGTTGCAATTTTGAATGCAGTAGCAGTTTTCTCAAATTCTGGATTAAAATAAGATAACATACAGTATTTATTGGCCTTATAACTACATACGTTACACTGGGCAAGTAAAATTTACAATTAAAACCCAGTGCATACGGTTCAATAATAAAATTTGGATTTCGTCCATGGTAAACATTGTTCATGATGATCTTAAAAAAGGGGGTGGCCCCTTTCAGCTTAGTACAAAGTAAGCAGATAACCCAGTATTAGGGACATCTTACTCGGACACACAGTCTCGAACCCTAAACTAATTAAATTCAATTTTTTTATTTCAATTAACACGGTATTAACACCAATTACGTTAATTAAATCATAAGCAAAGCTTGTGATATGGCTTCCAGAGACTGATAAGTATACTTCAAGTACATACATATTTGTAAATACCTACATACTAATACTATTATCTATATAACACCCAGACATAGAAAAAACACCTATGTTCATCACTAAATGGTTGCTTCGGGTGGGAATTGAATCCACGCTGTTTGACCCAGGAGTCAGGGTCACTAACCACTGAGCCACCGAGGCAGTTATGATAACATCCAGTCAGAGCAAATGTTACCTATGTTCATCACATACGTAAATGCCATTTGTTCCAACGAGTAACACCCTCAACTGTCACACTGTTACTCGATGTTGTTTGTAAATACCTACATACTGATACTATTATCTAAATAACATCCAGACATAGAGAAAACACCTATGTTCATCACTAAATGGTTGCTTTGGGTGGGAATCGAACCCACGCCACTTTAGCTTAGGAGTCAGAGAGTCTTATCTCTGGACCACCGAGGCAGTTTAATCACTAGGTACATATCGCAGTGAATGAAGAATGATGATGAATAAATGACACTGATCATGATGTCAATCTAATGATGATAATTATTACTATAATCTTCGTAATATACCGCGCCACAATGCGCTTTCAAAGCTGCCAATATAATTATAAGTATAGTGTAGGCATACACATTAGTACATATACTCGTAAACAGAAAATAATACAAAGTTTAAAACCTAGTTTCTACGGGTCGTTCCTGTAATTTCTACTATTAGTTCTTATTAGAACTACCGGGATAATTTTGTCAACAAGAACTCAACACATTTTTGTAGAACATTTCGCTTTCAGCAGGCCAATCGCGTTAATTTTATACAGTTGCGTTCCAGTTATTACACCCCCCAACACAGTTATATCCCGATTTCTGTTGGAAATTCGGTTCTTGAAGTCGTTGACTCGTACGTCTACCTAGGACAAGTAGTCCAGTTAGGTAGGTCCGACTTCAACAAAGAGGCCAATCGCCGAATCCAACTCGGCTGGGCAGCGTTCGGAAAATTGCGTAGCGTCTTCTCGTCCGACATACCTCAGTGCCTCAAGTCGAAAGTTTTCGACCAGTGTGTGTTGCTAGTGATAACTTATGGCACAGAAACGTGGTCTCTCACTATGGGCCTTATTAGTAAGCTCCAAGTAGCCCAACGAGCTATGGAGAGGGCTATGCTCGGAGTCTCTCTGCGGGATCTAATCAGGAATGAGGAGATCCGTAGAATAACCAAAGTTACCGACATAGCCCAACTGATTAGCAAGTTGAAATAGCAATGGGCAAGGCACATAGCGCGGAGGACTGATGACCGGAGGAGTCGAAAAGTTCTCAAGTGGAGACCACGTACCGGCAAAAACAGCGTAGGACGTCCACCCATAAGGTGGACGGATGACCTCATTAAGATCGCAGGATCGCGCTGGATGCAAGCCGCTTCCAACCGGTCTTATTGGAGATCCATAGGGGAGGCCTATGTCCAGCAGTGGACGTCCTTTGGCTGATGGATGTTCCATTTATGTTTCGATTCAGCTTCAAGGAACATCATACACCAACCGTTCGTTTGACAGCGGTTACGTTCCAACTCTGATTGAGTTGCGCATTGATAGAGTTGCGTTTCAACTTGTGTCAAAAAGACAAAAGTCACAGAGATACCAGAGGGATAACGTGGTCGATCGAGAAAAGAAAGAAAGAGTTGCAATGATTTGATATGGATGAGTTAGAAATAGACGTAATAAGTATCTTGATTCAGTGGCTAGTTGCCGTGTTTTTCTCTCAATAGTGTCAAATTCCAATACTTATCTATTTGACAGTTTTGACAGCGCTGAGCCAGATTTTCCATACATTTTTGTGACAGCGCTATCTCTGTAGTTGTAATAGCTCTGTGCAAAAAGTCGAAGTTCGGTTAAAGTTCAATTGTGGTTCAGCTGCACCTAATTTTTTAGTGCGATTGGCCTGGGCTCGTAATGTCGAATTTACTAAAATCTTGAATTTTCACTACCTACGTTGTATATTCAACGTAATGAACATAGGGTTTTTGAAGACAACATCTACTGACGTCCCGGACCTCTCTGACAAGTAACTAAGTATAGAGGACACCAGTGGAGGGGATATTATACCAGGATTCACAAATGGACTGCATAGGGGCGCAGTGGACTATTTAGGGCTGTAAAGCACCCCTATCACGACAAATAGACAAATCGCTTTCCACTAATTTATACCTCGTCTCGCAAAAATAAGTGTCTTTGCCGAATAGACACAAATTTTACCTTTTCTTTCTTCTTATCAGATATAGGTGGGGTAGGGCTATGTGTCCTGAAAAAAACAAACGAACAGGATAATTTCAAACATCTGCCGTCTTACCACAAAAGTTTTACGCACGCTTTAGACTATGTTTAACAGTAGGTACAGTAGTTAAAGCGTGTTTAAATATTTTGTGGTAAGGCTGTTAATGTTTTATTCGCGATTTAGCGGGCGGTTACTTAGTAATTCTGGTTCATTCTGATGGGCATATATTTTATATTTACTTACATTTTGTCGATCCCGATTTGCAATTTTGTATGAAATAGCTGTTCTTTTGTCGATTTCCGGGTTAGTCCCATATTAAAAGTTATTCATTATAATGTAACTCATGTGTGCGGTTACAGTATCACTAAACCTTTCAGAAACATCCTGTATAGTGTATACACCTCTAGAACTACCTGCACTTGCAAACATCACCTTGTATTTGTTTTATGTCATATTTACAGTGGCTTGATAAATCTAATCTTTACTATAGCTGCTTAAAATAGTGACGATAATCTAACAAAAATGCAATAAACCTATTGTATTCTTGTATTCAACGCTAATATAATATTTTTCGTACAGAAATGTGAAATTAAAACCAAAGACAATCAATGAGCATCTACTGATCTACATATGAAATTGTTTCATTAAAAAAAGGTAGGTGAAAAAGGGTTAGTTAGATTAGGACCTATCTATAGATTTTGTACACAAAAATTACGTTTGTTGTATGGGTACCCCCTTAAATATTTATTGTATTCTGTTTTTAGTTTTTGTTGTCATATATCGGCATCTGGGGACGACAAACGGACAGCAAAGTCTTAGTAATAGGGTCCTGTTTTTACGCTTTAGGTACGGAACCCCAACAAAGAAAGAAAAATAAAGGTGTGGCTTGGCAAAGTGAATAGACTTTCATAGGTGTATAATACGCTTCATTATGAACAACTTTTACCTAAGGATCAAAATCGCAAAAATGTAAACGTTTAATGTAATACTGATGAATAAATACTTATAGGTATAGGTACCTACCTAAGCATCTATGAAGTTCCTTGCACTTCGCAAAGTGACACCTTTTTAATTGATTTCCTTACGTTTTGCTGTCTTTATCGTCATTTTGCTCTTCGATGGCATCGAAATTATGTTTCTTTCCGTTTAAAAACTCTACTTCTTCAAAAATGGCGGCACGGCCCAACAATGGGGCCGAGTTAGCTGTGGGCAGCTTTGGTTCTGAGTTTCTCTTTTCTTGCTTCTTCTGAATAGACCCTGAAAGGAAAGAAGTTTTCGTTTCAAACCAACTCGACGTCTATTTAACTCGTAATGGATGTACCTACCTATGTATGTCTATGTAGGTACCTTTGTAAGTTCGGGTGAAATCTTGCAAGTTAAAGACCACTTTCCCGGTTTCCGATTGAGCTGTTTTGCACGCATATGTATCTCGCATATATATACATATAGCCGTGGTGGTCTAGTGGTAGTGACACCCGCCTTACAATCGTGAGGTCGTGGGTTCAAATCCCGGTCCCGTACCAATGAGTTCGTCGGAATTTATGTACGGAATTTCACACCACTGGCTTTTCGGTGAAGGAAAACATCGTGAGGCAACTTGCATACGTCCGTAGAAGAAATTCTATGGCGTATGTGATTCCACCAGCCCGCACTGGGCCAGCGTGGTGGATATGGTCCAATCACCCTTCGTGGGTAGGCCTACGTTCTGCAGTGGACTATTAAAAAGGCTGATACAGTACAGTACAGTATCTCGCATGACAATGCAATAATATGGTACCAAGGAGTTGATCTGATGATGGAGGCGGAAGGTGGCCATAGGAACTCCTGTAATAAACAAGATAGGCCCGTCGTGTTTGGGCTCGTTTTACTTGTCTTGGCTAGCACTCTGCTGCTACATGATATGCAGGATCTCAGAAGCTAGTATTTTCAAAAAGTTATATTTCTATAATAATTTATTGTATGTATGTTACGCGACTATTCCGCCAATTATTATTATGAATCAATTTGGATGATTCTTATTGGTAGAATATGCTTCAGAAGTGGTTTGATTTAAAATTTTATCGAAATTAGCTTAGGCGTTTTATAAAAACAACAATAATTAAAAAAAAAACTACATCAAAGTTGCATCGTTTTGTTCTAAGTAATAAACATTTAAATTATTGACATTATTGCACTGTTTTGGACATATATTTATCAAGCGTGAATACACATAGGTACGTATACCCGGACGAATTATGGAGAGGACTATGCTCGGAGTCTCCTTGCGAGATCGAATCAGGAATGGGAAGATTCGCAGACGAATCAAAGTTACCGACATAGCCCAGCGGATTAGCAAATTGAAATGGCAGTGGACAGAGCACATAGTAGATCGGGGAATGGATGGCCGATGGGGCCTTAAAGTTCTCGAATAGAGACCACTCACCGGGAAGTGTAACGTAGCACGTCCACCGTCTAGGTGGACCAACGTTATAATTAATACGCGCTGAATGCGGGCCGCTTCCAACCGGGCTTATAGGGGCATTCATATGGGAGGCCTATGTCCAGCAGTAGACGTCCTACTGCTGATGATGATGGCAACCAGACGCAGTCTACCCGGTAGGTATAATTACAGTCCATGGTTGTCCTTCAAAATTTTCCTTTTCAATGTAAGTCAATGATAATAAGTCAAAAAAGGCAAAGTCCTTATAAAGCTCGTAGAGTTCATAGAAAAATAATGAGGATGTGTCCATAGAAGGAAAACTGTTTCCTTAAGATTTTAGCACTTAAATATACCTACTTGGAAAGAATGGTAATATATAACTAAGTCATTAGAAAGACATTAAAGTAGTATTATTGCACACACGAGTAATCACGATGGACCGGATGTTTGACAAATACTTAATTATGAATACTTATTTACTACAGAATAAATAATAATATTATACTCTATAAAATTTAACTTGATCTCTGCGACAGTAGAAGATTGACATTTTTAGAGTTGGGATAGTGGTGGAAAAAAAGGATTTTCAAACAATGTTGTAATGAAATCGAATGAGTAGTTGAAGGTGAGTAATTGGATTTCATTTACTTACTATTATTTAAGATCAAGTATGTACACATGTAAATAATGTTATGATATTAATTATATACTCATAATAATGTAACGATAGTAGTTATCGACGTTTTTCACTATTATCGATGCTAATGTAACATATAATTGGGTTTAATTTAATTACACATGTAAAACAATGTTATGATATTAAAATATACAGTAAAATTAATGATAAATTAAGTTTTATTTAAAATATCGTCAGTATAAACTATCGATATTTTAATTAAAACTCTATCTAAAACTCTGTGGTCACGATCATTCGTCGCCCATCACTAATCGGCATGCCCATAAAGTATGACATTGACAGGTACTGTCAGTACTATTAAGAAATTCAGGACTTCATAGGCGTGATTTTTCTGACAGCTGTCGCAGAGATCAAGTTAAATTTTATAGAGTATAGATACGAAATGAACGAAGGGTAATTATTTCATATAGTGTTTTAGCGATCACCGAAGCTAAGATTAAATAAATAATAAATATATATTTTTGGACATCTTACGGCCTCTGACCCCAAACTAAGCAAAGCTTGTGATATGGCTGCCAGGGACTGATATATTACATATACTTATTTTTAAATACATACTTATATAGATAGTAACTAAATAACACCCAGACACAGAGCAAACACTTATGTTCATCACATAAATATTTGCCCTGGGTGGGGATTGAACTCACGCCTTTTTGATCCAGAAGTTAGGGCCACTAACCACTGAGCCACCGAGGCAGTCAAGTCAGATTTTAGATGGGTGACCGCGGATTGGACTTACATCTGTCAGAGCGATGCCGCTCGGATGTTGCGTTAAATTGTGGATCCTGCTTTAGCTATGTCAGAGGCTTTCAGGCTTTAAAGACTGACTACAGGGCTAGTCACCTGGCCTATACTTAATCACTACTTCTCGTCGTAGTACGTCTACTGCTGCTTATATCAATAGAACCAAAATTGGTTTGCGATCAACGCGAGCCAGCGGTCAAAATAAGGCAATAATAAAGACTGGCAAGCGCATTACTTGCCGGTACGTGGTCTTCAATCTTAATTCAACTTGGCTACATTTGCCTTGACCATACTTAATTTTGAAACAGTATGGTATTAATTCCGTACAGCTTGTTGTATAAAATTCATTCTTCACGCCTTTAAATGGTTATCGAAAGACGCGCTTCGACCGTACTAATCTAACTGTGACGGTTTTCTCGGTAGAGACCAAAGACAGTTTCAATGAGGGAAAACGAGTGACAATCAAACATAATGCCCATTATGTATGGTTCTTGGTATGGTTCGGGTCAGCCCGGCTTACTATGTTACCTCCCCGAATGACAAGGATGGGGATAGGCGCCAACACATGCAGTGCAAAAGAAACATGCATAAACCCTCAGGATCTGTTAGAAGATCGGATAGATTCTCTCCAAATAATCAAACAGCTCAACCCATTAGGGCCACAGGTCACACCCCTACTGGGGTGCCCGGGCAAGTCTGATCTCCACCACCGGGTGACGGCCCAAGCCGAGGTCTGTACCTTCTCAGGTGCTCTTGTGCTAGTCACCCTATAACCTAAATAACATTTTAGGCCGGAAAACCTTAAGGATGCGCTAGATGATTTAAATGATGACCTTAGCAGAATCGTGGCATGGTCCGATGCAAACTGTCTTTTGTTGAACCCGTTGAAAACCAAATTCATGGTATTTGGAAGTCGACATCAGTTGGCTTCTCTTCCCTCTGACATCAATCTGACACTTATGGGTCAGGCAGTACAGCGGGTGTTTGAGGCACGAAATCTGGGGCTGAGCATTGATGACACGTTAAGATTTGAAAACCATTTTTTTCGCTTAAAGACTCTGTACAGACTCAAACCGTACTTAACTGAAGAACTACGTGTTCAGCTAGTCGAAAGTCTTGTCTTATCGAAACTTAATTATGCCGACACTGTATACGTTCCTCGACTCCTAGGTCGAACGCCGCGTCTTGTTTAGCGCGTACAAAATGCATGTGCTAGGTTTTGCTTCAACATTCCGCCCAGATCACACGTCACCCCTTTTCTGAACAATAATAACTTGTTAAAAATAAAATCCCGCCGCAAATTACATCTCGCTTGTCTTCTGTTTGGTGTTATTAAATACGGTAATCCTGCTTACTTGCGGGAGAGAATTAAGTGGATTTCTGATAGCAGGCACCGTTATTGCCGATTGTGTGCCCAGCAGTTAGCCATGCCGCCTTGTCGCACCATCAATTTCAGGGGTAGCTTCCGGTATGCGGCGGCCAAATGCTGGAATAATCTGCCTCCTCCTATTAGGGAGTTGAAGAGTCTCTACTCTTTCCGAGTACAATTGAAACGCTATCTTATTTCGAAACAACTTCAGCACGGATTAATAGTGTACGACCAGTCCTTTCTATAAATGACTCCGCTCTTTTTCCATGTTCTGGATATTTTTTGCTGGCAATTTATGTATTTTTGTAATTTTTTTCATTTTTGTGTTGTTCTTTTTCGTTACATAAGTTTGTAGATTAATCATCGTAATGATCACTGTTGTTTATATTGTGTTTGTATGTGAAAATATATATTTATTACGTTTATTTCATGTTCCTTAACCTTGACGTTATTTTGTTCGATTTTCTTTTCTCTTAGCTTTGCACTGTTTTAAAAAACTTTTCACTTATTTCTAATTTTATGTTTTTTTGTTACCTACCCTCAAAAAGGGCTAACCTGAAAACCAGCGCTGAGTGTTCGGTTCCTACCTGCATTCAGCATAATGCTGAGGTGAGCCCTTTTCGACATTTCTAATTCCTTATTTTTATATCATTATTGTTTTTTGTGCCTCTTGTATTTGTAATGTCGAATAAAGTTTTTTCAATTTCAATTTCTAATCTTAGGGCTCAGCCGCCTTCTGCGCTCGCCCAAGTCCGGTAAGCTGTAGAGCCCTCAGAGGCCAACAGCTCTAAGTTTTTAAAAAAAGTATTAAGCTAGTGAGTCCTGGATCCAGTTGAGTAGAGCCAGATGTTGCGACTGAGTCACTTGTCTTCCCCCTTTTGAAACTGTCAGTGGTAGAGACCAAAGACAGTTTGAAACTGTCAATGGTAGAGACAGACATAATCTACAACTAAAAAACATTTACTACTCAATTTTGCCAACTGTTGGAATTTCTGGACAAGTAACAATGGCAATAACACTCACTGGGCCAGCGTGATAGATAACCGCCCGTCTCAACCGTCCTTCACACACTGCTCTTGCGTACAATTCATTCGACTAATTATTAAAAGTCGGGTAGAGTACAAGTACAATGAATAATGGTGCCAGGGAGAGTTAGGGCTAGAATAGGTCATTATAGCGTAAAGGCTGCATCACACAAGTTGGCGGAAAAGAAAAGAAAGTTAGTTAATCAACAACTGTGTGTGAGCATCAGTTAGGATTGGATATTGCGCTGCTTGTAGCTAACTTCATTTCCGCAAACGTGTGTGACGCGGTCTATACAATATCATAGCCGTGTTAAGCCACCATCCAATCTCAAAATACCTGTATAGAGCCCTAGTTAAACTGACTTTTCTCCATCAAACCTTAAAGTTGTCGAATAAAAATAAAATACAAAATATTTTCAAAACTATGCGGTAGGGAATTTAATAACTCGAAACACAATTCAAAAACTTTACTCGATAGAAATTAAATGCGAAGATACCGCTTTATAGAACAAATTCATGATTTTTAAGAAAGTTTATTGCATATTTGGGCACATTTCTACACGTTTACAATTTTTTTTTGAATCTGTTATTTATGCACATGAATTGAACTATACCTTTCATCCATAAAATTTAGGAAAAAGTGGTAATATCAATTTTATATTGATTTTTGAACGCAAAAATCGGGCGATACCGGGGGCGTATTGGTCTTCACCCGCTCATATGAAAAATTACGCTGATACTATGGCGCCTTAAGAACGCGTCTGGCAAGAATACATCGTACTTATTCATTGTATTGAAAAGTTTGATACTAAGTATGCCCATCAGACCGTCTCGTCACCGACCAGCACCATTGCGCGCCATGCTCGGAGCGAGCAGGTACCGGCAAAATATTCTCGATGACTGTTGTTGACCTACGTTGATGGTGAGTTGTGGTGGACATAGTAGAGTGTATCGTATTGTTTTACGTTCCTAGCACGGTCATGGTATGGTTCGTTATCGTGAGCAGATACTTTAAGTGTCTAGCACACCAGGTATAGACCGAACCAACTTCTTGGTGGCTGTGAAGTTAGCTGCGAAACCCAATGCTTGCACAGCTGTTAAGACGAGGCATCGGGCCGAGAGACACGAAAACGAGTACTTTTGAATGCGCAATGTGAGAAGACGAATGATATTGATTCAAATTTAAAAAAATATCATAGATAAGGAAAAATCTTAAAAAAATTAATGAACCAGACAAAATTTTGAAAAATAAACGACTTTATTAAAAAAAAAACCAAATTTCTCACCAAAAATATGTAATAATTCGAATGCTCAGAATTATCAGCGACAACACCCCATTATTTTTTACGAATAAAATAGCCAAACCGCTATTCTATTAAATAGACCGAGAAGTTATTTTTTTTAATGTGTACATTATGAGTAAATAATTAAATACTCACTGCCGCCCGCCGCTCTGGCGCGATCCCGTCGAGCGCGAGCGCGTAAAATTTGTCCGAGTGAAGGGAGAATTTTCGAAACAATAGTTTATCAATGCGTCACCTTAAGTGAGCTTCAGTCAAGATTGGGTTTTAAACATCTTGTAGTCGCTAAGAAGTTTAATTTGATCTATAAGTTCTCTCTCTATAACATTTCTAAGCGACTGGGTCTCTTTACGGTACTTACCATGTTCTTTCTCATATTTTTCCCTGAATGGCGACAGGTCAGGATCGTTTTTGATCTCGTCCGGTAGGTGGAGCCACAGCTGCAACGTGTCAGCTGTCAACTGGTTTGACACCAAGGAATAGTCACTCCTGAAAATACAAAAACCTTTTATTAATAAGGGGATAGCTCATGGACAGCTACGTTTAATACGGTAATACAAGCCGAAATACAGCCTTGGCCAAAAGTATTAGACACCTTTAAAAAATCAAAATGCCTGTTTACTACTTAACCAATAACTGAGTGCTTATCTTAAATGTTAATGGGGTCATAAATAACTTCTTAGAATATCAAGCGGCTCTTTGTTAAGGTCATAAAACACCTGGTGACCGAAAACAAAGGATTCGGTTTTCTTTCGGTCTTATGTCAATGTTTGGTCACTTGTGTTCTGGACTCTAACAAGTAAACAAGCTTTCATTTCTGTTGATGTGATTAAATTGACACCTAATTTTGTTAAAAATACCTAAAAGGAGTGAAATTAGTTTAGAAGATAGAGTGAAAATACAGGGTGCCTAATACTTTTGGCCAAGGCTGTAAATGTTTACCTATAATGTATAAGTATATAGTAAAACTGACCGTTAATTATTTTTGCAATAGACTTTTATATTATATAATAAAAACATCGCGAATTATATGCGCAAGGTTGACCTTTCCCTATGGTTATGAAAAACATAGAAGCATTATAGCTATCTTTTACTCGCTTGCTGCTGGCACTTAAGTAGTAAATTATAGGTACCTAGGTAGTTAATTTCCTTTCCTTAAAGTGTCTTCTCATCATAACGTATCATACCATGACCGTGGTACAAACATATCAGGTACGGAAAACACTATACGCTCTACTATGCCCACTACAATATCCTTACCATCGACCTACTTCAAAAATAGTCGTCTAGAATTGTTTGCCGGTGGTGAAACACTCCGTGCAAGGCGCACGAGCCCGCACGTCGGTGCTGGTCGGTGACGGAGCGATCTAGTGGGCATAATCTCATAGGTACTTTTTAGTAAAAAGAATATTTTTGACCGACGAAACGGGGAGGAGGAACTCAATTCGATGCGTAGGTATATTTTTTACGTAGCTATACGCATAACTTTTTACATAGTAGTCCGATTTCGATAACTCCTTTTTTATTGGAAAGAGTATACTTACTTCGAAATTGGTCCCATTTAAATTTTGTCTGAGCCATTTTTGATAATTCAACAATAATGTGAAAAATTGCTACATCGATCCGTCCGAAAAATGTATACCTACGCGAGTCCTGGTTATAAACATTTTTTTAAATTAATTTGATAAATAATATTTGATAAATTTCAATGATAGATATCTCGTTAGTAGGTAATATTGTCTTAAAACCTAGATTAAGTTTGTCTAGACAGTCTAGTTCTCTTATACTAACAGTATTAAATATTCTGTTCTATGAACATATCAGTGCATATAAACATACAAAACATCATCAAATACATTTTAAATGAACGAAGAAATAATTTGAAGTCGGTCATGCCATTTTTTTTTAAATTTTATATTATTTTTCTGACGCGGTCGCAGCACAGTCATGTATAGGTTAGTAGTCTACGTAGTTAGTCTTATTTCAATATTACGTAGTAATTCGAATGGGAAGGCCTGGAGATACCCATGTCACACAGTGGACGTCCTTATATGATGATGATAAACTTACCTGTTAAGTTCTCTATCTGGCTCCTTCTTGGACAAGCCCGTCCATTCCTTTACGCTTTGCCATAAGTTACTCATATTGATTCAGTTGTGTCGGCTTGTGCGCTTACATTATATTGTGCTGAAAAAATATGTTATTTCAATAAGTAAGTAAGATCGTATAGGCCGGGTGGCTAGCCCTGGTGTCAGAGTTTTTAGGCCGCCTGAAGGCCTCTGACATGGCTAAACGGTTAATACTATCGGGACTTAGGTACAAATTATTATTGTTAGGTATTTTAATGTAAAGTCAATTTAAGACCATGAACGCACTATGCGGTTATGATCCGAACACAGAATGAAACCCCAATTTTGATACGCACTATAACCGGACGGCTATCCGCATTGTACCTAGTACCTAGTGTACCTAGTACCTACCTAACTGTGGACCGCCGACTTCGTGCGCTTACTTTAGAATATTTGTAATACCTACTTTCAATAGGCTATTTCTTTTTCTGTATGCTGAGTGTGAGTTTTGTCGTAAGCATGACGCGCCCTTCGGCGAGCGCGTTAGCATGTAATTTGTATGAAGAAATGTACACAGTCAGGTCATAAATTCTGTCACATGTTTAATATAAAATAATTGAAGCAAGTTTATTCATTATGTAACCATTTATATACCAAAATGGACTTAACAAAACATAGATTTTTTTGACAATAAAGTTTATTCAAAATGACCTCCGTGATTTTGAATACAGGCCTTCGATGAATCCGTATGAAATCGATTTCAGGCGCCGCCAGCCAGTCGCAGAATCTTGTTGGAATACCCAGTGCCTGTTATTGAACATGGTATGAGAAACAGGTTCCCCAAGGTTCGTCAGGACTGTATTTTGATACACAACTGCATTCGTTTTTACACCTTTCTCACAAAAATGTACATCTGTTAAGCCCCAATAAGAAACTCCCAACCATACCATGAGCGAGGATGGAAAATGACCTCGTTGGACACGCGGAATACGGTTGCTCGCTTCTTCACTACTGTGTGCGTACACCTTATCATTTTGTTTGTTGTAGCTGTCTTCTACGGTAAAAATTTGAAAAAAGAATTTCCCGATATTTTTTTCCCGCGTACCGCTTCAACAAAGCGCGGCATCTCTTCAGTCTCAGGTTCATTAAACGAGCATTTAAACGATGTCCTGTTTTTTTTTCGATATTGCTGAAGCCCTAAGTCTTCATTTAACACCCTTTTCACCGTGGTTCTGCTTAACCCCATCTGAAGGGCCAACAGTTTCTGCTGGGATTTCTTTGAATTCGCGCCTTCACAGCTTTTATCACTGCTGGAGTCCTAACAGACCGAGGGCGACCACTTTTTGACCTGTCATCTACACTAGAGTCTTCATTGTATCGTTTGATGGCACGATAAACGAATCTTTTGGTTATATTCAAATTTTTCAGTATGTCAAAAATTTGAATTGGCGCGTAACCGCAACGATGCAACGCAATAACTGCAACACGGTCTTCTTTAAGCGTCCACTCCATATTTAAAAATGACGTAAATTCTGGGTATTGCGGCGTTTCGCCCGGCAAGCTGTTGGTCCCGCGGTAAAAAGCATACATTTTTATTTTCATGAACAATTCGAATTCAATAAACTTTTTTATGGCCAGCATTCTAAAAGAAAAGTTTTTACTGTGTGACAATACTTATGACCTGACTAGGTACTGCGCCACTAGCGGCGCGTTTTTGAAACACAACAAGTTCATACAAATTACATGCTTACGCGCTCGCCGAAAAGCGCGTCATGTTTACGACAAAACTCACACTGAGCATGCTGAACTCGATTCATAATTTATAAATATAATGCTACTTCTTAAAGCTTACAAATGTTTAATAGATTTGTATTTATGACTTTTACATGTAATTGGCGTTTTCATATTTTAATGCATACTCTCTTTAGGTTTTGAATGAACTATAATACAAGGTTATTACTTCATTGCCTGAAGCATCGCCGTAGGGTTGCGAGTCTGTCCATTTTCTATAGGATTCATTTCGGAGATTGCATCTGAGCTGCACGACCATATCCTACCAGCCTGACTAGTATGCGTGCCACGAATTATTTCTTTCGTAGTGTCAGAATGAGACAGCGTTATGGCAAAATATATATCTGTCACTTTTTCACACGTCGAAATGAGTTCTTTTCATGGCTTTTCGTGGTCGCATGCTTGAACTAATAGGACGTACAATATTATGCGGAAAGAAGGTGATTCAGTGGATCATTATGAACAACTTTTAGATACTTTGGCTTATGGCGCCAATGTTGTTTTTAAACTATCGAAGCGTCGGGAGGATGAGGTATTTATTTATCTCGTAATTTTAGTGCGCGATTAGTCCCGTAGTATATGATAATTATGGCGCCAATCCGAAATCCGAGACATAAAGTCAGCTGTTCGCAAGTCAGAATGGATAAAATGTATTTATAATTAATTTTAAATTAATTAATTTCTCTCTCTTCCTGGCTATATATTCCACATGGTGATAGGATCAGCTTTCCTCACTTTCCTCCTCCACTTCGCTCGATCTTCGTCATCGGCTTCGGAAACACAACATTCTCTTATGTCCCTCACTACATTCCTCCATCTTGTCTTTGGTCTGCCTCTGGTTCTTTGACCGGGGATAGAAAGTTGCAGAGCCAAGTTGCCTACGTAGTCCGGTGGTCTTCTCTTAACGTGGCCATACCATCTGAACCTACTTTCCTGCATCTTGTCGGCAATATCGCATACCCCCAATTTTTTTTTTTTTATTTCAAATAGGTTTGCGTTTGACTACACACTGCCTGATGTTAAGCAGATATGCGGTCTAGAATGTAGCACGCTTACCTAGGAGATACCTATTTACTCGAGATTTGAAGACATCTACATTGTACTTTAACGGAAAGACAGACTTAGGCAAAGCGTTCCACATTCTGGCAGTTCGTATGAGGAATGTGGACTCAAAACGCTTGGTTTTAACGCGTGGGATGTCCACCATAAAAGGGTGGCGCTTTGGTCCCGTCTGTCAAACCGTATTTTTAATTAATTTAAAGTTAATTTTTAATGAACTATTAATGCTAATGCGCTATTTTTTTTTCGATTTTTTACATATTTAATAATGTTCTGAATTACCCTCTTTTGGCTAAGTAATACTATGCGAATAACTCTGTATAAGTACACCTCTTTATCAATGTAACTCAGTTAATATGGTTTAACCAGCTGAGGGGAGTGAGGGATTTCGAATTTATTTGAATATATTGATTAATAATATCAAGCTTATGATTAGTGTTGTAAACAGGATTGTAAGTTTTTCTAAAAATGCCGCCCTATAAAATCTGCCACCCTTAGCTTTCATTTAAACTGGGTTGCTAGAAACTTAAGCACAACCTAAAAAGGTTAATAATAAATAATTGTACCTACCATAGGAAATGTTAATTGACACTTAATCTAAGGAACTATAGCTTCTTTTTAACACGCTTTTATTAGTTTCACCTGTATGTTTGTTTGCTTGTAACCAACGACTTTAAGGTCGATTTTGCCCTACTTTGAGCGATCGGATTTTCTTTAAACTCTTTTAATATCAGGGTTGGTCACGTAGTAAGACTTCATATTATCTTTTTACGAAAAAAGTACTAGTAATTATAGGTACATGGGCAATTTGCGTATTTCTTTTTCATTCACAAATCAGATATGTACAGCTTATTATATTCAATAATATATTATTATGTGTAATTTTAATTTTATGTCAATTTTATTCGTATTATACAGTACTAGGCCTTTCATAGCTAGAACAAGAGTGTTGTCATGCTAAAACAACTATTTTCAGCAGGACCTTGGAGATTTGAATACATTTGTCATTTGAGTTAAAATGTATCGGCCATTTATCTCTCTTTACAAATTTATTACAATAAGTATACTTCGTTGCTAACTGTACTACTACGTAATCTGTAGATACCTACCAGTCTATAGTAATACTGTATGTAAGATTGGTGAATAAATTTATTTTCGTAGAAAATTTTAAGCGAAAAGTTTGGTCATATATTTAATTTTTGGCATGAGGTTTTTAAATATTTGCCTGTGTCAAGTACTATTGCAGATTTAATATTATCTATTTATTTGCCTGCAATATTATTGTTAACCTAGGCTTTGTTATGTATCTTAAAGATTTAGAATTATTTACATTTAGAATACAAATTTAATTGTACTAAGTAGCGTAAAAAAAGTTTAGTTAAATTAAAGAAATTGTAAAAAGCAACTCTACAGTAATAAAGTTATCTACTATGTCGTTGACCCAGTTCTAAGATATAATATCATGAAGCCCTTTACCTTGTTTATAAACAAATCTTACTGTCCAAATAAATAGGTAGCATACGACATAATTAAATTAACATGACTGTGTAGTTGCTAGGTATATTACATACAACGCTATATTTGACTCTGAAAATGCATACCTTAGCATTACTGTATATATACATAAATAGTAAACTTAAATGAATCACTGTGTAAAATATAATATCATGAAGCCCTTTACCTTGTTTATAAACAAATCTTACTGTACAAAAAATAGGTAGCATACGACATAATTAAATTAACATGACTGTGTAGTTACTATATTACATACAACGCTATATTTGACCCTGAAAATGAATACCTTAGCATTACTGTATATATACATAAATAGTAAACTTAAATGAATCACTATATCGGTCTAATCATAATTATAAAATGTCTTTGGAATACATCCAGCATCTAAATTGTTTGTTTTCAACAAACCTAATTCTAAATTTACAACAGTAAACAAAACTATACTAACCTCTTTGTTTCAATAAAACACGTATTGGCACATAATATAAAACAGATACAACTATATAATTAAAAGTGAACTTGGCGCAAAAGTGCGTTGACAGATAACTTTTTTTAATCAGATAAATTGGCTAAGGCCAGACGCGCATTCCACGACGCGAGTGAATCGCTACTGACTATGAAATGAATAATCTTGAATAAAGGAATAAACCTAAACAGAATGCCATTGAGTTCATTTTTATCACTAGTATTTGCAGTAGAGGGCAACCAAATAATTTAAATGAGAGATTAAGAGCGCCACTACTGTATTTGCTTACTTATTATTACATATTTTTAGTTCCCTCATTTTGTCAACTCTACATAAACAGTGTGCGAATGATGTGACGCTTCTTATGTATTGCTATTATAAAATGAGTGTGAGATACAAATTATTGCTGTGGCGTTAACAGGAAATCTAAGTAAGTAATGTATGTCTGTTGTCAAAGTAATTTTTAATGAATACAATCTGATTTTTATCGTATTTTTTGAGATATCTAACGATATGAATGTTATGTGCAATCTCTTGCTGAGCTAAACTATTAGCTATCCCTTTCATTGATATGTTTGATAATACAATAATAAAACATTTACTAATTTCATTAGATCTACATAGTAGGTATTTAAAGTCACATTATTATCCTACTAATATTATAAATGCGAAAGTTTGTATGAATGTTTGAAACTAGTGAATGGATTGAGATGAAACTTTGCAATAGTAATGCTTATAGATCAGAATAATACATAAAGCTATAATGTAAGTATAACGATATTGCGTGAAACGAAGTTCGCCGGGTAAGCTAGTTAGTAATATTTTTGAAAGGACAAGTAAAACAGACTATTTTTATAAGTTACAAGTTTTTATTTAACTTGCAATAGATGAAGGTATGTACCTATGTAGTTTCGGATGGAATCTCGCAAGTTAAATTTGGCCAACTTCTCGGTTTCCGATAGAGCTAAAAATTTTGCACGTGCACGCGCATATGCGTGCAAAATTTTCCGTATCCATCCATCTTCTTCATCATCGTATTAATGAGATCATCCGCCCACCTTGTAGGTGGACGTCCTACATTGCGCTTGCCAGTACGTGGTCTCCACTCGAGAACTCGGTCATCACTTCATCAGTCCTCCGCGCTATCAGCCCTGCCCATTGCTATTTCAACTTGCTAATACGTTTGCATAATTTATATCCCGTGACAATAGTGGAGTCGGAAGGTGGCCATAGGAACTCATCTATCTACTAAACAAGATAGACTCGTTGTGTTTGGGCTCGTTTTACTTGTCATGGCTAACAATCTGCTGCTACAGTAATCCAGGATCTCAAAAGCTTGTGTTGAAAAAGTTATATTTCTTATTTTATTTTCTTGATATTTGTGATATAAATACTTGTCTTCAGATATTAAGCACTGAAAAGCGACCACGTTGAGTGTGTGAATGTAAGTACCTACCCACAATAGGCAATAGAACCATATCAACCTTACTGGTCCAAAACAGGTTAGTGGATTTACGTAAACCATAAAGTACGTACACCATAAAAATATGCAAGTATGTGAGTTCCTAATGGTCAAAAATATAAAATAAAACAACACATGTGAAGTAGGTAATAAAATGTTTATTGTGATAAAATAATTTTACAATAGGCAATTAGGCATATAACTATGTCATTTGTGATAAACATACCTTAAATAATTACTTATAAACTACTTAAAACATTGCCGTAACTTATTTACAGAATAAAATGTAATTATTATGATAATAATAACAAATCCATGTTTCAATAAAATTACTTTCTAGTCGTCATTACAAAATAATATACACTTTACTATACAGGGATATTTCTAATCAATTAGAATCCTTTTAGGGGCTTATTCTGTAGGTACATCAACACTAACAACTTTGATTCTGCGACTTTTGTCAAAACTAAACAAAAAAAATGTGTGTTCCATAGGAAAATATCGTCCACCCGCAACAAAATGTATGGAACAGCTGATTTTTTTTTAGTTTTGACAAAAGTCGCAGAATTAAAGTTGTTAGTTTTGATGTAGGTACAGACAGAATAAGCCCTTAAAAGGATGCTAATGGATTAGAAATAAACCTGCAAACCATTACAGTTACATGTATTAAAAAACCGTAAACAAGCGATCGGAATAGCCACAAACGCATACGCTAGAAAAACGCAGTCACTGGCATAGCCGTTTGCAGTGAATTCATAAAATGTATGAAAATCGGAGGCAGCAATCGTGTGTCCAGATAGCAATGTACTCGTTTGCGAAGGTTTTTCTTACAAGTCAATCAATTCTATCATGCTAAGAAAATAATCGGCCAAGTGTGAGTCGGACTCGCGCACGAAAGGTTCCGTACCGTATAGAAGCCCCCCTTTAATATATTTAATTATTTATTTTTGATGTGAAAATGTAACTGAATATTCTGCGAATATTTCAAGCCTCTACCTGTCACCGTTATTGATAGGTATCGAGCGAAAAAAGGCTAAAAATTAAGGTTTGTTGCGTGGGAGAAGCATTCCCCCTTTAAATATATATATACTTTTGTTTTTAGTATTTGTTGTTATAGTGGCAATAAAAATACGCCAGCTGTGAAAATTTCAACGTTTTAGCTATCACGTTTAATGAGATATAGCCTGGTGACAGACAGACAGTCAGACGGACGGACAGCGGAGTCTTAGTTTTAGGGTCCTGTTTTTCTTCTTTGGATAACGGAACCCTAAAAAGACACATCTAGTATTTTTTTTTTAAATTAATATAATTTTTTAATTCAGCGTGGTGAATACGGTCTAAATGTCTTTCGTGGGTAGATCTATGTTCAGCACTGGGCTATTAAGAAGCGGATACAGCACATTACATATTCTATTACATTAAAAAGGCCAACCTACTAAATTTAATTAATCGTTATTCAAAAATGATGCTAAATGTGACTGTAATTAGACGCCATACACAAAATTTAACTGCATTCCGTAATAAGTTTTATCAGCAAATAAAATTCCTACAGTTGCAGTAGGTATTCTACATTATTTCAATGTTATTTAGTAATATGATATATTATCTACTTACAAAACGGTGGAATGTCAGACTTCGTGTCTAAATGACTACAATACTAATTATTACTTACTACTTAAATGTACGTATTAATATACAATTCTAAAACCTCTTCTAAACGGCTATGATTTGTAGATGTTCTATACTAAACACGCTGTACATGTACAATAATATTGAGAACTAATGAGCTTTTAATGACATATCAAACCTTCCTTATAAATCCTTCCTTATAATGATATAGCAAACCTTCGCGACAAAATTAAAATAAGCTTAGTTTTAATAGTACAGGATATAAGTACATATAAATAGTACAATCACAAAAACAAAATAATTTCTATAATATGTACTCCAATATGGATAAAAACCGTGCCGTGTACAACTTGGTTTAAAGAGCGTACTATAGACAGAATAAAATTTAATGGCGCGTGTAAATGCGCACATCTCCTTGAGCCGCTGACACATGAACAAATTGCAAACTTATTGACGTCTACGTCTTCACGGATGGCAATAAGTTTGATTCAGCCCACACCGATATTACGGAGTATAATTTAACATTACCCAGTAGTATGTAAAGTTATGGTGTTAAACTTTGTGCCCATTATGACCAACTTTTATTACTGGACCAACCTAAAAATCAACCGTTCCATATATTTTGTCTAAGGTAATTGGATATTTTCTATGGGATACCTGATTTTTTTTTCATGATTTAAAAGCTGATTCCGTAGTAAAATTGGTCGTAAGGATTACCTTAAATATCCTAGAATATATAATTTCTTTAAAGATACACCCAACAAATAGATTTAAATTCTTAATAGTTCACACTAAAATATTTTTTTATTAATAATGAAATAAATATTATTACAAAAATATCTTATTGTTATAAGGTACTTTCTTGAAAAAAAAAACTTTTAAGTAATGTTTTTTTTCTAATTATTTAAAAAAAACAGCAAGATCTAACTTATTTTAATTCCCAGAAATACAAAATATGTACATTTAAAACTTATGACTACTATTCAATTTTACATTCGATACAAACAAATAAAATGGTTATATTAATTTGAATTATCATGATACTTATTATTACAATTTTACTGGACGGTACTACTTTAAAATCGTAAAATAAGTTGTAACTACATAGACAAATCACCAATATGTAATAAACTAATACTCTTGCAAGCTATCATTTATCTTATAAATAAAACATACCTTTAGTAAAGCGCTCAAACAGTCTAAAAGTATTATTCCAATTTTATAGGGGCGGCAAATTTTGTGGGGCGGCATTTAAAAAAAAGGGGCGGCAATCATTATATTTACGTATTAGTTGATATATTGCCTTTGATAGGGTTAGACTTCTACAACTATGTTATTTTATTATATAATTTATAAATACTGTGATTATAATTATCTAAACTACCTAAATAAGTTATAAAATATACATAAAATAAATTTAGAAAAATACTTTTCGTGAATTGTTATACATTCTTCAATACAAATTCAATCACAAAACTATCACATTGCTTTTATTAGATATAGCTATTCTATTGTGAAGCTCACTAAGAATTAAAACCATAAAATTTGGTCATCTTTTTCTAACGCAATGACATAAAACGAGACATAATATTTTAACCCCGTCAGAAGAAAGACTAAAGAACAATAGTACATTGTTCACCGAGAGGAGAAAGCGACCGATTACCGTCGAGGGTGTCGTTTGAAGCCCGAGCCGTAGGCGAGGGCTTTAAAACACCCGAGATCGGGAATCGCACTTTCTCTCGAGTGATACATAGTGCTTTATACTACACCTACGAGGAAAATAAATTCTACGAAAACTGAATCCTCAAACAACACACAAATTGAAAATGGCGCCAATGGCGTCTGCAATTTTCACATGTTCTTTTTTCAAATTGTTTGACACCATCCAACACACAGCTAGTGGCTAGTGTCATTTTGCGAACTTGGAGATAAAAACTCACTGTAAAAACTTTTTGGCTTTTGATATTTAGGTTACCAGCGCATAGTCTTACCCAAAATTAAAAAAGAAAAACCACGTAAGAAATGGATTTTCATACACTTTTCTCTCCCGCTCAGATGCGTTTTCTCGCCGCATATTTGTTCGATATGCAATGACGTACTTTCTACCGTAAATTTGATAAAGTATCAAGGTACTTTCCGAGCAGGTGTAGTATAAAATTAAAACTTCATGTAAGCCAAATCGAACATCTTGGCGGCTGTGATGAATAAACTCCCCAAAATATTAAGAGAAGAACCAAACGAAAATGCCTTCAAAACAAAAGTAACTGACCTACCTACTATTAAAACAATGCTATTACAACGTACAAGAGTATCTTGACGATAAACCATTGAGTTTGCGCAGTATAAATCCATTCAAGATTGTAGTTTACACTAACTATAGAATACGAGCGTAAAAACGAAAAACTCGTACTAAGGGATCAATTAATTAAGTTTTAGTGAGTCGCACAATAGAATCGCTGTCATTATCACATATAGGTATTTAGGTATTAATAAAAGAACATTTTACAAAGTAGGACCAGACTGTGTACAGTAGTTAAAAAACATTAAAATATCCGCAGAGTAAAACAACCGCATTGAATGCTTAATTTCAATGGAATTTCATAATTATTTTCTAATTTGATTTTTGTTAACGGCCGCCATTACGCCGCCATATTTTACAAGCAATGTCAAAAGATAATAAAATACGAAAATAAGAAATTCCTTTAAATGAAGGTTGTTTTGAAAGAAAATAACAGGAAAATCATTTTCCAAAACAAGTAAAGCAAATAATTGAATACTGTACAAGGTAATGCCCTAAGCTCGATTTATTTTTGCATTACTTAAATACTTATCTCTTTTATGTTAAGAATAACTTATACCTATTTTATATCTATTTTATTCCTTTTACTACGAGTAGGTACTGGAGTGAATGCGAGTTCATTAGCAAAATTATTAGATCTTCGCTAAGATCAATTTTTACTATGGGGCACATTCAGAAATCCATGAATCTAATAATAATGAAGGTTCAATTCCGTGTTACCTCTAAAAAGTAAGTTCTTATATGCCGGGTGTCAGTTTTTAGGCTGCCTAAAGTCCTCTGGCATGGCTGAATGGTTAAAAGAAACCCTAAAAAATCTAAAAAAAATAGTTTAAAAGGGTTATTTATTATTTTTAGTTTAAAATTCCTTCCGCGGTGAATCGGCTGACAATAATGTAAAAATTATACACATAAAATATTGTATTGTCGACTCGAGTGAACTATTCGAATTTTGATCTCGATTGAAGTGAAGAGTGAAGATCTAACTAATCTGTATATAGTAAGGTATACATTTTACACATCTTATCTAAGTAGGTATAAACTGGCCGTATTTTAAAGACGCATTGTACTTATTATTACATCTACACATATTAAAATCTCTACACAGCGCAAAGGACCCATATTAGTGAACGTAGAAATCGCCAAGAGCGTGTTCTACTTAGGCATATGCTCGGGTTCTGTAGCCATTTTTTAAAACTCTTTTAAACACCACTATGTATTTAAAAAAAATATGTTTAACGTATAAGCTATTATCGTATTATAATATATTTCATAATCCTCTTTCAGAAGGCTTATTTATGTAATAAATATATTAATTATCAATAAATAATTTAAATCTAAAAAAAAATACAAAAACAAATTCCTAAGCACTCAGTCTCTCCACCAAATCTCTCTCAACAAGGTTTGAATATTTTTACAAATATAAAACAATTTTAAATATGATTAGTGTACCTACGTATATTTATAGCTATTCTAAATTTCATTTGATAGCATAATTTGCAACATAAAATGGCTTATTTGGTAGCTTAAAACTGTCAAAAATCTATTTATTATTAGTGATGAAAAAAAAACATTTTTTTTTCTTTTTTAAACTCGATAAGTTTGGTTGTTTTTTTTTTACTAAAATCAGAATTTTGCGCCAGAAATCCACTCCTTTGTTTTCTCAATTATCTATCTAAAAACACTTGAATTTTAAGTCAAATGTAACGATACCATAATTAAAATAAACATAATCTCATGTAATACATAAATTATAAATATATATAAAAAATAAATATATATGTAAATATAAATTATACGAATTCACCATAACTCTACTTTTGTAGCAATTTAAATCAAAAATATAAAAAAAATATTTTAACCCTAATTTCATTTTAGAACCCATTTCAACGCTCTCTCCTTAGGATTAAACAGAATTTATTACACGGAGAGAGGTGTAATAAATTCTGTTTAATTCTAAGGTTTAATCAAACGATGTAATATACAAGAGTCAAAGCCATATGCACCGACATTAGGCTTTTTGACTAGTTTTTAGAAATCGTTTTAAATTATTCGTTAGCACATAATAAGCACACTACATTTATATTTCCGAGAGATACACTGTATTAACAATGAAAATCAAGTGTTAAAGAATAGATGTTCAAGATCCCGCCAAAATGACATTCTGTAATGGCGCTGTTCTGTGACGTCACACACTAGTAAATAACGTTAGTTAATACTAGTAAATACGCTAGTTCACATCTAAAAATTGACAAAAAATACTTTAAAAGTAACTTACAGATCCAATAATATTACTCTAAAAACAAAACACAAATTACACAAAAAACAGTCAATCGAGAAATTCTTGTTTACTAGCATGTAACGTCGCCTGATTTGTGGCCCTTCTTAGAGCGTTCACGTCACAGATAAAATATCAAAAAATGTCGTATTTTATTTCGTGCGATTTGCGAAAATTAGACATATTTTAGTAACATGTCTTTTTCAGGCTATTATCTGTATGGATAACCACAATCAATAGTATATTTTCAATGTTGTCAAATAGCCTATTATGATGGCCCACCATAACGGGAAAGCTGGCTTTGAATTACGTATGTGTTAAGAAGAATTTATAGACCCGAGTTTTGAAATAAAACCTGAAAATAGATACATGTAACATAAATAGTGATATTTTTTAAAGATATTTATATCTATGGATAGGTTTATTTAAATAAAAAATGTGTTGCCAGTCGTTCAATCCAAATGTCAATGCCAAGTGAACAGACAGTGACAGACCAACAGATATCCAGAAGCGACAATAAGATGGCCGATCATGACGGGAAAGCCGATTTTGAAGAACTGCATGAAAGAAAACTTGTAGCCGTGGTGTTCTGCCACTCCTGCGCAGACGACGTTCGCACTGGCGCCTATAAGTGTACCGTTACCTGAAAAAAGAAATAGATGTAAGTTCGTATAGGCCGAGTGGCCCTGGCGTCAGAGTTTTAAATCCGCCTGAAGACCTCTGACATGGCTAAACTGTTAAAACAATAGATTGCTATAATTTAACGTGTCATCCGAGCCATGGTAGCGCTCAGTTGTAAATGCCACCTGCGGTCACCCATCTGAAGACTGACCATGCTGCTTGCTTAACTTCGACGATTGCTAGCGAACACCTAGTCAAACTACGCTATGAGCGCTAAAAAGAAATGATAGGTATAGGTATGTATACCTACACTCAATTCACAATAGGCCTCTGGTCTCGGAGGTGGTTGGCAATAAGCTCTAACCATCCACTTAAACGGACCCGGGAAGGACGATAACCCTGAGCGGATGCGTTGTCGTATGTGGCTGTATGTCAAACAGAGGACGTCAATAGATAAGTGCTGGGAGCTCCGGTGCGTTCCCCTGGAGATCCCAGAGCTTCCAAGACAGTACTAAGGCAGGCCACCGAGAGAGTTTTAGTGGGTTCAACCCCACATAACCCGGTTGTACCCTGAAGCAGCTTGGTATATTGCAAAAAATTCCCCCTCGTAAAAAAAGGTAGGTATCCTTACTAGAAATAATATTATAAATCTGAAAGTGTGTTTGTTACATTCTTTCACGCATCAACAAATTGGATTTTTTGCATGGGTATAAAAGTCGGAGAGTGCCCACTTGCCCAGGCCCTCCAGTCATATCGGTCCTTAGTCAGATGATAGCTTTTGCTTAGATCAATGTCGTACCTATACGAGAATTTTCGCGCTCCTTATGCTCGCACTTTATAAAGGCTTTTCCCACTTTATCGTCATCCTTACCTCCAAGACAAGCGCCGAAAGAAAGCGCCCATATCAATGGCGCCATTGGCAAATTCAGAGTGGGGTTGGAACCGAGTGATGTCACCACTCGCACCATCATTGTCGTCAACGGTATGTTGTCCACGAAAGCTGATGTTATACCTGACACCTGAAAAACATAAAATAATAATATTATGGGACATCTTACTCACGGCCTCGGACCCCAAGTTAAGCAAAGCTTTGCTTAATTTTGATGATATTGCCGCCAGTACATTAAGTACATACCTATTTATACCATAATTATATTGCTGATGGCTGGATGGATGTATTTTATTTATTTTTATGTATAAATCTTACCCAGAGCATGAGCAGTATGGAAACTGCAAGTCTGGCACTTTCATCCACAGAAAGGATTAGGTTCTCGGTGAGGCCTCCGATGAACTCGATCAAACCAAGCTTGGACAGCGCCTGTGGAGAACATTTTATTTATTTTAAAAAATCGGGAAATGCTGTGCACTATTTATCAGCCGATATTTGGCAAGGGGGGTAATCGTATATTATGTAAATCCTAACAAGATCTGCGAGTATGAACCAAATCGGTGAAGAGCAAATTGAGATAAAGGCAAATGAAGGTTCAGAGAGAGGTGATTCGAGGTGTACTGTTCGGAAAACTGCTTGTTTAATTAAGTGCCTATCGCCATATAGATAATTTTGTCCCAATGAAGCTCACTCGGAATGATTAACTGAAAACAGAAAATGAACAAAGGTGCAAATAAATAAAAAGTCGACCACTCCACTCTGTGCAGTATCGGCCAAATCCATATCAAGATCTTCTGGATGTTCTAAGATGAAAAGAACAGCTTTTGCGGCTGAATCCTTAGCAATTAATAATACTAACCTCCATAAGAACGAACAAAGCTGCGAAGAACAGAAGAGTAGACCATTCTACTCTGTGAAGAATCGGCTCCAAGTCTTCTCTGTCTGCTAAAGTCAGGAGGAGAATAGCACCCAATAATGCTGTCCAGCCCAGAGAGACGCGGTCTGAAAATAAAAGGGAGATACAAACCTTAGTATACACTAGGCATCGACTAACCTACTCAAGTAGTAGAGAGTGAGTAGGTTAGTCGATGCTATAGGTAACTAAAAATAAATTTGTCGGCCGGGTGGCATCCCTTGTATCAGAGCTTTAAGCAGGCTGAAGGGCTCTGGCTTTCAACAGTTCACTACAGATAACCATGGGAGTAGCTGGGGGGAGCATTGTCCACTTTAAAAACTTCATTACCCCAGAAAACTTGAAAATTTCGTAATACAATGTGTTTGTCTACCGGTGTCGAAGCCTTAAGCGGTGACATCTATGGCAAATTTAGAACAACTTTTACTATGGGACCAACAGTGAAAACGTAAAAAAAAAAAAACGGACAAGTGCGAATCAGGCTCGCACATCGAGGGTTCCGTACAAATCCAGTTTTTCCGTTTAAGGTACGGAACCCTAAAAACAGCTATCCCATACTTTTTGTCGAAAGTCTTTAAAAAATCGTATGGAGCAACAGTTTTTTTTCGTTTTCACTGTTGGTCCCATAGTAAAAGTTGTTCAAAATTTGCCATAGATGTCACCGTTTAAGGCTCTGACACCGGTAGACAAACACATTGTATATGTAGCTATAAAATAAAAAAGAAGCCTGATGGAAACCTTCTCCGTATTGAAAATCTATAGAACATGAGGTACTCACTGAGCTCGGGAATGGAGTGTAGGAAGAACACGGTGACCACAAAACTGATGGCGATTGTCGACTTGATCAAGAGAGCCTTGTCGCGGATCTTATACTGAAAATAAAAAAACAAACACATCTTAAACGGCTCTATATACACTATACCTACACAATAATACCCAATATTGCTAACGATTTCAAGAACATCTTGACATCCTTACCTTATCCTTCATCTCAGCCAAAGTGCTTCTAAAGGTGTCCTTAGGACAGGCTCTCTTGCTGCTCTCCCGGATGAGGGTGTCAAGTTGCGCTGTGAGCTTCTTGACCTTTCGCTCCAGGCGCTCTCGGACCACGTGCTCATCACGCGACATGTGGGGGAGAGACTCGGCCGCGCGACGCCAAATCGAGATCTGGTGACGGAGATCTGCAATGAAGAAAAACACGTATCTGTAAGGAGGCCTTATTTTGCCATCGCGAATAATGCCGTGGTGGTCTAGTCTTGTAGCACTTGCTTATCATTTGCGAGATAGTAGGCTCAAATCCCCGTACTGTACCAATGAGTTTTTTGCAACTTATGTTACTTACAACTATTTCACGTCTCTGGCTTTTCGATGAAGGAAAACATTGTGAGACAACCTGCGCGTCCACAGAAATCAAGAAATCAAGATCATTTATTGTCAGCTGTGTTACATACATGGTAGTCTACATTTTAAAGAAGTCTCAACAGCTACCCTCTTGGGCATCTGTTCAATGATAAAACATTATTAAAAAATGTCAATTATTATTAAGAAATGTCATGTGATTAATTCAAAGTTATTATTTATTTGAAATGTCTAGATTTTTGTCCTTTAGGAATTTATCAATTGTGTAATATCATTGTCAAGTAAGAGTTTAATTAAATTAAATTTAAATTTATAATAAATAATCTAGTGCACATTACATAGATACTTTTGTCATAAAAATCCGTCTTAGAGCCTTGGGGAGGTAATACATAATAAGCTTTTCGTGTTCTACGTCGTTTCAGTGTAACTTTTTATCAAATATTTCTAATTTTTGCTTTACAAAAAGACGCGCTTCCAAAATATACATCAATGTTAACGGTAATAGTTAAAAATTTATGAAAATTGGGACACAGCTTTGTCTTTGTCTGGCTCCAACTAGTACTCTAATACATTTCTTTTGTTTTATAAAGACTTTTTTAATTAGCATTTACTGAGTTTCCCCAAAGTATTAATCCGTAACGCAAATTGGAAGCCACATTTCCATGATAATCACATATCGCTGCTTTCTGTGATGCTACTTTTAATAATAGCTTCAGTGCATAAACAAACCTACTAGATTTTTTACTTAAGTGATCAGTGTGGCTTTTCCAATTACCGCGACAGTCAAGGATCAGTCCTAGAAACATTATCTCTTTCAGTTGTTCTATAAACGTATTTTTATATTTAATTGTGATATTATTTGTCTTTGATTGTGGAAAATGAAATTGCATTGCTTTACTTTTATCCAGATTTACTAGTTAATTAAATTCTTTTATTTTCAAATATCTAAAACATTTCAGTAATAAATAACATTTCTATTACTTAATTAGCTAGAATAAGATAAAATTAATTTATATATCTGTTGCCGAACTAGGCCAGTGGCCTGTGTTTCGGCTTACAGCGCCCTCCCTTATTGCATTTAGTAGATTATTATCGTTAAACCAATTCATAATATTTTCAAGTGCTCTATTGATAGTGTTCTCATAGTCCGATATATATTGTCACCTTTAATTATGAGGGTAGAATCATCAGCAAATAGCACCATTTAATGATCTACTGTTGATGGCAAGTCATTTATGTAAACAAGGAATAATGAGGGTCCCAATATGCTTCCTTGGGGAACGCCTTACTCTACGCGCCTAAGTCTGGATTTGTAGACTACTTCCTCGTTATATTGTATCCGGGTGATTTCAGTATATTGTTTTCGATTGCTTAAATAAGATTCCAGCAGTTTGTACGCTAAACCTCTAATACCGTAATAATCAGCGGTCACCTACCCTTCGTGGGTAGGATTGTTCAGTAGTTGACTATCAAAAAAGCCTGTACAGTTTAGTCCGTTCCTGACCCCCAACTGACATGATGGTAAGCGACGACGTTGCGATCGAGGATGAAGCACGCATACATAGAAGATACCTTCAGTCTGACTTCAAAAGCTTCAGATTATATCTCTCAGAAAACCGGAAAGCCGACAGTATCTTTCGTTTCCTGGCCATACGGATCACAATCGTTGATCAATATTAGCATCGTACGTTTCGAATGAGAACCAACAATGTAGGGCGGTAGTGGTAGGTCTTTCTACTTATTTTGTAATAAAAGTTACTGTGCTACATAATGATGGCTGTATAAGACTCACCTTTTATATCTCTAGGTTCATTTAAACGCAGCTTGCTCGTGTCTCTGTATATGAACCGGAGTTGTATGTATGTCTGAACACAGACCAGCAAAATGCCAAAGGTCATGTGGAGGGTAAAGTTTGTGAAATTGATGCCCTGGAAAAGACAGAAGCACTTGCTTAATTAAAACAAAACTATGAATAGCTTCATCTATAGATTTTTTTTTTGTATAAATCTAAGAATAATACCAATCATATTGCATTAAAATAAACTCATCTCCTTGTAAGATATGATTCCATAAACAGACAAACAGATCAAGTCAGACTTGGTCCATCTATTAGCCGTAGGACGACAACTGTTGCACATAGGCCTTCCCTCTAGATTTTTCATACGGAAAAGAAGTAGAAGAACTATTAAAAGCAGATGACTGGCGGATTGGGTCGGTGTCAATATTATATACTACTACTACTCATTAAAATAACATGATGACAATGAGCTTCAGATCTCCAAACTAAACATAGCTTGTATTTCGGAGATCTGTGCTCCCTTAACCTTGATGTCAACGAATCAACTGATTTTTATAGTTTGAATTACTACATGTTGGTTTGGCTTCAAACCCAACATTTCGATTTTTGATTAGGATCTAGCTAGCTAGACCCATCACTAAGCGTCATGATTCCGATCCAAATTCAATGAAGTTCGGATCTAGATCCATTAATTAGCTTATATATATGTCTAGAACCATTCAACGGAATGGTTTAAGACTCATGTGTTTTATTTAAGAGAAGAGAATAATCTGAAAAAATTAAAACACTCACAGCTTGAACAACAGCTTTATTAGAAGCTATGATGACGTTTGGCGGGTCTCCGACAGGTGTCGCTGTGCCTCCGATATTGCTGAATAGGACCATCGACATCAACACTGGTATTGGATCCAAATCCATCACTTCACATAAACTGAAACACGAGAATGGAGATTTCAGATTTGATTTAATCTTTTTAACTACTAAATTTACTAAAACCACTGAAATGTTTATGGGATAAAACACTCTTCGAATTTTAATTAATATTGTTCGACTATTAATATTTTTACATACTACTTACTTACATCTTAATAATTAGGTATATTATAAATCCGAAAGTGTGTCTGTTAATCTCTCGAGTAGTCAAGGAGCGACGGATCAACTTGATTTTTTGCATGGATATATTTTAATGGTCGCAGAGTCGTACAAGAAGCATTACATAAAAATATTTTTTTACCCAAATTAGACTGGATTTTGTCTGATCTCAAGCCGACAAGCTTTTTGGCAGTCGGGTATATAACATAACCACAAAAAAAGTGAAGGGCCGACGATTGCTTTGCCCTTCGAAGGTTCTTTGAACTTTCTCGTCTAACGAGCTTATTTCAAAACATATAATGATGTAATTGAGACATAATTATAACACTCTACCTACTTTGAAATGATTCCTGCGCGAGTCTGACTCGCACTCGTTTGATTTTTATTTATTTATTTAGGTATCGATTCTATTTTATTTCTCAATATTATATATTTGAGACGTCTAACAGGTCTTCAACTATCCGGGAATACCCAATGAAGCGTTTTTACGACACGATCTGGAAAGAATGGGGGAATTCATTCGATCCAGACTGGAACACCTACTATACCTTGTAAAATATAGCTTGATACGCGAGACATTTACATACTCGTAATGACTCACGCACATCAAGTACCTACCATTGTTTTTATAGTCAAAATGTTCGGTACACTATGTAGTACTTCATGCTCCTGTATCTCGACCATGAAGTACAGCATTGAGTACCGAACATTTTGACCATAAAATACTTGATGTGCGTGAGTCATTACGCGTATGTCAATGTCAACGTCTCGCGTATCAAGCTATATTTTACAAGGTATAGTTGGTATCACCAAAGATAAATTAAAAGTAGGTCTCGGTTGTTGGCATGTCAGAGGCCTTCAGAGGGCTAAGTGCGAGATTTTCGCTCGAACTCGATCGCGTTAACGTTTGATGTGATTTGTATGGAAATGGCACAGCGCCATCTTGTGTCAAGAGAAAATTGAATAGCTAAGTGTGAGTATTTTTTACGGTAATGTAACGAGCGCCAAACCGATCGAACACGAGCGCGGCAACGTCTGTGATTGGCTAATTCAAGCGTGTGTGTCTGCTCGCGTGTGTGCACGGCGCGCTCGGTCAACGCGACGTAAAAGTAATTCGATATTATTTGCAAATGTGTGTGCACTGTGTGTGCAGTGGGAGCACTTGACACTCTGGTGGCCTAAAAACTAACTCTGACACCAGGGCTATATGAACTTACTTATTTACTATTGATGAAGTAGTTTTACTGTAAATATGACATTTTTCAAATAATGTAATATACCGTATAGTGACAGGTGTCATAAGCAGCACAGTGGTGACGTTGTCCAGAAAAGTGGACAGAACTGCCGTGATGGTGCACAGGAGAGTAATCAGCGGCCACAGCTTGCCTTTTGTCACCTGCAAACACAATTAAATGAAAAGGATACTATACTGCACGATGCTTAGGGCTCTTCAGTAAAACAAGGCCCGGGAAAACAAAAGGCCTGGGAGTAACGTACTGTACTGTATCAGCATTTTTAATGGTCCACTGCAGGACGTAGGCCTACCCACGATGGGTGATTGGGCCATATTCACTACGCTGGCCCAGTGCGGGTTGGTGGATTCACATACGCAATCGAATTTCTTCTACGGACGTGTTCAGGTTGCCTCACGATGTTTTCCTTCGCCGAAAAGCCAGTGGTGTGAAATTCCGTACAAAAATTTCAAAGATTGGTACGGGACCAAGATTTTAACCCACGACCTCACAATTAGGTAAGTGGTGGGAGTAACGAAGACTGCTGAAATCAAGGAACTGAATGTAAAACCCAACTTCATAGGAGACACTAAATTCCGAATTCCTTGCTAAATGGGTTGTCTGCTAATTATTATTAGGGGGTACGGATATCTTCGAGCAGTAAGCGGGCGCTACTCACTAGTGCCCATCGGTCCAGGTGTAGCTGAACTGATTCCGTATTATATGCCAATATGCCCCAAGATCTATACTCTCTAAAGTGACCTGAATAAGCTTCAAGCAATTTGAAGAAGACTGCGCAAAGCCAGGGTCTAGACTTTGAGTCACTAGGCCAGATGAGTACCTACGTAAGTAGATAGCTATTGGAAAAAGAAGGTTGCTAGTATTGTTACCTCTTCATAATGTAAATGTAGCCTAACCTTTATGTCATTACTAGCGGGCGAAGCCTCGGGCAAAAGCCCGAGGCTTCGCCCGCGTGATTTTTTGATTTTTGTGCTATCCCATAAGAATCTTTTGTTTCTTCGGAATATAAAGCAGCCTATGTCACTTTTCGTCTTTTAAACTATGTCCATGCCAAAAATCAAGTCAATCCGTTGTGCCGTAGCTGCGTGAAAGAAGAACAAACAAATAAACTAACATAATAGGTAATACAATTTCGGATTTAATGAAATGATTTTTATCGTGCTTCACACACTATATATACTATATATATATATATATAGATACTTTCTTTTTAATATGATAAACATTTCAAAAATTCACGAAAGAAGAAGTTTCCTTTCGGATTTATCCTACTAATATTATAAACGCGAAAGTTTGTAAGAATGTATAGATGGATGTTTGTTACTCTTTCAAGTAAAAAACTACTAAATGGATTTTAATGAAACTTTAGAATAAAATAGCTTAGACATCAGAATAACACATAGGCTACAATTTATAAAGATATTGTGTGAGTTGTCCAAAATATAACGATACGTGTCGAGAAAGTAGGAAAATACTGCAATCTGCGAGCTACTCTAGCGTGCGCTGCAAGAATGTCAAAATATACAATTGTCGATAGAGTAACTGTCAATTCAATCGATGATCAGCCCTTGGATTATCATCATACCATAATACTATAATCATACTTCATATTATAAATCCGAAAAGTTTGTTGGTTTGTTCCTCTTTCACGCAGCAACGGAGGAACGGGTTGACTTCATTTTTGGCATATAGTTCAAGGGCCGGAAAGTGACATAGGGTACTTTGTATCCCGAAAAAATAAAAGGTTTCTGTGAGATAGCACAAAAATCAAATTCCACACGGGCGGAGTCGCGGGCAAAAGCTAGTAATATTATAAAAAAGGATGGTTCCGAACAATATTCGAATTTACCCTTATTGTCATGAAGGTTACATAACAAAGAGGTAAAGAGTAACACCAGCAACCTTCTTTCTCCAACAATAACTAACCTCAAAAGTGTAGACAGCGAGGAAGTCGAACATGCCAGTCTCGGCCATGATGGCGACCAGTAACATCATGCTGAACAGCAGGAGTAGAGTCTCCATATCCAGCCAGGAGATGATGTCCGGCAGCGTAGGACGTTCTCCGACGATGGAAAGGGCAGCCAGAGCCAGGGTCGAGATCAAGACTGCTGCCATTGTACGGTTTATGATCTGAAAAAGGAAAATCGTACACCTGCAATTTTGCGAACAAAATCAGCTGTTCCAAACAAAAACTTCATTGACTATCGAGTAGTTTCGACAATTATTTTTCGCCAAAAATGGCGTAGTAGGTACTGAATTCGAATACAGAGTTCACGAATCGATGGGTCATCCATGTAGGTACATAAATAAATAAATATAAATATTAGGGGACATCTTACATTATTGTTGATATTATATCAAAAACGGCTTAGCCGATTTCAATAACTATAAACGGGATGAAAAACACGTTGGGAGTAAGTATAACCTTTTGAAATATAAAAGAATTTTTTGAATCAGTTCACAATTGGCGAAAATATCGATGAACATACACAAAAATACACATCCTCCTTTTTTGAAGTCAGTGAATATGATCAGCTGATTATTTTTCGAGATTTTGCAGTTGATTCGATAGTATAACTTAGTCATAATGATGACTTTAATTTGCACCTCTTAGAAGTTCCTACCTACACTTTGCAAAACAATGTTGGTTGGTATGTTGTTGATACTAGTATAGAACATCAGTTTTATTATCAAAAAAATTGGAATACCGTATCTCCACTTTCAAATTGCCGTATTTGGGGAAAAATTGCCGTATGTGCCGTATTGTCAAACCTATACCCTTGGGGTACCTACAGACCCTCGAGTGCCGTAGGTGCTACGGCGCGGCAGTCTGAAATTGCCTTAAATTAGTAAAAGTCTGCCGTAATTTCTAGAAAGACAATTCGAATTTACGTATTTGACGGCAATTGCCGTATCAATAATATCACTGAAGCCCATATCTAATTTAGATGTCCTCTATACCTATGCCCTAAATTATGATGGTGACGAATTTATTTGGATTTATCTCTTCCGTGTTTAATATTTATAAAGCAAGTCATACATTTCTATGTTTTCACGACGCACCAGCTGTTTGTACTCTGATAACGTGATAACATTATCGCATACCTAAATATCAAACAACTATCACTGCGTCTGGCAAACTGTCACCTATCTCCTATTTAAAGGAGATAGAGATTAGTTTTCGTTAGCATTTGTTTGATGGACAGCAAATAGTTTTTCACGATAAAGCTACACGTTTTGAGTAGGAAAGATAGTTTGGTTTCATTCATTTATCGTAGGTACTTATATCTTAGTAGATATTGTACTTAGTTGTTTGGATTTTGTTGTCATCATCGTTGTCTCCTCGTCTGACATGCCTCAGTGCCTCGAGTTGAAAGTTCTGGATCAGTGTGTCTTACCAATGATGACTTACGACATTGAAACGTTAGGACAATAGACGTCCTTTGGATTACCGCGCCGTCTTTGTAGCTGACAGTGGTATCAATGCCTACTGTCAACCAGTCTTGCGCTTGCATTGCGCAAACGGTATTTATCTACGAATTCTGACGTTCGACTTCGCTTTTCTTCACGCTCACTTTCGTGACCCTAGTAACATGCGCGAGCAGGAAAAATACCGAAGCCGAACCTCTGAATGCGTACACAATATGGTCCTAGTAAGTGAAAGCTGTAGAAGTTCTAAGGTTTGCACACATATTTTATATTTAAGCTGGCCTCAATCGGCACTGCCGGGCGCTAAAATCGAACATATGTTGATGAATGTTGGAGAGATGAAGCCGATCCAATGCCGATCAGCTTTCGCTAGGCCTGGCATCCGCGACCCGCCAAAGTCAGGCAAAGAAAGGCATGTTCGGCAAAGACGCGGGCAGCATAACCGAATGTAGATGAATGCCGCGACGCGCGAAATAGACACGCGTGATGGTTACTCTCTACTCCTACCCCTCCCCTCCCTTTCTCCTCCTTTATCCTCTACATAATGAGATGAAGAATAGATATACCTAATCATACCTCAAATATGATGAGCACGTAGAGACCAAACAGCAGTACCGATGCGTAAATGACTCCAGTGTGCAGATCTAGCGGGTTTTCTGTGTAAGTCATGGCGAACGGCGTTGTGGCGGTAGTTGCTGTTGTCCTGGTAAACAAACGGACCAATATTAAATATCGTTGTCTCTTCATATAGTATCTTTATTGGAAATTAACATTAAGCTTAAGCTGCAATGTCGTTTCAGCCATAGCACGTCCACTATTGGGTCCCCTGTAGATCTCCAATAAGACCGGTCGGACGCGGTTTGCATCCAGCGCGATCCTGCGGTTTTATTGAAGCTATCCGTCCAACTTGTGAGTGGGCATCCTGCGTTGCGCTTGCCGGCCCATCGATCAATTCCAATATTGTACAAGCATTATTGGAATTGATCGATGGGGAACTGTAATAAAATCATTTTCAAGAGAGGTGCAATTACCTGATTCTCAAAAGAACACTGGTAACGTTAGAGCCGAGGTCGGCGAGAGGGTCCAGCCTAAGGATAGAAGACCTTAACTCGCCCTCACTGAAGTCCAGGTCTTCTTGGTTTAGGAGGATCAGCTTCCAAGTGTCAGATGTCTGGAAGTTAAGAAAATAATGTTTAATGGCTTACTCCACAAACTCTACAGATTAGTCAGTATAAGTGACTTGGCCGTTTCGATACAGCAAGAACTATTTGTTTATTAGAATTAGTGAACAGTTAATAATTAATCTTCACTTTACGCCCATGTGAAGTAAGCGAAACAGCAAGACCGCATATATTGACTAAGGTGTATAGTTTGTGAAGTAAAGATTTCTAGAGTTAAGGCGTGTAGAGTTGTAGTATAGTAGTAGTGTAGTAGCATGGCTCTACATAAGATGTGACAACTTTTTGAAAGTACGAACTGTGGTCTTGGCTATATTTCACATGAAAATGTTTTTGTTGGATTTCACTTCTTTTTGTAGATTAATTATTACAAGAAGTACTTTTACCGATTTTCAGATCCCTAGCTTCAAATCTTGCGGTAGTCCCATACTTTTACCAACTTTTATCCCCCAGTTTTAAGGGATGGGGGGGGGGGGGGGTTATTTACTAAAAATCCTGAAGTACGTGTTTTATTATTTATAACATAGAGTGCTTTTATCAATTTTCAGATATCTAGCATCAAAACTTGCGAAAGTCGCATACAAACTTTCATCCCCTAAGTGTTAGGGGTTGGGGGTGATTTATTAAAAACCCTGAAATACGTATTTAATGAATTAATCAATGAAACCCCGGTTTTTAAACGTCAATAAAGCATTAACCGTTGAAGCCAAATTAACGAAACTAAACAACTTTAATAAATAGGATAAGTTTCATATGTTTAGGTTAAATCGTTTTCGCGTTATTATAGGGTCAAAAGTGGCTTGAAATGGTTCGTGTAATATTGCACACGTCGCGTCGCCAGTTCCTTTTTCTTTGTCTTGGCTAGACACCCTACCGCGTGTCCAGTACCAAAATCCCTTGCTCTGTTGCTACGTGAAAGAGGAACAAACCAACAAACACACTCTCAGATTTATAATATTGGTAAGAATTCGCAAAGGAGGCCTATGTCCAGTAGTGGACGTCATGTACTGTACTGTACCAGCTTTTTTAATAGTCCACCGCAGGGCATAGACCTACCTACGAAGGGTGTTTGGGCCATATCCACCACGCTGGCCCAGTGCGGGTTGGTAGATTCACATACGCCATCGAATAAATCTTACCTGAATCACATCACCCTTCTCGTGTATCCTTTCCAGCCAAACCTCCATTTTGTGAGCGTCTTCGGCTGCTGTAGCGTTCAACTTCATTTCTCCCGTGTCTGATAAGAATGGCCCGGATAGTTCCAACAGGATAGAGTACTTGGAGTGGATGCCAGATGTTATTGTGTAGCCTGAAAGGTTTTTACGGTTTGTTTAAATAAAATCAGTGTTTCAACATACTCCAAAAAATATTTTTCAAAGGAGAGATTTGGTATAGGCAGAATCATACAGGTCGGCGGACATGAAGTTAGCTACAAACTACGGATAGCCCAATCCTGACGGAAGCTCACATAAAACTGCGCGTTGATTGGGTTTCGCGCAGCTTGTAGTTAAAACTTCACATCCGCCAACCTTTTTATTAGGCCTAAGTATTGTGTTATTTTGTTCCTATGTAATAATTTCTACGTTTTTTGCGGATCAATTCTAGTGCTTATTTTGTTGTAGAAATTTGTTTCGCTACGTTTGAATCATTTACAAAAATATCATGAAAATTGTAGGGTATTGGCAAATAGGCAATTTATAATTTTCATAGTAAAAATCGACACTTTTGCCATAGTAATTTGGTTCAGGAAGGCATATGTATGAAATCGGTTGTAACGTTTTTGTCAAGAAATGATAATTGGCATTTAAAAATCACAATCTCTCTTTTAGTTCAACTGGGCAATCCGAAATTAGAGAAAAATATTTTTTATACATTTCAGCGATTCTGAGTTGCAATTTTGTACGGGACAGCTGATTTTTATTGTCCAACATGGGGTTAGAGTTAGCCCCATAGTAAAAGGTGTTCATAATCATGGATTGAATCCCCCTTGTCGGCTTAGTATCCGCTATGTGAATATCCTTGCCTACGCAGCCATGCCATGTACCTACTCACTTTTGATCTCAAACGGGGCGACGGAAGAGTTTCTAGCCACCGGTTCCTTTTCGTTGTACATCAAGAACACAGCCGTGAAGAACACCCAGCAGGCCAGGAGCAGCGACATCTTGACATAGTGCTGCGCTTTCTGCACCTGGAAATGATAATACGTTGGATTTTACGGACAAATGGCGGAATCTTCCAATTTTAATTTGAAGTAGGGGCGATAAGTCCTGCACTGACGTCCCGCATGGGGTGTTTTGTGCATTTCCCCCTCCAGCGTCTACCCGAGCCAGCCCAGCTCCTAAAAGTAACGGAGCGTGGCTCTGGGCCGCTGGTATAACCGCCAGTAGCCTAGATGGTGAATTAGATGATGGCGATTTAGATGCCAACGCTGATGATAGTGCAAAAGCATCATGAAATCCGTTAGCTATTCTAATGTGGCTTTGCAATAACATGTTCTACAGTTTCGTTCTCCTACAAACATCCACGACAAAGTAGGCTGTCAGTGGCTCCCAGTTTATACATGGCGGAATCTTATTCGTCGGAGATTATTCAGCCTTATATCGGATAGAATACGAGTTGGATCACAGTTAGACATAGACTTTTACTATAACAGTCATCATTCACGTTGGAGTTTAACAGTCATTTTTATGTACAGAGTTACAGACGCGACCAAAGCTCCACCCTTTTATGATAAACCGTCCGCGTCCGCACGTTAAAACCCCAGAACCAAGCGCTTCGAATCCACATTCCTCATACGACCAGCCAGATTGTGGAACGCTTTGCCTGGGTTTGTCTTCCCGCGTCTACAAAGTGAGTTTTCAAATCTCGAGTAAATATATAATATTTTGTAGGTAAGCGTGCTACACCGTAGATCGCATACCTGCACATCAAGCAGTATGTAGTAAAAAGCAAACCTATAAGAAATAATAAAAAAGTCGGAGTTTATGAGTGATTCTTACCGTAGACTTTTTCGGCACGATTGTTTCATTATCTTCAAGCCTGTGAACAATAAAATATGTCATAAAATACCTGTACCTAATTAAATACCTTTACATCTGTTATTACTGTGCAGGACGGCGCCAGTATCATCGTGTGACAGTGTGTGATAAGAAGTGACAGTGTGTGATAAGAATAGTTGATAAGAAAATAGTGATAAAATTGTAAAATAGGTCGGGGCTCTCTAAAAAGTAAGGCAACGTCATACTTCTTTAAGTGCGAGCACGACGCATAGAGCGAGATGCAACCAAAACAGACGCCACCGAAACGCGCTCCGTGATTGGCCGACCAATGAGAGCCCCGATTTATTCCTAGTCGCTTTTGTATAAATATAGGAAATAAAATAAAAAATGCATGTAGTATCTGGTATCCAGTCTCCGAGTAACTTCAGTAAAAAGTCGTTTTTATTCTCCAACCCAGCCCCGCAGTCCTACGTGAACTCCAAGTAATCCGGAGCCCTAGCGCTTCGCCCTCGCCGCATTGTTCGGGCTAGGGCTTCGCCCTCGCCGCATTATTTGGGGGTCACGTATATTGTGATCCTTCGTCAGCCGGATTCGAGAACATTCGAGAACATCGTGACTACGCTGCGCGCCATGCCAACGGTTACAAGATCTACAGGGAAAGGTCGCGTGATTATACCCGAAGACATAGACCTCCTCGCAACCTCATCAAGCAACACAGCTACCACCGCGCGCGCAGCCACAACAGTTGGAATCACGACTACAGCAACCGTAACAGAAGCCTCGGGGACTACAGCGACAACACGGAGGCCGGATACTACATCAACCCCTCTACAGGGCGCCTTGCCACTTGCCGCGCAAGGCGTCATTATGGCGGACAGAAACCCGCCAACAGAAAACATAGAAGACGGGACAGAAACGTGTCGTGCCGAGCCGCCGACATGCCCGCACCAGTCAACCGCGTCACCGCTACAAGGTCTACGCGTTCAGTTCGAGCAGCAAAAATAGCACGAGCCAAAGAAGAGCTCGCACGCCAACAAGTCAAGCTGGCCGAGGCCCGCCTGGCCGCCCTAGAGGCGGAGGACTCCGACGACGAAATTTCCGTGTATTTGAAGACAGAAGCCGAAGAGCGCGTCGATACTTGGTTGAACCAGAGTGAGAAGCAACCACCAACGACAGAGAAACAGGATATTGAAGAACGAAAACCCGAACATCAGGTACCGTTAACACCGGCGGGAGCCAACATCCAGCCCGACCTGTCACAACTTGCATCGGCTATCACACTCGCCGTGAAGGCCGCGCGTCAACCTAAGTACGTCGAGTTACCATTCTTCGGCGGCAACCATCAGGAGTGGCTATCGTTCCGAGCCGCTTTCTTCGAGACGATGGACACCTTCACTAACATCGAGAACCTGAACAGATTAAGAAGAAACTTAAAAGGAAGAGCAAAGGAAGCAGTAGAAGGGCTGCTAATTAGTAACGCCGAATCAACAGAAGTAATGAAAGTGCTGCAGTCCAGATTTGGAAGGCCTGAAGTCATCGCCATGTCAGAGATAGACAATCTTAAGTCTCTGCCTCGCCTCACCGAGTCACTGCGCGATATATGCATTTTCTCCAGTAAAGTTACAAACGCCGTGTCAACCCTTCGAGCTCTGAACTGCATCCACTATCTCTACAACCCAGAAGCCACCAAGATCATGGTCGAGAAACTCACGCCGACGCTGCGCTACAGATAATACGATTTCGCAGCGCTACAGCCCAGACAAGATCCAGACTTAATCAAGTTCGAGAAGTTTTTGAAGAAAGAAACCGAGCTGTGTGGCCCATATGCACAGCCTGAGACAGTGGGTTCTCAATCACAGCCTACTCAACAGAATAGAAAAACACAGAATGTGCACTCCGTCGTCGAGAAACAACAATCGTCTAAGTGCCCCGTCTGCGATGGTTCGAGCCACCTCACAATAGAGTGCGAAAAGTTCAAAAAGGCCGACGAAAACCAGAGATGGGACATCGCCAAAGAAAAGCGTCTATGTTTCCGTTGCCTACGCTTCAGAAACAAAACACACAGCTGCCGACCGAAGACCTGCGGCATTGATGGCTGCAAATACACTCACAACAGATTACTACACTTCGTGAGAACAGAAAAAACAGAAGAGGTCGGCGAGAAACAGACAGAGGCCATCAACTCCGCCTGGACCGGGACTAACAAACAGTCCTTCTTGAAAATCATCCCGATCCAGGTAAAAGGGCCAACAGCGACCGTCGATACCTACGCCCTTCTAGACGACGGCTCAACAGTGACACTTATCGACAACAGCATATGTGAGAAGATCGGCGTGACGGGACCCCTAGACCCGCTGCGCATAGAAGCCATCAACAGTTTAAAAACTACAGAAACATCTTCAAGGCGAATCGACTTCATCGTACGAGGACCTAATCACAAAGAAGAACGCATACAAGCGAGAACAGTTAACAATCTGCGCGTATCTACACAAGAAGTCCCGAGAAACATCATAGAAAATTGCCAACATCTGCGAGACATCAGCAAGCTCCTCACCTACGATGAAGCCAAGCCACGTGTCCTCATTGGCCAAGACAACTGGCACATTTTAGTGGCATCAAAGACAAGAAGAGGCCGCAGAGACCAACCGGTGGCATCCCTCACGCCACTGGGTTGGGTGCTGCACGGGGGCCACACACGTACCCTTGGCCATACAGTACACTTCATATCGCATATCACAGAAGATTTCGACGTAATATCACAAGAAGAAAATACAGAAAAAATGATGAGAGATTACTTCAACATGGACGCGCTCTGCTTAGCGCCAAAGAAGCCGAAAACAGACCCAGAAGAGCAAGCCCTACGTATCCTAACAGAAAATACAGTCCACACAGAAGAAGGCAGATACCAAACCTCGCTAATCTGGAAGAAAGAAGACGTCGTTTTACCTAACAACTATGAAAACGCCTTGAAACGACTACTCGGCATAGAAAAGAAGCTCGATGGCGACCCATGCTTGAAGGAAAAGTTCACAGAACAGATGGAAGCTCTCGTCACCAAGGGCTACGCAGAACGCGCCCCTATGTCAAGTACAAAAGATAGAACATGGTACCTACCGCACTTCGCCGTAGTAAACCCGATGAAACCAGAGAAGCTTCGAGTCGTCCACGACGCCGCCGCGAAAACTAGAGGGGTGGCCCTTAACGACCTACTACTTAAGGGCCCCGACCTACTACAGTCTCTACCGGGAGTTGTCATGCGATTTAGACAACACAGTATCGCAGTGACAGCCGACATCAAAGAGATGTTTATGCAAGTGAAACTCAGAACAGAAGACAGAGACGCGCTACGTTACCTATGGCGCAACGACCGACGAGATGACCAACCACCTGAAGAATACAGAATGACGTCACTTATCTTCGGCGCATCGAGTTCACCATCTACGGCAATTTTCGTCAAAGATTTAAACGCTAAGAAGCATGAACATACTCACCCGGAAGCCGCGCTCGCCATAGAGAAAAAACATTACGTCGACGACTATTTAGATAGCTTCAACAGTACAGAAGACGCCATACGCATCGCTACAGAGGTCCGAGACATCCATTTGAAGGCCTATTTCGAACTAAAACACTGGAAGTCGAACTCACCACAACTTCTACAAGCTCTCGGCGAAAATAAAGCCTCAGAAGATACAGAAATCTACAATAAAGAAGAAAGAACAGAACGAGTACTGGGCCTCATATGGAAACCAGACACAGATGTCCTGGCCTTCAACCTCAACTTGGCCAGGATACCACCGCAACTGATAGAAGGCAAGACGCCAACCAAGAGAGAAGCCTTGAAGGTCGTCATGTCTCTTTTCGACCCGCTTGGCTTTGCATCGGTCGTCACGATTCGTGCAAAACAGCTCTTACAAGAGGCGTGGCGCCGTGGTACCGCGTGGGACGACGAGCTCAATGAAGATCTCACAGAACAATGGCGAAACTGGCTCGTACATCTGAAAAATCTACAGAACGTGACCAAACCGAGGCAATACCTACACTACAGCAACGCCTCCGTTCTGCAACTACACGCCTTCGTCGACGCCAGTCGGCCTACGCGGCGACCTTATATTGGAGGGCAGAAGCGCCCGACGGAACAGTTAACATATCACTCATCATCGCGAAAGCCAAGGTCGCGCCGTTGAAAATCACGTCAATCCCACGGCTAGAACTTCAAGCCGCCGTGATGGGAACACGCCTAACAGAAGCAGTCATAGACGAACATGAAAGAAAACCCGCATCGAAAACGTTCTGGACGGACAGCAAAACAGTACTCACATGGATAAGAACCGGGTCCAGATCGTATAAGCCATACGTCGCTCATCGACTCGCCGCCATAGAAGACGCCTCGACAGTAAACGACTGGCGCTGGGTCCCGAGCAAACTAAACGTGGCCGACGACGCAACTCGAGACGTGCCACCATCCTTCACCATAAACCACAGATGGTTCCGAGGGCCCGAGTTCCTATATCAACCTATGGAACATTGGCCAATAGAAAACTCACAAACGACTACAGCGCCGGCCGATACGGGCGAGGAGAGAACTAACCATATAATAGTAAATAAAAATCATAAGTTACGTCTATCTGAAGGACTTCCTACAACTTCACGATTTTCCAACTGGGAACGACTGATTCTGAAATTTTCACCCGATGACAGCCGAACTTTTACGAACAGCCGAAGACCTACTTATGCGCGCTTCACAACAAGAATCGTTTACAGAAGAGATAGATAACATCAAAAAACATCATAATATCAAGAAAGAAAGCCGACTTCGTCAATTAAGCATAGAATACATCGATGACGCGCTACGATTAAGAAGCCGCATTAACGCAGTCGAGGCCTCAGACACTTTGAAAAGGCCTCTAGTATTGGACGGCGATCATCCTACTGTGAAGCTGTGGATAAAGAACGTTCATAAACAGATTCATCATTCCGGTATCGAAGCCACAGTGAACGAGTGTCGACAACAGTATTGGATTCTACGCCTACGCCCCGTGGTACGCACCACAGTAAAACAATGCTTCAGCTGCCGTATGAAGACCCGACAACCGCCACATCCGAGAACAGGCGACTTACCACCGTGTCGCCTCGCCCACCACAGGCGTCCGTTCACCTTTATTGGCGTCGACTACTTCGGTCCGATGAGAGTGACAGTTGGACGCGCACACCAGAAGCGCTACGTAGCCATATTCACCTGCTTAACCACGAGGGCAGTCCACTTAGAAATGGCAGCTTCACTCAGCACAGATTCAGCGATCATGGCCCTCAGAAGAATGATAGCGCGCCGAGGATGTCCCACAGAAATCTGGTCAGACAACGGGACTAACCTAAAAGGCGCAGACAGAGAACTCAGAAAGGCGCTCGACGGTGCGACGGCCGAGGAAGCGGCAAAGAAGACCATCTCGTGGCGCGTTATCCCTCCGGGTGCTCCATTCATGGGGGGCGCCTGGGAAAGAATGGTGCGTTCAGTCAAAACCGCGCTAACAGCAACGCTCCACGAGAGAAGTCCAGGCGAAGAGGTCCTAACAACGCTCCTACTAGAAGCCGAGTGCACAGTCAACAGTCGGCCGTTGACCCACGTGTCAGTCAACCCAGAAGACCCAGACGCCCTGACCCCGAATCATTTCTTACTCGGCGGTCCAGCGCGCGTCCCAACGCCCGGCGAATTCGACGAAAAAGACACGATATCGAGACACAGCTGGCGAGCTGCGCAACGACTCGCTGACTTATTTTGGACGAGATGGGTCCGAGAGTACCTTCCCGACTTACAACAACGAAGAGAGCCGCATGGACGAGGGCCACCAGTCAACATCAATGACTTGGTACTTATAGTCGACGCTAACTTGCCTCGTAACACCTGGATCCGAGGCAAAGTTATAGCAACATATCCCGGCCCTGACATCGTCGTGCGAGCCGTCGACATACGAAAGAGAGGCGGCGTGCTACGGCGACCGGTACGAAAGCTGGTGATCCTGCCGATCCAGAGCGCCGAGCCAGCACCAACAGCAGCTGCGACGGGGTCGCACGGCGGGAGGAATGTGCAGGACGGCGCCAGTATCATCGTGTGACAGTGTGTGATAAGAAGTGACAGTGTGTGATAAGAATAGTTGATAAGAAAATAGTGATAAAATTGTAAAATAGGTCGGGGCTCTCTAAAAAGTAAGGCAACGTCATACTTCTTTAAGTGCGAGCACGACGCATAGAGCGAGATGCAACCAAAACAGACGCCACCGAAACGCGCTCCGTGATTGGCCGACCAATGAGAGCCCCGATTTATTCCTAGTCGCTTTTGTATAAATATAGGAAATAAAATAAAAAATGCATGTAGTATCTGGTATCCAGTCTCCGAGTAACTTCAGTAAAAAGTCGTTTTTATTCTCCAACCCAGCCCCGCAGTCCTACGTGAACTCCAAGTAATCCGGAGCCCTAGCGCTTCGCCCTCGCCGCATTGTTCGGGCTAGGGCTTCGCCTTCGCCGCATTATTTGGGGGTCACGTACAATTACGCACATTTTAGTTATATTATTTCCCTGATACCATCAATTCATAGAAATTTACCCAATGCCGAAGCCTGTATCGTATAGATGAAATAATGTTCCGCGCCGCTCATATATACCAACAGCCCAATCATACCAACAGCAGTTCTGATTTCTTACTATTGGAAACTCGGCTAAAGGAATATTTCTTTACAAATAGAAGATTCTAATCTAACTGACGACATCACTCTCCACACCCCTCGTCATTTTCCATAAGACTTGACCTTTCTTGAGTAAGACTATACTTTATACCTTCTGCTTGTTACTTCAATTATTCATGAAGACCTAGTAAAACTTAAAATTGCCTTATTCGACACGATAGTCTTTTTTCTTGAGAAAGTATGAAGGTTTCTCCGGTTTTTTAGTTTAGTTTATTTGCTCAGAAAGGCAACTACTTCCCTAAGGTGATTAAAAAGTCCCTTCGTGGGTAAAACTCACAATTTCTCGAGTTTCTCAGGCTGCTTCTCGTCTCGTCTTTCTTGAGTAAGACTATACTTTATACCTTCTGCTTGTTACTTCAATTATTCATGAAGACCTAGTAAAACTTAAAATTGCCTTATTCGACACGATAGTCTTTTTTCTTGAGAAAGTATGAAGGTTTCTCCGGTTTTTTAGTTTAGTTTATTTGCTCAGAAAGGCAACTACTTCCCTAAGGTGATTAAAAAGTCCCTTCGTGGGTAAAACTCACAATTTCTCGAGTTTCTCAGGCTGCTTCTCGTCTCGTCCATATGGCTCCTCCCGCACAACATGATGGTTGTTATTCAGATGTGGCGCGGAGTTTACTGACGGTAGCCGCTGCTTCAGTGGACCAGAGCTCTTCTTACTGTCCAGTTTACCTGGTCAGAGAACATTACTTTGGTATCATCATTTACTCATTCGTCTGTCAACCGGAAACAGCTGTAAAAAGTGAGTAGGTAAGTTAGTATAGGCTGGACGATTAGTTTAAAAATAGGCCAAGTGGGAGTCAGACTCGCGTACGAAGTGTTTTTGACCGACGAACCACCGGAGGAGGTATACAATTCGACGCGTATATATATATATATTTTTTTATGTATAACCACGCATAACTTTTTTCATAAACATTTCTCTTGAATTACTCTATCTATTAAAACAAACTGCATCAAAATCCGTTGCGTAGTTTTAAAGATATAAGCATACATGGGGACAGACAGCGGAAAGCGACTTTGTTTTATACTATGTAATGATTCTGTACACGGGTGAAGTCGGTCATGCTATTTTTTGCAAAAAATAATGTACCTTATGGAAGGTTTAATATTTCAAGCGTCTACCAGCACGGGTAGCACGGCAAAGGGAGAAAACCATTTTATCCACTTTTAATGTCAGTTGTCATTGTCAATCCATACTTTACTTCCTCTTCAGGGGATATAATGGTGGGAAGACAATTTGTCCCTTTGCCATGCTACCCGTTATTATATCGAGCGGGAAACCGCAACAAAATTAGGTTTATTGTATGGTAAACACTTATTTTATTCTGTTTTTAGTATTTTATGTTTTGTCAGCAACAGAAATATGTACATCAGCTGTGAAAATTTCAGCTGTCTATAATCAAGGTTCATGAGACAGATAGACCGGATAGCGGAGTCACAGTAATAGGGTCCCGTTTTTACGGAACTCTAAAAAACCTAAAAGCAGGGCTAATACCTACTCAGAGCAAATAAAAAATCCAGAGGGAACGTCGTTGAACAGTCAAGTGAAGCCGGTTTTATAAACATGTGTAAGTGCGTCGCTGTTGCGCCGCCATAGTTTGACTGACAAGCTAAAGCTATCTGGATGTGTGTGTAAATTGTCTGTACACGGCGAGGCGTAGTTTTGGTGGGCTTCACTTGTTTGTTCACAACATTCTCTCTTGATTTTTTTATTTGCTCTGAGGGCTAATAATGTTTAAAAAATAATAATGGACCGAAGCAAACGAAGTAAAAAATGTCTCTGTTTTAAGTCGACGATTTGAGGGCTAGGGAGAAAGCTATTTTCCTCAAAAGGGGAGGAAATGTGCTGCAGCGCTATTTATCATCGATTTTTTTGGCAAAACTGTTAGTATGTAACTCCTAAAATATTTGTGAGTATGAACCAAATCAGACAAGAGCGAGTCGAGATGACAATATTTTAGAGATGTGCCGCGAAGTCTACTGTTTGGAGAACTACTAGTTATTTATTCTGGGCATCTAGTATCTATAAATTATAACTACTTGGTAGTACAAACTTATATACTAGATATTTACTAAATGGGTAGGTACTATCAAAGATCCTTGCGTAGGTAGGTACTATATAAGGCATTGATCGAAGGTCAAACAAACCAATTGGTATAAAAAGGTCTATTTTACATTGTTATGTGAATTCCCAAAACTGTGGGAAACGTAAATAGGTACCTAATTTGGCTGTAACCAATTTGAGCATTCAAAAATGGCTTGGTGACGCTCGATTGTGCTTAATGTTTACTGAAATTACCTATATTGTGGCATTTGTGGCTTATGTCGCGGTAATAACAGTCATTATTGTTAAATTATTTCTGTCTAAGCTATTTTTGATGTTATATCATCAGATAATAGTAATTATACAGTATTTATCTATGATATGATAGTAATCATGATTGTAATACCTAATACCAATAGCATTATTAGTTAGGTACTGGCTTTGGTCCGCGGCTTCGCCTGCGAGCGATATACAGGGTTATTCCTAATCAATTAGCATCCTTTTAGGGGCTTATTCTGTACATCAAAACTAACAACTTTTCTTCTGCGACTTTTGTCAATACTAAAAAAATGGAGTTCCATAGAAAAATATCGTTCACCCGCAACTAAATGTATGGAACAGCTGATTTTTTTGAGTTTTGACAAAATTACCAGAACAAAAGTTGTTAGTTTTCATGTATAGAATAAGCCCCTAAAAGGATGCTAATTGATTAGGAATAACCCTGTATTTTGATTTTGTGCTATAATATAGGAACCTTTCATTTTTCCGGGATAAAAAGTAGCCTCACTTTCCAACCTCTCGACTAATCACTAAATCTAATCACTAATTGGCAAACACGTTTTCTGCCATAAGCCGAAAACATAAAAAATACAATGTTATTTTATTCTTGTTTAAACTTCAAATAATGAAACCGCAATTCGTCGCATCATGTTGAAAAAAGACAGGAAATAAAGCAAAATAATACCTACATAGGCATTCAGAAAACCAGTTCGTGAATCTTTTGCAAAACTTGTTCAGCCATTAATAAAGCCGCATAAATATTAACATGTTAGGTATTACAGACCGAATCCTTAATACATAAATCCGGCAAAACACGAAAGTCACTGATGTTGGAAATCTAAATAAAAATAACAAAGTTTAAAAATAAAAATGAAGAAAAAAAAAATAAGTATCGCTGCTGAAGTCAACACTAGTTCTGTCCGTGCCGAACTTGCCTAATATCGGTAATCGCTAAGTTTCAGCCATAAGACGTCCACTGCTGGACATAGGCCAGTTTTTTTTTTAATTTAATTTTTTATATTCATTACAAATGAGAAAAACATAACAAGTAGGTAAATACTTAAATATATTTTTTATTTAAAAGATACCTATATCCTACTTCCTACTAATATTATAAACGCGAAAGTTTGTGAGGATGGATGTATGGATGTTTGTTACTCTTTCACGCAAAAACTACTGAACGGATTGAGATGAAACTTTGCAATAATATAGCTTATATATCAGAATAACACATAGGCTATAAATTATAATGATATTGCGTCAAAAATCAAAATATCATGCGGGCGAAGCCGCGGATAAAAACTAGTGTTTTTATATTTAATGTATAAATGTAGAAAAGAAGAAAAAAACATACATTTTATTGCAAACTTCATATAAAAGAATTAGCTTTTGAATTTGCATTTGCATTAGCATTTGGAAGCTCCCTTGCTATTTTCTTAAGGGGAAATCCCTTGTTAGAGACCAGACCATCATGTGACGTCCCGTCAACCCTGATACCTTTCTTTCATCGTTTTTAGATCCTGGTCTTAGTTTAGTCTTAGTCTGGCCTTCTCCCTGTTACATACTATGATTACCCCAGATTCACTGTCATTGCACGTCCGGATGACAATCGAGCAGGCGCAGCAAGAATGTCATGTAAATAATAGCCGACAAGCAAACGGTCGCCTACCGCGTTTCGAATTGCTGGCGACGACGCTTCGCGGTGGGTTAAAATACGTGCCCGCGGACGACTGCGCACTCGAATGGCTGAAGACCATAGTGGAAAGGTCGCCCGCCCTGTGGGAGGGTTTCGGTGAGTGCGTCGTCGTCCCGGAGAGTGAGGTGCCGCGATATTACACTGCGGTCATAAATGTGCCCGACTTCGGGCGGGGAGTGCCCGCACTTTGCGGCGACGGGCCGGAACCCCTCATGAGGTACCTGGCGGCAATGAACCCAGAAGTAGGTGTAGAGAGGTGGCGGGTGTTCACTCACGAGATGCGCCTCGAGGGTAGCTCCCGAAACCATACCCTGGTGGTGGGCATCCCGCCAGGGGATATAGAGTTGCTCAGGCGCGCGGACTTTCGCCTGTACTATATATGCGCGAAGGTCTTCGTCAGGGTGAGAGGCTACAAAGCCATAGTAGAGGGCAGGTCGTCGGGGGCACCGGTGGGTGAGGGTGTAGGGGGCGCTGTTTCGTGCAGTCAAACCGCGCCCGCGCCCGCCGAGGTCGACGACGACACGCCACTCGCTGAGAGCATGGGGTGGACGCGAGAGGAAGAGGAAAGGTTGCTGGACGCGGCCGACGGGGGCGACGGGATGTTGGACTTAAATGGGCTCAACATCTTTTCGCCTGCGTCGTCCATGGACACGGACCGGTCTGGCTACTCTCGCGCCGACCACCATGCCTAATTTTTTGAAGTAGGGGGTCCACGAAATATATCTTTTAATAATGGATTCTCAAAAGCAAAACAATCATAAAAACACACATACCCCGACTGCCTCGGCAGCCGAGGGATCACATAGTACACTAAACAGCGGTACTAATCTCGATATCATTCAAGGTAATATTCATCATAGCGTCTCAGGCTCCGCCGCCCTACGCGAAGCCCTCGAGAAGCGTCAGAACACAATAGCACTGGTCCAGGAACCGTATTTAAACCGTGGCAAGGTAAGCGGCTTAAATGGTCTACGAGGTAATGTATTTACTCCTCCCGTACAAAATAAAATGCGTACACTCATTTATATCCCGCAGCCTTATAAGGCGTCCTTGGTGACACATTTGTCCAATGATGATCTCACTGTAGTTAAAATGGATACTGGTCTCCAAGGCAACCTCAGCACTGTAGTTGTAGCTTCGGTGTACTTGGATATCACAGTAGATGCGCCACATCCGGCGCTCGAAGAACTAATGCTTTTTTGTACAAGTAACAAACTAGAATGTATAATAGGATGCGACTCGAACGCCCACTGCACTGTGTGGGGCTGTCCCAGTACAAATGAGAGAGGAAACGATGTGCTTGACTTCATCCTCAGGCACAATTTAAACCTACTAAACCATGGCTCAGAGCCTACTTTTGTAACATCTTGGGCCAGAACTATTATCGACATCACACTGGCTACAAACCATATCTCTAAAACAGTCAATGATTGGCGCGTAGCGACTAATGAATATTCTGGTTCGGACCACCGATGGATCAGATATAGCCTAACCGTTGGTAAACACGAACCACGAACCTATAGGAACCCGAAGAAAACTGACATAACAATCTTTAGACATGAACTCGAAGAGGCTATGTCAGGAGCACCACTAGACTCTAATGCGGAACTATCGCCGCAAGAAATCGAGACCACGACAGAAGTCTTGGTACATGCCCTAAAGACTAGCTATGAAAAAGCTTGCCCGTTAAAAAAGGAAGTCTACAGTTCAATTCCTAAAAAAGATAGATGGTGGAATAAGGATCTGACCAAGCTCAGGAAGAAGGTCCGACACCTTTTCAACAGAGCTATGAACACCGATGCACCGGTGGACTGGCAAGAGTATAGAAAGATGCGCCACCGTTTCAAGGTGGAGGTCATAAAGAGCCAGAAGAACTCATGGAAAAAGTATAGTAATTCTATCCAATCCGAGAGTGAAACTGCGCGACTCAGAAAAATCATATCTAGTGACTCACAAATTAAGCTAGGCACTTTGAAAAAGGCTGATGATACTTACACTGCCTCAGAACAAGAGCAATTTGAGCTGCTTCTACAAACACACTTTCCAGATTGTCAACTAAACGACATAAATGGATGGGAACCACAAATACCACATAAACCTGGTAAAGAAGACTGGGAATTTGCAGACTCTATTGTCACAGAGGAGACTCTTCTATGGGCAATAAGTACTTTCCAACCACACAAGGCACCCGGACTGGATGAAATATTTCCAGCTCTCCTTCAATGGGGCCTAAAACTGATAAAAACACATCTCATCGCCATATTTAGATCATGTATGGCGTGGAGATATATACCAAAAGCCTGGAGAGAAGTAAAAGTGGTATTTCTACCAAAGCCAGGAAAGGCTGATTACACAAACCCAAAGTCATTTAGACCAATTAGTCTTAGCTCTTTCCTATTGAAAACGCTGGAAAGACTCTGCGATAAGCACATAAGAGGTGGACCACTGATAGAAAATCCAATCCACAATAATCAACATGCCTACCAATCGGGAAAATCAACTGAGACTGCTCTCCACCAAGTAGTCTACAAAATCGAATCCGCTTTGGAAAGTAAACAGTCCTGTTTAGCCACCTTCATCGACATTGAAGGGGCATTTGATAGGACTACTTTCCCTAGTATTGAGAAAGGATTGGAAAAACACGGAGTAGACAGCAGAGTAAATGGTTGGATAACTACAATGCTCGCTGGCAGAACGGCCAACATTGAAACGGCAGGCGCGACGCGCTGTCGAGTCACAAAAGGCTGCCCACAAGGAGGAGTCATGTCACCTTTACTATGGGTAGTAGTGGTGGACGAACTCGTCGCACTCCTTAACAAAGAAGGTATTGTCACTGTGGCATATGCTGACGACCTGGTAATCATGGTGTCTGGACTCTTCGAGTCGACTCTCTGTGAGAAAATGCAAAAAGCGCTCAAGATCGTTGAAGAATGGTGTGAACGCCACGGACTCTCCGTGAATCCACAAAAAACGGAGTTAGTACTGTTCTCACGAAAAACCAAGAAAACAGATTTAAGAACTCCTTCCCTATTTGGTACGAAGTTGACACTGAGCAAGGAAGTTAAATATCTAGGTATCTGGCTAGACAGTAAACTTTTGTGGGGAAAACAACTTGAATATGTCACCACGAAGGCAACAAACATTCTGTGGCAGTGCACAAGAGCGGTGGGAAAAGACTGGGGTCTAAAGCCAAAGCTATGTCACTGGCTATATACTGTCATAGTGCGTCCGGTTCTCACATACGGCTGTGTCGTGTGGTGGACACGTACGAACCTAGTGACCGCTATAACTAAGCTACAACAAACGCAAAGACTTGCGTGCTCTCTTATCAGCGGATGTATGAAAAAAACACCCTCATCTGCTCTCGAAATCATCTTAGGGCTCACACCACTGCACCTGCATATACAGCAGGAGGCGATGGCTTCTGCCCTACGAATTAAATCAACAAATCAGTGGAAGAGTTCGGGTGCCACGACAAACCACTGCAGAATAATCGATCGGGCGATAGCAATAATTCCCGAAGCAAACCGTGGAACGGATAGAATAGCTAAAACGCATCTAGACAGCAAAAATTATGAGTTGATCATAGAGGACGATGTATCAGACGTTGTAGTGCCATCTTGGAACGTCTACACGGATGGTGCAAAAAACAAGGAAGGAACGGGCTGCGGCTATTACTCGCCGGAACTTGGGCTCAGAGAGTCGCTAGCCCTGAGTAAAACTACAACAACATTGCAAGCTGAGGCCACGGGCCTATTACTAGCCGCAAAATCACTTGAACCCTTGATAGAGCTTCTGACAGCTACTGAAAACAGAGAGGTCAAAGAAGTCATCGTGTTCACGGTTGATAGTGCTGCTACTATCTACGCACTCAAAAGACCTGTAACAAGGTCTAAAGTTATAGCCGAGTGTCATGCAACACTCCAAACTCTTTCAAACAAACACAGAACAATCGTGCGCTGGACTAAGGGTCACGGATCGTGTTCGGGCAACAACACAGCCGACACGCTTGCCAAAGAGGGCACGAGAAAACAGGTAGGAGATGTGGCAATAAAACACTGTAAACCGACAGCGGTGGAAGTGCGCGAGTTGCTGCGTCGTCATACCGAAAAAGAACAACAGAATATATGGAACAAGAGAGAGGATTGCAAGCATTCTAAGGCTGCTTTCCCCAATCTTAATAGAAATATCACAAATGACCTGTTGAGGTTGCAGCGACAGGACCTTCGACTTATGGTAGGCCTCATTACTGGTCACTGCAACTTAAATAGTCACTTGTTTAAACTGGGAGCCACTGACAGCCCACTATGTCGCGGCTGTTTGCAGGAGAACGAAACTGTAGAACATGTTCTGTGGTATTGCAAAGCCACAGAAGACATTAGAATAGCTAACGGATTGCATGATGCTTCTGCACTATCATCAGCTTTGTTGCCTAAATCGCTATCATCTCATACACCATCTAAGCCACTGGAGCAGTTATGCCAGCGGCCCAGAGCCACGCTCCGTTACTTTAAGGAGCTGGGCTGGCTCGGGTAGACGCTGGAGGGGGAATGCACAAAACACCCCATGCGGGACGTCAGTGCAGGACTCATCGCCCCTAATTAGAATTAGAATTAGAATTAGAATTACCCCAGATTTTCAAAAAATCTATCAAGATGACTGAATAAAACTGTTAAGAAAGTGCAACTTTACAAATATAAAAAAAACCGGACAAGTGCGAGTCAGGCTCGCACACCGAGGGTTCCGTACAAATCCAGATTTTTTTTTTTTCACCCTTCTCGTCATACATCGAAAATTACGCATTGCTAAACCTGTTTTAGCATGTGCTAATGAAGTTCTTTTATATGATACCTTACATGACACGATTTGCTCACTTTGAATTTCGAACCCATAGTTTGTGAATTTTGAGGCCCTATTTTTTTGGGATTTATATGAAAATGTACGGCTTTCAGATTTATTCCTATATGTTTATTCTGAGACAATGCTTCTCGCCAAATTTTATAGTTCCATGTAAACGGGAAGGACCCTGTAGGTTTTGATTTTTGTGAGTGCGAAATATGCGGGTTTTTACGACTTAAACGGCTCTAACTTTTTTAAACGATAACTGAGAAGTTTTTCTTTTACACAACTGCAAGAAACTATAGACATACGTATGCAGTTTAAATTACAACTCGATATCTTTACGCGTTCCCGAAATAAAGAGTCTTGACATACACACAGACGGACAACAAAGTGATCCTATAAGGGTTCCGTTTTTCCTTTTGAGATACGGAACCCTAAAAAGCCAGAATCTTAAAAACCAGACCCAATTCAGTACTTCCATGAATATATTCATAAACTGTGGATTTGAAATCATAAAAATGTCCAGAGCAACAAAAAAAAATACTTTTTTTTAGACCTGTGTTATTTTTTCTCGAATTTTGGGTTGGTCCCATAGTAAAAGTTGTTTGTGATGATAGTCTTAATCACCCCCCTTTGGGGGGGTTTGGATTTTAATCACAGGCTAATCACATAACCCTGTATAGTGAGAGACCGAGAGTTTCTGTGTCGTAAGTATGCTATGAGCGCTACAAAATGCCAGACAGACGTATGTATACAAACATCTATCTATGTATAGTTGTTTGGAACCGGTTCGCACCGGTATAAAATTAGCATTCGTCTGCATTCGGCGGGAACAGAGCCAAAACATCGCGGTTTGATAGTAAACAGTCGATGTTTCGCGAAGTTTCGACCACCTTTTACCAGAGGCGTATTTACGAATTTGCCACTAAATATTTGTCCCACTTTGATTCTAAGCAATTATAATTATACTAATCATAATTAATAGTTTAATAGATTATTTTAGTGGACTTTTCATTTACAGTATATTTCAACTAGTTTCTTCAGTTAGTTTCTTAAAATATCTTGCATATTGTTGTAATAAAACTATTATTAGTGGAAGAGCCTAGAGCCCACGACACAGGCTACCCTAGTGTGGGCCCCACTGTACACCGATTGTTTAAATAATTATTAAGCTTCAGTAAATTGTATTCCGTTCTAATTAGGTGTAAGTTTATTAGTATTAAGGTTTTTTGAATTAATATTTTATTATTTATTTATTAATTATGTTGTTTTTTTACTTTAGGTATAATATTTAGGTAAGTACACAAATTAATCTTTTATTGTCGTCAAAAGTAAAAGAAGTAATAAGAACTTTAATAATTATTTTTCGCAAAGAATGGCATGTTCAACTTCAACCGTGACAGAGTTCGCGAATAGTCCGCATAGTAGCAATTTTCACATTATTGTTGATTTAACAAAAATGGCTCAACTGATTTCGATAAAAATTAAATGGGACCTCGCAGTATATCCTTCCCAACAATAAAATAATTATCGGAGTTCTTCCACTCTGTAAAAAGTTACTTTCTGCGTGGTTACACATCGAAAAAATATAATTATATTTACTCGTCGACTTGGGAACCGCCGTATTTTCACCGGTCACATAATAGTTGACTCATTTCTGATTCGTACGGCCAGGACTCTTTCAAACTATATCGCCACGCCATAAATCAAGTCAATCCGTTGCTTTGTTGCTGCGTGAAAGAGTAACAATTACACAAGTACATAGTAGGATAACAGTATAGGCCGAATCAATCAACTTGGCGGCTGTGATATTAGCTACAAGTTACGGATAACCTAATCCTGGCGCAGCTGTTAAGTGAGCTCCAGTTAAAGAAGAAGTTTAAATTACTCACCATGCTCCTTCTCATAGAACTGGCGGAACGGTGCCAGCGCCGGATCATACTTGACTTCTTCAGGTAACCCCATCCAGAGCTGGATGGCTCCAGCGGTCAGGTCCGTGCAGGAAACCAGGGAGTACTGACTCCTGGATAACTCCGCCTCCGGCTTTCTGGAACCGCTCCATTGTTTTACTGAGGATACTAGCTTCTCCATCGTCATGAGTTGGGATCCATTGAAGGTCTTTTAGAGTCAAATTGGAGTATTTTGCGACGAAACAGCTGTTTTCGCGAATAATATTAGGTATTTTTACTGTTGGACAATTAGATGCGACGAAATAGCTATTTTTGCGACAGATTTTGGTATTTTTTTACACTGTTTTGCGACTGTTTTTGGATACTTTTTACTGTCGTAGCATTGGATGTGGCGAAATCGCTGTTAAGCGACTAATTCAGGGTATTTTTTACTATCGGACAATTGAATGATAAAACCGCTATTATTGCGATTTGTTATCTTTTGTTCCAAGATTAGCTTAGTAACTGCTATTTTTGATTTTTAGTGTCACTAATTTGTCTTTTATTGTGATTTTTCTTTATTTTTGAAAAATGATATATTCTTTATTGTTTTAGTAAAAAGACACATTAAAATCTCACGGTTTGTCTCTGTGCCAAAAATGTAACACTGATTGATTGTCCTTTATTTTTCACACTTCAATGAGCACTTGTAGAGTTTTCGCACTGTCACTATTGAATATTTCAGTTCTGTTTTTATTTGAACTTGAAGTATATTAGTTTAGTATAAAGTTAAGTTTTAAGTACTTTATTGTTTTGTTAGGTACTTAAATTTAGTCATTGTATTGCTCAAAATACGTGCTATTTGTTACAGGAAAACAGTTGTTTTTGTCGACACAATTGATATTTTTAACAATGTATTTCAGAACAGAAGAGTACGAAAGGGTTGCATTGTTTTCAGATGAAGTAGGTATAGAATAAATAATCTGTACAGAAGTATAGATCGAATAAACACGAGGAGAGTCATTGCGCAGTAGAAATTTATTCATACGTCAGCGGCGCAAGGAGAAGGGATTTGGGCAGCTTGTAGCTAACATCAAATACGCCACCAGCCGGCTTAGCATGCGACCCGAAGCAATTATTTCGTCTGAAATAACAATTCGTGTGAAGTAAATTCGTGTCATAGAATCGTGATCTATGGTCACGAAAAACTAGTGTCGCCCTGTGATTAAATAATTTGGATATTTAATTTTGCAATGAAGCAACACTGATATAGTTCATTCAAAACACAGGGGTGCGTTTACGCACTCCAGTTTATGATAAAAAAAAACAGGCTAAGTCTATGTCACCCGTTTAGGGCATCCGTCAGGTGGAGTGCGTAAATGCACCCCAGTGATTCCAAAGGGATAATATTGTGGTCTGTGGTCTATAGAGATAATCTAAAAGAGATCCATTGATTTAATTTTAATACAACATGAGTTAAAAAGATATATGAAAAATATGAACTCTTGTCAGATTTTCCATTGAAGAACGTTACATTTTATTAAAAATTTGACAACAGAAATACAACAGATAACAATAAAGAAGGAAAACCATTCCTCACAGAGATACCTCTGTGATTATCACAAAGGTACTTATACGATTATCAATGATCATCATAGTTTATATTATGACTGAAACCTTGAAATGAACTGCTACAAAACCACAAATTAATTTGTGTTTTATGCGTTGGAGTTCATACATTGGTCTTTGAGTGTATTTTTGCATCCTGTAAAATATTGTATCATACTACAACTGCAAGCAAAGCATAATTAGGATACAACATATTCCATAATAGTTAAATAGGACTCAAGTGTGTGTCTACTGTCAATAATAACTGTGCAAAACAGAAAAACCTTATTTTACGAAAGTGAACCTAAAAATGTCCAAAGAAATTGATGTGAATGATAAACAAACATGAAGAAGTATTTTTAGTTTTATTTATAAATTAACTTCTATATATCTATATAAATAAATATATAGTAAAATAATATATAAACTTATTGAAGGATTGAATATTATGCATAGGTACAGGAATTAATAAATATTTATGGAGCCAAAAAAGTAATGTCGCCATTTTGGTAGCCATGTTTTAAAAAATAAATAAATGTCAAACTCTAAAATATCAGCCCGCTATTGGTTGTTCGAAGATTCCTGTCTGATACGTAGTACCTTTAGTAGTCTGTGAGAGTATCACTCAAGAGCTCGGTGCGGTGTTGTAAGTTTGATATTTACAGCGTTACCAATACCAATTTTCCTAATTACCAAAAACTCAAAGTAAAATTTTCTCTACTAGGGAGAAAAAATATCCCGATTTCCAATCTAAACTGATACCTCGCCAAATTGCAATATAGAAGGAGTCTCAGCTCGGAACCTGTTTTAAAAAAACTACATCGCTAAGGGATGATTTATATTAGGACGGGGCAGGCACGGGACGGGCCGGTGATAGGCCGGACTGGGCCCGTACGAAGCCCGTATAACGCACATACGACGCTTGTTCCATACATTTTTGTTGTGGCACGTACGATGCCCGAACGGGGCCCGTCCGAGCTTTTACACAAAATGTATGGAACATGCGTCGTACGGGCGTCGTACCGGCCCCGTCCAGCCCGTCCCCGGCCCGTCCGGCACCCGCCCCGTCCTAATATAAATCATCCCTTAATCGATACAATAAAATATCTATCCCCACAACAATCTCCAATGGAGATAATACCCCGTAATTTGACAAATCCTTCACAATTCAGCAACGCTGGTTGTTTATTTAGTTAGTTTTGCCTATCTCGTAGAATTTCGTCGTCAAAAAGTTTGACGAAAAGATATTCGCGGTGAAATGTCAAAATACGGCTAAATTCGCGTGCACATGTTAGAGTTTGTCGACGAAAGTGCCACAGGTACATAAATCATTCGCGAGAATTCTACACCACAGAGTAAAAACTGACGAAATAAGTGTGTTGTCATGTTAGGGGAGGTAGAAGTATCGGAATATTTCTATTTTACTCGAAATAAGATCGTTCTCGTGGGTCGCATCCTAGATGGCCTGGTTTGATTGAGCCTATACTTATATAATACATTTAATTTTTACTATGACTAAAATAAATTGGGGAGCTGTTCGGAGAGATTGGGGATGAGATATCACATACTTAAATGAATTTATGGGTCTCGCATTCGTCTAGTGGAGGAGTTTAATTCATCTATGAGATATTACATATTTTTTTCATTGAATGCAATTAATAATAAATAAAATAATCGCAGGGGCGACTTTGTGGCGAGTCGTCGGTGAGTGGCGACACCGCGAACCCTGATTCCCTGGGGCTAAATGAGACCCTTGACTCCTCTCTTGCCTTAACCGGCCGGTTTGGAGTGGAAACCGCAAGAGCTAAGAACCTAAGCTCCAGGGTGGAAGTGTTAAAGGGCATAACGCCGCGAGTAGCGTCTAGTGAAAGCGCAGCACACCTCTCGACACCCTAAGCCGTCCACACCAATGTTGCCCCTCCGGCGCCAATATACGGTAGCTAATATGGGGGGCCCATTTAGTGGATGGCAAGTCACCGCCCGCCTGAATATTTGAAATGAGGCATTATTTGGCGGGTGCCGTACCTCATTCCATAGCCCGTATTAAGTCATCGAACAGCAACTCACAATAGCCCGATATACTGTAAGTCACATCTAGCAATAGTTTTTTCATTCTACTTTATGTACTCAACATTTTATATTAATTTTATAAAAAAAGATGTAAAAGGGCCTCTCAGTGTTGGTTTCGGCCCCATTGATGCCTACCAAAGGACCAAGCTTTGCTTGTGATTTTAAGTGAATAAAATAAAACGTTTATAATCAGTTTTCACATACAAGTTGTGCACTAGATCCCACACTAGGGCGACCTGTGTCGTGGGACCTAGGCTCTTCCTTATTTTATATTATACCTACAATTATACAATACTTTATTATTCATATTATATAAAGTTAAATTACCACTGACTGACTGACTCACTGACTCATTTAGATAGTTGTTTAGAGGGTTGGAGAAGTGATGGGAAAAAAATAATTATAGATTTGTATAGAGATAAAAAATTTATCGAGAGGAAAAATCTCAAAATTGACCTGAACGTAACCTGGACTTGGGTCCCGAATGGATCTCAGAAACGGTAGGGTTTAGAGGTGTACTGTTTGAACAAAGTAGAGAGTACTACCTTGGTACTTTTTGGAAAAATCAAAAAAAACATGGCTCCCATACAAAAAAACATGGCCGCCATACAAATTTGACATGCTTATAACTTCCAAACGGTTATACTTAGGTATAGACTGTTTGAACAAATGTTATAGCCAATCAATAGGGGCAACTGCCAATGATGACAAAAATCCAAGATGGCGGATTCAAGATGGCGGCCATTTTTCAAAATGGTCCGAGGGGGTTGATTTTTTGCATCCGGGGGTTTTTGGGGTCCCTCATTTCATTGGCGAAAAAAAATTTTGAAAAAGTTTTTTTTTAAAGATGGCCGCCATACATTGAATCTTTTTCATCTTTAGAGAGTTGTTTTGAGGAAACTATTAGCAATAACAAAAAATTGATTGCAGATTCTTATATAAATAAAACAGTGGTTTAAGGAATAAATAATGAAACTTCGAAAGGTCAACTCCTCATATTGGACCCCCAACGGCTCTCAAAAACGGTGGGGTTTAGAGATGTACTTTGTTCACAAGATATTAAGTACTACCTTGGCACTTTTTGAAAACGTTAAAAAAAATCATGACTCCCATACAAAAAAACATGGTCGCCATACAAATTAGTCAAAGTACTTAGGTATGAAATTTTGGAACAGCAGTTGTAGCCAATTTACTGAACCGATTTCGATTTTTTTTTCATTACTGGAATCGGTATTTAATATTCAATGATAATTGCTATGTATTCTACTCAATTATAGTACAAGTTCAACCTAATATTTCGAAAATTGTAAAAAAAAGTCGGCAAAAAATGCAAATTTTCGACCTTTGAGACGCATGCGCTGACTACATAGTGCATAATACATAAAAATGATGTACCACAAAAATAACCGGCTTTACTTGGTCTACATAAAAGTCCGCGACAGCATATGTCTATCTCCTAAGGTTTTTGAACTATGACAGTTTTTATAACTATAATTAGAGAGCAAAATAGTAGGTATTTTTAAAATGTTTTTTTACAAATAGTGTATCAATCCTTATCCAAATAAACACTTTAGTTAGCTTGGTCATTTCATACAGATCAAATTTGTCATTCACATCAAATAATTTCAACGGATAGTTTCGAAGATATCTTAAGATTAAAATTACAACGCAATAAAAAATATTGCCGCGGTAGTAACTGTGTACATATTCTGTGCCATGACTTCTATTTATAACGTAGGTACACTAGAATACAAAGTTTTACTTTATCTAAGATAGATAAGGTATTTAAGATTGAGATAAGAGCAAGTTTTGTCGTAGTTACAGTAAAAGCTATATTTAAGATTGAACTATACCTACACCGCTCGAATACGACTTGCCATATTATCCTTCAAGTAGAAAGCGGAAGCACTATTTTGAACCTTATGATCATAGAAATAAAATTGATAAAATTCATCATTCAGCCTATACTTACCAGTATAGGGAAGTTATGCAAAAGCCGAACACCCGCCCGCCGACCTTATGCCTCAAAGAATGAATAATAAAGATGGAATAATGATATTAGAAAAAAATGGTGAAATCTCCGAAGGTCAACTCCTGGTATTGGACCCCCGACGGATCTCGAAAACGGTAGGGTTTAGAGATATACTTTCTTCGCAAAATATTGAGTACTACCTTGGTACTTTTTGGAACAATTAAAAAAAACATGGCTCCCATACAAAAAAAAATGGCCGCCATACATTTTATTTTTCACTCAGTTTTGTTTTGTTTTTTGTTTAGTTGTTATAAGGAAACTATCAGAGATGGGAAATATAGAGGTGAGAATATGATCGTGAGAAGAAATGAAATCTCGGAAGGTCAATTCTTCAACCTGGACCCCTAAGGGATCTCAATAACGGTGAGGTTTAGAGATGTACTTCTTTTATAAAATATTGAGTACTACCTTGGTACTTTTTGGAACAATTAAAAAAAACTTGGCTTTCATACAAAAAAAGCATGGCCGCCATACATTGCATTTTTCACTCATCTAGATGGTTGTTTCAAGGAAACTATTAGGAATGACAAAAAACTGAACCCATTTTGACATTAAAGATGGCGGATGTCACTTTTGTTAAAAAGTCATCATGGGTATCGATTTCGAGGTTTTCGGAGGTGTAGATTTGGAAAATGGCATCCATTTTGAAATTCAAGATGGCGGATGTCACTTAATTTCAAAAAGTCGTCATGGGTGTCGTTTTCGATGTTTACGGGGGTGTAGATTTCAAAAATGACATCCATTTTGACATTAAAGATGGCGGATGTCACTTTTTTGACAAAAGTCGTCATGGGTATCGTTTTCGAGGTTTTCGGGGGTGTAGATTTCAAAAATGGCATCCATTTTGAAATTCAAGATGGCGGAAATCATTTTTTTGCAAAAAGTCGTCATGGGTGTCGTTGTCGAGGTATTCGGGGGTGTAGATTTCAAAAATGGCATCAATTTTGAAATACAAGATGGCGGATGTCACTTTTTTCAAAAATTCGTCATGGGTATCGTTTTCGAGGTTTTCGGGGGTTTGAATTTCAAAACTGGCATCCATTTTGAAATCCAAGATGGCGGATGTCACTTATGTGCAAAAAGTCGTCATGGGTGTCGTTGTCGAGGTTTTAGGGGGTGTAGATTTCAAAAATGGCATCCATTTTGAAATTCAAGATGGCGGAGGTCACTTTTTTGCAAAAAGTCGTCATGGGTATCGTTTTCGAGGTGTTCGGGGGTGTAGATTTCAAAAATGGCATCAATTTTGAAATTCAAGATGGCGGATGTCACTTTTTTGCAAAAAGTCGTCATGGGTGTCGTTGTCGAGGTTTTTGGGGGTGTAGATTTCAAAAATGGCAGCCATTTTGAAATTCAAAATGGCGGAAGTCACTTTTTTGCAAAAAGTCGTCATGAATGTCGTTTTCGAAGTTTTTGGGGTCGTAAAGTCATCGCAAAAATGAAACCCATCTAAAAAATACTCTCGCGGGCCGCATGCGGCCCGCGCACCGCCCAAAATACTAGTTATTATACTATATAAAGCTAAATTACCACTGACTGACTGACTGACTGACTGACATAGAGAAATGTTTGGGACAACTGGGGGGTATAGGGGAAAAAGTGAATATAGGGTCATATAGGGGGTGGTTCAAAACCTCTGGGAAAAATCCGAAATTGGACAAAAGTCGTACCCTGATGGTGAGATGCCCTCGTATCTCGAAAACGATAAATATTTTTACTAAAGCAGTTGAACTAAAAATTGATAAAACCCTGGGACCTTTTTGGAGAATTGAAAAAAAAGATGGCCGCCGAACAAAAAAACATGGCCGCCATACAAAATTGAAACGTCAATAGCTCGGAAACGGTAAAACTTTAATAACAAGTGTTTGACCAAATGTCATAGGGAATCGAGAGATCTACCTGGTGGGGTCGATGAAAATTCAAGATGGCGGATTCAAAATGGCCGCCATTTTTCAAAATGGTCCGAGGGGGCTGATTTTTTGCATCCGGGGGTTTTTGGGGTCCCTGATTTCATTGACAAAAAAAAATTTTGAAAAAGTTTTTTTTTAAAGATGGCCGCCATACATTTTTTATTTTTCATCTTTAGACGATTGTTTTGAGGAAACTATTTGCAATGACAATAAACCGATGGCAGATTCGTATAAAGATGGAATGATGATTTTAGGATTAAATGGTGAAACCTCCGAAGGTCAACTCCTGGTATTGGACCCCCAATGGATCTCGAAAACGGTGAGGCTTAGAGATGTAGTTTCCTCACAAAATATTGAGTACTACCTTGGTACTTTTTGGAACAATTAAAAAAAACATGGGTCCCATACAAAAAAAAAATGGCCGCCATACAAATTGGACGTTTTACTTAGGCACGCCATACATTGCCTCTTTGACTCATTTAGATCGTTGTTTTATGCAGATTCGTATAAAGATAGAAAAATGATTTTAGGATTAAATGGTGAAACCTCCGAAGGTCAACTCCTGGTATTGGACCCCCAATGGATCTCGAAAACGGTGAAGCTTAGAGATGTACTTTCCTCACAAAATATTGAGTGTTACCTTGGTTCTTTTTGGAACAATTAAAAAAAACATGGGTCCCATACAAAAAAAAAATGGCCGCCATACAAATTGGACATTTTACTTAGGCACGCCATACATTGCCTCTTTGACTCATTTAGATCGTTGTTTTGAGGAATCCATTAGCAATGACAAAAAACTTAATGCAGATTCGTATGAAGATGGAATAACGATTTAAAGAAAAAATGGTGAAACTTCCGAAGGTCATCTCCTGGTATTGGACCTCCAACGGATCTCGGAAACGGTGGGGTTTAGAGATGTACTTTCTTCACAAAATATTGAGTACTACCTTGGTACTTTTTGGAACAATTAAAAAAAAACATAGCTCCCATACAAAAAAAATGGCCGCCATACAAATTAGACGTTTTACTTAGATACGCCATACATTGCATTTTTCATTTATTTAGATGGTTGTTTGGAGGAAACCATTATGAGATAAGGAAAAATTGAATATAAGGATTATCGATGGATACAATGGTGAAATCTCGGAAGGTTGACTCCTGGACCTGGACCCTCAAGGGATCTTGAAAACGGTGGGGTTTAGAGATGTACTTTCTTTACGAAATATTGAGTACTACCTTGGTACTTTTTGGAACAATTTAAAAAAATATGGCTCCCATACAAATAAAAAATGGCTGCCATACATTTTTATTTTTCACTCGTATAGATAGTTGTTTTAAGGCAACTATAAGTGATGGGAAAAAACTGATTGTAGGTTCGTATAGAGATGACAAAATGAAAAAAAAAGAAGCCAGAATCTCGGAAGGTCAATTCTTCAACCTGAAGTCCTAAGGGATCTCAAAAACGATGGGGTTTAGAGATGTACTTTCTTTACATAATATTAGGTACCACCTTGGTACAAAAGTCGTCATGGGTATCGTTTTGGGGGTTTTCGGGGGTGGAGATTTCAAAAATGACATCCATTTTGACATTAAAGTTGGCGGATGTCACTTTTTTCAAAAAATCGTCATGGGTATCGTTTTCGAGGTTTTCGGGGGTGTAGATTTCAAAAATGACATTTATTTTGACATTAAAGATGGCGGATGTCACTTTTTTGCCAAAAGTCGTCATGGGTATCGTTTTCGAGGTTTTCGGGGGTGTAGATTTCAAAAATGACTTCCATTTTGACATTAAAGATGGCGGATGTCACTTTTTTGACAAAAGTCGTCATGGGTGTCGTTTTCGATGTTTTCGGGGGTGTAGATTTCAAAAATGACATCCATTTTGACATTAAAGATGGCGGATGTCACTTTTTTGCCAAAAGTCGTCATGGGTATCGTTTTCGAGGTTTTCGGGGGTGTTGATTTCAAAAATGACATCTATTTTGACATTAAAGATGGCGGATGTCACTTTTTTGCCAAAAGTCGTCATGGGTATCGTTTTCGAGGTTTTCGGGGGTGTTGATTTCAAAAATGACATCTATTTTGACATTAAAGATGGCGGATGTCACTTTTTTGCCAAAAGTCGTCATGGGTATCGTTTTCGAGGTTCTCAGGGGTGGAGATTTCAAAAATGACATCCATTTTGACATTAAAGATGGCGGATGTCACTTTTTTGCCAAAAGTCGTCATGGGTATCGTTTTCGAGGTTTTCGGGGGTGTAGATTTCAAATATGACATCTATTTTGACATTAAAGATGGCGGATGTCACTTTTTTGCCAAAAGTCGTCATGGGTATCGTTTTCGAGGTTTTCGGGGGTGTAGATTTCAAAAATGACTTCCATTTTGACATTAAAGATGGCGGATGTCACTTTTTTGACAAAAGTCGTCATGGGTATCGTTTTCGAGGTTTTCGGGGGTGTAGATTTCAAAAATGACATCCATTTTGACATTCAAGATGGCGGATGTCACTTTTTTGACAAAAGTCGTCATGGGTATCGTTTTCGAGGTTTTCGGGGGTGGAGATTTCAAATATGACATCCATTTTGACATTAAAGATGGCGGATGTCACTTTTTTGACTAAAGTCGTCATGGGTATCGTTTTCGGGGTTTTCGGGGGTGGAGATTTCAAAAATGACATCCATTTTGACATTAAAGATGGCGGATGTCACTTTTTTGACAAAAGTCGTCATGGGTATCGTTTTCGGGGTTTTCGGGGGTGTAGATTTCAAAAATGACATCAATTTTGACATTAAAGATGGCGGATGTCACTTTTTTGCCAAAAGTCGTCATGGGTATCGTTTTTGAGGTTTTCGGGGGTGTAGATTTCAAAAATGACATCCATTTTGACATTAAAGATGGCGGATGTCACTTTTTTGCCAAAAGTAGTCATGGGTATCGTTTTCGAGGTTTTCGGGGGTGTAGATTTCAAAAATGACATCCATTTTGACATTAGAGATGGCGGATGTCACTTTTTTACCAAAAGTCGTCATGGGTATCGTTTTCGAGGTTTTCAGGGGTTTAGATTTCAAAAATGACATCCATTTTGACATTAAAGATGGCGGATGTCACTTTTTTGCCAAAAGTAGTCATGGGTATCGTTTTCGAGGTTCTCAGGGGTGGAGATTTCAAAAATGACATCCATTTTGACATTAAAGATGGCGGATGTCACTTTTTTGACAAAAGTCGTCATGGGTATCGTTTTCGAGGTTTTCGGGGGTGTAGATTTCAAAAATGACATCCATTTTGACATTAAAGATGGCGGATGTCACTTTTTTGACCAAAGTCGTCATGGGTATCGTTTTCGAGGTTTTCGGGGGTGTAGATTTCAAAAATGACATCCATTTTGACATTAAAGATGGCGGATGTCACTTTTTTGCTAAAAGTAGTCATGGGTATCGTTTTCGAGGTTCTCAGGGGTGGAGATTTCAAAAATGACATCCATTTTGACATTAAAGATGGCGGATGTCACTTTTTTGCCAAAAGTCGTCATGGGTATCGTTTTCGAGGTTTTCGGGGGTGTAGATTTCAAAAATGACATCCATTTTGACATTAAAGATGGCGGATGTCACTTTTATGACAAAAGTCGTCATGGGTATCGTTTTCGAGGTTTTCGGGGGTGTAGATTTCAAAAATGACATCCATTTTGACATTAAAGATGGCGGATGTCACTTTTTTGACAAAAGTCGTCATGGGTATCGTTTTCGAGGTTTTCGGGGGTGTAGATTTCAAAAATGACATCCATTTTGACATTAAAGATGGCGGATGTCACTTTTTTGACAAAAGTCGTCATGGGTATCGTTTTCGAGGTTTTCGGGGGTGTAGATTTCAAAAATGACATCCATTTTGACATTAAAGATGGCGGATGTCACTTTTTTGACAAAAGTCGTCATGGGTATCGTTTTCGAGGTTTTCGGGGGTGTAGATTTCAAAAATGACATCCATTTTGACATTAAAGATGGCGGATGTCACTTTTTTGACAAAAGTCGTCATGGGTATCGTTTTCGAGGTTTTCGGGGGTGTAGATTTCAAAAATGACTTCCATTTTGACATTAAAGATGGCGGATGTCACTTTTTTGACAAAAGTCGTCATGGGTGTCGTTTTCGATGTTTTCGGGGGTGTAGATTTCAAAAATGACATCCATTTTGACATTAAAGATGGCGGATGTCACTTTTTTGCCAAAAGTCGTCATGGGTATCGTTTTCGAGGTTTTCGGGGGTGTAGATTTCAAAAATGACATCCATTTTGACATTAAAGATGGCGGATGTCACTTTTTTGACAAAAGTCGTCATGGGTATCGTTTTCGAGGTTTTCGGGGGTGTAGATTTCAAAAATGACATCCATTTTGACATTAAAGATGGCGGATGTCACTTTTTTGCCAAAAGTAGTCATGGGTATCGTTTTCGAGGTTCTCAGGGGTGGAGATTTCAAAAATGACATCCATTTTGACATTAAAGATGGCGGATGTCACTTTTTTGACCAAAGTCGTCATGGGTATCGTTTTCGAGGTTTTCGGGGGTGTAGATTTCAAAAATGACATCCATTTTGACATTAAAGATGGCGGATGTCACTTTTTTGCTAAAAGTAGTCATGGGTATCGTTTTCGAGGTTCTCAGGGGTGGAGATTTCAAAAATGACATCCATTTTGACATTAAAGATGGCGGATGTCACTTTTTTGCCAAAAGTCGTCATGGGTATCGTTTTCGAGGTTTTCGGGGGTGTAGATTTCAAAAATGACATCCATTTTGACATTAAAGATGGCGGATGTCACTTTTATGACAAAAGTCGTCATGGGTATCGTTTTCGAGGTTTTCGGGGGTGTAGATTTCAAAAATGACATCCATTTTGACATTAAAGATGGCGGATGTCACTTTTTTGCCAAAAGTAGTCATGGGTATCGTTTTCGAGGTTCTCAGGGGTGGAGATTTCAAAAATGACATCCATTTTGACATTAAAGATGGCGGATGTCACTTTTTTGCCAAAAGTAGTCATGGGTATCGTTTTCGAGGTTCTCAGGGGTGGAGATTTCAAAAATGACATCCATTTTGACATTAAAGATGGCGGATGTCACTTTTTTGACAAAAGTCGTCATGGGTATCGTTTTCGAGGTTTTCGGGGGTGTAGATTTCAAAAATGACATCCATTTTGACATTAAAGATGGCGGATGTCACTTTTTTGACAAAAGTCGTCATGGGTATCGTTTTCGAGGTTTTCGGGGGTGTAGATTTCAAAAATGACATCCATTTTGACATTAAAGATGGCGGATGTCACTTTTTTGCCAAAAGTAGTCATGGGTATCGTTTTCGAGGTTCTCAGGGGTGGAGATTTCAAAAATGACATCCATTTTGACATTAAAGATGGCGGATGTCACTTTTTTGCCAAAAGTCGTCATGGGTATCGTTTTCGAGGTTTTCGGGGGTGTAGATTTCAAAAATGACATCCATTTTGACATTAAAGATGGCGGATGTCACTTTTTTGACAAAAGTCGTCATGGGTATCGTTTTCGAGGTTTTCGGGGGTGTAGATTTCAAAAATGACATCCATTTTGACATTAAAGATGGCGGATGTCACTTTTTTGACAAAAGTCGTCATGGGTATCGTTTTCGAGGTTTTCGGGGGTGTAGATTTCAAAAATGACTTCCATTTTGACATTAAAGATGGCGGATGTCACTTTTTTGACAAAAGTCGTCATGGGTGTCGTTTTCGATGTTTTCGGGGGTGTAGATTTCAAAAATGACATCCATTTTGACATTAGAGATGGCGGATGTCACTTTTTTGACAAAAGTCGTCATGGGTATCGTTTTCGAGGTTTTCGGGGGTGTAGATTTCAAAAATGACATCCATTTTGACATTAGAGATGGCGGATGTCACTTTTTTACCAAAAGTCGTCATGGGTATCGTTTTCGATGTTTTCGGGGGTGTAGATTTCACAAATGACATCCATTTTGACATTTAAGATGGCGGATGTCATTTTTTTGACAAAAGTCGTCATGGGTATCGTTTTCGAGGTTTTCGGGGGTGTAGATTTCAAAAATGACATCCATTTTGACATTAAAGATGGCGGATGTCACTTTTTTGACAAAAGTCGTCATGGGTATCGTTTTCGAGGTTTTCGGGGGTGTAGATTTCAAAAATGACATCCATTTTGACATTAAAGATGGCGGATGTCACTTTTTTGACAAAAGTCGTCATGGGTGTCGTGTCGAGGTATTTGGGGGTGCAGATTTCAAAAATGGCATCCATTTTGAAATTCAAGATGGCGAATGCCACTTATTCGCCATAAGTCGTCATGGGTATCGTTTTCGAGGTTTTTAGGGATGTAGATTTCAAACTTGAAAGTCTTTGCACCTATAAACAAACTCGCGGGCCGCATGCGGCCCGCGCACCGCCCAAAATACTAGTCTAGATATATAAAATTGAAATATTCCGGTCTGTCCCCCGGGGAACAGATTGTATGGGACATCCCTGCAATATTTATTTTTTCTGCTTTTAGTATTTGTTGTTATAGCGACGACAGAAATACATCATCTGTGTAAATTTTAACGTTCTAGCTATCACCCTTCCTGATATACAGTCTGATGACAGACAGACGGACAAACTCACTCACTCGAAACAGCTTGACTAATTTTTATGCATTTTTTGTCTTTGTGTTTTAGGGCGGTTTCAGACTAGCTTTTTATAAGCTCTAAGCTCGTATACTGACACGACACCACGACCGGCCCCCCTACCGCCTAAAGCAATAGCAATCGTAATAGCAATCGTTTATGACTTCATTTTAGTCATTTGGCACCGACTATGTGACGTTAGCCATCAAAGTTGTTCATTCAACGATTGCTTTCGCAATCCGCGCATAGCAATTCATGGCTAACGTCACATAGGCGGTGCTAAATGACTAAAATGAAGTCATAAACGATTGCTATTACGATTGCTATTGCTTAGGCGGTAGGGGGCGGTTCGAGCGAACACGCCGAAATATTATGCCCTTCATGCGAGTACGGTTTATTGAAGCGCGTAATGTAGCGCGCGTGTAAGAGCGTATGCCGAAACGACCGTAGACGCGCAGAAAAATACGCTAATCTGAAACCACTCTAAGTACCTAGTGGGTCTGAGAATAGGTCGTAGGTTATTCAATTCAATTCAAGTATGATCTTAAATTTATACGAATTTAATGACATTTTAATCACTTTACTAATTTAATGGAATTCCTTTACATGTTAAACCTACACTTGTATTGTAACTACATATATATTTTGTATGTAATTACACATATCCAGCTATCCAGAACTGCTGTATTAAGCCAAAAGGTTGCGATTCAGATCACTATTATGAACAACTCTTTGTACAACAATTCGAGAAAAAAAATTGCTGTTTGATAGGTACTTTTTGTCGAAGCCAATTTTTGTAAAGAATAGCTGTCTTTTTTTCTCGAATGCGGGGCTAGTCCCATAGTAAAATTAGTTCATAATGATGGTTTTAATCCCTGTTTCGGCCTAGTCTGTACAGGGTAAGGAGATAACCCTGTATATTTAGGTATTTGTCCTAAAGCCTAAAAAGCTAAAAAAAAAAGCCAAAGCCTAAGCTTAAAAAGCCATGGTGGTCTAGTGTTAATGATTCTCGCCTAACGATCGCGAGGTCGAGGGTTCAAATCCCAGTCCCGTACCAATGAATTCCTTGGAATTTATGTACGGAATTTCACACCACTGGCTTTTCGGTGAAGTAAAACATCGTGAGGCAACCTACATACATCCGTAGAAGAAATTCGATGGCGTATGTGAATACACCAACCCGCACTGGGCCAGCGTGGTGGATATGGCCCAATCACCTCTCGTGGGTAGGCCTACGTCCTGTAGTGGATACAGTACAGTACAGTCCTAAATTCGGATCGAACGGTATAGAAATTGTAGACGAGGAACACCTCACAAGTAGTCACGAGGAATATACAATAGGGTACCGTTTTTTACTCTTTGGGTACGGAACCCTAAAAGGGATATTCTTACTAAACTGAAAGGGGACAATCCAAGCCTTATGAACAACTTTTACTGTGGACCCAATTCGAAATTTCTAGCCTGTTCCAACCAATAAGACGTACCTACCCTATGTAGTAATTTTAATAAAGATATATACTTAAAACAATTCCTTACTTTCTTATCTTAGGAAACATTTCTGAATTTATCCTTCTCGCTTTTCTGTCATCCGCTAATTTCATAAGCTTTGCGCTTACTATTACACAAATATCTTGTTCAGCATTTAATTTTGAACGCACTGATCTTACTTTACATACGAGTAAAACTTCCAAAAATCATTTTTTATTTATTGCAGCATTTTTTTCTCTTCGGAATTGTCACTTCAGTTACTCTATCACAGTTTTGGTCACAGTTTGATTATTTTTTATTGGAGTTCTATGTTTATCCCGTATTGTCTTTTGGCCACGATTTAGCATAATTACTTAAGTCACAATTTTACCATAATTTGGTTAGATCTCAGTCTAATAGCAAAAATCTATGGTAACGAATATCACAAGGTAAATAAGTTTTTACATTGCATCTGTGTCTTTATCTAAATCGTAAAGTCAGCTTAATCTTATGTTAATAGTTGATTTTAGAAGTTTTCTGTTAATAGAATTAGTAATTTAATTTCGAAACTTTATCTCAACTAAAAAGCAAACATTATTTAATATAATAACTTCTAGAGCTATATACATTTGTGTCAAAAGTTCACGTTGTAAATAATAATGCGGTTTTAAAATGCAGTTTTCTCTTCTCTCATAGCTGGTTACAATCCACAAGTTTTTTAAATGTAGCTTTCAAAAAGTACTATCAATAATTTAAGAATATTGTTATTGAACAAAATTCAACTTCTTGCTTCTACAAATAATAGGTCTGCTTATAGGTATAGGTACTTAAATAGTTGACTTTGGTCGCAATGTACCTAAATACGCGACTAAACTGTGACTTTTTGACCACATTTGCAACTGGTCACAACTCAACACATTTAATTTTTATAATAATTATAGCACTAGATTTTAAAATGTGTCTCACAAAATTACCATTTAGCCTTGAATCAAAACTGCATAATTATAATTCACTTGGGCCATAATATAAAAATTTAGGTAAGTAGGTACGCGGCTAAAATGAAAGAATCTGATTTGCAACTGGTCACAATGTTATCACATTTTATATATAGCTCTAGGTTTTTAAATGTGCCTCATAAAGACACTATTTACCACTGAATCAGGTATATTATTTAGTCACAATATAAATACGAGTTTTTCCTCAAATTTTATAACAAGTCCGTTCACATTGAAACTCAGAAATAAACTAACGTCGCCTTGTGTCTCACTTGTACAGTTTGTACTCTGAGTCATTAACTGTGATAACATTTAATATTTTATCATATTTAGTGTATTTACAGTGATGTAACTGAGAATTTTGTAATGTTAGAATACTGTGTTATTGTTATGAAATATGTAAATGACGTTCCATAGCATTGTTGGTTTAATTTGGGGATCCGTGGTAAATCTCTACGCACGTATCTCTCACGTACCTATACATAATTATTTTACGTCAAAAATGGCACAATCGACTTCATCCGTCATCGTCATCACTTCGTGGCTAAAATATTTTTTTTGGCACTACATCCCACAACCGACTTCGCCCGTGTACAGAATTAGAATAGTTCCCACGAATCAATGTAGTATTTTTTACATTACAGTTGATTTTCTCAGCCGATTTAGATAAAATTTAAATAGAACCTCCTCTAAGGCATGATCTACCTACTAAACAAAAAAATAATCATCAAAATAGGTTTGTAATAGGCCTAATACGCGCGTAGGTAATAAATAAAGTTATGACGTCACGCGTATTTTTAACGGATTACATCTTCATAATAGGGTAGTTGACTAGTATTGAATTAATTAAATGTATTAAGATTACTGAATTCTGCAATTAATTATGATTTGTAAACTGAAAAAATAACTAATATTGGCTAATCCAGTTCAGAGATATAAGCTTGTAAAGATTGTTTGTAGGGATTAAGAGGGGATGCTTTGTCCGTTTCCCACAAAGCATAACATACTTATTGAATGGCGAATGTATGACGCTTACGGACGGTGACGTCATATTTTGCCATAGCACTTTGTCTAGCAAGAAAATAAAATGCTTGTAACTTTTTTTATTTATAAGCTGATTTTGATTTTGTTAGATGTTACAAGAGGTCATCAAAAAAAAATGTCAACTAGCCTAATCTATGTGGTTAAAAAGAAAAAAAAACTATATATTATAAAGTCCTATATTATTTGTTCATCGAACTGATGAATTAATTATATTTTTATCGTTAGCTAGTCAATTTCAGAGATATTGTATAGTTCAAACGAAGTCAGGAAGAACCGCTAGTATCTTCTTATTACCAGTGATTATAATAAAAATAGATAAGCGGCTTCTTATGTAAAGCCAGAATTGAAAAGTTAACGAGAGAACTATTTAAATAAAATTTAAATAATGCTTAACAACAGATTTGACGGCATAATAAGTACCTATCTACTTTAGGTAGGAATAATCTAGATCAGTCTGGATTTCAGACAGGAAAACAGCATCAAAATAGATCTTTTCAGTTTTGGTTACTAGAAAAGTAAAACCGGACAAGTGAGAGTCAGGCTCGCACTCTATCTATTGGCTGTAATTCCCTGGTGAGTTTCGAAATCTGCGGATTTTTACGACATAGGTAAATTTTTAAGGTAAGGTTTTTAACTTTTTTCCACGATAACTTAGAAGTTTGATTTTTCACAACTGTAAGAAACCATAGATACACATATACGTTAACTTTATGAGTTCTCGATATAAGAGGTCTGGACAGACGGACGGACAGACTGATAACAAAATGATCCTAAAAGGGCTTCCATTTTTATTTTTTGTGGTACGGAACCATAAAACTGGAGTACAAAATGAAATAGGCACCTATGTTTAAATGTAGGTACATGCAATTTTGTGTAATGTAAAGAACCCTTCAATGAGTGATTAAAAACGCACTTATCACATCTTTTTGTCATTCTTGGAAAAACATACCTAAATCAAAAATAATTACATAAATACTTGTTTTCGTTATTTTGATCCGGAATAAGATTTATTTGGTTCGTTTGTGCTAATCGAAGAGAACATAATCAAACCGGTTTTGTTAGTTTTTGCACGAAAGATATTTCACCAGATTTGAAAAAGTAATATCTTATAGCTATGTCAAACTTTTAAGCCACGTGAAGGCTTCTGGGCTCTATTTTTTATTGCAGTAACCATAATTATCTACGGAAAACTAACCCGCGTCTCGGCCCGTTTTTATCAACTTTGAATGTCTCAATGCTTTCTTTTTTGTAATACCCTTCTGTGGGGAAGTCCCTAACACATTTCAGTTTTCAACCACCAAGTAGAGCAACGTTCTTGACGGTCAGTTTTTGGATATGTGACCGCGCGTATGGGTGACATTTACAACTGAGCGCTGGCGTGGATCGGAAGACACGTTATATTGTGAGTCTCGGGTGTTTCAGCCATTTTATAGCCATGTCAGAGTCTGACAAGCACGTCACTTCATTAAAACTCGCGTGAGAATTCATTATACTAAAGAAAACACCGGTTTTTACTCACGTATAATATGGCGGCCGGGCCGCTGGGAACCCGACCGGTTTCGGAGTAATTAGTACTCCTTCGTCAGGGAATAAACGCGCTCCCGTCGACGGCCGCGATATTATACGTGAGTAAAAACCGGTGTTTTCTTACAAGCAGTTTGAATACTCTGACATCAGGGGTATAGCGATCCGACTTATACAGGGTTATCTGCTTGCCCTGTACTAACCCGAAAGGGGGTAGATAAGACAAGCATTATGAACTACCTTTACTATGGAGCCAACCCGGAATACGAGAAAAAATATCAGCTGTTCCATACAAAATTGCTACTCGAAATCGACAAAATGTATGAAACCACCCCTTTTTTGTCTCGAATTTCGGCTTGGCCCTTGGCTCCCTTCATATTAGTACATCAGTTCTAGATAATCCAGTATATTTATACAGGCCCACTAACTATAATTAGATGTAATTGAATACCTACTTTTAGGCATGTACTAAGGCTAATCATCATACAAGTCGGCGGTTGTGAAGTTAGTTACAAGCTTCGCAATATCCAATCAACGCGCAGCTTTATGTGAACTTTAGTCAGGATTAGGCAGATTATAAATAGTAGTAATATAACTTCATATCCGTCGACTTGTATAATTCGACCTGTAACATGCATTTTATCGGAGTAAATCGAGAAAAATAAACAAATAACATACTCCTCCGATATCACAGAAATCGCGTCAAACTCGATCTCTTCTGGCATGGTTACTTCCACTAAACCACTTTGAACCGGTATGAACTGGACCGAACCGGTTTTAAGGTGCAGTTTCACTGATGCAATTGTATTTAATTGTGTATAGGTAATAATATGATTGATGACTTTTTAAATGATTTCTTAACGGCGGATTTTCAACCGGCTACAGCTGTCTCGTTCGCACATTTGCAAGTATGAGTACCTGTACTAGTCTAAAAACCGTACGTTTTTATAAATCTTAATATGTATCAGCATTCAGCAGATCAAAATAGGTACAGCAGTTTTCGTTCTTTACGGTCTACTGTATCGAATTGAGAGATTTTACAAAAACCGCAACAAAACGTGTATAATGTTATGATAAATAAATACGACGCGTAAATTACATAGTAGTTTTTGAAAATTTACATACAAATTGTTTCTTTTTAATTTTTATTAATTTGAAATTGTGTAAATTATTATTTGGAAAATGATTGTCCAATAAGCAAGGCAATAAAACACGCAAGCTGCCGCCCGTATTAACAAAATGACGCTTTGACTCAGTGTACCTTTGGCACGGTCAGTCTTCGGATGGGTGACCGCGAGTGGCATTTACAACTGACCTCACAGGCTCAGGTGAAAATGGTAAATTGTAGGTCTTGGTTGTATTAACCGTTTAGCCATGTCAGAGGCCTTCAGATGGCTTAAAAACTCTGACGCTAGCTACTTCGCCTATACGAACTTATTTTTACACAGCAACAGTATTAACTACAAGTATATGACTTAAGACTGTATTAAATTATTTCTCAAGTGCTTTGTCAGTATGAGACACTTAAATAAGATTGCATTGCACAAAATGACAATTAATTTATCATTAGATCATTTTGTAAGATGGGCTTTTTAGTTATAATCATTACATCTACATATTTTATTTTACTACGTAGAGCACAAAAGGCAATTTACACAGATAGTGCACTTTTCATAAAACAAAACAATGGATCCTTAGTAGGTAATAACTTTTCTGTATTAAAGTAGACAATTTAATGAGATTTATGGCATAGATCTATTTATTTATGATACTGAATAATTATATAACCTGAATTCAAGATAATGCAAATTGGCCACGCACGAAGGGTTCCGTGCCGTATGGGAGCACCCTTAGCTCCATTTCAGGCGTTATTAATATCGAGCAATAAACGGTGTTTTAGTATTTATTGTTATAGCGGCTACAGAAACACAAAATCTGTGAACATTTTATACGTCTATCATTATTCATGAGATACAGCCTGGTGACAGACAGACAATCAGAAGAACGGACAGTTGTTCTGGTAACAGACAGACAGACAGAAGGACGGACGGTTGTTCTGTTACTAACAGAACAACTGATAAGACTTGTTTGAAACGGATATAATTCAAGGGTTAGAGATAACATAGGCCACTTTATGTGCCGAAAAAAAAGTTCTCTGGGTCTAGCATACAAAATACAACGCAGGCGAAATCGGTGGCAAAACTTAGTAGTTAATAAAGGTACTTGATAGTTAAAAAATACTTAAAAAGAAAATTTTAAACAATGAAAAAAAAAATTAAAGCCGAAAGGGGGTAGATAAGACAAGCATTATGAACTACCTTTACTATGGGGCCAACCCGGAATACGAGAAAATATATCAGCTGTTCCATCCAGAATTGCTACTCGAAATCGACAAAATGTATGAAACAACCACTTTAAAAAAAAATTAAACATGCTAGCTATACAGGGTTATTTCTAATCAATTAACATACTTTTTGGGGCTTATTCTGTACATCAAAACTAACAACTTTTGTTCTACGAATTTCGTCAAAACTAAAAAAAAAAAAACAGCTGTTCCATACATTTTGTCACGGGCGACCGATAGTTTTCTATGGAACACCAATATATTTTTTTAGTTTTGACAAAAGTCGCAGTACTAAAGTTGTTAGTTTTGATGGACAGAATAAGCCCTTAAAATGATGCTAATTAATTAGAAATAACCCTGTATATTTAACTAGTATCGATTTTATGTATAAATAAGGCTCTAGTTTTTTCCTATGTATCGTGATACGATTCAATCACTTAAATTAATTAAACTGCACGAGTGAAACCACACCTTAAGCCGTACATGCGATGTGAAGAAAAGACCACTACTGTAGAGAAAGCTTGACTTGGGAATGGAAATTAATATAGATATCTAGATATTATCAAGATTGTATACATACATAATAAAGAATTTTCATCTATACAGAAAAAATATGTATGTTACGGAATTTTGATACTGTTATCTACCTTGTACCGTATCAGCCCTTTTAATAGTCCACTGCAGAACATAGGCCTACCCACGAAGGATGATTGGGCCATATTCACCACGCTGACCCAGAACGGGTTGGTGGATTCACATACGCCATCGAATTTCTTCTACGGACGTATGCAGGTTGCCTCAGAAGGTTTTCCTTCACCGAAAAGACAGGCAGTGGTGTGAAGGTGGAAGTTAAAGTTGGATTGATTTTTAGGGTTCCGTACCTCAAACGGAAAAAACGGAACCCTTATAGGATCACTTTGTTGTCCGTCTGTCCGTATGTGTGTATGTCAAGACTCTTTATCTGGGGAACTCGTAAAGATATCGTGATGTAATTTAAACTGTATAAGTATATCTATGATCTCTTGCAGTTGTGTTAAAGAAAATTTCTAAGTTATCGTTTAAAAAAGTTAGAGCCGTTTATGTCGTAAAAACCGCATATTTCGACACTCACAAAAATCAAAACCTACAGGGTACTTCCCGTTGACATAGAACTATGAAATTTGTCGAGAAGCGTTGTCTCAGAGTAGGAATAAATCTGAAAATTGTAGGTACATTTTTATTTAAATCACAAAAAATAGGGCCTCAACATTCACATAATATGGGTTAAAATTCAAAGTGAGTAAATTGTATCACGTAAGGTATCATATAAAATAACTTCATTAGCACATGCTAAAACAGGTTTATAATTATTTTAACAATGTGTTTGTTCGGAACCCTCGATGTGCGAGCCTGACTCGCACTTGTCCGGTGTTTTTTAAATAATAGCGCCCATTTTTGGGCAAGCTAAAGCCTTTAAGACCATACCGCCACTTCTTACGTATGTAATCCGTAATGTAAAAACAATGAAAAAATCATTGTAATTTTTCTGGAGGTCTAATATTAATTTCAACTAGTAATATGAAAACAGCAAAAAATCACTATATTTTTGAAGCACATATCATTTTTAGAAAAGCTGCACTTGGTTATTTACTAAAAAAAAATGGACAGGTTAATTCCGTGCATCCTTCTTTCAGATATTTGCGGCCACATTTTGCAAGGCAACCCTTTTTAAATTTATGTATTCTCCTATTCAAATAATTACGTAATAAAATGGTTTAAATTGTGTAAGCAATGAGCGGAATGTTCTTGCGGTAGAATCTCCGACTATTGGGGCCTGGGTTCAAAATTGTTACATAAAATCAGGAAAAGCAGTAAAATCCTGTTAGTTTTGCCACAATTTCATATTTAGAGGAGAAAATAACCATAACTATACTTTTCGAAGTTTTCTGTGATATTCTGATAATTATGGTCATTTACACGTACCGATCCGGCAAATTCTAGTTTTCCCGCCCTTACCGTGTTTGACCTTCATGTATCACGGTACAGGTGCTAATGACCGATGAGTTTACAGGTGACGACACGATCACGTTACGACTTCGCAAATGATTTTATGGACGACTAGTTTTTACCCGCGGCTTCGCCCGCATACGCAAATTATCATTATAATTTATAGCCTATGTGTTATTCTGATATATTATAAGCTATATTATTGCAAATTTTCATCTCAATCCGTTCAGTAGTTTTTGCGTGAAAGAGTAACAAACATCCATACATCCATCCATCCATCCATCCATCCATCCATCCATCCATCCTCACAAACTTTCGCGTTTATAATATTAGTAGTAGATTAAAATCGAGATTTGACTGCTATCTAACCACGGGACAATTTCTAACCACTAGACAAAAATGACGTATAAATGACTACATAGACGAGACGACTGCGATCTATCAAGAGACGAGATGATGGATCAGAATGTGTAGGTAAATGTTTGGATAACTACTGTACATTGACATGGCATATTCATTTGTAAGGACCCGGCAAGTAATTTCAATCATAAAACTAATAGGATTCATCATTATCATTAACAGCCGTTAGATGTTCACTACTGTACATAAGCCTCCTCTATGGATTTCCAATAAACCCAATAGAAAACGGCTTGAATCCAGGGCGTTCCTGCAGTCTTTAGTCATGATGACTGGGTGAAAAATAAAACATTATTATACTCGTAACTAGTCTGTCAGTTAGATTCTTAAAAAAATATTAAACAGGTATTTTTTCTTTTGTCATCATTATACTTTTTTAGTCATCTATCCTATTATGATTATTGTCAGTCCACTTAGTCGGTGTACGTCCTACTCTTCATAGGATACTACACTATAACCCTACAGCCCCCTAGGATTCAAAAGATTATAAAACTCTTTGTATCAGTGCTGGTGGATAAACTCTGTGAATTACCAATACAATTTTAAAACAACAGGACATTTTTTGACATGGTGGATGATGGATCAACTAAATAACTGCCAGCTGCATGCACGAAAAAGCATGACTCATTGTCACGTTCCGCCTGAGCCGAGCGTGCAAACGAGAGCGCGTAACAAGCGAAAGAGAGGCAAAGAAGAAATAAGAAAAATACGTGTTTTTTTTTTCAATGAAAATGAATTGAAAAAGAAGAATGCACTATGCAATGTAAGGATTGCCACCTCTATATGTTACATGTCAATGGGTCAAATGTTAACATTTTGATAAATCTGGAAATGTAGGGCAATGAACTTTGATTTGTTTGTTTTTATCATAATAACAATAGGCGGAACGACGCGACGATATACTCGTAGTTATCGCCAGAGGTCGCTGGATGCAAGCCGCTTCCAACCGGTCTTATTGAAAATGTGTAAGAAAAGCCTATGTCAGCGTCTGTGGAGGAAAATCTATGACTAATTTAAAGCCACCAACCCGCTCTGATAGCTCTTAAGAATAAGCCCCGCTTTTATGAATAAGCTCTAGATGGTTAAGATTGAACAATGATAACAATGCACCCTATGAATAAGATTAAGATAGCCCAACGCGCTATGGAGAGGCCTATGCTCGGTGTCTCTCTGCGAGATTGAATCAGAAATGAGGAGATCCGCAGACGAACCATAGTTGCCGACATAGCTCAGCAGATAAAGTAGCAGTGGGCAGGGCACATAGTTCGAAGAATGGATGGCCGATTGGGTCGTAGTTTTCGGATGGAGACCACGGACCAGCAAGCGCAGCGTAGGATGTCCACCGATTATGTGAACTGAGGGTATAATAAAGATCTCAGGAACGCGCTGGATGAAGGTTGCTTCCAACCAGCCTTATTGGAAATCCATAGCGGAGGCCTATGTCCAGCAATGGACGTCCTGCAGTTGATGGGTGGAATCCGCTCTGAACTATCGTGGACATTATGACACAATCCCCCTTCATGAGTAGGCCTATGTTCACGATTGGACTATTAAAAGGCCGGTATTCGGATCTACTTATAAAAATTACTCAGCTCACGCAAGCACCATACGAACAATACCCATTATAGGTCCCATTGTATGGAAAAACGGTAGGTACCCATTCTGTTTAAGTAAAACATAGTAACATCATGCTAGAACATGGAATAACTAAGTAATGATGTTACAATGTTTTTCTAGAACACAAACAAAATGATACTATGTTTTTCCTAAACAGAATGGGATACTTATTATAGAGTTGAGATATACTCGTAGTCACTGACCACAATAGGGAATAAGCATAGCTTTTGGAATAGTCATATAGTCATGTGATACCTATATATCTACCTACTAAGAATAAGTATGATAAAGGAATATACCATTACAATATGTATATAGGTATTCGAGGTGTTGTTTAGTAGAGACTCTCAGAAAGTACAACATAAATAAAATTATACACGGTCTCTGACTACAAACTAAGCAAAGCTTGTGATATGGCTTTCAGAGACTGATATACTCATACACCTGTGCGAAGCCGGGGCGCATCGCTAGAACGCAAACATTATGCAAGGATCGATGTAACATTTTTCACATTATTGTGGATTTATCAAAAATGGCTCTGCCAATTTCGATAAAATTTAAATGGGACCAATTTCGAAGTATACTCTTTCCAATAAAAAAAGAATTATTGAAATCGGACTACTATAAAAAGTTATGCGTGGTTACACATAAAAAAATATATATACGCGTCGAATTGTATACCTCCTCCGGTGGTTCTTTGGTCAAAAAACCCGCATCAAGTAGTTTTAAAGATATAAGCATACAAGTACATGGGGACAGACAGCGGGAAGCGACTTTGTTTTGTACTATGTATTGATATTATGTAGTGATGTATACCTTTAAAAGTTCTTGCACTTTATAAAATTAAATGAATTATTTTAGGGTGTTTTATTATTTAATATTTTAATATATTGTTAGTAAAGGTCCATTTAATCATTTTCGAAACTAAACATTTTAGTCCAATTTCACTAAAAATCGGGTGGCATATAGCACCTCTAGGTCATATTCGGTTTTAAATGTTTCTACATTTAAAAATGTACTATTTAATGATATTTTTGAAGATATGACATAACTTTTAAACATTTTACTAATATTTTCCACATAACATGCGGCTGCAAAATGGTATTTAATTATATGCACGTACATAATTAGGTATGTAACTAAGTCATAAGCGAAATTTTTGAATAATTATCTATTTCTTATTTGGAAATTATGAATGGTTTTGTGAAGAGATAATAATATTCTAAAATGCATATTGCATCTTAAAATGCTGTTATGCAATGCATGATCTAGTCTAGGTGCATAATAACTGCATATGTTTCGTAATTTTCAACTAACTTTCAAATAAATGTTGTAACCTAGCGTAGTAACATTCTTTTTACACTTCGTAGAAGTTATGTTTTTTTTTGTGATGAACATTTAAAAATATTGCCATGAGTGTCACAGTTTTTAAATCCGCCTGAAGGCCTCTGGTACGTCTAAACGGTAAAAAAACTTATAGGAGAACTTTATCCTCTATGTGCGTCCTCGTATATAATATTATTGATTTATTAGCAAACGATCTCATTCAGTTCGACACAGAGTTTATCATTACTTATCGTACTATTTAATATCATCTAGGGTTGCCGAATGTAAACCAAACCTAAATAAATAAAAATTAGGGGGGCATTTTACACACGATCTCTGACACCAAACTAAGCAAAGCTTGATTGATGTAAACTTAACCTAAATAAATAAAAATTAGGGGGGCATTTTACACACGGCCTCTGACACCAAACTAAGCAAAGCTTGATGTAAACCTAATGGTGTATAATAGTAGGTATATGGCTGAATCAAACTTTTTGACGGATGTGAAGTTAGCTACAAGCTGCGGAAAACCCGTTTGTTGCCCGTGGTCCTGCCAGATGTACTACTAGTAGGACCACGGGCAAGATTTTTTTCCCGTGGTCCTACCAAGCACTCTGGTAGTTCTACGGGCAAAAATTTCGTGCCCGTGGTCCTACTAATATTGCAGTGACATAATATTTTCAGGGTTTTAGCCCCATTTTGCCCGTGATTGAATTTGAAGTCAGAGAAAAACAAATGTGTCAACATTTATTTACTTTTTTAGTTTCAAAAATGACAGATGTCAAAGTGACAGCTGTCATACCGACATCTGTCATATTCTAGAATGGCATGATAGGCGTCAATTTTGTGCCCGTGGGCACAAAATTTTTGCCCGTGGTCCTACTAGTAGTACATCTGGTAGGACCACGGGCAACAAACGGGAAAACCCAATCCTGACAGAAGCTCACATCAGCTGCGCGAGATTGGTTTTTGAGCAGCTTGTAGTTGTATCTAACTTCACAGCCGCCAAGAATTTTGAATTTTAATGTCTTTTTTTTGCAAAAATACTTATTTTAATCAAAAACTTATGTTGCCAACCCTATATCTATCGTTTTTACCGCACGTGAGTCATGTCACGTGATTGTGACACTCATTAATACCTCAGTAATCTAACTATTATTATTTTTATTATATTTTATAATAGGTATTATACCGATTCGAGAAAGAGATAGATGTACACCTCCACGTGCAGAGGAAAAGAGACGGTTGCGCGCGATTTATAAAATCAAGTTATAATTGACATAAACAATGTCGATTACAGCGAGGTTTTGCGCTGTAATCGACATTGTTTATATCAAAAAAGAGATCCTATAGAGCAATCAAGAGTTCAGTGAATTGGTAAATTGATTTGGCAGTAGACAGGACACAGCACGGAGGAATTATTACCGAGGGTCGAAAAGTTCTGAAAAGACTGGAGACCAAGTAACTGCAAGCGCAGCGTAGGAAGTCGTGAGGTGACTTTATCAAGACCGCGGAATCGTGCTGGATGCAAGCCGCTTCCAACCTGTCTTATTTTAGATTCATAGGGGAGGCACATGTCCAGCAGCGGACGCCCTATGGCTGATGGATGGATGATGGGTATTACACGAGAGTAAATTGCATTTTTCGTACTACAGTAGTCTTTTTATGAGTCTTTGGAACTTAGTTTTTCTAAACGATTTCCGTGTTAGGGAGTTAGGTATAAATTTGTACGTAATTAATTATTATGAGTAGGTACAATGTTATCTATAAGTACATCTTAATTGTGATTAGATGTAGAAATGTATGCCTTGGTTACCTGGAAGAAATCGCTTAAAGCGATAAGGCCGCCAGTTAGAAACCTATAAATTGTACTGTTTTGTCCCTGTAATTTGTTTTTTTATGTAATGTGGTTGTCTAATAAAGTGTTATTGTTTGTTTGTTTGTTTGTATGACATGTGTCACCTGAAGACACAGATTATTAAACCTAATGACAGCTCGTAATAGTTTTTATGAGCGATCATAAAAACAATTAAACTTTTTTATCATTCGAACTAACATATAGTTTCCAAGATTTAAGCGAACCATGTGAGAAAATTTTCAGCGCTTAAAAAGCACAGAGATCCCAGAGAGATTATGCGAGGATAATGGATGGAGAAAATATGAAAGAGATGCATTGATTTCATTTCGCATGTGTTAAAGACATGAACAATATTTCGATTCAGTGGCTATTCTCGGATTATTAGTAGCGAAAGGTCAAATTCTTGTCAAATTCCAATACATATTTAATGAGTTTTGACAACTCGCGGTCAGATTTTCCAAACATTTTTGTGGTTGGGAATTGCCTCATATTATGATAACAGCGTTTTTTCTGTGTCAAAAAGGATAATAAATACAAATTGATATTTACGAGTAAAAGTGGGTCTGAGAGAGGTCATTCCACGAATGAGTAACATTACTGCCAACTGGCAGTGGGCTTGAGCATTTGGATGATCTTTAGACCTTCAAGGGACTGTGGATGATCCAATTACTTGTTATGTTGTAGTAGTTTATTTAGTTTTAGATTACGTAAGTCTAGTATTTAAAATAACATTATCATCAATGTCTGGCAGAGATCGCTATCAGCGATAAGGCCGCCCATTGTTACACTGTTTATGTTTTTTTTGTTTCTTCTTTGTGTTTATTTCTTGGTGTACAATAAAGAGTTTATCTATCCATCTATCATTATCATCATCAACATCAGCCTTTAATAGCCCATTGCTGGCATAAACAAAGGGAGGTAACATTATGAACCTCTTAAATTCTTGAACTTTGCAAAGCAACGTGAATGCTATATCTTACCAAAAAATAAATAATAAGTACAAAATTTGAATGTAAAAAAAAATTATAAGTATAAAATTTGAATGTGAAAAAAATTGGTTGTTTGTAAAGTCGGTTTATTGTTGAATGAACAACTGAAACTCTATCGCTTGTTCCGCGCTCCCGCTTGGCCGTTTGGCTCAGAGGAAGCATGACTGTGGGGCTGCAGGGGAAGAGGAGTGTCGGCCGCTCTCCCTATCCTCTACACCCGTAGTGGCAGGTGCGGGGCCACTTTAATTGACCCGTTGCATCGGGACCAGGGCCACCGTATAACATACCAGGGCTGTCGGACATGGGGCTATCCGACGCTCAGTGCTGGTTGGTCCCGGGTGGTGGATGACGGTATGTCTGGTGTTCGGCACATCGTCATTCTGGCGGGAGTGCAAGCTCCGTGGGGTCCGAGTTGGGCTAGCACTGTCGGGTGCCGCGGAGGAGTGCAAAAACGAGCCCGTCGCCCCGACACCAGGCGCAGTGGTGGAACACCCATGGTTATTGGTGGGTATGCCACCGCATAACCACCCGCCTGCCTCGAGGTGTGGTGGTATCCATAAAGGATTTTCCACGGAAAAAACATGGTGGAACATGACCATGAGTCATGCTTTTACGTGCATGCAGCCGGCGTTCATCGATTTATAAGACGTTATCGCCTCAAAAAATATTTAGTTTTTCTGTGTAATCAAGTTTTATTATCGTTGGTTAGTGATACACATCTCAAGGGTAATGATAACACTTGTATCCTACTAATATTATAATCGTGAAAGTTTGTGAGGATGGATGGATGGATGGATGGATGTATGGATGTTTGTTACTCTTTCACGCAAAAACTACTGAACGGATTGAGATGAAATTTTGCAATAATATAGCTTATATATCAGAATAACACATAGGCTATAAATTATAATGATATATTGTGTATGCTGGCGAAGCCGCGGGTAAAAACTAGTAAATAATAAATTTCATCTTGTGTAGTCTGTTTGTAAAGAGCTAACATCTACTGATCTTATCACTAATTAACTAGTAGTTCTCCGAACAGTAGACCTCGCGGCACATCTCTTTGACTGAATCTTCATAAGCCTATATATCGACTCGATCACGAAGACAAAAAATTCACTATAGAACCTGTGTACCGAGTTTCGTCGAGATTCGTTAAAAATGGGACCAGTAGAGGAAAACCAACATCCGGACAGACGAAACAAAACGACTCTGCTTCGAGTTGAAGCAGACCTTTGCTAAAGAAGCCACCGCCTATCCTATCTGCAAGCGGCCCTAAAGGGTGCCGCCAACGTGTTGGCGAAGGCGGTGGGGCTGCAGGGGAAGAGGAGTGTCGGTATCTCGTCGGCCGCTCTCCCTATCCTCTGCAGCCGTAGTGGCAGGCGCGGAGCCACTTTAATTGACCCGTTGCATCGGGACTAAGGCTGTCAGATACGGGTGCTGTCCGACATCCAATGCTGGTTGGTCCCAGGTGGTGGATGGCTATGTGTCTGGTGTTCGACACATCGTCATTCTGGCGGGAGCGCAAGTTCCATGGTGGGGCTCGAGTTGGCCCGCCGACTCCCACATAGCCACCCACCTTTGCTCCAAAGAGACCTTTGCTTCTCTTCAGTCACTAGGCATGATGACAGAAAAAAAATTGGTCTGCCAGATAGACTGTCAATAAAATATCAGACACGTATTTTTTCTTTTGCCTAGCTAGCATCACAGCCGCCAAGAAGTATGATTCGGCCTACAGATTGTATGGTAAGAAACGCAGTGAGCTCCTTACAGTATTAATAGCGCCGTTCTAAGTAACCTAACAGGTACACGTTTTAATAGTGTTTAGATAATTGCTAGACGACACATGTGTTAATGATAAATCTCAAGTGTTATCATGTACACTCATAAAGCTGCTATAAACTACGTGATCTGATTTTATGTGTGTTATTGTGATTTTATGATTGTAAACACGAACTACCATACTATACTGCACCTAGACTTACTACCCATTGCAACATCTTTTGAAACTGAATCGTTTATGACCTTAAGACGAGGCACCGGGCCGAGAAACACGAAAACGGCAAAAACGAGTACTTTTGAATGCGCGATGTGAGAGGATGAATGATATCGATTCAAATTTAAAAAATGTCATAGATAAGGGAAAATCTTAATAAATTGAATGAACCGGACAAAATTTTGAAAAGTAACCGGCTTTATTAAAAAAAAAATAAAACAAATTGCTCACCAAAAAAATTTTAGTAATTCGAATGCTCAGAATTATCAGCGACAACACCCCATTATTTTTTACGAATAAAATAGCCAGATCCCTTTTCTTTATTATAAACCGAGAATTTTTTTTTTTTAAATTGTATATTATGAGTAATTAATTAAAAACTCAATCAAATCTCTTCGCGCCTACTCTAGTTTAGCTTTTACTCTACAGTGTTTGCTCAGAATATTTGATCCGGCACTATCTGGGCCGCCGCCGCCGTACCGGTGCGACGTTGCGACTCCGACGAGCGCATGATTCGCTCAGCGTCGGGCTGGCAACGCCGCAAAGTACGGACGGCGCGAGATGCGTGCTGTTTGTTTTTGGTTATTGTCTTCTAGGTACTCTGTGCGACGACAACCGAGTAATTTACTTCAGAATTATTTTCAAAATTATAAGTTAGACTTTAGTGTACTATATTATATTGTAGCTTTAGAACATTATTATAGTAGGTAGTAAGTTAGGTACTTAGTATTTTTATTTGGTAGTGTGTAAATAGTAGTGAACAAGTGTGCATAGAAAATGGGGAGGAAAAATAAGCGGAAAGAATTGTTTTTACAAAAACGAAAAAGAAAACCTAAAAAAAATGACGGAATGTTTGGGTAAGTCGAATTACATATATAATAAACTTGCAATAAATAGTTGCACTCTAATGCCCTAATAATAAAGTCTATATTTGGCAAATACACATTCGTCTACAGATTATGGATTATCACATTCTTACTACCTAGGTACTTCAATTTTTCTGCATTTACCTATATTTACAATTTTTTTAGGTCAAAAAAACGGAAACTGCAACCTGACGATTGTCAATCCACATCCTCAACAGGGCCAGTAGATAGAGAGTGAGTCCATGCCAAGTACCTATCTATCATGTCAGCAATCAATTTAAAGTATCTAGTAATAATACTCCGTCTATTCTTTATTTTCAAGTGTGTACCTACTAAGATTTGTCTGTACAAACTAACCATACTGTAGGAAACAAATATCAGAACAAAAAGCTATGGAGTCGTCTCTTGATATTTTAGAAACCTATCTAAAATAATGATATTTATTAGGTGATGTTCTATCACCTAAATAATTGTGTTAGCTTTAACTTTTTAATAATTATATAATTACATCATTTTATTTTGTAGCCACCCAGAAATATCACCAATGACTTTATTGGTATATGTAACCAGGTATACACAAAAAAAAAATGTAATCATAAAATAATGTACTTTAATCTTGACTTCTATTCTATTGAAGACTATTTTTTTTTGTTTAAATTACTAATTTATTAAGTTTAATGAATTTATTTTTATTAATTTATTGAAGTCAAGAGATATTGTAAGTAAGTTCACTAAATTAGTATGAACCGAATGAATACAAGGTGTGAGATGTGGTAAACGAAAGGTTTATAAAGCCAGTGGTCAATAGAGTGAACTCTATAGAACCAGGAAATAGATGAGAGACAATTAGCTCTTATCTGGTAGATCGTTACGATCTGCAGGACCACAGATTTAATTTAAAAAGGACATTTGAGAACTGAGCCAAATATTTATGTCACGAGAAGTAATGTTGTTATGATATTTATAGTGGTAGTGTATTAGAACAATCATCAAAGCACACTATTTGTTTGAATTCTTTGAACAATATGAATCAGAGTACAATACTATACCTTATTGAAAAGGTAGTTTCAATTACTGAAGCCTATGTAACTCACTGTATGCATAAATAAATAACATTTTGATATTTAAATTGTAGAGTTACTGAAACAGTATATTTAAGATGAATAATTGGTTTGATTGGGTTTTTCTGGGTTTTCCCCAATCCTGCGCAACAAATGTTGAACCAATTTGAATGTATCCCCAGACAAGGTAGGAAGGTGTGTTGTGTTATTTTAATTGTATAAAATTTCGTTATCAAAATAGGAATTGATTTTTAAATAGATTAATTTTTGAGGGGGCGTGTTGGAATATGATACAAAAACTAATCTATCTCACTCTAACATGTAATGTATGTGAGTGTTTCTCTTTCCTTCACGACGTTTACATTATAGTAAAATACCCCTTTGTTCTACAACTTTAATGCTTATTATGAATTCCTCACCACTGTTCTTATAGAGCTGTGCTAGACCGCACTCGCACCTATCCTACCAAATATCGGTAAATAAATGATTTATATTTTAAACCGATTAACTAAATATTTTATTTCTGGCATCCAAACCCTTTTCTAAGTGTGTGAAGCACGATAAAAATAAGTTCATTGATTATGATACCTGTACATAATCAACATTAATTTGTATACAGGGTTATTTCTAATCAATTAGCATCCTTTTAGAGGTTTATTCTGTATATGTACATCAAAACTAACAACTTTTGTTCTGCAACATTTCTCAAAACTAACAACTTTTGTTCTGCAACATTTCTCAAAATTAAAAAAAAAAAGCTGTTCCATACATTTTGTTGCGGGTCACGGGTAGACTCACTATTCTACGGAGTGTCTACCCTTGACCACGGTTGATGCAACTCGGACGAAACGTCGGGATGATGAGTTATTTATTTATCTCGTAATTTCAGAGCGCGATAAGTCCCGTAGTATATAATAATAATGTGTTCAAATCGCGAAAGTTTAAAAACAGCAGTTGAAATAACCCTGTATTGTATGAAAAAAAAAAACATTAAAAAGATCAAAATAATTTTTGCCTTTTTTTTAAATTGTTGATTAAGGACAAGGCGACTCCATGATTATCTATGCTCTAGGCAAATTGAGTTGACGCGTGCCGCCGCCGCGCCGTTAGCAGCGCCACGTACGCTAGCCCAGCGTTGCCGCCCGCCGCTCTGGCGTGATCCTGTCAAGTGAGACCGCGTAAAATTTTGTCCGAGTGAAGGGGCGCGGTACTCGATTTTGAAACTATAGTTTATCAATGCGTCACCAAAAATCATATTCTTGTATTATTATTATACACTACGGGACTAAAAAGCCGTGGTGGTCGAGAGGTAGTGACACAATACAATCGTGAGGCCGTGCGTTCGAATCCCCGGTGCCGTATCAATGAGTTCTTTGGAATTTATGTACGGAATTTCACACCACTGGCTTTTCGGTGAAGGAAAACATCGTGAGGCAACCTGCATGCGTCCGTAGAAGTAATTAGATGGTGTATGTGAATCCACCAACCCGCACTGGGCCAGCGTGGTGGATAAGGCCCAATCACCCTTCGTGGGTAGGCCTACGTCCTGCAGTGGACTATTAAAAAGGCTGGTACAGTACTACGGGACTAATCGCGCACTAAAATTACGAGATAAATAAAAACCTCATCCCGTCTACCCGTGACCACGGTCGATGCAACTCGGTCGAAACGTCGGGATGAGGAGGTATTTATTTATCTCGTAATTTTAGTGCGCGATTAGTCCCGTAGTATATAATAATAATGAGTTCAAATCGCGAAAGTTTAAAAACAACATATTCTTGTATGCCTCTAAAAGACATATTTTACGCATAACTTTGGCTGGAAAGTATAAATAAACTAAATCTTTTCGGAATAAAAAATAAGATGGGCGTAAAACGGGCGCGCAATATTTCTTACTAAAGCGATTGACACCAAATATATAACATTTCGTTACAATTCAAGGGGTGAAAAGGGTTTACCCCGAATCGTAAATTTTATCAAAAATAAATTAGAAGTAAATTTTATCAAAAATTTACCTCGATTTGTCTCGATGTTCTACAAAAAAACGCGTAAACAGGGTTTTTCGCGTTTTTTTGTCGTCAGTGAGATTCAACCAGGATTGGGTTTTGCGCAGCTTGTAACTAACATCACAGCCGCCAGGAAATTTGATTCAGCTTCGGCATATACGTCATAGCAGGCAGACATCTTAGCGATATTACCCGCGAAACAAAAACGTTTTATACTCTAGATAAATTATAATTATGATATTATATCCAGTTTACTCGTGCAGCCTTCGCATTCGCAGTTCAGTGGCGAGGCGCTCAGCCGTGACCCGTTGCCGGTCCACAGCCTTACCAGTAACAATCTTCACGGAATACCTAATAGTTTACCTTATATTGAATTACTTGGGTACTTGTCAGCACTTGGACGATTGTTAAGAAAAAATGAACAAAAGAAAAAGATCTAAGTATACGAGTAATGCCTAGGGACACTCGGGGGAGATTTTTATCCTACTTCCTACTAATATTATAAACGCGAAAGTTTGTGAGGATGGATGTATGGATGTTTGTTACTCTTTCACGCAAAAACTACTGAACGGATTGAAATGAAATTTTGCATTAATATAGCTTATATATCAGAATAACACATAGGCTATAAATTATAATGATATATTGCGTATGCGGGCGAAACCGCGGGTAAAAACTAGTTTCAAATAAGTTCGACCACCAAAGGGACGTTGTGGTCGAAGATGGAACAAGCACACTTACCGTCTTTCCACAAAAGTTTCACGCACAATGCACAAATTGCACGGTTAAACAGTGTTTCAAGCGTGTTTAAATCTTTTGTGGTATGGCGGTTAGAATACACCTATTCACGACTGCCTCTGTGGCTCAGTGGTTAGTGACCCTGATTACGGGATCAGAGAGGCGTGGGTTCGATTCCCATCCAGGGCAAGTATTTATGCGACGAACATAGGTGTTTGCTCCGTGTCTGGGTTATTTAGGTATTATCTATATAAGTATGTGTTTGAAAATATGTACATATACCTATGTAGTATATAAGTCTTAGGCAGTCATATCACAAGCTTTGCTTAGTTTGGTATCAGAAACCATGTGTACGATGTCTCCTATTATATTTACGTATTTATCTCTCAGGACAAAGGAAACTGGAAAACTGGCAGTCTGTTCCATTCCCGCTTCGTACGTATCGAAGGCAAATCTACAGTGTAGGGCTGGTAGTAAGACGTCTTTATACCTGTATTAAAAAGGGAGCGGTAGGATAAAGTCGTGTAAGTAGCTCTGACGCGTGCGTCTGAAATGAATCAAGAAAATCGACAGACTCGCAACCCTAGGGCTATGAAGTTACCAAAATCAGGCTTTACCGAGTTTAGAAACCAGAGTTACGTCCAAAAATCTTAATGTTTGTAAATTCATACCTCAGTTGAAACTCATGCTAATAGTTTTTATATAACAAATATTTTCATTTCCAATGCAAATTTGGATGTTTCCATAAAACTCCTGGCAAAATAGAATTGGTTGACTGTAAAGACGATAATTTTACGTGATAAAGTCATAAAAAACATTGTTGAATCAACAACTGAAACAAGCCGAAGCCGAGCTTAGGCCGATTGTGCTTCTCTATCGCTTGTTCGCCGCTCTCGCTTGCACGCTTGGAACAGGCGGAACGTGAAACTTAAGAGTGCGCCTAATGCCATGAAAAAAACAGATTTCACCCGCGCTTCTTGCAACGCCCGCTATCATCTATGGTGCTCTGTTTAGAGTCGAAAATCGCATGACACAGTTCACGATGATTTTGGCGTCGAGCGCTAGCTTATATTTTTAGGTGACATTTTATTTATTTATTCAAAATTTAAGCATATATTAAAAAAACTAACTGATTACTTGACTTAAACATTAGTCTGGCTACGTAATTTGTCAAAAATAATGTGGTGCTGTCGCTGATAATTTCGAGCATTTGAAAAAAAAGTTTTTTTTTATGATGCGAAGTTTTAATTGTTTTCTAAAGTAACCATATTATTTTCCAAAATTCTACGCGATTACTCTGCTACTATAGGTTTTTTCCTTTCCTATAGTATTTTTTTAATATGGATATTTATGTTCGTTATCTTTACACCACGTCTTTAAAAAGTCGATTTTGGCACTAGGCGCCCCCTTAAGTTATAGACCAGAGTAGAAGCCTTTAAAAATAATAAAGAGTGAAAAAAAATAATAGTAGGATGAAACCCATTAGAAAAGGAGGGGAATATTATAAAAATAAAAGGAAAAATAATTTACGGGCGATCTGAGGTCGGGAAGGGGATGGGGGATTAAGGGTAAAAAGGGGGTTTTTCTCGATTTCCGGCAAAACTAAAAGTCCTATCGAAAAAAGTCAAATGGCAAAGTTGTAGGTAATAAAAAGATCTAAAACTTTTGTATTGACACTTTTTTCACATAAACTTTCGAATTCGAGTTTTTTTTTATTTTTTGCATTTTCTGAGAAGATTTACTATAGTAACATATATATTTTTTTTCACCATCGGAAAGTAGAGATTTCAACAAACAGAAAACATACCAACTTTTTGAAAAAAGTTCCCCCCCATCCCCTTCCCGACCTCAGATCGCCCGTAAATTATTTTTCCTTTTATTTTTATAATATTCCCCTCCTTTTCTATTGGGTTTCATCCTACTATTATTTTTTTTGGTTGTATAAATTATCGACCCTGGTGTATTACGTGACGATTTATAAGATGTTATCACGTCAAAATTCCAATACTTATGGTACTGAAACCCTCACCAACAGTAATTGCGTAGTTTAAAAGTACTAATCGGTGTACATCGGAGTAAAACATAAATAAATATAAATATTTTGGGACATCTTACACACAGCCTCTGACCCCAAACTAAGCAAAGCTTGTGATATGGCTGCCAGAGACTGATATACTACATATACTTATTTAAAAATACATACTTATATAGATAGTAACTAAATAACACCCAGACACAGAGCAAACACTTATGTTCATCACATAAATATTTGCCCTGCGTGGGGATCGAACCCACACCTCTTTGATCCAGAAGTTAGGGTCACTAACCACTGAGCCACCGAGGCAGTCGGACATCAACTATACACTGTGGAGTTTACACTATTTAGACCTAGTATTCCATCTCAGCATCCATCAGAGCTTGCTTGATTATGACTTCTATCAAATATATACGAGTTCCATATAACATAACAAAGTTATTCAGCGTAACGCTTAGGTATTCACATAAATAAATTAATTATGCGAAGGTCATAGACGTGTCATCACGAAACCTACATGTATTGTATTATTTTGTTCATTTTATTGTACTTTTGGTTGCTTTTTAATTTGAAATGGCAGAGACTAGAGGACTAAAGATCGATGGGGTAGACATTTTATTGAGTGGTAACCACGTACTTATCGGCAAGCGTAGAATGTCCACCCACAAGATGGATTGACTTTATTAAGACCACAGGATCGCGCTGGAAGCTAGATTTTCAGTCGTTCTTAGTATTGCAAATTTTGAGGCTTATGTCCAGCAATGGACTTCAGTATGCCTTAAACAGCGAGGACGACAAACACGCCTAGGAAAAACTGTTAATTTGGTTTTAAGATGTACTCTATCAAATTAAGAGATTTAAAAACGAAGAATCCTACAAAACATGTGCAATATATTATCCCGGAAAGTAAATTTTATCAAAAAAGGTCCGCGATTTTTCTCGATGTTCTACCGAAAACGCAATTCAGGATCCTCATGACTGACTATACCGAAGACGTAATTTGACCCCTAGTGTGGCAAGAAGATTAGAAAACAGTTTTATCTATTTTTAGGGTTCCGTACCTCAAACGGAAAAAACGGAACCCTTATAGGATCACATTGTTGTCCGTCTGTCCGTCTGTGTGTATGTCAAGACTCTTTATCTCGGGAACGCGTAAAGATATCGAGTTGAAATTTAAACTGTATACGTATATCTATGGTATCTTACAGTTGTGTAAAAGAAAAACTTCTCAGTTGTCGTTTAAAAAAGTTAGAGCCGTTTATGTCTGTGACTCGTACTGTCCGGTATTTTAATGTCAATCTATACTTAGTTTCCTCATCATGGGATAAATTGATGGAAAGACAATTTGTCTATTTACCATGATAGAGGTGCAGGTATGAGCTCGCGTTGGTGCCAACTATAGCAGCGGATCGAAATCACAATTACTTGTAGGTAATAGGTATACTTGGCACGATGTCAGTCCACGTGATCCCTTCGTGTCAATCTCGCACTTGGCTGATATCAATAAAAAAAATGTTTTGAGCTCATCCATCAGCCGTAGAATGTCCACTGCTGGACATATGCCTCCTCCATAGATTTCCAATAAGGCCGGATGGAAGCGGCTTGCATCCAGCGCGTTCCAGCGATGTTAATTGTATGTATAATCCGCGTCACACCAATCGGCGGATGAGAAGTTAGGCGCAGAACGCAGCGCAAAAGTCAAAATATAGGTATTCGCGGGAGCCAGAGAGACGAGACGCCGGAGTACACCCGCCCGCCAACTTCATGCCTCCCGCGCGCTCCCAACGCCCGTGCTCACTACTACGCCACTTGTGTAGGCATTGTGCACACATGAGCCATAATTAACGAAGTGTCATCTCATCCGCCGACTTGTGTGGCGATACCTATATTATCAGTCCAACTAGTTAGTGGATGTCCTTCGCTGAGTTTATTTTTCTTTATAGGAACACCCAGAATGATTAGCGCTATACCAGAGTCTGCCTTCTAGGTATCTTCAAGGTGTCTTTATAAGTAAATAGATATCTTCTAAGTAAGCGTGCTTTACGCTATACCAAATATCTGCTTAACATCAGGCAGAATTAAGTTTGATGCAAACCTATCCCAACTGTTTTAATAATAATTAATATTTTTTGCAAAAATAGCATAACTGATCGCTATGACGCACAAAAATGGAATTTGTATTTATTGTAGGTTTGCAATTTTTTGATTAAGATACAATTTATGTAGGACCAATTTCAGGTGAACGTTATTTTCGTCGGTTAAAAATAAATTAATTAAAAGTATAGTTTATACAGACTGCTACTGGGACTTTAAGAGGCTTGTAAGGTCCAATTACGAAGGTGCCGTCGTAAATTTAATAGCAACGTAAAAATCGTTCTGTCTATCGAATGTCTAAGTGAAAAAGAAACAGAAATAGTCTAATTAGCTATTATAATTACGATGTGCCTTCATAATTGGGCCTATAATATACCTAATTATCATTATGAACAACTTTTACGAAGGGGTCTTAGTGCCCTAAGTAATTACTGGTAAAGGTAACACAAACTTATAAGATTCTCGACTTGAGGCACTGAGGTATGTCGGGCGAGAAAACTACATGAAAATAAATAAATCTGTAGTATACATTATTTAATTATTATGAAGCAAAGATTAACTAACAACATGAAGTCAACGAACGAACCAAAATAAACAGTTTTGCGTAATATTATTGCCTTATATCGGACAGATAACTTAATGTTCGTTAAAAAAATGTAGGTCAAGTCTACGTGACGCATTGTTTATTATTATACTTCTATATTAGGGTTTTCGACTGTTAAGCTAAATTAACTTGTAGTTCTCCGAACTGTAATGTACCGGCCTTTTTTAATAGTCCACTGCAGGACGTAGGCCTACCCACGAAGGCTGATTGGGCCATATCCACCACACTGGCCCAGTGCGGGTTGGTGCATTCACATACGCCATCGAATTTCTTCTACGGAAGTATGCAGGTTGGCTCACGATGTTTTCCTTTACCGAAAAGTCAGTGGTGTAAAAATCCGTTCCAAAAAACTCATTGATAGAGAACTGGGATTTGAACTTACGACCTCACGAAGGCAAGACGAGCGCTAGCAACACGGATACGGAACGTTAACGAAGATCTCCTCAGAGAAGATTTTTAATAGTCCACTGCAGGACGTAGGCCTACCCACGAAGGCTGATTGGGCCATATCCACCACACTGGCCCAGTGCGGGTTGGTGCATTCACATACGCCATCGAATTTCTTCTACGGAAGTATGCAGGTTGGTTCACGATGTTTTCCTTTACCGAAAAGTCAGTGGTGTAAAAATCCGTTCCAAAAAACTCATTGATAGAGAACTGGGATTTGAACTTACGACCTCACGAAGGCAAGACGAGCGCTAGCAACACGGATACTAATTGATCGAACGTTAACGAAGATCTCCTCAGAGAAGATCTGTTGGTTTTTATCTACAGGTCGCATTTTTAACGACTCTTGACAAAACTTGGTACACAGATTCTATACAGGGTTATTTCTAATCAATTAGCATCCTTTTATGGGCTTATCCTGTACATCAAAACGAGAGCATGCCGAACTCCGAGGCGCATAGGTATGATTCGCGATCCAACCGTTTATATGAAGACTGAATATTGTTAGATGTCATTACCGTGGTAATGACATATATATATATATATTTATATTTAGGCCTATGTTCACAGGCAGGCCTGTAACTCTTATACTTAGAAGTATAAACACAATGACTCACTGGGACAGACATGTGTGCGTTTACATATTCTTTTTTTGTAATACGCCCAAGGGATCTATGTCAAAACTTTGTTAAATATAATATTTTATTATAATGGCATGTCCAAGAACAATTCAAGTCAAGGACATGCTATGTCCACTGACACGCACCGAGGATTAACGCTATCACAGATATCAAGAGATGGGACATGTTTTGATATGGCGGGGGCCTAATTTCACGTGAAACTCTTTGCTGGGGACTTCAAAGATAACAAGTCACAACATTATATATCCCCAAAAAACTAAATATACCTATATATATGTAGCATTTGTGTGTTATGAAATAGCATTTGTGTGTTATGAAATAACACACAAATGCTACATAAGGTAAACGTACGTAACTGCGGACGAGTCCCAGAACGCGGACGATACTCGGTTTTTTAATTTTATTAATTTTCTACGAAAGTTTAACTTAATCTTATGAATGACAATAAATTCTTGGTTATATTTCAAAGTATTATACAGGCAAAACTGTACACGTAGTGTAATGGTGTCCAAACCAAATTATCTCAAAAGTGCGGTGTCGTAAAATTTTCGTTAATCTGTTAATTCAGTAACTGAATTTGGTGCCTACGCTGTCATGAACTTCAGTTCATTTCTTAGTTGTCTAATGTGATACAGTAAGTGTGCTATTTTATAACGATACTTGGATAAATTACTTAATATTATAATCTATAATCTAGACATAATCTTTATGATTATTTATAATATTTGCGTATCCGCCTACTGGTACTCACTAAACCCATACTTGTCCCAATGCGCGGACAATAATCACATTGTCCGTCCGAGAAGTGGGACACACATCAGTTCTTTAATAACCGTTGTACCAAAGTTCGGATCTCGACTTTATTGCCTTGAAATAAGTCTCATTTTTCCTTGCATGTTATAACATCGTTTTCAAAATTGTGCAAAATGCGATTATTAAAATTCGTTTGCGTCTTATTCCTTTGAATCAAGAATTATTTTGGACTGGTTCAAGCAATAGTCGTAACCAGTTTGCTTTAGTATTGCTTAAACTGTATTTTATATATGATATAAAATGTTTTTGGATCGATTTACAACGTAGGTATATTTAAAATAATATTATAATATTAATATTTTTACATTATGTTTAAAAGATTATCTTAAGTAAGATTTTTCGTGCTCAGATTTTGATTTTGGCAAAGGAATCTCTTAGCCCAAGTTTGTTTTTTGCACCATCTGCGTATATGTTCCAAGATAGCAATATATCCTTCTCTATGACTAGCTCATACTTTTCTCTGTCGAGCTGTGTTCTAGCTACAATATCCGTACCATTTTTTGTTTTGGAGATGATTGCCATCGCCCGGTCGATTATTTTGCAGTGGGTTGTTGTAGCACTCGTATTCTTCCACATATTTCTAGATTTAATTCATAGGGCAGAATGTAACCCCCACTACCTACTGCCTAACTATACTACAGCCCTAGCTAAACGTCCTAAGCTGATTTGCTATTAATCTAGCTGCCTATAATTAATCTTACATACACTATCCTACTAAATGACCTACTTTGATCCGAACTGAAGCTAACGTATCTTGTTCTACAAGCGTGTAAGTATGCTAACCCTAGAATAACATAGACCCTCGATATTCCTTAACCCTAAAGTCATGATGGTCTAGTTTGATCTTAACCCTGAACTGAAGTTTTATTATTATCCTAAGAATTTACTTATTAAAACTAATTCTACGTCTTTCTTTTATTCTAATTAAACCTTAGTCGACTACTGTACTGATAATAATTAAATATCCAATACTCTATCTACTTAATACTAAGTTTGGCCAGTGATCGTTAGTAGTGGACCTTACGTTGTGAATCGCAGAAACCCAAACAGATTGAGACTCCTACCTATTTGTATGTTTTATAGAGTATTGTAAGAGTAGTATAGATAACCTAAGGTTGTGAAACGTTAAGATATATCAACCTAATTCCTACAAACTAACAAAAGACGCTAAGCTATCCTCCTACTAACTTTACTTAGTGTTACTACGTTTCCTAGATTTAACCTAGATTTTGATGCTATGAGCTAAGACCTAAAATGTATAATGATCGAATTGTAAACTGTAGGAAGCTGAATATAGTCCAAGAGGCAAGGTTTGAATACTTTCAGTCAAATAATTGAAAATTCTCAAGATTGAACTCTTTAGATAAAGTTTAGGTTTTATTATTAGGGCTCAAATTTAGCGGCTATGGATCGGCACCCCTCCCCGTACCGATCAGTGGAACGCGTCCCAGACCTGGATCATCCTCCTCCGCTTTATAAGAGAGAGAAAGCCTGAAGGGCTATACTAATTCTGTCAAGTTTTTTTTTTTTTTTCTTTCTAGTCGGTCAAGTATGTCAACAAACAATGGGACGAGAGGACTTTTTTTTTTTGCAAAGTTACCCCAATCCTAGAGTCGCGGTTCTCTAGGCCCCCACACTGGACATCCACCTTGGACGTCCAGTCCCCCAAAAACCTCATATGGTGATATATGAGGGGCACGGGCCAGAGTTTACTTGCGGTGACCTTCAGATTCTGGTAAACCAGAATGAAAAGGTCACCTATTCCCTACCTATTTAGCCTATCTACTTAATGCCTATATGTAGCTAGCTTCAGAGTATGTATGCCTATCTCTAACTTGAGCCTAGACTTAGTATGACCTAAGGCCCTAATATAGTATAAATGGTTCAATAAAAATTGAGTATCCTATCTTACTTATAAAACTATCTTATCTACTTAAAACAACATCTAGCAAACCTAGGTCTCCCACACTTACCAGAGTTCTTATCATAGGCAGATACCAGAATGTTCTTTAAGAAGAGAACTTCAGGAGAAAGTTATTAGGCATGTAACCAAATTCATAGAAGGACTTCACTCAAAGGTTATTTCTGGAGTGATCTGGATTGCAACTGACCAGTGTTTCTAAGAAAGTAAAATTTATACTTTACACTAAGAATCAGTATCTTTTCCTTTTCGGTTAAAGATTTAACTGATAAGGCGCGGCAAAGCTTGGCCTCGGTAAAGTCTTACCAACTAGAACCTGGCGTCGCCACATACACGTAATCTTGTGCGTTTTGAAACATTTATTGTAATTTGAGCAAAGTCTATCTATCCGACCAATGCTGATATCAGTAGGAAATAATAAATTCTGAACATTCAGATTTCAGCCAACTATAATACGACCTATAAGGCTATACAATTTATTATTAGTGTACAATGCCATAATATGTTCAATTTTACAGCGCAATACTTATTTGCCAAATGTTAATAATCTTCATTGAATAATAATGTTCAAAGGTGTGAGACAATGCATTTCTCATTTTAATCAATATAAAATTCATTATAGAATTCAACATTTTGAACTCATCAAAGATCCAAATTTCTTAGGTAATCGTCAAAATTATTTTCATAAGAGCATAGGTTTTTAGTGACAAGGCTCAATTTGACCAAGTGTTTATTACAAGACTAAAATTGCCATACTAGCATCAAGGAACAAAGATATTTCAATAATACGCAAATTCCTCAGACTGTTGCTACAATTCTACAAGGAAATAGGTTATCTATCTGTTACTTGAAATTTTATCATTAATGGTTCAGCCAATAAGCTTTTCACTATTGTAAGTCGATACGACTGACTAGTTAACATTTGTAACTATTTTTGTCAGTTGATATCTCTACTTTGTTTTATAGTCAATAAATTCAAAATTAAGATTATGGGAAATACCATAGGTTAAATGACAATCTGTCAACACAATAGTTGTTATTTAATTTTTATCGGCAAATATGGTTTTCTATAGATTCATATAGAACAATGCAAAGTAGGTATACTTTTAGATTGTCTACTTGCATATAGATAAAACTAGTCTGTCATTAATCCTAAAGAAACCTAGGTCTCAAGTCGTTCCAACTCAATTTCTTATTACAATGAATTATGCAAGATAGGTATGGATTTTGTTTGTCTACTTGCATTTCCGAAACTAATATTATCTTGAAACTGGGAAGTCTAAGATTTAATTTTCTGGCAATCTTCTATAACCAAATTGGATCTTTGATATTATCAAAAATATGCAATTACATTTTAACGAAATTATTAACATTTAGAATTTAATCTAAACAATTTATGGGAGAATTTTCCCCGTTAACTGGCACTAACAATTATTTGAATGATTTGACAGATTTAATATTTGATTTGACACTGACAGTTATGACCCACAAAATATTTCCTTTTTAATATTCTTAAATCGCTAATTGCTAATTTTATTGCCATATCTACAAATCTTGTAATTATCCATAACTTTGTATTTTAGTTAATTATTGAAGTTAATTATTCTACAATTGGAATTAAACTTAGTTGGAATACAAAGACTAAGATATGTCTATGACCCTAATTGTAAAGTTGACCCTATGAACCCTCTAAGACCCGTTTACCCTAAATGAAGATGAAAATGAAATTAATGATTTTAAATAAATCCTTTCCAAATTCCTACGTTCCTACTCAACCAAAAGATGATCGTATCACCTAACCTATGTCCTTAAACCTCTTGCTAATTGTCCGATACGTCTCCCTACCTGTCCACCTGACTCTAAATACATCCCTATTCTAAAACGAAACCCACTACCCCTTGTTAGAAAAAAAAACAATGCCCGTCTATCAAGGTTGCTTCCCCTAGCAAGGATCCGTCAACCACTAGCTAAGCCCTGTCGTTCGGACTGGCTAAGTCCTTGGGAGAGCCTAAAGCCACCTAAATTCCCTACGGAAAGCCCATGTCTGCACCCAAGCGTACATGAGATTTCCCCTACCCCCGGGACAACCAGAAACCGACTTAGTCTCAGATACGTTCAGTGTGGATCTCCACATGTTGGCCTATCTGCAGCTCCAGATAGTCAACCTGATCGTCGAAGAGAAAAAGACGAAATCCGATAGGAGACGTAAATGGACCACCCACACTCAAGTGGCTAAACAAGTCCACCTGTCAACCGTCTCAAGTTGACAGCCTATTCTAAACCCCGGGAAAGAAGTATCCGGTCGCGTCGCCACCCGAAGGCGGCTAGTGCAATGCGACCTTCAACCCGTCCAGTGCTTGGCACTATGGGACTCACTGCAACATTGCGCGTGTATAGTGTATCCCCAAACGGTGGATGTTATTATAATTTCACTCGCTTGACCTGTGGGGCGATTCTGTTAACCAATTTCGTTGCTGAGGTGACACGTTCTAGAACCTCTCTTGTTTCTCTGACAGTTCTGAAAGCTCAAAGCTGTCAAAAAAACGAGAGTCGTTCAAGAACGTGTCACCTCAGTAACGAGATCGGTTAACAGAATTGCCCCGCTGGTCGAACGCCGGCGTAGTCTGCCTGATGGCATACCAAACACTCGAACCAAGCCTTACAAGGAAACCACAATAACCCACAATCACGATCTAGGAGACCTAGGTTGGTGTTCTAGTGAGTTTTCAATTTAATTAGTAACATCGTGCGTGTTTAGTGGTTTTAAACATAAGGGAGGGGTTTAGGCTTCGTAAGCCTAAACCCCTCCCTTATGTTTAAAACCACTAAACACGCACCATGTTACTAATTAAATTGAAAACTCAACAGACTATCTCCACAATAGGTAATTGGTGATAAGCTCTTAATTATTTGCAAAGCAAAAATGGCGACAACATAACCCGAATTGATTTCGTGAATCAATTGAGGTCCGCCTGAGGAATGAAGATTACCGAGCTGACACACAACTATCCTATCTGAAGAACTAACATTGAATGCCCCTCCGCTCTTTCGCTCTCTCCTTATATGGTATCCCCAGTTTAAAGACGGCTTTAAAGACGAATTTAAAGACAAATTTAAAAATCAACCAATCACGCTCGATCTCTTTAAATTCGTATTTATCCTTTCAATTTGTCTTTAAACGTCAATCTGTATGTATTGAAATGTCAACAAACATTGATTTCTTTAAATCTTTTCGTTATTTCATGGATTTTACTCCACAAAAGTTACTAAAAATGTTTGATGTGAATCCAATTGTGCCCCCTACGGCTCATAATATCTTGAGAACCGAAGATAAAGACACCAGGTAAGCTATCTAAATTGTTCGTTAACTAGGCCTTATTTTGTCAAAGAATCCAGCCCAATTCGTTAAAATGTTTTCATTTACAATGTGTTTGCAAGATCTGCTCATTAGAGGTACATTGCAGAGCTTCTAAAACCATTATTTTATACTAAAAACAGAAGATACCTTTTGAGGTTATGGGTTTCACAATGAGTTATTTTTGTCTTTTCCAGCCCCGCTATACAATAAACCAGCTATAATAGAGTGAATCTACCTACAAAAGACCTATAGAGCTACCTAAAACCTAAGAATACCTAGCCAGAAGCACATTTGGAGCGGAGATATCTAGCAATTTTCCAAGGTTTGTAAACAATGACAATTTTTCCATAATTACCCAGTAATAATCTAGCAAATCTAGCATATCTAAATCAATTCAAGTCTATTTGCAATACATTGTGTAGATTTCATAGCGTTTTACTGTATGTGGTTGTAAAATATGAAATATTCAGATATCAAAATTTTTCAAAGATTAATAGACAAACAAGTTATTCCTTACAATGTTCTAACATGATATTATCAGTCATTTGGAAGATCTTATCCCTCCCTATTCTTAGTTTATGATAATAATAATAGGTATAATTTTGTTTGAAATGAATCCTTGTTCTTTCTTCCAGTTTTTGACAAGTTGCCGCTGGATCGCTTTTCCTGTACAACCAGCTGGGTGGACGAATGCACGCAGGACCCCTCTAACGTCCTCAAGCTTATACCTAAGCTGTCTTCTTTATAATAAGGGCTTATCCAAGTACGTATTACAATCTTTACAAAAATTTCACTGAAAATTCACAACGGGATGCAAACTTTTGTTATTTTTATAAATTAATGAACTAAATTTGCACTCCTTTTCCGGTTGTTACTTTCTAATATACCTAGATGAACATTCAGTGGACTAGATTTACTTATTTTTGGTTTTAAATAAATAACTCCGTCGCAATCAACAAATCCAGAAACAATTTCTCAAGATTTATTGATTTCGATTGTGAGAGACCAGGCATTTACATATTATTATAGGTACATCCGACGTTATGGACCGTTACAAGAAGTCATCGATTCCTGCTGTATATATGCAGGTGCAGCGGTGTGGTCTCTAAGATTATTTCAATAGCAGCTGAGTGTGTTTTTTTCATACATCTGTTAATTAAAGAGCACGCTATTCTGCGTTTCTCGTAGCATAGTTGTATTTTGCGCATGTTGGTATCTGATTATTTGTTAGACTTCAGTCTTTTTCTACCGCTTTAGTGCATTGCCATAAAATTTTGTTGCCTTAGTGGCGACATATTCGAGTATTTTTTCACAGAACTTTATAGTCTAGCCAGATACCTAGATATTTAATTTCCTTGATTAGTATTAACCTAATAGTATCATACATAGAGTTCCTAGTAGTATCATAATAAATCTGTTTTCTTGTTTTTTTGTGTGAATAACACTAACTCCATTTAATGTTGGATTTACGGACAGTCCGTGGCGTTCACACCATTTTTCATTTTATCTCCTAACACGAAGTTGAAAGTCAAAAAGTCCAGATACTATTATCACCAGGTTTTCAGCATATGCCATAGTGTCAATGCCTAATTTGTTAAGGAGTGCAACAAATTCGACCACTAGTAAAATGACATGATAGAGATCATATAATTTTTACTAGTTACCTTGTCTTCAGGCAGTATTTTGTGACTCGAGCGACTTTGTGTGAGCGCGTGGTGCTTGCCATTTCAAAGTTGAATGTTCTGCTAGCGAGTATTGTGATAATGCACTACTATCTACTATTTTCACAGACTTACCTAAATATTAATATTAATGAAAATAGTCTTAACAAACGCCCTTTCAATGTCAATGAAGCTGGCTAAACAGAATTGTTTGATTTCCAGTGCAGGTAGGTAACTTAGTGGAGTGCTCTCCACCGTTGATTTTCCTGATTAATAGGCATGTTGATGGCTAAGGGCAGAGGCTAGGGGTCTATGTGCTCTTCTCTTATGTGCTCATTGCAGATTATTTTCAGCGTTTTCAATAAGAAAGAGCTGAGGTTATTGGTGCAAACGACCTTGGATTTGTGTAATCGATCTTTCTTGGCTTTGGCAGTAAGACTACTGTTACGAGTACTTCTCTCCAGGTTTTAAGTATATATCTGAAAAATCCACGCCATACACGATCTAAATATGGCGATTAAAAGTATTTTATCATTTTTAGGCCCCATTGAAAAAGAACTGGATATATTTCACACAGTTTGGGTGCCTTGTGTGGTTGGAAAGTGCTTATTACCCATAAAAGAGTCTCCTATGTGACAATAATGTCTGCAAAATCCCCTGTCTTCCATACCAGATCTATGTGGTTCCCATCCATCTGTGTAGTTCAGTTGACAGTCGGTAAAAGTACGTTTGTAGAATCAATTCAAATTGCTTCTGGTCTGAGATTTTATAAGTACTACCAGGCTTCTTGAAATGCCTAACTTTATTTGTGAGTCACACCATATATTTTTTCTGAGTCACGTAGTTTCACTCTTAGATTGAATAGAGTTTCTAAACGTTTTCCGTGAGTTTTTCTGGCTTTTTTTTACCTTTACCTTGAATAGATGGTGCATATTTGTATTCTCTTGTCAGTTCGCTGGTGTATCAGAGCTTATAGCTCTGTTGAAAAGATGTCTGACCTTTTTTTTGAGCATGGTTATTATTCCACCATTGGTTTTTTAGGACTGAAAAACTAAACTTCTCATTTTTCAACGGGCACTCTTTTTCATAGCTCTTTCTTAAAGAATGTACCAAGACTTCTGACTAAAAGCATTAATTCTTTGACCACCAGATGTAGTGTCATATCTAGGTACGCCATGTTCTAAAGGTAACTATACTACTGAGGTTGCCTTAGAGACTGTGGGATATTATTATATAAGAGTACGCATTTTATTTTGTATGGGAAGACTGAATACATTACCTTGGAAATCATTTAAGTCAAAGTCAAAGTCAAAGTCAAAGATTTTTATTGCAGTTTGCATGTACAAAGGTGGTATAGATATAATCATGACTCAATACAAACTTGCCTATGCAAGGCGTGCAACATTACTGGCAGCTTTTTTTATTATTATTACCTAAATCAAATTATTATTACAAAATTAAAATTCTCAAATTATATTTAAATTGATTACAATGTCCTAGTCAATATGATGTTAGTTGATTACAATGTCATGGGTTAGTAATTAAGTTATGTTAGTAGATTGCAATGTCATGGAAAGATTAGTCAATAATAGTGTTCCAATTAATTTTTTTGTCAGTCATAAAATCACTAATAGTGTAGTAACACTTAGTCTGAAGGATTTTCTTTAATTTAGTTTTGAATAGACTGTGGCTGAGAGTTTTCAGCGAGTTCGGTATTTTGTTGTAGATTACAGGTCCCATACAGAAAATACTTTCACTTGTTATCTTTTTTTTACGTTGGTCTATATTAAGTTTATATTTGTTACGTCTATTGCGAATAACTTTATCGTTCGATAGGGGGAAATAGTGTTGGTTAGTTTTTACAAAGTAAGCCACTTCCAAGATATAAAGTGACGGAAGTGTTAGGATTTTGTATTCAGCAAATTTTGGTCTGCAACTATCGGTTACGCGAAGGCCAAACATGGCCCTTATGCAACGCTTTTGTGCTTTAAACGCATAGTTGAAGTGTGTGGAGTTGCCCCAGAAGATGACACCGTATCTCAGGACCGATTCAACCAAGCTATGATAAGATGTTAATAATGCATCAGTTTTTACAACTGGTGTGATTCTGTGGAGAGCATATGCTGAGCTACCCAATTTTTTACATAGATCTTCAATATGAGCTTTCCAGTTTAATTTTTTATCGATTATAATACCTAAGAACTTGGTAGACTCAACCTCTTTTATTTTAATATTTTGGTAATTTATGTTTATGTCAGAAATGTGATTAAGTCTTTGAGTAAATTGGATAATGTTTGTTTTATTTAAGTTTATTTTTAAATTATTAGTATTTAGCCAATTAATAATTAATTCTAGTGTCCAGTTAATGTCCTTCACATAGTGATCTTTGTTTTGGCAAGGAATTATTACTGTACTGTCGTCAGCAAACAGTGACATTGCATGTTGTGTAACTTTAGGCAGATCATTTATGTAGGAGATGAATAGCTGCGGCCCCCACACAGTACCCTGTGGCACTCCATATTTAGTTATTCGTTCATCAGAGGTGTAGGTTTCTTCTGTATTAGTGTTGCGGTTAATTCTTGTTATTGTGGTTACTTGTTTTCTATCAGTTGTAAATGATTTAATTAAGCCGCTTATCTTGCAACGGACTAAATACGGTTCCTTTACCAGTGCTATTAGTGTTAACTATTTAACGTTTCAGCATTTTTTTTTCATAATGTGATTATTGTTTGTTTGAAATATATTTTATTGCATGTAAACTATTATTTCTTTGATTTATGAGACCTTAAATGGCTTAAACTAAAATATTCTATAATAATAATGAGTAATAATACAATTAGGCAATTTAATTTCTAATGTAAAGCAACTAGAGTTCTAATTCGAATAGCGTCCGAGAATTGGGACGATTTGTCCAAGATTCGGGTCGATTTTAAAGTTCATGAAAATAATAATACAATAGTAAGGCAATTTAGATTCTAATGCAAAGCAAATAGAGTTCAATTTCGTATAGCGTCCGGGAATTGGGACGACATTCCGCGCATTAGGACAACTCGTCCGCGGTTTGGTACATTTGGGTATTTTTTTACATTTTGGATATTAATTCCCATTAAAGCTCAAACAAATTAAAAAAAGTTTAATTATTATAAAACTTTGATAAATGCCCTACCTGGTTATATTCACTTTGTTGTTGTAAGTCTATTAGTATAAGGGTAGTATTACTTCAAAGTCAGCAAAGTTCAAAAACGTCCGTACATTGGTACGTTTACCTTATTATGAAATAACACACGTGTTGCAGTGAAAGTGTTGAAGTACTGTAATTTGGCAAATACGTCAGAAAAAAAAATAACAGTTTTTCGGTCTCTTTTGTTAATTATGTGTTTAATAAAACAGCAGCTGTGGTCAATTAAAAAAAATAATGCTAATAATATTATAATCACACAGTTCTTACTTATAGATCACAAAAAACGCTTATTAATATGCGCCCGCACAATACTGCATTCTCTAAATCGCGGTTTATATTATTTGCTTCATATAACCTATACATATGTCTCGCGCCAGATAAAGCAGAGGCCTCTTTGTCAATTTCTATGGTCATAATTTACATTATAATAAAAATCCAACGCCTGATAGGAACATTTAATTATTCAAAATGCTTAGGAAAGTCTTTGAAATTTTAAATTTTACCTACATATCTGCACGGGAAACTGGCATGATCGTATTGTACCGGTTCAAACCAGTACGCACTGTAAGACATATATTGGCGAAGTATATGTCCAGCAGTGGACGTTCTACGGCTGATAAGTATGGGTCGGAATAAGTTCTAGTTCAACTTTACGTACTTACTTGCTATTTTATGATATCAAGAATATAGACGATATGCCTCCAGAAACCCGCGGAACTTAAGTACCTATTATTTTCAGTTGAAAATAGTATTTCATTTTTGTCACAAAAAGCTTATAAAATTGTCAACTGAAAGTTAAAAAAAGAGAAGAAGAATTAAATAGTCGAAACGAACAGCAAATGGAAACACGGATTAGCTTTTTAACCAAGAAACATACTTTACAATGACTTTACAAATATTATTTAATGCTTTGTTGTTCTTTTTCAGTGGGATATTCCGAAAATAAAGGCATTCGTCCATTTAATATGTCACATAATTATGTAACTATTTTGGTATCATGGTGCGAAATCACACCTAAATCTTATCTAAATATTATTTTTATCAACATAGGTACAACAAGCACCTAAAACGCTACGAATATATCAACACAGTGTTGAATCTTAAACGACAAATATTGAATAAATAAGTTAAATTATGGGCACGATATTGGAGGCTAGGCAAGAATTTTTTAACCCTGATGCCAGGGCAATAGTATATGGCATAGGTACCCCCTGCCTGTAGTAAGTGGCTACTAAAAGGGGCCCTCTGAGCTCGCTGGTCTGAGATGGGGCTCTAGCCATTCACTCAAACGGGCCCAGGGAAGATGACAACGCTTGAGTGGCCACCTTGATCGCAGGACGTTAATAGAAAAGTACTGGGAGCTCCGGTGCGTTCCCCTGGAGATTCGGAGCTCCCCAAGACAGCACAAAGGCAGGCAACCGAAGGGGTTTTAATGGGTGCAATCCCACATAACCCAGCTGTATCCCAAAGCCGCCGGGTATACATCTTGCGAAGATTTCCCACTTGTAAAAAAGTCAAGTATTTAAACTGCTAAAATCTAAGGTGTATTTTACGTTGCGATCTGTTAGAAAAATACTGCAACAATTGATGCTAAAAGCTGTAAAATTATGAAAATCAAGCCTGCTTGATTGCTTTTAAGGTTTTGAAAGTGCTCCATAAAACGGCGCTTACTGTCAAGTACTTCAAGACTTCTTTGTTTGTTGGTTTTCGTCTGCATGACGCATTTTTCAACGGATCTCGACAAAACTTGGTAAGTACACAGGTTTGGTTATGTTAGCAGATTCTTTTTGGCGTCGGCGATTTTTGATGATCGGCAGTATTTTATTTGCTGTAGCGCTATTTATCTGCCGGTTTCGATAATATTTGGCAAGTTGTTTAATATCTAACTCCTCACAAGATTTGCAAGTATGAATCAAATCAGTCAAAAGAGAGTCGAGATAGAGGCTTATGAAGATTTAGATATAGAGATGTGTTGAGAGATCTACTGTTCGGAGTACTACTAGTATCTACTTTTAATATCAGTTGTCCATGTCAATTCATACTTTGTTACCATTTCGAGGAGATAAATTGGCGGAAAGACAATTGTCCCTTTGTCATGCTAGGAGTGCAGCACCCCTAGTTGGGTATGAAGTACAGGGATCTGATTTTTCAACTTCTCACGATTTGGTCTTAAGCTGGAAACATACTATCGGACGCGGCTGACGGACGCGACTGACAGCCGCGACTTAGCAGTGTGCACAGTCTTAAAACATCCGGCGCGCCAGATCGCTCTCGGACGTCCGAACGCTCAAGGTCGTCCGAAGGTAACGTCCGCGACTTATGTCAATAGTGTGCTCGGCTCAGTGTACTTTCATAGTCTAGATACCTATCAGTCGCGACTGTCAGTCGCGTCCGTAAGCCGCGTTCGATAGTATGTTTCCGGCTTTATACGGAACTTGTATGGAGCATTTGCAACTTCCATAGACATTATAGAGACTGTCAAAGTTCCGTATACGTGTTCCAAGTTAAAATAAGGCCCTAGGTCTTTTTGAACTTCCTGAATCCAATCCTACATACCGCTTATGTGTGGGCTGGTATCACATTTAGTTGTGTATGTGTGTGTGTCGGACAAAAGGCTTTATGCATTAGTTTCAATAACAGTTCCTGCATTCCAAATACGAACTTACTGAAGCTCAAACTGCGCAAAAAGGTATCTACCTAAGTTATGGCGAAGTCTGGTAACTGGATAAAACGGAGTAAGTATACATAAAACGGAGTAGGTATAATTAGCAAAACTAATCATACAAATAGCTAGTCTGCATTATAAGAAAGAATGCTATATAGTTTTCATCCCGTGAAATTACGAAAATAGCGTAGGTATAATAATTTACTTAGTAGTTTAAGCCAAAGGACGTCCACTGTTGGGCATAGGCCTCCCTAATAGTTCCCCTAAAAAGGCCCATATATATTAAGTTCATAATATATTGTATTACTAGTGAAAATCCCTTCACTATACAAAACAAGTCTGTATAAAAACCTTTCGTAGTAGGTACCTACTGTACCTACCAAAAGGCTTCACAATCATTAGAAAATCTTATCACTTACCTATCTAGTTTCGATCATAATGAAATACTTTATACAAAAATAGTCCAGGAAAAACAAAAATATGCGGAAAAATCCCGAGCGGCGCTGATGTAAACATCAACACAACACCTTGACCTGACCTACAATTTAATTTTAAACCCAAATCATTCGCTATAACATGAAAATAAAGTGAAAATACTGCTCCAACTCTGTGAAAAATAAACTGTACGAAAACCTGCACCAATAAAACTAAAAATAATCACATTTTACGGCTAAAATACCAGCTCAAAATAGCACAAATAATATGCAACCATTTACGATACTCTTTCTCTAAGACTCTTTCACATGGCACTGACCACAAACACAGAAAAAAAGTAAAATTAAAAACGTCAAATTCGAACGGTCAATTTTATAAATAGAAAACTTCGTTTAGTTACTGTTTTCGCGATAAACGTTGGCGCTCGTGCGCGCTCGCGGTGCAACTGCGGGACCGGCTTTAGTTTTCTAAATACGATTAATGCTATCAAAGAACTAGCCAAGTTGTTATCTAAATATATCTATGTATACTTGGCTACAGTTGTGACTGCGTTTCCTGTTGTTTGTGGAGCTACTATCGCTTTTTAACTAGTAACTCCGAATAGTAAACTTCGCATTTGTTTAACTCAGCGACTTGGCATTTTTTCTGTTTTTGGTTTATCTGAATCTTCATAAGCCTATATCTGGCCTTGCTCTGAGCCCTTAGTCCAAGTTTTGCGTAGTATACTTAAACTTTCGCGTTCGCGTGTGGCTCCATACATTTTGGTTAGTTCTTCCTCGTTTCCGCCAGGGGCGCTGTACAAACATGTATAGAGCGATACGGAAACAGCTGTAGTATCAATTTACGAGTAAACCTAACCCTTCTGAACTGATTTCGTTCATATAAGCAAATCTTCGTAAGATTTAGATAGGTACTAAACAATCTTGCCAAATATTATTAAAATCGATTGATAAACGGCGCTATACACCGTGTCACACAAGTTGGCGGAAATGAAGTTAGCTATAAGCTGCGCAATATCCAATCCTGACTGAAGCTCACACATAGCCGCACGTTGATTGGATATTGCGCAGCTTGTAGCTAACTTCATTTCCGCCAACTTGTTTGACGTGGCCTATACCAGCCATTTTGAAGGAAATATTTCTCTTATCATAAATTGCCGACGACAATAATATCGCTCCGTATCAGAAGGCCTATCAAGGGAAATGACGTAGTTTGCAGAACATCGGCATATTAAAACGTATATATATTGCAGACTTAGATTATTCACTTGTCTAGATAGAGTGTGGCGCTGCAACGGTAATAAAAATAGGTGGCCAGGCTGGGCATGCATGTAGGAGTGTTCACGCACACAGAGAATTGCCTTACACTGTAATTACTAGCGCGCTGAGTCCCATGTTTGTGTGCGTAATGTTGCCAACTTTTAAAGAATTTCCACAAAGTTGACAAAATATGCTGTGATGTGAAATAATTTGAATAACCGGCCAAGTGCGAGACAGACTCGCGCATGAAGGGTTCCGTAAACTTCCGTACCGAAAAGCGCTTCATCCGGGCTTTGATTGGTTATAAATAGATTTACGAGTATACTGGTTAAAGGGTATATAATGTTTAAAATAAAACATATTTTTTTACAATATTTTTATTTACATATTTTTTTACAAATGATTTAGTTTTATGTAACAGTTACATATTTATACAATACTGACGACACAAATATTATGACACTACGGTATTTATAACCAACAAAATTGGGAAACCTGATAAACTGCTCCTTTTTGTCGGTAAAGTTGGGTGAAATTCGATAAAAAAAATCACGTACCTTGCATGGAATCGATTCTTTTTTTAATCTACGACGACCTTGGTTGTTAGCTAAATACAAATCCTTGGAACGAAAATGATCCGAACAGATGACAATAGATGCAACCGGTTGCCAGAGATCTTCGCCACGGCTTTTTCTTATTATATTTACTCCTTAAAATAGGATCTGTGGGTATTCTGCAAACAAAATATAATATAAAGTTACTGTTTAATATTACGCATGTCTCAGCTGCATCTATATATATGGGACAAAACTTGAAAACTGTCTAGTAAAAAAAAAATTAAAATCGGTTCATAAATAGCTTAAAATACCCACAAAAATCTGTCAGAAGAACTGATAACCTCGTTTTTTGAAGTCGATTAAAATTAAACAAAAAAACCCGACTGCGAAAAGTATTCTGCGAGTTCATTCTTCATTCGAGTGCGTTCTGCCATCACCTCGGGCACAGGGACACAATGGTCTAGGGCATATATACAAATTTACGATACGGATTTTTCACGGAACCCTAAAAATATATCGAAAAATACACATACATTTCACACCTCTAAATCTTCTTAAAAATATGATACAAAATATGTCTACAAAATTTGGGTAAAATTCAATTTGAAAGCTGGCAACTAATGACACAGATACACAGTAGTATGTTTAGCGATAGTTCTATCACTAATTCTCTCTAATTATACAAGATAATAGTTGTTTGAAATGTACTTACCAGTGATTTCAGGTGTTTTCAAACGTCTCTTGTAGTTTCGGTACAGATTTATAGCACAGCACGCCATATTTTCGCCGCAAAACAGAGAATAATAAGACGTGTTATCCGCGCGGTGTCTGTGGCGTCACTGATGAGTTAGCGTATAACAGTTACATGCTATTTTTTTGGGCGCTTTTGGTGCGTTACTAGACAAGTAAATAATCAAAACTTGCAGCTAACTTCACGCAACCGCTAATCTGATTCGGTCTTAGTAATCTAGGTATATAAAAAATCAAGAATATCCTTCTTTCTGTTTTTACTTTAAAAAGTCATAAACAAACCAACAAATAGGTATACTGAGCGCCACACAAATTGAAAGATGGGAAGTTGAAATTGAAATTGTTTATTTCCAAAAACTTATGAACTATGTACATATTGGTTAATAGTAAAATACACAAGTAAATATATCCTAAATTAACGTACATACAAAATATTATGTGCACTGCAGCCCACACTAGGGTGACCTGTGTCGTGGGCTGCAGGCTCTTTCACTTAAGCTAGCTTATGATTACTAAGATTATTTGTGAGTGAAGTTAGCCGCAGAGAGCTGCGCAAACGCCAAGATATAGACGTTAGCGGGTGCCAGAGAGACGAGACGCCGGCGCACACCCGCCCGCCAACCTCGTGCCTCCCGCGCGCTCCGTACACCCGAGCTCACTACTTCGCCATTTGTAAAGGCATTGTGCTCACATGCGCAATAATTAGCGAATCACAGCGAAGTGTCATCTGCTGCTAACTTCCCATCTTTCAATTTGTGTGGCGCACACTATACCCTTTTGGATTTATACAGGGTTATCCAAAACTGGTGTACTAAGCCGAAAGGAGGTGATACAGACCATCACTATGAACAACTTTTACTATAGGGCCAACCCAAAATTTAAGAAAAAAATCCGATGCTTCACACAATTTGTCGATCGATGCCGAGTAGCAACTTGTATGGAACCATTCACCACAGTAATGATACTGTGCTTTCACCTTTCGGCTTAATACAGAGTAAGCAGATAACCCTGTATAGGGTGCTTCCAGACGATGGATATATTCTGATTTATCAAGATTTATCATTGTACCAATAATAGGCATGACGACTAAAAATATAATAAGCCCGTCAGATAGACTATCAATAATAATTTTTTGTAAAAAATGGCATGACCGTCTTCAACCGAATATTTCGCACAGATCGATAAGTATAGCATTTTTCACATTATTGTTGATTTATCAAAAATGGCTTAGTCGATTTCAATAAAATTTAAATAGAACCAATTTCGAAATATATTCTTTCCTTGGAAGAGTTATCCTATAACTATTGAAAATGGCCGTTACAGGGCACCTTTTCTAACATAGTTATAATTTCAAAGCTATTAATTTTGGAGAAGTAAGTAAAATAAAATTTGAAACTGGCTACACTACTGGGAGGTGTGGGTGTCGTTTACAATATACTACGCAAAATTATTAGAATGTGTTCATAATTTGCTTTGTGTGCGTTAATACGAACACAAATTATTTTTCGTTTGTGTGTTGATTGTTTCAATGTGTAACTTCCTCACTCCCCGCAAGCTGACAGAATGTAGTGAATGTGAATCGTTGTACATTTCAAGTCCTGAGGATAATAGACCATGATTCTTTCCAATAAAAAAAAATATCATAATCGGACCACTACGTAAAAAGTTGTGCGTTACACATAAAAAAATATAAACGCGTCGAATTGAGTGCCTCCTCCGTTTCGGTCAAAAAATATTAGATACGTATTTTGTATTTTGTAATTGAAACAAAAATTGATGAATATAATCATCCGGCAAAGTTCCGCGTGACGTCACAAGCGCCATACAAATGTATATTATGTAAGAGAGGTGACGTCACGATCTCCACTTCCCAACTTTGACAAGGTTTATCTTTGTCATTTGTTGTTTGATTAGCAAAGGAAAAAAAACGTGTCCAATATTTTTTGATAATCTAACTCACGGACCTGTGTAATAGGGCCTATTCTGTGCTCACGGGCTAATTATAATAATTTCATTTTTTTACCCAGTCATCATTTCTTTTTTTTTTTTACCAGGGGATCTTTATCCTTTATGGATACCACAACACCTCGCGGGCAGGCGGGTTATGTGGGAGTCCCGCCACTGGACGGTATACTCACCAAAACCCCTGGGTGTTCCGCCACTGCGTTTGGTGTCGGGGCTACAGGCACGCTTCCGCACTCCTCCGCGGCACCCGACAGCGCTAACTTGGGCCCCACTACGGAGCTAAGGCTCCCGCCAGAATGATGATGTGTCGATCACCAGACACATCGCCATCTACCACCTGGGACCAACTAGCACTGGGCGTTGGATAGCACCCGTATCCGACAGCCCTGGTCCTGATGCAACGGGTCAATTAAAGTAGCCCCGCGCCTGCCACTACGGCTGCAGAGGATAGGGAGAGCGGCCGACGAGATATCGACACTCCTCTTCCCCTCCGCTCCACCGCCTCCGCCAACACGTTGACGGCGCCCGTTAGGACCGCTGGCAGGATGAATAGGCAGCGGCACACTCGCCGCCCGTCCATCCTGTCGCCGCCCCCGCCTTGATGGGCTCGGCCGCGGTGTCACGACAAGCGCGACACCGCAGTCCACATCAGTCGGCGAGCCGACCTACTGGCCAGCCTCTACACGGGTTTGGAGAAAAAACCCGGAGAGGCGCCCCTACCACGGGTTCCTCTTCGTTCATCAGGTTGAGGCAGACCTGGCTACTAAGCCCCCCCGCCACGACAAAGGGACCCAGGACTAGGGAAAGTGACTCATTCATCATACATATTATGACCATCATTTACTACGGGGCCAACGTCGAAACCACAAAAAGTCAGTACCTACTTATGTATAGGTACATTTTGCCGAAAGTCGATGATTTTTTTTTAATAGAGCAGCAGTTTATTATCAGAAAACTTAATGGATAGTGAAAATAATAAGTGATTGTACAGAATAAATAACAATATAATATGGGGCAAGGTCACAGAACAGCGAACTAGCAAGGTATAGCATTTAGGTATTTAGTTATTAATAACAATTTGTCACGCATTCATACGATGAATTGTTACAATAGCGTATGAAACCACCTATCTACCTACTCATATTAGATATAGCTATATCCATAGTAACTAGGATAACCATTAGCGTATATAGGCCGAATCAAACTACTTGGCGGCTGTGAAGATATACCTAAATATTAGGGGACATCTTACACACGGTCTCTGACCCCAAACTAAGCATAGCTTGTGATAATATGGCTGCCAGAGACTGATATACTACATACACATATTTTTAAATACAAAGGTACTTATATAGATAATACCTAAATAGCACCAAGACATAGAACAAACATCTATGTTCATCACATAAATATTTGCCCTGGGTGGGGATCGAACCCACGCCTCTTTGTCCCAGGAGTCACTAACCAATGAGCCACCGAGGCAGTCATTATATCCGCAATATCCAATCCTGACTGATAAATATCAATTGATAAAGTTAAGTTAAGATAAAGTTGCGCGCTGATTGGGTTTCGTGCAGCTTGTAGCTAACTTCACATCCGCCGACTTGTATGATTCGGCCTATACTATACCTTCTAGGTATCGATATCTTTGAGTCCAAAATAAGGAGATCCGCAGACGAACCAAGTTACCGAAATATTCCAGGGGATAAGCAAGTAGAAATGGCAATAGGCAGGGCACATAGTTTGAATAACGGATGGATAAAGCTGTAAAATATACAAACGAAGTAGGTAGTTTTAGGGTTGGACCCATTGTGAAAGTTAGTCCTAAATAGGGTTGCTCAGTCATTAATAATTTTATCTTAAAATTGTTCTAAATGTAAAGTATTTATGAAATAGGTGTATTATTTGTTGTTTTTTTTTTGTTTTTTAAGTAGTTTTAGGGTAGTGACACGGCCGCCTTACAATCGTGAGGTCGTGGGTTCAAATCCCGGTCCCGTACCAATGAGCTCTTTGGAATTTATGTAAGGAATTTCACACCACTGGCTTTTCGGTGAAGGAAAACATCGTGAAGCAACCTATTTACATAGGTTCGTAGAAAAAACGTAGTTTTAATATAAGTTGCGATAATCCAAATAATAGTACATTACAACCAGAGAGATAATGTGGTCGATCGAGTAAATCTGAAGGAGATGCATTGAATTAAAATGACATGAGTTAGAAAGAGACATGACAAATATCTCAACTCGATTATGTGGCTGTTGCCGTGTTTTTCTTCCGATAGTGTCAAATTTTCATTCATATTTGACAGTTTTGACAGCTCTGGGCAAGATTTTCCATGCTTTTTTTGACCGACGAAACGGAGGAGGTGCAATTCGACGCGTATATTTTTTACGTAGTGGTCTGATTTCAATAATTCTTGTTATATTGGAAAGAGTATACTTCAACATTGGTCCCATTTAAATTTCATCAAAATCGGCTGAGCTAATTTTTGACAAATTAACAATAATTTGAAGAATGCTACATGATATAAAATATGCGCGAATTCTGTACAAGTTGAAGTCGGTCATGATATTTAAAAAAACAAAAAAAAATCTTTGTTTTATGTGATTGAGAATCGCCTCAAGCGACAACAGCACTATCTCTCTGGTTGTATTAGCTCTGTGATGTGCAACTATAACGCCTGACAAAATAGTGCTACTATTACAAGACAATGTTTGCTATAAGAAAATCAACAGGCACTTTATTTTTGTAACTACTCAGAAGTCTGAGTAGTTTAGTCGGCCCACAAATTAAGATTGACTACGTGGTGCTAGTCTAGCGGTAGTAATACCTGCCATACTATCGTGAGGTCGTAGGTTCAAATCTCGAGCCCGTACTAATGGGTGAGTTCGGTGAAGGAAAAACATCGTAAGGCCTGTGCACACATCAGTAAAAGGAATTCATATTTCTTTATTTGCAACTAAGTGTACATAAATATTTAAGGTCTTATAATTATTGTATGTGCTTCGTATGTGAATTAACGAGCAAAATATTCGAATTTTCTATGCTAATTGCACAGATTGAAATCGGTTATGCACTTTTTAAAACGATGTAATTATTTTATTTTATTATTTTTCACCAAAAAATAGCATTACCGACATCCACCGTCCACAGAATTCGATTACTTCGTTCGCACGAATCGATGTGTCATCCATGTAGTAATTTTGACATTATTGTAGATTTTTCGAAAACGGCTCAGTCAATCTCCATAAAATTTTAACGGACCACTTCGGGAGTAATCCTTTCGAAATAAAGAAGATTTTTTAAAATCCGTTTGCGTTTGGTGAAAATATCGAAGAACATAGATAAAAAAAATAATGAGAGGTGTCCCTCCGCGCGGAAGAAGTGAAACTTCGACGCAACAATGATTTCATACGCCCTCCATGGTAGCGTTAAATGTTTAAAGCAACCATGTTGAATCGCATTCACTTCTATACATACATACGAGCGTTATCGTACCTACTTCTCTTTGGAAGTCAGTAAAAATAAACATACAGTCCAATTGTCTTCTTTTTAGGGTTCCGTACCTCAAAAAGAAAAAACGGAACCCTTATAGGATCACTTTGTTGTCCGTCTGTCCGTCTGTCCATCTATCCGTCTGTCCGTCTGTCCGTCTGTCCGTCTGTCCGTCTGTCAAGACTTATGTCAAGTACGTCATCACGTCACGTATGTATGTCAAGACTCTTTATCTCGGGAACGCGTAAAGATATCGAGTTGAAATTTAAACTATATACGTAAACCTATGAATTCTTGCAGTTGTGTAAAAGAAAAGCTTTTCAGATACCGTATAAAAAAGTTAGAGCCGTTTATGTCGTAAAAAACGCATTATTTCAACGCTCACAAAAATCAAAACCTACAGGGTACTTCCCGTTGACATAGAACTATGAAATTTGGCGAAGAGCATTGTCTCAGAGTACACATATAGGAATAAATCTCAAAACTGTACATTTTTATTTAAAACAAAAAAAATAGGGCCTAGATTCACAAAATCTGGGTTCAAAATTCAAAGTGAGTAAATCGTATCATGTAAGGTACGAGTATCATATAAAATAACTTCATTAGCACATGCTAAAATAGGTTTTTAAATATTTTAACAATATGTTTGTACGGAACTCTCGATGTGCGAGCCTGACTTGCACTTGTACGGTTTTTTTGAAGTTAGTATAACATAGTAAATAGGTACTTACATGACTTCTTCTTCCCAACCCCCTACAGACCAGCGTCGTAGACCACGTTTGATTGGTCGTTCTCTGAGGCTCCTAAATATGGCTCCTACATATTTATACACCACTTCATCCATTTCAATCTCAGAAAAATTAACAGAATTCGTTTTTCCTTCATCGAGTTTTATTACTTGTATATCTATACTCTCTTCTTCATCATATTTGAATTTCTTAGGATCATTTAATTGTTCTCTGGTATATTCTATACTGTTATTACGATTGTCGTGAGAATATTCCGCTGTATTGTAAAAATTCATCTCAAATACATTTTCGCATACGGTATCGCTATTTATCTGTTTTTGAAATGTATCTTCATATAGACTGTCACGTTGTCCGTCTTTCATGATTAGAAAAACGTCTTGAACTGATTGATAGTCCACAGGTTCCATTTTATTATTGTCGTTTGTAGTTTGATCAATTTTGGCCGTATTACATATTATATCAATTAATTCTATTTCTTTAATTGGGCATACATCTTCAGATACATTTTCAAACGTATTGTCGGCTTGGGCTCTGAAATTCATGCTAGGTTTCTTCTGGGGTTCAGCGTTTTCCATTTTATGGTTTTTTTTTGTTGTTTTCTACATTTGCTACTGCTTTTATAATCTTTTTGTCTGGAGATATTTTGCTGACAGTTCTTAAATGCAGTGGAGGGTTGATTTTGATACAACCTGTAACCGAGAAATATTTTACTTAATAAGTTCATAAGTAAACTTTTTTTGCTACGACTAAGTATTTTTCGTGCGAAATTAAGTCTTCTCTAGATAAAGAAAACTTGTCCAATTCATTATTGTCGTCATTTTAGCAGTAAGATGTCTACTGTTAGACGTAGGCCTCCCCTATAGATCTCTAATAAGACCGGTTAGAAGCGGCTTGCAACCAGCTTCGTCCAGCGCGATACGCTAGTCTCCTGAAGGATCTAGCGATTAAAAAAAGTCAAATAGTGTAATCCTTCAAGGTTGGTTTTAATAAGGACGTTCACTTTGTCCTACGCTGTGCTTGCCAGTTTGCAATCTCTACTCGAGTCATATCCAATAATCCCGAGATTATTCTTTATCGCGAGAAGTTTGTTGGGCCCCTTATACAGTCTTATCCCTTCAGTTGCCTTTGCAGTACCTAAGCCTACCACATTATCTATCTAAAAAGTTATGGGCACATATTCAAAACAGATTTCTTATAACATAAAACGTTTAAAAATGGATAATCTCCCAATTTTATTGTTTCTTGTTTTGTCGCCTTTATGTTAAACGTGACCTGAATACGACATTTCTATCAGTAAAAGGCTGCCTCACTCAGAATAGAAAGAAGAATAGGCTCTAGTCATCCACTCAAATGGGCCCGGGGAGGACGTCAATGGTGAGTGGCCACATTTTCACATATGACTGTGTTAGATCACTATCAAAATGAGGCTGTTACTTTATCTATTTTCTATTAAAATATCATTGTCAAGATAGAAATCTTACTTTGAACTAATGTAGCAACCCTGATTCTAACATAATAACAAAGAGACTCTGTAAACTGACCTTAAAATGTTAGTGAGGGTAGTTACCTAACTTGAGGTTTCTTAATTAGTAAAGGAAACAAGTAAGTAGGTATTCTTTGTTTATTCATATACCTCATGGAGCCCGAGAGGGTCCTTCCATGTAATGCAATAACTCTAAGCCACATTCGTAAGGCCCTAAACGTCGTGAGAAGAAGTGGCAAGAAACTCCGACGCTATCAATATAATCTTTTAATCTTGTGATACAATGTACAATGATCAGTCACATAATTTAGATATTACACAAAGTACTTAACTTTAGCAACATGGCGATGTCCACTCGGCTTGGCTTCGAATATAAAAGTACCAACACTCAGCATAACTAGCTAAGCGAGACTCCAACTTTATCATGATAATGTTAAACTTGTAGAACGCTCAGAGATAATAAAAGAACACCAAAGGTACTATGAGAGCTGAAGCGAACACTAAGAGACGGTAAGAGATATCAAAAGGTACCAAGAGGTACCAAGCCAGCGAAGCCACACCGGCAGCCTGTTTTATACTAATTTCACAAGCTCCCGCCATGCCTTACCACCGCAGCTCGATGTAAACATTAACAACGACGAATAGGGAACGAGCAAGATGGCGGGCACGGCGGTAGTCTCCATTTTACATTACTTTTTATACGTAAAACCATCTTAAACTGCATTTCTTACTTATTAGAATTATAAGAACAATTATCGATACATTTCAAGTCATCTATCATATTATGAAATCACAGTATTAAATAAATAGAGTATGTAAACAACAATGGCCGACATTCTGATGTGATGATATTTCTCAGTTCTATTTAGTTACTAATAAGTATTATATTACATAATACATGTTGTAATTGTTACTAAATATTATCCTATCAACTATTAGAGAATAGTTGATAGGATCATAATCACTTTGACGAAAGAATAACATACTGATAAACAATATCGCCAACATAACTAGCAATAGCGGATATGGTGTCTTGATTTGTCTGTTTATAATAATGGAAGGTAAATAAATAGCTTTAGACCAATAAAGGAAGAACAGGCTCACTTCTGAGGCCATTTTAAGTGATATAGAATATTATAATGAAATCCCTAATCTAACACGGCCAGACTGACAGTGCTTCGTCCCGAAGTACAAAACAACCTCATATCCACCATTACACTAGAATAATACTTAATACTGTATTGTAATGTTAATGTTACATCATATAGTTTTTTTTTCAAATCACATTTGAGTGTTTTATTTATATAATGTTATGTAAAGATAATTACATATCATTAGTATTAGGTTTTATTTCAATGTCAAGTGTAATTGGAGAACATCTAACAAATAAATCACAATTTTATTATCTGTAGGATTCGTAAAGAAATTATCTCATCGGTGTCCTTCTTAACGTCATAACATTCTATGGACAATAAAATAAGAAGTAAACTGGGTGTACACTAATTTGATTCCCCATGTCACCACTACCCGGCTCCGACCGGCCCATCGGAAACGAACAATAGTAGGCACGTGGTATTTTTCTTTTTTTTTTTTCATTTTAACAAGTACCCGCATACAGTGAATGACACGTAGTTAATATAAAAATAATTTTCTTAAAATAGTACGATAATTTTAAACAATGATTATTATAAAGCTATACTAAATAAACACTATACTAAACATTTAAATAAGCACAGTAGTAATGACGAATATCGTGGATAATTATGGATTGCATAATATCAATCAAGCAATAATATGACAGGCATATTACAACCCATCTAACACAGTTATAATGGCCGTAATTGGTTCCCGAAGTACAAAAATACTAAGTCCAAATTCGAGTATATTTGCATAATATAATATGTACAGTGTTATTAACTTCAATAATCACTGCCATTTTTCTTGTCTGACTATAATAACAGCAATGTTTCTTTTCTTTGTTCTCATTCTTTTTTTTATTGGGCTACCCTTCCTGTAGAATACCTAATTCTTAATTAACCCTTTACCGATAGCAATCAGCCGCTACTCCTGAGACATATCGGCACCAGCAGTAGGTCAACTAGCGGTTACAAGAAAGGGTACCCCGGCCGCACCTTTTGTCATAGTTATAGTCTAAGTCGGTTGTAGTAGATTGTCATTATTATCACAGTCTAAGTCCCAGTGGCACGACTCTTGAACACAACCTACTCGCTGGCAATAGCCTCACCGTTCACCACTGCCAGGCCACGGCCCATCAGCGACCTAAGCTACGTTTTTTTTTTTCTTAAGGCTACCCTTCCTGCAAACTAAACCAACAAGCTGTTACAGGAAAAGTACCCGACCGCACCGTTGTCATAGTCAAGAGTCATGGCCGTAGTCGATTTTCAGTCCCAGTTCACGACTAAGCAGACGCAACCTACTCGCTGGCAATAGCCTCACCGTGCAACTGGATGGTAACGGTCCTCCAGCGATCTAATCTAATACTATGTATTATAATCAGACAATCAGCATTTTTATTGTCGACGTAATATTGAAACTCTTTGTCAATATAATTATCTTGTTATTTTATTTTACATTTCGATCTGTTTCACTTTTTTTTTTTTCTCAAGAAACAGCCTTATTTTAGCGTTATAAATCGTTTTCATAATTTTTATTCCATAAGACGATAAATTAAAAGAGTACTTCATATTCCCTTTGTGAGATCTGTTGACAAAGTCTGTAATTGACAAGTTTTCATATTTCACAAGGCTATGAAAATCCAAAACCATTACGAGATATCAGGATGCTGATCATTGTGCTTATTTTTCAAAAAATTTTAGTGCAGTAACTGCTAAGAAATTAGATAAAAACTCTCACCCAAGCCGTTTCGGGATTTATACTAAAAGTTCAGTTGTCAATGATAAAAAAAAAATACTAGCAATATAAATTGACAGTTAACACTGACAGTGTTGACACATAAAATGTAGTTTAAAAATAAAATGTCAGTATCATTTTCAAATTACTTATTTTGCCTTAGTCCGAGAGGTAAACGCAAAAAATTCAAATACTTTCCAAAAGCTCAATTATTGGTATTAAGTTATCAAAATAGTGTACACCAATACCCTGGAGTCAGTCAGCTGGGTCCCCCTAGCATTTGGTGGAAGAATCCGTTTGAATTTAAAAGTATCTTGGAACTAGTACTACTTATTCTTCTTCTTTTAAGTAGTGCTAATTCAAAGCCTGTATGGCAGACCGTGCAACATATTTCAGGTGATTGGCAGTTGTTAAACTTTTTTTTTAATATTTTTCTTCTCATAGTATACCGCGGTACATAGTGGAATTTTTGCGCTGACCTCTCGGCCTATTTATTGTGAATTGTGATGGATTGATTGGCATTGATAGTGACAGCAACGCTAGCACCTATTTTTTTCTAATGTGGCTTCCGTAAAATTGTTTATGAATCCTAAGTTTTGCAGTTACGTCCTTTTAGAATAAGCTACTTTTCAAAACTTAATTTTACGGAAAATATAAGTAGTATTGGTAAAATAAAAAATACGTGTATGTTATTTTGCAGTATTCTTTTAGATAATAAATAAATATAACTATGTTAAAAATTTGAAATGTTGTCAATTCCGTTGTTTTAGTTTAGTTTTAATTTTTTTTTTGTTTATTACACCGTTCGGTTATTCTGACACAATACGTGTAAACTATTGAAACAAGACCTGAATTCTCACATTATCTTCAAACCCGATGATGGAAGCACTATCCTAATTTTTTTGTTTAGAAAAACATTTCATACTTGGTCAACTGATCTACATTGTAAAACTGATCAAATTTACAGTAAATTATGTATGATGTCGCAACAAAACAAAGAAACCCTGGTTTGTAAAAGCAATCATTGTTTTGCGTCGCAGCAACAACTATTTCTAAAATTTATAAAACAGGGCTCAGCCCCTTACCTCATTTGGCAGTAGAACACTATTCACTTCACTATTTCACCTATTCACTTTACTTGGCCAAAAAGCCTAATAGGTCTGGGACCTGGAGCCCTGCAGCACAATTTCCCAGACAACCATTGCCTGGAAGTCGAGTAGCCGCTGGACAGGCAGCCTCTCAGCATGGATATGCAAAAAGCTTATCAGGATTCTCTGAAATACAACGAACGGCATTAATGTGGGTCTTTGAGCACGATCCCACTTCTGATGTTAGATCACTATCAAAATGAGGCTGTTACTTTATCTATTTTCTATTAAAATATCATTGTCAAGATAGAAATCTTACTTTGAACTAATGTAGCAACCCTGATTCTAACATAATAACAAAGAGACTCTGTAAACTGACCTTAAAATGTTAGTGAGGGTAGTTACCTAACTTGAGGTTTCTTAATTAGTAAAGGAAACAAGTAAGTAGGTATTCTTTGTTTATTCATATACCTCATGGAGCCCGAGAGGGTCCTTCCATGTAATGCAATAACTCTAAGCCACATTCGTAAGGCCCTAAACGTCGTGAGAAGAAGTGGCAAGAAACTCCGACGCTATCAATATAATCTTTTAATCTTGTGATACAATGTACAATGATCAGTCACATAATTTAGATATTACACAAAGTACTTAACTTTAGCAACATGGCGATGTCCACTCGGCTTGGCTTCGAATATAAAAGTACCAACACTCAGCATAACTAGCTAAGCGAGACTCCAACTTTATCATGATAATGTTAAACTTGTAGAACGCTCAGAGATAATAAAAGAACACCAAAGGTACTATGAGAGCTGAAGCGAACACTAAGAGACGGTAAGAGATATCAAAAGGTACCAAGAGGTACCAAGCCAGCGAAGCCACACCGGCAGCCTGTTTTATACTAATTTCACAAGCTCCCGCCATGCCTTACCACCGCAGCTCGATGTAAACATTAACAACGACGAATAGGGAACGAGCAAGATGGCGGGCACGGCGGTAGTCTCCATTTTACATTACTTTTTATACGTAAAACCATCTTAAACTGCATTTCTTACTTATTAGAATTATAAGAACAATTATCGATACATTTCAAGTCATCTATCATATTATGAAATCACAGTATTAAATAAATAGAGTATGTAAACAACAATGGCCGACATTCTGATGTGATGATATTTCTCAGTTCTATTTAGTTACTAATAAGTATTATATTACATAATACATGTTGTAATTGTTACTAAATATTATCCTATCAACTATTAGAGAATAGTTGATAGGATCATAATCACTTTGACGAAAGAATAACATACTGATAAACAATATCGCCAACATAACTAGCAATAGCGGATATGGTGTCTTGATTTGTCTGTTTATAATAATGGAAGGTAAATAAATAGCTTTAGACCAATAAAGGAAGAACAGGCTCACTTCTGAGGCCATTTTAAGTGATATAGAATATTATAATGAAATCCCTAATCTAACAACTGCATGCGTCAATTATTGATTGCAGGACGTTAATAGAAAAGTGCTGGGAGCTCCGGTGCGTTCCCTTGGAGATCTAGGAGCTTCCAAGACAGCACAAAAGCAGGCTACCGGGGGGTTTTAGTGGGTGTAATCCCAGACAACCCGGCTGTACCCTGAAGCAGTTGGGTATCTTACGAAGATTTCCCCCTCGTAAAAAAAGAAAAAAAGGACGTCCACTGTTGGAAATAGACCTCCTCTATGGATTTCTGATAAGGCTGATTGGAATCGGCCTGCATCCAGCGCGTTCCTGCGATCTTAATTAGGTATATCGTCAGTCCACCAGAAGTCTAGGCCTATACCGAGGTCCCATTAGAGAACGTTACAGCCTCATCGTCCATAAATTCTACTAATTATGAATAATTATTGGTTGAATTGAAATAGCCAGATCAGAGTAGCCTAATCTGCTATGGAGAGAGCTATTGATCGGACTATTGATCTATAACAGGTGGTGTCAAAAATATCTCAAGTTCAGATTACAGTGTAAGTCCACAAAATGAACGGATGACCTCACCAAGACTGCAGAATCGCGTTGGATGCAAGCCGCTCCAAACCGGTCTTATTGGTGATCTCTAGGGGAGGCTTATGTCCAGTTGTGGACATCCTATGGCTGAAATGACAAATGGTGACGCCGAATCAAAATAACCGTTAATAACTTTTTCTATAGAATATGTGTGTAGTGCCGAATCATACACTACAGGTCGGCGGATGTCAAGTTTGCTACAAGCTGCAAATTATCCAATCAGCGCGCTGCTTTATCCGAGTTTCAGTCAGGGTTGCATACTTCGATGAGGACACGGCACAGCATACACTGGAGGAGTGTCCTGCATGGGCCAGCGAGCGCCGTGACCTCATCGCTACAATAGGGGGTGACCTCTTGCTCCCAGCTTTGATTAATTCAATGCTGGGAAGTGTAACGTCATGGGAGGCGGCAGTTTCCTTCTATGAGCATGTTATATTGCAGAAGGAAATAGCGTAACGCGAACGGGAGCTTGCAACAGATCTCCCGATGCGCCGCCGGAGAATCGGGCGTCGAAGGAGGCTTTACGCCCTCCTTCAACCCCCATAACAATGACCTCTCCCTGACCCTGAGCGACGGACTCGGGGAAGTCCGCTGTTCGACAAGTGCAGCCCCCGAGAAGACGCGCGCGGTGTTTCCGCGTGCCTCTCGACGAAAAAATAACAGTTGGATGAAAACCATGAGGCGAGTCCAAGATGGACACCGCTGCTGAGACTGCGGACGAATGCGCAAGCGTACCCGTACCCCAGTATTAGCGAATAGTAGGAAACACCCCAGGGTTTTAGTGGGTATACCGTCCAACGGCGACTCCCACATCACCACCTTGCCTCCCCCGGGGCAGAGTGGTATCCCATAAAGGATTTTCCCTGGGCAAAAAACAAAATAAAAGGGTTGCATACTTCGCAGCTTGCAGCTAGCGTCACATCCGCCGACTTGTATGATTCGGCCTTTAATTTTTTTTTTTTTTTTAACTTTTCACTTGAAAATTACAAGTCACGTTTGAATCCACTTCCTAGGCAACGTGCACTGAATAAATATCTAGTTTTTAAATTTTGGTCTAGGCAAGTTACGGTAATTTTCTCAGTGTAGTGCAGGCTAAAAAGTGTCTCGAAACGAAATTCGTCCCTACCAGCCTTTTATATAGCAAACTGCTGGACGTAGACCTATATAAAATGGTGATTAGGCTATATCCCCCACGCTGACCCAGTGCGGGTTAATTAATTCACATAAGTCATCGAATTTATTTTACGGACGTCCTACGTCGTCTTTTACGGACGTCCTACGTCGTCTTTTACGGACGTCCTACGTCGTCTTTTACGGACGATGCGGGTGTCCTCACGATGTCTTCTTTTGTAACGGGTCACAAACGAAAGGGTTTTCCTTCACCGAAAATAATTATCTAAAATTCAGTACATACATTTCTAAGAACTCAATGATACTGCACTAGGATTTGTATCAACGACTTCAGGATTGTAATATTTTTGAAAAGCCCATTAAACAAGCTTTCAAGTGATACTCGTATATCACCTTCGTTAGTTTTTCACTATAATATAATAGGCACCTATACCACTTTATGAACGTTTCTTATGTTTATATTTGACATACTTTACCAATTTTAAGAATTTAATTGACAGTTACGGCATTGTCTTATGAAATACATATAAACATACAAATACATACAAATAAATAATGTCGCATGATATTTTGATTTTTGACGCAATATCATTATAATTTATAGACTACTAGCGGACCCGGCGAACTTCGTACCGCGAAAGTTAATGAATGTAGGTAGCTAACCTTACGGAGATATCTACATTAAGATATTTTAAGTTTAATGGCTGTCATCCAAAATGTAGATCTCATTGAGCTATCTCACATTTGTGAAGATACCATTGATCAAAAGTTGACATTTGCGGGGATAAACCACTTTTAAGTTCGACAGCTGTCATCCAAAATGAAGGTCTGGTTTAGCTATCTCACTTTTGTAAAGACAGTAATACGAAGATAAACCACTATTAGGTTCGACAGCTGAAATAAAAATTCTATCCAAAATGTAGATCTGGTTCAGCTATCTCACTTTCGTAAAGATATCATTGATCAAAAGTTGACAGTTAAGGAGATAAACTACTTTTAAGTTTGACAGCTGTCATACAAAATGTAGATCTGATTGAGCTATCTCACTTTCGTGAAGATAGCATTGATCAAAAGTTGACAGTTACGGAGATAAACTACTTTTAATTTCGACAGTTGTTATACAAAATGTAGATCTGGTTGAGCTATCTCACTTTTGTAAAGACAGTAATGGTCTAAAATCGGTACATAAGTAATAGTAAGTGCGCCACAAAAATATTTGCCCCAATTCAATGTGAAACGGTACACAAATATTGTAGCAAACAATCATTTGAAACCCAAGAAACAGTAAATCTCAACTAATTTGTTTCGTTATGGTTATCATCCGCAGCTTTCTTTGTCCCACTGCTGGGTATAGGCCTCTCTCTTTCTGTGACATCTACCTCGGCTCTTTGCCGGTCGTGACCAGGCTCGACCGGCGGTATTGATGATATCGTCGAGATAGTCGACCCATTTTGCTGCCGCGCCGCACATAGCTGAGCGCTCTCACCTATTCAAGTACCCTAGTTGACCAGCTCAGTCTTTCTTGCTCAAGAAGCGCTGGTCGAATTGGTTGCCACGCCAGTGTGAACGATGTCATACGCAGGGCTTTTGCGACCGCCAATATAGCAGTCGTACTCGAACCGAATGGGTTTGCGCTTGGTGATGGCTAAAGGCCTAACGATATGAAGCTGGTCCCATGGAAGTATAGACGGCCCTTAGTATGAGACGCGACTTGCGTCGATACTTTGGTGCCGTCACATCTTTCTGAGACTCAGAGAAGGATTGGAGCGTTGGCCGATTCGGAGCAGCACAAACGGCGCAAATATGCTAACCTCGGCAGTGGTTACATATTTGAGCCGTTTGAAATTGAGACATTGTGCCCGTGGTGGTCGGTCTTGTTTTTAAAAGTCTTTCTGAGCTATTGGTGTACCCGACGTTTGACCATAATGCTGGTGTTTATTTGACTAACGTATAAGCATTGCCAATCAGCGTGGCAATGCTGCCAGCATGCTGGGCACGCTCCTAACTGGCAGTGGGCTTGAGTATTTGGATTATCTTTAGACCTTCAAGGGTCTGTGGATGATCCAATTGCTTGTTATGTAGTAGTAGTTTATGAAATTTTACATTATAAGTCTTGTATTTAGTGGTAGTTAATAAAGGCACTTGCTCTATAAAAAAAGTCAAGTACCCTTGCACCTTGCCACTGTCCAAACCTAACCTGACCTACCTACCTAAGGTATTATTATACCTTATAGTTATAAATTCTTCTGTTGATTAAGATAAGGTTAGAGTGTACGGGTTCCCGCCTGGTCGTGGCGGGGGAACTTAGTAGCCGAGGCTTATGGGCGGCGCGGGAATCCTAGATAGAGCCAATTCTCTGGGTTTCTTCTTAGACAGCTGAGAAGGTGGCGCTCGAGGTCTCCCGATTTTTTGGGTCTTTTCTCCCTTGGCAGCTTAGAAGTTTGCACTCGTGGTTGGGCCGTTTTCTGGGCTTTTTAACTATAGCAGCTGAGAGGCTGGCCGGTAAGTTGCGTGCCTCATGAGGAGTGCCGCAACTGAGGCGGGCTGCACTTTTGTCACTGTTGAATCCTAACCAAACTATCATAAATGTATGTTCGTGTCAAGCTCACAGTTCACAGTCAAGGTTAATAACCTTAGATTCAAGATACTTATACTCATGCCATACTACTCCTAAAAATTAAGTCGATCCGTTTCTTCGTATATTAGTATTGATTCTGTACCATAAAGGTAGAATAAAGAAACATGTTTAACCTCTAACTTTGGTATGTTTAAAAATATTTCTAATGTCAGACAAAATGACGGCCCCGTATTAAACGTCATTGTAATATTTATAGCATGGCATAGGGAAAAACCATTTAGTCCAATTTTAATGTCAGTTGTCATTGTCAATCCATACTATATTGCCTTCTCGAGGAGCTATAATGGTGAAAAGACAATTTGTCTCGTTGCTATGCTAAGCGTGACATTCATAAAAAGTCTGCAGTCAATGTATGTCACCTGTCATCTTATTACGTTTCGTCAATCCATATCAGGCCCAATTATGAACCCGCCATCGTAAATTTAGCAGGAATGTAAAAAGTGTTCTCTCTATCGAATGCCTAAATTGAAAAAGAAACAGAAATATTCTAATTAGCTGTTATAATTACGACGGTGCCTTCAAAATTGGGCCATTAGCGTCGTTGTGATAGGGGACAGTTTCGCTAACGTTTTTTTTTAAAGGAAAAGATTATATTAAAAAGATAATATGAATAAGTATCCTATATCCTTCTCCTGGCTCTAAACTACCTCCCTGCCAATTTTCAGCTAAATCGGTTCAGCCGTTCTTGAGTTATAAGTGGAGTAACTAACACGACTTTCTTTTATATATATATAGATATGTTTTTCTGATATATAAGCTATATTATTGCAAAGTTTCATCTCAATCCGTTCACGATTTGAACACATTATTATTATATACTACGGGACTAATCGCGCACTAAAATTACGAGATAAATAAATACCTCATCATCCCGACGTAGTTCCTACATAGGTCAAACGAAGCGTACTATTGCTGAACGGATCAAAGAACATATCGCGGCAGTCAAAAACCGCCAGATACAGAAGTCTGCTATAGCTGAGCATTTGCTTGACGGAGGTACTGGTCATTGAATTGAGCTCCACGACCCAAAAGTCCTCTCCACGGATCGACACTATTTTTCAAGAATAGTTCGTGAAGCGGTGGAAATCAAAAAACATAACAATTTCAACCGGGAGGATGGATTTAAGTTATCAGCGTCGTGGAATCCTGTTGTCAACAAATGTAAATCGCGTAGTGTAGGTAGAAGGACATGATTAGATACCGTCAGTGTTGTGTGTCGTAGTACTCGTAGTGACAATTTCTCAAGTTCAAGTTGAATTGGCGGTACCAGCTGTTACATACTCCAGTCTACCCGTGACCACAGTCGATGCAACTCGGCCGAAACGTCGGGATGATGAGGTATTTATTTATCTCGTAATTTGAGTGCGCGATTAGTCCCGTAGTATACAATAATAATCAATCCGTTCAGTAGTTTTTGCGTGAAAGTGTAACAAACATCCATCCATCCATCCTCACAAACTCACAAACGTTCGCGTTTATAATATTAGTAGGATATGTCTATAGATACAGTATAGGCTGAATCACACAAGTCGGCGGATGTGAAGTAGCTAACTTCACGTTAGCGTAATATCTAATCAACGCGCAGCTTTACGAGAGCTTGGTGTTCTCTCTAAGGTGAGACGGTATTTCACACCTGAGCAACTCCTTAGTCTTTATAAAGCAAAAGTCAGGTCTTGCATGGAATACTGCTATCACCTTTGGGATGGCTCTGCCAAATATCAACTGGAGGCTCTGGAGTCGATTGAGAGGCGAGCCAGGAGGCTGATTGACAACGACACCTTGACTAAGATGCAGCTGCAAAGTCTTGAGCATCGTCGCAAGGTGGCGTGTTTGTCGGCCTTTTACCGGATACACTTCGGAGAGTGCGCCCAGGAGTTGCACAATCTGGTCCCCCCTGCCCCTTTATTCTATCGTACGGCTAGACGGACGCAACCAAAACGCCACCCTTTTATGGTGGACATTCCGCGCGTTAGAACCAAGCGTTTCGAATCCTCATTCCTCATACGAACAGCCGGAATGTGGAACGCTTTGCCTGGGTCTGTCATCCCGTTAAAGTACAACGTGAGTGTCTTCAAATCCCGAGTAAATAGGTATCTTCTAGGTAAGCGTGCTACACCCTAGACCGCACATCTGCTTAACATCAGGCAGTGTGTAGTCAAACGCGAACCTATTCGAAATAAAAAAAAAAAATCTTCAGTTGGATATTGCGCAGCTAACTTCACATCCGCCAACTTGTATGATTCGGCCTATACCACAGGGTGTAATCGAAATAATAAGCATTGCCATTTCATACTGGGCAAGCTGCCAACTGACAGTAGGCTTGAGCATTTGTTAATCTTTAGACTTACTATAATGGTGAAATGATTTTTATCGTGCTTCACACACTAGGTATATAGAAACTTCGTCGAGGCCGCGGAAAGAAATTTTGGGCAACCTAGCCTTTTACTTTACTTTACTTTACTTTTTTTACTATAATGGTGATCAAACTGCTTTTTATACAGGGTTATTTCTAATCAACTAGCATCCTTTTAGGGGCTTATTCTGTACATCAAAACTAACAACTTTTGTTCGGCGACTTTTGTCTAAACTAAAAAAAAAAACAGCTGTTCTATACTTTGGTCGCAGGTGAACGATATTTTTCTATGGAACACCAATTTTTTAGGGTTCAAACGGAAAAAACGGAATCCTTATAGGATCACTTTGTTGTCCGTGTTTCCGTCTGTCCGTCTGTGTGTATGTCAAGACTCTTCATCTCGGGAACGCGTAAAGATATCGAGTTGAAATTTGAACCGTATACGTATATCTAAAGTATCTTGCAGTTGTGTAAAAGAAAAACTTCTCAGTTATCGTTTAAAAAAGTTAGAGCCGTAAAGATGTCGAAAAAAACCGCATATTTCGACACTCACAAAAAACAAAACCTGCTTCCCGTTGAGATAGAACTATGAAATTTGGCGAGAAGCATTGTCTCAGAGTACACATATAGGAATAAATTTGAAATTTTTATTGAAATCACTAAAAATAAATTCAAAATTTACAAAATATGAGTTCAAAATTCAAAGTGAGTAAATCGTATCATGTAAGGTATCTAATAAAAGAACTTCATTAGCACATGCTAAACCAGGTTTTTAATTATTTTAACAATGTGCAATTTTCGAGCAAAGTGAAAAAAAAAAACTTTTTTGTCGATGTTTATTAGAGATTTTAACAACTTACTTTCCAATTTTGTGAAATTTTCTAGATTTGTACAGAATCCTCGATGTGCGAGCCTGACTCGCACTTGTCCGGTTTCTTTTTAGTTTTGACAAAAGTCGCCGAACAAAAGTTGTTAGTTTTGATGTACAGAATAAGCCTCTAAAAGGGTGCTAATTGATTAGAAATAACCCTGAATAGTAGTTTAAAGTTTTATTATTGTTTCGTTAGTTAATAAATTACCTATTTATTTATACCTAAATCGAAATAAGTAATATTTCCCATCTAGAGATGGGAAATATTACTTACTTGCTTAAATTTTTATATGAGATACATGTGGAAAACGTGACTATATTTGAACAACTGAAATTCGCGGTTATTTTGCATATTTATTTTGATCGGGTCAAACCTAAGCGACCAGGGTGTACCGTAGTCAGACAAATGTCGAAAACATAATAATTATTTTTTGCAAAAAATAGCATGACTGACTTCACCCGTGTACAAAATCATTACATGTACGCTTGTATCTTTAAAACTACGCAACGGATTTTGCTGCAGTTTGTTTTAATAGATAGAGTAATTCAAGATTTTTTTAAATTGACATGTACCTCGTAATAAATATTGATTACAACATAATAAAAAATTAAAATTCAAGAGAAATGTTTATGTGTATAATACACCTGTGCGAAGCCGGGGCGCATCGCTAGAACGCAAATATTATGCACGGATCGATGTAGCATTTTTCACATTATTATTGATTTATCAAAAATGGCTCAGCCGATTTCGATAATATTTATATGGGACCAATTTCAAAGTATATTCTTTCCAATAAAAAAAGAATTATTGGAATCAGACCACTACGAAAAAAGTTATGCGTGGTTATACATAAAAAAAATATATATATATACGCGTCGAATTGTATACCTCCTCCGGTGGTTCGTCGGTCAAAAAAAAAACAACTATACTGAAAAATAAGTTTTTCCCGTGGCTTTGGTCAAGTCATATTTTGGCTTCTGTGCTAGGAATCATATAAGAACCTATTATATTTCCGAGATAAGAAATAACTTAATATAAGTCACTCTTTGACTTTCAAACTCGTAAAAGAACATTAAATCATTATATTCTCGTAAAATAATTATTGAAGTAGGTAAATCCATGCCAAAAATCGAGTCTATCTGTTGCTATGTTGTTAGTGAGAAACAAACCAACAAACACACTTTCAGATTTATAATCATTATAGTAAAGAAGTAAAGATGTCAGTTATTTTCCTTATAAGACAAATCAAACGAAAATAGCTGAAATAAAAATACCTTAACTTATGATAAATCGATAGAGAGTTATGATCATGGATATAAGGTCGTCTGACGTTTCAATATTGAGCTCCAGAGCCGATGGATAGTACATCCATGGTTACGGCTCTGGAGCTCAATATTGAAACGTCAGATAATTACTTTACGAGTTATAATCGCTTCATATGCTATGCTTTGTGATGATTGATGGGTTATCCGCAACTTGTAACTGACAACACAGCCCCCATGATGTTTGCGGCCTACACTTAGAGCGGTTTCGCACTACGTCCGATCCGAATCCGATCCGAACCCGTGAACAAAATTCTTTACTTCTGCGTCTCCATACGTACAATAGTATCGCCAGAAGTTGACGTCGATTGAAAGGACTTATGATCAACGACGTGAACAGGAACACTCTAGTACGAAACCGTCGATCCCAGTTTTCTAGATCCATATTTTCACGGGTTCGGAATTCGGATCGGATGTAGTGCGAAACCACTCTTAGCCTAGCGGGCTACCGTTTCAGAAACAGCCTCTGGTCGCTTCGGTATGTCCAATACCATTAGTAAATTATTCCACGAGTAAATTTTTCACGCAGCCACATGTCACTGTTTGCACATTTTGTGCCACAATGGCGAACGCAAAGAAAAGTTTCTATGACTCACTCTTTTGGTACTCACTGAACACGTTTTTTTCATAACTTTTGAGGCTAACTTCGAACTAGGCTCGAACAGAAATTTCTCGGAAGATTATTCATCTAGAACAATTACGAATGGCAAGTCTTTCTCTATTCTATTATTTGTATATGCCTTTAAGGCTAGGTTGCCCAAAATTTCCTTCCGCGGCCTCGACGGGGTCGCCACCGTTTTGATGGCGGACGCGGTGGGGCTGCAGGGGAAGAGGAGTGTCGGTTTGTCGTCGGCCGCTCTCCCTATCCTCTGCAGCCGTAGTGGCAAGCGCGGGGCCACTTCAATCGACCCGTTGCGTCGGAACCAGGGCTGTCGGACACGGGTGGTGGATGACGATGTGTCTGGTGTTCGGCACATAACCACCCGCCTGCTCGGAGGTTTAATGGTATCCATATAAGATTTTCCCTTGATAAAAAAAAACAAACCAAACTAGGTAGGTATGGGTCGCAAGTGGGTCGCGAGCGAATATTGAAAAGTTTCAAATTGGTGATGGTTAAATTTCCTAGAAGTGTGAAATTAGATGGGTCGATCCACTTTGACGTTGAACTTCTTACGCTGCTCATGCCGTTAAGTACGTGGTCTCCTGGCACTTTACGGCTTTATTGGCTATCAGTTCTACGAACTATCTGCCTACCCACTGCCATTTCACCTTGATAATCGTAATAAAATAATTAAAGTAGTATTGTATCTTATTACTAACTGCCTCGGTGGCTCAGTGGTTAGTGACCCTAACTTCTGGATCAAAGAGGCGTGGCTTCGATTCCCACCCAGGGCAAATATTTATGTGATAAACATAAATGTTTGCACTGTGTCTGAGTGTTATTTAGTAACTATCTATATAAGTATTTAAAAATAAGTATATGTAGTATATCAGTCTCTGGCAGCCATATCACAAGCTTTGCTTAGTTTGGGTTCAGAGGCCGTGTGTAAGATGTCCCAAAAATATATATAAAAAATATATACAATACACACATAAAAAAAAAAATAAGGAAAAGATATGTTGGTTTTTTTCTTCGGTTCGTCTACAAATCTCCTTATTCTTAAGTCGATATCGCTAAGGGACTCCTAGTAAGGCCTTTTCGATGGCTCGTTGAGCTACGTTTAGCTGTCTTCTTATTTCTTGGTGAAAAATCACTTTTCAGGAATAAAAATATAATTAGCCCGTCAGATAGATTAATAAAAAATATTAGACACGTATTTTTTCTTTTGTCATACAAACAAAAATTGATGAAGATATAGCCCGTTAAAGTTTTGCGTGACGTCACAAGTGCCATACAAATGTATAGACTTCTGTAAGAGAAGTGACGTCACGACCCCCACTCCCAAACTTTGACAATGTGTATCTATGTTATTTGTTGTTTGATTGACGAAAGAAAAAATACGTGTCCAATATTTTTTGAGAATCTAACTCCCGGACTAATTATAGTATTGATTTTTTTACCCAGTCATCATGCCTATTATGGCAGTGAGAGTTTGCATAGTAAACAAAAATTAATATCGTTTTCATGTAACTCCATAATTTTCGATAGTGTCTAGTAGTTTTTACAATGGGTACTAAAATGTATGGAGCCTCACGGAAACTACTGTAGTTTCCGTTTAGTACGTATAAATTCATAGGCACAACGAGTAACTCTTTTTTTTTTAAATCAAAAAATATATTTATTAACATTAAAGAATGTACTATTGCAATTTAGTCTTCTGTACACAATAATCTACGCTGTAATTGAAATCAGTTTTATCGTTGCGATTATTAATTTGAGACATGGATTTATAATTGGTGTGACATAGCCATAATGGCGAGGCCGTGGTGGTCTAGTGGTAGTGACAGCTGGCTTACAATCGTGAGGTTGTGGGTTCAAATCCTGGTCCAATGAGCTTTTTTATGATCTTTTTGGAATTTATCTGGCTTTTCGGTGAAGGAAAAGATCGTGAGGCAACCTACATAAGTCCGTAAAAGAAATTCGATGGCGTTTGTGAATCCACCAACATTACTACATGCACTAGGCGAGCGTGGTAGATATGGCCTCATCAGCCTTCGTGGGTAGGCCTACGTCCTGTAGTGAACTATTAAAAAGGCTGATACAGTACAGCTACAATGGACACACTTACTTATAGCGCTTATAAAATATGAGTTAAAACATCATGCAACAGGTTTTTGGATGCTAGGTATTATTGGAGATCCACAGTCTTATTGGAGGTCTAAGTCTAGCAGTAACTTATGGATGGATGGATCACTGTAGATTTTAGATGTCTCTATTGGTTGTCCACTGTTGAATATAGGCCTCCCTTTAAATCTCCAATAAGTCCAATTGGAAGCGGCTGGCGTCCAGAGCGATCCTGCGGTGTTGATGAGATCATCCGTCTAGTCTAGTCCATCTTATGGATAGACTTTCTGCGTTGCGCTTATTCTAACAATAAGAATTTTGATCAGCAGCCAAGGTACCAACTACTTGGTAGACACGAGTACTGATGAAAACCGAATTGGTGTCTACCAAGTATCAAACACTTTTAGTTGTACTAGCAATGACAGAGAAGTGCTGTCAACGTAACAAAAGGTTGTTGAATAAAGGTTGTAAGTTGTGATGTACAGAATAAAAGCCCCAAAAAGGATACTAATTGATTACTACGAGTAATAACCCTGTTGTTTAGATCAGTGTTTTTCAATCTTTTTCATGGCACGACCCCCTTTACTCACTGTATTGTATTTGTAAACTGTATTTCTGGTTATAAAATAATAATAAAAAAGCCTTTTTATTTGCTATAAACCTGAACAAATTTACAATTTTAAACAATGATTTTACAGTTTTAATTTTAATGTAAGTAGAATTAAATTAAACCTAGTATTAGTGTATGCAGTGATTATGTTTATATAACAATCCCTTGCTGGGTATAGGCCTCTATTTTAATGTACGGTATTTCTGGTTAACTGTGTTAAATTCAAAATATCTACTCCACTACTTAAACTTCCACTAGGTACTTTATCGTTTTCCGATGAAACCAGAAAAGAACTAAGCAAAGGAAGCATTGTACCAAACGAGAGCGCTCACTAACCGCGGAATTTTATCGATGTTTTTTACGCATATAGAAATCCGATAGTGCGCAGACAGCTCTTTCTCAGAATATATACATTTTAAAACACTTTTTTTCTTTTACTGGGGTTTTACGACGGTACCTTGGCTGCTGATTAAAATCTTATTTTTAGTTCACTGTAACGCCACGACGGTTCTATTTTTGCACAAACTCTAGATGCAGATGCATTTCCTTGAAAATAATTCTGACGGCGCCATGCTTCTAAACGAATATACATTGATTTAGCTAAAGTTTTTTCTCTAGGGTAAGAAGCCGCTTACTCTGTTCCATAAAAATAAAATGTTCTTATGGACTGTAAAGTTTTCTGGGGTGAGCAAAGAAGTTGGGTTGGCACCGCCTACTCTTTCGCTACGCTCAAACGAATGCATAGAACAACTAGCTGACCGGGCGAACTTCGTTTCACGCAATATCTTTATAAAGTATAGCTATCTTTATTATCCGTTCACTCTGTTCAGCAGTTTTTGCGTGAAAGAGTAACAAAGATCCATACATACAAATTTTCGCATTTATAATATTAGTAAGTATGATTTGGATTTGGTCGAAATGAAAAGCCATTTCGACCAACCTAAACTTAAATAAATTAAAATACTTCTAACTAAATTGTAGACATACCTTTTTATTGTAAACGAAGCGTGGCGTATCCACCAACTCGTTAAATTGACGATATTGTAAAAAGCTGGACCAGATTAGCACAAGACTATGGATGAGTGGCGCACAAAACAGAGGCCTATGTTCAGTAGCTAATGGCTTATTACAGATTAGAAATAGTGATGGTGATTCACTAAATTACTTCACTATCACTCTAGATTCATTTGGTCGACATGACACGAATTTATTCATTAGTAAAACTATTACGGTTGATGATGTTGATTCACTAATATTTGGTCACTATCACTCAAAATAAAGTAGTAAGTTTTATCCCCATAAGTTGTTCTCAATAGAAAGTGATCATGAAAATCATAATCATAGTTGGGTTTTTTCTTTATCACTCCACATAGATATTATAGTACATTTTTTTATATATCAGTTTGGACGACACACCATATTTATTCAATAAAAAGCGATTACAGCATGAAAATGATGACAAATCACTATTTTTTTTCACTCTAACTCAAGTTTAAGTACGTTTGAACTCGACACAAACTTCTTCTAAAATATAGAAAGAAAAACACAAATATATTGAACGTGTGATAGTTACACGAGTTTCCTCATTATTGAACGTTTGCGGGCTGAAATTATGATAATTATTTTCTCATAATTTTCACAATCACTCAAGATAAAGTAAGTTTACTTGTAACGGCACGAACTTCCCAATAATAATTACAATAAGACGTGCTGTTCAAACAATGACCGTTTACTGTATGCCATGATAATATTGGGTCTTATTTTCAGCTGTACAGCCGAGGACAAAACATGTTACCGTCGAAATAATTTACAATACCTACTGACATAGAATAAGCTCCATCCAATCCATCAGCCATAGGACGTCCACTGCTGGACATAGGCCTCCCTTATGGATCTCCAATAAGACCAGTTGTAGCGGCTCGTGTACAGCGCGATAATTATATCATTCGTCTATCTTGCGGGTGGATGATTGATATTATGATGATCGCACCTAGACTGGGCCAGCTAGACGACTAAAGATATAGTTTTTTACTTTTTTAATACGTGAGTTAGAATCAAAATATACAAGACACATATTTTTACTTTATTCAATTAAAATTAATTGAACTAAAATATGAAAATATAGCCTGTTAAAATTTCGCGTGACGTCACATTTTGGTAGACTTTTTACCATATATTGACGTCACGTGACCCGTACTTTGACTTGTTTTATATATTGTGTTATTTTTTACTAAGCCGAAAGGAGGCGAAGGCCATCATTTTGTACAATTTTTACTTACTATGAAGCCAAGCCGGAATTCGAGAAAAAAACAGTTTTATTAAGAGAAAACATGTTTATGAATAGTTTTATACAATGCTAGATAAACAGCGGTTCCCGCACTAGGCTGGGCCTGTATCGCGGGAAACCTGATACGATTTAAAATGTAAGTAATATTTACATTTAATATATTCAACACCACTATTAGAATTTACAAATTTACAAGTAAGAAAAATAAAAATTACAATAAACAAATGATAAATCTAAGCATAACATATGAATTTACTATAACTACTCTCTGAAAAACCAAAGCTCGACAACACAATTTAATTTGTGTATTATTAATTTTGTTAGTACCTAAGTTGTTTCATTTATTTTGTCAATTTCGAGTTGCAATTTTATACAGAACAGCTGATTTTTATTTCTCAAATTCCGGGTTGGTACCATAGTTATAGTTGTTCATAATGATGGTCTTAATCAATCAAAGTATGTTTTTGAAAAATGGTAGATAGAATTCTGTCACCGATTGTACTTACACTGATATCACGGCAACACCGCAAGTTACACGTACCGTAAAATATTTCAACGTAACATTTTACTAAAAACAAAGAATTACATAAACTCAGAGTTTTAACCCCTGCCGAAAATAGGTGTAAAAACATTATAATTAAATCAATTAGTCGTATAATTTAATTAGTAAGTATTTTTTTATCATAAAATGATAAAGTTATAGTAAGAACTTATAACGTCACGCCGTAGTTAAAAGTGTAACACGGTGTGACGTCACGCAATCTATATCTACAGGGGGTGTACTAATCTACTAAGGGGTGTGTGTGTTTTATTGTGCAGAGAGTAACTTATATATACAAGGAATATATAATATATGTTATTGTGTCTATATTTTGCAGTTGAGTTCATCTGTCGCCTTGAAATTATTATTCATAATCATTAGGTAATAACCGTCACGTGGTGGTCTAGTGGTAGTAACACTCTCCTATCATTCGTGAGGTCGTGGGTTCAAATCCCGGTCTCCAATTTCACACCACTGGCTTTTCGGTGAAGGAAAACATCGTGAGGCAACCTGCATAATATATGTTTGTAGAAGAGATTCACCACAATCACCCTTCGTGGGTAGTGCCTACGTACTGCAGTGGACTACTAAAAGGGCTGGTACAGTACAGCATCGTTTCAGCCGAAGCCACTGTTAGCACATGCCTTCCATAGGTTATGCAGAAAGGGTGTTTAAAATTAAATAGCTCCTTTCTATTTGCGATTTGCAGGCATGTGAAGAAGTCCTTAATAAGTAAGTATAAGGTAGTAGCTAGGTACTCTGTAAAATTAAGAAGATTAAGTTTTTCAAATATTTTCTGTTAGGTACCTACATCAAAAGACATTCTAGTAGGTATATTCCATTTCATTGGATTGCACTTCATTCCATTCTGTTTCATTTAATTCTATTCTGCTTCAATTCATTCCATTTGACTCAATTTAATTATGTTCCATTACATTTATTAAACTACATTCCATAAGGAAAAGTGAAAGAAAAACGTTCAACAACTAAGTATAGCTTTATTCAATTTTGAATCACATTAATGTTCCTAGAGCTACGCCATCATTTTCCAAAATACCAAAAAATATAACAAAATTTTTGAGCAACACTTAGAAAAACACAAGATTTTCGTATTTGGTGTGCATTTTTTAGTCTGTTCCACCAGAGATGAGACGTTCTCGAATAGAGACCATGTACAAGCAAGCGTAGTAGGTAAGATATCTTACTCATATATATAATAAAATTAATTTAGAAGTCAAAAAGAAGCAATTGCCTGTATAATAAAATAATCCAAGTAATAAAAATATATTAAAAATAATTAAATAATAATATTGTTAAAAAATAATTAATATTGTTAAAAAAATACATGATTTTGGCAATTGCCGTATAAAAATAAATTGGAGACCCTTTATGGTTTAAACGGGTCCAGACTCACATAGCTTACGATCGCTTTAAAGAGGTACCTACACATTCGTGTTTGTATTAGATAACCGAATATTGAGTATACAAAAATGTCATGAAAATTGGTCAAGTCAAATTTCGGAAGAGTTTCGTTACAAACACTGTGTTAGGAGAATTTTAAACTGGGTTTACCAGACTGGTGTACTAAGCCAAAAGTGATTCAGACCACTATTAAAATCAACTTTTACTATGGCGGGCAAAACCGGAATTCGAGAAAAAAAAACGGACAAGTGCGAGTCAGACTCGCACATCGAGGGTTCCGTACCACCACATTGTTAAAATAATTAAAAACCTGTTTTAGCATGTGCTAATGAAGTTCTTTTATAAGACACCTTACATGATACGATTTACTCACTTTGAATTTTGAGCCCATATTTTATGAATTTTGAGGCCCTATTATTTGTGATGTAAATAAAAATGTGCAGTTTTCAGATTTATTCCTATATGTGTACTCCGAGACAATGCTTCTCGCCAAATTTCATAGTTATATGTCTACGGGAGATACCCTGTAGGTTTTGATTTTTGTGAGTGTCGAAATATGCGGTTTTTTACGACATAAACGGCTCTAACTTTTTTAAACGATAACTGAGAAGTTTTTCTTTTACACAACAGCAAGAGTTCATCGATATAGGTATACGGTTTAAATTTCAACTCGATATCTTTACGCGTTCTCGAGATAAAGAGTCTTGACATACACACAGACGGACAGACGGACAGACGGACAACAAAGTGATCCTTTAAGGGTTCCGTTTTTTCCTTTTGAGGTACGGAACCCTATAAACAAACTGTTTCATACATTTTATCAATAGGGTAGATGACTAGAATGAATTTATTAAAAGTTTTAATATTAGGGAATTCTGAAAAATAATTATAATTGGCTAATCCAGTTCAGAGATATAAACCGAAAAAATAATTATAATTGGCTAATCCAGTTCAGAGATATAAAGCTTGTAAAGATTTTGGTAGGGATTAAGAGGGGATGCTTTGTCCCTTTCCCACAAAGCATAACATAGTATGGCGAATGTATGACACTTACGGGCCGTGATGTCATATTCTGCTATAGTGCGCTCTTTGTCTAGCAAGAAAATAAATATACTGTAACTTCTTTATTTCTAAGCTGATATTATTTTTGTTTTCGTTAATTGGCTCTGTTTATGGTTAGCTGTTAAGAGGAAATCAAAAAAAAATTGTCGACTAGCCTATTGTGAGAGAACTTTTTTATGATTTTTTCTCGAATTACAGTTTGGTCCCATACTAAAAATTGTTTATAATAATAGTATTAAGTAATTGCCTTCTTTGTCACAGGGAAAGCAGATAAATCTGTATTTGAAATATATATATTTAAGATCCTCTTAAGAGCAGCACTGGTAACTAATGCAAGCTTATGCGTAAGCTACCAGTAACCCTGTATATTTTTTTTGGAAACTGTTCATTTACACATCTAATCTCTGGTGGCACTCACAAACTTACATACAACTTGGTATGGTAACAAAATTAATTAGACTAGAAAATTAACTAAATACAAGTTATTGTTTTACAAAGTACAGTGATTCAAAGTGATGACTCTCTCACTAACTTATCATCGTGAACAATTTTTACGATGGCACCAACCGCGAAATCGCAAAAGTCATTAAAATGTCGAAGTACTACTGAGTGTGACTCTACCGTGGCTCGAACTATACCCCGATTGTCTTAACCGTACAACCATGTCAAAGGTCTTCAATCGGCTATTCGGTTTAAAAACTCTGCGAGCTACGCCCGGCGGGTTATTTATTATTTTGTTGAGAGGAACATTTTGTAAGACAGATGAATTCACTATGGAAACTAGCGTGATTTTCCCATCATTTTAATTAAATAAGGCACAGGTGTTAAGTCGGAAACATACTGTCGGTCGCGGCTGACGGACGCGGCTGACAGCCGCGACTTAGCAATGTGCACATTCTTAAAACATCCGGTGTGCCTGATCGCTCGGACGTCCGAACGCGCAAGGTCGTCCGAAGGTGACGTCCACTTATGTCCCGGCTCAGTGTACTTTCATAGTCTAGATCGCGGCTGTCAGTCGCGTCCGTAAGCCGCGTCCGATAGTATGTTTCGAGCTTTACTCACGCATAATTTTAGTAGAAAACTGTTACTACCGTTTCAATCGCATTTGGCGATCTTTCTCAAAGTTGGAGTACTAGCACGCGGGCTCGCCTCGCATAGCACTCAATGAGTGCAATGTAACACCTATGCCTTATTTAATTAAAAAGAACAGATGATTTTTGAACGTCTTTTCGTGATTTTGGGTCCATAATATACAAGTATTTAAATCACTGCACTTTGTAAAACAACACAATGAAGACCGATAGTAAAGTTAAATTAAGAAATACTAAGTTACTACGTACAAAAATACTATAGGTAATAGAAATATTTGACGTCTCTGTTTTCCAAACTAATTTCGCTGGCATTGCGATTATTTCCTTATTTTTTCGCATTAAAAAAGGAAAAGAAAAATCAGATAGTTTTAATAAAGCTTTGCGAGTATTTCAACAGAATCGGCATTTTCTAAACTTAAATATGCAATCACTTCATTAAAACTCGCGTGAGAATACATTATATTAAATAAAACACCGGTTTAACTCACGTATGATATACGGCCGGGCCGCTGTGAAACCCGACCGGTTTCGGAGTAAAATTAGTACTCCTTCTTCATCAGGGAATACGCGCACTCCCGTCGACTGGCGCAAGTGCACCCAGTACCCACTGGGCCGCTGTGAAACCGGTCGGGTTTCACAGCGGCCCGGCCGTATATCATACGTGAGTTAAAACCGGTGTTTTATTTAATTTAAATATGTAAAATAATTTTATCTATACGTACTTTTCATTACTAGCCTGTCCCACATTAAATTGCCTATATATTTTAGTAACTATACATACAGGGTTACTTTTAAATACAACTACCAACCTTAAATCAGCGTGGCCTTAAAAGCTGTACAGTACTATGAACTGACTTATAATTAAATAGTTTTACTTTATTTCTTACAAGTGAAACTAAACTCATTGGCGTATGAGAAGTCAGCTTACAAGCTGCGTAGCTCAAATCTCCACCCCTACTAACATATGAAATTGCTGCTGCGCAACGATTCGCTACATATAACAGACGCCATTAAGTTTTTTCGACCCATACCTACTATCAATTTGATTTTATAAATAAATACACTTCAAAATACTGAATAACGGACCAACATAAAATACGTGATGTTTTTTTTGACCGCGGAATAAATTCTGGTATATCTTCATTATGATCAACTTGTACTATGACCTTAAAATTTAGAAAAAAATATTATGTTAAGTCGGCTTACGGACGATAATTTATCGATCGCGCCTATCTATCGCTTGTTATTTATTTGCACATTCGGCTCAAGCGAAACGTGACAATGAGTAATGCGTGCGCGCAGCCGACGTTCATCCATTTAAGACGATATAACTCCAAAAAGGTTTTACCAAGTTCATTTTATTGATAACCAGTAAAAGTCGTTCATAATGATGGGTACATTGATGTCCTTAAATATTTACATTTTTTGTCTAAATAAACATACCGTATAACTTGGCTTAATACATACTAAACGATCTTATATTTTGTCATAACAATAAGCTGTGAACAGTGAACACTGTGATTTTTCTAATTTAATCAAAATATATTTTTTGCAATAGTCATCATAATTTTTGTGCTTATACAGGGTGACTGGTAAGACTGAATATATTCGTGGATATCGTAGACATCATTAAGAGCTTAATTAAATATGATGACCCTAGTCCAAGTTAAAAGAAAAGCTTCATTATATTTTTTTTTAAATATTCTGTATGATGAGTACAATTTTATATTTGGAAGTGTTTGCTCTCTCACCAGTGACCCTGTACCCTGTAATATTAAATTTATTTCCACCACTAAGAAAGCTATCGTGAAAGCCAAAATGATTTTCTTACGTTACTCTTATTTTATTATTTTTTTAATGAGCGTTACTTGTGTAATACATAATTCATACAAGACATTTCTAACAATATTGTTTCAAAAATTTACTTATTTGAGAGTTTCTAATGATGTAAACCATCTCATTCTATCTTCTAAAAGAAATGTGTAAGTCACTATCTTTGTCATTGCTCCTCTCATCTCGATTGTACATATTTAGAGCAAGCGAGACCAAAATGACACTGAGTACTATGAAAGCAATTATGGCTTCCAATCCTATAACCAGCAAAACTTAAGCGTTATATTTCATCTTTTTATAATTTTTACCTAAATCTCTTAATCATCGTGTTTTCCATTCTTATATTCTATTCGGTAATATATCAGTATGATCTTATTTTTTTGGTATTTTCTACTTTTTCACAATTTCATTTGTTCTAACAACTTTCAGATCAGGATAAAGTTATTTTTCGATAGTGTCTACTTTCTTTATAATTGTAGTATTTGTTCAATCAACTTTAACAACTTATTAAAATCTTAAGTTACATCTATTACTTTATGTTTTGTTATCAATACAAGGCTTCAATGGTCTAATTTGCTTTAACTTAGTCGATTGTCCATCGAATTTGATTTCTACATCAACATCGCTTAAAGGGTGCGATATTGAAGAATTGGAATCAGCTTTCTTATCAGGAGTTATCGGTGTTACGAAACCACTATCTATTTTGGGCTCATTCTTAGAATTCAGATTCAAAGACATACATTTTCTACTCTGAAATATGCTTAAATCATCTAAATATGAATTAGATTTTAACTTATCATCTGGACGCTTTAAATTTTCATCGAAATTTTGTTTCAATTGCTGTTCAAATAGTCTCTCTTGTCTAATTTGCTCATGTGTGTTTGCAAAGAATACCGAATTCTTCTTTCCCAATTCTTTTAAATTTTCTGTCAATTCTGCTTTAGTCAAGTTGTTAATAGAATTAGTTCTGTTAGCGCTTTGTGTTACGTTCTCACTGCTTCTACCTAATTCTCTTAGAGATTCGGCTAGTTCGTTCGTTTCTTCTTTGAGAGGTTTTAGATTAGCTATAAGACCTGAGTGGACCGATTGTGACTTTTTCATTATAAATACTTTTCGTTCTCTTTCCGGTGACTCTTTAGCTTCTTTGACATCAGTGATTTTGGCAAATAGATTAGGAGTGCTTATGCCAGTTTTTGGTATTCTTTTTTCATCGTCGTCGTTAGAAAATTTGTTTGAGAATAATTTGGAGCTGAAAGATAGTTTTTTGCAGTGGTTTTGGACAATTTTCTTGATTTCTGTGGGTAGCTCTTGTTTGTGGGTGGCGGAAATGTATCGACTGAGGAGGGTTAGTTGTTGTTCTAAGGACTTGGTCGTGGCTTCGAGTCTGGTTTGGTTCTTTTGGAGATTTGTTATAGAGTCCATTGCAGTCTGCAAAGAATAATAAAATATTTCTATAGTATCTATTGTAAATTAAATCTATCTTTATATTGTGAAAAAAAAAAAACATCTTGAGTGAGCCTGGAATTTTGATTTTTATTGCGTTTCAGTACCCTATCGGGCTTTAATAATTAAAGTCCAATGCTGAACATACGCCTGCCTGTGAAACGATTGAGTTATATCGACCACCTCCATAAAGTTGATGAATACACACACGCCATCAATTTTACATACGTAAGGTATCGAACAGAATGATAGCAGCATTATCACGCGCATGGCAATGCTTTTTAAGGTCATGCGTCGCGGTCACCAGACGCTCAGAAATAAGTATTCTATCATCATCTAATTGTATTCTACTTACGTCCAATTCCTCAGCCATCCTGTCATTGTCAGCGTGTAATGATCTGTTCTCTTCATTCAAGGCAGCCACTCGTGGCATTTCCTCACGTAACACAGCGTATTCTACTGCGTAGTCGGATAGTTGACGGGATATGTCTAGGGCATGAACCTGAAAATATCAATAAATTATTGTCCATTCGATCGAAGTAAGTTCGTATAGGCCGTGTGGCTAGCCCTGGTATCAGAGTTTTTAAGCCGACTGAAAGCCTCTGACATGGCTTAACGGTTAAAACAACCGGGCTTTCAATTTACAATAACTTGTTATCCGAGCAACGGTGGCGCTCAGTTGTAAATGCCACCCGCGGACACCCATCCGAAGACTGACCGTGCTGAACGTTGGTTAACTTCGATGATCGCTAATTCAGTAATTCAAGTAGGTCCTACCTTCTTCATAATCTTCCGGTAGGTATGCTGTGTCATGTCAGGTATCTTATGTTTCAAATATTCGGCGGCTTCCTCGCAACTCTCACACAACATCAGTCCGTCTTTGTGGGCTGATAGTAGTGATAGCGATATTGAAAATATCACGTCCATTGATTCCAGGAATATGAGATCTGAAGAAGAAAGAAATCTAGTTATTTCTATATCTATTGAAATATAAACTTCTCTCTTTAAAGTAATAAATGAACATAAGAAAAGAAGACGGCATCAAAATAAGTACATTTGTGTGGTAAATATGAAACCATAAGTACAGACGAACAAACACGTAAAATAAATTCATAACTGTCCAATTTTTGACACTAAAACAAAAAATACATGAAATGAAGTTAGTGTGCATGTTGATACCACTAAATGTATAGCAAAAAAAGTGAGCATCCACGGCGCACGGTGCAGGGTATAGGGCGGTAGACGTGTCCAGCTCTTTTAACTTAGCGTCTAATTTGGGGCAGCAAGAGAGAAAAATCACTTACCAAACACTCTAACAACGAATCCAAGTGGAAACTGGCTGGTGAAAAGAGTGAGCATCCAGGGTGCAGCGTATAGCGCAGGCGATATGTCGAGCTCTTCTAACTTAGCGTGCAACTCGGGCTCGTGGTCGCGGAGCAAGCGAGATAGTTGATATAACTAAGGACATAAAAACAAAAATCACAAGGCTTTACAATCATAGCTTATTACTAGAATCTCCTGTGACGAAGATGCTACAAAAATTGTACAAGGCAAAGACTGAGATCGGAACCAAGAACATACACATTTACTTAAAGTTATCCAAACGTCTGACGTCGAATCGTCTCAAAGCTTGAATAGCGGACACACTCCTATTACTAAGAAATATATACAAAAGTAAAAATCTGACTGCTGCCTGCTAATTAAAATTTATATACAGGATCACAAATTTATAATTCCTCAAATGATACCAAAGATTAGAAAGGATGTTAACAGTGACATACCTGTACTTGTAAGGCACTCATGTCAGGTAGATATTGTTTTCTCAATCCACGCCTGAACATCAAATGTCGTAGCAGGATGAATGCTTCTGCTTCTTCCATCTGCAAAAATGAAAACAATAAAATTTAGTTTTAACTGCTTAAAATATAATGTTGACACACAAAACCAATTGTTGAGCTCTCAAGCAAGATTGTCTTATTAAAATGGCAAATGGAATAATACAACAATATTATGTTGCAAGTTATGTCTAGTTTTGTTTTTTATAAACCAAATAGGCTTGCTAAATTAGCAGAAATGGTTGGTATGCGATGGCTTGTCCAACAATTTCTGTGTTGAACAATCTATTGTCAGATGTTTACAACCTTTTTAACTTTACGTTTGTCAATACTTACATGCAGCAACAACACCCCAGCAACAAAACTCAATCCTTGACAGTACCCCACATCAGGGTCTACCAGTGAATAAGCTTTGAGTATGTTATACAACGCTAGTTGTCCTGGGCCAAGGGCCGATGCGAAGTACGAGTGTTTTGGAAACGTACGACCTGGAAAAGATAATTCAGATTTTAACGCAGGCAAGGCAGATCCAAACAACATAATAAAAGTAAACTAAGTTATTGTGCTAAAAAGGTTGTAGAACTTTGAATAGAAAATAATAAGAATACACATAGATGAGATATTGGAATAATTACAAATTACCATTTATTGTTTCATAATAGATTTAAAGAAAGCATATTTCAGATAAATTCATAAAAATCTGTCAGTGATTACGAAACATTTTTTTTGTCAATTAAACAAAAGTTTTCAAACTAGTGACAAATGAATGATACATAAGAACATACAAAGTGAGTATTTTGGGCACCTACCGATATTACCTCAAGTAAACATGTTACTATGTCGATGACATTCTAGTACTTACCGAGATCAATAAGTATAGCGTGTTGATGTTTAGTGAGTCCTGCTAGGAGAGTGCGGTAGGGGGTAGAATAGTGAGGGTGCTCGCGGGTGTCAGGCGGGGGCGCGCGGAGAGAAGCTTGCTCCGCTAGGAAGTACCAGACGGCGCCACGAGTCATACGAGGCACGCCTGAAATAAATAGTTAGCAATTAAGTTTCGACATTACGGTGCGCTCAAACACAGAGCCCTGGTGGTCTAGTGGTAATGACACCCGCTTCAAAATCGTGAGATCGTGGCTCAAATCCCGGTCCTGTACCAATGAATTCCTTGGAATTTATGCACGGAATTTCACACCACTTTGCACTGGCTTTTTGGTGAAGGAAAACATCGTGAGGAAGAAATTCGATGGCGTATTTGAATCGATGGAACGAATTAGAAAGAAACATGAAAATATCTCGATTTGGGTGGCTGTTGTTGGATTTTTCGTTGTGTAAGGTCAAATCATAGTCAAATTCCAATACAAATATGCCAATTTTGACATAACGAGTCCAATTATTCCATAATTTGTTTTAGTTACAATTGCCCTCAAGTGACAACATCGTCAGAATTCTAGTAGTTTTTATTCTGTGCGTAATTGCGCAAAACCATAAAAATAGGTTTTTATTGAAAAGCATAAAAGTTAAATTATCACACGGGCGAAGCCGAGACAAACTACTAGTTTACCAATAAATCATGGCCTACGCCCAAAAGAGGATTACAAAAATTATGCGAAACGGTACAACGAGAAAATATACCTTGCATGACAGCTTGAGTCAGCATATGCCTATCAATCTTGGCCATCGGTTGCGAGGGGTCCTTAGTCAGCAAGGAGTCCCACATAAGGCCGACCCCGGCGTCGCACACCCCGAGCTCGGTGTACTCCAGCTTTATACGACGGACGGCAGATGACTCTTCTCGCTCTGACATAAAACGAAATACGGTTAGATATTTTGCAACAATTATAATTAGTAGTTCTCCGAACTGTTAATTAGTAGTTCTCCGTTATACCTAGACTTCACATCTAAATAGGGAAGTTGCGTAACCTCTCCTGGTCCTTCATACCTCAGTCCATCCATCTATCTATCGGTCATATAACGTTTACTGGTAGACATAGGTCTCCCCTATAGATTTCCAATAAGACCGTTTGGAAACGGAAACGAATCCATCCAGCGCAGTCTTGATAAGATCGTCATTTGTTTATCCATGTCGTACGTGGACCACGCTCCACGTTGTGCACGCTGCGCTTGCCGGTATGTGGTCTCCAGTCGAGAACTTTTATATCCCCATCGTTCATCAGTCTTTCCTGCTAGTGCCCTGACTACTAGTATTTCAACTTTCCAGTCCACTGGGCTATGTCGGTCGCTTTGGGCCTTCTACGGATCTCCTTATTTCTGATTCGATCTCGCAGAGAGACTTCGAACATTTTGTGATGAACATAGGTGTTTGCTCTGTGTCTGGTCGTTTATCATCTATATTTTTTAAGTATATTTGTCAGTCTCTGGCAGCCATATCACAAGATTTACTTAATTTGGAGTCAAAGAAGGTGAGTAAGATGTCCCCAAAATAAATATATACCTATATATTTATGTATACATTACCTTTGAGTCTATCATTTTCTTTCTCCATCCTCACGAGGAGTATCGTCTGTTCGATAGCCATTTTCCAAAGCTGCCTCAACTCTTCCTTGGTGCGTTTTCCTTTTGAAGCGGATATCTTGCGTTGAAGAAGATTGGTTGAAAGTTCCCCTGTATAACAAGTAATAACGTTAATACCTATAAGACATAGGGTCTGTTGAAAGAAATAAAGTACAATTATAAGTATTTGTATACCTTCTTCTTCGGCAGGTTTGAGCACTTTCTGATAAATGGCGTGTCTCCATGTACAGTCCGGGTCGGTTCCGGCTTCGGCCGGGGCCGGCCGGTTGTCGCTCACTTGGAGGAAACTGGAAAAGTTATTATCATCATCATTTTTTCTCTTAGTTTTGTAACACTTCACTTCCTTTCTTGGTAACAAAATTGTTTCGGGTCGGTTTCGTGGTGGTTTAGTGGTTGTAACGCTGGCTTATCATTCTTGAGGTCGTGGGTTCAAATCCTGGTCCCGTACCTGTGAGTTTCCTTGGAACTTATGTACGGAATTCCACACCACTGGCTTTTCGATGAAGAAAAACATCGTGAGGCAACCTTCATAAGTACGTAGAAGAAATTCGATGGCATGTGTGAATCCACCAACCCGCACTGGGCCAGCGTGGTGGATATGGCCCAGTTGCCCTTCATGGGTAGGCTCTAGATCCTGCAGTAGACTATTAAAAAGGCTGGTACGGTATGGTACAGGTCAACTTCGTCTCAATTTTGCCGAACTGATCTGGCCTTGTGCTTGTGTTTATCAAATTAACAATCCTTAGCGCAAATAACAAATTTGTAATAAAATTTAAAAAAGGGTTTTTGGCGTAAGTATATAAAGGTAGCACGGATGGGCCACAATCATTTTAAAGTGGCGACAACTAATAATTTACGAGATAATGTACATGTCGAGAGAGAGAAGTATGGTCTTATACTTCTCTCTCTCGACATATACAAAAATAATATTTTCTCACATGTCCATCATAGGCGAGTTGACAGGAGCTCCTTCTTCTTTGTTCTCTTCTTGTTGCTCCTCTTCGACTTCTTCTTCTTCCTCCTCTTGCGTCGGAGTCATCGCATATTTTGGGGTTGAAGAACCTGGCAATTACAAAATACGAAATTTAAATGAAAATATTTATTATCTAATAGTTGATTGACAAGGCTTGGCAAGCAGTGGACAGAGCACATAGCGCGGAGGACTGATGACCGATGGGGTCGAAAAGTTGTCGAGTGGAGACTACGTACCGGCAAGCGCAGCATAGGACGTCCATCGACAAGGTGGACGGATGACCTCATTAAGACTACGGCCTTGCCTTGCCTTGCCGCTTCTTGGAGAAGATCCATAGGGGAGGCCTATGTCCAGCAATGGACGTCCTCTGTCTGATAGATGGTAGACTAAGCACCTAGGGACCGAAGTCGTATTTTGTGTCAAAGGCGACATATTGAACCTTGAATGTAGTGAGGGACTCTTTATTTAGTCTATTCTGAGTGAAGCGATGGGTTCAAGTCGCCCAAGACACAGACAGGCTTCGTTTTTGTGGTACATACTCTAATTTTCATACCTTCTGCAAGGAAATAAAACCCCAGGAATTTAAATAATACTCAGCACTTGTCCTATAAACCTATATAACCTCATCCTTTAGAGCAAACTCGGTATTGTTCACAATAAAACCAATCAAATTAAAAAATGTTTCTACAAACCATAATATACCTACCTAACAAACGAAATCTGGAATAGAAGTAATTGGAAAATGGTTAGAAATTATGTAATCACCGTTATCCTGGCTGATGACAGCTGGAGACAGAGACTTGCACCTGACGTCCTGGGGCTGAAGCAGCTCTGGCTCCGGGAGACTTTCCGTCACTGACGTAGGGAGGGGTGAGGATTCCTGGGGGGTGCCATACAATAAGAATAATATATAATTTATCAGCTAGCTAGGCTTTTCGTGATTGCATAACAGATATACTTTGCCATAACGCTGTCTCGTTCTGACAGTTCGAAAGAAATATTTCGTGGTGCGTCTCCTAGCCCGGCTGGACATAATAAAAGAGTACCTACAAATAACACATAAGCTCCCAAACCAGAGACTGTCGTAAGCCAATGGATTTTCCTGTTACGATCTATTAATTATATCAAGATGCCGAAAAACAAATACAGAAGTAAAATGTTTAATGCTGTAGAACCTACAAGTATTGTTTAACAGATTATCAGAGCCATGGTAGCGCTCAAAAAAGAGGTATAAAAAGCTATAAAGGATCACTCACCTTTTTCACAATAGTTTGTCCCAAGTCATCTCGACTAGCTCTTCTCTTCAGCAAATGATCGAAACCACTCGATAATGATCTTTTCGCTTTCATAAAGATAGTGCTGCCACCTAGATACTGGTTCAGGAACTCTGATCTAGAAACAGATAGAGAGGCTCATGTACAGTAATAGAATTAAAACTATTATAAACATAACGCGATTGCCAGTTCTAGCTGAAAAATCTGCAAACCTCCACAGGATTGAGATATCTTTTATGTCTCTTTCTAACTCGTTTAATTACTTTCCAGGTTATCACGAACGACCAAAATATATCTCTGAGATCTGTGTATACATATACATTCGGCCTATTATATCCAATCCATCAATGTACAATCCAGACCGAAGCTCTAGAAAGCTCGTGAGTAGAATAAAAAAAATAGCATTGTCTGTCGTCAAACGTCAAAGTCACAAGTTGGAATGTCATAATGGTTGTAATTTGGTCTACTTTGTCCATTGCGATATGATCGAAAATTTGAACCCTCTAGTGCCATCAGAAGGTTTGGACAGCCGAGATAGCTCAATGCTAGTTGATGATACCCTTCGAAATTACGAAAGTTCGAGTGTATCTTATTCTAACACCTTTTAAATTTCATAATTAAAATGGGACAAAGTGATGTATTCTCTCGCTATTTTAGTACGGTTTCTATTACTTGTCATTAATTCTGAGAGCCATGCTATAGAAATCAATGTTGCCATTATTTACGGGTTTGAGCTCCAAGCTTATAATTTAAATAAAGATCACAACGCAACTGGAAAATTCAGTAATTGATCTAAACACTAGTATTCAAATAAATAATACCAGCTAAGTGCGAATCGGCTTTAAAAATAAAGCTGGATCGATTTATTTTTTTCCTTAACCGATTATTAATAGTCTGTGGACAATATGAAAAAATTGTTTTGCACAGCCGAGTGGGCGGTACCCGTCAATAAAAAATGTAATCACAATCAGAACATTTCGATCGGTAAAAAATAGAGAACTTCATGGGCGCAAACTGTCAAAACGGGCCTTTTACTTTGTGATGACTTTAGGAAAGAGGAGAGGTAACCCAAGATACTTACATCTATGGAGCATCTTATTTTTCTGACCGTTTGGCTATTTCATAGGTTTTCAGGCGGCCTAAAAACTCAAACAATAACGCATGTCCCTTGGTTTGCACGAACATTTGAACCTTAGGCAAAAGGAGGCGGGGGACATTAATTATACCTGTTTTCTGCGGTGTCGTGGACATGTCTCGTTTGCTTCGCTTCGCAGTGCGCTCGTAGGAGCATCATCAGAAATGAGTTGTGTTCACTTGTCTGAAAATAATACATTTCTTTTCTTGTGATATGTTTTTGACATTATGGTGAATAGTTTAAGGGTTTTACAGACGTAGGTACACCAATAAGATAAGATAATCAACAACTTTGACTATAGAACCAACTCGCATAATAATCTGCATTTTCACTTGAAATGTTCTTCTGTAACCTCATTGCTATCCCTGCATTCGGCACATCGAAACCCTGTACAAAAAACCGGACGAGTGCGAGTCAGGCTCGCACATTGAGGGTTCCGTACAAATCCAGAAAATGTCACAAAATTGGGAAGTAAGTTGTTAAAATCTATCTGCTAAAATATCATACATCTAAAATTACATATTGTTAAAATAATTAAAAATCTGTTTTAGCATGTGCTAATGAAGTTCTTTTATATGATACCTTACATGATACGATTTACTCACTTTGAATTTTGAACCAATATTTTGTGAATTTTGAGGCCCTACTTTTTGTGTTTTAAATAAAAATGTACAGTTTTCAGATTTATTCCTATATGTGTACTCTGAGACAATGCTTCTTGCCAAAGTTCTACTCGTATGTCAACGGCAAGTACCCTGTAGGTTTTGGTTTTTGTGAGTGCGAAATATGCGGTTTTTTACGACATAAACGGCTCTAACTTTTTTAAATGACAACTGAGTAGTTTTTCTTTTGACACAACTGCAAGAGACTGTAGATATACGTATACAGTTTAAATTTCAACTTGATATCTTTACGCGTTCCCGAGATAAAGTGTCTTGACATACACACAGACGGACATACGGATAGACGGACAACAAAGTGATCCTTTAAGGGTTCCGTTTTTTCCTTTTGAGGTACGGAAGCCTAAAAATATAAGAATATCTTAGTAGAGGAAAGATAATACTCACCTCATACATATGATTAGTGCCTCCTTGGTACTTGGTGATGATAATTTCTTGCTCCTCCTCCGGTAGCTGCTCGATTCGACGGAGGATAAAAGCGTGCGTCTTTTTATCGTTCATACCTGAAATGTAAAACAAGGTTACTTGCCAGTTATCTCCTTACTGACAAAGTTACCGACTTAGCCCAGCTGATTGGCAATGTAAAATGGCAGTGGGCAGGGCACATAACACGGAGGATACTCAATCATTTGCAACATAATAATATGTAATATATATCTTTGAACCTTCAAGGGTCTGGATGATCCAATTGCTTTTTATGTAGTAGCTACTAGTAGCTAGTAGTGTATGTAGTTTTAGAATAATATAAAGTAGTATTATGTATTCTTAATAAGTACCAAAAATGTTCTAGAATATAAATAGTCATACATACATAAGACTGAATGGGAACTGAGGGAATGGCAATTTAATTGTTCAGTGCTAAGCATTTAAATTAGTATGATACTTTTTAGTATTATATGAAAGAGGTTTACTTTTCGATATATTTTATTTTATTTGTAATTAAGTAATTTTTTTTATGACCATATGGGGTCCTAGCGCCTGGCGCTTGTACTTTAGATATATCAAAAAAATTAATAGAAAGAACAAATGACCCAAGGGCTGATGCTTACCTCGTTCAAAGACTTAGCCTTGCTATCCAACGGGGTAATGTCACCAGCCTCTTAGGTATCTACTTTGCCCGCGGATAGTGACCTCAAAGCAGTTTTTATTTATACTGTAAACTGTAAATATACCTATACCGCCTATACCCTATAAAAAGTAATTTTTTTAAACATAAGTTTTGTTGTTTTTTAATGTTTATTACAATACATTGATTTTTCACCATAGAATGTAATTGTGTGGTGTGGATTGATGGCCAATGAGGTAGAAAAGTTATTTAGTGGAGAATACGTACAGGCAAGCGCAGGATAGGCGTCTACCTACAAAGTGACATCACTAGATGCAAGCCGCTTTCAACCGGTCTTATTGGAGATCTATAGGAGAGATCTATGTCCAGCAGTGGGCGTCCCACGGCGGATAATGATTGTGATCAACTTACCGTCAACATCGTGGCATAGTCGGTGGTACCATAGCATAGGACAATGCTCGCAAGTCATGTTGGGAGACTTGTCTCGAGATTTCTTTAACAGCTCTGCGTGTGCCACGAATGCTTGTCTGATTGCTGAAACGAAGTTTTACATTTATAGAAAAAAACGTCAAAAATTATGAGAATAATTGAGCCATTAGAAGGGATGAACGTATGTGGAAATAGTCAAGCGATCGAGTATGAGAACAGGAGCACGCATTGAATATCAATGTTTGTGCAAACAGGATGTGATCCTCTAAGAACGTTAATAAAAACTTATTCTTAAGTTTTACGTTTACATGTTCAAAAAATTGGGTTTTAGACTCCTTTTTAACTATTATTTTTATATAGACTACGGCTCAGAGCAAATAAAAAATCAAGAGGGAACGTCGTTGAATAGTCAAGTGAAGCCGGTTTTTTATACATGTGTGAGTGCGTCACTGCTGGGCAGCCATAGTTCGACTGACAAGCCAAGGCGTAGTTTTGGTCGGCCTCACTTGTTTGTTCACAACATTCTCTCTTGATTTTTTTATTTGCTTTAAGCACTACGGGACTAATCGCGCACTAAAATTACGAGATAAATAAATACCTCATCATCCCAACGTTTCGACCGAGTTGCATTGACCGTGGTCACGGGTAGACTCTTAACTTGTCATTTTTAACTATTTTAATAAATAAGCTTAAGTAAGCAATAAGTAAGTCTTTAAGTCATATCGAAAAGCTGTTAGGGATGATACTACTAGCACCTGCAGATGTTAGAGGTGAAAATAAACGGCTTCCGCGTTTTTTAACAGAAAATCAAAAGTCTATATCCAACTCTAACGTATGAATGAAGAAATGCAAAGATCATTAATATATAAAGACTTTCATTTAAAATAAATAAGTATTAATGATTAAGGAGATTAAGAAGGTAAGGTCTTAATACAATAATTTCAACAACAAAATATTTTACAAGATATCTTGTTTGTTGTGTTATGTTATGTTAAATTTTTGAATAACAGCTCGACCTCGGAAGATATAGGTACCTAAATATAATATAAAAAAGTAAGTAAAGTAAGTTCATATAGTCCGGGTGGCTAGACCACTTGGACGCGCACGGGATATACCTTATCCCATGACTAATCTTCACAAAACTGCTACCGGGACAAATATGTCCCGCGGTGCGATGCGAAAAATTTGACGCTGGGCCGCGACGTTTGATGCATAAATAGGTCTGAGACGGTAACGTTCAAGTGGGTATCAGAGTTTTTAGGCCGCCTGAAGGCCTCTGACATATAAAAACTACCGTTAGATAATCAGAAGATATTCGATAGAGTTTCTTACCAGTTACAACTTCAGTAGCTACAGAATCACTTTCACATTGGAACACGTAACACGCGTAACTGTCGTTAGTTTCTCGACACACGAAGCCGAAATGTTCCTGAAAAATAACACGAATAGATAGTTCATATAGCACGGAAGACTGATGAACGACGTGAAAAGATTTCGAGTGGAGACCACGCACCGGCATGAGACGTGCAACCACAAGGTGGACGGATGACCTCAGCTGGATGCAAGCCGCTACCAAACAGACTAATTGGAGATCCATAAAGGAGGCTTATATCCAAAAATATGATGACCTCATTAAGAGGGTTGCGCTAGATGCATCCCAATTTCAATCAGTCTTATTGGAGATCTATAGGGAGGCTTATGTCCAGGAGTGGACATCACGTGACTGAAACGACAACGATATAGTTACTGGTACGAGTAAGTTACGTAGAGCTTGGTTTTTCTCAAGAATTTATAAATATAAACTCATTACAATCTACGGAAAATATACCTAAGTATCAATCTATATCAATATCTTTATTTGTCAAAGCTTAGCCTAATTACATACTTAAAGCAAACCAATATAAACAATCTACTTATATTAAAACTATTGACCATACCTTCATAGTACAACTTAAATACAAATACAAAATAACCCACTGCAAATTATCTTAATGCGTCGTACAATAAAAATTAATATATTTAAAACTTATAATTATAAATTCTTAAAGTAAGAATCAATCGATTCAATGCTGATTATTTAGTTCGTCATTGTTTCGTTCCTACTTGTGTAAAAATATTTTCGCTGCTTGGAAATGAGATGAGGGATGATTTATTATATTAGTGCGGAATAGGCTATTTGACAACATTGAAAATATACTGTTGGTTGTGGTTATCCATACAGATAGTAGCCTGAAAAAGACATATTTCACTTTATTTAAACTAAAATACGTCTAATTTTCGCAAATCGCACGGAATAATATACGAATTTATTTGATATATTATCTGTGACGTGAACTCTCTAAGAAAGGCGGCAACTTTGGTGACGTTACATACTAGTAAACAAGAATTTCTCGATTTACTGTTGTTTGTGTAATTTGTGTTTTGGAGTAATATTATTGGATCTGTAAGTTACTTTTAAAGTATTTTATGTCAATTTTCAGATGTGAACTACCTATTAACTAACGTTATTGACTAGTGTGTGACGTCACAAACCAGCGCCATTACAGAATGTCGTTTTGGCGGGATCTTGAATATCTATTCTTTGACACTTGATTTTCATTGTTAATACATTAGATCTCTCGGAAATATAAATGTAGTGTGCTTATTATGTACTAACGAATAATTTAAAACGATTTCCAAAAACTAGTCAGATAGCCTATTGTGGATGGACCCAGACGGGCCACTACTCAAAATGTATGGAACGTGCGGCGTCCGGGCCCGTACCGTTAACGTAGGGGCGCCATTCGGGCCCGTCCCGTGCCCTTCCTATTCAAAATTATGATTCCTAATTATTATAAAATAGCATGGAGAAAGAAGTACTTATTATTACTTTCTAATTTTGATTTTTTCTCTGATAGATCTTATGATATCCGATAAAATCTCTTTTAGTGAAGATTTTTTAATATAATAATCTTCTTGAACTCTTTGTTCACTTAATCTTATTCTCTTACTTTGTTGATTCTGCCAACCACACAGCTGGCGACGTCTTTGAACGCTCGATGTAGTAATATTTGCTTTCTATCCGGACTGATCAGACGGAGTTCCGAACGGCCCACCTATAAAGTAAAAAAAAAATGATTACAGGAAAAAAACAATAATTGTCTTTGAAAATGTTGACACGAGAAACCAAAATTTAACCGAAAATATTAATATTATATTCTGGATACTGTTGTAAAACTACTGCTTTAAGTTAGGACTAGTACCTATCTAAGATTACAAGACGGTAAGGCAAGTTTTACGAGTAGACTAATATTTCTTGCGAATTTTTAATCTAAGAACAATTATTCTTAATACAAGAAATCCGTGCAACAACTTATCAAATTCAAATTTCATTAATGAGGTATAAACGATGAAAAAAATTATTACATTGGCCTCACAATATTAAGCAAAAAATACTACTCACTATTTTAAGTAGGTACAAAATTATGTTCTTCAGTATTGATAAGTTTTAAAAGCGACCAGTTTTACAATATTACCTGAAATAGCATAGTCCGATTTTGCTCTCCAATCAATTGAGCTATTGGAGTCTTAATAGTTCCTATAGAAGCCGATCTGTCTCTTAAAAAAGGCTTATTTTCTGGCATTGTCTCTTTTCTTTCTCCTTCTTGAGACTTTGGTTTTCTTGTTATCTCTTCAAAGCTAATCTTCCTTGGACTATCTTGTATTTTAACAGTTGTCACATTTTCATTAAGCTTGGAGTTTTCTGCGCTCTGTACTGATACTTTCTGAGTTTGTGTTACTTCTTTTTTGTATTCACTTTTTTGAGCAGATATTGTAATATCATGAGTCACATTTTTTGCGTCTTGTTTAATATTATTCTTATTGGTTATTGGTGGATCTGTATCTTCTCTAATAAATAAAGCATTATATTCTGGTCTCACCGCAAAGGATTTGAAATACAGATCTTGTGGTGAAAAAGGATTATTTCTAGTTATATCATTATCTACAGATTTAGTTGCGTCTTCGCAAAATTGTGTTATACTGCTAGCAGTTTCTGATATAATACTTTGAATATCACTGTCTTTTATGTGTTTGACTTCGTTGTTTTCTTCTTCTACAGTATTTAAGTTTACTTTAGGAACATTTAGTACAAGTACTGATGGTTCTAGCGGTATGTTATTTGGTCGTGGAATTTTTGTTTCTACTTTTTCTGTTGAGTATTTTACAGTTTTTTCTACTCTTTCTTTTGTGAATTTATCAAATTCATCTTCGATTTCTTTGACTGGCTTTTGTATAGGTTTATTTGGTTTGTCTATTGGATTTTCGATTAATGTTTCAATACTTTTCCAAGTACTTTTGTTAGGTTCTAGAGGTGTTGTGCTAGGTGTCGAAATGTTGATTTTTTTGTTGCCGTCGTTCACTTCAGTCTTTTTGTCATCAGTTAGGTTGTCACGAGAGTTGTTGCTGTAGAGTGAGGTCTGAAATAAAATAAAACAGTAATAAGTATCAAAATAATTTGTTCTTATACTTAGCATTGTAAAATTAAGTGAGAGGACAGTATCCGCTAAATGGAATATTATTAATATGACCAACTGAGTGTATTTTCATTTTTCTGTAGTTCGTTGAATAGATACAGTAGACAATTATTGCATAAAAATAAATTTGAAAAACAGTCAGATTGACCTGACCATTGACCCTTTTTGGAATTATTAAAAATAAGTCATCGGGAGCTTATTAAATCACACGATGATTGGGTTCTCTAAATTACTGATCGTCATATCGCTCTCTTTACATTGTTAATTTGAGAATTTGTCGTAAATATAACATGCGTGGTAAAATTTAGTAATAATTCTACTTCTTCTAATTATAATTATGTATATTTCTCCAGTTTATGGCTCAGCCGCCTTTTGCGCTCGACCATGCCCGGTAAACTATCGAGGCCCCAGTGGCCAGCAACTCCAGGCACAGGTATTTAGCGTATAGCATTTCTCTCTCTTTTGTGGCTCTAGGTCATTAAAAAAAAAGAAAAATTTACTTCAGTGGAAGACATCAAGCTGTGCCGTCGCCTCATAGCTTTTTCAGCTTGGTGTTGCGCGAACTTTGTGAGAGCATCGTCTATCAGAGATTCGGGGACCTTCCGCTGCGATATCCGAACTTTTCCGATGTACAGCACCTAAAACATTAATAAACACGTTTATAATGACTATTGTGTTTGCACTCGCCAGTTTGAGTCACTGTCGAATAACTTAATTACTTTTCGCCAGAACTGGCACAATCAGCTTACTGGCACAATCAGCTTACTGGCACAATCAGCTTCACTCGTGTACAGAATTTGAATAGTTCGCACGAATCAATGTAGATATTAACGATGTAGTAGTTTTTACAATATTGTAGATTTTTAAAAATGTCTCAGCTGTTGTTAAAAAAATAATGAATCTACTTCTGATATATGACCTCCAAAACAAAAAAAGAATAATCAAAACAAGTTCATAATTATTAACGGAGTAATCGCGTAACATACAAAAAAAATATAGGTACCTACAGTCGAATTTAGAACCTCTTTTCTTGAAGTCGGTTACAATTTTAAATAGGATCACCTTTGAAATGGAATCTCCCAATCAAAAAAAGAATCACAATAATCGGTTCAAAATTGACGGAATAATTGCATAAAATAAATAAATAATAAAATAAGTCGATTGAAAATAGCATTCGTCGTAAGTTCTTACTCACCTCAAAGAAGTGCGAGTCTGAAGGCGAGAGGTCAGCACAGAGCGAGATGAGAGCGGAGGCATTGCTGTTGCTCCTCACCAGGCCTGACTGCTGTTCCGAGCTCCTGAAAAATAGGTATATAGATTTATTTTAATCTAAAAGTTATTTTACGGATAAAGTGTAGAAAAAGATTAGCTCCCGTATTGTGTATGGGTGGTGGCGTTTGGCTTCGCTTTCCTCTAACTGGCTCTCGAGTCACGAGTAACTGGCGTAAGCAAGAGGATTAGCAAAACCAAATGTCAGAACGCATACTAAATACTGCCACACTGGGCCAGAGTGGTACCTAAATATGATCCAAACATCCTTCGTGAATAGGTCTATGATGAACAGTGGTAGGTTGGCAAAAGGCTGGTAGAGTGTAAAAATAACCGCAGAACTAGTGCAACACAGGTATTAGGGTCATTTATACAGCCTCCTGTGATATTATCTTTAAAGGTATACCATCATGCAAACGAAATGTTCTGGTCCATCTAAATCGCTAATTGTTCTACGTTCTAACTAGAAACTTTGGAACTGCTATCCTTACTGCTGTAGTGTGCCATACGAGTACGCCATCACCTTGAAAAGATGGATGTCACTCCACCTCAATCTTAACCACCTTTGGACTTGTTGGTCGTCCATAGCGAGATGATGATGATGATAGGATAACATCTCGCAAAGGAGTACTCCACCGGGCGAGGTGTCGTGCCCGAGGATAGCTATCCGACAGTGTAACATTTGGTCTTAATATGGTTCGGCCGCCGCTGAGAATTTCGTTTGCGCGATGCAGCCCTCGGCTTGTGATTGGCTGAGACCCTAGTTTCTCGAGGCGCGCGTGTGATGGCGCCACATGTAGCGAAGTTAGTCGCTACACACCCTCTATACAAGACCTTAGAAAATTTTCACTTATTTTAGACGACTTGTTATAATTGCAATTCCCAAGAAAAAACATCACAGAACTGGTGATATAATCATACTGTACTGGCTGCAAAATCTTACATCTCTTATCCCTACTTTATTTAAAACGTGACATAGGCTTTAAGAGATTCCATGGACTTTAGGGGACTTCGTAGATCTGGGGGAAATTTTATGCGAACTGACCTTGTGAACTTGTGTACTGTACCATACACACAGAGAACAACTACACTTATAATATACCATTTCCACGAGGCTAGCAGGTATCAGAAACGTCTTTTCTGATTGCGGTGGTCTTCCTAAGAGTGCTTTGTTTACCGCTTAGTCTACGAACTGAATGTATGTATGTAGCTACTGACTGCACATCCGCACCAGATAATTCATCTTCTATTTGGCACTTTTGACAAAGCAACAAAAACTAAGTCTATCCCAATGTCTGCAACATTAGGATGGACTTAGTTTTTGTTTCTCCTGTAAAATGTGTTTACATAAAGATAGGAGATCTCAAAAGGTTACGGATGCAGTAAATTTAATTAAAATATCAAATAAGCTACACGATTCTTGTAAATAATTTTAAAGACTTACAGGTTAGAGTTACAGTTCCCAGGAAGAGAGACGGCAGGACTGGCCCAAGGCAGGTGTTCCGTGCTGTTCTGGCTGCAGAACCCGATGTTCCTGGTAACTGAGGCCCCGAGGGACCCCGTGGAGCCCAAAGGACTCGGGGCCCCAGGCGACGGGTCACGCATCTGGGTGAACAGGTCTGTCACCTGGGGAAGAGATGGAAAATGAATTAACCTGACGTGTAAATAGTATTTATGAAATAAATGATTATGATTATAAAATTAATGGTTAGAACTTTCAACCCGTGCCTATAAATATTTTCGAATCATCCATCCATAACGCCATATAACATCCATTACTGGACCTATGTCCAGTCCTATTATATGTAATTATGTTATTTGTTACTATGGTCTTATTGGAGATTCATAGGGGAGGCCTATGCCTCTATGAATCTCCAATGAGACCAGTTGGAAGCGGCGTGCAACCAGCGTGATCCTGCGGTCTTCATGAGATTATTGGCCACCTTGTAGATCCACCAGTACCTGTGAATATTTTCGAATGCATGTACATATTTACACGCCATTGGCTTTTCGGTGAAGGAAAACATCGTGAAGCAACCTGCATAGTGCATACGTCCGTAGAAGAATATCTATGGCGTTTCTATATAAGTCCACCAACCCACAATGAGCCAGCGTGGAGGATATGGCCCAATCGCCGTTCTTGGACTAACAAAAGTCGGTAGTACAGTAGGTACAGTATAAGTAATATTTTATCTGTATCTTTAATTATAATATCAACCTATCAGGCCGAACTTACAGACCGCTCAAGGTAAAAATCGGTGGAGTTGAGATGGACCAAGTGAAGTCAACAAACTTTCTAGGGTTTCAGCTGCATAGCGCATTGACCTGGGAGGGACTTCGAAAAGCTTCAGTTTATGTATATCTCCTAGGAAACAGGAAAACCGGCAGACTGTTCCATTCTCTGGCCGCACGAATCAGAAATATTGAGTTAAACCGTTTCGTACGTATTACGAAGAAAAATCGAAATCATTTTCATAGAACATGTCCTTTTGTTAAAAACATCTAATGAGTATAATAACTATTTATTAGTGCAACTATGTATTATAAAACTTTCCTACAAAGTGGCATGAGCAACATATTCAAGACCGCTCTATATCTGGAACAGTTCAATCTGAATTTATTGCGGACTTCGACCAAAGAACACGTAAATCAGAGCAAGGTTAGTTATATAGTACAAGTGCGCCGCGGAAGCTTTTATAGACGGTAAAAGAACTTCTGCTGTAACATAAGTAAATTGTAACTTATCAAATAAACTAACTACCTGGCCTTGTTCTGATTCGAGAATAGTAATAAATATAGTACAGCATCATAAAATTCTCAATTCTTTTTCAGCTGTAATTACCTTTATTGAATTCTTTGTCTGCTATAATATTTATACACATTTTAATTCAATATGACTGTATTCCTCTTGAATCACTTACCTGCCTATTGACAAAAACCGTAATAACCGAGCACTCCAATAAGTTCGGGTGACACGTAATGAAGATCAAAAGGATATTAAAATTATGAGAGCCATCTCTGATGTTTTGAACCAATTACACTTGTTTTTCTTGATAGGTTCACTTTTGACTACCATGTTGTCTGATCAAGTAAATTTGCGGTCAGAGGTCCGTCTTAATTTAAAGAACATCTACTGGAAAGCAAGCCCTATACCCCTACTCTAATGGAATATCTAAAGTTTATGGTCCATCCTATTTTGTAACTTCTTCAATCAACTTCAAAGAACGTTTTTTTTTCTATGAATATTACGTGACTATTCCGCCAAAATCATAAATCACTTTTGATGATTATTTTTTTATTCGATAGATCATATTCGTTGGCTTAAAATCGAAAACGGTGGAGCTGTTTTTGAAAAATCATCAATAATCTAAAAATACTATACAGACATACAAGCAAGCTATTGCAACTTTGTACATAGATTGGAATGATTGAAGTTGTTTGTGCCATTTTGTCGAAAAATTATTATCTTGCTTCAAGTTTGTAGCGTCTATAAATTAGCTGTCGATGGCGGGAGTTATGGCGTCGTCTGCACGCGATAATGGAATTCTTTTCGTATTTATGTTTTCGTGTAAACATCGGCGAATGACTCACCGAAGGCACGACTAATGCAGATTAGCTAGAAATCTGGCTAATGCTTCTATAAGTGTCATTCATACTAATTATGTTATTTAAAAGTTTCACGGTAAATTAAGTGGGGCGTCTACCAACTCATTAGGTCGACGACATTGTAAAAGTCTGGGCATTGTATATTGTATTGTAGAGAAACTGTCATTTTCCGCTAAATCCTCAAAAAAACGTTTTTATTTTATTTTATATTATGATTGGGACAATGTACTTAAGTATTACAGTTAATTTCCCAATGCTATCATAATTTGTTTTGGGACGAACAGTTTTAAAGTCCCCACTGATCCGAAAATGGATGACATCCATTCAATGTTACTAATTAATTGTCGTTAATAATGGCAACTTTTCTTTGTTTTAGCGAACAAATAAACGCTTTAGCGTCAAACATATATGTATGTTTGTCCTATTAAATTGAAACCAAAAGATCTGTGCATTTACCTAGAAGCATGTACATTGTATTGTATTTGAATAAGGCAACGAATGCTTGGAGGGTCTCTAGCCCGAATACCGAGCTACCAAAGACTTTGTCATCGCAGAGACTGTGGGATCGGCCGATCTGCGAACTATGAAATCTCTTCTAGATACGTGTCTTAGCGTCGCGGATTGCGCTCGAATCCTTGAGGTCTCTGTATGAGAGACCGGTCTTTGGTTGCAAGCTTTGCCCTCTTTCAATACTGGCCCCAGATCGCCTAAGCAATAGCAATCGTAATAGCAATCGTTTATGACTTCATTTTAGTCATTTGGCACCGCCTATGTGACGTTCGTGGTGTGCTAGTACCTACATAATAATTACTGAGTCTGAATCGTTTTTGAGCCGAGGTACGATAATACTGACAGACATACATAGGCCCAGACACAGACACACGTCCCAAACTTATAACACCCCTTCTTTTTACGGATGAGGAGCGGAGGGATGGTAAACGACGTTGTAGATTCATCTACATTTTTAGTTTAGTTCACTTGCCGTGTATAAACAAAGTAAACAATGGTTATACTGCTTGCATAGCTGAGATAACCATGTAAACAAACAACGCGAAACCGACCGCAGACTGATTAGAGGAGCATGTAGGGTTGGCATCGTCAAGTTGTTATTTAATCCTTGACGAAAATGGAGGTTGTTATGCGAGTCTGTGAATTCAAATTGTCAAGTGCGAGTCGGAACTGCGCACGAAGGGTTCCGTACCGTATAGAAGCCCCTCTTAATATGTTAGATTTATTTAATTATTTATTTTTGTAAAGAATATAGATAGAACTAAATAGGTATTCTGTGAATATTTCAAGCATCTGCCTGCTTGAGAAGACTTAAACGAACAAAACCGTTCGAATTAGTTTAAAAGTTAATTGAGTGCTAACTCGTAATCATAGTGCTATAGTGCTAGTGCCGCGTGTAAAGAACACAATAACGTAGTGTCTTCGCCTTAATAGAGACAATAAGAAAAGTGTTGATGGACACATTCTTAGTTTATTATACCTAGCAATTTAAGTTAGATTTAAATTACTTATTAGCCCATGGCTAGATAGTAATTTTTAAGAAAAGCTCATCATCGATTCTTAAACAAAAAAAAAAAAAAAAAATCTGCCTGTTGCTGTTGAGCAAAAAAATCACATTTTTTTGTTAGGGAGCCTCTTAAATATTTATTTTATTTTAATTAAACTATTTATCATTAGTTAAAATGAGTATACAATTAGATATTCTGTGAATATTTCAAGCGCTTACTTGAGACCGTTATCAATATTTAGGGAAAAACGTCAAAAAATACGTTTGTTGTATGGTAGTCCCCATATATACTATATTTATTTTATTCTGTTGTTAGTATTTGATGTTATAGCAGCAACATATGCAGCATCTGTGAAAATTTCAACTGTCTAGCTATCACGGTTCATGAGATACAGCCTGGTGACGGACAGACAGACGGGCGGACAGCGGAGTCTTAGTGATCTAGGGTCCTGTTTTTAACCTTTGGGTATGGAACCCTAAAAAGGGAGTTCGTATGTTTTTTCTGTAAGTATGTTACGCGATTATTCTAATTATGAATCAAATTTGGTCATTTTTAAATGTATTGTAGATACGTCATACTTCATGCAGAGACTTCTACCATGTTTTAATCAACATAGGTACAGCGATTTTAAAAAAAATCAACAACAGCAACATCTTAACATACATCCAACGATTCGAGCTAACTATTTTATTTATTTTAATTTTTTTGTTGATCCAATACATTAAATGACTTATATGACAGCCCTATAGCCGGTTCGCCCATGTATTATGATTTAAAACTACACAACTGTGTGTGTGTACCTTACACACACATACACACATACAAAATGACAAATAATTACATGCAACTGCACGACCTACGGCATGTGTTTGAAACGTATTGTTTAGATGTACTTGGATACCTAATATTAGTTTTCTAAATATCGCTGGTAGACCAGTGTTGCCAACTGCACTATCATCTCTGTAGCTAGATCGTTTGCGAAAAGTTGCCAGATTCCCACATTTTCTCACCTTAACAGCAATCTTAGCTCTAAATCAGTTCTTTCTTTTTGGGAATAAATTTTGGGTAGATCCATTTTTCATTACAATAATTACGAAACAGATTGATGACTGGCGGACTCAAACAGTTAAAATCATAATTACGCAGAATCCACGTGTGAATAAACGATCTACTACAACTACAACTTACAGACAAAAGTTGACAAAACTAACAAAGTGTAGATGAAGTCGATATATTATGTATGATATGAAGAGGGATACCTATATGAAGTCTATGTTGGAAAATTGGAATAAAAAGTAGCTAGATTTTTTAACTACCTACAACTTTTTAGAAATAGTAGCTGCCCGGTGTGCAACAATCGCTAGATCTAGCTATAAAATAGCTAAGTTAAAATACCCGTTGCCAGTACTAAAGTGTAGCGTGATTCATTCAAATTTAATCAAAATTATCAATTTCACGCAACGTTTTATACTAAGCGCCACAAAAATCGGCGGATGAGAAGTTAGCCGCAGATGGCACTTCGCCGTGATTCGCTAATTATTGCGCATGTGTGCACAATTTCAACTCCGCGTGTCGTAGTGGTGAGCACGGGCTTAGGGAGCGCGCGGGAGGCTTGAGGTTGGCGGGCGGGTGTGCCAGGCGCGGCGTCTCGTCCTCTGGCTCCCGCGCATATCTATATTTCGGCTTTTGCGCAGCGTTCTGCGCACAACTTCCCAACCGCCGATTTGTGTGGCGCTTAGTATACCTTATCATCGGCTTACTCGTCGATCAGCGGCTATAGACATCGTTGGAGCCCGGAATTGGCGGTTAAAAGGTTAAAAAAACCAATGATGGGCAGTTTTGTAGTAAACAAGCTCACTGTATAAATGCCATTACTCTCTAGTGAGAAAAAAAGCACAATGGTTCGTGGAGTCTTGATTTATTTCTTCACTAAGCGAAAATTAAATTTCTACCAAAAGCTTACGGTCAAAACAATGTCTAGAGTCTAGAAAGAGAGCCTAGGATACTTATAGATTTATTTTTATCATGGAAATTATAGACAACTAGCTTTTGCCTGTGGCTTTGCCCGCGTGAAATTTTATTTTTTATGCTATCTCTGATCCTTTTATTTTTTTGGGATTTAAAAAACCTATCATATAAAGACCTTCTGACTTTACCCAAGTCAAAGAACAAGGAGATTAGTAAAAAAAAATGCTTGTTTCGTGAAAGAGTAACAAACCAAACCAAACAAACAAAAACACTTTCTTAGACAACCACATTACATAAAAAACAGATTATAAGGTCAAAACAAAACAATAAATAAAATAAATAAATAATTATTTTTGGGACATGCCAGAGACTGATATACTACAAATACTTATTTTTAAATACATACTTATTTAGATAGTAACTAAATAACACCCAGACACAGAGCAAACATTTATGTTCATCACATAAATATTTGCCCTGGTGGGGATCGAACCCACGCCTCTTTGATCCAGAAGTTAGGGTCATTAACCACTGATCCACCGAGGCAGTCACTAATATTTCACTAATTGGCGGCCTTATAGCTTTTAGCGATTTCATCTCCAACAAACGTGCTTTTGGTTATATAATATACTGAGTAAGGATAAGGATAGAGCTTTCGTGAATAAAAATCAACTAATAAAAAAAACATGTGGAAGGAAACCACAATGGAGTGAGAAGTACGCTTTTAGTAGCGCGCAAATTAATATTGTTATGGCGTATCATAAAACGTGCTAATTGCTTGAATACACAATTATTTTTACGTAAATATTATAAGTAGGAAACACAATTATCGTTATGTACATAAGTATAGGCCGAATAAACTTCCTGGCGGCTCTGATGTTAGCTACAAGTTACAACAGCTGCGTGAGAATGCGCCCGCTCCCACTCAGCCTCGTGAACATTTGTGTATACGTTCAGCCATTTTCGACCGACGAACCACCGGAGGAGGTATACAATTCGACGCGTATATATATATATATATATATATTTTTTATGTATAACCACGCATTACTTTTTCCATCGTGGTCCGATTTCAATAATTCTTTTTTATTGGAAAGAATATACTTTAATTTTTTTTTTATAAGTTGGTCCCATTTAAATTTTATCGAAATCGGCTGACCCATTTTTGATAAAGCAAAAGAAAAATGCTACTTCGATCCGTGCGAAATATTCGCGAATTCTGTACACGGGTGAAGTTGGTCATGCTAATTTTTGCAAAAAATAATGTTGTAGTGATTCAATTCGACTGCCTCTGTGGCTCAATGGTTAGTGACCCCGACTCCAAGGTCAAAGAGGCGTAGATTCGATTCCCACCCAGGGCAACTATTTATAATAATATGATGAACATAGGTGTTTGTACTGTGTCTGGGTGTTATTTAGGTATTATTTATATAAGTACTTTTTTTTTGTAAATAGATAGTAACAAAAAAAATATAAAAAGCTTAGTTTGGGGCCAGAGACAGTGCGTCAGATGTCTTCTAATATTTTTTTTACTATAGAGCCCTTGCACTACTTTTCTACATGTTAGAGGAAGGTTATGCCTATTGGCGGACGATTTATTAATAAATTAATGATGATGAAAACACAGCACACTCAAAATACAACAAATAAACTTTACCATGTGCTTTATATTGATAGCTGAGGTGTCCGAGTGTGACCCAAAGAACGGACGGGCAGGGGGACTCATTTTCTTTCTGTTAAACAAATTCAATCTCACAGTCAAGGGCACAAAGTCCTAAATCACATACAGTAAGAGGCACAATGTTTAAAGTGAATGCCAAATTTATAAGTCTGCGATAATTATTTTTCGCCAAAAATAACATCATAGACTTGATTTCCCAAAAAGAAAACAGCCAATTTCGATATAACTTTAATGAGACCACCTTTCAAATAAGATCTACAAAAAAAACAAGAATCGTGAAGTCGGTTAGTGAAGTCGGAATATTATATATGGCGGAGTAATCGCGTAACAGAAATACATGAAAAAATCGAGTCGAAACCTCCTTTTTGAAGTCAGTTAAAAAGGTAATAGTAATAGAGTTTCAAGGCTGAAATTCTGTCAGGGCGCAAAATTCAATATTCTTGCTTTTTTAAATTTACGGACACTTAAACTCATTGGAAGTTTGCAACAAATAGTTTTTCGGTCATGAATAGGTACTGTTAACGAGGTACAAAGAAAAAAAATAGTCAGTCTATGCGTAAAAGTGCATCAACTGAAACTATGGTAAGTAAACCTAAAACTTGTTTATTTTTTCAGTACTAAAAAAACACATTATCTTTATGGATGTTATGATGTTTATTTTAAGTGCTTTCCACACTAGATTTTTATCTCAAAGAGTTATCTTTGTGATAAGCATTTCAAAAATCTGAAGCGAACGCAGGATTTGAACCATGCCCCTTCGGATCACTAGCCCGACGCTCTAACCACTGAGCTAGCTCGCCTCCTACGCAAGCTTCAAATTTCTGAAGTGCTTACATTTCCCAACTTATAGCGTTGGTGGCGCCACCTGTGATACCCGTATTAGACAGGTTATCACTCAACTAGAAGTTATTAGAACTTCTAAAGATTGACGAGAGATGACGCACTGCTAAATCAATGTTATGATGTTTATTTTAAGTGCTTTCCACACTAGATTTTCATTTATCTTTATGGAGTTAACATTTATCATAATTAGCTATGTCAGACGCTTTTAGGCGTCTTTAAAAACTCTGATACATAGGCTAGCCCCCGGCCTTTACGTAAACTTTTTCTTATCATTATACAGTCCATTGCTATAGAAGATAAGTCGACCATTTAGTAAAGCATCAAAAAAAATCTAGATACTGATAAAATACGCCCCCCAGTTGCCATTGTTTACAATATTATCAATATCATCCATCAAGCTCAGGAAATATTTGCATTAATAACCGAGTGACGCATGACGATGTGAACAAAACGTATTCTCTATGATTATGATAAACACATGTTTCGTGTCACGTGTTGCGTGTGGCAGGTTAATGTGCATTGACGTGTTCAAATTGATTTTAATAACGTTTTAATAATTTTAATTTTGTACGTCGCGGCAATGTTACGTCGCACGGAAAACAGGTAAACAACTTTCTGTCAATTTGTTTCTCGAAGAGTAGGTACGAATTGACATTGACAACTGACGTTAAAAAGGAGACAAAATGGTTTAACCCTGTTGCCATGTTAGGTGTGCTGTTTTTTCTTCTATCGTGTGTAAATAATGTGAGTAAATAAATGACAGATATTATACCTATTCGTTATAATTGTAACTAGGAGGTACCTTCTGCCCTCGGCTTCACACGCATGATATTATGTATTTTGTTTTGCTGTCCGATAGGTACCTTTTAATTTTTCAGGGATAAAGAATAGCCCATGTCACTTTTTGACCTTTTAACTACATCCATGTCAAAAATCAAGTAGATTTGTTGCTGCATGAAAGACTAACAAACTAACAAACACAATTTCGGATTATAAGTAGTAAATATAAGTACCTATTTAATTTTTGATTATTAAATCAGAAGTTTAGTACCTCTATCAAAAATGGCCAAGTTCATTAATCTACTAAAACAATGATAATAAGCCCGATTACAGAAGCGCCAGCGTAAATTTAATAGCAACGTAAAAAGCGTTCTCTCTATCGAATGTCTAAAGTGAAAAAGGAACAGAACCATGCTATTTACGCCACGATGGCGCCTCTGTAATCGGGCTTACTGAGGTCCTATATATACATATTTCTCTTGATTTTATGTAGAAAATAGCACCTACGTCATATAGACAAGGAAATAGGATTTTAATTCGATGGTTGTATCAAAGTGTGATTGATTATTTTTTGTTGAAACTGTCATTTAATGAATTGATTGACGCCTTAAAGCAATGTTATTCAAAGATTTTCATCTCTTCTCTTTGTTATACCCTTTTCAACCGGCTTCCAAAACAAGAGGAGTTTTTTAATGCTTCATAAATTAATTTGTTTCTTTAAAAAAAATTAATTCTGTTAAACATTTTGATATCCTAATACTTACTTACTTAGGTACTATCCTTGCTAATAATAAAAGAATAGCAACATTGGTTGCGTACGCGGCCGATAGCCACGTTCCGAGTTTCAAACTATCTATCTATTCAGTTTGTTCCACCTACTGTTGAGTATAGGCCTCCTTTCTTTGTTGCCATTATTTCCGGTCCTGTGCTAGCCTCATTTGCAAAAAATAGCATGACCGCCTTCACCCGTGTACAAAATCATTACATAGTATAAAACAAAGTCGCTTTCCGCTGTCTGTCCACATGTATGCTTATATCTTTAAAACTACGCAACGGATTTTGATGCACTTTCTTTTAATAGATAGAGTAATTCAAAAGAAATGTTTATATGTATAATACACCTGTGCGAAGCCAGGGCGCATCGCTAGAACGCAAATATTATGCACGGATAGATGTAGCATTAATCACATCATTGTTGATTTATAAAAAATGGCTCAGCCGATTTCAAGAAAAATTTAAATGGGACCAATTTCAAAGTATACTCTATCCAATAAAAAACGTAATTATTAAAATCGGACTACTATAAAAAAAGTTATGCGTGGTTATACATAAAAAAATGTATATACGCGTCGAATTGTATACCTCCTCCGGTGGTTTGTTGGTCAAAAAATCAAGTCAATCCGTTATTTCGTTGCTCCTTGAAAGAGTAACAAACACTCTCTCGGATTCATAATAATCTCATTCATTTATTTAAACATCTTAGATTAAATTTTGACAATATTTCTACAAAAATAATAATAATTATTAGTAATAATAATTATTATTATTTTTGTAGAAATTGGAACGGATTGACTTGATTTTTTGACCAACAAACCACCGGAGGAGGTATACAATTCGACGCGTATATACATTTTTTTATGTATAACCACGCATAACTTTTTTTATAGTAGTCCGATTTTAATAATTACGTTTTTTATTGGATAGAGTATACTTTGAAATTGGTCCCATTTAAATTTTTCTTGAAATCGGCTGAGCCATTTTTTAGAAATCAACAATGATGTGATTAATGCTACATCTATCCGTGCATAATATTTGCGTTCTAGCGATGCGCCCTGGCTTCGCACAGGTGTATTATACATATAAACATTTCTTTTGAATTACTCTATCTATTAAAAGAAAGTGCATCAAAATCCGTTGCGTAGTTTTAAAGATATAAGCATACATGTGGACAGACAGCGGAAAGCGACTTTGTTTTATACTATGTAATGATTTTGTACACGGGTGAAGGCGGTCATGCTATTTTTTGCAAATGAGGCTAGCACAGGACCGGAAATAATGGCAACAAAGAAAGGAGGCCTATACTCAACAGTAGGTGGAACAAACTGAATAGATAGATAGTTTGAAACTCGGAACGTGGCTATCGGCCGCGTACGCAACCAATGTTGCAACAACTGGTTGCCTACGAGGAGTTTTTCCTCATTGTACGCAACTAGAAGAATTAGTTTATCTTCCATGGCAACTGAATTTCGTTTTTTTAACAGCTTTGAGTCCATGGCAGATGAATTCCATAAATAGTTTTTGCTTTATGCCTACTTTTCATCCCGGAAAAACAAAAGGTACCTAGGGGATAGCATATAAGTCAATGGTCGCGGGCAAAAGCTAGCGTTGTAATAAATGCTTGAGCATTGAATAAATTCCATTTACTAGTTCTAATTTATGTTCAGTATTTATTTGTCATTTTATTTTATTTTCTAGGCTTCAGATCTCTTAAATGGACCATATTAATCTGCTTAGGTCCAAAAAAGATAATTGTCATATTTTAAAAGAAGCGAAGACCCAAGTTTTTAATTTCTGTAAATTTATGTTTAGAAACCAGTTTTCAAGGCAAACTGGTTACGACCTTTTGACGTACAAGTTCACATGTTCGAGTTTTTAGGGTTCCGTCGTGAAATAGGTAGATACATTTATACAAAGTGTCACCTAGTGACAAATGGCACAATACTTAGGGGCGGTGTTTGCATTGACCTGGCATTATTACTTACTTTGATTTTAGGGTTCAAAATAAGAGACAAACCAATATGAGAAACGTTTGAAGTTTGTCCACCATTATTGTAAAAACGAATTTGACATTTGATCACTAGTTCTAGTGTCATTTGTGTCAATATTACGTAGCAGTTTCTATGCGTTTTCGACGCCATCTTGCTGTGATCATGCATCATAAATTTCATCATTTCATATTCTGAGGGTCAAACCCACTTTTGAGGAAAAAGTAGCTTAATAGGGTAGCTTTTGCCTGCGTCTTCGGCCGAATGATATTTTGACTTTTACTATCCCATAGGAAACTTTTATTTTACCTTTAACTATTTTCATGTCAAAATATACAGGAATATATATCGTTATGAATAATTTTTAATATAAGTCAAATCAAATTGTTCAAAAAACAGCTGAATTGTTTCATTAAATTTTTTTAGCGACTTCGGGGTTATCACCATTGGTAAAAGTTGGTTAATGATTAGTAAATATATTCATATTTGAAACTTTAAGCAGTTTGCAAAGTAGGTAACACCTTGGTATAACTATAGTACACTCATAATGTTGATTTTTGATCGATGATTGAGTGATGTTATCGATATTTGTTGTTTTTAAACTTCCGCAATTTGAACACATTATTATTATATACTACGGGACTAATCGCGCACTAAAATTACGAGATCAATAAATACCTCATCATCCCGACGTTTCGACCGAGTTGCATCGGCCGTGGTCACGGGTAGACTGATCTGACTCGGGATGATGAGGTATTTATTTATCTCGTAATTTTAGTGCAGTTGCCCGTTGGCCAGCGTTGAGAGTGGTCGTGTTTAGTGCCTCGTCTCCGCAGTTAACAGTGCAACACAGTCTTCGCCTCCCGCCTTCCCGCAGTCGGGCCGAGTCTCGTACGAGGCTCCCCCCCACTGTCTGCGAAGCGCGCACCGCAAACGCGTCCGCCATTTCGTGTCGCCACGTGTGACCCGTGCACTCCGCCATTTTAGGCGTAGAGAGCAGGGTCGCGCGAGCCGCCACGTCCACGTGTGGGAGTTCCACACCCCGCCGCCCCCCTCTCTGCTCTGCTGGAATACCAGCCGCCTACGTGCGTAAATCCGCCTACGTGCGTGAATCCGCCTACGTGGGTGAATCGACCGACTTTTTCGAAGCCACAAAAATTTTGAAGCCGCCTTCAATTTCGAAGCCGCCTAGAAGTCTGGAGCCGCCTACGTGCGTGAATCCGCCTAGGTGTGTGACTCAACCGACTTTTTAATTGAAGCCATAGACAACCTAGAAGCCGCCTTCAAAGCGGCCTACAAGTGCGAATCCGCCTATAAACTTAAAGCCGCCAACAAGTCTGAAGCCGCCAAGAAGTTTGAATCCGCCAAGAAGTTTGAATCTGCCAAAAATTTTGAATCGACGCCTTTTTGCCACGCCGCCGCCTCCATATCGTTCCTTAGAGCTGATCGGGTTAGCTGGGCCTTCACCGGTTCGCCGGTGATCTCACCTGGTTGGCTCTGCGTCGCCGGGGAACGAGGAGCAAGAGCGGCAGAGTGCTATGCACAAGTGAAGCAAGATGGCGTCCACTTCGGAATCGAACGACGAAGCCAAAGAGACTCCGTCTCAACTAAGAGGAGCATCAGCAGGACTGGACGAGTCGCATGCGGAGGGACTGGTGGTGAGCAGAAGTCTGTTCTTCCCGGACACGTCCACCCTACTACCATTATCGGTAGCTGCGCGCCGAGTACCACGCGCGAGATCGCGCTCAGCCGGGGGCATAATCCGGGGAACTTCGCGTGGAGCCGCAGCAGCCGCCACGACTAACCCCCCTCAGAGAGGGGTCAACACCGGCCGCAGAGGCAGGCCTCGGATGCCCCGCTTAGCAAGCGAGGCGAGGCTCAAACGAATCCAGGGCTCACCAGATGAGACCATAAATCACGATGAAAAGAGGCCCAGAACCGGGTCTCTATCTCCACCACCAACCAGGGCATCGCAGATACCGGTGCCGGTGGTGAGAATAATTCAGAAGGACCAACCCTCTGTGGCACCACCGTTGCCACAGAGGCCCAGACCGGCACCACGACGCTCACCGAGCCACCGACTGTCGCCGGCTACCATCGAATCCACAGAGGCAGGAGACATGCCTCTCCCAGCCGAAACCTCTGAATCCCAAACCATGACGGCATCATCGTCGTCAGCAGCGTCGTCATCGGCTGCGGCATCGGCGAATGAGATGGTGCTGACTCCAACTCGTCCCGCCATCCAAATCCAGGGACGAAACCCACTTGACCAAGACATGGACCACCCCACGGTCGACCCGACCGATCAACCGACATCCACCGAGAGGAGGCAATCGAGCCCACTCAGACATGAGAGGATGGACTCCACGTCGTACGCGGTACTGGAGTCAGTACCGATAGATGCAGCGCCGATGCCGAGCCCACCATCCCCTCCACCAGCCGCAGCAGCCGCATATGCAGCGGCACTACGAACGCCGCCTAGACCAACTATGGTCGCGCCACCCAGCCCAAGACCGGCGGCGCGCACATCTCTACCAGCCAGACCCAGCTCACCAACAGCCGGACCATCAACGGCGGCAACTACGACGGGACGCATGGGGAAGATCTTCCGGCCAAAAACGCCGGAAGAATACAGGGTCATCCAGGCATACATGTGCGAGCTGGCACTGCTACGGGATGGATAGCGAGAAGTCACAGAAGGTGGCCGTATGGGGACTCCCGGCCGAGACTGACTCGGCCATCATTGTGGGAGCCCTCAGAGACCTGGGATTTCCGGCCACCTTCGCGAAGGATCTCCCCAGGAGGAAAGAGACCCAGAAAGTGGTTTACCACGTCCAGCTGGAGCCAATGGAGAAGGCCCAGCTGGAGCAGCTGTACAATATAACTGAGCTGCTGAGCATGCCCAGGGTGGTGATCGAGGCCTGGCGTGGAGCCTCCACCGTCCCCCAGTGCCATCGATGCCAGCTATTCGGGCACTCCTCTACAAACTGCCACCGGCCCCAAAAGTGTGTGAGGTGCGCAGGACCACATTTCGGCACAGATTGCCCAAGAGACCTCGCCGAACCGGCAACGTGCGCGAACTGCAAAGGTCGCCACCCAGCCAACAGCCGCACCTGCGCGGTCTTCCGGGCGGAGGCCAGGAAGCGTAAAATCAAGATTCCTGGCGACCACCGCCCCCCAGCCCAAGAAGACCGCGCCACACAGGCAGCATCAGCAGCGCCACCAGCAAGAGACCCAAGGGCGCCGAGGCAGGCGGCGCAGCAACACCAACAGCAACAGTATAGACAGCCTGCATACCCAATGACAGCATTGGGGCCTCAGCTGGGGTGGGATTGGCTCCCATACCAGGTGCCGGCAGCGCCGACAACATTGGCGCCGCCAGCAAACATGCCGAGACTGGCAAGAGGGGGCCACCAACAACAACCCCAGCAACCAAAGAGAAAGGGAAGGAAGAGAGCCAGAAGCGGAAAGGGCAAGGCGCAGCCCCCACCTGCCTCTTCTACACCAGTACCACAATTGGGAGGGTTGCCCACGTTCAACCCTTTCGCACCTCTGGCCGACGTCGGGCCAGAGGAGGCGGGAGTGGCCCCCTCCCAAACGAAGAAGACCACAAAAGGGGGAAAGCCCAAAGCGCCTCAACCCCAGCACCGAGAACCAACAAGAGCCCAGGGGGCCCCCGGACCGTCCACCGTGGCTCCCCCAACATCAGGCCCCACAGACGTACCAGCACAGGAACCGGCACCATCTGCCGCTCCGACTCCAGGCCAAGCCCAAGATGGCACAAGCCCCCCGGCTCCCCAACGAAGGGTCAGAGCCAAGAGGCGAAGGGCAGCATCAGCGCCACCATCACCGCGCCAAGAAACGACCGGATAGAGGGGACCTAGAGTCCAGTTTGCCCCGATCCCGGCACAGCCAAGCGGTCGTCCAACGGCGAGACCCCAGCAACCACAGCGGCCCCGACATGCCCCTCCGGCGGCTGTACTGATGGCGAGAGGTACGCAGAGTGGATGGCAGACCTGGTTCCAGCCGCCACCAAACCAACCCATGTCAGCCCAGTTCGGCCCCCCAGGGTTTGCGCAGGGGCCGAGCTTCAGACCACCGCTGCTACCACCACAGCAGCCAGCCTTCCCCCGCATCAGCATGCAGGGGACTTCGGCGAGCGCCCAACGCGGGGAGCCCATCTGCGCTATGATGGGTGCCCTGGTGGGCCTACTCGCCGCCATCGCTGCGGGGGAGGACCTCCGCGAAGCAGCGAGGCGAGGACTGGCCACAATCCAGGGCCTCTGTTATGGATAGTGGCCAACTTCGCATTCTCTACTGGAACGCCGAGGGAATACGTGGCAAGATCCCGGCACTCCGAACTCTAGCTCAGTCGCAGGACATCCATATTGTCCTCTTGGGCGAGACAAAACTGACCAAAAAACAAGTCCTCAAGATGTCGGGCTACGAAGTGTACCGCCGGGACGAGGTCTCTCCCCGGGGCATGGCTTATCGTGGAACAGCAGCCCTGGTGCGGAGGGACATCGTACACGAAGAGCTCGACCCACAAGCGTTCCAGCAGATAAGATCGATCGGGATCCGAACGCTGGTGGGAGGAAGAGAGACCGGCATATTCGCCGGCTACAGACCACCACTGAATGATCCACTGACACACCAAGACTGGGATGCCATATTCTCCGGCGGGACCCCAGCGCTGCTCGCGGCCGACCTCAATGCCAAACACGTGGCATGGGGGTCCCACAGCATCACAGCGCAGGGGAGAAGACTGCTGTACGAGACAGAGAGAAGAGGCATCTCAGTGGTGGGGCCAGACACACCAACCCACGTACCTAATAACCCCAGGCACCGTGCCGATGTGCTGGACGTCGTGCTGCACAGGGGGATCGAGGCGCCTTTGCTAATAGAGACGCTGTACGATCTCGACGAGCAACACCTCCCCCTGTTGATCACGATCGGAGGGCCAGCGTCCTGCATGCAACCACGAGCACCGACCCTGAAAACAAACTGGGAGAAATACCAGAGAGCGCTGCAGTCGCTAACGGTAGAAAAGCTGAGTACCGCAGAAGAGGTGGAAGCCTGCGCGTACTCGCTGACCCAAGCGATTGCAGCAGCTAAACAAGCCGCCACGACAGAGATGCCTACAACAGGATGGCGCGAAGAGCTGCCTTCAAACCTAAGAGCGGTACGCAACGAGAAGCGGAAACTCAGACAGTTGTGGTCCCACACACGCTGTCCAAGGACGAAGAGGCAGTTGAACGCCATCTCAGAGAGATTTACAGAATTGGTAAGGGCCTGGAGGGGCACCACCTGGGACGCTCACATCGCCCAGTGTGAAGAAGACAAAACCAATTTGTATAATCTCAATCGCCACCTGACCCGGGCTAAAGCGTCCGTTTGCCCACTGCTAGACAGCGCAGGGCAACGGCGTTACTCAGCCATAGAGAGGGCAGAGCTCTTAGCTGATCATCTGCAAGATCAGTTTCAGCTACACCCGATCCCACAAGAAGCCACAGACGAAATCAGAGAGCATCACCAGAAGGTCGAACGGGAAGTCGCAGAATTCCTTCAGTCCCCGGCTATTCCGCTGAGAGGAGAGGACTTCATATCCCCAGCGGAGGTCGTCCGAGCCGTGAGGAGACTGAATGTGAAGAAGGCGCCGGGTCATGACGGGATCCCCAACGCCGCCCTCAGGAGGATGCCGGTGAAGGGCCTAGTCTGTCTGACCCGGCTGTTCAATGGAGTTCTCAGGACTGGACACTTCCCTTCTATCTGGAAAACTGGAAAGGTGATCGTTCTACCGAAGCCCGGCAAGGATAGAAGACAGCCGTCCAGTTACCGCCCCATCACACTGCTGCCACACATGTCGAAGCTGTTTGAGCGACTGATGCTACGGAGATTGCGTCCCCATATCACACCAAGGGAAGAGCAACATGGGTTCCGAGCACACCACTCCACCACGCTCCAGCTGACACGTGTAATCCACCATCTCACCAGCGAGTTAAACCTGCTCAATATCCTACCAGAATGGCTGGATAAATGGCGGATCGCCGTCAATGTGGGAAAGACGGCGGCACTGATGACCGGGAAAAGTACAAGAGGGCTTCAGAGCCAGAGACCACTGCAGCTTAGAGGACAGGACATCGCGTGGGAAAGTCAATGTAAGTACCTGGGTGTCCAAATCGACACGACCCTGAGCATGCGCTCGCAGACCACCAACGCCGTGCACCAGGCGAAGGCTGCTCGAGCGCTGCTGCGGCCCGTATTGCAATCTAAGCTGCCATTGAGGACAAAGCTCTCCATATACAAAATGTACATCAGAACCCGGCTAACCTATGCAGCGCCCGCTTGGTACGCGCTCTGCACAGCCAGCCATAAGAAGAGAATGCAAGTGGTGCAAAACACCTCCTTGAGGATGATCTCGGGAGCCGGCCGATACGTTCGCAATGATGTGATCGCCCGGGACATGAAGATCGAGATGGTGGCGGAGTTCGTGGCTCGTCTGTCGCGCGGCATGTTCGACCGCGCTGACAACGGGCCACACCCCCACCTGCATAACATTGCGCCGCTCCATGCACGTCCCCCTGACGAACGTAAATGGCGTGCCCTCCCTCGAGATCTCCTACTGGCTGGCTCGGACGATGAAGCAGAGGACAGCGTAGAGGGACCAAGCGGTACTACAGTAGTAGAAGATGAGGCCCAAACCAAAAAGGACCAACCAAGCCAAAGAATGGCCAACGTGACACCACCAAGCCATAAGATGGCCAAGATTGCTCCACCAAGCCAAGATGTGGCCAACGATGGTCATATTAATGGCTAACGAGGGTGCTGAGAGAAGCCGCCCGTCCTCGCGGACTGGGAAGGGTACTCGCACCCTCCAAACTTTGCCCCTCAGCCCTGAATGGCCGAGGCGTCCAGCCGCCAAAGAGAGTGTAAACTCGAGTTGGCATCCTCACTCCCGCCAACCACGGGGGGAGAAGAACCCGAGAAGAATTTTAGTGCGCGATTAGTTCGGTAGTATATAATAATAATTATCGATACATGTTTGAGTTATCTACGGAACCTCGCTATATCCAAGACATGACACACTCTTAACAAATATGGAAAAACAATCTCTGTACAAGACTAGACTAGTGTTTACTTACTATATGAGTTTAAAGTGTCAAAGTGGCGATGTAAGCATGATTTCCGCGTGATGGTACGTGTCATAGAACCTTTAAGCATGAGCCTAGTTTATTTGTAATGTTTATTATGATTACTAACTAAGCCTTTAATTTCTGAAAAAATTAGAGTGGACTTGTTGATTAAAAAATATAATTAGTCCGTCATATAGATTATCAAAAAATATTAGACATGTATTTTTTCTTTTATCAATTTAACAAAAAATGAATTTAGTGGAAGTTAATAATAAAGGCACTGCACTGACTCTAGTAAAAAAAAAACAAAAATTGATGAAGATTTAAGAAAAATTAAGAAAAAAATTTATGAAGATTTAGGCCGTGTGTAAAATGTCCTAAAATATTTGTATTTATTTATATTTAAAAAGCCCGTTAAAGTTCCGCGTGACGTCACTAGTGTACTACAAAATGCATGGTCTATTATCCTCTCTTCCAAGACAAAATGTAACGAACTATAACAACTTGTAATTCTTCTGAGTTTTAACGAGACGATCCCCCACTCCCAAGCTTTGACAAGGTTTATCTTTGCCATTTATTTATTGTTTGATTGACAAAAGAAAAAAATGCGTGTCCAATATTTTTTTTTTTTAATAAAATTACTGTTAGACTAATTATTATTTCGATAATAATTTTTGACCGACGAACCGGAACTTCTTGGCTTCTGTGGAGTTAGCTACAAGCTGCAATAAAACCTTGCGCAGCTTCTAGCTAACATCACAGCCGCCAAGAAGTTTGATTCGGTCTATAGCTGAGTGTTAAATACGTAGTTGATTTTACTAATGTTATTCTATGTTATGTTTGTTTCGTGTAATTTTAAATACCTAATCAATTAGTAATACGTGGGTACTTGCGTCATTTAAGATAAAAAAATTACCTAACTTACTCGCAACATTACCTAACTGCTGTAAGTTACACTTTCCGTAAATAAATAAGTCGAATTGAATTAATCTAAATTGAATGTCGGATCGGAGTGCAATTCTTAAAGGGATTTTCTGTATCTGTACCAGCCTTTTTAATAGTCCACTGCAGGACGTAGGCCTACCCACGAAGGGTGATTGGGCCATATCCACCACGCTGGCCCAGTGCGGGTTGGTGGATTCACATACGCCATCGAATTTCTTCTAAGGACGTACGCAGGTTGCCTCACGATGTTTTCCTTCACCGAAAAGCCAGTGGTGTGAAATTCCGTACATAAATTCCAAAGAACTCATTGGTACGGGACCGGGGATCCGAACCCACGACCTCACGATTGTAAGGCGGGTGTCACTACCTCTAAGCCACCACGGCTTCTCTAAGCCACCACGGCTTGGATTTAAGGGATTTTAGCCTGGATGAAATATTGCTAAAATATCCTGGATAAAAATATTTATTTTATCTCAAGAATTCCTTATAAGAAATTTCTTTAAATCTTTGTACAGGGTGACCGGTAAACAATTAGCATCATTTTAGGGGCTTATTTTGTACATCAAAACTTTTATTCTGCGAGTTTTGTCAAAACTCAAAAAAAATTGGTGTTCCATAAAAAAATATCGTTCACCCGCGACTAAATGTATGGAACAGCTGAGTTTTTTTAAAGTTTTGACAAAAGTTGTTAGTTTTGATGTACAGAATAAGCCCCTAAAGGACGCTAACTCTTTACCAGTCACCCTGTATATATAATACCTTTTTTCTTCTAACATCCGTTAGATTGATTTTTAGAATACGCCAATTAGATGTTTTTTGTTACCACTGTTTTTTAGTTTTAACTTTTTATAATGTTTCTAAAACAACTGCAACAACATACATTTGACCTTATACGTCAATTATTACTTATAACTACACTTCTAAGAATAGATTTGATATGTTACTCTTATAGTTATGACAATGAATTAACAAAAGGAAAACCAAAATGTAATTAGAGATGCACTCTGTATCAATTTTATTAATGCATTTTTAATGCTTTCTATACATTAATTTAATATGGTCGTCTATAAAAATGTTACATTATACAACTTAGAAAAATAAAATATAATAAAGAGGGTTATCTATGACAGGTGTACTAACCCGAAAGAAGGTATTTCAGACAATCATTATAACTTTCACCATCGGCTTCTAAAAAAAACAGCTGTTTAGACATTTTGTAGTTTGTAATAAAGTGATACGAATAAAAAACATTGTTTAGTTTTTTAACGCTCATCCCAAAGTTGACATACGAGTATTTTTATACAATAAACTTTTGTTGGTATCTATGGCTGTACTGTACTGTACCAGCCTTATTAATAGTCCACTGCAGGACGTGAGCCTACCCACGAAGAGTTATTAGGCCATGTCCACCACGCTGGCTCAGTGCAGGTTGGTGGTATTTATGGCTAATATTTTGCATCAGTTAGCTAAGTCATCCACCGTCATTGTTAGCAATGTCCAAAGATCAAAATTTCTTGCCAAAAATATTAGATAATCCCATAAGCCCATATTCCACCAAAGCTGGACTGTACGGACCAAATTAGAGCTACGAGCGTAATCTGCGGAGGCGCTGCATAAATAACTTATTTAATATACCTATTTGCACATATTATTGTTTTTCAAAACACTTCAAAAAAGATGTTCTCAATTCGACTGTATTTTTAGTATTTCCCGTTTTTCGACCAATTATGAACCGATTTAAATGATTCTTCTTTTGTTTGTATGATCCTACCTCAAAGGTGGGAGTATCATTTAAATATTGCTGAAATCAGCTCAGCCATTTAAAAAAAAAATAATGTAAAAATTTGTAGATGACACATCAATTCGTGCGAACTATTCGGATTCTGTACACGGACACGGTTGAAGTAGGCTGTGCCATTTTTAACGGATACCTACTTATAACTATTTTAGATTGCACTGTCCCAGTGCTGGGCAAAGGCCTTTCCTTTATTTATATACTGCACGATCTGTTGTTTTGCCAGTAGAGACTGCAAAATTTGATTAGCCTGCATTAACATTAGAATATAGATATTATTGTATAAAACATTTGTACACCTGTAAAAGCAGAATATTTGAAACACTACTGTTCCTTAAGCATCTACTTTGTAAGATAATATTCCGACGAATACACAAATTTTGATTTGGTTTAACTTAAATTTTATTTAACTTAAATGTGTTACTGCACCACTGGCATTAACACGGTCCGCCCAACTACGTTTTGGTGGAACCTGGTCCTGATACAGCAACGGCAAATTCCAAGAAACTTGTTTGGCTTTCTTCCAGTATATTATTACCGTTCTAATGGTGTATAGAAATATACTTATTTAAAATACATTTTTAAAACATTTCCTTAATTTTAAATGTCGTAGTCAAAAGTTAGAGTTAGAGTCATATTTGGTTAAAAATAACATGTATTATAAACGAAATATTGTAACTGACTTTTTAATAGACACTGCTGAACATAGGCTTACCCATCAAGAGTCATTGACCCATATCCTCCACGGTGGCCTAGTGATGGTTTGTGGATACACTTAATACCTAATACCTATGTACGCATACGGTATTTTTTCTTATTTATTTGATAGCTGAATAGAGAATAGAGGTCTTAAATAGGTGATTTTATTTTCATGATTTCCAATTTTGGATTTGGACATAGCAGCATAATCATTTCATTTTAATGGCAAAAAAAACTTGTATTAAAGTTTTTTTAGGTTCCGTACAAAAATAGGCATGTAGGTAGGTATTTAACAATTTTATAATGAGGATATTACACTTCTGCATGAAAGTCCATGCAATTTGCAAAGCCTGTTTAACCAGAATAAGTTGGATCAAAACAAAAAAAAACGATTCGAACCTTCGAATCAACAAACCCAAGGCCAGACTTAATATTGTTATGAACAGTTTTGAATTAATCTACGTTCTTTAATTCGATGTTTATTGTTAAGGAGCTAAGAAAATGCTTATTGCGACCCATAGAGCTAAAAAATGATTATTTTTCGCCAAAATACCACACCACAGTTCGCACTTTCAAAAGGTTGTCAGATCTTATGTAGAGCCAAACTTCTAACTCTACACGCCTTAACTCTACAAGTCCTTACTTCACAAAATCTACACCTTAGTCAATATATGCAGCTTGGCTGTTTCGCTAACTGCACATGGGCGTAAAGTGAAGATTTATTATTAACTGTTCACTAATTCTGTTATACAAATTTAAATACTTCTTGTTGTAACAAAACGGCCAAGTCACTTAAATTGACTAAGGTGTAGAGTTTGAGAAGTAAGGACTTGTTGAGTTAAGGCGTGTAGAGTTAGAAGTTTGGCTCTACATAAGATCTGACAATTTTTTGAAAGTGCGAACTGTGGTCTTGGCTATATTTCACATGAAAATGTTTTTGTTGGGTTAATTATATCGTCCATTTAGTTGGTCGACGTCCTACGCTGCGCTTGCCGGTGCGTGATTTCCATCCAAGAACGTTAGGTGACAATACCCAAAACTAGAAGTTCTGTTTAATCAGTAAAAATCAGTATCAGTCAAATTTGACTGTTTCAGTGGCCCAGTGGTCAGTGACCGATCGATCAAGAACGCAGGATCACGCTGGACGCAAGCCGCTTCGAACCGGTCTTATTGGAGAGCCCTATGTTTAGCAGTGGATGTCACATGGCTGATGGATGATGATGAAGGCCAGTTTTAATATAATTGTTTTGAACTGTTTAGAATCAATCTTCGTTCTTCGAATCGATGTTCATTGGTACCAATGAAAAACGTCTGACGTCACAACGTTCTTGATAGCCAATTATAAACACATTTATACTTATTGGGTTTTCAATCAATTTGACTATGGAGAAAATATTATTTGATAAATGTTTAGCTTTTGTTTAGAAACAATTGTGATTCTAATGTAATATTGTATTTGCACGAAATCAATACTAGAATAGGACCACTGCTGGATATAGGACTCCCCTATGGATGTGGACGCCCTTTGGCTGATGGATGGATAGATGGATGGAATTCAAAATTATTTTCTTTTATTTTTCCATATATCTCAAAAATATGCTTCAAGTATCTTAACGAGCTATGGAGAGGGCTATGCTTAGAGTATCTCTGCGAGATAAAATTAGAAATGAGGGGTCCGTAAAAGAACCTACTGACTACTGTTACTGACATAGCCAGCGGATTTGCTAGTTGAAATGGCAGTGGGTAGGCCACATAGTACGGAGGACTGATGACCAGTGGGGTCGAAAAATTCTTGAGTGGAGACCACGTAAGTAGGTACTGGCAAGCGCAGTATAGGAGGTCCACCCAAAAGGCGGACGGATGATCTATCAAGACCACAGGTGTCCTGTGCTGATTGATAAAATCAATTATGACTGTAAGATCGTATTGGCTAGCCCTTATGTCAGAATTTCTAAGCCACCTGAAATCCTCTAAAGCATCCGGGAGTCCGGAACCCACATTTTATCATTATCATAAGTAGCATCCACGGTCACCCAACCGAAGACTGGTCATGCAGTCTTCGGTTGGGTGACGTGCCGATCATTGCTAGAGCCCTCGCCCACGGCGACTTTTTGTAGCGCTACAGTCGCCATGCGGTGGCTAGCTGTGTGCCCTCGCACACGTAACCACAATAGGCTATTTAACAACATTGAAAATATTCTATTAATTTTGGTAATCCATACAGATAATAGCCTGAAAAAGACATATTTCACTTCATATAAACTAAAATATTTCTAATTTTCGCAAATAGAACGAAATAAAATACGATATTTTTTGATATTTTTGACGCTCTAAGAAGGGCGGCAACTCTGGTGACGTCACGTGCTGGTAAACGAGAATTTCTCGATTGACTGTTGTTTGTGTAATTTGTATTTTGTGGTTTCGGAGTAATGTTATTGTATCTGTAAGTTACTTTTAAAGTATTTTTAGTTAATTTTTAGATGTGAACTTGCGTATTTACCGGTATTAACTAACGTTATTTACTAGTGAGTGACGTCAAAGACCAGCGCAATTACAGAACGTTTTTGGTGGGATCTTGAATATCTATTCTTTAACACTGATTTTCATTGTTAATACAGTAGATCTCTCGGAAATATAAATGTAGTGTGCTTAGTATGTACTAACGAATAATTTAAAACGATATCCAAAAACTAGTCAAATACCCTATTCAGTCGCGATGCAAACGCACTACCGTCGCGCATCTGTCGCGATGTAGTTGTTTGCATCGCGTTTTCGCGTCTGTAGCGCGTTTGGATCGCGTCTAAAGCACGTTTGCATCGCATCAGTCGCGCGTTGCAAATGCGACTAGCGCGCGTTAGTAGTGATGCAATCGCGCGATACGATACGCGAAACGCGCTGCAAAAAGTCGCCATAGGCGAGGGCCCTAATTTCGGTAATCGCTAGGCATATTCACACATATCAGTGCAGCCACCGTTCCGTCACAGTACCAACGCCGCTTTGGCACCACCGTGAAAAATAGAATGTTTCAAACACTCTCTATGAACGCATGACAAGTGTGTCAGTGTCAGTGCCGATACCGACAATCACTAATACTATGTGTATTCACAGAGATACCACAGGGATAATGTAGTCGACCGAGAAAATCTGAAAGACATGCATTGATTTATTTAGGCACGAGTTAGAAAGAGACATGAAAAATATCTCAAATCTGTAGATAGCGCCGGATTTTTTTTGAAGATAACGTCAAATACATATTTACAGTTTTGACAGCAGCTTTGCTAGATTTTACGTGCATATACTTTGTGGTTAAGAATTGTCTTAAGAATTGTCTCAAGGTGGCCTCAAGTGACAACGGCATTATCAATCTAATATTATTAGATATCTGTGCTGATACGAGTATGTGTGAATCTGCCTTTAGTCAAACTACGCTATGAGCGCTGTCATGACTGTAGACAACAATAAATATATGAAATATAGTTGCTCTGTTGGCACTTCTGGATGCCACGTGGCAAAAGCGTGGGGTTGTACTATCATCTCAACAGTGGCGTGGGTTCAAAACCCAACAATGACATTGATGAAAGATGACATCGTCCAGCACTTTACCTAATGTTTTAGTTCCTATCTTTATCTTTAAGTACTAATATTATAAATCCGAAAGTATGTTTGTGGATTTGTTATTCATTGACTCTACATCAGAGCAACGGATATACCTACTTGATTTTTGGCATAGACATAAATCAGTTGGAGTTGGAGTTGGATCGACATGGACTGCTTTTTATTTCTAAAAAGAAATGGCTCCTACGGGATAGCGCGATCTAAATAGGTATAGGCCGAATTACAGAAGTGTACGAATTACAAGCTGCGCAATATCTAATCAACGCGCAGCTTCATGTGTCAGTCAGGATTTGATATTGCGCAGCTTGTAGCTACCTTCACATCCGCCGACTTTTATGATTCGGCCTGTATACAATAGCGGATTCACGGGCAAAAGCTAGTTTTGTCTACAAGTCTATCGCCAAATGAACACGGTGCTTTCCCGTGCTAGATTTGCGTCATCTCCCATTCCAAAGTAGAGTTGCCAGCCAAACTATTAAGCAATGTCCGGCATGGTAAGTCTTTAGATGGGTGTCCGTGGGTGACATTTCAAACTGAGCGCTACCGGGGCTCTGATGACATGTTAAATTATAGGTCCCAGTGTTTTAACGATTTAGCCATGTCAGAGGCCTTCAGGCGGCAACATATGCGGCTTGAGCCCTAGTGTCAGAGTATTTAAGCCGCCTAAAAGCCCGATTACAGAGGCGCCAGCGTAAATTAAGTAGCAATGTAAAAAGCGTTCTCTCTATCGAATGCTTAAAGTGAAAAAGAAACAGAACTATGCTATTGAGGTAATATAATTACGCTGGCGCCTCTGTAATCGGGGTTTAAAGGCCTCTGACATGGCTAAACAGTTAACGTAAAATCAATCAATCATTTATTTTTGACACATAATTATGTTAATGTACAGTATCAGATGATCCGTAGACTCCTGAACTAGTCTAAGACTGTGTTTCAGGAGCCAATGGCTTCTCTATAGTAACAACTTTATACCTTACTAGCTTAAAACCCGCGGCTTCGCCCGCGTTGTCTTAGTACATAGGTACTTACTTAAAATGAAAATAGCCCGCGGTTTGATCTACGTTGTCTTTGTACTTGCTTATAATAATATCTAATAGTCTGCGATTTGGTCCGCGTTGTCTTAATCCTTGCTTTTAATTACTTGCAAGGATAATGCCCACGGTTTGGCCAAAATTGTAACAGTATTTGCCTATAATGATAATAGGTCACGGTTTGGCCTGCGTATTATTAGTACTTGCTTAAGATGGTTATTTATAGCACGCAGCATGGACTGGGATTTATTAATACTTGCTTAAAATTATAAAAGCTTGCCGTTTGGTCTGCATTGTCGTATTACTTACAATGATAATAGCCCATGGTCTGGCACGTGTTGTCTTAGTACTTGCTCAAAATGATAATAGCCCGCGGTTAAGCCCGCGTTGTGTTAATAATTAGGTACTTAAAATGATAATAACCCACAGTTTGCCCACGTTGTTTTAGTACTTACTTGATTAAAATAACAGCCCGCGGTTGAACCCGCGTTATCTTGGCATTTGCTTATAATTATATCTAATAGTTCGCGGTCTGGCCCGCGTTGTTTTAATAAATCCTTAAAATTATAATAGCATGCCGTTAGCCTGCGTTTTTGTATAACTTGCAATGATAATAGCCCACGGTCTGGCCTGCATTATTTTCGTAATTGCTTAAAATTACAAAAACCCACAGTTTGGCCCGTGTTTTCTTAGCACTTACTTAAAATAATAGTAGCTCGTGGTTAAGCCCGCATTAGGCTCGATCATGAAAGCGCTATCGTAATTATAATAGCTAATTGGCATAATTTCTGTTTCTTTTTCACTTTAAGCATTCGATAGAGAACACTTTTTATGTTGCTATTAAATTTACCATGGCGCCTTCATAATTGAGCCTATTATTTATTTATTTATTTATTTTTATTTATTTATTTATTTGCAAGATCACATACATTAAGTTACAATTAAATCTTAATATAAGACTAATTAACTTAGGTACATGTCACCCTGTTTCATAGGGCATAGCAAAGTTTTAGCTAAATATTTATGCTAAACGGTGTAATAGAAACTTAGAAAGAAAACATTTATTTATAAAGAAAACAACAACAAGAAAACATTTATAAAGAAAACATTTAGAAAGAAAACATTATTATCGTATTACTTGCAAAGATAATGCCTACGGTTTAGCCTGAATTGTATCAGTATTTGCCTAAAATGATAATAGCCCACGGATTGGCCTGCATTGTCTCAGTATTTGGTTATTTAATTTGGTTACTTGTATCTAAAGCTTATTACTTCTGAATTTCTGAAATTAACTCAAAAATAAATAAATATATAAAATAAATATTAGGGGACATCTCACACACGGTTTCTGACCCCAAACTAAGCAAAGCTTGTGATTTGGCAGGCAAAGACTGATATACTACACATACATGTACCTGTAGGTTGACTGGCAGTTAAAGCCATTTAGCGTTAAGTCCTCCTTTTGTACAAATGGTGTGCAAGAAATTGTTAAATAAATAAAAATACATTACTAACACCCAGACACAGAGCAATCACATATGATCATCACATAAATATTTGCCCTGGGTGGGAATCGAACCCACGCCTATTTGACCCAGGAGTCAGGGTCACAAACCACTGAGCCACCGAGTGAGTCAATAGTAATAATTGTATGAATAACAATGTAAGGAATTTCACACTACTGGCTTTTCATTGATAGAAAACATTGAGGCAACCTGTATAGGTACGTCCGTAGAGAAAAAATCAATGTCGTTTGTGGATTCAGCAACCCGCGCTAGGTCGACGTGATGTATATGGCCCAATCACCCTTCGCGGGTAGGCCTATGTTCAGTAGTGCACTATTAATTAAGGCCGGTACAGGTATTCGACATGTTTCATTGAGTCATTAGAAATTTAATTTTCCAGGCAAATGAAAAAATGGCACACAAGTATCTATATCTTATTTTATTTGAGATTCACATAGTGTATATCTAGACGTCGCTCGTCAGGCATGTTCTAAGATGCTATTATACTCATAATTAGATTAAATTTTACAATGGTATCAACCCCAAAATCACGTGAATAAAATCAGCTGTTCAACACAAAAAGTTCATCGACCCGCGACAAAATGTAAGGAAAATGTAATTTTCGCTTGTCAGGGTTGATCCCATAGTAATATACGTATATTGATCCGTATGTGCGCTAAGTATAAGATTATTGGCTCACAAAATAAAAAAAGTAAACTATTGGGGACCCATTTTGCCCCATTTAAGGATAAATCATTATCTTAATCCTATTCTAGATACTACATAATTAAAAAAAGCGCATTGAAGTTTTGGGACGTATCTGACCCCTAAGGATTTTTTTAAGGAAAATTCAGAAAAACAGGTACAGCCTTTTTTATTTAGTCTCAAAAGCATCTATACAAAGTTTCATGTCAATCTGTACAGGGAATAAAAAGTTACATGCAAACAAAAAGGGCCCGTTTTACCCCGTAAGTTAGAGTTGGGTACGTTTTTCATCCTTAGTGCTTCATTATGTCGTGTGATGTACGAATATTCCAAATTTCAAGTTTATATCCTTAGCGGTTTGGGTTGTAGCCTAAACTGATTAATTTTTGTCATCCCTAAGAAACCCTATAGATTTTCCTGGATATTATTAGTTCCTGTATTGAAACATACTGTGTGCTTCCTTCATACCAGATTTCAACCATAACCGTTCAGCTGGTTGGATGATTTTGACACTTTTTTCACCAACTTTGGGACCTTATTTGACCCCTTAGATAAAGAAAATTCGGAAAAAACGTAACTTTTATTTTGTTTGGAAAGCATGTATACAAAGTTTCAAGTCATTCGGTAGTACAGGGAATAAAAAGTTACATACAAACGAAAAGGGCCCGTTTTACCCCTTTAGAGATCGATTTTTCACAATTTTCTTCCTTAGTGCTCCATTACCACGTACAATGTACCTATGTTCCAAATTTAAAGTTTATATCTTAACCGGTTTGGGCTGTAGGCTGTCTGTCAGTCAGTCACTCAGGGAAGCCTTTTATATTATAATAGATGTGTAAGCTGTAACATAGTTTTTATTTGAGTAAAACAAGGTTTCTATTACTTTACCTAGTCCTTATTCTAACATTACAAGATGCTGTTTTGCAAAGTGTATGGAACTTTGTGAACGATACCTACCTCTATGCTCCTCGTTATGGACCACTTTTACTATGGGTGTTGTCTAAAAATCTAGAATAGACTGTATACAGGGTTACAGGGTAAGTCGACCTATTCCCGTTAAGGGTGTGCAGTTTACTTTGTTTCTGACTAATTTGACTATGAAATACACTATCCTAAATTAAAAAAAAAAAAACAGATATTTGAAATTGGTATTTATAAAATTCCCAATTTTCGGCTATCAGCTCAGATATTTTGAAACGTGTAAGTCGTATTTTTATTTGATTTTTACATGTAAAATAATGTTTTATGACCTCACCACCCAATATTGTCCGTAAAATTAACCTTTTATAAAAAGTATTTTAATTCAAATATCTCGAAAACTGTGAGATTTAGGATATTATGGTGTTTCATAGTCAAATCAGTCAGAAACGTAGTAAACTACACACGCTTAACGGGAATAGGTCGACTTAGTCTATAACCCTGTATAGGCCATTATAATTATCATCAAGCCTTACGCGTGTGTTTATTACGTGTGTAGTGTACTTGTCTGCCGTAGAACTGCCACTGCTGGACGTAGGTCTGCAGACCTAAGGGAGACCTCCGTATGGGGATATATGCATGGATTTTTAATCCGGGTAAGTCCGGTCGCAAGTGGCTTGTATCTTTCGCACTGCGTTCCCGCGATCTTAATTATATCATCGATCGTAGGTATTCGGCGTGGACATTCTACGCTACGCTTGTCTGTGCGTGGTTTCCATTCGAGAACTTTAGGTGCGTAGCTATACCTACCTATACATAATACTAGAATTTCTTGGAAAAAACCGCGAAGCGTAGGAAGCAGCGATCCGATCTTGACCCAAATAAACCAGACCATAATGACGGAAACATTCTTAGACAAGACAAACAAGAATAGGTATTAAATGCATTAATTAACATTATAATTAAGCCGTTTTGGTACCATATTTATCTAAGGTGTATAAGAGTTACTCTACTGGCGTAGTTAGAAATATTAAAAAGAAAAAAAAGAACAAGTTAGTAGCAGAGCTTTCAAATAATTATTTTTCGCCAAAAATGGCATTACCGACTTTAACCGTGTACAGAATTAAAGTACAATGTAGGTGACTTCAAATCTCGAGTAAATAAGTATCTTCTAGGTAAGCGCGCTAAATCCTATACCGCATATCTGCTTAACATCAGACAGTGTGTAGTCAAACGCAAAAGTATTTGAAATAAATAAAAAAAAAACGAATAGTTCACACGTATCAATTGTATCAACGATGTAGTAATTTTTACACTATTGTTGTTTTTTTGCAAAATGGCTCAGCAATTTTTCTAAAATTTAAATAAAACCACCTATATATGTATGAAGTATGGTCTAATAAACAAAAAAATAACCATTAAAATCGGTTTATAATTGGCCGAGTAATCGCGTAACATACACAAAAAAGAAACATTTTTACAGTCAATTCGGAAACCCCCTTTTTGAAGTCGGTTAACGAAATCAGTAAATATTTCTTCCCATTTTGACGCACCAACTGCGACCGTACTAAAAATGTATCAGGCATAGAAAACGACATGATACGCTCTACTCTGCCCGCTATAACGTACTCGTATCATACCATGACTGTACTACGAACGTGTCAAGCAAAAATCACCAATCATATTCCATATTTTTTTAGTCAATCGCGAAAAAACTTTGAACGGCTAAACAAATCAGCTGTTATGCATATAAGCCGCAAGTAGTTGCTGTTAATAACCATGAGTGCAATGATATCC